>BSBM01000362.1:10000000-11350000 GCA_027924585.1 Larix kaempferi
TCACAATACTTAGTTGAAGGTCCACTTGGAAACTAACTTGGATTGAAAGTAGGCACACCCCCCCACCATGTGTAAGACCATAATTGGCCATGAGACCCTCCATCTTATAAATTGTGCACCATACCTCTTTGTGTCTCACCTTAGATCTAAGAAACCCTTATATCTGCTTCATCAAAGAAAACAATTTCCTTTGGAACTGAAATATTTATGGAGTTGCATTGCAAGTGGAAGTACATAATACATTATTGTGAGAATTCCCCATGTACTTAGCCATTGATTCAATTCCCATGCCATTCTCTAAATCTTCTTTTTAAGAGGTTCGTCTCTATTGCATCGGAGGAATCCAGGTTAGAAGCATGAACCCTCCTATAAACTATTCCTTATGTTGGGTATCATGAATTTGATAGATTAGTATGTTCTTTAGGTCTTCAAACCTTTGATCATATTCTCAACCGATTTCTCCCACAATTTGTTTGATGTATTTCAACTCAACACAACTCTACTACCTAATATTTGGTTTTTGGAACCCTATGATAAAGGCTTGTTTCACTTCATCTAGCATTATTGGAGTACCTTAAGGGGTAATCTATATGTACTTCATAAACCATTATAAGGATTGACTCTCAAGATCATCTAAAATTTGACCAACTTAGTATCCACAATGGTGGTCCCTTGCCACTCCAAATGGATTCACATAAGAACTAGTGCTATTATGCATCGTTATCAACCTCCCTTAAAAATTTAGTTAGGTGCAATACAAAACCAACTTACAATCCATACATACTATTAAATTATGTATGTTTAAAAACAAACCCTTTTGTCTTTGGTTGATTCACGAGGTTTTGACTTCCACTAAAAAATAAGTTAGTAGTGCTACCCTTAATCAAATTGCCACTAAAATTCAACTGACTTTCAATATGATTCACAAAACCTCCTAATTTCTTTGTACTACTATGCTACACAACTAAGCTAGAATTATCAAAATTAACAAGGGTTATGTTATGCAACCAAGTCCCAGATATAGCATAAAAATATCAAAAATGGACCAAAAGAAAGTAATCAACGCCTTAATAATGAAGAACTGAGATGAATAATAATCCTCTTTGTGGGATGAACCTCCTTACACAATGTACTAAGTACGTAAGACAAGACAAAATAAAATGATGACTAAAATGAAAAGGTCTCCTTCCTATATATAAGAGACAAAGGGGTACAATAACAACTAATAAACCCAAGACGACATCAATAATATGTAATGCACCATAATAAAGGGGGTAATGTGCCACTACATAGGGGTTAATGTGCCAATATTTAGGGCATAACATTCCCCTACCCTTTAGACAAGTATTGTCCTCAACGCTTTATTAGTTGTGGATGCTTCTATATGAAGGACTCATCTTCCCATGTCGAATCTTCCACTAGCAGGTTCTTCCATTTGATGAGGTACTTTGTAATAGCCTGATTTTGTAGTTGTTTTGTCCTTATTTCAGTGATTTGTTCATGTTCCAATATGACTCTTCCTTCTTCATCAAGCTCGGGAAAAATTGTTTGAATTGGGATCTTGTCTCCTATTACCTTCTTTAAGAAATAAACATGGAAAACTGGATGCACTCTTGAATATGAAGGAAGCTCCAATTTGTAATCCATACTACCAATATTCTACAACACCTTATAAGGACCATAATACTTGGGTGCTAATTTGTTGTCCTTATTTAGTTTCTTGAGGGACATTTTCTTGTAAGTTTGTAGCCTCAGAAATACACAATCCCCTGCTTCGAAACTCATTTCACTCTGATGTTGATCAGCTTGTTGTTTCATCCCGTTTTGTGACATAGATAGGTTGTCCTTAAGTATCTGGAGAACTTCTTGTTGGTGCTCTATGTGATCTTCCACGGATTGAACTTTAGATTTTCCCTTTAACGGAGATTTGATAGATGGAGGGTGGTACCCATAAAGTGCCATAAATGGAGACATTTTTCTATGATGTATGGAAGGAAGTATTGTACCACCATTATTCCAAAGATAACCATTTTATCCACTGTGTTTGTTTATCGGATGCAAAGCAACGAAGATAGCCTTCAAAACATTTGTTCACTATCTTAGTTTTCCCATTAGAATGAGGATGATAAGATGAATTGTGATCCAATTGGGTACCCTAACACAAAAATAATCCAGTCCAAAATTTTCCAGTGAAAATTGGATCTCTATCGCTTACAATAATCTTCGGATTTACATGTAACTTATGAACTATTTCCAAAAACATTGCAGCTACTGTACTTGCATTAAAAGGGTGAGAGAGTGCACAAAAATGTGCGTACTTCGTCAGTCTATCAAAAATCACTATAATAACATTCTTTCATTCTGAATTGGGTAGACCTGCGATAAAATCCTTTGAGACTTCTTCCAAACGTTGGCAAGGTATTTCTAATGGTTGTAGAAGTCCTGGAGTCTTAACTGTTTCCACCTTATTCTGTTGGAAAACCAAGCATTCGGCCATGAACCTTTGAACATTAGATTTAAGACCTTCCCAAAAAAATTCCTTCTTGACCCTATGGTAAGTTTTTAGGAATATGGAGTGCCCACCTATAGGAAAGGTATGTAATTCTGAGAGGACCTTTTGTTTGAGTTGGGAGTCTTTGCATAAATATAAGCTATCCTTATACCATAGTGAATCATTTCTCCACACAAAAGTATTTGATACATTGGGATCGTCCTGTAACTTTTGAATGAGCGTCCACACAGATAGGTCATTTTTCCATTCTTCCCTAGCTGCTACTACCCAATCGGGCTGTAGAATGGAAATTGCACAAAGTAATGCCCCAACATCTTCATCTTTTCTGGAAAGTGCATTTGCCACCACATTATTTTTCCCTTTTCGATAAATGATTTCAAATTCATATCCCAACATCTTGGTTACCCATTTTTGTTGCTCTTCTGAAGATAATTTATGTTCCAAGGATTATTTAAGACCATCATGATCTGTTTTAACCTTAAAGTGTCTACCTATTAGGTAAGGACGTCATTTCTTAAGAGCATGTAGAATTGCCAACATTTCCTTCTCACAAATGGGCTTCTATAAGTGCTTTCCCTTGATTGGATGACTTGTGAAAGCAAGCGGGTGCCCTTCTTGCATTAGAACAACACCAATGCCATTTCCTGAAGCATCACATTCCACAATAAATTCTTTTGTAAAGTCTAGTGTGGCCAAAACAGGAGATTTGCACATTGCCTCCTTAAGCAATTCAAAAGCTTGAGTTGCCTCTGGAGTCCAATAAAATGCATCTTTCTTCAATAATGTTGTTAGAAGTGCTGCTATTCTTCCATAGTTCTGAACAAACTTGCGGCAGTACCTTGTCAAACCTAAGAATCCTCAAAGATTCTTTAGGGTTTTTGGAATCGGCTAGTCCATCATGGCTTTAATTTTGTTGGGGTCTACCTTGACACCTTCCTAATATACAATATGACCCAAATATTCTACCTCCTTTACCCCAAAGAAAAAATTGGAAGGTTTTGCATATAGTTGTTGCTCATTTAGTAGTTGTATTACCTTGTCAACATGTTGAACATGTTCTTCCCAAGACTTGCTATAGATTAGTATATCATCAAAGAATACTAGCAAAAAATTTCTAAGGAAAGGATTGAAAATGGAATTCATTAAACCTTGAAATGTGGAAGGCGCATTCGTGAGACCAAATGGCATGACCAAAAAATCATAATGACCTTCATGAGTTATGAATGTTGTTTTTGGAATGTCTTCCTCCTTCATTCTAATCTGATGATATCTGGAACGAAGATCCAACTTTGTGAAGTAAATTGCTCTTGTCATTCATCTAACAATTCATAAATGACATGAATGGGAAATTTATCTTTAATGGTGATCTTGTTGAGATCTCTATAATCTGGACACATACGTCGTGATCCATCTAGCTTGTGTACCATTAGCACTGGTGTAGAGTAAGAAATTTGGCTAGGCCTAATTATGCCAGCCTCTAACATTTCTTCAACGATACGCTCAATTTCACTCTTCTGTCCATAGGGGTATCTATAAGGTCTGATGTTAGGAGGAACACTTCCCAAAATTAAGTGAATAGCATGATCAAAATCTCGAACACATGGAAGACCTTTTGGAATATCTTTAAATACCTTGGAATGCTTATCAATCACCTTCTGGAGATCTGGGGAAATATGAGACTTAGATGTTTGAACATCTAATGAGCATAATTGTGCAATTACACCTTGATGTCCCTTTTTTATCAATTTTGTTATACCATTAGAGCTAATCACCTTACTTGGTTTCCCTATGATGCCATTTAACTCATATTCTTTTCCTTCCCATAAAAATTTCATGAAAAGCTTCTGAAAATTAAAAGCCATTGTTCCCAATGATTGTAACCATCGAACTCCTAAGACAACATCAGTACCCCCCATCGGAATATCAATCATTGGACTATTCAATACATATTCCCCCATAGTGAGATTGATATTATGGAATTTTCCTGAGCAATTGATAGATCCTCCATCTGCAATCATTACTTGAAACTCTGATGCTGGATATACAAAGCAATTGATAACCTTGGCAAATTTATAGTGAAGGAAATTATGAGTACTACCAGAATCAATTAACATTGTTACCTTTTTCTTTTTTATATATCCTTCTATCTTGAGAGTTTGAGGAGTGATAATTCCAACCAATGCATGATAGGATATTGTGGGAGTAATCTCTTCGGAAGTAGTATCCTCTATTTTTGGTTCTTTTTCTTTTGGTGCTTCTTGTTCATTTTCTTCCTCTGCTTCACAATCTATGTAAAATAGTTTCTTCTAAGTGCACTTATGGCCCTTACTGTATTTGCTATCACAGCTATAACAAATCCCTTTTTTCTCTTTTTTCCTCTAGTTGTTGTGGTGTCAACCTTGTAGATTGTGGATGACTCGAGACCACACTTCCTTCTTTATAGTTGTATGTGGTAGATTTCCTCGTTGCCATAATTGTGTTTTCAACTTTTCTTGCCACCCTGAATGCATGCTCCAAGGATTTATTTTCCCACAGGCGAACCTCATTTTGGATGTTATCTCTTAAAGTTCCTATGAAGACACCAGTCAGATGCTCCTCTAGAATATCTGTGACCTTGATATTCAATCTTTGGAAGTTCTCAATGTGCTCCCCAACTGAACCCTTTTGTTTCATATTTATCAGCTGGATAAAGAAGGCATTGCTCTTGATGTCCTCATAATCATGATATCAATTCCTCCATAAAAATTGTCCAAGTGACAAGTGGTTTACTAGAGCAAAGCCATCTATACCACACAAACTGATTAGGTTCTAAATATAAAGATGTAGTATGTACCTTTTGTGTGGATTGCACCTCGTGTAGCTCAAATAATTGCTCCATCTGTGGTATCCATGTGACTGGATCCATGCCATCAAACTTCCTCATATCAATTTTTGGGATGTAGTCGGTTTTTGACCCTATGTTGGAGTCCCTAAAGTCATGATGTATGTTCCTTTTGTTTTCATCATGAATTTTATGGGAGATCTTCTCACTTCTAGGAAGCCCTTCTTGCAACAAATTTGACAAGCCTTCTTTCAAAACTTCCATATCCCCATTCAAACCCTTCCAATCATTTATGTCCTTTTTAAAATAATCCATTTTCACTTCTATTTCCTTCTTAGTTTGACCTAGGATTGATGTTAGTGCATCTTTTGTCACCATCTTCTCTTGTAAATCAGATATGTCCTTGTGCATTTCTTCACCTTCATCATAAGTCCATGTAGAACTGTCTGGAGGATTATTTGGTGAAGAGTTTCCCCTTTTAAGAGGAATTTAGAACAATGTAGATAGGTATCACACCCTAGGGTTCACCACAATTAGATCCTTCTACTCAAGTTATTCAAATTTAAAACGACGTACCTTTTTCAACCCTGATTGGAAGATTGTTTTAAAGCTAACTTAGAACTGAGGAAAAATTTGAATTTTGACTCCTATGGGTCTGAAACATCGACCTATTGTATCCTTATGTGTCCTCTTTCCGATGCCGTAGGTTTTACCTAATTCTGATGTGCCAATAGAAATTTCTTGCGAATCTCCCAACACTTCTTATTCTTGGTCCTTTCAGAAGATCGAACTTGTACGGATTGCCACGTGTCCAATATTTTGGATCCAAGTCTAAAAATTCTACCACAGATATTGTGTTTTGTGCTATTTCTTATGCAACTTGTCTCACACAATTTGTATCTCGCATGCTCTAGATATTACCTTTTTCCCTAAAACATATGTTTTAGACTATTTTTTGGACTAGTAAAAAACCCTAAATTATGAGGCCAATATATCCGAGCCTATGATATCTTGGGACCTGAATTTCAGACCACAGATAACTCGGCCTATGATAGAGGTGGGTTTTTAATCTCGCTATCTTAATCCTTGTAGAAACAAAATTATAGTGAAAATGCTAAGATCGCCCATTGTGAAGAAACTGATCCCGAGGAAAGAGCTCTAATACCAAATGTTATGCAACCAAGTCCCAGATATAGCAGAAATAGACCAAAAGAAAGTAATCAATGCCTTAATAATGAATAATTGAGATGAATAACAATCCTCTTCGAGGGAGGAACCTCCTTACACAATGTACTAAGTACATAAGACAAGACAATATACAATGATGACTAAAATGAAAAGGTCTCCTTCCTATACATAGGAGACAAAGGAGTACAATAACAACTAATAGACCCAAGCCGACATCAATAATATGTAATGCACCATAATAAAGGGGGTAATGTGACACTACATAGGGGGTAATGTGCCAATATTTAGGGCTTAATAGGCTACCTCACTTAGATTGAAACATGCAAGTGGTGGCGTCTATATTGTGTTGGCTCCACTACCTTCTAGGGGTATCACGTCCATTTCTTATGTTTTTTCTTCACTAAATAACTAAAACATATATTTGATTGCCTTATCTGATTGTTCCTACATATTAAGGCTCACGTTCACTAGTCCATTGAAGCTTTCTTTGGGCATATCTACCTCCTACAATGTCCCTAACTAATCTATCTGCACTCATACATTCACTCACACGACACCTTTACTCTGTCCATCAAATCATCTAGACATCCCTCCACTCTCCTTACATTTCGTTGGGTCTCCTTCCATCATCAACTCTGATTCTCTCAACCACCAATGTCTGTAGAGCAACCCTTCTTTGAGACGGAATTCGGATGTCATTTCTTTGTGCCTGATTACTAAGATTGCGGGGTTGAAAACTTTGCCCTGGTCATACAACCCTTTTATTTCCTCACATGGGAGTGGCTGTGTCTGCATAACATATGCAATGGCTGAAACATTTACCTGAAATGGCCTAGATAACATGTCCTCAATTTTATTGGTGACACCTTTCTTCAATTTTATCACCAAATTGAGTCGTTGCATATAAGACATCCACTTCATGTACATCTGTTCCAACAGGGCCTCTGTCTTAGGAAAAGGGTATCAGTTCTCGATTTTGATCGTATTGTGTGCTCAAAAATCCACACACATCACCAAGGCTCATTCTTCTTTGGCACTGGAATGATGGGTGAAGTGTAAGGTGAACAACTTGATTAATCTTTGATCTAAGATCTCTTAAATCCTCCTCTATTCTAAATAAACAGTATCTGTTCTTGATATTTAGCTTATTGAGTGCTCAAAAATCTACACACATCACCCAGGCTCATCCTTCTTTGGTACATAAGATAATTTTTTTGATGTCCGACAAATGACCACAACAGTAGGTCAACGGGACTGCTGAGTACAATGACATCGTTACAAAGCAGCGGCACCAAAAGGTCTCCTGTAAAAGGCAATACACAGAAAAGAAAGTAAAGTGGAGAAGAGAAGAGAGGAGAAATCTATGTCGAGGCATGGAAATGTCTTGACCCCGAGTACGGGAGACTGCACAAGGGTGGAGAAATACATGGGGAAAGGATCTAGGAGCAAAGTAATCCGAAAAAAAATGAGGTAGTTTTATCAAGGGATAGACCCATCTCTCCTAACATCCGAGGTCGAATGAAGGAAATTAAAAATAGTATGTTGTCTTGAGGAAGAACTAGTGGAATGTCTAGTCCGCCCTCTGCGTTGTTGTCTAGAGGAGGTAGAACTCCATTGAGGCCTGGGGGATCTCTTCTGCCTCCTGGAGAGAGGTCTAGTCTGGTCATGCTGCTAAGATCTCAAGGGATGGAAGAGGTCCCATGGGTTTGCACTAATTTGGAGTCTGAAGTTGCGTTGATGTCAATTTGTCTCTTAGTGCCCCTCCCTGAGGGTAGCACCATGAAAAAGGAAGTGGTCCATTGGATAGAATCTGGCTTGGTAGGAGGCTGAAGAATTTGGGCTCGGAACTTGAGGGCCTCCTGCATGTAGAAGGCCATGAATCTCTGATCGAGGTATCTGAAGAAGCTGGTGAGGGTTTTGTTGGTTGTGGAGCCATATCTTCCAGTCTCAAAGATGATATTGTCTTAGCCGTGCACCTCAGAGGACTGTACACTCATTCCCCTACCTTGGGGTTGTTTTCGCCACCAGTTTTCGGGCCCATGGTTTTGGGTAACCCGTGGTATTTTGCCATTGTATTTCCCTTATAAAAGAAAGACATTGTAACACGGCTAGGGTTGATGTATTAGGTTTTATGCATTGTAAAGATCTCTGAGATCAGAAAGAGAGATTGTGAGACAGTGATGAGGAAGTGCAGCAATTGTGCTGCAGGTTGTATCCCCTCACTTTGCTGGACAGAATAATAATAAGGACTGGCAACTTCAGTGTGGACGTAGCCCAAGTTGGGTGAACCACGATATATCTATGTCTCTCTTGTAATGTGTGTGTGATTATATTTGCATTTATGTTTATTGTTATTGCTCTGTGATCCTGTTTTTCTAACAATTGGTATCAGAGCCAAAGGTCTATTTGGCAGATAAACCCACAAGAAGATATGGTTTCTGGTTCGAGTGGGAGCAATGGCGGAAGAAGGAAAGTTTAAGGTTGAGAAGTTTAACGGCCAAAACTTCCAACTATGGAAGATGCAAATGGAGGACTATCTGTACCAGAAGGATCTATTCCTGTCGTTGGGAGGAAGAGCAAAGCAGCCGGTGGCCATGAAGGACAAAGAATGGTAGGTTCTTGACAAAAAGGATCTGGGAACAATACGGTTGAGCCTGGCTTCATCGGTGGCTTTCAATATCTCAAAAGAAACGACAACGGAGGGTTTGATGAGTGCATTGGATAAACTGTATGAAAAAACCTCGGCCTCCAACAAGGTATCTCTAATGAATCGTTTATTTAATATGAAGATGTCTGAAGGTGGATCTGTTACTGATCATTTGTAATATCCTTATCAAGACCTGACCAAGATATTTCCTTCCTCTTCAGAGTTTAATAAAATTTTACTAGCATTTTTTTATGGCAAATTCTCAAACTGGACAGGATGTAAGTGACGGGGATTAAAACTCTGAATGGGGGATGGTAGGAATGAGATTAGGTTCTAGAATTTAGGTGGTTGAGTGTGCAGCAACATCAAAATAAGTTTTGAGCAGAAGTCCTTGACACAAAGTACTAGAGCCATTCACTTTTCAGCAATAGAGCAACTACATTGCCTATTTCGAGGCTTCCTGGGCTTCTAGCATATGCCAACAATACTGGGTCAAGGTTATCAGAGTTTAGGACATATTTATATCGGTCATTTAACTTATAAAATATGTTGGAATGAAGACTAGGTGATCTTGGAAAGGTTTGGAGTAATTTGGGGCTTAGTTGCACATGGTGGATTGCTGAGCTAGTCAAATTACAGGATTTCCAAAATGAGTCTAAAAGAATCCAAATTATTATGATAGGGACTGATATGGATATTATACTGAGTTATCAACCCCCTCCAACTGACAGAATGCAAAATGGATTCTCATAATAGTTTTAGCAGTAAATATGGTGAAACTAGTCTAGAATAAGCACCCAACTAGCTAGTCTTGCATTTTAATTCATCAAACTGCTCCAATAAATGATAAAATCTGTTATTATATATAACATTCAGCCAATATAATTCTAAATATTTGCTTTAGAACTCTTCTCTTAATTATTTGAATATCTCTCAAGCTTACAGTGCCTCACAGGCTAGAATTTTCATTACAATAGATAGAGAATGAAGAGAAGAATGAGAAGATTACTATGGATCTGCTATGGAGTTATGTTCAGGTCACCTACAGGTAATATGACTGTAATTTTCTACATACTGAGATTATGAACTTGACTGGGGTGCATTCACTGAGTCATCCCTCTCCTCCATGGAAAAATCCTCTAGATTTAGTTGTGAATGTGAGAATGAGTGAGAAGAGAAGGATGGATCGGATCTGAAGCTGGTTACTGATCCTGTAAACCTTTGATGTCTGAAAAAATGGTTGTACCAACTCTCATTCAGCACTTGGGCGCACTCCCAAGATCTATCTTCTTCAATGGATGAATCTTCACCAAAACTAGCGGTAGAATCACTGCTGGAGGAATCCTGTTCTCCAAATAACTGAGGATCTTCATTGGAGGTTGGAATCATATGTTAATGGCTGCAATATATTGATATGGAACTGCACAACACTCACAATAAACTATGGGCCTTGGGGCACATCACCCAAGAAGCATAGTTGAGGCACATCACTCAACTAGAGAAGCATCAGAGCTCTCATGAGAAAACATAAATGATCAAAAGTTGTCAAATGGAGTTGGTTGGATTCTTTTATAAACTTCATGATGACCTGTTGAGCAAGTTATTGGCTTGGTGACTTGTGAGAGTAGGTTACCCACTTGCCCATTCTACTCCAAAGCCATGAGCCTTTCTTGAGGAGAATAGCAACTTCTGAGCTGTCAAAACTTTCTTTCCTTCACCTCCTTCACTGAATTTGGGCAAGTGTGCTTTAGGTAGCTTTTCTAGTTGTTGCTATTTTCTTTCAGAAAGCTTTTCTAAATCTTTCCACTTTCTTTACTTTCCTCTTTGCTACTTTTGTCTGATTTTGCCAGCTTTTGTCAGTTTCCTTTCTGGGTTCATCTTGCCAACTTGTCTCCACCAGATTCCTTAGCTTTTCTGAGACTTTACCACTTAGGCAAGTTTGGCTCACTTACCAATTCGAATTTCCTAGCCAAGTCATCAACCACTTGGCACATTTATTAGCAATAAACATTTAAATGAAAATAATACAACTCATAAATAATTTAACTTAGCAATTAATTAATTATCCATTAATTAATTAATTGTTATGGTGTAATGCCTCAAAAATTTCCCAATTAATTAATTTCTCAATTAGTCAATCACTTGGACCTAGTTATGGGGTTAATAACTGCATGGGGGGCCTCCTTGTCCATTTAATTCCCAAATACAACCTTAGGCATCTTCCATAAGGTAGTTTCCATACTTGCTCATTAATTAAATAATTATTGCCTAAGTGACTTAGGCCAAAATTACCCCATGGACCATGGAAAAATATGGGGACATGACAGTCCTCCCTTCCTAAGATTGCTTGTCCTCAAGCAATGTCAAGATTCCACCAGGCTTCTGCTGCACCACTCTGATTGTAATTGTCCCCATCCACTATGTAGTCTGTAAATTAAAATTGGGCCTTCAAAAAAATGAAGAAACTGCACTGTAATATCTACAAATGAACCAGCAATGAACAAAATTTTCAACCCAGTTAGGATAACTTGAGTAGAATTCCTGGATCCCATTGTTTCTCCTGGAAGGACCAAAACTGTTCTATCACCTTTGGAAATTTGTCACTCTAATGAATTCCCGGATCCCAAAGTATCAACTGCATTTTCCCAATCATCAAAGTCAATGTAGTGAATCTGTCATCAAACATGTGCCTTTTCATCCAAGGAATAACTGAAAGGACATTAATACCAACTAGACCAAGCGGATAGAAAAATGTTTCTTCTAGTGAAAACATCCAATGGCTCAACTCTCTGCCATTGGAGAAAAGCTTCAAGCATCCCTCCCATCATGTGGATTCCCTCCACATAGGCCAACTTCTGTAAGTAAAATGTTCCATTAATTTCTCTTGGAAACTTGCCCGCTTAGCTACCTTCCCTTGACCATGAGCATAAAAAAATTTGCAAGGAGGTTTCATGCTTGTCAGGTAATATTTCACCCAATCCATATGTGGATGAGTGACATCGAATACTTTTGTTGCTGCTCACAATTCAAGATAATGTCAGTTATAATAAGAAATTTATTGCATAAACAAGAAAACCTTTTACCTCCGAGATTTCATTTTTTTGTGTTACCTCTATCCGTCCATCCAATGGATGAATCAAACATCTTGCTTGTTGAGTCACATGAGATGAAATCAGCCATCTCTGCTGCAATAAGATCTATCTCCCATAGGAGCAGATCATGATCCACTTGTGGTACATGTGGCATCAACAAGAAAAACTTCTTCACCCACTGTTCATTCCCCATTTTTATTGTTGAATCCATGACATGTGGGGAAGGACTGTGAACCTTCCTTGTATGTCTGCAACCTTCAGTAATCAGTCTTATGGCTGCAACTTCATCGTTATTGGCTAGCCCAAATTGAGTGCTCTCATCCCACTTTTCCATGGGAGAGTGATTGTTTCCAAGGAACAACTCAAGTTCCCTTAGGAAATGATCAGGTGCTTGGTTTTCATCAAACTGTTCCGCACACTCCTCAAGCACATGTAAAGCTAAATGATCCTCATGATCCACCATCTCATGAGGTTCCTCCATATGATCATGAATGCTTTCACCCCAATGAAATTCACTGAATGGTGTGTAGGAGGGTAGGGGGGATCTTTGCAACTTTTCATCAAGCAGCAACATCTCCGTCTTGGATTCTTGGAGGGCATTTTGAGTGCTTCTCAAATAATCTTGGGTGGCCATCAATTCATCATTGAGCTTATAGTTCTCTTTTCCATATCTGCAAATACTTTCTTCATTGTGCCATGATGCATCCCACAACAATTCAACAAGCTCAAACATGTAATTTTTATCTGAAAGCAACTGTGAGAAATTACCTTTGATTGTGGGCATTGCTTTCTGGATATTTTCCATTGCTGCAAAGAAATATTGATCTTCCCTTAAAGCAGCTTCCCAACACAACCTCGACACTAAAGAATGAGTGTCATGGAGAATTTTCAAGGCCTCTTGGATCTTCTGTTCATCCATCTTCAATGACCCTGCAAGAAGATGAGGTTCTTGTAGATGTTCCTCCTCTTCATTTTCCATCCCCGGATTGATTTTATGCAGTGCACTCGAAGTTTGGAAATCTGATCCATATATTGCTGCTGCAATATATTCATCTCTTAGGTCCTAAACAACATAATTTGGGCTGCAAATTAATTGCTCATTCCTCCTGGGTATACCAGGAAGGTCTTCTCTCAAATTTACAGCCTTCACATTGCATTTCTTTTTTACATCGAAATTTCGAACCTCATCACTAGGAAGCCCAACCACTTTGAACTTTTCACTAGAAGTGGCTGCCATATCAGATTGAAATAATGACACATAAAAATCAGAATTTAATAACTCACCAGGTGTCATGTTATCCTCCCTATGAGGTGGAGGGTTGGTGGTTTGGCCTTCCATCAATTCCTCATTTCCAGTTTCTATTGTTGCCAGAACTTCTTCTTTCCCCAGGGATATTGCACCCTCAACATCTTCATCAATGGGAATCTCCATGTCCCCCACATATATGTGAGAGTACACATCTTTAGATGCTTCCTCACTTAAAACATTCCTTAGTAGATTCTCTTACGTCCATGTAGGCATCCTGCCAACACCCTTCTAGTGATTAAGCTCGGTCACTACATTCACCCTTATCACCAAGGATATGAAACTCAACATCCAGGGAATCCCTTATGTAGTAATTGTCTTCTGATGTGGTTGCAAAATCATCATGACACAATTTAGTACAAAAATCTGAAAGTGGTCCATACCTTTGCATCATGCTTCTCTCTTCAATGGGTGGGCTTATGGTGCCTTGTTCTACCATTGATTCTACTAGTTCACATCTAACTGATGTGTGGTCAATTTCTACTTCCTTGTGAAGCTCGTGTGGTGTCTTTGGATCTGATTTATGTTCTACTTTTAAATCTGATCTGAAATATGGTTCAACACCCCTAACAGTACCAATCTCATCCGAGATGATCTTGAGATCCTCATCATAGAATCTTGCAGTAGATTCTTCTTCCATTTTTTCAACAATCTCATGATTGGGTTTTGGGTCTTGTTTCTCCTTGGTTGTCTTAGGATGAATATTTTTGGAGGATCTTCTTGCAGAGGATCCAAAAATTCGTTTGAAGTCACATGCATCCAATAAATTTTCATATCTTTTATCAACTCTTCCATAGAAGGTTGACCTTTGACTGTGGAACATGCAATTTTTTCCTGAATAGGGCTATCAAAATAACCATAGACTCTTCTTTTAATCATGATCTCATGGGAGATGCTTGTGGAAGGTACTTCTTGGGTATTCTCTTCCTCAAACTGTCTGTAGTATTCTTCATATTGCTCATCATAATTATCATACTCTTCACAAAAATAATCTTCCTCCTCATACAACTCAAAGTCTGAATCTTCCATGACATGGAACTAATTCCACAACTACAACTTGAAAATAGTGCTGAGCTACTTTTCCACTGAGATTACTTTCCACGGGATGAGACAAGGAAAGTGCTTTGATACCACTGTACTATCCTTATCAAGACCTGACCAAGATATTTCCTTCATCTTCAGAGTTTAATAAAATTTTACTAGCATTTTTTAATGGCAAATTCTCAAACTGGACAGGATGTAAGTGACAGGGATTAAAAATCTGAATGGGGGATGGTAGGAATGAGATTAGGTTCTGGAATTTAGGTGGTTGAGTGTGCAGCAGCATCAAAATAAGTTATGATCAGAAGTCCTTGACACAAAGTACTAGAGCCATTCACTTTTCAGCAATAGAGCAACTCCATTGCCTACTTCGAGGCTTCCTGGGCTTCTAGCATATGCCAACTGTAAGTTTTAAACCTTAACAGTGAAGTACAAACTTATATTGATTCTTAAGCATTAACAGAAAATACACAATGGCACACACACTACACAGAGATTTTCACCTGGAAACCCTTAACCGGGAAAAAACCAGCAAAACTTAGAGCCGCATAGCTCCTTTTTCATTATATGTTTATTTAACCATGTACAATACAATAAATGGTATTCCGCGGCATCTAAAACCCTAATTCGTTTACCCGAAATTAGGTTACAACCCTAATCCCTTTTACCGGGATTAGATAGAGTACAATGGGTCAAAAAATCGCGAAAAAGCAAAAAGTAACCCAAAAAATTTTGCGGACTCCGAGGGCCTAACGGTCCAAAACGAAGGGGGTGGGCCCTGTCGGGCTACCCCCCCCTCCGGACGCGCCCGGCGCAGGCGAATCACTAGTGCCGTAGGGATCGTGTTGTACACGCAGCGACCATGTGAAGAGATATAACATACCCAACACCAACAAGACTGGTTCAAGGTTATTAGAGTTTAGGACATCTTTATATCAGTCATTTAACTTATAAAATATGCTGGAATGAAGACTAGGTGATCTTGGAAAGGTTTGGAGTAATTTGGGGCTTAGTTGCACATGGTGGACTGCTGAGCTAGTCAAATTACAGGATTTCCAAAACGAGGCTAAAAGCATCCAAATTATTATGGCAGGGACTAATATGGATATTATACTGAGTTATCAACCTCCTCCAACTGACAGAATGCAAAATGGATTCTCAGAATAGTTTTAGCAGTAAATATGGTGAAACTAGTCTAGAATAAGCACCCAACTAGCTAGTCTTGCATTTTAATTCATCAAACTGCTCCAATAAATGATAAACTTTGTGATGATATAAAATAATGTTCTGATATATAACATTCAACCAATATAACTCTAAATATTTTCTTCAGAACTCTTCTCTTAATTATTTGAATATCTCTCAAGCTTACAGTGCCTCACAGGCTAGAATTTTCATTACAATAGATAGAGAATGAAGAGAAGAATGAGAAGATTACTATGGATCTGCTATGGAGTTATGTTAAGGTCACCTACATGTCATATGACTATAATTTGCTGCATACTGAGATTCTGAACTTGACTGGGGCGCATTCACTGAGTCATCCCTCTCCTCCATGGAAAACTCCTCTAGATTTAGCTGTGAATGTGAGAATGAGTGAGAAGAGAAGTATGGATCGGATCTGAAGTTGGTTACTAATCATGTAAAACTATGATGTCTGCAAAAATGGTTGTACCAACTATCATTCAGCACTTGGGCGCACTCCCAAGATCTATCTTCTTCAATGGATGAATCTTCACCAAAACTAGCGGTAGAATCACTGCTGGAGGAATCCTGTTCTCCAAATAACTGAGGATCTTCAATGGAGGCTGGAATCATATGTTAATGGCTGCAATATATTGATATGGACCTGCACAACCCTCATTGGAAACTATGGGCCTTGGGGCACATCACCCAAGAAGCACAGTTGAGGCACATCACTCAACTAGAGAAGCATCAGAGCTCTCATGAGAAAACATAAATGATCAAAAGTTGTCAAATGGATTTGGTTGGATTCTTTTATAAACTTCATGATGACCTGCTGAGCAAGTTCTTGGCTTGGTGACCTGTGAGAGTAGGTTACCCACTTTCCCATTCTGCTCCAAAGCCATGAGGGCGCCTTTCTTGAGGAGAATAGCAACTTCTGAGTTGTCAAAACTTTCTTTCCTTCACCTCCTTCACTGATTTGGGCAAGTGTGCTTTAGGTAGCTTTTCTGGTTGTTGCTATTTTCTTTCAGAAAGCTTTTATGAATCTTTCCACTTTCTTTACTTTCCTCTTTCCTGCTTTTGTCTGATTTTGTCAGCTTTTGTCAGTTTCCTTTCTGGGTTCACCTTGCCAACTTGTCTCCACTAGATTCCTTACCACTTAGGCAAGTTTGGCTCACTTACCAATTCGAACTTCCTAGCCAAGTCATCAACCACTTGGCACATTTATTAGCAATAAACATTTAAATGAAAATAATACAACTCAGAAATAATTTAACTTAGCAATTAATTAATTATCCATTAATTAATTAATTGTTATGGTGTAATGCCTTAAAATTTCCCCAATTAATTAATTTCTCAATTAGTCAATCACTTGGACTTAGTCATGGGGTTAATAACTGCATGGGGGGTCCTCCTTGTCCATTTAATTCTCAAATACAACCTTAGGCATCTTCCATAAGGTAGTTTCCATACTTTCTCATTAATTAAATAATTATTTCCTAGGTGACTTAGGCCAAAATTAGCCCATGGACCATGGAAAAATATGGGGACATGACATCATTTAAATGAGTTTAATACGGTTACAAATCAACTAAGTTCTGTAAGTGTGAACTTTGATGATGAGATTAGGGCTCTTCTAATCTTGTCTTCATTGCCAGAAAGCTGGAATGGCTTGGTCATGGCTGTAAGTAACTCTGTCTCTGGTTCAAACACCTTGAAATTTGATGATGTTATTGGTGTTATTCTTAGTGATAAAATGCGAAGAAAAAGCACAGGTGATACATCAGGTAATGTGTTGACCATGGAGAGCTGGGGAAGACAAAAGGAGAGAGGAAAGAGCCAAGGTAATCGCAGCAATTCTAAAAAAGGAAGATCCAAGTCCAGACTGGGAAAGATAGAGTGTTGGAACTGTGGAAAGAAAGGACATATGAAGAAAGACTGCAGATCTTTAAAGAAGAAAGGAGATGCACAGAAGGAAACTACCCAGGAAGCAAATGTAGCAGGTGATGTGTTACAAGATGCTTTGATTCTTGCATTATATAATACTAGTGATTATTGGGTAGTAGATTCAGGGGCTTCATTCCATGCTACACCCCATAGGAAATATTTCCATGATTATGTTCCATGCAATTTTGGACATGTTTTATTGGGTGATGATGAGCCATGTAAAATTGTTGGAATGGGTAAGGTATGGATAAAAGTTAAGAATGGAACTGACTGGATGTTAAAGCATGTTAGGCATATTCCTGCTATGAAAAGAAATATAATCTCAACAAAGCAGTGGGGAGATGGCGGCTGTCTATCTACGTTCGGAGAAAAGTGGTGGAAGATCACCAAAGGATCAATGGTGATAGCAAAAGGAGACTGGGTAGGTACATTGTATTTATGTCCTCATAATAATGACCATTCTATCTCTTTAGCTTCCACAGGAACAGATACAGCATTGTGGCATCATAGGCTTAGCCACATGAGTGAGAAGGGGATGCAGATTCTCTACTCAAGGAAGTTGCTGCCAAATTTGAAGCAGGTAAGTTTGGAATTCTGTGAGAACTGTGTTTATGGAAAACAGAAGAGAGTCAGATTTCTCAGGGTTGGGAAACAGAAGAAGAATGAAAAGTTAGAGCTAGTGCATACAGATGTATGGGGATCGGCTCAGGTACAATCTCTCGGTGGCTCTCATTATTATGTTACATTTATTGATGATGCAACTAGGAAAACTTGGGTTTATTGCATTAGACAGAAATCTGATGTGTTTGCTACTTTTAAGAAGTGGAAAGCTTTGGTTGAGAATGAGACAGAAAAAAGGTTGAAGTGTCTCAGATCTGATAATGGAGGTGAGTACTGCGGCAACGAGTTTGATAATTACTGTTCATACCATGGGATTCGTAGAGAGAAGACAGTCCCAGGAACACCACAAGAAAATGTTGTGTCAGAAAGGATGAACAGAACGATCATGGAGCGTGCAAGGTGTATGAGACTGCATGCAGGGTTGCCCTTACAGTTTTGGCTGGATGCTGTAAATACTGTTGTTTATTTAATAAACAGAGGACCTTCAAGTGCTTTGGATGGTGGTATTCCAAAGGAGGCATGGACAGATAAAAAGGTAAACTACTCATTTCTAAGAACGTTTGGTTGTGAAGCATTTGTCCATATTGATAAAGAAAATAGAACAAAGCTTAAAGATAAATCCAAGAAATGTACCTTTATTGGATATGGGGTTGGTTATCGTTTATGGGATTATGAAAATCACAAAATCATTAGAAGTAGAGATGTCATATTCAATGAAAAGGTAATGTATAAAGATCAATTGCAGGGAAATAAACAGGAAAAGGAAAACACATAGTACACAGTACTTGATGAAATTACAGAAAATGAAGTTCCAAAGGTGCCAGAAAATCAAGAACAGCAGCAAATGCCTTAAACTCCTGCAACTGCAAGAAGATCTACCAGGTTAAGTAGACTCCTTAAACGATACTCAACTTCAATGTATTATTTGTTGATGACTGATGCTGGTGAACCAGAATGTTATGAAGAATCAATGCAGGTGGAAACTAGAAAGAAGTGGGAGCAAGGCATGAATGAGAGATGGACTCATTGGTAGGAAGCCAAACTTGGGATTTGGTTCACTTGCCTACTGGTAAAAGAGCATTGCAGAACAAATGGATTTACAAGTTGAAGGAACAAGAAGGAGGTAAGAAGTGGTACAAGGCGAGACTTGTTGTAAAGGGGTTTGCACAGAAGAAAGGTATAGATTTTGATGAAATATTTTCTCCTGTTGTTAAGATTACTTCAATTATGACTATTTTAAATCTAGTGGCTGTAGAATATTTGCATCTTGAACAGTTAGATGTAAAAACAACCTTTCTCCATAGAGATTTGGAGGAAGAGATATATATGCAGCAGCCACACGGGTATGAGGTCAAAGGTAAGGAGAATTTGGTGTGCAGGTTGAAAAAGAGCTTGTATGGATTGAAGCAAGCTCCAAGGTAGTGGTATTTAAAATTTGACAGGTTTATGACAGAACAAGGTTATAGTAGATGTCATTCTAACCACTGTGTTTATTTTAAGAAACTAGACAATGAAAGATATATTATCTTGTTATTGTATGTGGATGACATGCTTGTTGCAGGGTCTAACATGCAGGATATAAATGTACTCAAAAGGAAGCTAGCTAATTCATTTGCGATGAAGGATTTGGGTGCTGCAAAGAAAATCCTTGGTATGAGAATAACAAGAGATCGAAAAAATCGCAAATTGACATTGTCTCAAAGTGAGTACATACAAAAGGTGTTGGAGAGGTTCATAATGCAGAATGCAAAACTAGTAAGTACACCTTTGGCCAACCATTTCAGTCGAAGTAAGGAAATGTGTCCCAAGACACAGGAAGAGACAGATTACATGTCCAAGATTCCCTGTCAATCAACAGTTGGCAACTTGATGTATGCCATGGTGTGCACAAGACCAGATATTGCACAAGCAGTGGGAGTTGTGAGCAGATATAAGAACAATCCAGGTAAAGAACATTGGAAGGCAGTACAGTGTATTCTCAGGTATTTGAGAGCTACCACCACTCAGGCATTATGTTTTGGAGTTTCAGACACTATTCTACAGGGATATGTTGATGCAAATATTGCAGGTGATAAGGATAGCAGGAGGAGCACCACAAGGTATGTGTTTAATGTAGGTGGAGCAGCAGTAAGTTGGATTTCGAGACTGCAGAAGGTTGTTTCACTTTCAACAACGGAAGCAGAGTATGTTGCTGTTACGGAGGCTAGTAAAGAGATGATTTGGTTGCAAAGGTTTATGGAGGAAGTGGGTAAGAAGCAGAAGGATAGCAGGTTGTATAGTGATAGCCAGAGTGCCATTCATCTTGCAAAGAACTCAGCATTCCATTCCAGGACTAAGCATATACATCTCAAGTACCATTTCATACGCTCTTTTCTGGAAGATGAACTGTTGAAGCTGGAAAAGATACATACTAGCCAGAATCCTGCAGACATGTTCACAAAGGTATTGACCAGAGAGAAAATGATTTCCTGCTCGGTTTCAGTTGGCCTTCTAGCATGAAGGTGAAGAGGAGAAAGTTTCCAAGTCCAAGGTCCAACAAGTACAACAACGGTGGAGTTGTTGTGATCAGTCTCCAAGTGGGAGATTGTTGGTTGTGGAGCCAGATCTTCCAGTCTCATATATGATATTGTCTTAGCTGTGCACCTCAAAGGATTGTACACTCATGCCCCTACCTTTGGGGTTGTTTTCGCCACCAGTTTTCGGGCCCATGGTTTTGGGTAACCCGTGGTATTTTCCCATTGTATTTCCCTTATAAAAGAAAGACATTGTAACACAGCTAGGGTTGATGTATTAGGTTTTATGCATTGTAAAGATCTTTGAGATCATAAAGAGAGACTGTGAGACAGTGATGAGGAAGTGCAGCGGTTGTGCTGTAGGTTGTATCCCCTCACTTTGCTGGACGAAATAATAATAAGGACTGGCAACTTCAGTGTGGACGTAGCCCAAGTTGGGTGAACCACGATATATCTGTGTCTCTCTTGTAATGTGTGTGTGATTATATTTTCATTTCTGTTTATTGTTATTGCTCTGCGATCTTTTTTTTCTAACAGGTTTGGGTCCCTCTAAATATGCAATGGAACTTCCTTTTGATCTCGTAATAGATGGGGCAACGAAAGATGAAGTGCTCCTTAGTCTCGAACTCCTAGAGATGCCATCGCTGGTAGGTCCTATCAAATCGGTCGACCCGGTAGTCCATATCTACACAAAGTCTATTAGAGCCCACTCTGAACTCTCCTAAGGGAATGTGGAGAGCATGCATCCAGTGGTGGAGAGTATACAGAGGCCAAACAATGAGTCCATCTCTCAGCTCCAAGAAGTGCTCAGTGTAGAAGGTCATATTTGGGCATAACCCACCCCCGAGGGTTAACCCAAGTGATTTGGATAAATTGTTTATAGATGTCATCCCTGATGATCCTGTTCAACTCCTGTCTGAGGGGTAGGAGGTGGACAGGTGCATCTAAGGAATATCTAAACGGAGGGATTCAATCCATTTGAATGCCCATTGACTCCAAAAGATCTGAGACCCTTGCAACCCATCCTTGAGCTCGATTGGAGGGGTTGGACGAGGCTAAAGTCTCTAAAGAACAATAGGCCAAGTATCAGTCGTGCCCTTTTGCTGAGTCGACAAAGCTCCAAATGCGATGCAAATAAGAGACTAGATTGAACACAGTCTCAAGTCGGAAGGGACAGGCTCCAAACTCTACTAGGATGATGTTGAGGGACTATCTTCTTGCATTTGATGATGTGTTGGAGGAGAAGGATATGACCTCTCTAGGTTTAGGCCCAATTAGACTCAAGAAATCCAGGTCTCCAAATATCAAAGCCATAGAGAACAGTGGGTCGGATAAGGGAGTCCATGAGGGATATCTTGGATGAGATGTCCTGAAAATGGTGTCTAAAGCATTGTCTCTCGAGGGGGCTAAGGATTCATAGCCTTTGTTGACCCAAGGTTGAAGGGCTTGTCGTAGGCGAAAGTGGGGTCTTGAGAATTGCACCTCCAAGAATGTGTAGGTGTTGGTAATCTCAATCTTGTCCCTTTTGAAGAAGAAATGAAGGTTTGAGGAAGTCTTCTTCGTTCCATTGAAGATCATAACCCAGGTTGACAGTCAATTGTCGAAGATCGCATAAAAGAGCTAAGGCATCCAACTGTCGAAGATAACCCCTTTGGAGATGAGGCTAGGAGAACCATGTCATCAACAAAGTGTAGGATGGATATCAGAACATGGTGGAGGAAGCACCCATCGCTGTCTTGGATATGCTCGTGAAGGAAGGCCTCCAACTCATCAATATAGATTCCAAACAAGGTGGGGAATAGGGGGTACCCTGTTTAAATCCAATGGTGATCTTGATGAAATCTGACACCCCATGAGCTATGTGGAGTCGACCAAGGACCAACTCGTATAGATGCATGGTGGAAATCAGTAGGGTCTCAGAGATGTTGATGTCTTTGACCCTATGGAATAGGGCCTCTCTAGGGACAAATTAAAAGAATTTTCAAAAATCTATAAAGCAACAGTAGAATTTTGAAGAGTGATGCCGCACCTCCTCCGGCTTGGAGAGTAAATATATGATCAATGGTCTGATGAGCCTGTCAGAATCCATCCTTCCCTCTACCTCTCAGATTTCTCTTCTCAACCTTGCTTGAAAGCTTCATATGGAGGACTGTAGCATAGATATTTGAGGATGCATGCCCCACCATGATCATCCTTTAGTTGTTGAGATTTGAACTGGGACTATATTTGTGTATCGAGTGAATGGTGTAATGTGACCAAGTCGGTGGAAAACCTGTACGGACCACATGGTTGAAAATATCATCCAAGTGATTATCCATAGCGTGAAGACTGTGCTTGAAGAACTCTACCTGGAAACCTTCCTCATCTGCTGCTTTACTAGTGTTCATCACCCAAATGGCCTTTCTGATGTCTTGGTAAGAGAATAAGTAGCATGAAGGTGGTGGAGACGTGATCTAGATATGTGGCTTCCCGGGATATCATAGAGAGTGGAGGTATGAGATAAGATAAGATAAGATAATTTTATTAATGTCCAACGAATGGCCACAAACTGAGTAGATTAATGGGACTAAAGGGATACAAATAGTATGAGGAGTCACACAAGTCATGTCTCCTCCAAGAGATGAAGAGGCATTTTTTGCGGCGGAGGAGGCAGTGATAGGAAGCTGTAAGGTCGGGGTATAAGGGGAGAGCATGGGTCAATGCGTTCCAAAGTTGGCGTTTGAGGGATTTTCACTCATCGTATTATTTTTTCATGGGGCAGGACCTAGATTTAGGGTCTAAGGGAGTGGATCGAGTGGAGTGGGGGTAGGACTTAAAGGTTGCTTCCCAAATGGTGGATGATAGGCAGGCGTACTTGGTAGAGTTTGACTCGAGTGAGGAGAACTCGGACTCAGAGGGAAACATCTAGAGAAGGTGGGAAGTGAATGTGTCTAGATCTCCCTCATCGAAAAGGATAGTAGTGCAAGGTGGGCCCAATGGGGGGGTGCAGTTGGGGGGAAATGGAGAGATGACGAATAAAGGGGATTAATTTCTGGCTAGAGAGGACATAATCAACTACACTCGTCATGCTCATAGGTGATCTAAGTAACCCGTCTACATTTGTCTAAGGAATCACTCTACATTGGTAATTGGTCTACCCTATAATAGAGATTCAATACATTGATCCAAATAGAGTTGAATGCACCACGTATTACTTAGATGATATGAATTACAGAAACTGAGCTACCAAAGAGAAGGCTTTGGGAGCCACAGAAAGACACCTTCTCATGTTGTGAAACTACCCTACTAAACCCATGCCATCCCTTATCTCAAACTCCCTAAATAATATACTTCAATTCATTATTTTGGGTTATTCATTCCATCCATAACTATGACTAGCTAGCCTTTACCAAAACCCAGTGATTGATCAAGTTCAACTTCTCTTTGTGCACTACGTAGGTGGAATCTTTATGTTTCTCATGCTAAGGTGAAGCATTAAAGTGTGTCGTCCCACCTTCCTAACTCTTCAATGGGTGGTTGAGATTCAATCTGTTTCATACTGATGGGAGAGATGGACAGATGAAATTCCTTTTCTCCACTCCAAGAAAGAGGTTCTCTCAAGGAAGGTGTTCCCATGAGTTATTTGGGTCAAATGCACAAGGGATTGGTCCTGGGTTTTGAATGTTCCAACCCCTATTCTTTCTTTTTGTCTCAAAAAATCTGTTGCTTTTCCATTCAAACACGAGATCAACCATGGTTATTCAACTAAAACTTTATAGAGAAAGATCATTGAACATAGATCAATGATGAACTTACCAACATGGAATAAATAAGTCCCACAGGGACACCAAAATGCTGCTTTATTTGGTTGAGGGATGGGGAAGAGATCTTTGTTTGAGAAATAATATGATAGAGATATTTTAAGTTGTGTGAGAAATCATATGGGCAGCCAGTATAATTGAGATTGATCAAAACCATGACTACTGCGAATGGCAATCGACCATCAAATCTAGAAATACCAACATCCCTCATCACTTTCCTCAGCATTTTCTCTAAATTACCCTAGTTTATTGATTTTTGCAACTCTACAACAAGAAAAAGTACTTGAATCCCAGGTGCTTGCTACAGAGCCATGAAACGACCTAAAACTATCAAAGAACCACATTTTTCCCGAGGACAACAATTCACACGGAATATCAAAATGCCAAAAAATTACCAGTACAAAAATTTCATACAAACCTTGAATCAAACCCTAAACACGGAAAGGGTTTATAGTGCACTTACAAGGTTTTCACCCTTCGAAAACAAATTTTACATCTGAAGAGTTGGATCAACAGCCTTATGTTCTTCCCTTTCTAGCCTCCATCCTCCCTAAATCTTGGTGTGCTAGTTGTCTCCCTGTTCATTTCCCTGCTTCACGTCGAGGTCGAGGGTCCACGTCCGAGAGTTCAAATGGGCCATAAGTATTTCATCATGTTTTGTTTTATTTTTGTTTTATTTTTGTTTTGTTTTATGTTTTGTTTTAATTTATTTATTTTTTTACTTTTGTTTTGTTTTATTTTATTTATTTATTTATTTTTATGTTGTTATATTTGTTTTTATGTCATTTTTAGTTGTGTCATATATGATTTAGTGGTGTTTTTAATCTCACGACTAAATTAGTCATTTAATTTAGTCACTTTTAGTTGTGTTGATAAATTTTAGTAGTATTTAGTTTTAAAATGCTCTCGTGACTAACATTTTTAGTCACCTAGTAATTTATTTTCCAAATTGTACTAGTGTTTACATCCATGATACCCATTTGTTACAAGACCTGCGGTGTTATGGTATATAGAGCGCGTTAGTGTTGAAGATCAATAAGTTGCACTAAATTAAATATGCCAAAAAATATTGCTACGAATATAAACAAATCAAACAACATATTCACCAGAGCAAACTCCTAATCCCATATAATCATATGTGATGTACACATGTATACCATACAACGAAGCTCGGTGGGTTAGCTCAAGTGGTTGAGAGTTGTGAGTTGTAATCAGAAGGTCTCAGGGTCAAATCACCAAGTGGCTATGCATTGATATATAAGGGTCTCACTTGATGTCCCCATCGGGTCAAGCCCCGTAATCAGGGTCGGTGGTTTACCTTGCGTACGATCCTCGAAATGAGGGGAAGTACCTGAGGTTTTCTCCACGACTTCTTACAAGGAAAAAAATATATACTAGATACAACGTAAAATCCTCTCTAATGGGATGGGTCTTGATACATCGTATACATGTATCCCTTCCGATAATTCCTTCAATTCATCGATCAATGGTTGTAGGTAAACATCCATATTCTTCACGTGTCTTCTACCAAGGACTACAAGAGCTAGCATAAGATGTTCATTCTACACAGAAAACCAAGGGGGGTATTGTTATTGATCAGTACTACAGGCCGAACATAATAGTTGGTGTTTTGGAGGGAATATGGGTTGATTCCATCCATGGCTATGCTCAATCGAAGACTCTGTACTTCATCCTTGAATTTATCAATCCATGTGTCCTCTATATGATTCATGTCTATTGAATCTATTGGGATTCGCATAACTCCTGCCTCACATCAGTGCAAGGCATGCCATCCCTGAAACATAGCTAATTCTTTGCAATGAAAGAGCTTTTGAACCCTTGGTATTATAGGCATGTGCCTCAATATATTATGAGGAGGACCATGTGCTTTAGCCTTGTTTCTTCATTTACGGTACCTATCATGCCCACATTTTAGACATACATTTTTGTTTGCATATTCGCCTCTATATAGAATACAATCATTCAAACATGCATGATGATCCAGGTGGATATCGGTGGCATCCCACCTCTTCCAACTATCTCAAAACAGTCTTCTAGCAATTTTGGTAATTTACTATTTTTAGCAGTTTTTCGGGTCCTAAACTTCCAAAGCCGTTTTGAGGCCCTAAACGATGTTTTTTGGGGTATTTTTTTAGAATATTTAGTCGTCAAATCCATCCTCTCTTCTGTATAACTCGGATAGATCTTTCCAACGAGCTATCGTGCGCCCCAAACGGAGATTGTATGCAAAAGTTACGACCCCGGGAAGTTGATGTACTAACTTACCCAAACGGGGCCCACATGACTTTTGGCGCTTCATCTCCTAGGGTTAGGTTTTTGGATGTCTAGGGTTTTTTGACATTCCTGTTGATCGTAAAAGGCTTTGAGAGCCTCATTGTAACCATCTTCTTGCGAAGGAGCGCAGCCGTCATATCTCTTCTCAGAGATAAGCCGCCACCATTCCACCATTCCAACAAGCTTGTTTTCCGCTGCATTTTACAGTTTTAGCTTATTCCCTTATTGAATAGAAAACCAGTTTTACCGTATATCTGTTATTTTGTGTTAAGCATCTGATAATAATATGTATTCATTTCGTTCTGCTCATAAAATATGGATCACGTGATATGATATGTACTCAACACCCAACATTTTCTACGTTTCCTTTGCCTCTTTGCAGTTGTCGAGAAAAACATTATCACTCAGAAGTACCTTATCCTTGAAAAACCTATATTTAGTGCGAAATATAAATGTACAATGTCATTTAAAATTCATAAAATCGACCATTTTCAATGTTGATTGTGTGACAAGATTCCTCAAAATATAAGGGAGTCGATCGTTAGTTAGCTCAAAATTGTTGAGAAATATGTGTCTGAATTGCCATGTATTGTTTTCAAGTTGTATAGTAACATTGTTGTCCCTAGCTGGGTAGACTTTGATCAACCAAGTCCAAAGAGAAGGGTGGTGGAAGCTGATTTAAGGCTTTGGAAGAAGGTATCAATGATATGAGCATCATCCCCTAGATCATTGTCATGGAATGCATCTAACAACATTGTCTCCATGGCACTCGTATGTTGTAAGAACTCATCCATACCAACCTCTTTTCATTGCCTCCATTGCCAACATGTGAAGAACTACTATTACTGTAGGAATTCCTAATTGGTGGGAGTTTGGACGTAGTAGGAATTGAATAAGTGATTGATTCAACCATGCTTGGTATGCTTTCTCTCTCTTCATTTGACATTTTAGTAGGGTGCAACGGAAGATGGTAGATAGGTCGCTCATCATTAGAATCCTTATTTCAAAAATATTGAACATTACATCAATGATATTAGTAAGCACAATGCAATTGGTTTGTTCCAACATTATACCAAACAATTATTATAAAAACATGAAAAAAATTTCCAATAGTAAATGTTCAACTGCAAACAATTTATAAAACAAAATTTCAAATTGAACAATATATTAACATCAATCCCATTGGAAATTAAAAGATACAATTAATCAATGTTTTCGGTCTTACGCCTTAAGGGGATGTCTAAAGGTAGTCTTGATGCAAGGTATCTCTGACGATTGATTGTTGGTATACGAAAGTTATAGTTTATTAATAACTCGTCACCAGGAGACAAACTACGTACTACATGTACAACAACAAATATGGATGCTTTCATTTTCATAAATAACTCTGGGTCATTGAAGTGTTTATCAAATGAACATTTTGTAGAAAATAAAGAGCAACTAGAACTATTTATGAGCCCTGTAATGTTCCCATGAGTGCGTGGACAACCATCAATATATAATAGGTTCTTCCTGTCAAAGTTTACAGAAACATAACCATTCATGCACATACTATACATGGAAATGCTATGTTTGTATTTAATAAAATTCAAATATTTTGACCAACAACAAATAGGACCACATAATGGCATAAATGCTACTGACTATTTGGGACGAACGAGTACATGTGAAAGGATAAACAACCCAAGATTTGCATCATCTATATTAGACTTGGTAATCATAAAACTATTACCACAAAAGGAGAATTTGGTTCCAACATCAGGCGCAGGTAGAGAAGACGGCCAAGCACCATACAAAGCGTAGTTGTAACAAGTTTGATATTTACTTTGAAAAGTCATTAGAAGAGAGGAGTCATCGCTACCCTCCAACAATTGGACCAACCTTGGTGTGTACTTGTACATTTTTGCTTTCAACTCATGCAACTTTTTGGGTATCCTAGTAGAGATGTTTTGGGTGGCATTGATATCATACTTTGGATCACTAGAACTTTCAGTTGACTAAACAAAAGCAGATGCGTTAGTCAATTTAGGATGAAACATAGTTGCTGGGATTCCAACTTTTCCAAAAATGAACATAGGGAAGTGTTCCTATGTGTCTTTTCTATATCACCTATTGTATTTTGTATTGCAATAAAGAGTATTAGACCATCAACATTGGGTATTCGATCATTAGTATAATGGGTGGGTGTGACATGTTGAGGGTTTTCCTTCAACCCTTGACATTTTGAACAACCACATCCTACTGGGGTGTCATAAAAGAGATCCATCTCACAACGAATTATCGTCGATTACCCAAGATTGTGGGTGGAAGATGCCATGTTACAATTGGAGAGGTAAAGCGGATGCCCATTTTCATCTACCAACTACTTGCGGTATCTTGCTCTTGATAAGAGCTTACGACATTTTTCAACTAGTGGAATATACTGTGCATCGGAACTCGATTCTGAATCGGGATCCTGCAAAATAGAATATATTGTTATTCATATTCACATGGATAAGTAACATAAATTCAATTAGATAATCAAAATATAAATAAAATATGAAGTTACTGGAGATGGAAACGAAGAACTCACTAAACTTTGAACAATATGCAATGAGCTGGACTTTGAAGAATTGACCAATTGATATTATAACATTTTCTCCCTACATTTGAACCAAATCAACAATCAATATGTGTCTACAGTCCTAAAATAAATTTTGAGAACCAGATCACAATCTAACTTCCAATATAGTTTCGAAACCATTTGGTAAGAATAAGATGAGTTTAAGCAGCATATGTATACTATGAAGTATTGTAATTGGTGTGGTTAAATCCTAAAAGAACATTTGAGATGAACATGTCATTTTAAGTTGAAATAGAAATTCATAGGATTTTTAATTAATCTAGTGCGCCATAATAATACAATCACATCGGTGTGTCCTGAGTAACTGGACGCACTAGTGCGGCTAAACCACATACGCATCGTGTTGGAACATCCACAAAAAGGCCTACAAAAGAAAATATATGCCATATTTGATAGCAGATAGTTATCTATGCAATTTTCAATATTGTTGACATCAGTGCGCTTAGTATATGAAGGTGCATCGGTGTAGCCATATTTCTAATACGCACCACAGTATGATTTTTTTTTTAAATTTCTATTGTATGCCAATACAGTGCTTCGTGAAAATAGTAGTGCACCGGTGGGCGCGTATCTTTCTAACGCATCTTTATTCCGAATTTTTAAAAAATATATATATCTTTACGGTTCGTTTCCTATTATGACGCACTGGTGCGCCTATGTAAATAGCGCATTGATATCAAAAAAAAATAAAAATCACATGGATTATTTTTCCATAAACCGAAAAAAAAGTGGGAATTTCAATTTCAAAAGCTAATTCTATAAAGTGTTTAAAAAAACATAATAATTATTTCATTATTTTGTCAAATTTTTGAGAGGAGAGTTTTGGAAGAGAGACTTACCAGGGAGGAGTTTGGAGCAACCATATTATTCTAAAGATTAAAATTTGTAAAGTATAGTGAATCAAACAAAACCCTGCATAGAAGAAATTTCAAGTATGTAAATTATACTATTGATTAAAATGCATGATTTATTTATTTTCCTATTTAGATTTTAAATAAATTCAGGAAAAAAAATTCATAGTTACCTTTAACGTTGGAACCCTTGTTTTCTTGTTGCTTCCTTTCGTTTTATGTGACTGCAAAATTTTACATTAGGGTTTAAATCCCTCTATTGTTTCACAATTAGGATTTTTCTTTTTAGGGATTTTAGATTCAATGGGTTTGTGGTTTTATATATAAGTTGTTGGGTGTGATGGGACCACTTCTTGCATCGAATCTGAAACCCTGTTGGCCTTGTCAATTTTTTTGTTTTTGTTTTTTTAATTTTCAGCTTACACAGTTTTCGGTGCGGTCAAGTTATTTCAACGCAACAGTGCGTTTTTAGTAAAAGTGCACTGGTAATGTCAGTATTTTTCAGTTTTTGTAACGCTTTCGTAGTTTTCGGTGCAGTCGAATTATTCTAACACATCGGTGTGTTTATAGTGAATGCACACCGCTTTGATTATTGGTGTTTTATAATAAATAAATCGCATCGACAAATGCGTGTATGGATTTTTTTTATTTAGTTTTGGTTAATGGTGCGTTCAGGTATGATGCATCAATGCTTTCAAGTATGAGAAGCACCGATGTGTTTTGTTTATTGAAACACATCGAAATAACAAACTACTTTTTTTATTTTCAAGTTATGTAATTTATTCGTATAAAATACTTAATAGCTTCTCTATTTAATGGTCCAAGTTGTTTATTGATAGAAAATGCATGATAAGAGTTCATTGAACAACAATTCTAGTCGACATGATCGGAGCACATCCAAAATTGTGAAGAAGGCAAGTTCTTTGTAATTTATGTATTAAATTAATATGTTTGAATTAATTGTAAATTTAACTAATATATATTGGTTAATGTGTGACATGTAGAGCCAAAAAAAGAGGAAGCTCGATCAGATTCTTTGCAATCTAAGTGCAGAAGAGCGTAAAACCTTGATGTAAAAGTTGCAGAGGGATGAATAAGGTGAATAAAAGAGAAATCAATATGATTTTTTTTCTTGAATTTTGAGTAATATTGTACTTAATAATATTCGCTAATATGTTTCAAACAATAAAATTCACATATGTTGAATGTTATACAGGAACTGACAACAATAGAAGGGAATGTCAACATAAGAAAAAACAAATTATGGAAGATGGAATGATGGTAAATTGGTCCTTAGCTCATCTAGAGTGGTGCTGGAAGTTAATGAAAGGGGGAAAAGCTTTTATAAAACTATGAGGGATATAGTGGAAAGAATGTATAGACGTGCTTTCCACTTACAGTATAGAAATCAATCCAATGATTCCAAGAATAAGGTTATATCTAAAATACAGGAGGTGTTTCCAAAGCAATGGTCAATGAGACCTATCAGACTTGAAATAGCAAAAACATACAACAAAAAATAATCATTCAAAATGTAGTATTCCTAAACATGTTTTTATATAATATGTATCTACTACTACAAAGAATTCATTTATTAATATTAATTATGTTATATTTATTTTTCATATCAGCATAAAAAATAGTTTAATGTAATTTTACATTTTCAGGAAGATTATGAAAATCTCAAAGGATGAACGAGGTGATATCTGAAATATTCTAGTAGGGGTGTCCAAAAAAATTTACAAGGAGATGGTTAAGGAAATGGACAATATGCATCGCAAGAGGGGCCATCTCAACAACAACGTGCTTCAAATGCATGAAATCATCAATTTTTTCTATTATGTATATCTAATTAATTAATTTAGCATATTACATATTAATTTTCAATTGTTTTGTTGCATAAGAAAACAAAATGGAACCCCTTCAACACATAAGACAGGACAACAAGGAAAAAATAGGTTGATAACAAAGTTTGTGAGTATATGTGCTTTCCTTATAATAGCTTGTTGTCCGCCCAGATGCACACCGGCAGCAAAAATCTTTTGAAAGTTGTTCCCTCACTACAAGTGGGGAAGGTGTGGCCTTGGGGGCAAGCAATGAGCCAGATATTGTCAACTGAATCCCAGCTCCTCCATTTAGGAAAGCTCCTAACGAAGCCAAGGGGGGTTGTCCCTAACAAAGAGTTTCTATGGCTTTGAGTTTTAAGTGTTTTTTTGTATGGTGATGCGGATGGGTGTTGTTTAGGAGTTTTTTAAATGATTACAAATTTATAGTGATAAAATAAAATAACCACAAGATAATTGCTAGATTACAAGATTTGAAAGATACAATCACTTGATAATTTAAAGCAAGACAACCATATGATACTGAAAGATAAGACATATAATAGACAATCAATTAAAAGGACCAATGCCTTACGGAGTCAAAAAACAGAAGTGCTTGGGTTGCTTGATACAAGAGTTCAGAAAGTGGTAACGTTTATGAGATCGTTTTGCAATTGTCCTTGGTTTATTTTATTGTAAAGTTTATGTAATCTTGTTTTAGGTGTCTAGGAAACCTAACCGGAAATACTTTCAGTGGCTCCGTTCGAAGACATGACGGACCTGTCTGGAATCACAAGCTAGGTGTTCAGAGAATTTAACCAGCAAGTGTCCAGATTGGGTAGCCCGACGCCCACACTTGGAATTTTCCCATTACCTGAGTATTTATCGAAACAACGTCGGTTCGTTGGTTATGGGGTGAAAATTTTATTATGTTTGAATCTTGCAAGATTAATCAATCCAATGTCGTTTCTGAGTAATCTGATTTTTAGGTCAGTCAAAGCATACTCCGGCAAGGTAACAACGAATAAATTCAAAATTTATTATGGGGAGTAATGAGTTGCGAATTTTAATTGGAGCACACAGACGAACCTCTCCGACAAAGAGTGCTCTTGACTTGTCTTATGACAGAGGTTCAAGAGACTTTGACTAATCTATATGCTAAAATGCAGTAAAAGTGCAAAGCTTATGCTCTCCAAAAGAGAGTGCTCTTGACTTGTCTTATGACAAGTTCAAGATTCTTTCGTTCCTTTTAAAGATAGATAAACAAATCAAAAATAAGGAACACAAGTGATAGCTCAAACAATGTAAAATATGATCTAACAATCAATATGTTGAGTAACCAAAATGAACTAACTAGCAATTAGTTTCTACTTGCGAAATGAAATTAAGCTACTTGCATAAGTAAACCGAGCTAAGGAAGGAAAGCAAACACACAAGGACACTACAAGACTTCCCCAAATAGGGGAAGTTGGGTGTGGGGGATTAAAAACCCCACTTATGAACTCTATTGATCAAGTACAATATTTTTTATTAATTTCAACCATTTGAGAAAGAATGAATAAAGCTTAGAAAGATAAAATGGAACAAGCCTTAATGGCGTTTTACGAAAGGAGAGTGATTGAAACTTTAGTTCAAAATCTCAAAGTGTTTGAGTCTTCCTAGTTTGATGTTTTGTCTCAAATCTCCTTTTGGTTTTGCAAATTTTATCTTCTTCACTTCAAAACTTCTCTTGAGTTTGCTTTTCTTTTCAAACACCTACAAAGGCCAAATCAACTCAAGGCACCCATTAGATGTTAGCAAAATCACAACACAAATATAAGATCTAAGAACTTGAAACTAGATGCAAATGATCAAACTAATCTATATGCAAACTTTTTGAGTGCAAGATTCAACTTTTTAAATGAGATCTAGAATGCAAAATGCAATCTAACAATGAACTAAATGCAAGATATAGTCTATCAAATGAAATGCAAACTAGAATGAGACTAAGATCTAACTATTAATCAAAAAAGGAAAAATAATGCAAGACTTAGTACGATGCTAAATGAAAAAACCACAAAATAAAAGACTAACTCTCAACAAACAAAAGAGATCTACTCTAAAACAAATAAATCACAACTTTTTGGAGTACTTTTTTGGAATTTTTAGGGAGTGGTTTGAAAGGTGAAAGGGGTGAAGGATAGAAGACTAGGGAGTGAGCGAAAGCTAGGATGTTGATCACTATTTGTAGGACAGCGAACAATGATGAACGGAGCAGCAAAAAGGCAAGTGGATTGAGACTTGCAGGGCAGCGAACAGTGATGAAGGGAGTAGAAAAAAGGCAAGTGGACTGAGACTTGCAAGGCAGCGAACAGCAAGAGGTTAGGGTTGATTTTTTAGGACAGCAAATGGTGGGATAAATGGAGAAGGGTGGAATGAAAAGGAAGAGGCCAACAAGTGGGAAAAATTAAAGATCTGGGGCCTCTCACTTGTAACCAAGTAACAAGTTTTTTTTTAAATGATTTGAGGGATGGAAAAATGTAAATTCTCAAGCTTCAAATGCAACTTTGTATCGATCCTTTGGAGACTTCCTGAAATGCAAAAGATGTTAAAAAAAATGTTTGATGAAGGGGAGGGAGAGACATCCGAGTTCAAACCTCCACTCTATCTTTCAAGACCTGCACACATGCACCACTTACAAACACAACTAGATCATGCTTAGTATATCAAACAAAATGAAATAAGAAGTACATAAGTAAACCCGACTACAGTTTGTACTCCTATATTGCATCAAGCCTAATATCAATGGATAAATTGGACCATCAAATACCCATTCTATGTTCTTAACAAATAATTCTAAGCTAAGCAAGATTAAGAATCATATATTGTAAGTAAATGCAAAAGCACAATATCACCTCATAGATTGTAGATCAATTCTCATAACAACAATGGCACACCATAGACGTCCAAAGTCACTGCTTTTATTCTAATGGTAGCAATAGCTACAAGATTTTACACAAAAGGGCAGAGTAAGTTTACATCCAAAGTCCATCATGATATGGGAGAAGAGACCCATATTTATACAAGAATGAGAGAGCCATTCGAATGGCATAAGAGAGCTAGGGTTGAAATCGGCCTCACCAAACTCAAGAGAGACTCATGCATAGATTGAAGAGTGACTCACGTGAGGAACTGAAAGCTTGGAGTGATTGGTAGGTAAGATTGATAGAGGTGGCAGCACTCTCCATTGGTTTCAACGCTTTTCCATTGGAGTACTCGCCCAAGCCTCACACCGTGAGTACAATGCGTATGAGGGAGACCACGTGAATGTGGCCCACGCTCACCCTCACCCACGTCATCTTCTTCAATATAATTCGTAAATCCTATGTTTGATATATAGCTTGTGTTTTAATTTTTCAAATGGTAGCCCACCAGTCTTAGATTTGGAGCCCACGCGAATTTGTGCCCACGTGAAGTAATCCGAATCAAATTTCCAATTTTGACTTTTATAAAATGTGACTTTATCTCCAATGTATTCGTACACCTCTTGAAAAATTAATCCATGCTTTTCCAAATCAATTTTTAATGTTTATTGACTTATTTGATTTTTGGTCAAAGTGCAATTTGTCATCTTCTAGCAATTAAAGTGCAGTTTGAAGCATCTTTAGCGGAAAATGGCTCAGAGGCAGTGTAAGTGCCCGAAATTTGAGAAAAGAGGATTCTAGGGTAAAGAGGACGCTCTGAGTGTCAAAACGAGCCTCCCCACACCAAATTCCACCTCCGGATGAGGTTTTTATCACACTTAGAAAAATTCCATTTAAACCATTAAAAAATGGTCTAAATTACAAAAGAAGAAAAATTATTCTTCTCGGAATCAAATGAAACTCCTAGGGGACCTAGTGCATGTTCATACGACTCAATCGAGATGGCTAACACGTAAAAAAATCCTAGACACAAGACTCTAATAACCACCTTAGGTTTTGACCACCATGGAAAATACTTCAGCTTTGGAGGTTTGAGTGAAAAACTCAGGGATTATACACCATTGATGAGTAGCGCATAATTCCTAAGGAAAAAACACTCTAGAGTATCCCCCAAATGGCTAAACCTAAGGATAGCCAAGTCTTTTATAAAAGGACCCTATTTAGACCAACTTTTTACAAATTCCCCATGGGTGTATGAAAACGCAGTTATTACAAATGGGGCAAAATTGCCCTGAAAATGACTTCTGAACTTCTGAACACTGATGATGAACATTGAACATGTTCATGACACTGGCGGCTCACAAGAAATTCAGCTATTGTAGAAAACAGCTGGTAACATAGCTTAAGATTTCATATTGGTTGTGATATTTAAATTTTTTTTTAACATCAGCCATCCTTGGATGTCTTCAAACATGTGTTAACATACACAGAAGAGTCATCAGAATAATTAATTGGCATTAGGTTAAGTAAGGGTTGTGAGTATATGTTGGCGTATCAAAAATTAATTGTTTTATTTGTAAGTATTTATTTTGTTTTACTTCTCTCATTGTATAATTAATAGAACAACAAAAATCTTTTATATTAGATCTATGATTTGTTATGGGGTATAAAACTTGCAGGAAACACAGTATGGCGTGGAGCAAACAAAAGAGTTGTTGAGAGAAGCCATGAGATTTGGTTTTGAAAGAATGTGCATAATTTAGGACTCAATTATTTCTATGGTAAGTCACTCTTCAATTTGCATTCATGCATATTATCTATTTTAATTTTCATTATTCCTAGCAATGTCGATACACTCATTACACTTTATTTTTATGTTTGTTGATGAAAGGTAAAAAAGACGAAAACAATCGAGTCAATCAACAAAACATTCGGCCAAATAACCCAAGCCACGCAAGTGTCTCAAGCACTGACAACAGTTCCAGTGAAGAATGATGATCCATATATTTTGGATGTTAATTCAAGCTATTGTATATTTTGAAATAATTGTCTATGCAAATCAAACATTTTGTATAACGTACTAGACATAGTGTCCCGATTGAAAGACAACGGGTCACCAATAAGTGTAACAATTACATGCATGTTGACATTTTGATTATTGCGGACTTTATGTTGTCTCATTTTGTATGACAAAGGGCCTCTTATTGATATATAATAAAATTAAAAAAGTTATTCTATTGTATTCTACAATGTTATTGTGAAATGTTAAATAGATAATTAAATAAATGGATGATTAAATATTACAATAGATGTGAAAATTTATGATATAAAAATTAAACCAAACATCATATCCAAATGCAATAACTAAAATTCAAATTAATACTACTATAAAAAAATATTTCAATTTATGATGAATAATGGAATTAAAAAATAAAATATAGATATTCCAGTGCGATGTTAGTAGTCAATGCTCACCAAACATAAAATAATCATCGGTGCTTCTGATCGTTTCAATTGCACCGGTACATTTGAGACAATGTAGCACCGATGCGCTTAAAACAACCGAGACCTAGTGTAACATCATACTCATTGCATGCCTCGGTGTTTATTTTATTATTACACCCCAGTGCATTATTATATATTAATCGCACCATTGAATTTTTAAAATATAGCGATAGTCAACATCTCAGTCAACTTTACCGATGTGTTTTCCTTCACTTATCGCACCGATGCTTTTTAATAGTTACTAAGCATCAGTGCTACCTTTAGTATAAAGTACCGGTGCATATATTATTATAAAGCACCGGTTCCGTTTAAAATTTTGGTGTGCACCGGTGCTATATGTATGCTTTCAAAATTTGGTGTGCATCAATGCATATATTGCTTTTAAAAGCATCGGTGCATTTTGCATTTGTTAGCACTGGTGCATTTGTTTAAATAAAGCATGCCAATAAAAAACCTTCGTTAAAGCCTCCGGCCGCCAAGTTTTCTCGAGTTATAATAAATTTCCATAAAAACCTCTACTAAAACATCTGGTACTATTGGCGGAGGTTGTAGCGGAGGTTTTTTTGAAAATTTTGACCAATCTTATAACACTAAAAGCCTCCACTATAACCTCCACTACAAGTCGTTTAACTTGTAGTGGTATATGCTCCAAATGCTTCAGATGATCCTTCCATGTCTTACTATATCTAAGGATGTCATCAAAAAATACTAACACAAATTTCCTAAGTTAGGGTTGGAATAGTTCATTCATAACTGTTTGGAAAGTGGTGGGGGAATTTGTTCATCCAAAAGGCATTACCTAACATTCATAGTGCCCTTCATGAGTTTGAAAAGTGGTCTTGGAAACATCTTGTAATCTCACCCTAATTTGATAGTAACCTGATCTTAAATAAAGTTTTCAAAAATATTTGGCTTCATGAAGTTCGTCCAACATGTCATCGATGAATGGAATTGGAAACTTATTCTTGATTGTTATTTTGTGTAATCCTCGGTAATCTATGCATAATCTAAATGAGCCATCTTTATTTTGTACTAATACGAATAGAGCTGCATATGGATTCTTGCTCTTTGTGATAATGCCACATTTCAATAGATCTTCAACTAATATTCCTATTTATGTTTTATGATGGTGGGGGTATCATAGGCTTTTACTTTGACCGGGCTTGACACTAGTTTAACCTCAATAATATGCTCAATCATTCTTTCTGGTGGTAACTCCATGGGTATATATTGAAATATCTTTTTGTGTTTCTGAAGTAACTCTTGGACTTCTTCTTCTCAGGGGTCATCTTGTATTAATTCTTGTCTCTCCATTTGATGATATTGGATCATGTAAGTTGATGCCCCTTTCCAGATAACTTTTTCCATATGTTGAGATGAAACCACTTTGTGTCTGGGGTGGTTGGAACCCATATAACTTATACTTTTGTCCTTGCCACTTGAACTTGATGAAATGTTTTTTTATGATTGGTCGAGTAGGTCCCCGATGTTTGTATCCATTGGACTCCTAAAACTAGTCTACTCCACCCAAAGGTACAGTGTAGAGTTTTTATTCCAATTTAAAATTTTGTATTTGAAGTTTCACATTATGGCACTTCCCTACATTCTCAATCTTTTTTCCATCTACAACCATCAAATTCAGGTCTGGAACTCGATATATGAATAGCTTAAGTTTCCTTGCGACTCTTATGTCGAGGAAGTTGTGGGTGCTTCCTGTATCTATTAGTGTTGTGACGTTATCGTTTTTTAAACGCCCTTTTAACTTAAGAGTTTGTGGTTAGCTGATGTTGATCATGTCTACAAGTGATATTATGGGTATGTCATCTTTGGTTGCAATATTTCGAGTGTTCTCTTTTCATCTTCTTCATCTTGTGCATTTGATTCGTCATTTCCTTATGCTTCACATGTGTATAATTTCTTTGAATTATCTCCTATGCAGCACATGTGTCTGGGGTCCCATCTGTCTCTGCATCGTCTGCATTTTCCTTCTTTCATTTGTTGAGCTTCCAAACTTCTTTTGTTGTCTCATATGTGCGGAGGTATGCATTTATCCTTATTTGTGTCTGCCATTGGTGGTGTGTTTTTGCTTTAATATGTTTTTCCATTTCTTGATTGGAAACCTTCAAATTTGGCTTCTGATGCTTTTTCCTTACATCTTGCTACTTCTACGTTCTACATGTCATGCTTTTTTAATTCATTTTGGATATACGGTTTAAGGCCTCCCAAATGAGTTTCGAGTAATTACTTGCTAGATAATCCAAATACTCATGTGGTAAGAGATTCCCACCGATGCATGAATTCTTCGACACTTCATTTTTGTTGTAGCTTGGTAAGTTTCAAAAAGAATTCATTTTTGGTAATTCCCTAAAATATTTTAACAAAATTGTTTTTGAACAAGTGCCAGGTGTATGAATAATTTTCTCCTTTCCACCACATATACCAATTGTATGCATTACCTTCTAGATGCATGGATGCATATTTTACTCTCTTCATGGATGCATTATCGTAATGTTATATATAGTGAAATATTCTTTGGCTTTGTTTAACTAGGCCACACATTGATCTTCGCTCATGTTGAAGTTTGATACTTCTATTTTTTCTCTAGGTGGGCACATCATAAGGGGATGATATGGGATGCCTCCTGAATTATAGGGGGGTGGAGGTGGTGGGGGTGGTAGTGATGCGGAGGTGCGAGATGAGGCGATAGACATGCTTGAACTATTTTGTCATTTGTTGTGACTACTAGAACCTTGGTTTTGTAACATCTTCATGATTTGGTCATGTTTTTTATTTTGATCATTTGTTACGGCATCTAATTTGTCGTCCAACTTTTTTTTTCCTTTTTCATGATGTCTAATTTGTCGTCCAATTTTTTTTCCATTACTGTGAGAATTTCGTCTTTGATCTCTTTTTTGAGTGTCGTGTGGTTATTCTTCATTTCCTCTCTTAAGATTTTCTTGGTTCTTGGTAGCGACATTGACGTCCTTCTCCAACTATTCGAATTGATTCTTCGTATCCATGCTTCTAATGTGTGGGGGCATATACTTAAACACAAATTTGGCCTATAACTTAGTGACGATAGTTGATGTTTTTTGTGGGGGTCAATTGAGACTAATTAATTAATGATAACTACTATTATTATTATTATTATTATTATTATTGAGGTTAATGGTGGTGGAGAAAATAATAATAATTATTATTATTATATTTAAAAACTAATAATCCTATATATATATATATATATATATATATATTATTAACTTTTTGTGGATGGTGTAGTGGTGGGCTTAGTGGTATGGTTGACGTGGTGTAGTAGCGGCTCAGTGGTAGAGCTAGCGTTGTGCAATAGCGGGTGTAGTGGCGAATTGGAGGGCATGGATTGGAGGTGTAGAAGAATGGTGTGGAGCATGGGTTGGAGCGTGGGTTGAAGTGTAGCGGCATAAGGTGGAGTTTAGGCACGGGTGGAGGAGAGTGGAAGGGCGGTTGGAAGGTGGTAGGAGTGGCGTGGGGTGAGAGAAAGTGGGGAGTCGTAGTGGGCGCGAATAGGAGAAGTGCGTGAAGGAGATGGAGAGAAGGGATGGTGTGTGGGGTATGGCATATGGGTAGCGTGGCACGGACACAAGGGCACTGTGAGGGATGAGGGAAGGGCATGAGAGGAGCACGATAATGAAAAATAGGAGGATGTGATGGAATGAAGAGGGATGAGAGGTGAATGCAATGTGGGAAGAGTGAATGGGGAATGAAAGGGATCGAACCCCAGGTGGAGTGAAAGAGAGTAAGGGAGGATAGTGGAAACCAAAAACTCTAATACCAATGCAATAGAATACACTATATAATTTTTGTAAATGAAGATATGAATATATAATTGATAAAATGAAGGATGATTTCAAAATACAATGTGTGACTTTTTTAAATAGTCCTCGTGTGAAGGATGATTTCAAAATACAATGTGTGACTTTTTTAAATAGTCCTCGTGTGACTAAACATGAAGGGATGCAACCCTTTACTTAACGTTACTTATTAATTTATTAATTATTAAGTATTTATGGTTTTTATTAATTTAATTATATATTATTTTATGTATGTAACAATGAATCAACCCTTCTACCTCATGGGAGAATAAAAAAATGGGGTCAACCTTCAACATGTTGGATCCCCTAAGGTTTCATATATATGATCAAGTCTTTTCATTCATCAAGGATCAAGTATCTACATTCAATAATAATGCTCAGAGCTGTCAGCATAAACTCTGTTTAATGTGCCAACTTAACTGGTGCATGTGGAGGGATCTAGGCCTCTCGGTTAATGAAGCCTCTTGATTATGTTGGGCTCGCACATTTGGGATTAAACTCTAGGCGTGTGGAGGTACCTCTTGGAAGTCCTGCCACGAGGATGAATCGTGATTCATCATTAAAAGATATCTCCTCTTGCACCATTATTTTGCATTTGTGAATGGAGTTGAGGGGAAGAGGTTTGGTGTGTGTAGTGACTTGGAGATGGCATTGCAGAATGCATAGGATATAGATGCATTCCCCTACACACTGGGGGACTGAATTCTTGTTGAAAACAATGTTGGGTGAGAGGAGGACATTTATCAATTAATAATATGTCAGTTACACTTGGAATCAACCCTTTCTTTAATTTGGAAGGCTTGGGATTCAATAACTTTGGAGGAGATAATCGCCTTTCCTTGGTCCTTAGGGGAGTGGGATCTTGTTGTAGACTATCTTGGGCATGTGAGGATATTCTTCAAGGATATTGTTCAAGGAATAATTTGTAGTTCGAGTTCAGTATCATCCTTGTCTTTCACTTGGAAAGCTTGGGAATCAGGGATTTCGGGGAAGTTGTTTGGTTGGGTAATTATGAAGCCTACAAAGAATTTTGAGAAAAAATTGCAGGAACTCTCTGATGGCATACAAGATACTCAAGCAAACATTCACACTCATATGCATTGGATGAACTTGCATATGGAAGGGTTGATTGGAGTTGTTCCTCAAATAACATCCCACGCACCTACATTGGATACCCATCAGGAAGATGTTGAGTAGGATTTTCATCAGCTTTCAGCTCATACATCTTGTTTAGATGCTCGTGTTGATGATGTGGAAGGGAATATTTGTGTTTATGAAGCTCGAGTGGATACAATTTCAACCACCTTGGGAATACATGAGGACATTTTAGCGAGGAAGCGGTCCAAATTTCTGACAACTATGAAAGCAAGAACAATGAAGGTAACTTAGTTCATCAACCCACCCATGTAGCAATGAATATTTCCAGCTCAAATGATTGTACTGATGAAAATCCAAATGACCAAGTTACAGATAGTGGATATAGCTCCACTTAATTTCAATTTTTATGCTTAATTTTTGTCAACTACCGTTATGACAGTATGTAAAAATCTACAGTAGCATCGTTGTAGCTACTCATTTTGGAATATTCTTAAAACTTTGGATGACTATATTTGGACTTGATAGCTCTTTCGAAAACTATGTCAATCTTTTTTTGAGCTACTACAATGTAAATGTTTTAGGTTTATTTATTCAGTTGTTTATAATACAAATTGTCCATTCTAGTTTAAAAAAGTAATTACCCTTTTTTTAATTTAAATTTAAATTACATTCAATTAATTTCACCCGCATGACTGAAGTATTCTCTCCTATATTTTTCTCCTTGATGCTTCCTAGGTACCTCAATCTTCTCCTTGATTTACGGATTAAATCAAGTAACTACTTTCACTTTTAATTTATTCATTTTAATTAATTTCATGCACATTCCTTCTTCACATAAATTCTCTCATGAATTTAAGATTACTGAATTAACAATCATCAATTTAAACAATTCCATTTTAATTTATTTCCTAACATTGTTTACTCATCCAGGGTTGGCAGGCGCGGGGGGAGTTATTTTTTACTCCTTGGAGAACAAGCAGAAAGACTTCACCTAGGGCATCGGGAAAAAGACCAACAATGCAGCAGAGTGGTTAGGACTCATCAAAGGGTTGGAGATTGCCTCCAGCTTGGGAATTAAGAAAATCATTGTTCTTGGCGATTCTCTTATCATAATAAGAGAAGCGACGCGTATCCTAGCAAAGCAAAAAGAGGCCACCTCCAAAATGCATCTACTTCTCCAATGCATCCTCAACAAATTCCAGGAGGTTAATCTTCTCCATATCCTCTGAAATCTAAACGAGAAGGTCGATAAATTGGCAAATATTGGTGTCCAGCTGGGCTATGGCACTATAAGGCTTGATGATGAAAATCCGAAGAGCAATTGGGTCCCCTAGACTCCGATCCGGCCCTCGATTAATTGTTTGATCAACTCTTTTTAATGGTGGCCATGTTATTAAGTAGCCTCATTATTATTTATTTCTTGGAAACAGCCCTTGGGATATTGACGGTCGTCTCCCTCCTTAACAACCCTCTCTGCATGCTTGTAGTTAATGCACCTCTACGCTCTGCCATCTGGATGGCATGCAAGCTCGTCGGTGGTTGTAAATACCTCCTCTGGGCTTCCCTCATCCTCTTCTCTCTGTCTTTGTGAAGCTCCCGCAGAACCGATTCCGTTGTTGTCTGTGCTGGTGTTTGTGAGAATATGGCCCAATTCGAAGCAGGTAATGGTGGGAAGCATCACTACGTTAATGGTGGGCATTATCATGGGATCGCAAAACCCTCCTATGGGATTTGCTACAAATTTCACCGCGGTCACAATGAGGGATGTTCCAAGGGCATTCAGGTGGAAGAAATGTGTGGGGATATTGCGGATATTGAAGGCCACCCTAGACATGGACCCTGTCGTCGGCATGCTAGAGCAGGAAACGCAGTTGGCCAGGATGGTGGTCGTAGCATGACAAAGTTTGAAGTAGAGTTCCTTGATTGACTGCAGGACCTGGAGCTGCAGATGAGGATGGTCCGTGGTGACACTATCGAGTTTAAGAAGGTAATCTCTACAATGTATAATTTCGCAATTGCTTCTCAGATTGAAATTAAAGACCAATATGCCAGAATTGCTACAAAAATTGACAACTTGGAAGAGTCCTTGGGTTTGGCCCACCCCCGTAAGGCTCGGAAGCCCAAAGCCACAAACAGTGAGCTCGCGGACATCAACCGGAAGATGGATAAGTTGAAGAAATTCATGGCCACAGCTGGCAACTATGTTGATCTTAGCACTGACAGGAACAAGGCTGTTGAAGTAGCAAACGCGACAATGAGAGATGGACCTTATCAGCTTTGAAGCCACGGGTTGGCTATTCTGCAGTTTTTTGCCTAATATGTTAACTAGGTTTATGCACTGTTTTTTCTTCCTACATAGTCTAGGGTTTAAGTTATCAGACTGCACTAGAATGGGTTAATAGCCACTTTTGTTTACTCAGATCTACTGTAATGTTTTGCTTTTGCTTACTACTCCTATGACAATTTGTAAGAAGCTACAGCTTCAGCATGACAGAAAGATATCATGACAATTTTCAGTTGGACTTGGATGAACTTGGACTAATAGTTGTTTTCCTTTCATGGGAACAACTGCAACAGTCATCTTGACGTACCTTCCTTATTTTTTAATATAATCAGTGCTCCTAACCGTTTCCGTTATAAAAAAAAACATTGTTTACTCATTAAAGATTACCCTTTAATTTTCCTTATTGAGTGGGTGCACATGAATTGCTATTTTATTTTATTAATAAACCTCACTTTTATTTATATTTTATTTCACTCGCACCTTTCTAAATGCATTTTTATTCCAAATTATAAATGTAAGTTCCATTCACCCTTTTACAAAATATGTATAAACATATATGAACAATCAAAGCACTCATGCAAGTTTATTTTTCATGCTAAAATTATATATATGCATACATACATATATATATGCAACAAAGGATACCTTTCTCCCATAATATGCACACATGCAACATAATACCATGTGTGTCACTCCCATACATTCCCTTCAAGTATTTGTTGTTATTATTTCTTTAATGGTGTGGGATGGTGTCATGGTTGGGACTTAAGACTAACCCAACTCATTTACCACTAGTGAGAGACTAATGGTCACTAAGGATTAATGATCAAAACCTTATTGCATGCCCCTCAATAGATCCTCGTGAGTGACTGGATCTGCGGCCTACCCTCATGGCATCGTGTAACCTCCGGGAAAAAACATAGAATGTGTTTTTCAACCCATTACATAGGAGGAGTGATAGTAGGCAAGAATATGCAACCTAGACCTCCTCCTCAATGGTACTCATATCAAAACTCTTCATACAACCCTTTACCCATGTGTAAGCTTATTTGGCAATTGTTTCCCTGTATCTGCACACATATAGAGACAAATACATCAAATAGTTCTATCTAATAATCATAATTATAAGCAAAATTGTATATATGGAAATCGTCCACATCTCAGCCCCATCTTAGGTCTCCATATCTTGATTTGATCTTGAATTAATATGCACCTTTGATTTGTCCCGTCATACTTGACAAACCATCAATAGTACTAAAAAATCATAGCATAACATACTAAATGTATTTTAATCTACACATGCAATCCATTTTCTATTTCAAAGAGTCATATTTCAGTATAAACATAAATTTACTCATAGGCCATATAAATTAGCATCTCTCATAATTAAATACAATATATCCATGCTATCCCAAGATTTCTCAAAACATAAATCATGAGAAGGTACACTAGTAGAAAATGAGAGATAAATGACAAAAAAAAACGACCAAAATCCGCATATAAACAATCACTTTTGAGTTGACGACCACTGGTGGCAGATTAGCGGTCATTGATCATGCGACCAAAAAATATACGAACAAATTAACGACCAAATATATGACCACAAGACAATCTATAAACAACTAAACTAAATATGACCACATTTTTTGTCGCATGAATAATGACCGCTAATTTGCCACCAGTGGTTGCCAAATCAAAAGTGGTCATTTATATGCATATTTTGGTTGTTTTTTGTGTCATTTATCTCTCATTTTGTACTAGAATTATTAATTAATTGTTGTAGATAGGGCATGGAGGAATCAAACCACCAACCTCCTGCATGTAAAGCAGGTGATCTTCCATTAAGCTAGTACCCTTGAAGTCCCATTAATGATTAAACTATTTGTAATCCATTCCTTAGATATTAAAATATTTGTGATCCATTAAACTATTTGTCCTATATTAGTCCTTCAAATACGTTTTAATGTTTTAGGTCCTTTAGAATTACAATATGCCCTAAAGTTGAGATAGTTAACATAGATGTTAGACCATAATAGACACTTCCTAAATAATTTATAGAGTCTCATATATCTACTATTAGTTTTTTCAAAGGTGACGAATTTATTAATATTTATAATTTCATAATTCCTAACTAGAAGTGAAAAGAAAAAACTTAGAATTGGAGGAATAAAAATAGAACCAATTTTATTGAAATTGAGCATCAAATGCACAATCACCCAAACAACTAGAAAATACTATGCTTTTGGATTTATTTTATGTTCTTCACATGAAATTTCTAAAGATCCAAATATATAAATGGTGGAAAAGTCCAAGGACGTAATACAATAATGTGCAATCTGTAAAAAAATAAAGATTGGAGAGTTGGTAAGCTGAGAGTTCTTGGAATTCCTTTATTGGGACATTTAGAACCGAACAAAGTCATGTCATATGAAATCTGCCAGATAGAAAACATTGACAAAGCATCCTAATGGATACAACTATGGTGTCTCTGTGCCATTTTTTGGAATACAACTAGCTACAAGCTTTGTTTTTGTTGTATAAGTTCCAAACTTAAATAGTTGACAAGGTACATGTTATCACATTTATAGTAGTTTGGGCTACCATATATTCAAATCAGATGCCAATCCTTTTTTCAACCAGTCCTTTACACTAAGATGCTTGAGATGAGCATCATATGAGAATTCATTCCAGGATCACTCATGTTTCAGAGCATCCCATTAGCATTTTGATCGGCCTTATGCCATGATTGAGTCTCAGGAACTCGGATTTGATGACCGATGTAGCCATTTTTGCCATATATAGCAGTATGTAGTGTCTAGATGTGCAGCAGGAGGTTTCTAGTTGACAGATGATGATTCAGGTGATTGGTACAAGTATATGGCTAGGAAGGTATATGGTTGTGTATTGGTTTATTATTGCTTTGTCGGTTATCCTTATAGCTTGATTTAGCATTTAGTGGTCATGACCTGGCGGTCTATTTATATATTATGGACATGGTTGTTAACTTATATCTATATAGTCCTGCTTGCTCAGAATGTATGAAGTTCTTGTCTATACTCATTGGTTTCACCCTCCCTAGGAGAATGGAGGTGATCATTCCCACCAGTATATGGCTTGCTAGTGTTGGCTCCACCTTTTGACTTTCCTCACCCATTCGTCACCATCCAGTCTCATTGTTTCCTTAACTTACACCTTAGCTTATGATATGGAGGATTACCTCAATCTTGCCTCTTTGTTGGATAACATCCATGTTTAGTTGTGTCTCGGCTCTGAGTTGTGTAAGTTATGTTGGCTAAAACCTGAAGTAGATAAGACTAGCATCATTACATGTCTGTGAAAACTATTGCATATCGATTATAAATTCCCATTGAAATGAAATTCAAAACCTGTGTTTCTAAACACAATGAAATAAGGGCTATGGAAATGAATCAAATGTAAACTCCCCAATGAAGGGAGATGAAAGGCCAAAAAAAAGCAATGGTTAAATGTATGCTAAATCCAATGATTGTTGGCCAGTGAAATTAAATGAATGAAAGGCCCAAAAATCAGTGGTTAAATATATGCTATATCCAATGACTGTTGGCCTTAGACTGTAATGATTTGTATTCCTCATTAGCCTGCGGGTTGTGATATGAGATGGAGTAAGGGACAACTAATTCTAAGTGTCCCCTAGAGTCTCGAGTTATGATTTTCTGGGTACCTAGTCATTGCAGATCTAGAAAAGATCCTCATAGAGCTGAGTCAGCTTGGATGTGAGTTGTAGACTTCTGCCAAGGTTGAATAATCACTTCCCAAACAACTTATCCCATTTGTGAGACACCACCATCCCTTGTGTTATTTTTATCTGACATACGCTTGAGTGTCCCTATATCCAAAGTATAATGGTGTTAAGATTGTATAGTCATCCCTTAGCCTTTCCTTTCACCCATCCATCTTCACCCATTACTAGCAAATTGATCACAACCATGAAATGAGTACATTCTTGAGGTTCTGTTCTGAGCTATTATTATTATTTATAAAGTTTACATTGAATATCTTGTTGTAAACCGCCAGTGAATTCTACTTTGTGTTTAAATCCTTGATATTTGAATAACTTATGAAGCATGTCATATCCAATTACACTTACATCATTTTGATGTTTTTGCATGGGTCATATTATTGGTCAGTTTGACCTGGTCAAACCTAGTTTGACCAAGTCCACTACAGGACATACGATGCATTAGACCAATGATGTTAGAAATTGATGATATATGGTCTATCATTTCCCACCAGGTGGTTCCATGCAGCAGTTACAGGTTTCAGAGGGTGATTTGTGATATTTTTATGATTTTGATCATTTACAGATTATTATTTTTAATCTGTCTCGGCATGGTTATGATATTATATGATTATATAGTCATCCATATGGTGTATGAGTATGCATTTTTAGTGCATTTGGATCTTCCGAGTCCATTGGGATACTCAATTTGCAGTTTCAAGCAGTTTCAGTTGAGGTATTCTTCATTTTATCATTATGGTGCAGATTTGCCATTAAAAAGGGCCTGGCATAGCAGTTTGGTTTTCTATTTGGTTCACCTAGGGCACTACAGAGGGAGTATGGGGTCCCGCCACTTGTTTTTACTATATTTCCATACTCCCAAACAGTTTGGTGTAGTCATATTTGGCCCTGAATGACCAAGGAGTGAGCTACAAGCATTTTTATCTTTTACAGATGATTTCCAAAGGAATAAAAAAATGGTAAAATGGCTATAGAGGAATTCGATTTGGGATACTGAGGCAAGGAAATGGCATGAGGTTGATTATGATGATGTGTGTGATGTCTCCCACACCTTCCAGATAAGTTGCAGCATTTAGTGGGGACCACACTCACTCTCTAGGCTTATTTTGATGATTTTATTATGTCTCTGAGGGTCCACGATTTGGCCATGTGGTCACATTATTGTACTATGATGATATTTTTTATGTTATTGTGCCATGGGGACACACTAGAGAGGGATTATGTCACCCCCTAGACCCACCATGAGCTTGATTTTATGTTTCTTAGATACTTTATGTGGGACGTCCCCCCTAGGGTGTTTTGTCTAGTGCGCCCTCTTATGTTTTTGAGTTGATCCTTATACTTTATGTTGAGCTCATCTCAACCGTTGATTATAACTTATGTATCTTTTAATATTAGCCACTCATTAAAAAGGTGGTTAGGGTTTTGGTCTCTCCTATTGCTATTTAAAGGAGAGACCCTCTCATTGTAAAAGGACCTTTGGCCCTTGGAATTTGATAATCGAAGAATTATTTGCATAGACTCTTGGATCTTCTTTGATGTGATGTTCTTAAATGTTGATTGTAAAGTCTACTATCACCTAGCATTTGAGGTTTTGTGGTGAATCCAAAAATATTTTGTGGAAACCGAGTTTTGTCTACAGGAGGGCGACTTCAGTTGGGCGTTTTTGCAAGGGGCTCCTCAACTCGTCTCACTTGGATTTGCTTATATCAGGGGGTTTTCAATAGTATCATTGTGATCTTTGATTTCATCTTGATGTGTCTCTTGTTGCTGTAGTCATTTTCTCTTGATGCTTCAAATCTAACTTAGGTAGTTTGTTGTGCAGGAGAGGAGGGTGCATTGACTTCTTTGGGGAAAACGATTTCACTTGGACAATCACTCAAATCACTTCAAATTGATCGGGAAGGCATATATCATCATCATCAAGGCATCCGCGGGATTATACAGGTAAGATCTACTCTTATTTCAGTTATATTTTGTTCCAATCCATTGGCCATTCTCATTTACTGTCAAAACCTTGATTATAAATTCATTGGAAGAATCCCTAGCTCAAACAACTTGGTTTACTGGCAAACCATTTCTGGGTATTTCACCTTAGGCATAACCCAAGGTGGGTTCTCCAAGGCGTCATCAGTGGAGGACTCCTCATGGCCCAATTCCCTAGGCACTGATCTCTCTACCCTTGTGCATTCCCTGAGTTGGTTGGTTTTCCTGTTGTTTGATGCTCGTTTTAAGACTTGTGTGCTTTGATACTGGCATACCTGTAATTCAAGTCTAACTAAAGGTACTAGATATCCCCAATCCTAATCCTAACATCCCTGCATTGGACACGGTTCCCAAGGCAGTGGATTTTTCTATCATTTGCTAGTGCCTTGATCCTGGATCTTTTAATTAAGCTAATAAGTACCCTGTACTTTCACTTTGGATCAAATTCACATCCTTTAATCCTCTTGATCCAAACCATAACTCATATTGTGACTTCATCCATAGATCTAGGGTTTACTATACCTAACACCTGACGTACTTCATCTATCTAATTTGATATGGTGTCTTGGTTGGATCTCTTATGTCGGGAGTTGATCCGAGTCTCCCCCATTGTTCTCTTGGGCTTAGATAACATAAAGTGAAGGGTGCCTCGATTGGCGTGACAACCAATCCATTTGGGACTCGAGGCTCTCGTGGTTCACCTCTTTGGTTTCCTATCCCCTCTACCATCATGTATAGGATCTATTATTTGGGGCAACTACAAGTAGTGTGATAACATTTTGGCATCGTTGTGAGGGAGGTAGAGGCTTACCTTCGGTGTCTACGAGTGTCTGTGCATTATCTTTTTTCTTATTGCATCCAGTATTTTGGTTTGGTGCTTGCATTTTTCATTCTTTAATTATTACAATCACCATCTTAATTCACTCATCTCACCTCTCCTACAACATTTACATTTTCGGTGAAACTGTGTGATTCACCTGGCCACTCCACCCCGCGACTCTATTGAGTACCAAACCCAACACATAAAATTTTAAATTCTTTATTCATGCCTTATTCTGAGAATATCGATCTTGAAACTGATATGACTATTAAAATGGTGACTCAAGTGATCAAGCTAATGCAAAACCTTTATGGATTAGTGTTAAGCTAGCAAGAAGAAAACAAGAGGCGTGATGAACACCTTCATAAGCTATCTAAAAATATTTATACCAATGATTATCCTCGACCCAAAAGGTATTCGGAAAACCATGTGCCGAAAAGCTCCCAGGCTAAAGGTAGCCCAAAGACTTGTGAAAATCCTAGGTCCCATGTCCAAAAGCAGATTATACACAAACCAACTGCAAGATTCCAGCTCCATCTTCGAGTCCCCCTATCAGGAGTAGTTTAAAAGACATTGGACGTGTTCAAAAGACAGTTCCTCAACCTTTAAAAGAAACCACTAGGTCTGGTCCTATCAAATTTCAAAACAAGGAAATAATACAAAGAAAACAAGTGAGTTTTCCAAGAAACGAATCCTCTATCACATCACCCCATACTCAAGAAAGTATGAGTACAAACATTTTGGGAAAATTGTCGGGATCATCAATTATGGTTTCTTTGAAAGAGTTGGTGACTATCCCTTTTGTTAAATCACAAATCATGAGTTTTTTAGGATTAAAAAATGAATAGTAAGGACTTGGAAAACCCCTATAATTTAAAGGTTGACTTGAATAGTTTCTTTTCCAAACCAAGTATTCCTATGCCTCTTGATGAACTTTTGAATATTCCCTCATTGTTTGACCAAGCAACATGATTCTTAGGAATTAAGCCCAAGAATAAAATTCCAAAGCAATTGACCATTGAGGAAGACCCACCTGTCATGATTCAAAGTGTAACTGACAATGGTAGTGGTCATCCACCATTTTATTTAGCTTTGGAAATAAACCAACTGATTTTGCACAATTGTATGTTAGATTCAGGAGCGGAAGTTAATATTATGCCACTCAAAGTAATGGAGAAGTTAGAGTTACAACCTTCACGACAATTTAAAAATGTGTGTGGCATGGACTCCAGACCTGTGACATCAAAGGGAGTGATCGAAAACTTAAAGATGAAATTAGCAGCATATCCAGATATTGAAATAAAAATGAATGTGCTTGTTCTGGACATACCCGATGTGTGGGGGATGTTGTTATCAAGAGAATGGGTTGCTAAACTTGGAGGAAGTATTCAAATGGACTTATCTTACGCAACCATCCCCATAGGAGAGAATGCCTACTTTAAGCTCATTAAGGAAAAGCCTATGTTTGAACATGTACAAACGCCAAATTAACTTTTTGAAGAAGCTTTGCGTCCTACTGATGAAGTTGAAAACTATATGGCACTGGCAAATTATTGGGAAGAAAATAAAGAACATCCTTTTCCTCCTAGTCAATTCTGGAAAATGCATTTTGATGGGGCTAAATCTCGGCATGGTGTGGGAGCTGGTGTAGTTTTAACTTCACCTTCTGGTGAGGAGAAAATATACTATTTTTCGTCTCGAATTTGAAGGCACTAACAACAAAGGTTAGTATTAGGCTTTAATTTTAGGTTTAGAAGTTGTAAGAGATCAAAAGATTAAGTGCTTAAGTGTTATAGGGGATTCCGATCTAATCGTGTCTCAAGTCAAAATCCAGTTTGCAGCAAAAAATAATAGACTGCAGGATTATAGAAATGTTGTATGGGATGCTATTGAAATGTTTGATGCATTTAATATCAAGGTTGTTCCAAGAGAAGAAAATGGTTTGGTTGATGCATTGTCAGTGACAACATGTACTTTTGAAGTTCCCGATCATCTTAAGAAAAGAGATTTCAAGGTTGAAGTCTTTTTTAGACCTTTTGTTTCAGATAATGAAGACCATTAGCAAATCTTTGATGATGATGCCCAAATTGTCTCTTTCTTGCAATGTGTAGATGACTTCCAAAATTTCACTGTAGACTTAGATGATAAAATAAAAGATTTGTTTGTGCAAAATGTTGACATCATGAAATTGTCTATTCCTTTCGAAAAGAACTTTAATAGACATGATGAGTTTAAACGAAGAAGATTTGAACCCATAGATGAGGTAATAAAGATTAATATAGGATCCTCAATCGACCCTAAGATGATTAATATTGGAAAGAATGCATCCCAGAAGGAAAGAAAATCCATTGAGAATTTGATTAGAGAATACAAAGATGTTTTTGCTTGGACATATGATGATCTCAAGACCTATGATCCCAATATCAATGAGCATACATTTCCTTTAAATGAAGGGGCAAAACTGTATCGATAAAAATTGCGAAATATAAATCCTAAGTTAGCTCCCTTAGTTAAGAAAGAACTTGAAAAGATGTTAGCAGCCAGAATCATACGACCAGTCCGACATACCACTTGGGTATCAAATCCAGTAATTTTGAGAAAGAAAAGTGGAGAAATAAGGACATGTATAGATTTCAGGAATTTAAATCAAGCTTCTTTGAAAGACAATTATCCTTTGCCTAATATGGAGAATTGGTTACAAAGTGTTACGGGGGCTGGGATGTTATCCATGTTGGATTGTTTTTCAAGATACAATCAAGTGCGCATTAGGTAGGAGGATAGAGAAAAAACAACTTTCACAACTCCCTGGAGAACTTATGAATATATAAGGATGCCTTTTGGTTTACTGAATGTTGGGTCAACTTTTCAACGAACTATGGATCAAGCATTTACTGAGCTTATTGGAAAAATCATCGCTATATATCAAGATGATTTGATAGTATTGTCCAAAGATAGGAATGATCATGTAAAACATTTGAGGAAAATATTTGAGCGACGCAGGAGATTTGGTATATCTTTAAACCCAAAGAAGTCCACCTTTGGAATAGACAAAGGTAAACTTTTGGGACACATAGTATCTAAGGATGGAATTCGAATTGACCTTGAACGTGTCCAAGATATTAATGTTGTCCCTCTGCCTCGTAATGTTACTTCTTTCCAGTCTTTCTTCGATAAAATAAACTTTGTCAGAAGGTTTATTCCAAACCTAGCATAATTGTCCAAGACTCTGAATGCTCTTTTAAAGAAAGATGTGAAATTTGTTTGGGATAAATCCTGTGAGTTATCTTTCGTTAAATTGAAGAAATCCATCTCAACTACACCCGTCTTAGCATGCCCTAATTATAGCAAGGAATTCCTAATCTATTCATATGCGTCTGAGGATACAATTGCTAGAGTATTGTTGCAAAAGAGCAATGAAAACCATGAGCAACCAATAGCTTTCATGAGCAAAATCTTGCGAGACACTTAGTTAAAATATACCACTACTGAGAAACAATATTATGCCTTAGTTAAAGCCCCTAATCATTTTAGAACCTATATTGGATACTCTAAGATTAAAGCGTATGTGTCATATCAAGTCGTTAAAGATGTATTGTCACAAGTTGATGGCATAGGTATACGAGGAAATTGGATTTTGCATATCCAGGAATGTGACTTGGAGATCAAACCAATTAAGATTGTCAAAGGGAAAGGTCTCCCTCAGTTATTAACTCAAAGGGGTAGTAGGAATGCAGCCAATCTGGTTAACCAACAAAAGCCTTTCATTTTACAAATTGATGAAGAACACGAATGTATAAAGACATCATTTATTATTTGAGAAACTTGCCTTGTCCCGATCATCTCGTCAACCATCAAAGGAGGGCTCTAAGGTTGAAAGATGAAAAGCATATATTGACTCAAGATGGTCTCGATTGGAGGAATCCAGATGGAATCATTTGAATATGTGTCAGTCTCGATGAATCTAAAGCTATTATAAAAGAAATGCATTCAAGATTGTGTGGAGGACACTATGCATCAAGAATCACTGTTGCCAAGATCATTAGAGCTGGTTATTATTGGCCTACGTTATTTAAATATATGCATGTTTTAGTTAGTTCATGTCAAGAATGCCAATTCTTTTCAGGAAAACCTCGGTTTCCTGCATTGCCTTTGAAGCCCATCCTAGTCGAAAAACCATTTCAACAATGCGGTATGGATTTTGTGGGACCCTTTAGTGAGAATTCTAGCAATGGATATAAGTATATTTTAACTTGCACTGATTATTTCACTTGTTGGGTAGAAGCAATACCCACCAAGAAGGCCACGTCTGAGGTGGTAGTGAAATTTTTAGAAGAAAACATTGTTTTTCGGTATGGTTTTCCTTTGAAAATAACAACCGATAATGCCAAAGCCTTCAGCAAAATAGAAATGTCAACCTTTTGTATGAACCATGGAATTCTATTGTCCCATTCTTCAAACTATTATCCTCAAGGTAATGGTTTGGTTGAGTCAAGCAATAAAAATCTAATTAGGCTTCTGAAGAGAATGGTGGGAGAGAATAAAAGAAGTTGGGACATAAGATTAAAATATGCATTATGGGATGACAAAACGACGGTAAAAAGAATTATTGGGAAGGCACCTTTTGAGTTGGTATATGGAAAAGACTGTAGGCTCCCGATTAACATGCAAATCCCAATATACGAGTTATTACAACAATGTGCAAATGATAAAGAAGCAATGCAAACTAGAATTGAAAAACTGGTAGAATTAGATGAAGAAGGGAGAGTTGCGTTCAATAAGGATGTCATTGAACAAGAGAGAATCAAGGGAACCTTTGACCAGAGAACAAGAGATGTAAGTTTCAGAATTAGTGACATAGTTTTGCTTCAGGATAAATTAAAGGAGAAGCCAAGAAATCATGGAAAATCTGAAAAGATATGGATGGGTCCTTACCGAATATCCAGGATTGCTGGAAAAGGATCGGTTTATTTAGAGACTTTGGATGGATATGAACTCGAGATTCCCGTAAATGGGCTTCTATTAAAGCATTATTTCCCACCCATCGCCTGAGTTTCTTGCTTTCCTAATAGGATAGAGTAGGTAGGAACTGAATAAGCTCACTTGAGTAGTAGTTTAGTGTTTCCGCCACTCACTCTGGCACCTTTTTTATCCTTAAGTTCACCTTTGAAGCTAGAAGCTAGTTTTTAGTACTTTTCTATTCTTTTGTTCCTGCAAAATAATAAATTTGAAGTTCTGTTAGTATATTAGTTTCCTTTCAACATTTCATTTCAGTTGTGTTATTTTGATATTTATGTATATACATGCATGTTTTCTGACGACTGGTCTGTGAGTTTGGTATAGCTCTTGGAATTTTGCAGATAGCAGGTACATTTTGTAGATGATGCAGAGCTAGAGTGCATGATCGGGGATACGAGTAGCATAGTGATGAGGATCAGATATTCTGAGGTTCTCAAGCGCTCTTTTGAGCAGAGCACTTGTCCCAGCTAGAGCCAGATGTTACCACATTTATAGTAGTTGGGGCTACCATATCTTCAGATCAGATTCCAATCCTTTTTTCAGCCAGTCCTTTATATTGAGATGCTTGAGATGAGCATTCATTCCAGGATCACTCATGTTTCAGAGCAGCCCATTAGCAGTTTGATCAGCCTTATACCATGACTGAGTCTCAGGAACTCAGATTTGATGACCAATGTAGCCATTTTTTCCATGCGGAGCAATATGCAGTGTCTAGATGTGCAGCAGCAGGTTTCCAGTTGATAGATGATGATTCTGGTGAGTAGTACAAGTATATATCCATGAAGGTATATGGTTGTGTATTGGTTTATTATTGCTTTGTTGGTTATCCTTATGGCTTGATTTAGCAATTAGTGGTCATGACCTGACAGTCTATTTATATATTATGGACATGGTTGTTAACTTATATATATATATATATATAGTCCTGCTTGCTCAGAATGTATGAAGTTATTGTCTATACTCATTGGTTTCACCCTCCCTAGGAGAATGGAGGTGATCATTCCCACCAGTATCTAGCTTGCTAGTGTTGGTTCCACCTTTTTCACTTTCCTAACCCATTCGTCACCATCCAATCTCATTGTTTCCTTGACTTACACCGTAGCCTATGATATGGAGGATTCCCTCTCTCTTGCCTCTTTGTTGGATATCATCCCTGTTTAGTTGTGTCTCGGATCTGAGTTGTGTAAGTTGTGTTGGCTAAAACCTGAAGCGGATAAGACTACCATCATTACATATCTGTGGAAACTATTGTATATCTATTGTAAATGCCCATTGAAATGAAATTCAAAACATGTGTTTCTAAACACAATGAAATAAGGGCTATGGAAATGAACGAAATGTAAACTCCCCAATGAAGGGAAATGAAAGGCCAAAAAAAAGCAATGGTTAAATGTATGCTAAATCCAATGATTGTTGGCCAGTGAAATTAAATGAATGAAAGGCCCAAAAAGCAATGGTTAAATATATGCTATATCCAATGACTGTTGGCCTTGGATTGTAATGATTTATTCCTCATTAGCCTGCGGGTTGTGATATGAGATGGAGTAAGGGACAACTAATTCTAAGTGTCCCCTAGAGTCTTGAGTTACGGTTTTCTGGGCACCTATTCATGGAGGCTCTAAAAAATATCCTCATGGAGCTGAGTCAGCTTGGATGTGAGTTGTAGACTTCTGCCAAGGTTGAATAAGCACTTCCCAAACAACTTATCCCATTTGTGAGACACTGTCATCCCCTGTGTTATTTTTATCTGAAATACGCTTGAGTGTTCCTATATCCAAAGTATCATGGTGCTAATATTGTATAGTCATCCCTCAGCCTTGCCTTTCACCCATCCATCTTCACCCATTACTAGCAAATTGATCACAACCATGAAATGAGTACATTCTTGAGGTTCTGTTCTAAGCTATTATTATTATTTATAAAGTTTACATTGAATATCTTGTTGTAAACCGCCAATGAATGCTACTTTGTGTTTATAGTCTTGATATTTGAATAACTTATGAAGCATGTCATATCCAATTACATTTTGATTTTTTTGCCTGGGTCATATTATTGGTCAGTTTGACCAAGTCAACTACAGGACATAAGATGTATTAGACCAATGATGTTAGAGATTTATGATATATGGTCTATCATTGCCCACCAAGTGGTTCCATGCAGCAATTACAGGTTTCATATGGTGATTTGTGATATTTTTATGATTTTGATCATTTACAGATTATTATTTTTAATCTGTCTCGGCATGGTTATGATATTATATGATTATACCGTCATCCATATGGTGTATGAGTATGAATTTTTAGTGCATTTGGATCTTCTGGGTCCATTGGGATACTTAGTTTGAAGTTTCGGGCAATTTCAGTTGAGGTATTCTTCAGTTTATCATTATGGTGCAGATTTGCCATTAAAAAGGGCCTGGCATAGCAGTTTGGTTTTCTATTTGGTTCACCTAGGACGCTACAGAGGGAGTATGGGGTCCCGCCACTTGTTGTTACTATATTTCCATACTCCCAGACAGTTTGGTGCAATCAGATTTGGCCTTGGATGACCAGGTAGTGAGCTACAAGCATTTTTATATTTTACGGATGATTTCCTTAGGAATAAAAAATGGTAAAATGGCTATAGAGGAATTCAATTTGGGATACTGAGGAAAATAAATGGCATGAGTTTGATTATGATGATGTGTGTTATGTATCCCACACCTTCCAGAGAAGTTGCAACATTCAGTGGGGCCCACACTCACTCTCTGGGCTTATTTTGATGATTTTATTATGTCTCTGAGGGGCCACGATTTGGCCACGCGGTCACATTATTGTACTATGATGATGTTTTTTATGTTATTGTGCCATGGGGACACACTATATAGGGGTTATGTCACCCCCTAGACCCACCATGAACTTTATGTTATGTTTCCTAGTCACCTTATGTGGGACGTCCCCCCAAGTGCGATTTGTCTAGTGTGCCCTCTTATGTTTTTGAGTTGATCCTTGTACTTTATGTTGAGCTCATCTCAACCGTTGATTTTAACTTATGTATCTTTTAATCTTAGCCACTCATTAAAAGGTGGTTAGGGTTTTAGTCCCTCCTATTGTTATTTAAAGGAGAGACCCTCTCATTGTAAAAGGACCTTTTGCCCTTGGAATTTGATAATAGAATAATTATCCGTAGAGGCTCTTGGATCTTCTTTGATGTGATGTTCTTAGATGTTGATTGTAAAGTCTATTGTCACCTAACATTTGAGGTTTTGTGGTGAATCCAAAATATTTTGTGGAATTAGTGTTTTGTGTACAGGAGGGCGACTTCACTTGGGCGTTTTTGCAGGGGGTTCCTCAACTCGTCTCACTTGGATTTGCTTATATCAGGGGGTTTTCAATAGTATCAGTGTGATCTTTGATTTCATCTTGATGTGTCTCTTGTTGCTATAGTCATTTTCTCTTGATGCTTCAAATCTAACTTAGGTAGTTTGTTGTGCAGGAGAGGAGGGCGCATTCGCGTCTTTGGGGAAAAATATTTCACTTGGTCACTCACTCAAATCACTTCAAATTGATCGAGAAGGCATAGATCATAATCATCAAGGCATCCGCAAGATTATCCGAGTAATATTTATTCTTATTTCAGTCATATTGGGTTCCAATCCATTGGCCATTCTCATTTACTATTAAAACCCTAACTATAAATTCATTGGAAAAATCCCTATCTCAAACAGCTTGGTTTACTGGCAAACCATTTCTGGGTATTTCACCTTAGGCATAACCCAAGGTGGGTTCTCCAAGGCGTCATTAGTGGAGGACTCCTCATGGCCCAATTCCCTAGGCACTGATCTCTTTACCCTTGTGCATTCTCTGATTTGGCTTGTTTTCTTGTTCTTTGATGCTCGCTCTGAGGCTTGTGTGCTTTGATATTGTCATACCTGTCATTCAAGTCTAACTAAAGGTACTAGATAGCCCCAATCCTAATCCTAACCTCCCTGCATTGGACACGGTTCCCAAGGCAGTGGAGTTTTCTATCATTTGCTAGTGTCTTGATCTTGGATCTTTTAATTAGGCTAATAAGTCACCTGTACTTTCACTTTGGATCAAATTCACATCCTTTAATCCTCTTGATCCAAACCATATCTCATCTTGTGACTTCATCCATAGATCTAGGGTTTACTATACCTAACAGCTGACGTACTTCATCTATCTGATTTGATATGGTGTCTTGGTTGGATCTCTTATGTCGGGAGTTGATCTGGGTCTCCCCCATTGTTGTCTTGGGCTTAGATAAAAATAAAGTGAAGGGTGCCTTGATTGGTGTGACAACCAATCCTTTTGGGAATCGAGGCTCTCGTGGTTCACCTCTTTGGTTGCCTATCCCCTCTACCATCCTGTATAGGATCTATCATTTGGGGCAACTACAAGTAGTGTGATAACAATACCCACTAGTTAAAAGTTAAAACAATGTGTGTGTATGTGTGTATAAACTAGTATGGACCCGTATCAAATAATTGACACAATGTAATATAATAGTACATAGTACATAAGTCAATATATATAAGGTTATTTGTGTATCAGTGGACTGATCTTTGTGCCTGTGAACTTATAGAGGATATCTAATGTGGGCTCTTTGGGTGTTGCAATGCTCGAAAACTATTGTTGTGTTGGCCCACAAAGGCCATGCTACGTAATCCCATTGTCTTTGTCAATGCAAACAGAGTGGTGGGGCTAGATTGTTTGTATACCATGGAACTAATCTTTCTATGTTTGGGCCTGTAATGGTTATGGAGTGTAAGTTCTTTGGGCCTTTAGTCCCAAAATGCAAGCCAAGTACTTACAAGTGGCTGGGTGAAATCACAAGGTTGAGATTTTTCACTAACAGGGCTGACTTGTCTTCTCCAACAAGGCTGACTTGCATTCTCCAACAGGGCTGACTTGACTAGGATACAATAAAATATTATTTTCATGCTTTTTATGGATTCTTCTAGGCTGACACAACTAGTAGGGTTTACATTGACTCTTTCAAGACTTTTACATGATAAAATACATCATAAATAATTATCGAAGGAAGTGCAAATACAAATAATACAAATAAGAATATATTTTGAAGTTACATTCTTCAACACATACGTGCAACCAATCTATATAGGCCTCCTTCAATACGGATCTTTGTTGCTAAAAACTTAGGGTTTGATCCCCTACAATCAACAATACAACACTTGCATATATCAAATTTGACATCCAGATTCCAAACCATGGTTAGTGATAGCAAAAACTGACATCAAGTACCTAGTAAAGCACTTGCATTTGTCAAATTTCACATCCAAACCATGGTCAGATAGTGACTACATCAAGTACCTAGTGACCACTGCAATGAATAAAACAGTCTTCATAACTGCAAGTTCACCTGAGTGCATAATAGCAGAGACATTGCCAATCCCCTTTATGAGGAAGGTCCTGTCATCTCCCAAAGCAGCAGAATCTCTATAACTAGGCATCCTCAGACCTTGAAATAGATCATTGTCATAAGACATATGGAAACTTTCCATTGAATCAACAAACCAGACACTTGATCTCTGGATGGAGGAGGTTAGTGCACATACTATATTAACACTTGATGGAGGAGGTCAAATTAGGATTCTCTAAAATCTTATTGGAAAAGAAACATATTAATACTCAAACTTGCCCTGATCTTGTTTCTTAATTTTTGACATACAGTTTCATGTTTGAAGACATATTGAAGCTATGAAATAGGCAGACAATGACTACAAATATGGTGAATACAACCTATAAAAGAAGCATCTCTTGCACACTCGAGCATCACATAACAGCTCAACTGCTCATCCATTGGTGCCATTAGATTTATTTTAGTAATATGTCCTTTTTCCCATTTGCTAACAATCTTTCCATCTTGATATCTGGCTACAAAGAATGATCAGCTATATTCTCAAGTAAAAGGTAAGGTTTCTAGTAGCAAAGCTTGCTTATCTTGCCTTTTAAAGTTCTGTGATATTATTACATATCTTACTCTTTAATATCTTAGTCATTCCAAAATGATTTACAGTTTCATCATTTGGGAATATAATCATGAAAAAAGGATTTGAATTCCAAGTTAAATTCATTATGTATTCCACTAGAAGCTGGATTGTAGGGTGCATGCAAGTGTTTCAACTGTTTACTAAATCAAGGGACCGGCTTTTAAAATCCTTCCTGTAAAGAATTTGATAAATTTAGTAATAACAATGACAGCAATCCTAGAAAACAAACAATTTAAAGGTCTACAAAAACATTTGCAATACAAAAGGTACAAATGTTCAACTGATATAAGCATGCTCTAGACAAGAAAACATACATTTCAAGCAAAAAAATATAACCTATACAAAACAATCTAACATACAATACATAAAGGAGCGCAAATGTCTCTTACCTCTCATGGATGCAGTTTGCATTGGAGAAGTACATTTCATAATCAATACACACAGCTAATATGCTAGGAATCTTTGAGGCATCAGGGTATTGTTCAATATTCCTGAGTATATTTGTTCCAGGACTTCTTCCAAGGAGGGTAGTATGTGCCCTTGTCACTTGTAGAAGAATGTTTCCAAAGGATAGGGCAACCTGTTCTCATAAAAATATAAGTAGGGTTTAAAAGTTGGCTTCCATTGATTATAAATTCTAGTATGAAAGAATAAACTAAAGCAATATCGAAACAATCATTATATCTTATAAGTTGCTAAGTTACAAAAGATGTAAACATAAAGTAATGTCTAGAAACAACTACACCCTTTGCTTTTGTTGTCCTATAATTGATTTGTCTCTATACCTAATGAATGATCCATATATTCATGCCTTTAATTTATCCCATGCATAGTGGGGAAAATAATGCTTACTGCAAATAAAAATATGCAAGGGTCAAGTCACTTCAAGTATCGACGACCCGATCATCAATTCTGGAAAGTAAAAGAATGTCCCGTTGAGCCACAACATCAAAGATAAGAGATGGGATCATCTATACAACAACCATGAATGACATCCTTCATATTTGACTGAGACAGAGAGAGACAGAACATACCAATGCTATCCATCCACTTTGAGGCCGACTTCATGAAGCTTGGGGTCAAAAACGTGCCAAAGGCACTCTATGATCCAAGGAACATGTTCCAAGTTAATGAGAGGAGGAGATGCTTCATAGATCACCCAGAGTTAATTTCACGGTGAATAAATATGTCCCAAACAACAGCAATGGCCCTCCATGCACAGTCTTCAAATATGCCATCATTGCCACAAGCGCACAGGTCTGATTTACAAATATCCAATCCACAAGGAGAAATTTCATACCCCTGCATGAAATACCTACAAAAAGGAGATCGATCAGTTGTTTCTATCATAACTGAGAGTTGAATACTCAGGAAGAGTGTTTAAACATGGATGGGGTTTTCCCAAACAAAATTCTCAAACTGCCATTTGTTAAATTTTGTGTTGATTTGGGATCATATAGCCTCATTTGCCCGCATAAAACCTCATAAACATCATTGTATATTGTTGTCCTTGCAGTATATATTTTTCCATGAATTGGTTTCAGTGGAGAAACAGACCATAACCATGTTTTATGGGTTGGTTGGCAATGTCTTGAACTACCAGTTTGAATCTGTTCAAGTACCAGTGACTCTTCACCATTGAGAGAACAAGGACTACTAGCTATATTAGTGCATTTATAGTTCTAAAACATGCTTGGAATGTCCATGTTGTGACAATCCTAACTGCTCAGCTTGCATTTATGAGAACTGTAAAGTGTCAATCTGTTACCATTTCTTTTATTATGCCTGATGTTGCCCTGAAAAAGACTAGAGAGTTTGAGACCCCACAAGCAAGAGAATAAAGATATTAAAGAGGAAATTATTAATTGTCTTGAATGCAAAAGATCACAATGTAACAGTAAATGAAGGCAATTTAAATATAGAATAAAACAGTAATTTGACTTTTGAACCCAGAAGAAGTTAGAATTATCAAGAGAACTCCAACAAAGCAGACATGTGCTGGAAGTATTGAACATCAATTTTGTGTTTCTGTGGATTATAAAGCCGAGGGGGCTAGAATTGGGCAAATATCACTTGGGATGAGGAGTGAGGCTATGACAATATATTTTCAATATTTAAAGTGAAATCAGGCCTTTGAAAGGACAATCATGCTTAAAGATAAAGATATGGCTTTGATTGAAGGCAAGGATAGAATCAAACTTATTTTTCTCACTTTCATAAAACTTTCACTTCTGTATGTTGTGATGTTGATCATATTGCCACAAATAAATTCATTAGTAGCATTTTCCTTGCTAGAATTTCTGAGCATAAGCAATCTTTCTTGTCTTCACCACCACTGGACAAACATGAATTGTTCCAAGCTCTATGGGACATAACTAAGGGAAAATTGTTAAAATTGGATGGTACCTTGTACCTTGTGAGTATCACTTGGCCCTTTGGCCGATGATTAGATATGACCATCTCAGGATGTGTGGGGAGTTGGAAACAAGGCACATGGTTGAGAAGTGGATCTAGGCTTGATTTAGCTAATTCCTAAAGGAGAGAAAGAGGGACACAAAGGGTAGTTGGTGGCTAATTACTCTTCTTAATCTATCCTACAAAGTTTCAAAGTTCTAACCAAATGGATAAAAAATGTGACTGCTATCCTACAAAATGTTAGCTAAAGATCTAGCCAATCGGATAAAAATAGGACTGGCATAATCATTTGGATTGAGCAAACATGTTTATTAAAAGTTGTTCCATACTAGATAATCTTATTCCCGACTGGGGATGTCTTGAATGGGAAAGGGAGACTAGACAAAAAGTTATTTTTATGAAGATTGAATTTGACAAAGTATATGATAGAATTGAGTTGGATTTTATTCTTGATATGCTATCCTGGTTGGGATTTAGGAGTTTTTACTACAATGGTAAGAAATTTCTTTTCGAATGCCTCGACTAGGGTTTATGCTAATGGCTTGTTGTTAGAAGTAATTTTGCTTTAGTGATCGGAAAGGATGTCCTGCTGCCCCCTATTTATTTGTTATTGCAACAAATGCATTGGGATACCTCCTTCAATCTTGAGTGCGAGACGAAATTTGAGGCATCTTTCTTTGTGGTGGCAGACAATTATTAAATATTGAATTTGTTGATGATTTAGTCCTAACTTCATATCTATCTCATAATTCAGTTGAAGGAGCAATGTGCAACCTGGAATTTTTTGTTAAATATGTTGGAAGTCAGAACAATGGTGAGCGAGGAAACGACATAGGCTCTGATCATTTGGTAGGAAGACTTTCCTACCTAGCTAGGGTGCAAAATGGGAAATCATTTAGAAAGTAAATATTTGGAAAACAATTTTTTGTACCAAATTCAGGCACAGATCTTGTGAGTTCTCTTGAGCCCATATTAGTGAACAATACTAAAGACCTTCCTCCCAATCTTGTTTGCAAATGACGTGGATTTTAAACAACTCGGAACTAACTCAATTCTTTCTAGTAGGAGGGATCAAATCGTTAGTGATTTTGTATTTTGCACTATCGAGAGGCTAGATATGTTTGGATCCAAATCTTTTAATGTCACGATAAATGGTTAAAATCAATTTGTAACTTTGGTGCCAGATCATTCTGCTCTAGATTCCACATTCTTATCTGATCAAACAGATCAGAACTTTCGAATACCCAATAAAACATATCAGAACTTCCAATTAGCCCTCGTGCCAGACCCTGACTCCTCCCTACCTCCTATAGTTAACGCTTTTGAGTATTACAACATGTATGGTACTGAATAAGCAACATATATGAGAGATAGTAAGTGCCCTCATTGAACTAATAATATTGAAATTAATGTTTTGCACATTAATTTCATCACAATTAATTGGTGTTTATATGGTTAAAACAGGAAGCAACTAATATCCCATGACTTTTCATTTAAAATTTAATCACAACATATCATCTAAAACTTAAAACTTAGTATAAACATACACACATAAAAATGTAAAATTATACTCACACGTTCACTAAGGCAATCAATTGTCCAATTTGCTTGGGGACTGATCCCCTCAGATCCCTTCCAGACAAATCTCTTTCGACAAAGGAATATTGCAATTTCACATTTCCATATCAAAACAAATTAAATCAAAAAATGAAACCTACAATTTCGAAATTATTATTGCGGAAGTGTTGTGAATGTTGTATATGGTAAACGTCATAATCCCATATCGATATGGAATTTATTATGAACCAATATTGGTTAGTTCTAGCACCATTTGCTCGATCAGAACCTTGGAGTTTTAGGATCCCTTTATCTCCGCTTTGGAATTGAGGAGGCTTCAAATGGCATGTATGGACAGGCTAATCCAGGAACAATATTGTATACCTAATTGAGAATTGGCGTTGGCATAAGTTCGACGGTTAGGTAAACATTTTGAATGTTACCTGGGCAACTGTTAATAAATCCATCCCAACTCCCGATAAATCCATCCTTTTTCAGGGAGAGATAACTAGTTAGTAATTTAACCATCCTCAGATCCGTCGAGGAAGGTATGGCTCCCCCAACCATTCATTTTTTTCTTTCTTTAAATCACACTGTAAAAAAAGGAAAAAAAGGAGAAAAAGGGGATGATCGGACATAGCTAACCTTTTATTTCTTACTTATTGGGAGTGCAACATCTTATCTTGAATGGACCCATCTAAAGGTAGATCTCTCCAGATGGCATGAAGAGATTCGTTTAGTGAACCTGTAGGACCTTCATCCTCCCTGTGTAAAATTGAATTACTAGATATGAACTCTATTCAGTAAATAATATTCATAGAAAAACCCTAAATCATAAACCCTGGAGAAAATCACAACTCAGACAAAGAGCTACATAAAATCAAATGAAAAAATGTTAAAAAACTTATAAATCTCCAAGGATCAAAGAACCATAACAAGCCTTGATAGACACTGAATTTGTTGCGAAGAAATCTATGAAATTTGGTGCCAAAATCAAATCATTACCACTGATCGAATGCAACCACGTGCGATGCTTAATAAACTAATGTCGGTGAATCAACGAGCTTTACCTTTGCTACACTCTATCTCTCTTCCGATAATGAGTAAAGGGCGGTTTTCCAGGTTCTACAACGCATATAGGGACAAGAAATCCTATCCTCGGTAAAGGGTTTGAGGTTCACGAGGTTGCGCCAATTCTTTGTTTTGGAAAATATCGAATACCTTTGTTTTTTTTTGTTTTTTTATTATATGATTTTGTTATTTGTTTTGTTTTCTTATATATGTTTTAGTTATTTGTTTTATATATATGTTATTTATTTTATATATAGTTATATTATATTAATCATTATTTTATATTTGGATATGTTAGACAAAGGTTAAATATAAGTTTATTTTCAAATGAAAACTAATTTCTAATTAAATTGTGATAAAGATCTTAGATAGAGATAATTATAATATTAAATTTAATTTATAAATGAAGAGTAGTTTTAAATTGAATTGTGAATGTGTTGAAGAAAACAAAACCTTAATTCTAAAATAAAAATGAAAGGCATTTTCATTCCAATAAAACCATAAAAAAATATGCATCCAATCAATCTAGAATTAATTCAAAATATGTTCATAATATAATGGAGAAAGTATAATACAAAGCATTATAATGTATATAGCCTGGTGGGTTAGCTCAAGTGGTTGAGAGCTATGAGTTGTAAGCAGAAGGTCTCAGGTTCAAATCCTCGTGTGGCTAGGCATAGATATTTAAGGGCCTCACTTGATGTCCCCATCGAGTTAGGCCATGTAATTAGGGCCGATGGTTTACCTTGGGTACCATCCTCTAAATGAGGGGAAGTACCCGAGGGTTTTCCCACGACATGTTCCAAGGAAAAAAAACATTATAATGTGTGTGTGATATATATATATATATATATATATATATATATATTTGTTTGCAGGGGAGGGACCGAGGGGACTTTAAAACTTTCTGAACTAAGGCACGAAGGGAACCATGATGAATGGATGCATATGGAGAATTAATGAAGGTTGTGAAATTGACAATTTTTAGCTAACATGACGCAAAATATATGAACTTACTGAAACTTTAATACACTGCCCAGGGGGTCAAACAACAACGGTTTTGTTCAAACAAAATATCAAAGTGACCAATAAAACGAGCCAAACACAATGTCGACACCAACTTCACACTAGGACATGTGTGAGGAGAACCATGACGAATGGATGCATATGGAGAATTAATGGAGGTTATGAAATTGACAATTTTTAGCTAACATGACACAAAATATATGAACTTTCTGAAACTTTAATAGACTGTCAAGCAGGTCAAACGACCACAGTTTTGTTCAACAAAAAATATGAACACGACCAATACGACGAGCCGAACACAATGACACCAAATTTACGACATGACAATGCCAAAAGGGAAGGACGTCAAATATCCAAGAGTCAAATCAATCGACACACTATGACGACGCACATTATGCAACTTGGAGGATCTGTCGAAGGGATAATACAGAAACAAAAATGGTGAAATAAGATATGGACATGATAAGCACATTGAACTAGATATTATATGAATCCATCTACAATGTTACAATTTACTAAATTTTAAGACTGTAGATGGATTCAGGTCTCCAAGGGGTCTTTGAATCCATCTACAGTGTTAAAATTTAGTAAATTGTACAAATTCATTGTGAAAATTGCAATTTTCCATTGTCGAAGTGACACAACTAACAATGACCAAATACATGACCAATTCATATTTTTAATGTTATTCTTATGTGGTCATTTTTAGTTTAGTTACTTATCATTTGGTCATATATTTTATCCCGTGACCCAATTGGTCATTCCTCTGGTCATTTTTAGTTGGCTCACTCGAGTTTGGTCATTTATGCCTTGAAAAAACTGTGGTGACCAAATTTTTTGGTCGCTTGGTCATTTATCTCTCATTTTCTATTAGTGGTACATACGATAAACAACAATGAAATTACATGATGTCAATTGCACAATAGCATATAATCATGTCATATCTACACTATGTCTTAACAATAAACTATATGTAAATACTTATTATGTAAATATTCATCATCTATTCATCTAATATGGTCTTTAATGCTATGAACATTAAATAGTGTATTAAATTAATCAGTAAATTATTAATTTGTTTGTATCATCCTCTGGAATCGACTGGATGTTTCTTTGTGAGTATGACCTCCCTTTATTTGATTGGAAACTGTCAAATTTGGCCTCAACTGCTTTTGCTTTTCATCTTGCTGCCTCGACATTCGTTATGTCATGCATTTTTAACTCTTTTTGTATGTATGGTTTTAGTCCTCCCAAGTAGGTTTCCAACCGTTGTTTGTCGGATAGCCCAAATACTCTGGTAGCGAGGGATTCCCATTAATGCGTGAATTCTTCGACGCTTCCCGTTTGTTGTAATCTGGTAAGTTTTGAGAAGAATTCATCTTCTGTGATTCCTTGAAACCTTTTTAAGAAATCATTCTTGAATAAGTTCCAAGTGTATGCGAAGTTGTCTCCCTTCCACCACATATACCAGTTGTAGGCATATCCTTCAAGGTGCATTGAATCATACTTGACCTTTTCTTCGTCCATTGTAATGTTATATATGTCGAAATACTCTTCTGCTTTATTCAACCAAGCGACGCATTGGTCTTCTCCTCCGTTATATTTCGTCATTTCTATTTTTGCTCTCGGCGGGTACATTACGAACGGTTGGTATTGAGTACCTTTCGTCCTGTTGCGTTCTGGTGACTCAAAATTGGAAGATGGGGTAATCGACATATCCGAGCCATGTTGTTTATGATTTTTTTCCTTATCATCCATTTTTTGTAATATCGCCTGGATACCTTTCTGGCTCTCAGTCACTTTTTGGTCTAACATTTTTTGTTCCTTGCTCATAATGTCGAACTTGTCGTCTATTTTCTGCTCCATTGCCTGAATGATTTCATCCTTAATTTCTTTCTTAAGCGCTTCCTAGATCTTGGTGATCATTTCCTTGAAAGTTTGGAAATCCTTCTCTATTTTCGCAATTTGAGCTTTTAACTCAGTCGTCATGCTTCTTAAGTCTGGTGGTGAATAATTGGACCCAATTTTGGCTTATGGGATAGTGAAAACAATTAAAAGGTCTTTGGAAAAATGGTGATTAATAATAATTATTATAGCAATAATAATTACTATAATAAAAATAATAAATATTATATTTAAATATTTATTATAGAGTGGAAAATTTTAATAAAATAAAAATATTATATAATAATATTATATTATTATAATAATATTTATTTTATTAATTTGGGTTTGTTTTTTGTAGGGCGGACGTGGATAAGTGGAAGGAGGCCGAAATGGAAAGGAGGTAGTGTGGCGGACGCTGGGCGGGGATAAGGTTGAGAAGCGGTGGAAGGAGGCGTGAGGGAGCTGGCGGCCGAGGGAAAGCGACGAGGAGCTAGAGAGGAGTGGTTGCGTGTGGAGAAGCGTGGAGCGGTGGTGGAGCGAGAGCTGTAGCGCGAAGGAGAGGGAAGCGAGTGGAGCGTGGCTACGAGTGAGAGGAGGGTGTGAAAGGAGGCGATGAAGGAGACAGAGGGCGCAGAGTTGGGAGTGCGTGGAAGGTGAGGGAATTGGACGCAGAGAGGGTGTGGAGTTGGAAGCGATGGGGAGGAAGAGTTTCCGGTGAGGGCGAGGGAACGTGGATGGGAGAGAAAGTGGGAGAATGGTGACAGGGAGTGCAACGGCGAGAGGAGCGTGAAGTGGGGAGAGCGACACGTGAGGAGAGAACAGAAATATGGTGAGGGAGATGGGGGACAAGGTGAGTGTGCGTGCATGGGCCTAGGATCAGATTCGATAGTGAGCGTGCATGCAGGAGTTTGGGAGCCGATCCGGCTCTAATACCAAATGCAATAGAAAAACTAGGACACAAGACCCATATTGAACAAAATATATATTATTGAATTGATAAGATGCTTTACGCTTTACAAGAGCTCGCCTTTTATAAGGTTTGAGCATTCTTAAGAAGGGTTACGTCCCTTCAATTAAACAAACTAATAATTTACTGATTAATTTAATATACTATTTAATGTTCATAGACTTGTATTTCTACCTTCGATATGGAGATCCTACATAAAAAGGGGAAGGACAATGTAGTAGCTGATGCTTTATCAAGGAAAGATGAAGAGATACAAGTCTACGCCGTATCCATGGTGATCCCATAACTTTTGGACGAAATTCGTAAGGAATATGCCAAGAATTCAGAGGTTTGCTCCATAATTAACAACATAAATCAGTATCCGAAGTTTGAATGGAAGAATGATCTCTTATGGTACAAAGGACGTATTTACTTAAGTTCCAATTCCAGTTTTAAGACCAAGGCACTTAAAGAGTCACATGACTGCCCAGCCACTGGTCATGTAGGATTTTTTTAAAACCTACTATAATGCAAGGCAATCATTCTTTTGGAAGGGTATGTATGCCGACATTCACAAGTATGTTGCAGTTTGTGACATTTGTCAACGGAATAAAACTGAGAATATCTCAAGTCCGGGGTTACTCCATCCATTACATATTCCAAATAAGAAATGGGAGGAAATTTCAATGGATTTCATTGAAGGTCTACCCAATCAGATGGAAAAGACAAAATACTAGTTGTGGTAGACAGGCTAACCAAATATGCACATTTTGTTGGAGTGAAGAAAACTGATTCGGCAAAAGAAACAGCTGAAGCTTTTTGTAAAAATGTCTACAAATTACATGGTTTTCCGAAGATTATAGTAAGTGATAGGGATGCCAAGTTTAAAGGGAACTTTTGGAGAGAGTTTTGCAAGCAAATTGGAACGTCTCTTAACATGAGCTCAGCTTATCATCCCCAAACAGATGGACAGACAGAAGTTGTCAATAAATGCTTAGAAACCTACCTCCGTTGTTTTGTAACTGATAAGCAAAATAAATGGTTCCAATGGCTACATCTTGCGGAATGGTGGTATAATTCTACTTATCATACATCTGCAAGAATGACACCATTTCAAGCCCTATATGGATATGAACCCCCAAAATGGAAGGATTTCATTACCAACCAAGCAAGGGTCGCATCAGTAAATGACCATTTAGAAGAAAACCAAAAGGTTGTCCAAGTACTTAAAGAGAATTTGAATACTGTCGGGAATAGAATGAGACAACAAGAAGATCGACACCGAACAGAACCAGAATTTGAAGTTGGAGATTGGGTATTTGTAAGACTACAACCCTATAAACAATTATCACTTAAACAAGGTGGAAAAAATAAATTGGCTCCACGTTTTTATGGCCCATATCAAATCAATAAGAAGATTAGTCAGGTGGCATATGCATTGGAATTGCCAACTACAAGTCGCATCCACAATGTTTTTCATGTTTCATGTTTGAAAAAGATGATAGGTCAACACCAGAAGGCACAAACAATACTTCCCTTGTTAGATGAAGAAGGAAGAATCATATTCAAGCCAGAATCTATCATTGCTACTAGAGAGAAGAGATTAAGAACGCGAGTCATTAAAGAATACCTCATAAAATGGAAAAATCTTCCCAAAGAAGATGCAACATGGGAATCAGAACAATTTCGACAGTTACATTCCTCATTACCATTGCTTTGAGGACAAAGCTCTTTAAAAGGGAGTGGCAATGCTACGAACATTAAATAGTGTATTAAATTAATCAGTAAATTATTAATTTTTTTAATTGAAGGGACGTAACCCTTCTTAAGAATGCTCAAACCTTATAAAAGGCGAGCTCTTGTAAAGCGTTAAGCATCTTATCAATTCAATAATATATATTTTATTCAATATGGATCTCGTGTCCTAGTTTTTTTGTTGCATCAGGTCTACGAGGGGTCTTTGAATCCATCTGCAGTGTTAAAATTTAGCAAATTGTACAAATTCATTGTGAAAATTGCAATTTTCCATTGTCGAAGTGACACAACTAACAATGACCAAATACATGACCAATTCATATTTTAAATGTTATTCTTATGTGGTCATTTTTAGTTTAGTTACTTATCATTTGGTCATATATTTTATCCCATGACCCAATTGGTCATTTTTAGTTGGCTCACTCGAGTTTGCTCATTTATGCCTTGAAAAAACTACGGTAACCAAATTTTTTGGTCGCTTGGTCATTTATCTCTCATTTTCTACTAGTGGTACATATGATAAACAACAATGAAATTACATGATGTCAATTGCACAATAGCATATAATCATGTCATATCTACACTATGTCTTAACAATAAACTATATGCAAATACTTATTATGTAAATATTCATCATCTATTCATCTAATATGGTCTTCAACTATTATGACTACTTTAGGAGTTAGCTATAGATGGGGCATTGAAATTCTAATGGAATGAAGACCCTATTTTGTAGATCCAATGGTCTCATGTATTTGACACCGCTCGAGAAACCCAAATTAATCAGGTAATATAACCAATGATAGAAGCTTATTAAGTCTCACCTCCACGATCTTTGAGTTAATTTCGTCGATGCAATTACATAGAGAGATCGTCTTATATTCTTCAAAGGAAGTGGGGTTGTCCAACTCTAGGATCAAATCAATGAAAGTGGCATTGAAGGATCCCAAAACCTTCCTCAAAGTTCTAACTTCCTCCACTACATGGATAAAGTCTTCCCCCAAAGATTGAAAATCCACAAAAAAAATCAATAGTCTAGTCATCAAGGACAAGACTCTTATCATTTTTAAAAGAAGAAAGGATAGTTAACAGTTCATCCAAACTTACATGTTCAAACATGTCCCTATTTTCCTCTTCCGAACCCAGATCGGGAAAACAAGAAACTACTTTAAATACTTTTGCTATATTTTCTCTATTTGGCTTTTGGTATATTCTTATGAAATTCCTCACACCAAGGTCCACTAGTTTTTTAAATATGGTCGTCTTTGACCCGTCCTCTTTCTGCATGCTCCATATCATCTTCATTCTCTTCCTATGATTTTCATAATTGTGAAGTTTCTTATTATTATCATCTTCCAACTCTAACCGGAGAGCCTGAATTTTCATCCTCCAGTCTACCTCTTTTTCGTTTATTAACTTTGCATTCTTTTGTTCTAACTGTTTGAACCTTGAAAACTTTGCATCCTCGAAAATCCCCAAATTATTCCTATTAAGCATTTCCTTAATTTCATATTTTGTTTCAATGATGGATTTGTCCTAATTATAGAAATGTTCTCCTGCCCAAGCCATCACTTTTCATTTAACCTATGTAAGAACTTTGACAAACTGCTCACTAGGGGATTATTCTAACTTAGGATTAAAGTTCTTCCAATTATATTACACCAAACAAAGAAAGCCCTCTTCCTGAATCCATTCAGGGTTAAACTTAAAAGGACTTCTTAGCTTCTCATTCTTCATCTCAAATTAAAATAGGATTGGACAATGGTCTGATAATATTCCATCTTCAATGAGCGATATCTATCAATTTCTTGGAGTAGTTCGTTCGACACTAAAAACCTATCCAATCATTTGCATACAACCTCCCTACTTGCACGATTGTTCCATCGAGTAGGTTTAATAACAATAGGTTTGATGTCTACTAAACTAGTCACTTCCAAAGTGTGAGTGATGAACTTGGTCACCTTGTCGACCTGAGCACTTTCTCCCCGAATATATAGTCGATCTAGGGTGAAATTCAAACCACCACCAATAATTAGGTTGTTGTTTTTACTTGTTTGTGAACTCCCCCCCTCCAAAAAGGGCAGTTTCTCCCCATATGGACCATAGATATTGAGCATAGTAAAAGTTCGATCGAAACTTCTGTAGAACAATCCCATGCATAACCTTCAAATAACAAAAAATGAGTTTGAAGTTCACCCCGTGATGAGTCCGCCAGAGTGCCTAATAGAATCGACATAAGGGAAATCCCATCCTTTAAATGATTTTTTCAAGTAATCAATAATGGTTGTGCCTTTGCATATAGTCTCTTAAAGCATAAAAATATCAATCTTTTTCGTCTTCAAAATCCTAGGTAGGGCTAGTTTCTTGGGGGTGCTTCCCAAACACCTTATATCGACAGAGATAATTTTTATTTATCGATGGTGTTCAAGGGCTAGTATGCTATAAGAACCTGAGTGATAGGATGTTGATGACCCTTCTTAGTCTCTTTTAGGGCCTTTACTTTGGCATGGAACAAAAACTACTTCCTTCTAGCCTGTGAAGAACCAAATTCCTTAAGAATATTAGACCCTAAACCCCTTGACATCATTTTGGCTTGGTCAGGTTATTTCAACCAAAGGTTATATCTACCTCTACCATGGTTTTCCCACAAGAAGATGAATCCTATGAGATCTCCACAAAATTTACATGAGGTAATTTTTCCCCTGTGGAACCCACCAATGATGGGGCCTTAGGTGTCCTCGGTGCCTTATCAATTCAAAGGTCATGCCGACACTTGCGGGAGCACTTGGAGGGAGTGTCTAAATCAATTATCCCTTTTTCCAGAGTTTTCCAAGGGCCAAGACCATGCAATAAAAAAATTAAATGCTTTAGGGATCAAAATAATATTACCATTGTCCTCCAAGCTAGTCGGTGAAGCCTTCTATTTGACAACAGCTGCAGGATTGTCCTCCAAAATCAAAACATAATATTCCTGTCTTTTAGGGGTTCATGACTCTATTCGCCCACCAAGATAATCCTTTCTCTTTTTTCAAAACACTCTAGGTCCTATCCTGAAAACGTCCTCTCAACTTCATATAATTGATCCCCTAAAGAAACATCATTTCCACCCATTCCTTAGAATTGTTGCATAAAGGAACCTTTGCATTTTCCTTCCCTTGGCTAGTCTCGATCTAGGTTCCTGACACCAAACATATTTCCTAAACAAATCCAGGTAGTCTTGCACCAGATTCCCATAAAAATGGAACCTAATGCAACAAAAAGGAACATTCAAATAATCTAGAATCTGAAGGTGGCCTCTCTCACCATTAACAAGTACCATGTCTTCGAGTAAACCCTTTTTGATGTCAATTTCCACCAAAGCACGCATAATGGTTTGTCAACAATCCTCCTTAAAAGAATGATCCACCGATAAGTTCTTCCCCAACTTATTACCCAAAGTCAAAATCCCCTCTTTAGGCTAGAAATCCATGGGTAAGTTAAACTTAGCCCATATGGGAAGAATAGTAGCAACTTCCTCCACTGTGTTAAAGTAGGGGTGCCATGGCTTGAGGTTAAGAAAGCTCAAACCCCATAACAAATGGCCTTTTAAAAACAAGATCAAAACCTCCTCACATTTAAAACAAAACCTATCCAATCTCAAACAAGTATGTTAAAAATGGGATCATAGTTGAGAACCAAGGTCCATTTGGATTGTATCCATTCCACTACAGATTCTTTGGTTGAGTAGCATCATAAGAATTTCCCGACAAGGGTCTTCCTAGAATACTCCAAAACCCTGTCGAGCCTAATGTCCACACCTACCACCATCCTTACACTGTCTTCCTATTTCCATAACACTTACCTTGATTTACGTCACTTTGATACATGTCTGATCTATGTGTTTTTCTCCACTATTAGGCTTCCACTTGGAAAACTTTGCAAATCTAGGCCAATGCCCACAAATTTGCTTCCACCCTACCACCATTGTTTTCCTAGAAAATAAGTGGATCTATCTTCCACAACACTGGATCATTAGAATTCTTGCTTGTCCTCTCCAATAATGACCTGATCCAAGTGTGGAGAGGGAGAATGAGGCACCTACAAAACCACACGATTAAATCCATAGAAATTATCGCCATATCCATTTGCATAAAAGTTATAAATAACAAGCATGTGAGAAGGTCATGTCATCGGCAGGGTATAATATGAGCTCCTTGGTGTAGTTACTCCATAATGCAACCAAGGGCAAAGCTACTTTTCCACCTCAACATAGGTTTTGCAAGCCCTTGCATCAACCTGATGTAGAGCCCCAAACATGGATTCCAAACCTCGATTGAAACCCTGACAATAGAAGATGTGTATTGGAGATGGGATTGTCGTAGAGGAACAAATATTCCCTTTTGACACATAAGACATATTAAAACTCTTGAACTCGAAATATTGTGATGACCCAGAATATTCAAAATTCTAAACCCTTGAGTAGGATTGTCTAAGTAATTAACAAGCCAAATGTCGTCGAGGTCTTCAACTAAGGTTTCCATCTCAAGACATTTTTATATGTTGTATATGAAAGTCTGTTACTAATTCTAAAACAAATTGGTATAATATTTGTGAATATTGATTTAAAAAAAATTGACTCTCCATCTCCTTAATTTTTTTTAATTAGTAAAACAAAGTTAACTTTCCATCTCCTTCAAAATTACAAATGAGTGAAATAAAATATTAAACAAAGTCAACCCTCCACCTCCATCTAACGTAAATGCAAACGTAGTCACTAATATTAAATTCATTCATTCAATCAATTTAAATTCTCTCTCTATATATTAATAATTTATATTCAACATTAGCTTAATATTGGTAGAGCCAATAGAACCAAATTTCTTCTTTTTAATTGTAAACATATTTTAAACCATGGTTGATATGATCTTTTTAATTGTAAATATTTTTTAAACATTAGTTAATATGAATTTCATTTTTGCAACATTAACTTAGTATTTGTATAACAAGTATATAGGTGTAGAATCAGGCTCTTTCCTCGTGGTACGTATCCTTTTGAAGGGGAGATGGAGGGTTTCTGAGCGCGATGTAATGGGCGCTTACTGAAAACCTGGGGACGACCAGCTTCCCCCACCATCGGTCAGGCGGTGCCGGTATTTTCCTCTGTCTGATTTTTTGGGAGTTTTCAGGTTGTCGTTTTTGTGGTTTTTATCAAGCTGGGGACAGCGACAGGAACCCTGCGGTGGGGGTTTTATTCGCTCTAATTGACATATTGGGTGCCGTCCACTTGCTGTGGTGATGGTCCCCAGGTTTACTCACTGGCGTTTTACCTTCCGCTTTGTCAAAGACTGAGTTTAGGCGACCGGGGGATTTGGGTTTTTCCGGGTAACATGTTCACCAACATTATCTGGGTTTAAGCGACAGGGTCGTTTGTTGTCTGCTGTCATTTGGGTCCGACCACACTTTTATGGCCTCCATTTGCCGGTCTCTACTTTGGTTTGACCTGGACGTGTGCGACCTGGGGTTCGAAACTTCCGGGCATCATTATATTCTTGAATCTGCCAGGGTTAAACACAAGTTTTGCTACTCACTTGGGGTTTGTTTCTACTTGAGTTGAGCGGCACGGGATCTCGGATCGTTTGGCACCTGGAATTTGTGTGGGTTTAAACTGCTCTATCTGTCAGATGGGGGAACATGTGGCGGCTCCACATGCCTTGGTTGATAACCCCATGACTGCCTCAGACTACAGAATAGAAGAGGCGGGCTTATTCAAACCTGACTCCTATTTTCATGATATGCTACATGGCAAACGTCCTCTTGCCTCGGGTAGTCGGCAAAGAGCTCCACGTGCCAAACATGTGCCAAAAAAGGCCACCTGCCTTTGTTGGGGATTCCTGGGGTGACATCGGGCTATGACCCTTTGGTCAACAGCACTCGGGCTTGTCCGTCCCGTGTGCAAGGAAAGAATCTGCGGCATGTCTCTCGTGCTGCTCATCGTCTAAGTGAGAAGTTCTGATGTCTCCTTGGGGAGGTCTGGCTTACTATGGGCCGGGATTTGGGCTTAGAAGAGCTTGTTGATTTCAATGTGACCGTTTTGGTGGGGAAATTCTCCTACTTTGCAATGGATCAAAAGGACATTGTGGGGTGGGTCACTGAAAAATGGAAGCCCATTGTGGGTTACACTCCCCAGGTTTTTGCTTTGGCTCGTGGGTGGTATGGTTTCAAGTTTGAGCAGGAAATTCATTGTACGACTATCTTAAACCAGTTGTGGCTTCATGGTGCTGGCAGCCTCATGTTACAGAAGTGGCATACTGATTTTGACCTGGATTCGGCTACTGTTCGCTTGCAACATTTATGGGTTCTCATTCCAGGCCTTCCGCTTGCACTCTGGAATCGTGGGGCGTTTGAAGCTATTGGTAATAGCTTGGGTCGTTTTCTGCATGTGGAGGATGAGTACCTTACAGGTTTCGACCGTCGTATGGGGCGGCTCTTGGTGGAGGTTGACATCTCTTTGGGGCTCATTGATGTTCTCCACATCAACTGGAGGGGCCGTCGGCTGGACTTGGTTATCGACTATTGGGGCATCCCCTTTCGTTGTTCTAATTGTAAACAAGTGGGTCATCTCTGGAGGCAATGCACTCAGCGTTTCTCTTATGGTCACCCGGTGGGGGCGGACCCTTTTTGGTCTTCGGACGATGGCAGCGACAAGGATGTGGATACAAACGACGGTCTTCACAGTTTCTCCAACAGGGTTTCAACTCCGGTTAACTCGTCTGCGGGATTATTGGGTAAGTTGGAATCCAATGACCCATCTCTTTATCATTCTTTGAATGATTTGGACATTAAATTCATAAATGCATTGGAGCTTAATAATGGTAACAATGGTAACTATCTCAGTCGTGTGTATCCAAAGCTTACCTCTGAATTTGAAAATGAGCCCAATGTCTCGTCTGATGATGCGTCCCCCACTTCTGATATACCACTTCCTATGTTTATCACCTTCCCCGGAACCTCATCCGTCATCCCTATTTCGCCAGTTGCGTCGGTTGACAATCACAGTCCTACAGTTATCCTTTCCTCGGATGGTGAGGCACCTTTGCCTGAAACTGTTCCTGTTGGGGATGGGGTGTTGAGTGACAAAGTTTTGGAACCCCCGTCCGTCTCCATTCCTTCCCATCTTCTACCAATCGGTGAAGCGGTGACCCGGGATCGAGTTTTACTCATCCCTTCCTATTCTGAGATGGTTAAAAAATCACCCCTCCCTGTTTATTTAAAAAACCGGGTTGTAGTTGACTGTGGTCCAAGCAATACAATTGTGGCTGATTCCTCGGACCTTGCGGCAATGGCCCAGGGATTGGAGGTTTTAAATAACATTCCATCGGCTGAGATATTGGACACGTTGGGAGATCACTGCATTGTGAAGGGGGTTCGGCAGGGCGGGTTGGCAACTGATTTCTCTCCATTAAAAACGAGGAGTGCTAGGAAAAATCAAAAGGTCGACACTCTGGGGGTTAATGACAAAAACAATCCGATTACCCCCGTCTCTCCTGATACCAGGGCTCTTAGAGGAATCAAATCCCTAGCCAGGGGTCGATAATGATTTTTATCTCCTTATACATCAGGAGTGTGGGGGGTATGCCCAAACAACTGGCCCTCAAAAGAGTCCTACAAATTGTTAATCTTGATTTGGTCTTCCTACAAGAAACGATGGTGTGTGGTGAGAAAGTCCGTTCTTTTTTCAACAAAATAAAGACGGGATGGTGTATGTCATCTATTGATGCGGTTGGTCTTTCTGGTGGTTTACTGGCTGCATGGAACCCGGGGGTTCTTAAGCTAAATCCTTTTATCACTTCGTTAGGCATATTGCTGTCTGGCAATTGTAGAGGCTCGGAAAAAGATATAAATATTGTAAATTGCTATGGCCCTTACTGCAACAGGGAAGCTTTTTGGAATCTAGCATGTTCAGGACATTTATTGGCATTGGAAAATTTGATACTTGCAGGTGATTTGAATTTTTCTTGGGGGGCTGAGGAAATCTGGGGGCGTGCGGCTAGAAGGGACCCTCTTGGGACTTACTTCATAAATCTTTTCGCCACTTATTCCCTGATTGATGTGGAACTGCAGCCTATGGCCCCCACATGGTCAAATGGTCGTCAAGATGAGAATTTGATCTCCAAGCGTATAGATCGTTACTTGATTTCCGAGTCACTCTTAAGATCTTTTCAATCATACACAACATGGATCCAACAGACCCATATCAGTGATCATCTTCCCATTATTTTGCAATTTGAATCCGAAGCAAATCACCATGTATATCCATTCAAATTCAATTCTGTATGGTTAAACGATTCGGATTATGATGTGGGCGTATGTTCCCATTGGGTAAATATTGATGTCTCGGGGGAATGGTCGGCAATGGACAAACTTGCTGCAAAATTAAGTTATTTAAAAGACTATACTATAAAGTGGGAGCGATCCAAAAAAGCCGAGCTGTCTACAGAACTCAATGCGCTAGAATTGGAAATTGGTGATCTTAGGGATCACTCTCTGAGGGTGGGGATTTCACAATCTGGTCGAGCTCGTCTTGCTATTTTGGAGGAAAGTAAACTCAAAATCCTCCTCATCCATGAAGAGTCCTGGCGTTTAAAGAGCCGGGCAATATGGCTAAAAGCTGGTGATTTAAACACTAAGTTTTTTCATAGCTATGTTGATTCACGCAGGATTCAAAATAACATATGGGATTTAAATGATCATGATGGGCGGAGGATTCATGGGGAAGAGGATTTGATGTCTGAGGCAACTCGACACTTTCTTGAGTACTTTACTGATCCTTTGAGTACATCCCTGCCTGAACAATTTAAGCTTAAAAGAATATCCTCGGATGTTCACTGATAGGGAGGGGGACAAAATATTTGAGGCTATTACTATCACTGATGTTCAAAATACCCTGCGGGGTTTTGCTAAGGATAAATCTCCCAGTCCGGATGGGTGGACGGTAGAACTGTTCACTCATTTTTTTGAAATTATGGGAAATGACCTCAAGGATGCTGTGGATGAATCTCGGTCCATGGGGCTGGTTTTTGGGGCGCTGAATACTACCTATCTGGCACTAATTCCTAAATCATCACATCCTGAGAGTTTTAGTGACTTTCGACCTATTGCTTTGTGCAATTTAGTATATAAGATCATATCCAAGATAATTGCACAACGTATCAAACCGATCTTGTCTACGTACATTTCTATGGAACAATATGGTTTTCTGGGTGGGAGGCAGATCCACGATGCGGTTGGCGTGGCACATGAGGTTTTCCACAGTATAAACCAAAAGAAGTTGGATGCACTTATACTCCAACTTGACTTGGTGAAAGCCTATGATCAGGTAAATTGGACCTTTCTTAAACTGATTCTTATTCAAATTGGTCTACCTTGGAAGGTTATGAAGTGGATTATGGCCTGTGTTACCTCTGTCAATTTTTCAGTACTTATAAATGGTCAGCCGACTGATTTCTTCAAGGCTTCTAGGGGCCTTCGTCAGGGATGCCCTCTTTCTCCCCTTCTATTTCTACTGGTCATAGAAGGGCTGAGCCTCTCCATTCACAAAGATAAATGTGAGGGCACTATTGTGGGTATCAAGGTCTTGGCAGGTGTATCGGTAACACACACTCTTTTTGTGGATGGTGTGATGCTTTTTGGCATGGGAATTCTAGCTGAATGGTTACAGTATAAGAAAATACTTGATTTTTTTTGCTTGGTAACCGGTATGCTCATTAGTATGGTAAAATCCTTCTTCCTGAAGCACTCTTTGGAGGTGAATTTGGAACGCAGGATCAGGAGTTTTTTTCCTTTGGATTTCAAGGAGTTATCTGAGGGCTCAAAGTATCTCGGCTATTTTTTCAAACCTGCAAAATACAGGATCAATGATTGGCTATGGCTTGTCAAACGGTTTGATGTGTGCATTGGACATTGGAGCTTAAGATATCTTTCTCTGGGTGGTCGACTCACTTTGGCGAAGGCTGTTCTTCAGAACCTGGGAGTATACTGGTTCTCCCTCTACAAAATTCCTATGACCATATTACGCATAATACGGGGGAAATTCTTCCGCTTTATTTGGTCTGGGGAGGGGAGAAGAACAAGTTTCATTTACTTAACTGGAAAACTCTGGCTCAACCATATACTCTTGGGGGTTGGAATGTAAAGAATTTGGAGCTTTTTGTGATGGCTCTCCATGCTAAGAGTCTGTGGCGTGCTTTATTCAACAACTCTTTGTGGGGATGTATTATTTGGGCCAAATACCTTAAACATGTTCCGGTTGCGACCTGGTTTCGAATTGGTAGACATTCTGTTAATGGGTCATCAAATATATGGCTCAGGCTCATGGGCTCGTTTTTTGTTGTTGCAAAATGGCTCACTTGGAAACCTGGCAATGGCTGTGACATAAGACTCGGCTCGGATCCTGTTCTGGGGGGATCCCCTACATATCTTTTCTCTCCTGAACTACTTGCACATCTTCGGGCCAGGGGGCTCTATTATCTTGCACATGCGGCTTCTTTCAACAATAGGGGATGGATCATTGCTCATCAACTTGGTATTAGGGGGGATATGGGAAAGGAATGGTTGGATTACACTATGCACCTCTGTCAAGCAAATATCCGCCTTTGTGAATCCCCAGACAGGTTGGTATGGTCATGGGATATTGCTCGCGGCGTGGTCACTTCAAAACTTGCTTACGACTCATTATTTGATGATTGTCGACCGATGAAGGTTTGGTGGCACACTGCGATTTGGAAGCTTGCCCTCCCTCTAAGGATCAAATGCTTTGTATGGCTAGATTTGGGTAATAATATACTTACCTGGGATAACCTTTGCCGTCATGGCTTCTGCGACCCTGGCTGGTGTCCTTTATGCTGCTCCCATTTGGAATCGATCGATCATCTTTTCTCTTCGTGCTCGGTCATACAAGATCTCTGGTTGCTTATTGCTAAGACACTTGGTATACCTGTTGCTTGGCATTCGTCCACATTGATCGATTCTTTTGGCCGGTGGTTCTGCGATTCACTTGCTCTTCAGTGGTTGGAACTCCCCTGTTTTATGCTGTGGGAATTATGGAAGGCCCGCAACCGCTGTGTGTTCGAGGGTATTGTTCCTAATTTGGTTTGGTTATGCAGCCGAATTATTGCCTTATTCAAGGAGTTCAATTCCATATCTGTCCCTATGGGTGGCATGATTGTTTCATCTGCAAAGCGACCTGGTTACCGAAATGCTCCTCCGATTCTGGTGTATCCTTGCGGATTCTTTGATGGGGCTGCGACTGGGGGGAGAGGTGTTAGCGGGGCGGGTGTGGTGCTACATCTTAACAACTTTGTCTCCTTTAGAATCCATTTAAATTTGGGTTTTGGCACGAACACTCGCAGTGAACTATGTGCACTCTGGCTTCTCTTATATTTTGCTCGGCACAAACAGGTTTCTTCTCTCGTTGTTATGGGTGATTCTTCCTCTATAATATCATGGGCTCTAGGTTCTTCCCCTCTCAATGTGTTTCTCCTCACACATTGGTTGGATGCAGTCAGGAACTACATTAGTGTGTTTCAGCATATTCACTTTGCTCATGTTTATCGCGAGATAAATGTGGTGGCAGACATGCTATCCAAGCGGGCTTTGGAATCGTCGACTGGTATTATCATGTGGGAGGAATGGCATGAGGACTTTCTATTCACCCGAGGCACGGTTGATTTGCTTTGGTGCTGATCTATGTTTCTGTTTAGTGGCATTTCTGTTATATATATTTCTCATATGATTATATGCGACTTTATATCTTGTAGGTTCATAGGCACTTTCTCCAACTACTTGTTGGATTTTTGATCCGGTTGGATATTCGGCTCTATACTATTTGCTCATTGTCATTTCTGCTATATTTGTCATATGTGTCCAGGCCTTGGGCTGTTTTGGACTTATAGATTTGTATATGTCTTTAGTTTGTCTTTTATGGTACTTTGATACTATGACTCATGGAGATGGTTATTTATGGTCTTACTTGCTGTTGGGGATCCGATGCTCGTATTTTTGGACATCTATTATGGTTTATGGATGGGTCTTGGCATAGATCCTGGTTAGTGATGATGACTTGGGGGCCCGTGATGTGATATGACTCACATTCCTGCATGTTTTGATGGCATGATGTACTGGTTTTATTTACTATTTCACGGTATTAATAGTAAGCTATATTTTCTTATGGAAAAAAAAAGGTGTAGAATCAAAGCATGTTTTCAAGTTGTAAACATTTTTTAACATTGATTGATTATGAACATCAAATTTGCTATATTAGCCTCAATTATATCATTGTGTAAAACCAATACACTTTTTAACATTGATTGATATGAACCTCGGTTTTGCAACATTAGCTTAGTATTTGTATAACAAGTATATAGCTATAACATCAAAGCACTTTTTTTTTAATTGTAAACATTTTTTAACATTGATTGATATGAACCTCACATTGACTTACCATTGGTATATTCAAGTATATCATTTAATACTTCTATAACAGGTATATAGGTGTAAAATCAAATAACTTCTTTTTAATTCTAAATGTTTTTTTAACATAGATTGATATGAATTTCAAATTTGCAACATTGACTTAGCATTTGTATAACAAGTACACCATTGTGTAAAACACATAATTTTTTTAGTTCTAAAATACATTGACCAATTTTAGTTATAAACATTTTTTAACATTGATTGTTATTAATCTCAAATTTGCACATCGTTCTAAAATACATTGACCAATTTTAATTATAAACATTTTTTAACATTGATTGCTATTAATCTCAAATTTGCACATTGATTGATATGAACTTGAAATTTGCAACATTGACTTAGCATTTGTATAACGAGTATATCATTGTATAAAACACTTTTTTTTAAGTTATAAATATTTTTTAACATTAATTGATATTAATCTCAAATTTACATTAATACACTATGAATACACAATATAGCACAAGAGAAGTTTGAACTTTTACCTATTTCATGTAAGAATATTGACCTTACCAACTCGTCACAAGATAATTCCTAGTTATACATGCACACATTTGAAGATAAAAACACATTTTATAGTTTTTTTCAGAAGAAAAAAAACATACTCTTGTTATTTCATTGAAATCAAAGAGTACATATCACATGCATGGACTCTACCTCCATGTCAAAAATCTGTACCAGGGACTAAACATATCATTACATGTCCCACATCAGATTCTTAAAGTCAATTACATGATCAAAATCTACAAAAACTTAAAAACACAGATACATAGTCGCTTAGCAACAACTATACAAGGAGAAACCTAAAAAACTTTCAAAAAAAAGGAAGTGCAAATGAGAAACATTTTATAGTTGAATGAAGGTAATGGAAGAAGTTTGGATTGTTAAATCAATACAAAGATGAGTATATTAATGTGAAATCAAATTTTAAGTTATTTCATAATTTAATTATTATAAGAGAATAAAATTACATTTTTCATAAACATGCTTGTAGCATGTATTATTCTGTGCGAAGTGACTGATAGTCCTCTCTGTAAAAGACAAATAGTGTGTATCATTATATCAGTAGTAAAAAAATTCAAAATACTGCCCTCGCTGGAGATTTAAAAATACCGAGGCATAAGATCACTAGATAAGTCTGCAAAAATATATACATCCAAACTGAGTTCCATAAAACCTGCATGAAAGCATAAGTTTTAAAAAGTCTAAGCTGAAATATGTTGTACCGACTGAATATTAACTGTATAAACAAAGGAGAAAAAGCTTTATAATGTTGCATAAGGATCCATTGTTTTCGGTTGCTCGCGGAAAGGATGGTGGTAAATTCGATTCCTACACCATCCTTGTGTTCGGTGATGTGCCATTGCTTGAGAGCCAAAGGAATGCCTGCTTTAGACAGGTCATCCGCTGTAGTATTGCGTTCCCTGTAAACATGTCCACAAGAGAACGGATCAAACTATTGTTTTAAAGCAAACACCTCTTCCAATATTGGCAACAGTTGTAAATTGTGACATCTTTGAGATTCCCGAGCCCAATTAACAATCAACATAGAGTTGCCAAACACATTGATGTTTCAAATTTGTAGCTAGGGTTTTACCCCTAGCTTGTGCAAATGAGCACCTACTAAGGAGAATGGACTCCTTAGTAGCAGTTCAGTAAATGTAAATAATTAAGCTAAAACAGAAATTAAATTACTTCTAAAACATGCATGAAACATAAACATCAAATTTAAAGAATGGCTTTTTGTATTGATGTTACCTTCAATGTAAAGGTTTGATGAAGCCCTTTGCAGTGTCCAAGAGGATGCTCCAAGCTTCAATATGCTCCTTCTCCTTCTCCAATGGTGGGGATGGGCCAAAAGTGGCTCTCAAGGTGAAAGTAGTTCAATGATGAACTAGGGTTTCGAGAGAGATTTTGGCAGAGTAAGGGTGCTTGTGATTGTGGATATGGAATAAGGGATCTCCATCACCTATTTATAGTTTTTTGGTGGTGGAGTGCTGACCCATGGTTTTGGGAAACACATGGTTTAGGGCAGCTGTATAGGGTTTTTTCCTCCTTTTCCTCATTATTTTATATTTTTTATTCCCTTTTTAGGGGATTTTTGCTATTTTTGGAGGAAAAGGGGGTTTTTTAGCCTTTTTTAGGCTATTTTGAGGGTTTTGTGGCCTTTTGGAGGCATTTTTGGCCTTTTGGAGGCTTTTTAGGCCTTTTGGAGGCTTTTTAGTGGAATTTTTTGGGATTTTTTGGGATTTTAAGGGAAATATGGTAGGAAAATGGACAAATGAGCCATATAATGCGGCAGATGAGGTAGTGAGCACTTTTTGGGTGTTAACAGATTGCCCCCTGATGTGCGAGGGCAGGAGCTCATCGTATGGCCGATGGACATCATAAGTCATGAATGGTTTTCCTGGGATGTGGAGAGAAGAGAAGAAACAAACTGAAGCCCGGAACAACGATCCCGAACAACTGCAAGAACTAAAAGTACATAACCTCAATAATGGATGAGGAATCATCTGATCATATGGACGAGGCGGGCATTCCCATGCTCGTATCAAGATATAACATAACAATAACAATGGGGTCCAAAAAATGGGGACCTGAAATATACATGACCTCAAATACTGACTGAGGAATCATCTCAATATATGGACGAGGCGGGCACACCCATGCTCGTATCAAGATACATAAACATAACTGTGAGGCCCGAAAAGGGGGACCTGTAAGATACATAACCACCGTGTACATCATAAGAGTCCAGAGGGGACACAAATCTGGGACATACTGCGGAGTGGATCATGTGTGAACTGCAGAACTGGTGCACTGGAACAATCAACAGTGCTACTGAGTGTGGTACCAAAGGGGCTGATGAGCTGCTGGATCAGAGTGACAAGGGGTACACTCACAATGGTACACGGAACTGGAACTGATCTGGGTACTCAAGGAAGCATGTAACTGGATGGCTTCCGAATACAAACGCCAACGCAACCCGGACGTCCACGGGAACATACAACTGGGCGTTCCGAAATGACTCACCAATGTGCTAGAGTCAGGGGAAATCCGGGGTCTTCGACTAAAAATTGATGGGATATAATCCTACGCGATCCTCAACGATGCGATCAAGGTGCTGAAGTCGAGCATGTGAGGAACAACCACTCGGAGAGGCAATGATGACTCCTCTCAGAATGATCCGTAGGCACTTACCACAAATGGTGATAAGTCCAAGGCGTAGGGACCTCTGGGCCTATCCTCTGGAATAGAGGAGCTGTCGTCGACAGAGGGAGACCTGCAACTATCAAGGCAATGATGTTTCCTTGACAGGAGCGCGAGGTAGAGAACCAGAATGTGATAGTACTAATGGCAGGACTGACAAACTGTGGGGGGACAACTGGGCAAGTAGAGTGGGTGGACTCAAACTTCCTTTGTTCAGAGTATGATAATGGGAATGATCTGGCAGCATATGAAACTGACTGAGGGGAAAGGGATCATAGCTGTAAGGGATCTGGGAGGGTAACTGGGCTGAGGAAGACTCAAGCTGGTATAAAATGGCAGGAGACTGCAGGATACTCTGAACAAAGGCGACCTGATTGGGGGTGCTGCCGAGATGATCGATCATAGTGCCAGGAGGCACAGGAGGGTACTTCTTCATGGGTTAAGGAACTAGAAGAAGTATGTGTAAAATGATACTGTCGTGTGGATTTTACGAGCCCAGGACAGTTCATGCTCGTGGTTGCTTTCAATTTTAAGGAGTCTGAAAGCGATAAGAAGACTCTGAAGTGATGGAATGGTACTGTCGTGTGGATTTAACGAGCCCAGGACAGCGCATGCTTGTGGTTGCTTTCAATTTTAGAGAGTCTGAAAGCAAGTAAGAAGACTCCAGGGGGTTGCTTTTTCGTAGATTTAGTCTCCAAGGCCCAAAGAAGCATAAAAGGATGCAATGAAGAACTCTTCTAGCCGGTGTGACTAGAGTATTCCTTTTTCGTAATTAGTCTACCAGGTCCGGAAAAGGGTTAAACTTATACCAGATAGACGCCCTTTCAGGTACTTTAACGAGCATGAAAGGAAGCAAGATTGCTCAGCGATCTTTTCATTCTTTTAGGAGTCAGAAAAAAGCTTAACGGAAACTCCCTAAGTGCCTTTTTCGTAAAGGACTTGTCCGGCCCGAAAAAGGGATAAAATTATACCGAACAAAAGAAATGGCCAGGCAAGGAGGAAGTGTTCAATCAAGGAACAGTAACGATGACCAAGAACGAGGGTAGTGGGGAACACTGGTGGGCCTCCTTGCGGGGTAGATGAAATGGTGGCAAAATAACGAAACATTTGCAGTGTGACAGGAGTGAATGGCTCATGTTAAAATGTGGAACAATCCGACAGCGGCCGATGTGGCGCGCAAACCGAGGCAGCAAGGTGTTGGGACACAATGTTGAAATTGTACCAAGTGAGAGTGAGAAATGATCTCAAGCATCATCACGAGCTCGGAAAAATGAATCCAGCGATATAAAGGGTGTCAAAAACGGGTAACGGCCGATGTGGCACGCACACTGAGGTGACGAGGGCGTTTTGAAAAATGCCCGAAAAATCTGGAGGTGAGAGCGAGAAATGATCTCAAGCATCATCACCAGCTCGGAAAAATGAATCCGATGATATAAAACATGCGAAAAATGGAGAACGACCGATGTGGCACGCAAACCGAGGTGACTAGTGGCGTCTGAAAAAATGGGCAAAAAATGGCGGAACAAAAAAAATAATGCAACGAGGTGACCATCATAACGGTCTCGTCGTACTGATTCCAGTGGTGGAAACGGTTTGTAAAACGAACTCCGTATGGGGTCAGAATGGCCAAAACAAGAAAAAATCAACTGACTATAAATAGTGGTGGGTCCAACATGACATGTGTCATTTGTACGTGGATGCAAGTAGGTTAGGATGTTAGGCACGTGGATGCCCCTTGTGTATTTTATGTGATGTGACATGATATATGTATGTTTAGGCACGTGGATGCCCCTATGGATATGAATGTGGTGTATGTACATGGATGCAAATGTGGATGCGATGTAATCTTTTTGGGTTTTTATATATTTTTATGAGATGCTATGGGATTGTGATGCATGATGTTACATGGTGTGATTGATATTCCAATCTAGGATGTTGTTGGCCATTTGGTCTGCGACACTATTTTGGGCTTTGGGGACATGTGTGAATGTGATGGATTCAAACTGTCGGCTGAGTTGTTTTGCGCGCAGGAATTTTCTAAAAAGGCAGGGATCACGCACCTGGTAGCAGTTGTTGAGCTGGGATACAAGTAGCTGGGAGTCAAGGAACACATGAAGGTGACATATGCCCATTTGGAGGGCAGCAGTCAAGAGACCGGTCACAGCATCATACTCCGCCTGGTTATTGGTAGCAGCGCCTATACATATTCCGTCAAGGTGAATTATCTCGTTGGAAGGGGAGTACAAGACCCATGCTGCAGAAGCCAGGTTGGGAGACCAGCAGCTTGCGCCATCAGCAAAGCCAGTGTAACAAGGTGGAAGATGGTCCATCTGTAATCATGCAGAAAGGATGAATGTAAGATGATGGTAAAAAATGGGAAAAACAAAAAGAGAGCAAACTGTACAATACGGACCAACGAGGTCGCGAGTTATTCTAGGGATAGAGACTCCTTAGGATACAACCCAACATGGGGGTTGCGCAAAGGAAGGCCTTCAGAGTCGGTTTCAGTACGAACAGGAAGTTCCTCTGGCCGTGTGTCCATGTGATGTTTGAGAATGGCAGGGTCGAACCCAGGCATTCCGGTAGAGGGCCAAGCAAAGACATCACAATCCTCTTGGAAGAGTTTATGGTAGTTCTCGATCTCCTGCGCGCTGCCGGAGGCTCCTAAAGTGATGACTTCAGGGGTCCCAATTGTAGCTTTAACATCTGAGAACTGTGAGGAATGAATGGGACGCTGTTTCTGACGAACGGGGGGTATATCAGGCCATGTGTCAATGTGGTGCTCTATAATGGCGGGGTCAAGACCAGACATTTCGGTATAGGACCACGCAAAGACATCACGGAATTCTCTGAAAAGGTTTATGTAGTCCTCAATCTCTTGTTTACTGCAGAATGCTCCTAAAGTGATGAGTTCAGGGGCACGTCCTGGGGCAGCAATATCAACTTGGATGACAGGTGAGATGTTGGCCATGTTACCTTCCTCGAAGGCATCCGGAACAGGAATAGGGTCCTTGAACCAGTCGACCTTGGTGGGGAGGAAGTCTTTGGATTCAACCGCGTATTGGGTAGCGGAGCTAGAGGAGGATTCTTCTGGGATGAAATAGGAACGATGATGCATATCATCCCAGGGATAATCCGGGGCGGTAAGGGCCTCAAGAATCTCCTCATCGGTACGGAAAGTTTGCGTCGTCAAATCGGTTGACGAGGGGGTAGTGGTTGAAGAGATCATATAGATGGTATTAATCTCTCCAGAAGGTGAAGAGTCTGGGGGGTAGATCTCCTCAATGGTGGGCGGTGCCGTCTCAAGATCCAGATTGTTCATCTCATAGAGAGCCGCTCTGTAATCCGGGAGATCGGGACAATGATGTGAATAATGCCCGTAAATACCGCATATGGCGCAGGAGTGGTTGGTACGTAGGGACTTATCTTTAGGCTTAGGAGTGGGGTTGAGTTCGACAGTTGGGATGTTGGGGTCATCGTCGAGCATCTGCATGTGCTTCTGCAAAGCTGGTAACTGTGGGCATTGGTGGGTCGCATGGCCCAACTCGTCGCACAGCGAGCATTTGGGAGGAGCACGAAATACTGGAGGGTTTTTTACTGTCTTTGGGGGTGGTACAGCAGTGTAAGGTTGTGGACCTCTGCCCCCAGTGGGTTTGGGAGTAGGAGGGGAGTTCATGGAGGATGAAGGGGTAGAGACACCGGGAGGTGGCTGAGTGGTAGTAGCCATGGGTTGCATCGGTTGGAGGACGACATCTGGTGTCGGTGGGCGAACGGGAGGCGAAAGATACCATACAGGTAATCCCAAGGTTAACCCAGGGAGGCTAAGGGTAGCCATGACCGGGGCGCTTACTACTCCCGATGGAGGGACTAGGAAGGGGATCATATGGATAGGTGTAACACCAATGTGGCTAGGTACCAATGGTGGTTTTGGCAACAAGGGTGGTTGATTATTAGGTGGTAGGTTATCGTGGGATAAAGTACATAAGTCAGAGACTTCGGGCGTAGATGACGGGGGAGGAATGGATTGAAAGGTGGAGGTCATCGGCGCGTCTGAGTAGACTCCAGGCCCCGTAGAGGAAACAAACGAGGTGGTGGCAGGAGAAACGGGTTGTTCAACCATGGGGAGAACATTTTCAGGTGCCGCGGGAGCGCTGGGATCATAGTAGGTGAGTTGGTCAACCTTAACCACGCGTCCCTCATGGGGGAACATCATGGTGCGAAAGACGGAAGAGGCAACCGCCCGCATGGCATACATGTAGCTGCGGCCAAGTAAAAGGTTATAATCCAATTGGGCATTGATTACCTCAATGTCAATGAGTACAGTTTTGCCACCTAACTGGACGGGGACATTGGCTAGGAGGCCTTGGGGCTGAGCCGAACGACCGTCGTAGGCGCGTAATGCAGTGGTGGACTGCTGGAGAGGAGGGGGCCCCAGCTTCTTCCATACAAATGTAGACATAACGCATGTGGAGGCACCCTCATCGATGATGCACTGATGGATAACAAGATTCCTAACGGAGACAGTAACTTGGAATGCTAAGCTGGAAGGTAGGCGTGGTTCAGACTGGTCTAAATCAAATGCCATCAAATTCGAATCATTTGGGTCAATCCCCCCAATGGCGGAAAGTAAAGTCTTGCGCTGGGAAGGGCAGTTCTTCAAGACTTCTAACGCAGACATGGCGGCGGGAGATTGGGCTAGGTCGTCTACGATGCTGTAGTTTGACGCAGCGCGCGCATTGGGGTTATTGTTAATTCGGCGAAGTGGGAAACGAGGTGATTTTGCAGCACCATCGATGGGAGGCGGAGGTATACGTAACGCTTGATCTGTGGGATGGGCGTTAGTAGGTTTATCCGTGGGAGTGGCTTCAGAGGTGGAGCCATATTGGTTCCGACGGGTCTGTAGGTTGACGTCAGCAGATGACATCATCAGCAAGTGGTGGGTACCTGAGTCAAACATGGGTTGATCAGGAGTGGCGTATGTGATCTGTTGTTGTTGGGGTTGCGCGTTAGCTTGAGGGGCCAACGGCTGAGTGTTCACCACGCCTTGGGTTGGTAAGGGGTTTTGCAGCACCAAAGGGGGTTGTTGAGGTTGGGGGGGTTGTGCGGTACTTGGGGAGCCGCATGCCCTTGGCGATGGGCCTCGTCAACCTAGAGTTGCCGAGCTCGCTCTAAGTGTGGGCAAGCATGTGTGTAGTGTCCATAGACCCCGCAAATAGAACAAGGGTGGTTTGTTCGCAAATTAGGGTTTTTAGCCTGCTTGGGCGGGCGATCAGGGTTTTGATTAGCGGGGGCTGCATTGTTGTTGTCGGGGGGATTCGCTGGTTGACCAGCTTGGTCGGCAGGTTGGTTGTTCCCCCGATTACGGCCCTTGCCGCGGTTCTGTTGGCCCTGGTTAAGTTGGTTGTTCTGGTTTTGCTGCGGGTTTTGCTGGGCGTAAACTTGCCCTTGGGCAGCAGGTGGATTCTGAGGTTGCGCAGGTGCGGGAGCAGGCTGCGGTGGATGGTATGCAGGTTGAGGCTGAGCAGGTGCAGCAACTTGAGGAGGTTGCTGATATGGCTGCGGAGCAGGTTGTGGGTGTGCCGCAGGGGCTGCCTGGGGCGGATAATAAGCGGGTTGGGCTTGTGAAGGCGCAGGAGTTGGGGCAGCCTGCTGATGGTAGTAAGGCTGAGGTGCGACTGGGGGAGCATAAGCAGGAGTCGCATAACCGAAGCACTGTGGTGGACATGAGGGTCCGTGGTGGTGTGTCATGGGAGCATACGAGGTGGTTGCTCCAGACTGTGAGGTTGCCCGCGACAGGTCGGGGCCAGGGGTAGGTCGTGCTATAGAAAAGGGTTGAGGATGCGAAGAAACACGACCGATGATGCCATCTGCGGCGTGGGATGCCCCCGGCGCATCGTGATGGGAGGACTCACCGCGCGGGGCGTCAGGTATAATGGTATAAAGGTAACCCGACTGAGCGTAAATGAGGTCGAACTGCTATGCCTTAAGGATGGCCTCTTCTTCAGACTGGGGTCGTTCTGAAGCTACATCCTTAGCGATAACAGGAAGAAGGGACTTGAGGAACCAATCGAGGAAGATACGGTCGTCTAGTTTGATCTTGCATAAGCTACGGCGTCGACGCCACTCATGGATGTGGTCCGTGATATGGGTAGCCGTGTTTTGTCTACAAGAGAGAAGGATCTCAACGCCCGCGTCATAGCGGACAGGCAACTGGAAGAACTGCAGGAATGTCGAGGCAAGGGAAGCAAAGGTGGCATGGGTCCCATGAGGTTGCTCGATATACCATTTGGCTGCAGAGCCAGTGAAGGTGCACTGTAAGAGACGGAGGCGAATAGAGTCATCCACTATGGAGTTAGAGGAATACCATAGGTGGAAAGACATGATATGGTTTTGTGGGTCCTCACCAGCCTTGCCCTCGAACTTAGGGATGTCAGAGGGGAGCTTGGTAGGCATATGAGGCCATGCAGGGTCGTGTCGAATAGGATCGTTGGTCAATCTGGCTAGGTCAGGTAGGTTGAGGCTAGCCATGAATGGCAAACTGGAAGGAGGATGTGACACAGTAGTGGGTTGGACCAAGTTGGGGTCAGTGCCCCCAAGTGGAGGGACAGGATTTGGGGTGGTGCCCCCAAGTGGGGGAACTGAGGTAGTGGAGGATGGTCCAGCACCACCATGGGTAGTGTGAGCCACTGATGTAGTGGGGATAGGTATTCCCGCTGCGGGAATAGGTACTGTGAGGGGAACAGTAGATGAGGGTCCCATGGAGGGCATACCCAAAACAGGTGTAGTAACTGGTGTAGTGGTGGATGTGCCACCAATGGTCCCTATCACAAACAGAGTGGAAGTCGTGCCAGCCATGGGGCTAGTAGGGGCAGTGTAAATAGGGTTCTCAGACTCTTCGTCAGAATCGGAGGTGAAGTAAGGAGCGTCACTATCTGGTGACGGAGTTCTACGTCGCTGACGAGTGGAGTCAAGTGACAAGGCTCTAGATCTGTGATGTGTGGTATCAACAGATAATGATCGGAATCTATGACGTGTGGTGTCAAGAGAACCGTGCTGTGGGGGCTCGCCCCTGAGGCGCCGAGAATGTCTCGGGGACTCAATGGTGACGGATGGTGTCAAATCTCTGTGGGTTGAGGTGAGTATAAAAACAGCTCAAAAAGGCCTAATGCAACCGAGTGTGCAGAAGGAGAGCTAAAAAACAAGGCACTCAGGCCAACAACCAACTCAAAACACCCACTGCAACAGCTGTGCTACAATAGGTGGAGTGTCAACAAAGATGGTCAGAATACCAACAAGCAGCAGGTTTCCTAAAAGAAAAAATGGTGGACACACTAGACCAAAGGGAGGTAAAGGAGCATGCAAACACCTAACTAAAAGTATTCTGACTCAACTAAACATATCCTCTGCAAGGTGATGAAATCCAAGTCAGACAATATGAGTAGGAAAGCCAAGTGGCTATGATATCCCCCTACCGGGAGGGACACCGGGTAGTCAATCCTAGAAGAATGGCAACTAAGATACCCCGTTCATGACACGTCCAGAAAGGTGAATCTGCCGTTTAGTTCGTTGACCGCAATACCCCTATACAGGGATATCCCGCGAACCGCGAAAGGTATCCCTTCGGTTACTGAATGGAGTGCGGTATTCCACTCAGGCCTCCGGAACCAGTCTCCCGACTTCAACCCTCCTAAGGGAGAGGCCCTCTGATAAACTGGTCGTGACCGTGCCAAAAAGTACTAGGGGATTTTGGTTCCCTATTTGGACAACAACTATGTCTCAAGTGAAATAACCGAGGGGTGTTATTGGAAGCCTATCCCCCCGATCCTACCTAACTACAATGATTCTTTTGTGTTCCCCAAGTGGGGTTAGAATGTTGGTTGAATTAGGTACTTTTTAAGGCTCACTTGATTTATGTGACAGAGTGTGTGCTTGTGAGGTGATGAACCCAAAATAGAAGTGCCACAAGGGGGGCAACTTCTAACTATCAATAATGCTGAAATTGAAACTTTAACTTGCAAAATTTTCTGAATTAAAAATACTGAAATTTTAAAAAGATTCTGTAAAGGGAACAGAAATTATGTTGCAGAAAGGCTGTAAGGAAGTGGGCTGCAGGTAGGACAGGGGGCTGTTCAAATGCAGAAAATATTGCAGCAAAAGGGGCTGGGCTCAAAACAGAAAAAATGCAGAAATCAGACCGCGGGTCTGTGGCGAAACAGAACAGGCAGACCGCGGGTTTGAGGGCAACAGTGGCGGTCGGGTCGCGGCTTTCGGGCCAACAGACGCAGTCGGGACGCAGAAAATAGGGAAAAAGACGCAGTTGGGTCGCGGCAAAAGGGCTAACAGACGCAGTCGGGACACCCGAAAGAGGCAGATAGACGCAGTCGGGACGCGGAAAAATGACCGACAGGCGCAGTCAGATCGCGGCAAACAGGCTGATTAGCCACGGTCGGATCGCAGGTAACAGACTTGAATCCGCCGGCAGGGCATCGGAAGCAGTCTGAGAGCCGCGGTCGGATCGCAGGTAAAGGCCTGAAAGGCGCGGTCGGGACGCGACTGCAGAGGGAAAAGACGCGGTATGCGGCGGCCGAAAGGGACAGCCGAAAAGAAAAAATTATAAACGAAACCAGAAATTCAAAATCTAGTGGAGTCGCCAAAACTGTAGCTAGGGTTTTACCCCTAGCTTGTGCAAATGAGCACCTACTAAGGAGAATGGACTCCTTAGTAGCAGTTCAGTAAATGTACATAATTAAGCTAAAACAGAAATTAAATTACTTCTAAAACATGCATGAAACATAAACATCAAATTTAAAGAATGGCTTTTTGTATTGATGTTACCTTCAATGTAAAGGTTTGATGAAGCCCTTTGCAGTGTCCAAGAGGATGCTCCAAGCTTCAATATGCTCCTTCTCCTTCTCCAATGGTGGGGATGGGCCAAAAGTGGCTCTCAAGGTGAAAGTAGTTCAATGATGAACTAGGGTTTCGAGAGAGATTTTGGCAGAGTAAGGGTGCTTGTGATTGTGGATATGGAATAAGGGATCTCCATCACCTATTTATAGTTTTTTGGTGGTGGAGTGCTGACCCATGGTTTTGGGAAACACATGGTTTAGGGCAGCTGTATAGGGTTTTTTCCTCCTTTTCCTCATTATTTTATATTTTTTATTCCCTTTTTAGGGGATTTTTGCTATTTTTGGAGGAAAAGGGGGTTTTTTAGCCCTTTTTAGGCTATTTTGAGGGTTTTGTGGCCTTTTGGAGGCATTTTTGGCCTTTTGGAAGCTTTTTAGGCCTTTTGGAGGCTTTTTAATGGAATTTTTTGGGATTTTTTGGGATTTTAAGGGAAATATGGTAGGAAAATGGACAAATGAGCCATATAATGCGGCAGATGAGGTAGTGAGCACTTTTGGGGTGTTAACAAAATTCCTTTCTCTAAAGCAAAGCATAGAAGGAGCTTTAAAGCCATAATCTCAGCATAATTGTTTGTGCCCGGGACGAGTCCCATCTTGATGTGAAAAAACTGATTGTCATTTAGGAAAAGGACGACCCCTCCCCCACATAGGATTGGATCTCCTTGGGTTGCCCCGTCAAAGTAGGCCCATGAAGAGGATTTGTCAATCAACTATTCCTGCACAATGCGAACTCTTGCACCTCCCTTTTCTTGTTGAAAAAAAAGATAGAATGTTCACCCCAACAGAATCCATGACTTTAGGAGTGGACACCTTTTCTTGAAAATTTGCAGAATTCTGGGCAAGCCATAATCCCCATATTACAATAAGAGGGAGAGATTTATAAGGACGGAACGAGGGATTGGATATCCACTCTTTAAAAGTCTCTTCCACAGAGATCCCCAACCATTTAAATTACACTTGCAACAAGGCCAAGACCTCCCTTTAGATGAGATTTACAAAGGAACACAAAATAAAAATATGGCCGACTCTGCATCATTTTGCATAAGTGATTTCATTATTGTAATAAGACTTGCAATTATTACAAATATCATATTATTGTACAACCTGAGTGGACCCATCTATTAAGAACGTGTGTTTGCTCCTAGGAGGCTACATGTTCAAATCCAAAGGGGGGTAGGGATGTACACCTCTATAGACTTGAGCAGTTACATCATTGTGCAAGGGGGTTCGTTTGTTCCACAAACAAGGGGTTTCATACACTAAATTGGTGTTTGGCTTGGTTGTGACCTTAAAAATATATTATTATGATTACGATTACGATTATCTTATTATTATTATAAATACTAATTACATGTTAAATAGGGCCCATTAACATTTTATTTGTTAAGCTAGTTATGACCTTTCATTATCATAGATTTACATATAATACAAAGACTTATGTGGTTGACTTTCCATTTGGGAAACTAGCTCAACCAATAGATGATAATCAGTTTGATTCAAGAGACCAAATAGTTCAACCATCCTTAAAGAGTTTTAGAACCTACCCGTGAGTGGGAAACCGAGCCTATCTCTGGGCTAACAAAATTTGATAGAAATGTCTAGTGCCATACAAAAATAAAAGCTTCATCCAGTTCCTCATGTGCTTGTTCATAATAGAAAAAACTAAGAACCTCAATTTTTCATTCCTAATGATTCCAATTTGATGAGATAGAGATATGAGTAGCATTTGAATTTTCGCGGTTGGTGACCACTACCTATAATGGAGAACTGACGGCTTCCACAAGGTCGTCCAACTACTTGTTCAAATTGTCAAGCTCGTCACAAATCCGTTTAATTGTCCTTAGAATTTCAGCTTGCATGATTTCCTTGTCCATCGACACACGTGCCAAGATATTCCTAACTAACTAGTAGGGGATGATTCCATCCTGAGCGTTATGCTCTCTGTCATGCTCATCAAAGGCCACAACCTGCATGGCTTCTATCATCTGCTCAATGTGATAAGGTACGTCCTCACAAAAGGTTTGGCGAGGGTCAATTTTCGGTTGAGACCTTCCTTGGTTGCTCCTGCACCTAACTCTCTGCTTGGGTGCCATTACCATCCACATATAGAGTAGGTTGGGTGCCGTGAGAGCGCCAACACCAAATTTCTTCTCCACATTTTCTTATGCTCCTCTGCTCTCTGCCTTACCAGTAGATAGAATGCCCCTCTATGTGGGTGTTGACTCAACACCAGACTTCTTTTCCACCTTCACTTCCACTCCTTTGTTCTTCGTCTTACCGATAACTAGAAAGCCCCTTTGCGTGGGTGCTAACTTTGTGTTAGATGCCATGGAAACTAGTTCCCACATGCCTAGGATGCTTGTTATCTTTCTCTCAAAGTCTCGGGTGATCTCCTTGTTTGACTTTGAATCCTTGTTTACCATCGCATACTGTGAACTAAACTTGCCTAAATCTTACATTAAACTCGACATGACAAATTGCTCGCTCACCCTGCCATCAGTCGATCTAAAGCCCATCATGCGTGGTGAGGGAGGGGACTTTCTAGGTGGATTACACCCATATTTGGGCTAAGGCCCATATACTTATATTGAAACTATCATTAATATTGATAACAAAGTAAGAGAAGATGTCACAACAATAACAATGTAAATTTTATACCCAAAATTCAATTTCTCAACATTCAATAATTGTTTTATCCCACCAATAATACAAAACAATAACTTAAAACCATGAAAAAACCAAGTAAAAAAAAATTATAATTACAATAAAATCAAACAATTAAATGAACTATTACCCTTATGAAGAATTTAAAAGGAACAACTTAGTTGTCATCATCCAAATCAATAATAGAGAAGGATATATGCCCTTAAAATTAGGGGATTAGATAAGAGATCCTAAAGAATAAAGGAATCAATAATGCTTTGGTACTTTGTGGCAAGTTACAAGTGTCGTGTTTATGAAAAGCTTGTCCATTGATGACTTTAACCTTTTGAGAACGACCACCTTTTTTTCATTTAATATATTTTTGGGCGAGTGAAGTATATTTTAAGAATGCCATGTTTTTAAGTTTATGAATTTTTTTTTATTGTAATAGAATTTGGAAAATCAATTAAATTTGATAGTAAGTGAAATTGATTTTATAAATGTATTTGAAATGTTGATTCAATGCGGAAGATATTTGAAATTAAATTATATAAATTATATATAAAATCTGTAGTGGATATTTGTTTATAAGGGTAAAGTAAGTGGTAAATGAGGAAATGATATGAAAAGTTGTAAATGGAAGGTCATAAGTTTAAATCTCCTAACTTATTCGTGCTCCATGTTTGCGGTCGTGTGGGTGCACCTAGAGGTATAGTGGTTGCGGATGGAAATTGACCCCATTGTGTCATGCAAACACAAGCCCCGCCCCAATTGCCAATTCCCCTAATAAAAAAAAATAAAAAATAAAAAAATTGTAGTAGATACTTAAATTTAGAATATTCAAATCAAATTCCATATTAAATATCTTAAATTATTTAATTATTTTTTTTTAAGTGTTTTTCGTAGACACTAATTAGTAGGGATACTTTACAATATATATTAAATTTAGAATATTCAAATCAAATTCCATATTAAATATCTTAAATTATTTAATTATTTTGTTTTTAAGTGTTTTTCATAGACATTAATTAGTAGGGATACTTTACAATATAGAATAGAATATTAGAGTGTAGATTTTCAACATTTAAGTATATTATAAAAAAACTTTTAGATAGTGAATTTTCAAGGTTTAGAGTGGACACTTCATCCATCATCATGAGTATGGACCAAACTTATCATAAAATAGAAAATAGTGGAATTTAGATTGTTAAATATAGATTAAGAATCATGACCATTAGAGATTTAGGAGGACATAACAAATTAATAAAGATAGTTGTGAGCCAGTAAAGGAAAGATGGAGTAAATAATAAAATAATGAGAGAAACACAATTGGAAATTAAATCAATAATTAGATTTTGGAAAGGGAGAGGAGGGTTACGAGTTGGAAAAAAAGAGAGGAGAAGAGAGAGAGAAAGATAAGGATGCTTTCCTCCTCATTAATTGTTTCTTTTGAAAGAAGATCCGCTTCCAAATTCATTTCCTTGTATATCAACATGACTCAAACTTAGTTAAGATGAAGACTCCCTTATATGGTATCTGAATGCTACTACTGGTCACATTTCGGCAAAGGTTGCATATAGTGTGATTGCTCAAAAACATAATGTCATTGTTCCTAGATGGCGGTTTTAGAAATTATGGCGGTGGCATATGCCATTAAAAAACAAATGTTTTGTTTGGTTTTCTTTTGAAAACTGTTTGAAGACATTGGATAACCTCAAACACAGAGGTCTGATTAGTCTGAATTTGTGTGCTCTCTGTTTGGAAAACAAGGAGTTTGTTGAGCATATTTTTGTCTCATGTCTATTTACTAAGCAGTTGTGATTTGGAGTCTGCTATTCTCTCAATATCACACAGACCTGGGGTTCTACTTCCTTTGAACATAATTTTTTTCACTGGTATATAGGTGTTCCTGAACATCAGACCTTGCCTGCTTTCATATCTTGGGGTGTATGGAAGGCGAGAAATGTTCTTATCTTTGGAGACAAGAAACTAAATTTGAATGATATTTGTAGGAAGATTATTTACCTTTATAATGAACATTACGTTAAAAAGATCAACTGTAAAAAATGTGCTGCTATATATTTTTTTGATGGGGTTGCCCATAATGGTATGTGTGCAACTGGCGTTTTTCTCAAATTGAACTCTGATAACTTTTTCAAGCTAAAATTGAATTGTGGATTGGGCACTAATACAAAGGCAGAAATGTTGGCATTATGGTGCTTATGCAAGGTGGCATCAATTTTAGGGATTAATTCCCTAAAATTTTTGGGAGATTCACAGGTTGTTGTTCACTGGGCTTTGGGTAAATATAATATTCAAGTGATGACTTTGTACAAATGGAGAATGGAGAATGCGTACAAAAACACTCTTACTCTTATCTTAGTTCGCATTTGTGGAAATTTCTCATATAAAAATATAAACACCTATCGGTGTAATAGATACCTATTAATATAATTATTAATAAATCAAAATATAAATAAAAAATAAAACCGATTTTACTAACCTACCAAAGAAATTAATATTAATTTTTTTTTTTTTAAAAGTAAAAGTCAAGGAATTCACACCATACATATCGTTCATAGTGGTTCCTCCATGTCTAGATTTTTCATAAGTTGACATGGGGCGTGGAAAGTTCTTAGGCATCTAAGAAAGGAGTGCTAATCCACCTAAGCTAAGCAAGACGAAAAAGAATGGAATCACGGACGCTGAGTGGTTGGCGATGGACACGTGTATTAATTGGACAACAACTAAAAACAGGTGTGGCAATGGCGATGGACACGTGTATTGATCGGACAACGGCAATAAAAAATGGGGGTAGAAACAAGATAGTAGATTCGGCCACGCAGCGTCAAGCGCTATAAAAGGGGGAAGAAATTTGAGGAAAGGAAAATGGGGGTAGAAACAAGATAGTAGATTCGGCCACGCAGTGTGAAGCGCTATGAAAAGGGGAAGAAATTCGAGGACGGGATTTCCTATCTCAAATTTTGTAATCCCACCTTACAAGTCTTGTTACATAGCAATTGCTGGTTGAGTCACTCCTTTACGTCCACATCTCTCTCTATTATTACCTTAATCCATGTGCTGCCCCACTACCAAACAGCCAAAATATTATGATTTTGATTTATGTATGATCGTCATCGCTGTTTTATTTTAAAATTTGTGTTTCGTGATTAGATTCAAGCCTCCCTCCCACGTCTCTCGGCCTTTGGGACCAACAACAATGGACACCAAGGCGGGCGGACCGCTTTTATCCGCTTTCATTCGACATGGTAAGTAATAAAAGTCACACAAAGGCCCTCCCGTTTTGTCTTCACAGCACTTCTTTCTCTTTGGTTTCCATAACTGCAGAGCGCCATGGACACCAATAACTGGCGGAACGAGGAATCCAGGCAGAAGATCGTCAATAAGATGTACTCATTCTGCTCGCAACACCCATCTCTCTCGTATTTTGTTTGTTTATTTGATATGGGTAACGGTGGATATTTCAATGTCGATTTGGGTTTATTGATTGATGATAGTTTAGGCCACCTGAATCAATCCATAGACAATCCGCTCACGATTGTGATATTTCAAATCATGTTTGGAAGGAGGGAGGGCTCTGTTACACTACAATTCAATAGGACCTGGCCTTGCCCTTTGAGAACACCAAATATCCCCACACCTTTCTTGTTCAGGTCAATGCATTCATTCATTATTGGAAATGGTTATTTTGTTAAATACCTTGCAAGGAATGTCGAGGGCGTCTATTCATTAGATCCAGGTTCCTGAGATATCTTTTTCCCAGAGACATAAAGGATTTGCAATTTTCTCATCTTACAGATCATATGAGCCAACACCCATATCACAGAACTTTCTTTCTTCTGGACATGCAAAAGAGGATGAATGGGCTTTTATCATTCACCCCCCTCTTTGAGATGGGTTTTGTTGAATGCCTGATGGTTTTGTGAATGCCTTTTTTTGCGAATTACTGTTAAGAGCAAAACCAGATAAATTGCGATGATAACAAATTCCTAGGTAAATTGCGATGATAAAAAATTCGTAAACGGCCCGCTGTGGATCTCCCAAGCCACAGTGAGAACGCGGGTGCCTAAGCACGGTGTTATGACTGAACCTTATACTTCCCCGTCTCAGAATAAAAAGTCCAAGGTTTTCAAGTGATGTATGCTCTCTGGTACAAGCTATGTTATTGTTTTTACACCTTATTTATAAGCCACACATATCATTTTACCGATTAAAAGAAACAACTGCGATCAAGCTGCATAATAGGATTTTTGATTTTTCATCTTTACATATTCACATCTAATCGTAGAGATAAACAATCCTCAATGATTTTCAACCCATAATTCTTTAGGAAATGTTAGAATGAAGATACAGTACAAAGCTGAAGTACTGATTATTGTTGCCCATTGAGTACAAACCCAATAAATTATCTTTTGTGCTAATACTACATTGGCAGGATATTATTCTTTCTATACTTATTTGCTAAAATGTGTCTCCGAGGCTTAACGTGTTTTGGTTCTTCCAGCCTGTAGCAATTAGGGTATAATGAGTAGTGAACTGGGATTGTAGTTTGGTTAGAGTAGCAGGCCCAGTTGGGTTAATGTCGAGATCAACAGTTTTTATGTTCCAGTTTTGGATCAGGCCTATTGGACATCTATACCTTTTGAATATACATCAAGTTCCATGCAATAAGTCTCATTTTCACTGAGAAATAACTGATGTACGAATGGTTAGTGATCTACTTGAATTCACAGTTTTGGATTTTGTTTTTTACCTGATTGGTCTGTGAACTCTATCAAAGCTGTATGTTCTTAGGCAAAGAAATACTGGTCTTTCTAAGTTTTCAAAAGTTCTTGCAATTGGGTTGGTTTGCCAAATAGAAACCATGGAAGTAGGTTTATAAGGCTAATATTTTTTGTTTGCAGAATGGACACTCTTCAGAGACACATGCCACAGACAGGTCCAGATGGCATGAATGAACTTAAAAAAATTGCTTTGCGGTTTGAGGAGAAGATTTATACAGTCGCTCTGACTCAGGTGTGCTACTCCTCACATTTAAATTGTTGTGACAGGTAGTTTTCTTCTGAGGATAGCCCATTTTATCAATTTTTGTTATCTTGAAGTGGTAACGGATGAACTACTTTCTTCAAATTTAAATCAAGGACATCTTTAATAAATATCCTGTCTATGAATATTACCATATATGTGTGTGTGTGTGTATCCTTTCATACAATGCCAGATGCCATTGCCATTTGAATACATATGACATTATGCTGTGGTATATATATGTATAGATACCTTGGCTCCATGAAGGATTTCTTTATGGAGTGAATTGATGTGCTCTCTATGCTTTGCAGCAAGACTATCTACGGAGAATATCTCTTAAGATGCTATCGTTAGAATCAAAAGCTAATGGACCTTCGAATCCTGGTGAGAGCACATACAAAAAAGGCTAATATTTTACAGAGAAGATTGGTTCTATTAGTTAAGTAGAGCTTTTATGTTGTTGCACTATATGTGTGATAACTGATATGTGTGGGTAAATACAAATTGTTTTACTGGGATGTTTCAAAAATATATGTCATTCTTAGTATTTCACTAAGGGATTTGTATGACAATTTTTTTTGTTTCTTTATTTTCCACATTCATATTGTAGGAGCCATCATGTTACCGCCACAGATTAGAAATCAACCACAAGCTCCAGGAAATAATCTTCCATTGACCGGGCAACTTCAACCACAACAACCAGTGCACCAACAAAATCTGCAAAATAGCATATCTGCAGGTGGAATGCCGAGCTCAGCTGGTTTGGCACCTTCCTTGTCTTCGATTTCTAATGGTCTGCCAACTATGCAAGGAATACCGCATAACTCAATTAATAGCTCAACAGGTCAAGTTTTACCTACTCTTCTTGCAAGCAATCAGAGGCAGCCACAATCAAGACAACAGCAGCAGCAACATCAATTTTATCAACATCAGTTTCAACAGCAACAGCAACGGGCTATGCTGAAACAGAAGCTTCAACAGCAGCCTCAAATACAGTCATCAATGCTTCAGCAGCAGCAATCGGCCCTGCCACAGAGTCAGCTCCAGCCATCACAGCAGTCTATTCTACAACCAGCTCAACAACCTGCTCTCCAATCAACTCAGCAATCTATTCTACAGCAATCTCAGTCCTCTATTCTACAACCCGCTCAACAATCTGTCCTTCAGTCAACTCAGCAGTCTGCTGTGCAACAAGCATCTCAGTCTTCTTTTCAACAGCAGCATCAGCAATCTATGCTTCGGCAGCAGCAGTCACAGCAACAGCAGTCTTCTATGGTTCAGCAGTCAATTCTACAACCACAGCAACAACACCAGCAACTTTTGGGTCAGCAAAATATGCAGCAGCAGCAACACCAGCAACTTTTGGGTCAGCAAAATATGCAGCAGCAGCAACACCAGCATCCAATTCAACAGCTTTTGCAATCCAAACATCAGCAAACACAGCAGACATCATCATCATTGTTACAATCACAATCCCAGCAGTTGCAGCAACAGCCACAGCAGTCACAACAGCAGCAGCATCTCTCCCAGATCCAATCTCAGACCCAACCATTGCAGCAACAGCAGCGGCTGCTGCAGCAACCAAATCCAATGCAGCAAGAGCTGCAAAGGCTTCAGACAACTGGTGGTTTGTTGCAGCAGCAGCAACAGAGCTCTATTGAACAGCAAAATCAGTTATTACAACAGCGAGGACTGTCAGAGGCTTCTTTAAGTAAAATCCACTCACCCGTTTCATTTGGATTTTATATATTCTATTTCCATTCAAGTCGTGGTTAAGGCTTTAATCAACATTGATGATAGTTATTGACCATCTCCACTCCATATCTATAGTGTGTATCTGATTTAATCTAAACATAGATGAAATATATCCATTTGGACATTCTTCTGATATTTCAGATTAATAAACCTGTTCTGTGGCCTTATATGGGGTAACTGTGGGTTTTCCAGCATCAATGGAATCGTCAGGTCAAACTGGACAAACAGCTGTTACTGACTTGCAAGAGAAGGTTTATCAGAGAGTAAGATTTTATATATTCTAATTCTTTGTAAAATTTGTAATTTGGTCCTCTGCATTGGCCTGGGTGTATGTATCTTCATACTTTCACGATGATTTATCTTCTATATGTCAGTCTAAGAGCTCTTTCTGTAGAGAATATTGAATTTTTGTTTGTTCTGGAGAGATACTGGGTCATCTTCACTGTTTAACTCTTCAAAACCATGAACGGATGAAGCAACCCATAAGAGATGGATTGACAGACCTAAACTACATGTTTTTTTTCTCCCTCCGTTTCAATCTGAAATGCCTTGATAAATATTTTTTTCTTCTGAAATGCCTTGATAAATATTTTTCTTCTTCTGAAAGTGCCTTGAAAAATATTATATTGTTGAACGAAAAAGAATACATCGAGAACAATACATCTTTGAGCCATGCTGTGACTCTGTGAAGTGAGGAGAGCAAACATATCTGCTTGGCACCAATCTCAAGGGAGTCTACATCTTTTCTGATGTGGAGTTTCTTGAGAGTGGATGCCTTAATACATCTTCGCTGTCTCATGAACAGAGAAAGTAATAGCAATTGTTATGTTCTTTTTGCAGCTACAAAATCTGAAGGATATGTATTTTCCAGAGATAAAAGAATTATATCTAAAGCTTTCAACGAAATGTGAGCAGGTGTGTTTCCTTTTTTTCCCAACTACTTCGACTGTTGTCTAATTGATAAAATGGCTTGGTAGCTTTATGAATATATGACAAGTGAGACGTGAAAAGCATACAGTGAAGTAATCTAAATGAGGTTGCAAGAGTAGGCTGGAGTTGTATTGACAGTGCAATCCAAGTAGCCACCATCAATGGTGATAAGTCATTGTATTTCATGCATGTTTCTAACCTGTTTTCAAAAAGAATATCAATGGTTATGACAGTTTGGTATTATAGTTCATTTTGGCTTGAATACTCATAGAATTGTGCTCTTTGCAGCCGATGGCAACTGATCAATTTGAAAAGCTCACACACTACAAAAATACATTGCGTCGGATGATGCAATATTTTCAAGTTCCCAAGAGCAGTATTCCACCAGGGTTTAATGAAGACAAGGTTGATGCTTTTGAGAAACAGATTCAAGCCATTCTGACCTCCTTTAAGCAGAGAAAACCTGCTCTGCAACAACAACAGGGACAGCAACAACTTCCAAGCCAGACTAACAACCAAGTGCAATCTATGCAGCAACAAGAGAAGCATGGTAATCCCCTCCAACAGATGAATTTACAATCTTCAGTTACTTCAGTGCAACCAAACACTGTGACACCTATTCAGCACAGTTCCATTCCTCTGTTACAGCAATCTGGTGGACAAATGTCACACCAAAATATTCGGACTACGATGCAGTCTGCTGCCATTCTAAATTCATCACAAGGAACTGGTGTAACTACCTTGCAGCAGAGTTCAGTAAACCATCTTCAACATAATAATAATGTTACTTCTCATCAGCAAAATAATGCTCCTCTTCAGCAAAATAGTATTAGCTCCTTACAGCAGAGTGGGATCAATCCTCTACAACAAAATAATATAAATCCTCTGCAACATCGTCACCAAGCTCTAAAGCAGCAAGAAATGTTTCAAGCACAAGCACAACAACTTAAGATACAGCAGCATCAGCAATTTCAACATCAATTATTACAGCATCACCAGCAGCAGCAACAGCAGCAGCCGCTCCAACAACAGCAGCAGCAGCTACAACAACAGCAGCAGCAGCAGCAGCAACTACAACAACAGCAGCAGCAGCAGCAGCTACAACAACAGCAGCTGCAGCAGTTACAGCAACAGCAGAAGCAGCAACAGGCTGTTCAGTTGCAGGCACATCGTCAGGCACAACAAATGCCACAGCTTCAACAAATTAATGAGTTGAATAATGAATCAAAGGCAAAACAGACTGCTGTTAAACAAGCATTTATACAGCAACACCATCAGTTAAGTCAGCGTTCAGTTTATCAGCAGCAGCAGCAGCAGCAGCTTAAGACAGGGTCAGCACTTTCTGTTTCTTCACCTCAACTTCTACAGGCTGCTTCTCCACAAGTTTCTCAACAATCCTCCCCACAGATAGATCAACAAAGTCTAGTATCATCTTCACTTCAGGTTCCCAAAGTTTTAACTCCCATGCAGCTTGCAACCTCACCATTTATGGCTCCTTCACCCTCTGCTCTCCCAGCTCCTTCACCACACATAGAAGACACTGAGAAGCAGTCTTCTGCCATTTCTTCGATTTCAAATGCTGGAAGTGTTCAGGGATTTCAGCAGACAGCTCCTGCACTAAGTCATGCTCAGTCTTTAGCTATTGTTACACCTGGGATTTCTACTTCACCACTATTAGCTGATTTCCCTCCTAGCCCAGCTCAGAATGCAGTCAACCAAGATGGACACCAAACTGTTTCATCTGGATTCCTAATGGGAGACAAGTCAAGCACAACAGAACCCCCCTTGGAGCGCTTGATAAAAGCGGTATGCAGGTGTCAACTCATTTTCTCAGTTTATATCTAGAAGGGATAGTTGTTTCCTTTTTTCATGGTGTTTTAGAAATTGATCATGAAAAGTCTATTATTGTTACTTGCTATTGCTACATTAATAGTGCAAGCTGCCTAGCCTATGCAATTTTTAGGCTCCATCGATATGTTTCAGTTTTCCCTCAAAATTTTGGTATAGTTTGTGTTTGTAAAGAAAACGTGCATCATGCCTTTTTAATACTCAAAACTTGGAATTCACCTTAGGTTTCATTGCTGATGTAATAGACATCCGACCAATATTATAACACCATACTGTGACTGTTAAGCAGTATTATGATTATAGTATTTCAGTGTGGTTTCTGCTAGATGCGGAAATGGCAGTCCTGTGGTTATGTCTAGGGGGTAGCAGTGTCCTTTATCAAGTCAAACTGAAATGCTTTTTCAGTTTTTTGTCCCCAAAAGGCAATTCAATTGAAACAATTACGTTAAAAACAGAGTGTAGAAATGCTCCAATAACATAAGGGAATGATAAACTGAAAGTAACATGCTATTGTTGGGGCTATTGAATGATACATTCAATTGGTCACCTTTCCAATTAAAATTTGGCTGACAATTAACTTATATAGTAAGAGCATAGAACCTAGGATCTTGTCAAAAAACCTTAAGGAGCTTTCATCTTTTTAATTATGAGTCCCAGGACTGATTATTACTTTTGTTTGTTTTTGAAGATATATTGTGGAGTCAAATTCACTGTCTCTGTGTTATATACTTGAGGATGAGCTGCTGGTGATTGTGTTGTCACTTGATATGCACCTTGGGGAACGTTGATCCGGACTTGTGAAGGAACGCAAGGAATTACAGAAATACACATAAATGCAGAGATGCAGCAGAAATAATACTTCATTTCATTAATATCACATGACGGAAATATGCTTACAGACAAAATGGAAATAAACTAGCTAGGGCGTTGGTAGCTTATCTCTGAGAAGAGATGTGGTGGCCACCGGCCTCTGAACTTTGAGTTACAATGGGGCTCGAAGTCTTTCTATTATTGAGAAACAAAGGAAAACCCTAAACATCCAAAAACCTAACCCTAGGAGATGAAAAAATGCCAAACTATGGGCCCCGTTGGGTTAAATTGGTACATCAATTTCCCTGTGTTGTAACTTTGGCATACGATCTCCGTTTGACGCACATGATACCTCATTGGAAAGATCTATCCGAGGACTACACTGATGACACTGAATATTGAGTTTTCGACTCATATTTGCCAGATTTTCCAAAAAACGTCGTTTAGGGCCTCAAAACGGCTCCAGAAGTTTAGGACCCGAAAAAAAACTGCTAAAAATAGTAAGCTGTGCTATAATTAAGGAAACTGAAAGAACAACCCAAGTGGAAAAGGCGGGTGGCCACCAATATCCACCTGGATCATTCCTCCCCCCTTAAGAAGCAATGGTCCCCATTGCGTGGAGTTCCTCCATGAGATGAGGAAACTTCTGCTGAACTTGGTCCCTGGTGAGCCACTTGCCTTGGTGCAGGAGTTGGCCAGCTTTGACAACCCGATACAATTGGATCTTTTGCTGGCGAGTGTTCTTGATTTGCATGTCCATGATACGATCTATGATGGCTTGTTCCCTGCAGTCTGGGTTTAACTTTGTTGCTGTGAGTTGTTCTGCAATATTGGAGATGTCCAGTAGAGGTGGAAAGTAGTGCCGAAGGCGGTCCACATTGAACACTAGTTGCAGACCAAGGAATGGTGGAATACTGAGCTCGAAGGCGTTTTCCCCTATAGCCTTGGTGATAGTGTATGGCCCATATTGGAGCGGGCGAAGCTTACAGTAGGGTCCAGCGAGGCGCTCCTTCTGCAAATGTAGCCACACTTTGTCGCCCACCTGGAAGTTGTGTGGCACCCGATGCTGATCATGTCGCTGCTTGTATTTGGCATTGGTTCTGTCCAATATGTCATGAACCTGTTGGCGGATGTGCTGTATGCGTTCGATGAAGTTGTTTGCCTTGTCAGGTTCCGACCGGACATGAGCCGAATCGTCTTGAGTGACTGCAAATGGCATGGCTACGTCAATGAGACATAGTGGCTGGAATCCCAAGCCCACCTGAAAGGGGCTGTGGCCGGGTGAGCTGTGGAGAGCTCGGTTATAGTTGTGCTGTACATAGGGGAGGCTCTCATCCCATGTGCGGGGATGCTTGGAGTTGTACATGCGCAAAATGTGTATGATCATCCTGTTGACGACCTCTGTTTGGCTATCAGTTTGGGGATGGAAAGCTGTGGACTTGGTGAGCTTGGTGTCCAGCATTGACCAAAGGCTGGACCAAAATGTACTGAGGAACCTGCTGTCTCGATCTTGTTGAGATATTGTAACTTCTAAGAATATTATATTTGTACTTTATTATTCCGGAGATATTTCATTCCTCCGTGAAGATCTTATTGTATATCCGGAGATGTTTATTCCTCTGTCGGAATGTGGTAATTTGGGTTATTAGACTTCCCTAGTGGGGGTCGGCCCTGTATGTGTTATGTGGGTCAAAGGGTTGTTAGACCACCCTAGTGGGGTCGGCCCAGTCAGTTGTAGTGGGGTATTTAACCCAGTGGTAAAGTTGGGGCTGACCTAGTTAATAAAAAGTACAAGTCGGAGATGTGTATAAATAGAGGAGGTGTATTCCTCATTATACACACACTTCCCTCACTCAGAATATAGTGTACTTGTGGAGGAGAGGTCTGCTATGGTGGAGGAGGAGATCATGTCTTTGGTTTGCATCTTTGTGTATTGCTGGTCATCTATATTGAGGAAGCTTTGCTGGGTTTTCTACCCCATGAGGGTTTCCCAGGATAAATCTGTGTCTCTTGTGTTTATGCTGTGCTTGTTGTTTCTTCAGTGATCCTGTATATGCTATTATTGTGAAATGGAATGTAATGGTGCTATTTTCTGTCTTAGCATATTGAATCTTAACATGGTATTAGAGCTAACCTGAAGGAAGGCAATGTATGGCACTTACGACACTTGCTTCTCTTGCGACAATTTGAAGGTTAGGGTTTTATATAGCAAAAACCAGTCATCGTGGAACTTTCACTATAAATCCATTTTGGCGAAGGTTCAGGATCTGAAAAGTTTACAGGTCGTAGATAACATCCCCATGTACCTTGTGTCCAAAGGACACCCTCAGATTTGTTGTACTTTGTGAGTTATGATCAATACAAGTTAGGGTTTCTGCCTCTTCCAGATCTCAGTCATAATGAGGTGACCTTGGCAAAAAGGTCATAACTTGGGCTAGGAAGCTCCAAATGAAATTTCGTAAAAAGTAACAGGTAGTACACAGACTGCACTATCTCAGGAAACTTTTTCAGAGGCCGAAGTTGAACCAGTGACACGTGGCATGCCGTACAAGTTCGCTCTCTTGTTTTATCCCATAAACAGGTCACGTTGCGACACTTGGCATAACTCTCTCTCAGAAAATCCAATTGAGGTCAGACTTGTCGGGATGGAAAGATGACAGGTCAGGCTACCACAGAAAAAGTTTCCAGACCCTGTGGATCGAAAAGTTCAGAGTTATAGCAGAAACAATCAGGTACATATTTCTGTCAAAACAGAATTATTTTTGGAGCACTTTCATTCATGACTTCCGGAATTTAGGGTTTTGGAGAAAGTTAGAATTTTTGGAATCGGAGTCCACGGTTGAATGCTACTCAGGAAAATCGAAATTTAGAGACCAAGATCGAATTTTTTGGTTGGGTAGAAGACCGGGCTTGATCAAACCCCAGTTCGGGATTTTGATCGGAAAGATGGAAAATTAGGGCTTCAACAAAAGTTGGAATTTTTGAAGTTTGTGACCACGGCTGGAAGCTCCTCAGAAAAATAAGAGTTTAGAGCCTTGGATCGAACCTTTTGATTGGGCAGAAGGGTGGGCTTCATCAAACCCTAATTTGGGATCTTGTCCAGAAGACCCAGAAGTTTCGAAGGCAATTTTGAGGGGTCAAATTTTGGAGATTTCAAAATTGAAGTATGCTAGTTTGATCAGCTCAGCAAGACACATCCTTCCATCCATTCAGAAGTGTGAAAGTCAAAGATTGAATTTTTGGGGTTTCTCTAGCAAACCCTAATCAAGCTCCTGATCAAGTTTCAGGGGGAGTTGAGGCTAAGGCCTTACATAAGAAGACTACAAGAAGTCTCGACAGGTGTCTTAAGGAGGTTCAGGTATGTCTTGAAATATGATTCTTGATTAAGTTCATAATGTGTTTGTCTTCATATTATTTAGTACAATCTTGATTAATGTTAGAATTGTCTTATCACCCTAGTAATAGTATGAATGCATGTGAATGATCGAAGACATTCATTGATTAGGGATATATGATTGTACTAATGCACTATGGTGTTGTATGAGGTTGATGTTGTCTGCTAACGAGGTTCGGGTACATCACGAAAGACAAATCAAGTTCCATGACCATGACAACATGAAGACAGAGACTCATCCATAATCTTTGTTCTACTTACGAGGTATGTATGACTTTGTTATATTATGCTTAACCTATGAGATATGCAGGTTCTAGCATAGAATCTCTAAGAAGATATTGTTTAGGTATGTTAGACATAACTAAGCAGGTATACTAATCTAGGTATGTTTTCCTATGTCAAGTTAGAATCTTACCTTGTGTTAGGATCCCTTATATAAGTATACTTGGTATGGTTGGTTATGCTTATTCATAAAGCTGGTTATCAAGGGTTTATGCATATTATGTCTCTTATCTTGATTGATGATTTAACTAACGAGAAGAGTCCTATGATCAAACAAGAATATGCATGAGTAAAAGAAGACTTTCCTGAAACCTTGAATACTAATGTTTATTATCTATGATCATGACTATACATATTCAAGATTATTTAGAATTATAATGTTTTGATAATATTGAGATTATACTAATGAATGTATGTTTGTGTATGAGATCATGAGGATGACACTAGTGCATTCTTGAGCATGCACAGTGGTACAGAATGAATAGAAGTTCAAAAGTCATATAGAAGATCAAGCGGGAGGCAGTCACATAAACATAAACGATAAGTATTTGAGTTGTTATTTGAAATAGTAAATGATATTGCTTGTAATAGTTGTATGCATATTTAGAATATATCATGCTGAGTGTAAACATTCATATAACATTGAACAGTATACTACTAATATGCATATGATTGATAAGTTGGACAAACATTCCATTGTTGCTTGTCTAGAATGAAACCTCTTTGCTGACATACTGAGAGCTGTGCACACTCTCGATAGTATGTTCTGGTAGAGATGGAAGGCATCTAGATAGCCACTGTATGCATACAGGATATGGAAAAGTGTTGTGCCAAAGTATTGGTCAAGATAGTAGCATAACTATGTAAACCATATCTGTATGCATAATAGGTTATCATGTCAATATGATTTGATGGTTATGAAGTATTACTAATCATGTACTTAATTTTGATTTGTAGGAAAGATCACGACGAATGATGAACATTGAACAAGTGATGGATGTTCAACAAAAGATTTACAAATCAAACACACTATAGAAGGCTCGTGGCTAGAAGATTCTCTTAGAAAGAGGAAGAGAATCATGACGAGATGTTTGCTCCAAGTAGCTAGATAAGACCATTCTCTTAATGGTGTAATTAAAGAAGAAGTGTGAATCAGGTTCTGTATGGGTACCCAGGATCGATAGTCAATTGATGAGCTTAATGATCACCATGGGTGATGTTGTTCTCAACCCTTGCTACAAGGTTGAATATGGTTTCTATACACAGATGACATGGATGCAAGAAGGAACTCACCACAAAGTTCGAATGATCTCGAGGCTCATATCAGTAGACCCATCTGACGAGAGATGGAACAGATAGATATGTAGAAGATCACTCAATGCAGAGTATTAATGATGTTCAGTCACAGAAGGAGATTTGACAGTTTCTTGACAAGCTTGCTTTACCAGAAGTAAAGTTGTTCCTAACCTTTACCTTAAGGTTATGGATCATACTATTATTGTATGTCAATGATCTCTTTCTGACAGGGAATGAGAAACAGATCATGGAAAGCAAGAAGAAGCTAGCTACAGAGTTCGAGATGAATGATATCGGATTGATACATTACCTCCTAGGACTGGAAGCATGAAAAGGCTCAGAAGGAATCTTTCTCAACCAAGGAAAGTATGCTGTGAAAATCTTGAGAAGAATTGATTTGTTCGCATGAACAACCATGGCCACTCTCATGGGTTCCTACTTGAAGTTGTTAGCTGATGACTCCTCAGAGTTAGTTGATGTGACTCCGTACAGATATATTATTGGGTTACTGATGTATCTGATGAATACCAGGCCAGATATATGCCTTGTTGTGAACACCTTGAGTCAGTATCTAGTGGAAACTAGATGTGTTCACCTGATAGTTGCAAAGCATGTGATGAGGTACCTAAAGGATACGATAGACTTTGATCTATGCTATCTTGGAGATCATGACTTCAGATGGCTACACAGATGTTGATTGAGCAGAAAGTGTATCAGACAGGAAGAGCACATCGAGAGGATGTTATTGTTTGGGATCAACCATGATCTCGTGGTTTAGCAGGAAGCAGTCTAGTGTGGCTCTCAACACAAGCGGAATGTATGGCTGCTTGCTCTGCTAGTTGTGAAGAAGTATGGCTTCAGGATTGTTTGACTTAGAGATAGACCCAACTGTGATCCTATGTGACAAACAGAGTTGTATCAAGATGGCAGAGGATCCAGTGTTCCATGATAAGTCAAAGCACATAGAGATTTGACAAGATATGGTGCAAAAAGGAACTATAAAGTTCGTATTTGTAACAGGTTACCGATGTACTAACCAAACCTCTACCTCAAGAAAAGTTTGAATATTTCCGAGACAAGCTTGGAAGGACCCTCCTCGAAAGGGGGAGTGATGTGGTCACTTATGATGAGATTGCTTGCATTGACAGTGAGGCTGATGATGTCGATACCTATATTGGTGATGCCGACAGAGAGGTTGGTGGATGGTCCTTAGACAGGGTCTAAGTTGACGAGGGGATTGCATCATCCTTGAACACATGTTCTAAATTGATCCGTAGACATATGTCTTTGAGAATGAAGTCCTTAGTGGACAAGTGGGAATTGTATCGTCCCCGGACTTCGGTCCCTTGAATTGATCTGTAGACGTATGGTCTCCGAGAATGAAGTCCTTAGTGGACAAGTGGGGATTGTATCGTCCCCGGACTTCGGTCCCTTGAATTGATCCGTAGACGTATGGTCTCTGAGAATGAAGTCCTTAGTGGACAAGTGGGGATTGTATCGTCCTCAGACTTAGGTCCCTTCAATTGACCCGTAGACTCTTGTCTTCGAGAAATATGTTGGTGAATGATGTAATGTGCGCTCCTGGACTGCTTAGCAGTGGGTGATCATTCACGAAACCTGTAATGATGTAATGTTCGCTCCTGGATTGGCAGGTGATCATCACAGGTTGTAAATCCTAGATTTGATCTAGGTCACACCCCAGTTGAAATAGTACTGGCTCTGTGGTTGACTAGAATGATGTAATGTTCGCTCCAGGATTGCTCAGTGTAGCAGCAGGTGATCATTCGCAGGTCTTGTTCGCAGGTCCTGTAATGATGTAATGTTCACTCCTGGACTGCAGCAGGTGATCATTCACAGGTGATAAAATCCTAGATTTAATCTAGATCACATCCAGTATGAAAAAGGACTGGCACTGTGGTCGGGATTGCATCGTCCCTGAATGCTTGGTTCAAAATGTACGTGATGGGGATTGCATCATCCTCGGACTTCGGTCCCTGAATTGATCCATAGTCATATGTCTCCGAGAAAGTGGTTCTTAGACTTTGTCTAAGTTGACGAGTGGATTGTATCGTCCCTAGACATGTTATGGTGTCTTAAATTGATCATGTGTATACTTGTATTGATGAGGATACTTGTATTGATGATATGTATACTTGTATTGATGAGGATACTTGTAGTGATGATGATCTAGATGACGATGCTGCTGATCGTGATGATCTAGATGACGATGCTGCTGATCGTGATGGTCTAGATGACGATGATGCTGATCGTGATGAGCTAGATGACGATGCTGCTGATCGTGATGATCTAGATGACGATGCTGTTGATCGTGATGATCGTATGATGACGATGCTGATGATCGTGAGGATCCAGATGTTGATGTTGCTGTAGCTGTTCGAGTGCTGCAGAATATGAAGACTCAGTACTGAAGATGTTGATGTTCTAGTATTGAAGATGTTCCAGTAACTGGTTGAGTTACTGATGATGTTGAGAAAGCTTCCAATGATTTATAGATGTATCATGTTGATGACTCCTTGCTCCTGCAGATGTTATAATATCCTTCTCGTTAAGGGGGAGTGTTGAGATATTGTAACTTTTAAGAATATTATATTTGTACTTTATTATTTCGAAATGTTTCATTCCTCTGTGAAGATCTTATTGTATATCCGGAGATGTTTATTCCTCCGTTGGAATGTGGTAATTTGGGTTATTAGACTTCCCTAGTGGGGGTCGGCCCTGTATGTGTTATGTGGGTCAAAGGGTTGTTAGACCACCCTAGTGGGGTCGGCCAAGTCAGTTGTAGTGGGGTATTTAACCCAGTGGTAAAGTTGGGGCCGACCTAGTTAATAAAAAGTACAAGTCGGAGATGTGTATAAATAGAGGAGGTGTGTTCCTCATTATACACACACTTCCCTCACTCAGAATATAGTGCACTTGTGGAGGAGAGGTCTGCTATGGTGGAGGAGGAGATCATGTCTTTGGTTTGCATCTTTGTGTATTGCTGGTCATCTATATTGAGGAAGCTTTGCTGGGTTTTCTACCCCATGAGGGTTTCCCAGGATAAATCTGTGTCTCTTGTGTTTATGCTGTGCTTGTTGTTTCTTCAGTGATCCTGTATATGCTATTATTGTGAAATGGAATGTAATGGTGCTATTTTCTGTCTTAGCATATTGAATCTTAACAGATCTAAGATGATAGACTGTGGGATCCCAAAGTGTACCCACACTCGTTCAAAGAAGAGTTTAGCAATGGTTTCTGCTGTGATATTCTTCTTGCAGGCCACCATAATGGCCATCTTTGAGAATCTGTCGACGACCACGAAAACATAGTCGTTGCCATGCTTAGTAGAAGGAAGGCTCGACATGTAATCCATGGAGATGGATTCCCAAGGTCGACTAGGGGTAGGCAGCGAAGTGTAGAGGCCTTGCTTCTTGATGGTCGGTTTGGCAATGGCACAGGCAGTGCAGGATTTGATGTACTTCCTGACATCCATTCGAAGGTTTGGCCAATAGAAATACTTCTGCAGTACTGCCACTGTTTGCTCGACCCCAAAATGCCAAGCGACCCGACTGTAGTGGGCTATCATCTTGGCGCACTCACTTGAAGGAACACAAAGTTGTCCCAAGTGACATAATAGTCCATCCTGGAGGTGAAAATTGGGAACTTGCTTACCCTCCAAGAGCGTCTTGTATGTGGTCAAATTCTGGATCGCTCTTGTAGAGAAGTGGCCAATGAGAAGTCTCGTGCCCACATGAGTTGAGCACGGTGGTTAGCGCCACGATCGGTGGTCGGATGAGGCAGTCTGCAACATTATTGGTGCTTCCCTTCTTGTACTTGATATTCAAATGAAACTGTTGCAGATATGTGGACCACTTCTGATGGCGATTGTTCTGCAACTTCCCTTGTGTTTGCATGAACTGCAGGGGTCGGTGGTCTGTGTGGATGCCTGTTTCCTTCCCCAAAATGTAATGCTTCCATTGTCGGCAAGCCTGCGCAATGGAATACATCTCCTTGTTGTAAGTGGGATACTTCCGGACTGTGTCGGAGAGTGTCTCACTGTGATATGCCATTGGATGTCCCTGTTGAGTAAGAACTGCCCCAATAGCATAGTTTGAGGCATCTGTCTCGATCTCAAATGGTTGTTGCAAGTCTGGTAATGTGAGCACTAGGGTAGAGTAGAGGCGATGTTTCAACTCGACGAACGCCTCCTGTTAAGATTCAGACCAAAAGAATTTTGCTTTCGCTCCTCCCTTGGTGACTTGGCTCAAGGGCCAAGTGATATGAGAGAATCCCAACATGAACCTGCGGTAGAAATTGGCAAGACCCAGAAAGCTGCGGAGCTCTGTTAGAGTGGTAGGGGCTGGCCAATCCTGAATGACTTGGATCTTGGACGGATCCACATGCACCCCTCGCTCATCAATATTGTATCCCAGATACTGAACCTAGGTCATGCCAAAAGTGCACTTCTCCAGATTGGCACACAATTTGTGTTGCCGCAGTGTTTGGAGGACCTGTTGGATGTGGTGGAGGTGCTCCTCCCAAGTTTGGCTGAAGATCAGGATGTCATCCAAGTACACTACTACAAATGAGTTGGTGAATGGCCGCAAGATGTCGTCCATCATCCTCATGAAGGTTGTGGGAGCATTTGTCAGCCTGAAAGGCATGACCAACCATTCGAAAAGGCCCTCCTTGGCTTTGAAGGCAGTCTTCCACACATCGGAGGGTTCAATTGGTACCTGGTGATATCCGGACTTCAAGTCGATCTTACTGAAATATTTTGCCCCATTGAGTTGGTCTAGAAGGTCATCAATCCGTGGGATTGAGTACCTATTCCGGACAGTGATCTTATTCAATGCTTGATAGTCAATACAGAGTCTCCAAGTCCCATCCTTCTTTTGCACCAATACGATCGGGCTCCCACAGGGTGATGAACTTGGTCGGATGTGCCCTTTCTGCAACAACTCCTGAATCTGCCTCTTGATTTCGTCATTCTCCAAAACAGAGCGCCGATAGATTGGTCCATTGGGAAGCGACACACCTGGGGTCAGATCGATGGGGTGCTTGACCTGACAGTGCAGAGGCACCCCTGCGGGTGAGGTGAAGATGTCCCCGTACTCCTCCACGACCTTGGCCATCTGCTGTTGTTGGGCGGAGGAGCTCTGTCTGGAGGTCATGGCCACAGTGTTATTCTTGCCCTGAGGGCGGATTACCAGGAAAACAAATTTCCCCGTTTTGGAAATGAGCTTACTGCATTGTTTTGCAGTAACCAAAGAGATGGCGGCAGGCGGCGCTACCTCCAGTATCCTGTACAACTTATTTCCCAAAGTAACAATAACAGCGCGAGGTCGGGACTCATACACAGCATGTCGCTTCCACAAGTATGGTTGGCCTAATAATACATCAGAAACATCAAGAGTAGCAATGTCACATAATACCTCATCCGTGAAGGGCTTGATGCTGTAGGCAAGGCAACACTGCTGGCTGACGCGGAGATCCCGTCCTTGGTGAAGCCACCCAATGGTGTACGGTTGTGGGTGTGTTGTGGTTGGCAAGCCCAACCGCTTCACGACTTCTGCTGAAATGAGGTTCTTTTGGCTCCCGCTGTCGACAATGAACTGTAGCGGGGAACCCTTTACCCACATCTGGGAATGGAAAAGGCGCCCCCCCTCCTCTGGATCTTCCGGTTCCTCCTTCTGGACCTTCGCGGTGGCAACAATGGCGTTGGGCTCCGCATTGATAATCTGCTTCCTCCTGTCATTTCCCCTTTCGGGTTTTGGTTCGGAGTCGGAGCATGCATCCGATTCAGAAGCGTTCAGCTCGGCCACCAGTGACTGCTTGGCTCGACATTCACTTGTGTTGTGCGTGGAGCTCTTATGAAACTCACACCACTTTCCCGTGTCCTTCTTTGGCTTCGCAGTGTTGTTCTTTGCTTGCGGTTTTGGCGGGTTATCTTGGGCCGCCCCGCCTTGGCTTTGTCCTTTGTTCTGCGGTTTGGGGGCACCTTTCCCTTGCTTCTGATTCGCAGATCTAAAGTCTCGTTTTTCTGTTTGAACTTTTGCTCAATCTTGGCAGCAAACCGATATGCTGCGCCAAGCGAGGAGATGTCGAGGAACTCCATTTCCTCCTAAATGTATCTGTGCAGACCTCTGTGGTACTTCAGCACCAAATGTTTCTCCGAATCTTTGATACCCAATTTTGTGCGCAGGGTATGGAACAGATTCGTCAACTCATGCACATCTTGATCCCTTTGCTGCCGTAGTGTACTCCATTGTATGTACTTGTCCTCATAGCTTCCCATGGGATAATATTGTTCCTTGATGGCGTCTCAGAAAGAATTCCAAGTGGGTGCGGCCGAAAACAGAGAGGATGCCCTCTCGTTCGTCTGCTCACAGTACTTTTCCCACCAGTCCTTGACATGGGGGGCAGCTTTGAGGAGTGCAAAAGTGATCCTTTCTCGGTTGGAAAATTCATGCACCGAGAAGTACCCTTCTAACAGAATCAACCACCTATCTATGACGTCTGCATCTATTTGGCCTTCAAATATGGGAATGTCAAAGTTTACTTGTACCTTAAAAGGGGTTGCGCCTCCAGAATGGCTGCTACTGGGAAGTCGTTGAAGGATCTGGGCAAAGCTATCCATCATCGCGTTCCTTTGTTTCTTGAGGGCCTCCTTGAGCAATATTTTGATAGGATCTCCTGCTCCCTCGTCTTTCTTTTCGTCTGCCATGGGCGACCGTCGGGGTTTGCGAGGTTGATCTTGCAAGGGTTCAACCAGGTTGAGCCCTAACTCCTTATACCCCGACCTCGTTGGGGACATGCAAAGAAGGATCGAGAAAGAGCAGACCCGCTCTGATACCATTGATCCGGACTTATGAAGAAACGCAAGGAATTATTGAAATACACATAAACGCAGAGATGCAGCAAAATAATGCTTCATTTCATTAATATCACATGACGAAAATATGCTTACAGACAGAATGGAAATAAACTAGCTAGGGGGTTGGTAGCTTATCTCTGAGAAGAGATGTGGCGGCCACCGACCTCTGAACTCTGAGTTACAATGGGGCTCGAAGCCTTTCTATTATTGAGAAACAAAGGAAAACCCTAAACATCCAAAAACCTAACCCTAGGAGATGAAAAAATGCCAAACTATGGGCCCCGTTGGGGTAAATTGGTACATCAATTTCCCGACATCGTAACTTTGGCATACGATCTTTGTTTGACGCACATGATACCTCATTGGAAAGATCTATCTGAGGACTGCACTGATGACAACGAATATCGAGTCTTAGACTATTATTCGTCGGAACAAGATTTTCCAAAAAACGTCGTTCAGGGCCTCAAAACGGATCCAAAAGTTTAGGACCCAAAAAAAACTGCTAAAAATAGTAAGCTGTGCTATAATTAAGGAAACTGAAAGAACTGAAAGAACAATGTTGGGGCCCCAAGTGGAAAAGGCGTGTGGCCACCAATATCCACCTGGATCAAACGTGGCAGAAATCTTCAAGGCACTGGGTGCGTTCTTGGGGGCATGTCACGAGTCAAGCTTGCTGTCACTTAACGCTTGACTCCTCCGTCTAGGCCAACACCTAGCGAAGCCAAGGGGGGTGGTCCCTAATCAAAGAAACTAAGGCTGATTACACTACAACAGAAATGAAATCTAGGAGTTTGAATTATTGAAACAAGAATAGCAAATACAAGTTTAAACTAGCAGCATGTAAATGATTAACCAATCATGACATATTGAATTCACTTAAGAAAATAAATTAATAATCATTAATTAGATTAGTGCCGAGAAAGTAAATGAATTGCTGCTAAAGGAATTGTTTTGTTGTGCCTCTTGGTCAATTTTAATTATTATGGGTGAGTGGATTAAGGTGGGCTAGTTCTTGTTTGGCCCACTTAACCTCTTATCCTCGCTAGTAAGTGCAAAGCAACTATACTGGGTGTCTAACGGGGTGAGACATAAAGTTTGCTTGGAGTAGCCCCCTGACTCCTTGGTATTGTTCAGTGCGAACCCCTTACTATGAAAATAAATTGGACTTTCCTATTAAACTAGCTGCTAATATCTCCTTTCTGATTATTCCACAGATTAGGCAAGCCTGCGATGGACAAGAGCATACATGGGACCAAGCAAAGGTTTGTTACTCTTTATTGGAAAAAAATAAATAAATGAAACAACTAAATTACTTCAATCTACGAAAAGAAACTAATTGAACTAGTAACTGAAAACAAAAAGCAAAAAAGAGTCACTCCACGGAAAATGACACAGATCCCCAGGGGGGATGGGGTGTGGGCGTTATGTAGCTCACTTGCTTCTCTTTATTATGATATATTACAATAATTTAAAAGAAATGCCTTTGATCCTTTATAAATATGACCAAAGAGGCTTACAAATGTACAAAAATGACTACAAATAAATGATAGTAAAGCTGGTGCTTTGAATGGTTCAAATCCTTAAAAAAATGGCTAGCACCTCCTTCTACCTGTTCATCAGTAAACAAAAATCAACGAGCAAGTATGAAGGGAAGGTGGTGGGTTAGTCAAATAAAACATAAAAAATCTAAGCCTAGACTTAGTACTTTGAGGAAGATATGAAATTATAACTACAAGTACTAAAATGGAAATTAGATCTATGCTTAAGAAAGGACTTTTAATACTTTTAGATCTAGTTAATAAAACATGTGAAACAAGAAAAGATATATGATATGTCTTTTATTCAGATCTACACTTGCTTAACATGAAAAGGGTAAGTAACTGAGAGTAATTGAAATTTAGATGAGGGAAGGAGAGGTAGCAAGCTCAAGCTTGAATCTTTCAAGACTGAAGAGTTGCCGGTGGGAAATAGAGGCGTTATATTCACGTAGAGATTATGAAGAAAAAGAAGATGCAATCGAACTCAACCCCTTCTTTAGAATGGTAACCTGCACAACTAAACAACCTTGCACAAAACAAGATTAAATTTGGTACTCCCTACAGTTAGAGATTAAAAGAGCATGAAATACAATTGAATATAGCATGCTACTCCTAGATATCTAAAAGAAAAGAAGTAAACAAGTATATTGATACCTCAAATACTTGCTCTATGTGTTGCTAACAACCTTCTAAGCCAGATCAATTACTAGTTCATATGCAAAGAAGAAAATAACTGAAACAATATTACCTCAGATCATAACAAAGCATTCATGCATAGATTGTTGCACCATATGGACCTCCAAAGCCTTCTTATTCATTCAAATGAAAACAAATTTACACAATACATGAGGAAAGGTTCAACCTTCCTTCCAAATGAGGTGAAGGCCCCTTGCTTAAATAGCCAAATGAGGAGAGGGGGGGGGGTTGCATTAGATAGTAGGAGATGAGGGCGAGCTAGGGAGTAATCTTAGGGATGTGATTGAGATTCATTCATGAGGGATGGGTGCTACCTCTTAAGAGGTGCGCCTCCCTCCTTTGGGATGAACTCCCCACCAACAATTGATTGCCTTGTCAACTGATGCGCCCTCTTGAAGTCAGCTTAACTTGCCCTCTCTTGGATATGATTCCAATCCATGGGATCAAGTATCAACCTCTGATTTGACTTTAATTTGATGCCGATTAACTCCGCCACCTCTGAAACATGTCTGGGACAAGTTTCCTTGATTGGTGGGATTTGATTTTTTTCCATATTTTTGTTTCTTTGATTTTTTATTTACTTTTTGAGAGAAAATCAAATTAAGTGATTAATAATCACTAATTTGACTTTCAAAGTGGGTTTATGGGTAATGTGGGTGCTCTGAGTTAGAAAACGAACATCCCCATGGAAAATTTGCCCCCCTAGTCCCACTTTTATGCTTGTGAATTTTTACAATTAAAAGTAAAACATTAAAAAATTGTTTGTTTTACAGAAATTTTTTTTATTAGCGGAAAATTATAAAAACCTAGGGGGGACTTAGTACATATTCATATGACTAAAAAATAGTGCCTAGCATGGTAATATACATTTGACACTTAGACTTTAATGACCTCCTAAGGCCTAACCACCAAGACAACCACTTAAGCTTTGGAAGATTGAGTGAAAAAATCGAAAATTATAAGTTGCTGAACAACGACATATAATTAACAAGGAAAAACACTATAGAATAATCGGATTGATGACTCTGTCCTAGGAAAGCCAAGTTTTTTACATAATTCATCATGCTACATCACTTATTAGTTATTACAATTCCCTGTGGGGTATGAACATGAGGAAAAAAGTGAAAAAAGGGCCAAAAAAGGCCTGCTGGATTTCTGAACACTGATGATGAACAAGTGACTTGTTCATACTTTGGTGGCTCACTGAAAAATCCAACTAAATACAACTTAGGTGGTAACAAATTGCACTGTGCATATGCACCCCAGAAAATAGTGATCAGGGAGTGGTATCATGAGTATGTATTGTACCAATAATTCTCATTGAAAAGCCCTTCCTAATGTACCCTGTTCTGTTTAGAGTATTGGTTGTCTACTTTTTAGTTTCTTATTTTCCAGTTTATGTGTTGGTGGTTTGGGTTTCAAGGAAGGAAGTACTTACATGGAACAAAACCCCATCGTAAGGATATGCTACTGTAGTAATAGCTTGTAATTGGGAGTCGAACAATCTAAATATTAGAGATTTTATCAGCTCAGTCACCAGCAAAATTGTCAGATGCATTGTTAGTCCCCCTTATTATTATACTGGATTTGAAGAAGTTCAGTATGTGAAGTTGACTACTCTGAGCATCATGCACTGCTTTTGATTAGATTTTGTATGTTTAACAGTACTTTAACTAATTGTGAGGTTTCCAGCATCACTTTCCTTAAGGCTAAGTAGTGTTATGCAATAAATGAACTGAAAATAGGACTGTACTCTGTTGTTATGCTTGGAAGTTGGAACACTTCTAGTTGAGGTTTTCCCTTAGGCACCATGAGCAGTCATAAAACCTAGTTTGAAGATCATGAGAATTGTTGGTTAATTTAATTTTTGAGTTCATGTTGAGATGTATCTATCATAGAAGGTTGTTTGATGTTTTTCTTTGTTCTGAATTTTACAGATCAACTCAATCTCCCCAAAGGCCTTCAACTCTGCTGTGAATGACATAGGCTCAGTGGTAAGCTTGATAGATAGGATGGCAGGATCTGCACCAGGTAATGGTTCCAGAGCTGCTGTTGGAGAGGATTTAGTTGCTATGACGAAATGCCGTTTGCAAGCAAGAAATCTAATGTCACAGGATGGTAGCGCTGCAACAAAGAGAATGAGACGCCATATGAGTTCCATGCCCCTCAGCACTGTATCTTCAGGTGGAAGTGTGACCAATAGTCTCCAACAACATAATAAATTAGAGTCTCCAGAAATGGAGTCTACGGCAACCTCTAAAATCAAGCGGCCGAGATTGGAGGTATGCTATGTCTATTCACTTAATCTAATGAGATTAATTATAGTTTACATGTCTGTTTGTTTTAGTTGGGGAGAGGTAAACACGCTGACTAGATATTCTCATATTAGTCGACCTTATCCTGTACCTGTGCTTCTGTATTCAGTATTCACCAATCATGCAAGTTTAGAGTGATTATTGATCTGGCAATCTGCCTCTTCCATTTGAATATTAGCAAGCTATATTTTTGATCCTTGTGCACCTTGTTTCAGTTTTTATGTGTCCCTGCTGTCCCTAGCAAATCTTTTATTTCCCCATCATGTTGTCAACTGTTAAATTCGTTGTGTTCGTCTCTTATTTGTGATCTTTGACATTTTGGTCTGCGGTGTCCTTTGAACCCTTTGAACCTTGGGAGTCTTTAAATAGATGAAAGCTTGTTTTTGGTGCATTGCTACAAGGCATCTGTGGGTGTGTGCTTCTGGCTTCTTTTCTACCAGCCAATTCCCTTTGTCCACATCACATGATTGCACTTTATTGACCATTTGTCCTTATCTTGGTTCATATGCAACTTGGTGCTTAAGATAATCTGGGTTTTGTATGTTCACTTGAATCTCTGTCACCACCCCCTAAGTCCCCAGCACAAGATTCTGTCACTCTCACCTTTGCAGCAATTGCATATGGACAGTTGGCCTATAGACTTTTAGTCTCATTGCACCGAGATAAGCGAGGTGCTCTACATCCCAGTATGGGGGAGATGTTGTAACGTTTGTTCCTAACAAAATAATTAAAAAAATTTATGTCGGCTCATAAAATAAAAAATTATGGAAAGTATTTAAAAAAATCCATGTTGGCTCATAAAATAAAATATTATGAAAAGTAATTAAAAAATTGATGTTCGTTTATAAAATAAAAACCTAAAACTTAAACCCGGATCTACCAATCAAGAGAGATCAAATTTCTTAAGTTTAAATTTAAAAAAAGAAATACACCTCTAGAAATTGGATCCCTCTTGGTACTTGATAGATACGGGTTTAAGATGGATCTATGCTGGTTACACAACCATAGAGAAATAGGTTGGCCAAGATGCTGCCATACTTCTTCAATGAAGTTCAATCAAACATAAGACCATGTACAGATGTGACATACTGTTCAGGCTTTCTTTTTCTCCCATGCCATGTTGTTATTGCAGAAGCTATGGCAATGAGGTGGGTTAACTTGGTGTATGCAACCTCTCTTTTTTATTTGTATTTTTTAAAATAAAGGAATGCATCTTAATATCTTATATTTCATTAATGCACTGCAAAGATAAATGAGCATCCCCCTATCAGGCTACCAGCATAGGCATGAAAAGCTGACATGTCTGCTTTAGTACACATTGTAAAAGAGTCCATTTCTTTCTTAAAAATTCCTATCCTAGCACGATACTGAGTACTTAAGTGTGCTCTGTAAGCTGGCAATTCTCCCAGGTGCAACATAGTGGAGTCTTTATTAAAGGTTGCCTGGGATCACCTTTTCCACAAGAAGGATATGCCTGATAGTCATATGGTATTCCCTGTGCTCTTTCCTGATTGTGTGATCATTAAAATAGCCCTTTTTCAATGAAGGGGGACAACAAAAAGTGACTGTACGCTGCCATTGTCTATTCCCAGAGTCTTTAGGTGACCTTACAACCCCATGAAATCTTTTTTTATCATAAAACTATGCTGTGTGTAGAGAGTACCCAATGCTCATTAATAATTTCCCAAAGAGTGATATATTTAGCCTAATCAATCCCATATCTTCTTTTGATGACCATCTTGGCAAGATCCATTGCCCCATGTATTTAGGTTTGTAACCCATTGTGGAGTTGTCACCATCAATCATCATGAAAGTTGAAACATTTTTTGAATTTAAAATTAACATTAGATATAGATTCTAGATTAGGAATCCCGAAATAAATGAATTTTGAATGTGAGATGAACATTAAGAAAGGTTGTTTTTTGAAAAATACGTCTTATATTTACAATCATAAATGAAAAAAGCAGAAGGTAATATATAATGGATTTCATAATCTCTTCTTGAAAGCAAATATAGCATAAATAAAAGCAGAGTACTCCGTGTGATCCAAAGATGGCATCTTTGATCAACAAAGCTCCTTCTGCCAAAAGCTGACGATGAATCTCATCCTTCCACAAAGAACTGAAAGTAGACAAAGAACTAAACTCCTGCTTGGAAACAGATTTACACATTGAGTTTCCACAACACAAATAACACCGTGATCTGTAGGCAATGGCAAAGTTTGGAGAAAGCATCATGAACAAGAGTATAGCCATCCCCAAACAAAGCAGCTCAACTATGCACTCTACTCTGAAGAAGCATCGAGTGGTGATCCTCAAACAAACAATCAATGCTTGACAAACTGACATTCACAGAAGATATATTTAACAGTTTCCAGGCACTAACAAATTAGACAAAGGCCATTTGAGAGACCATTCTTGGTCAAACTAGCTTTAGACGGGATCCCTTGATACATGACCAGCCAAGCAAAAGCCCTCATCTTGTAAGAAAGTCACATGGTGCAAACATTGTGAAGATGCTTCACCCAATGTTCTTCTAAATTCTTGGATACCCATTGAGTACTAAGAACCGAAGAAAGAGAACGTCTTGAATGAAGAGTTGAGTAGAAATGATGGGAACTATACTGTAGAAGCGAATGACCAAAACTCCACCCCTAGTCGCTTCAAAAGGCCGAGGCATACTATTGTCCATCTTAAACAACTCTACAACAAGCATCTCGATCAAGAAGCACTCCACCCATTAGATCACATGGAGCAAAGATAGATTGAAAATGAGAACTAAACATACCTCGAACCTTGGAGGGATCCCCAATTAGAAAACCATCTACCTGATGAAGACAAAGCACCCTATTTGTTGCCACCTTTTGCGTAAGGAAGTCAACATAAAACTTGGACCCTTCATCCCCCTCCTGAATCCACTGGAGACGTGAATGAATCCTAGCACCCTTGGCTATATAATCTTCACCTTGCCTCACCAACATTCCAATTTTATAGCCTCCTCTTGAAGAGTGACATTGTGATGTCCTCTTCAAGAAAGATGCGAACCTCCTCTAATCTCTTCTCAGCCATCCACAACTCCTTCCTCCGCTTATGAGCCATCATCCTGCCCAACCTCTCATGAACTTAACGGTGCGAGAAAAAACTTCCTACCAAAGGATCCACCACTGAGTGCCCAATGACCGTGGGAGAGCTTTCAAACCTGTCAAACAAGGGCTCGAAAATTCTTCATCTTCAAATGCGAAACATTCAGCTCTGGTGCATCAATTGAGTGCCCTAAAGAAATCAAATTCTAAATCGGCCATTAAAATGATCCAGTTGTGCTTGAAATCTCTCCTACCTCTGCCTGTAATTGGTCCAATTGAGAGGTCCTTCTGTCCCTAGTTAGGGTCGAAATTTTGAAGAGCATCCCTGCATTGACACCAAGCTTGTTTCTTTGAACCACTGACTTACCTCCACATTGGTCTCCATCTCACTCCACCGTCTTAAAATCTGTAATGTCCCCATCCAAATAAATTTCTTGAAGGAAAAATCTCCACCAATCTACTAGTTCCCTAGGTTGGGGTGGAAACATTTAAACTTGGAATAAGGGAGCTACAAGGCCCCAAATGAACATTAGATTGGAAAATACACATTAAAGAGGCTAAATAAATAATAATCAAGGAAAAATAAGGTGGCATTTGGTCATGAGGGCGCATAGGTGGTGTGGGACCCACACATGGCAAGATTCTCCATTCCACATGGGATCCTTCTCTCACCCATTTGAATCCAAGGTGGAGTATAACGTTCTCGGAGGAGTTGGAGAGGCATTATTCTTGGCATGAATCTAGGAAGGTCGAATTGGAGTGAAAGAGTAACACCCATGGAAGAGGAAGAGGCATCATAGAAGAATTGTGACACTTGGAGTTAGATTCCCTAGTATCTATGACAACAATGATGGAGAGTCTATGACACATGACAAATTCAGACCTGATTGCTGACATATGACAAATATGACATGCCAGGGCTAAAAATAGCCACCAAGAGGGCGCACAATGGGAGTTATAGTCAGCCAAGATTCCCCCATTCGAATTGATGGAAGAGGAATGCTAGAAAGAAAGGGACAAGTGTCATTCATGAGAATCTCTCCCTAACTCGAGTTGGGAGAAGATCTTGGAGGGAATTCCAACTATGGAGGCCATTGAAGGTTAATAAAAGAGGAGGAGGATGAAGGAGAGCAGCTTTTGATCATTTCTCATTTGGCACTTTTGGAGAGCTTAGCTTGTCCTTGCACGGTGGAAGTTCATCCTCCCTGCCTTAGAACCAATTTCGTGGGTGCAAGATTCCTATCCAAGTTGGTTGATGGAGAGGCCATTCAAACCTCTCAACAGAGCTTCATGGAGATGTTTTGATGCAGGTTCAATCCCCCTCTGAGTTCGAGTCCATGTTCAGTCTCCCTTCTCTACTCTCATTCTCCCATCTTTCTCTCAATATTCATGTAAAAGTGTGATAGCTCACTCCTTGTTGCATATAGTTAATGGAAGATTGTTATTTCGACCTTATGGACATGTTAATGGCTGCATAACTCTGTAATGGATAGATCATGAGAGCCACAGCTCGAAACACTAAGCACTTCATATAATATTTTCCAAGTAACATTGAGATTTGAGCTATTTCCGTCATTGCATTTTCATGTTGATTGTAGAGTGATTTGTATCAGTTTGATATTAGACTTTTATTGAGTTAGTGCTTATGATTTGAGCTGCATATGGAAGTTAAATGGATGGCCAAAATATTGTATGCAGACCCCTAAAGTCACTATAGTTTGTGACATAAATTCATGGTCCCTTGTTTACCAAATTTTCATAAATTGTATGCTCTAGAAGCTACTGTCTTTTGGAAGACCTATCTGACCCTAAAACTTGATATAATGCTGCACAAATGTTGTCCTTGATGTCCTCTAACAGAGCCAAGTCTCAGATTGAAGATTAGGGAAGGCGGGTACAATGTTTGGAAGGTCAAATAGTAGCTGACCTAGGGGGATCTCCACCAATACAATTGACTAGTTTTGTTCCAATTCTTCCCTCCTTGAAAATTGCAGACCATGAATGTTTATAGCAGATGTTTGGGTGTCTAAAGGTTGTATTAGAGTGTCATATGTCCTCCCAAGTCCCTCCTTGCACAATTCGAAAACATTTGGAAGCTTTTGGAACAGTTTGTGTATGACATTCCTAGGTTCGAAATTGGGTGAATTTGAGCAACTTTGCATAGTAGGGATGTTACAAAATCCCATTCCACAATCCATTCTACAATTGGAAGAGGAAGCGATCTAATCTCAAAGGCAACCTCACTTAGAATTGAGGTTAGGGGAGTGACTAGATACACCAAGCCTTCGGGTATGAGCTAGAAGCAATCATGAAACTTTGCAAAGATGAAGCAAGGGCGAATGCACCATATCCCAAAAAGGTCCATTCCAACAATAATTTATCCAGTGCCGAAGCCCAAATCCAATTGACTTGACCTCTTGTAGAAAGAACATATCTGACTAGAAACGTTGCAAAACACCTCTAACAAACTGCTTGTGACCTGGAATCATCATCCCTCGCACATTCCAAGACAGTAGAGAGAGCTTCATTCCAAAGGAAGATGAAATACTGCACTACTATATCAGTTGGCCATCTCAAAACCCTCAAGCATCTGGTGATTCAGTGATTGAATCATCACATCCTTATAGGATTTTGTTTGCTGCTAAGTACTTGAATCAATCTCTATACCGTTGGATCCTTGAGGGATTGAGACACATGGAGAAGAGGGGGTTACTCTAGTACTAGTACTTCATAACCCTTGCACCTTGAGAAGAGGGGGTCACTCCGGGTACCAGTTCTTGTAGACTCCTTTGGCTTGGGTCTATGAAGAGGACAATGATGAACCAAATGATCCCGCGCTTGGTAGGAAGAGCAAGCATTCAACAAGTTGAGGCATTAAACATTTTTTGCTTAACTCCATCAATAATGCAAATTGAAATGAAAAGGGGAAGCTTTCACTTCAAGTCCACCTCCACATGCTCTCGCAGATTCTCACGAAAGGAGTTGTGTTGACCATTAGGGATGAGAACTTTCCCAAATTGGCGAGCAAACAAGTCAACAAGCAGGTGCATATCAACGAGTAAGCCTGGTGTTATAGGAGTTTTTGATCGATGTGGACAAAAATCAAAGTCCCTAGTCTGAATGGTTCAGATCTAGAACAAAAAGAGACAACTTGTACAAACCTTCACCTAGGTCAATGAAATGATAACGATAGATGAGCATAGAGGGAACTTACCTCTGATACTGCAGTTGTCCTTATGATCCAGGAGCAGTCACAATCTAGTCTTACATACAAGAATACCTGCTACAAATAAAGACAAGATGAGAACAAATGAAATAGAAATAGTATAATTGACCTATGCAAGTGACCAAGGAATCTTACAATACATGATCATGAACATCAGATGTATGGGAAGGAAAATGCAATTGTATTAAAAGTGGCAGAAAGAAAGTACAACTGTTTAGGCCTTGGTGTTGTAGCTTCTTCCCAATGGGTTCTTCTTACTCCAACAAGTCACCTTCACCTTGATTACAAAGCACCTCAAGAATCTCAAAATCTAAGGAGATTTCTCCAATATTTACCTACTTACAATCTTCCCCTCCTCACCCATGGCCCAAGACATCAATTTATAGGACAATATGGATAAAGGGAGGTTGAGAAAAGTGTGGGGAGTGGATGAGATATGATCCTCCACAATGGTGGAAGTCGAGCCAGATCCATAACAATAGGAGGGAAAGGCTATCATTCGAGATTTTGCCCTATAAGCTTCTCAAAAACCTATTTTTACCCTCGTGGAGAGATCGATGCGGTTTGTAGTGGAGCAACATGTGCTAGAAAGGGATCGACGCATGTTGCTTTGAAGATAGACTGCGTCATCGACGCGGATTGCCAGTGAAACACATTGTGTCGATGGGGTTTTGACACACGTTGCAAGTAGAGCAAAGCGCATTGAAGTCACACAATAGGTTAAGTTGCAGGGTAAAGCAATCAAAGATCATTCACCATGAGAGTGACTTTAGGGATTATGGCAACACAAGGTCACAGGGTTTTGTATTACTGGCGAAAATTCTATGTAACACCTGGGAACTCTAACCACAATGGATAATTAGCATGTCCTTGATCCTCATAGTTAAACTTTGCCCTTCATGACTATACATATGTTAGGGACCCAATAATGTTCCAAGTCCCATACTGTGACACTTAGCGAGTTGCAACATCCAAGTTAAATAATAGACAAACGTATTTTGAACCCAAGCCCTAGTAGGAATTCAAGGATATACCCTTGGTCTACTAGTTCAACAAGCATCAGTGGTTGAAAGCATTTTCATTTGGCATGCGCTGTAGAAAGAACATAATAACCCCATGAGTCTCCAAATGCATGCGCTCCTCGAAGTACTCCTTGTTATCAACAAGAAAAAAGTTGAAATCATTTGGACTTGGAGGGGGTCGGGCATGATTCTGAGTAGAAGGTTGAGAGGTAAGGTAAGATAAGATAAGATTAGATAATTTTATTAATGTCCTAAAAATGACCAAAAATATGGTCAATGAGACATAAGTGGTGATACGTAGTGGGAGTGCAAAGGCCAGTCCTATATAAGCAAAAATCAAAGCTAATCTATATGTTCTATGCCCAATTCTTGCAATGCCAAAAAAAAAAACAATGCAATGGACCTTGGTCGCCTAAGTCAAGGGCTCCAAAAGAAGTTGCATTGGAATCTCACTAGAAGTTGGGGTTCCTTCACCCTGTTGTTCGCTAGATTGCACACCAGCAATGGAAATCTTTCGAAAGCTGTCTCCCTCTCTGGAAGTGGGGAGAGGTGTGGCCTTGGGGGCAAGCAATGAGCCAGGTACTGTCACCTGAATCCCAGCTCCTCCGTTTAGGCTAACTCCTAACGAAGCCAAGGGGGGTAGTCCCTACAAAGAGTTTCACTAAGGCTCTTATGTTTTAAGGTTTTAAGTGTGAAGTGATGCGGATGGGTCTTGTTTAGGAGTTTATTATGATGAGACCAATTTACGAATGAGATAAGCACAAGATAACAAAGCAATCCACGTTGCTAAATGAGATAACAAGACTAACAGTATGTTTCAAGACTTAAGATCAGATAAAGCATTCACAATATGAAAATTAACACAAGGACAAATGGTCCTGATCAAGATATAAATTGTAAATACTAGTGCCTTATGGAGTCAAAGAAAAGATGATGGTGATGCTGAAAGTGTGGGTTTTGAAAAAGTGCTGTTTGTGAGATCGTTATGCAGATTATCTTTGTAATTTGAATATTTTAATGGTCTTGATTATTAAGCTAAGAACAAGGATATCAAAAGAGTAAACCTAACCAGGAAAAATACTGGCAACCTCTTAGATGATAGGTCGGGAGCACCCAGATTCAGAGGATAAGTGTACAATGGCTTGACCACCCTCGAGTCTGACAGTGGGATTCCCGGCACCACCTGTTTCAGGAAGCAACCTCAGTGATTTGACGCTGGTTTTGGATTTGGGGTAAAGTTTTAATTAGGTTATCACTTGTAAACTTAGCAGATCCTTCACCTTTCTGAGTACTAGCCCAACCTTTTCAGGTTGGCAGAGCATATGGGTGTTGGACAAATAACCAAAATAAATTAATTAAGGGGAAATGTGAGTTGAAGTATTTTATTAATTAAGAGCACCGTTCAACTCTCTGATAGAGAGCGCTCTTGACTTAGTCTTAAGACCAAAGTTCAAGAGACTTTTCTAATCTAATATCCCTAATGCAAAGGGAAAATGCAAGTCTAAAATGCTCTCCGACAGAGAGTGCTCTTGACTTGGATTTGGCCAAGTTCAAGAGGCTTTGTTTATTTTAAAGAAAAGTAAAAGCAGTTGTGAAATCAAACCATGTGATAGCTCAACAGATATAAAAGATGAATAGCATGCTACTTGCAAAATGAAATTAAAAAAAAAAAGACTTAGTGTTCTACCAAACAAATTTACTAAGAACTTTCCAGCTAGCTGAAATTTCGACCAAGCAAACTAACGGGGAAAGAGGAGTAACCACAAAGTTATGTGGCCCTGCCCTTGGGATTTCATTCCAAGGATACTACCTCAAGTCAAAACTTGGAAGAGAGTACGAAAATGAAACAAAAGACTAATCTAAAGCATGAAATAAAAGATCTAGGCTAACCAACCACAACACTCTTTCCCAAATGGGGAAGAAGACCCAAAAGTGGAGGACTCCTCCACTTGAACTTTTATTAATTTTTATACAAATGCCTTGGGTTTTAAAACCTTGAAGGACTTTTGATAAGAGAAATAACACCAGGAAAATTTTGAAGAAGAAGCAAGGCTTTGGTTGCTTTTACAAAGGATAAAGTATGTCAAGTTTTGATCATTCTCATGGTTTCTTCACTTTGGTTTTTTGCTTGGATCCTGCTTATTCAAAGCTCCTTTCAAGTTTCCTCCTTTCAAAGCATCTACACAAGTCTTAAAAAATCTCAACCAAGGCACCCATTAATCATTAGGAAAAGACAAAATATTGAAACTATTTAAACTAGAGTCTACAAAAGACTTCAAAAACTAGTTTTATGAGATTTTATTTTCAAAAAATGCATAAAAGTAAAAATGGACCAGTGAACAACATATGCGTAAAATGTGATGGGAAAGAGATCTAGAATGTAAAATTTTCGAAATATTTTTTGTATGGAAGTTCTATCTTTCAAATGGAAACAAAAATCTAATGAGTACAAGCTATACTAATGTAAAAAATGGGATCTAGAATGCTTCTAAAGCTACTTTTTCAATGCATGAGATTTGTAAACTAGATGCAAAAATTAAGATCTAACTATCAACTTCTTAAACTAACTCTAACAAAATCTAAACTTAAGCAAATTCGTTTTTGTGTTTTAGGGCTCTTTTTTGGAAGGTGGACGAATGGAGGAAGGAGTCTTGGAAGGAAAAACAAATGGAGCTAAGGGAAAAAGATGAAGAAAAAGGTAGAAAGGATGAGGTAAAAAACGAATGGGTGGATGAAGAGGTAGATCTAGGGCAAAAATAATGAAATGGAAGAGGAGAGAATGGGCCAAACGAATGGGTGAGTGGGCTTTAGGATGGGAAAAATGAGAGCAAGAAGATGGGTGGATATCAAGGCAAAGAGGTTTCAAGGAGCAAAGGTGGAAGCTAGAAGAGATAAGCTTAGGGTAGCCAAGTTTGAAGAATGAGTTTTTGTTGATGGAAGAAGCAACTTTTCTGTTTTGAATATAAATCCTTAGATCTTGCTCCTTAAAGGTTTCTTGAAAACAAACTATTAGCACAAGTTTTTTGTTGGTGGAGAAGAGGGAGATACAACCGAGTTCATCTCATCTCAACCATTTGAGGATCTGCAATGCATAAACACTCATACAAACAATACTTGATTAAACTTAGAGAGTTAGACAAGAATGAAAAAAGAGACAAGGTAGTAAGACTGATTACAATTTGTACTCTTAAAACTATCCAAGCCTAAGCCTAGCAAACAATTTGAACCATCAAATGCTTGCCCTATGCTCTTCATAAAGAGATCTAAGCATAAATTATAACAAAGATTGAAATTGCATAAATGAAATAATCACAAATATTACCTCAACAATGAACTATTTACTCATGAACCAATAGAAATGCATACCATTTGCCTTCAAAGCCAACTTTATTTCCACAAGCTCTTTACAAATATGAGCAGAGTAAGTTTACAACAATTATCCATGGTGAGAGAGCCCAAATGGCTTCTCTTAAATAGCAAAACCAACTGCTAAAACCCTAATTCGAATTTGGCCAAAGAGAGCCAAATAACACTGAGTTGCAAAGTCGAATTCCAGTTCAAAATCAATCAAAAGGCTTGGAGTTCTAGTCTACATGGCAAAATCGAGCTTGGGAAGGTATGGGAAGCTCCACCCATCCAATGGGCATGCTCCAACTAGGATCCACGTGAGCTTTAAAGGAGAATGTGTGAGCTAGATGAGGGATGCGAGTTGGCATGAGTTGGAAGGTGGGTGACAAGTGTGAGTTCGAGTGGGAGCCAAGCTTAGTGATTGCACAATTTAGGGGAGGGCACCTACCACTTGCATTAATGCCAAGCAGCCAACCCACAAATCAATTGCCACATCACTAAATCGAATTCTCAAGGAGGTAGGGCGAATTCTCTATTGGAGTTTGACTTATGCTGATTGGATAGTGGTCTGGTTGATGACTGAGATGATTGGAATCCTCTTTAATGCCCAGTGCCATGTCAATTAGCCTTTTATTTTATTCATTTATGATTATTTTGGAGAGTTTTGGATTTCTCCAAAATATTCAAATTTATTAATTTAATTAATAATTTCTTTGTAAATGGCTTTTTAGAGAAATATTAATTATGAGGCTGAATTGACATCTGAAAGTTGGGTTTAGCTGGTCCATGGGTCATGTGTGATTTTTGGCTTATGAATCAAGCCATCAATCACTGAATTCGGACCCCGGATGACTGACATATTACAAATTGGAATTTCTCTATTTAAACTATAGAGAAATTTTATAAAATTTAAAAAATAATTAAAAAACCCAAATTTGACAGACCCGGTAAAATTTTTTCGAAATTTTTTCTGAGGGTCCTAGAGACTTGGGACATGACCAAAACCTATTCTAATAGTGTCTAGTAGGCTTATATACATTAGTTGGACTCTAATAACCCCCCATGGCCAAAATTTTCAAAATCGGGCATTCCAACTTTGGAGGAAGCGGGAGAAAACCTCATCGATTATAGCTCGGCTATAGGCAAAGTATAATTGACAAGGGAAAAAAACTCCGTGGAATACCTTAGTTGCTTAATCAAGTCATGGGGAACCGAGACACTCAGATCCTACTAGCACACTTTATTACAAACCCCCATGGGGCCATGGTCATGTAAACTGAAAAACAAAACTGGCTAGTCACAAATGTTGGATCATCTGATACACTGGAGTACAAACATTCATCATGTTTGTCAAATGGCGGCTCTTCAGATAATCCAACTATGGTACAAATAAGTTGGTAACACACCCATCACTGAATCCTCTTTTGTGACCACCAAGACTTTGTCTTCGTTTGGTTGGACAAGCCCTAGGCCCTCAATAGGCAAGGAAGTGCCCTCAAAGTATAAGGGCTCATCCACTAGCGTTGTGATATCCAAAGCATGTGAATATGCACTCAAATTGATCACCTGTTCACTCCCCAGGGCACTCACATTTTCTTCGACAGCGGGAGCAAAAGAACCTTAATACCGAAGAACTTAGCATTCAAGGAGTGCACCACTACACGAACACCACCATCATCCTTAGGATTTAGAGGGGTGTAATTCAAGTGAAACCATTCCCTTGAATGACTTTTGCGTCAATACACATTATCAAACCCAAGGCCACGAGAAAGCCCACAATCACCCAAGCAACTCCCTACAAACTTCTCATCTCCATTTTCTACATCCTTAAACCCTTTGCGATTATTAGATTGATCCACAAAAAATCCACACCTTATGTGCTATATGACAGTCGTACTGTTGCATTTGTTAACCTTGTCTATTGCCCTTGTATGAATATGTCTGTATTGTGTTGTCGTGGATCTCCTCCAACTTCTTGTCGCGTTCCGCTCTTATCGCTCTCTTCCTCCATTGTGATCTAAAAAGTTAAATTACCTGAGCACTTTGACAAGTGACTCCATCACATAAGTGTTTTCTTTGACATCATTCCATAAACCAATTATTAAACACAAGAGCATTGATTTCCATGCCTTCAATGATTTTCTAATTTTTAGATGCCATCCACTTGACTCCCACGAACATCCTTTGCAAATTAATCTTTGGCCAAGCATGGATTGAAACGGGACGAAGTTTGTTGCAAACTTGGTGAATGAAGGACAAACAAGCTCCTTGCCTTCAATACATGTTCTCAAGATGTTAGGAGCCTTTGTGTGATTGTAAATGTATCTGGTTATGGATTTCTCCTTATCCACAACCTCTCTTATTCAATCAAATTTACCAATGTCCTTTGTTGATTGGTACAATAGTACTAATGCATGCTCCCATAATAGTATTAATACTCACTCCCATAGTTTATTGATACTGTTGAACTTAGCAATCCTGTTGACCTATTTATGGTCATTTGTTGGACACTAATAAAATTATCTTATCTTATCTATTAAATCTATGCATTGTCTAAACACAAGAGGTCCAAAATATGGAGGGGTGCCCATCTATAAAAATTGTAGCTGGAAACATATATCAGTAACAATCTATAGAACATGTTCTCCGTCCCCTTGAACTTTCTCTACAACGTCATATAACAATTGGGCACTCTTAATTTTTTCCGAGGCATCAATTACGTCAATTGATTTGAGAAACATTGTGCCCTTTGGACAAGATACAAGGAAATCTATTGAGGTCTTGTTCCTTGTATATGTCCATCCAACACTCATTATGATGCAACCTGCTTCTTCCCATGATCAATAGATAGTTGGCAGGTACAAGGTTAACATCATCAACAATTTTTGACAACAAATCAGTTCTAAGGCTTTCAAATGTAGGGGTTTTGAACCCTGGACCTGCAACAACGACATCAATCATAGATTTTGCCGATAAGGGCTTCTGGCATAGTTGAAGGGAATGTCAAAAATATTACCAAAAATTGGCCGTGGCCTTCCTTGCTTGCATATGGACATTCTCTTTCCAACACATGCTTTCCAAGCTAGGCTGGGAAATGGGTTGTGTGTGGGGAGCAAAAAATATATATTTCCACCCCTGCACTTAAGTTTTGTAGGAGTGGGAGGAGGAGGCAACATTTGGCTTTGACTTTGAGTCCAAGGGTGGTTGGAAAACTTGTGCTTGGCATTGTAGATTCATCAGAAGGGGGTGACAAGGGGGTATTACAAGATCTTTGGCCATCTCCAAGCGTTGCCATTTCTGCATGTATTCTGGCTTTCTTGTTTTTTACCTCATTAAGGGTTTCAATGGCCAAGTTCGCTCGGTGTTAAACATCTTTGTCAACACTGGGGCAAGGACCAATGTCTTGGTCGGGAATACATGCAAGGTGGTATTTGAATCTGTGTATGCTGCTAAAGGATTCTTGCAAAATTTACATTTAATTTTCAAACTGATCCTGGAATCTTTTCACAGAAAATCCAAGCAAAGTCCTCCCTTGGAATTTTCAATATTTTGGTTTAAGGTTATGCTGCTGTTATGATTTAGGATTGTGTTGGCGCCGAGATGCACACCTGGAGAGGGGAGCGAAGCAAAAATCTTTCGAAGCTGCTCGGTGTGGCCTTGGGGGCAAGCAAAGAGTCAGGTGTTGTCACCTGATTCCGACTCCTCCGTTTAGGCAAACTCCTAACGAAGCCAAGGGGGGTAGACCCTAAAAAAGAGTTTCTAAGGCTCTTTAAAGTTTAAGTTAAGAAGGTGATGGGAAGAGTGTTGTTTTTAGGAGTTTTTTATGAATGAATGAAAAGATTTAAACCAAGTATTACTCGCAATTACACATCCACAACATAAATTTGAACGACAAAGACAGTTTTGCTGATTTAATCAAAATATTGTCCACATCATGATATGATAAAATAAATGACAACAACTTCAAGATGGATAATAAGCAAATAAAGAGATTGAACAATTGCCGTTGCTGAAAGACCAGTGCTAATGGAGTCACTGTTTGTTGGAGTGCTGAAAGATTGTTGTGCAAATGCCTCTTGGTTTATATTAATTATGTGATTTTGAAGATGAAGTTGAATTATTGTGGGAAGGAGGATTTTCGATATACCTTGCTGTACAGGAAATATGTCCGGAATATGGTCTAGGTGGCTCCGTACAAGGACTTGTAGGCTGGAATGGAGTCTCTAGAGTGGTGTTCAACACTACACCAACAAGGATGTAGTCTAACTATGCTCTGAAGTCACCTCCCAGTGGTTCCCGCTTCCTTAGTAAGAATTTCCCCACTTTCGATCACAACGAGTCAACGCCGGATTTTTGTTGGTTTTCGCGAGACTTAATTTTATTAGTGAGTATTTAATTAAAATGTGAAAAAATTAAGAAATACAAAACAACCGATTTTGATATCCCAAAGCTGTAGAGCATACGCGGTGTTTGCAAAATTGTTCGTTAAGATTGACTCTCCAAAAGAGAGCACTCTTGATCCGAATTAGAACGAGATTCAAGAGATTTATTGAGTTAATAAATTTTAGGATTGACTCTCCGACAGAGAGCACTCTTGATCCGCTTTAAGAGCGTGATTCAAGAGATTTTGAACACTACTTTGTTTGTTGAAAATAAAATGATGAAAACAAGTTCTCTAATTACCTATCCAAGAGTCTCTTTCAGGTCCGAAGACCGTACTTGGGAGAGCAAGGGGATTAGTAGTTCTTTTTAGTACGAAAAAATTGAATCTAAACAAAAAGCATAAATCAAGCTTTTAAAGAGGAGATTGTAGAAAATTAAACTCTAAGTAGAAACGGATTTTTAGATCTATTTGCAAAACTTTTTAAGAAAAAGAAACTATCCTAACATGCTACTTTAGTTTGAATGCAAGTAAAAAGCAAAGTAAAAAGATATAGGCTTCCCCTAAATGGGGGAAGAAGGGTGTGGGAGCCATAATCCCCTTGCTTTTTGTTAAATTATTACAAGTTTGAACTCTCCGATAGAGAGCGCTCTTTTTTGATGGTTCAAGCTCCCAAATTGCTTTGCTCTTTCGATTTTCTATGACAACAAGACAAAAATCAGCGAACAACAAACTTGTTATAATGTTAGCATTTGCTAGTATAATCACAAAATTGTACAACATAGTACTTGCAAATGGTAAGAAAAATTAATACTTCAAGTACTTAAGGAAAGAAACACTTAGATCTAACTATAAAAATGTGAATCTAAAGCACTTTTAGATCTAATTTGAACAAGTAAATAACAAATGGTGAAGACTTTAGCTCTAATTTACTTGCAAGAAAATAGTAACTAAGAAAAGAAGAGTTTAGAGTTTTAGAAGATGGAAAAGAAAGCTCTCAAGCCCAAGCTTGAATTTCGTGCAATCAATGGAGAATCCTGAAAGGCAAATAGCATTAGATCTATTAGTACTATGATCAGCCGAAGGCAGCGCTAGTGTCGCCAAGCTGAGAAAGATCTCAGAATGAGAGTCTGGAAAAATAAATGGCGCAGATGAAGTAGAAGACAGTCACACCGTGGCGACAGGTAGATGCAGCTGAAGCTCAGAGGAGTGGTTATTCACAGACCAGGCGAAGATAGTGCGGTCAGGACCCCTAAACGCCTGGCGTTTATTCGGCTTAGATCGTCCCTGACAGAAAACCGCCATGGACAGGTGGCAACCCCATGATTGTTCATGGGCCTCAAAGGGGTTTCCCTAAACCACTTTTCCAGGGCATTGAAACCGCTAAAGTCACCATAGTGGTTTTGCATATCACAAATTGCTAGGCGGATGGGCCGTATGAAGAGAGGGATCCATTCTTAAAAGTTGCGCCCACTTCACATAGATCTCGAGAGGGACTTAGCAGAGGATCGACGGTCGCCCAAACATCAGGATGATGAAGTTGCACGGAGCTTAACACTCCCAGTGCGTCCCTGGAACAGAAATCGCTCCTTCCACGTGGCAGCTCCACGGTTGTTCAAGGGCCTAAAAGGAGGTGTTGCTAAACTACTCTTTACGGGCTCTGAAACCACTTGTGGTTTATAATATACCGCTTCTCGTTGTGCTCCATCCTCCACATCGTTCGAAGACAGCTCACTCAAAACGGTCTTGTCAAGCCACCGTCGCCAGTCAGAAGCAGCGTCTCTCGACACTCATTACTGACGCTGCCGTCGTAGAGGAGTGGTCTTCTTCCAGCATGTAGGAGCCCGATGGATGGTTGAGTAATCATTGCTTAAGTACAACGGGATTCTCGAGGAGCGAGCATTTGAGGCTATAAATACTCAAGCAGTTGCATAGTTTGAATCATTGAATCCTTAAACCTCGGAGGTTGGGTGCGCTAAGCTTAATGCGTGAGTCTAGCAGAGCTGTCGAGTGAAGCAGCGAGGATATGTGGTTTCGATGTCTCATTTCATTTCCAGCGGAAGCACGCAGGGAGCATTAAGGGCACAGACAACCAGTGTTGACGAGCAGCCCGGAGATGCACATTCACAGACAGTCTGGCGGGAAAGGTTTAAGGTCTCAATCAAGATGTCTAAGGAAACTCTAGTGGTTGAAAGGGAATCATGCCTTCTGAATGCGGAAGCACGAAACGTAGGGGCATGCCGGTCCCAACGAAGGATGATCAAATTGTGGAGCAGTAGTACCTGAACGGTTTCAATTGTTGAAAGAGAGATCAGGTCCCGTTCCACAACTTGGTGACATCGATGAACTTTCACCCCGTCGAAAGCAAGGTTCGATAGCAAAGGGCTTGGATGGGGTAGAATGGATAGATGATGAAGGTTTCATTTAGCAACACATAGCAGTGAAGATGCTGCATCAGTATCTCCATGGCGCTAAAATGTTCGATGGTTATCAAGCTCATAGCATCCCTGAAAATAAAGAGCACTGCTAATACGGGTTTGCCTCGGATTAGCGGGGGTTTTTCGTCTTGCAGGACGTACTGCTTCACCGGCAAAGCAGTCTCGGGTCGCAGTCATAGATTAGCCAATATTAGTTAGTATGACTGTTTTTTGTAATAGACTCTGTTGAAGAGTACGAACATAAGTGCTTAAGCCGTTGGGCTGTAACAACTTATGTTGTAAAGCCTGTGAAGGCTATATATAGTAGAATAGGCAATAGCCACCAGGTCGGCTCTTTTTGGAAGAAGTGTAACCTCTAATATTTTGTAGTCTGATCAAATATATAAAGAAGAACATCTTTTTGCCTAATCTTGGGATTTCATGGATTCAAAGCTTTGATGTGTCTAGTTAGTATTTTTCCTTCTGTTATTTCATCTCTGTCATATTGTTCATGATTTATGAATCTGATTCTGATTTTAATGTGAGTGCTGCAAGCTTAAACTATTGCTTCTAAGATTTTCATGGCGTGAAGTATTCATGTTGGGTTATCTGGAAATAATATCCTCATATTGTTCAGATTTAGTTTTATGATCATTTTGTTAGAACTACTGAATTCCTCCCTTAGGCTCAGTACATTATTCTCAAACATAAAACAAAGATTTAATCTCTCTGAAGTACCTTTGTTTTATGCCATTTCATTAACACCAATTCATTCAAATTTTTATCATTGGCATATTGAAGTATTGCCCGTATTATTCCAAGATTTTGCTGTCTGTATTGTTTTATGATGAACGTGATTATGATCAAGCAAAAGAACACAAAAGATTTTATTGATGCCCATGCACAGTTCTAAAAGCAGCCTTAGAACGTCTTTGGGATTAACAAGATCCAAAGAGTAGTGAAGAGGAAGAAGAAGCAACTGAGCTCAAAATCCTCCTTCACCTTTAGGAGATATGCAAAACTACACAACTTCAAAACAAAATGTGATCAAATCTAGTATGGTTAGTTAAATGAAACAAAAAAGAGCATCAGTATTGCTGACTACAGTTTGCTACTTTTTAAATCTTATCTGACCAAGTATAAGTGAACAAATTAAGACTATAAATGCTCACTCTATGGACTAGATACAACCTTCTAAGCTAGATAAATGATCAACAAATTGCATAAGAAGAAATACAATTCAGCTAATATCACCTCAATGAAGCATCAACAATTCCTCATGAATAAGATTTGCACCACATGGACTTCCAAAGTCTTGAATTTTATTCAATAAGCAACAACAAATTGATTACATGCATGAGCAGAGGTTTCACTCTTCCATCTGGAATGAAGAGGATTTCCTCGCTTTTATAGATATTACAAGCAGAGAGGGGATGCGCATGGCTCCATAATGTGAAGGAGGGTGCATATCACAATTAGGGGAGTGATTGACACATGATCTAAATCCTTGGAGCTTTGGGTTTGGTGGGATGTGATGAGGTGGATGCCACCTCATGAGAGGGGCGCCCCTCTTCACCTTGGAAATAACTCCCACCTTTACGAGCTGCCATATATGGGGTGACGTCCACGTGAGGAAGATCCAGCATAAAGAAAGGCGCACTTCTAATTTAATAGAGTGATCCATGCGTTGAAATATGTGCTTGGAGTTTTTGGTTCAGTGGAATGTGATGAGGTGGTTGCCACCTCATGAGAGGGCGCTCCTCTCCCTTTGGAACTCTCGCCCAAGCCATCTACAAATTCCCATGCGCATGGAGTCCACCCACACATGAAGGAGAGAGTGCATCACCAATCATGACATCACTCTTTTGACTTTATAACATGTGACTTATTCCTTAAACATGGTCGCACATCACTATTAAACTAATTTCAACATTTTCTCCATAATTTTTTATTCATTTTTGGACTTTTTGATTTTTGTCACTTAGTGCATTTTGTGGCATTTTAGCATTTAAATGCCATTTTGTAGCATTTTTAGAAAAAAGTGCCACAAATGACCACTTAGTTGCTGGAAACCCATGAAAAGTGGGTCTTTGGTTAAAGAGGACACTCTGAGTGTGAAAACGAGCATCCCCACGCCAAATTCCTCCTCTAGACCAGGCTTTTATTACATTTTGAAAATTTCCAATTAAACCATTAAAAATGGTCTAATTTTACAGGAAAAAATATTTTTACCGGAACGAAACCAAACTCCTGGGGGACCTAGTGCATGTCCATACTACTCAATTTAGATGGCTAGCATGTAAAAAATACATAGACATATAGACTTTAATAACCTCCTTAGGTTTGACCACCATGAAAATACTCCAGCTTTGGAGGTGAGTGAAAAACTCATGAAATATATGTCACTGAAGAGTAACGCATAATTCCCAAGGAAAAAACACTCTAGAGTATCCCCCTGATGGCCAAACCTAAGGTAAGCCAAGTCTTTTACAAAATAATCATGCTTAGATCGACTTATTACAATTCCCCCAAGGGGGCCTGGACATGCAATTATTACAAAGGGGCCAAAATTGGCCCGGAAAAGGTCTTCTGAACTTCTGAACATTGATGATGAACATTTGACATGTTCATGAAACCGACGGCTCACAAGAAGTCCAACTATGGTACAAAATAGTTGGTAACAGACCGTTAAAAAAATCTGTGTGAACTAGGGTTTGCTGCTGTGTTCTCTGGTTTATGCCTGTAATGGCAGTGGACAGTGGACAGAAACAGGCTAACGGCATTGAAACTCCTGAAAAAAACAATAGAAGAAAAGCTCCTACATAAACAGCTCCAACCCCCCCCCCCCAAAAGCAGTAAACACACCCTAAAAATAGTACATATAAACCCTAAATTACTAACAGCAGTGATGAAAGGCAGAAATGAGCATCTAGAGGTACCTTTCAGGCTCAAAAGGATGTTGTAACAGTTGTTGGTATGAAGCTTGAGGCACGTTTCACAGCAAAGCATTGCAATATTTTGCTGTTAGGATGCCTTAGATATGTTGGTGGATGCCCTAGATACATTGGTGTGTCTTAAGTCCTCTTAGTTAGCATGTGGCTTGCTGTCGGAGAGAAGAAATGCAAATGCCAAACATAAAAGTGAATGGGAAAAATGGTGGTTTTTTGGGATTTTTAGAGAAAACTGGGTGAGTTTGACACAATTAAATTTTCAGATTGGGTAATAAGTGAAAGTTTTAGAGCCCAACCTGGTTTCAAGCATTCAAGCTTCTTTGCATATAGTTTAATGCCCAAACCCCAGTATGCACATTTTAAACATAAATATGACTTGACTTGAAACACATGAAATTCTTTTCCAAAATTAAACAACTCAAAAATTTTAATTTTCAGCCAATAAACTCATACCCAGAAATTTAAATCAGCCAACCACATACAAATTTAACACTGGATTTTTGACCAAATTGGTCCAGGACAAAACCCCGAAGGAAAAACCTGACTGAGTGAGATTTTTAATAATCTTCTGAGGCAAATAGAAATCAACAACAACAATACTTATCTCTATTTTTCTTCTCGAAAAACGTGCCAACACAGACAGCAGTATGGCCCACATGTGCCAATTTTTCTTTTCAGCAGTATGACCTTGGGAAATGTGCCCAGAAAACAAGAAGATAATTACCTCGGAATTCGTGCCAAATAAGAAACTGAACAGACCTCGAAAATTGTGTCGGATTTGACTGTACGGACATACCTGTACGGATCTTGAAATCTATTCTAGAATTTAATGTTGTACGTACTGTACGGATTCTGGAAAATATTAAATTAAGTGCCTCGAAATTCGTGCCCCCCCTCTCTCTCTCTCTCTCTCTCGTTGTATGCGTGAACCTTCCTCAAAATCTGTGCAATTAATGTTGTTGTACAGACTGCAATAAATGATATCCAATCACCTTGGGAATCGTGCATTGCTCCTCAATACCTGTACCTCGATTTCTGTGCAAGGTTTTCTCTTCCACTTCTCTGGTTCAAAATCTCTTCAAACCCTCTCTCTCTTTCTCTTCTTCTTCTCTCTAAAACTCCTCTCTTGGATGTGAATAATGAGTTAGGTTTGCCTTCTCCAAGCCTTTTTGTTCATGGCAACTTCCTCTTTTCAATCTAATGGTCTAGATTAGATTAGATTGAGGGTTCACAATAAATGCTCAATAAATAATTAATAAATGACATTTAGTGCACTTCATGTCATTTAATAAAGTGAATACCCTCTTTAATTAATCACTCACTTTTCATTAAATATGAACTTAGGATAAACCATGAGTTAACTTTAATAAAGTGACTTTAAAAATATAAAGTACTTCTCACTTTATTAATTAATGACTAGGGGGTCACCTTTAAAGTGTCCTTGTCCACCCCAAGACAACACAAGGGTGAACAACACTTCCTTGGTAACATTTCAACAATAAGACATCGCTTTTCCTGGTCCGATAGAATTGCTTTAATGATAGAGCTTCCTTTGTATATTTGAGCCCAAGTTGAGAAATATTTGGTGGAATTCAAACATCTCCATAAGCTCTTAATATATTGTGGTAGGGCCCCTTGTAATATTAGTTGCATATCTCTTGAGCAGTTCAATTGCTGATACCATCATATATGTCATGTCATTGTTTGGGTCAATGGAGACCTTACAATCGTGGAAGCAAGTTTGTGAGTGGCAGGTGTGGAGGTAGAGTTGGTGACGTGATTGGCATGATGTCACATCACATCCGCCATTGGATGACAATGTGTCCTGTGTTCCAATAACCATATCTGATGTGGCCAACCCCCCTCGGGAGAATGATGGAGGAGAGCCTTTGCTTGTTGATGAACCATCCCAAATGGTTGGTTGTCCCAATCCCAAATATGACGTCCTAGATCCTGTAGTGATGATGCCCATTGTACTTAGATTTTTATCATGTCATGATTACTCTTGGTGTTCCCCTTTGGTGCATACATAACTTTTTGTTATGCGCCCTTTGGGTTATGTTGGCGCCTAATACACACCTGGGGGGAACGTGGCAAGAAACCTTCAAGCCGCTCAGTGTGTCCTTGGGGGCAAGTGAGAGTCAAGTGTTGTCACCTGATTACTCGACTCTTCCGTCTAGGCTTACTCCTAGCGAAGCCAAGGGGAGTGGTCCCTATAAAAATAAACTAAGGCTTTTAGACTAAAACAAGTGAAAAAGTCTATTCTAGGAGTAAATAATTAACACCACATAACACAACATAGCATCATTTGCAATTTTACTTAATCAACACCACACATGATAAATGAAACTTCACGACAATAAATAATTAAAGATAAAAGATGAATAGACCAATGCCGAGAGATATATGCGTGCGATTGTTGCTGTGTAGGGTTGTGAAAGTATTGTAAGAGGTTTGTTGGTTTATTTTAAAATTATTAGATGAGTATTAAAGGAGTGGGTTAATTCTTGGTTTGGCCCAATCAAATCTAACTTCTTGGACTGAGTGCTTTAGCGACTTAACCGAGTGTCCAACTAGGCGAGGATGAACCTTCTTAAAGTAGTCTGCTGACTCTACAGTGTACACCCATGCAACTTCTCGAATCCGCAAAGGAAAATAAGTTTGGATTTTCCTATTAAACTAAGTGCCTTACACTCGTTTCTGATTGTTCAACTATTCAGACTAGGCTGCAGTGGTCAAGAGCATACTTTGGGTTTGGAGCGTTGGTTCGTTTTATTAAAAGTTGAAAGTGGATGATTAGCTAAACTAAACCCAAGAGTATCTTTTCTTCACATCACAAAGTGATGGAGTACTTTGGTAGAGTAAGGGGTAAATTTTAAGGTTAAATTTTATGAACAATAGTAGTTGTAACACAAAGCATGAAAAGAGATTGAACAATTGTTTGTAAGTCCATTGAGGACGCTCTTTGTGTGCGTTGTGAAGTTGTTTAATTACTAATGCTTTAAAGAAATACTAATCTCAACAAGAAACTTTAAAAAAATGAAAAAAAAAGCGAATCCCCTCCCTGGGGGGATTGGGGCCAAGCACTGGAATTGCCCACTGAGCTCTTTTTATTTTATGATTTACAAATGGAAACTTAAAAGAATACTGCTTGCCCTTTATCAGTAGGGAACAAGTCAGTTTACAATAATCTTGAGAAGCAGAAAAGATAGTGATTTAACGTTGGTTCTCAGGATGGTTCAGGAAGCTTCGAAGTGGTAATCTTCTTAGTTTTTTAGCTCCAACCTGTTAGAGAAATAAATCAGACCAACAAACAAATGTTAATTAGAAAAGACAATCTGACAATGCTAAAAAATGTCAAATTGAAAGCTAATGAAACTAGTATGTAAAAAACTAGTTTTTGGCTAACTTTTTGAGTCTTTAAATGATTTTAATTAATTTTCAATTTTAGGACTGATATGCATGCAAAAATTTCCAACAAACAAAAAGTTTCTAGAATCGACCAAAACCCACTTAACTACTACAAAAATGGAGTCAAATGACTAAGGAAAGTGAGCTAGAAATCTACTTTCCTTAGGATCTTTTGCTTGCTTTTGAAAAGGCTAAGCGAAGCAAAGCACTTAAATGCCAAATATACTATTCAACCAAAACAAGTTTTTCCTATCAAGAACTCTAGATTTTATGATAAAATAAGCTTGAAAATGAAGATTTGTAAAACTAGATTGAGATTTGAAATTTATATTTTAAAAGAATCAAGATCTAATAACTCAGATCGACTTTAGATTTGCTTGATAAAATGTAAATCTTAAGACAAGTAACCAATAACCAATATTAGAGGATGAAAAAAAGGATCAGAAAATGGAACCCGTGGGGGATGAGCGTTTGAAGAAGAGAAAATAGAGTCAAGCTCCCTGATGCACCAATAAGATCACTTGCTTGGTTCGGTTCTACTGAATGAAGGGATGAACTAACATGTTCATCAACTCCTCCAGCTTAGGCTATCTGTAACACAGTTGCAGCACTAGCAAGGGGATAAGAGTTAATGTGTAAATAATGAAAATAAAGCAGTAAAGCAATGGATTCAAGCATGAATTCACACTACTATTAGCATCCTATTATCATTCACATGAGCAAGCAAACTATAGAGTATTACGTACTAATATTTAAGAAGGTAACTTCCCTTTAAAAGACATATAATCCCAACAATACTAATATGAAAACATGATACAGTTTACCTCAATTATACAAGCATGAAGATCCTTTACCAAAGACAATCACCAGACTAGCCTCCAAAGCCTTCTTTATTAAACTCAGAAAAATATTACACTGTAGTATGAGTAGAGGTTCCACCTTCAGATGAATAATAATGGACCAAAGGTCTCTCTTTTATAGCAAAACCAAGCAAACTAGGGCGCAAATACCTAAGGAAGGCGAATTGCTCTGATGAGGGAGTTAACTGATAGCTGGTTGGTAATGATTGTAATCATCTTATCGGAGCTCAGATAAATTAATGTTGACTATCTAGTCACTTTAGCTGAAGCTTAGTTTAACTCCGGACATCCTCCATTGTTTTAGGAATTTGTCCTTTTATTAATAAATATGTCTTTTTTATATTTATTTTGTCTTCTTTTGGAGAATTTGAGTAAATATCAATTTTTGAGATAAATACGTACTCAAAAACTTAGGAAAAGTAGGCTTATGGGTTAAACGGGTGCTTTGGCTTAGAAACTGAGCCTCCATTTATCAAAATCCACCCACAAACCACTTAATTATTACAATTTGAATTTTTTCAATTAAACCATAGGAAAAATGGTTTAATTAATTGAAAAAATTAATTTTTTAATAAAAATTAAAAAAATCGTCCACAACCATGCAAATAAAATTTTTAAAAACTTGGTTTTAAACACCTAGGGACCTAGTATATGACCATATTACTTTATTTTAGTGTCTAGCATGTTTATATATGTTATAAAATGGACTCTAACAACTGCCCAAGGCCTAACCACCAAATTCGGGCATTCCAGCTTTGGAGGTGTAGGAGAAAAACTCATCGATTATACTCGGCTAAAGGCAAAGCATAATTGACAAGGGAAAAAACTCCTTGGAATACCTTCTTTGGTTGTTAAGTCCTAGGGAACCAAGTCACTCAAAGATCACCATGCTAGCACACTTTATTACAAACCCCGTGGGACATGGTCATACATTACAAAAATGAAAAAGATGGCCCAGAAAAGGCCAAGACCGGAACTTCTAATCTCTGATAAACATAATTAATTTGTGCAACACTGGCGGCTCTATAGAAGTCCAACTGAGTGCAACTCAGGAGGTAGCAGGTTATATTTGAATTTTTGTCATGGGATATTATTATTTGGCCTTACACCGATGGTTATAGCATTTATGGCTGGATCTCAGTCGACATTTTTTATTGTAACTCCCCATATCAATTTTTGGTTATTTTGTTTTTTAAGAAGATAACTAGCAGTGGTCACTGTTACCCCTCACTTTGTATGATGCCCTAAACTTGTGATTTTTATCACAAGGCTTGTTGACAGGTTGATGCAGCTACTGGATGTCTTGGGTGCTTGATGCTAGAGTTATGGTTCTTGTTGATTGGTTAATGGATCCTCATGGTATATGGGTACTAATAGCTATTGGATATGATCTCTTAATGGTGTTCGATCTCGATGTGCTCTCTTATTGATCATATTGGCATGCTTGGAGCATCTTTGCTTGACATTTATCTTACACTTTGTGCTTTCATGGGATGGGAACCCATCAACTTAGGGTTTCCCTAAGTTGTAAAGTGTTTTTTTTTTAAAGCAAAACAAGGAAACATTCTATTATAAACTGAAAAAGGTTACAATCGGATTCTTGTCATCTTGTACTGCAGAGACATAACTGCCCCTGAGAGCAAAACCAAAATTGCTACTAGACTTATCAACTTGAAACTGTGTAATACTGCTGATCCTCTAAGAAGTCGCAATAAGGACAAAATAGAAAACTTTTACATCAGATTGCCACAGTGTGCCCCCTTTCCACAAAAAGATCCCTAACAAACTATATAGATTTGATACTAAGCCTAAACATGCTGAATACAGACAACTTTTAAAATAACAGAGTAAAACAGACACCCACCCAGACATAAACACAGACCCAAAAGAATTAAACAGAAGGACCAGGACCGTCACCCTGGTTAGAAAGTTGAGGAGCCGAGGTCATCATAGGCTAGTAGCTTGGAACAATAACTTTGGGTTGAGTCGTCACCTTTGGTTTAGTCAGAAAAGAGATGCCCATATGTTCAACAGTGGCATCAAGCTTCATGTGCATGAAGCGAGAGTCTTCATTGTGGTTGGAGAACCTTTCATTATAATCCTTGAAATGCTACGATCCTGAGAGGACATCAACATTAGCCTCCATTGATTGAGCGATCAAAGTCTTTGTAATCCAGAACAGAACTACGACGCGGTTGTAAAGGGCCATTCTGCCCCGGTTGTTCCCTGGATCCTGGATCCAATCGGCCATTGTAAGAACCTTCGACGATGGCTCTTCCTCGCCTACGTGCAGCCAGAGATGCTCCTCCAATTCCTCAATATCATTTTGAATTTCCAAAGGGACCATACGTCGAAAGAAAACCACTGTTGTATCCGCGTTCCACTGGTCCCGACTCGGACCTCCTTGGTCTCGGCGACCTCCCCTACGCGGTCTTCCTCTATGCGGCATGCTCTCTTCTCCCTTCCTCCTGTTAACAGACCAGAGAGGAGCAAAATACAGACAAGAGACAGAGGAAGTAATTACAGAGCTATGAAAGGGATAGTGAAACATACACAGAGGATGAAAATTTAAAGGGATAAACCCGCTAAGAGCCAAAATGATAACCATCGTGACCCAGGCTCGTCTGGTATCGGTTTCACCCTTTACTATCCGCAGCAAATTAAAGCCCTTAATGGACTCACATAGATGGATCGTGGGAGACTGAAAGAACATCATCTTCGCACACCCCCAATTCCCTGTAATAATGTTCTCTAAATAGGCGAGGGAAGGAAAGATCGTGTTCCAAATAAAGAGCCACACGGTCGAGAAGCCACCTGTCCACTTCGTATCGTGGAGGTCTCGGGTGAAGACATCATATCACTCAGATTTGAGAGCCCGAGGTAGGAAGTGGGCTCCTTCGTTTGCATTTCGACGCCTTCAATCTGCAGACAGTTATTATGGCACTGAAGAACCGACATGTCATGCAATGATCCTTCCCAGCCGTCCATATGACAAGTGGTGCCTTGGTTAGCGAGACAATCCGCCAAGATTTTTGCATGACGTCTAATGTGGTGGAAGGTGACAGCATTTAACGTCGATAGGATTTCCCCAAGACAGTGGGTACGCCAAGCCAGATGCCAGGAGGGTGCCACCTTTACAGCACGAGATCCATTATACAAATTGATCGCAAGTTGGAGCACTAACTTTGAATCTCCTTCCACTTGTAGTCTGGTGTAGCCACGTCGACCTGCCATGCACAATCCCTGTAGCAGGGCTTCAATCTCAGCTACGTTATTTGTCTCCATCCCCAGTTAACCATAAAAAATACCAGTCACCTTGCCCTGTTCATCACGGAAGGTTCCTCCATAACCAGCTTTGCCCGGGTTCCCTTTGGACGCCCTGTCGAAATTTAGCTTGATCCAACCTGGAGGCGGAGGAGTCCATACAGTTAGACTAGCAGGAGAGCACAGTCGGCGTTGAAAGCTGCCAATGAAGATGGGGAGAGTCATGATTCCCCAGGTATGCAAAAGAAGCCTCTCTGTGTCTGGAATGAGTAAATCCTGATCCGTCCAAAGTGATAACTTAAGAGTCTCCTGGATTCCTTTATGAAGATGATTCCATACCAACTGTCTAGTCTGTTGTTTACCTGTAAAAATACATCGGTTACGTTCCTTCCAGACTTCCCAGAAGAGAAATCCTGGAAACAACTGCCAAACTCGATTTAGAATTATGCCATGGAAGGGTTCAACCCTCCACTGTTTGAGTGAGGCAATTGGGTCTCAGTGTACTCTGTCCATCATACGAAAGGTTCCCGCACCTTTATCCCATAGTTAAGAGGTAAAGCTGCATATGTCTAGGAGATGGGTGATTGTTTCAACACTTTCACCACACAGAACACAATATGAAGGTCCCTTCAAAACCCCTTTTCATGAGGTTATCCCAGGTTAGTATTCGGCCTTTTAAGACCAACCAAAGAAACAAGGTGATTTTGGGCCACAATTTAGCAGCCCAAAGTTGTTTCCATTCTCGGCCCATCGGCTGTTCCTCATAATCCTTCTGCAAAGAGTAAACTTCTTTAAGACTAAACATTCCTTTAGGAGATTAGCCCCAGTGGATTATATCAGGTCCCTCCTGGAATTTTATCAGTCGGTTGCTCAGATGTTCATAAATCCGATCTCCTTCATCCATACCATAATTGTCCCACCACCAATCTACCGGTTTCCATTTCCTGAAGCCTCTACCATCTTGTTCCTCCTGCCAGTAGTGTTGGACAATCCTCCAGTTGTGGTCCTGTAAGGGATAAGGAGCAGGTGGGTTGGTCATAAGATTTTGAAGAGTTGGCTCTTGTTGCCAAGAGTTAGTCCATAGGTTGGCCGAAGAGCCCTCTCGAACCTCCCAGTAGCTATTCTTTTGTATCAGAAAATTACCCGCCCTTGCTAATTTCCAAATATGGGATCTTGTCTCAGGTCCATCAATATGGATAAGGTCTTGATGAGGAACATCTTGTGCATATTTCTTGCACCAAAAACTTGCCCAAGGTTCATTCGTATGAGAGATCCAACACCACCAAATTTTAGCCCCACACACAATGCTGAGTCGCTCAGGATCCCTGAGGCCCAACCCACCATCCGTTTTAGGTTTACATATAGTGCCCTAGTCAACTAGCGGCCATTTCCGATGATCAGCTGTACCTCCCCATAGAAAAGAACGTTGAATACTGCGTATTTCTCTCATCACAGATTTTGGAGCAGCCAAGACTGAAAAAAGATATAACGACATAGCCTGTAAAACAAATTTGACCAGAACCAATTTGCCAGGGAAATTTAACAACCTCGGCGTCCAGCTCGAGAGTTTCTCCTTTATTTTATTTAGGGTCTCTTCCCAGGAGACCTTTTTCAAAACTGAGTCAGATAAAGGTGCACCAAGGTATTTGGTTGGAAGGGAGCTCTGCTTAAAACCCAAGATCCGAATGATACTTTGAATAATGGGAGGAGTGTTAAAGAAGAACACCAGGGATTTGTCCTCATTTATGGTTAATCCAGAGGCTTTGAGAAACATGTTCAAACCCTTCTTGATCTGTCTTGCTTCCTGAACCGAAGAATGCCCCATAAGAAGTGTATCGTCTACGAATTGCTTATGAGTCAAAGCTTTTTCATAGGGTGGAAATCAGAGGCCTTTGATATTCCCTTGATTCAACATGGGAGATAAGATGACCTAGACCTTCAGTCATGAGGACAAAAATGAAAGGAGATAGGGGCTCTCCCTGCCGAATGCCCCTCGAAGGTTTGAAGATTGCAGAAGGGGTTCCATTAATAAGGATAGAGAAGAAAGCTGAAGAAGTCAGATTTGCTATCCAACTAACCCGGACATCTCCAAACCCAAAGGAGCTCATAATCTCTTTCATAAAATTCCAATTAAGCTTATCATAGGCTTTAGACAAATCCAGTTTCAGCATCATACCTACTTTTTTAGTGACCCAGAGAGAGTGAAGAACTTCATGGGCTAAGATTATGCCATTTAAAATTTGTCCGCCTTCCACAAACCCTGATTGTTCAGGAGATATTAAAGTAGGAGGAGAGGTTTAAGGCGATTTTCCAGGACCTTCATGATGATTTTGTAAATGATGTTACATAGGGCAATAGGTTAGAACATCTCAGGGCTCTCTGCCATAGGTATTTTGGGAATCATAGCTAGAAAAGTGGAGTTGAGTGCCGGGAGAACTCCCCTCATTTTCCTAGATTCCTCCACAACCTCCCAGACCTCAATCTTGATCAAATCCCAAAATTGGTGGAAGAAATTTGTCGTGAAACCATCAGGGCCAGGAGATTTGCCATCCGCCATTTGGTTGATTGCTCCCTCCACTTCTTGAAGATCAATAGGTCTTATGAGCATCTCATTCTGCTCTGTGGTAACTGTTATCACACAATCTCTAGTTGTTTGTGGTGGATATCCCAATAGGGATGGTAGAGGATACAACTAGGAGGGTGTAACCAGCAATAGCCAGGTCCTCCGCTCGAATGAACAAAAGTCATGCCGGACAAGGCTACTGTCACTTTAGATGAAGCACTTGGCCAAGTCAAGGGGGAGACCCTGCTCAACCAGTGATGGTTGAGACTCAACAATCAGACATCCAAACCCAAAAGATAAACAAAGTGAGAGACAGAATGGATGACTAAGTGTGAGTTGTCTTCCAGCCTTAGTGGAATCGAGACTCTGGATGGAAATATGTACTAGATGAGACACATTCAGATCTGATTACACATGTAAATGATAAATAAATGAAGAATTAGAAGGCTGGAAATTAAATCAGCAAACAGAAAATTACTAGAATAGTGCTCGGGGACCCTGCCTATGGGGAATGAAGCTCAATATGATTTATCAATACATGGCGGCGGTAGATAAGTGATTTAGACACATACTCCAGCAATTAGAACTCGATTAGATGGCTGATTTAAGACACAAAAAACAGACCAGCAAGCAGTAAATTGAACAGCCCTAGGGGAATGGCTCAAACGGTGGTAAAATGGACCTAGGGCAGTAAAAAAAAGACGTTTTTAAGCACTTTCAGCTGCTGGTACTTAGTACGTTATGGTAAAATGACGATACGGAGCAGATTAAAGAGTACCCATAACCCAGAAAATTACCCAACAATCAGATTGGCTGAAATGCCCAAGGAGGGCGAATTCAACAGGTGACCAACGCCTAGTTCTAAGGGTAAATGGAGTCGGATTTGAATGAAACTTAAGATATGAAGGTTCTAGCATATATCATTACTGGGTTTTCGATTAAAAAGAAATCCTACGGTGAAAACTAATATTTTGTATTTTTATGGTTTTTTAAGTGAGTTTTCTGCTCAACACACACATATTCAAATTTAAAATGTTAGAGACCAGCAAGAACAACCTATTTGAGAGTGAATGAATGGATGAGATTGCCGAAGACTAGCTCTCCGAACTCAGTTGCTGAGCAACAGCGTGTTCCCTTTGCGTTCTGAGCTTCCAGTGGCCAAATTCGCCCTAGGTACCTACCACAAACAAGATCAAGGCAGTGATGCAGCAAATAATAAGAGAAAGCAGCAAGTAAAATGACTAAAATGAGAGAATTGAAAGGCTGAAAGTGCAATAACAACTCCCTTGTTAAAACTCTGAAGAATACGAGCAGTTGGGGGGTTCCCACTCCCAAAACTACGCCCTCCTCCAGCTGAGCTCTTCACCTGCAAGTCGAATGGCCAAGGACAATGTGGAAACAATACACTAGCAACTCAACAAAGCTATGGAAAACTAGATATCAGGCAAGCAACGCACATCTATCCATAAACTCAAGAAATTGTGGAAGAATGGCTCTATATCATCAAAAACTCAAGTGTACAAATGTGCCAAGAGGTTGCAATGGAGGTGAGTCCATTCTCTTATAGAGATGGTTCACTCTCTAGCTAGGTTTCCCCCCAAAATGGAGGGTTGAGATCATCTCCCCATCCACAAAATCGAATGGTGGAAATCACTCAAGAGGGGGATGCGAATTGCCCCAAGGAGAAGCACACTAGTGGATGAGAGGGACCATGTGGGGTCCATACAATATATGAAGTGGTGTTGGGTGGTGTCTATAGTATGTTTTGTCCCCCCAACATAATACATTAAGGCTCAATACATGAAACATACACCAAGTTGAATTCCCCTAGTGGAGAAAAACGCCCCCCTATGGGCAAACTCGTCCTCCATGGTGAGCTAGGCAAGTGAGGGCCCCACAAACATCAAATACAATGTCAAAACATACCAAAATTACCTTATGATTTACCTTTACCAATGCCAGCCATTGATTTTGCCATTTCACTATAGTTGCCTTAGTCAAAATTTTGATTTCCATGTATTTTATGCTGGTTTATATGGCTGAAGATGAAAATTGGGCTTTTGACCCACTTTTATTGCCTGGATTGCCGAACCGTCTGCTGCAATGTGATTGTGGACCCCAAAAGTAGTAGGGATGACCACTTGAACGACCCCGATCCATCACTTTGGCAATATTTGCCCCAAATCCATGATTTTTAATTAAAAGAGGTCAAAGTTGACCAATAATAATTAAAAATCTCTCAAATGGCTCAATGTTTTGCAATTCTGTCAGTTGCATGCTCATATGGAACCCCTGTAGATAATAAATGATCGAAATTGAAATTCCGATCGCAACATTTTTTCGGGCCCATTTTTGGCCTAGTCAACCCAGTTTGACCAAGTCAAATCTGGTCAACTATAGTGCTAGCTGAAACCTGTATGCAAGCATGAAGTGACAAGGACCGGACAGGGAGGAAGATTCGGATATTGAGGACTGACAACGGTGGTGAGTACACCGATAGAGAGTTCATGGAGTACTGCGTATCAGAGGGGATCAAGAAGGAACACACTGTTCCTCACACCCCGCAGCAAAATGGAGTGGCGGAGAGGAAGAACATGACATTGGTGAGTGTAACCAAGGCCATGCTATTTGATCAGGGATTACCACTATTCCTATGGGCCGAGGCATTTCGGACTGTAGTATATGTCCAGAACAGGTGTCCTCACACAACATTGAGGAGGAAAACACCTGAGGAGGTATTCACAGGTACTAGACCAGATGTGAGTCACTTACGCATATTTGGGAGTATCTTCTATTGTCACATTCATGCTGACACTAGGAAGAAGCTGGATCCTTCTAGAGAGAAGGGGCTTCTAGTTGGTTACAGTGAGACTTCCATGGCTTATAGAGTATATGTCCCAGCTCGCAAGAGGATCATTGTGAGCAAGGATGTCCAGTTTGATGAGGATGGAGTCTTGAGAAGATCTATGGACTTGCCAGCACAGGAGCAGCCATCAGAGGACTCGAGAGTCAAGTTGGAGGAGTTACAGGTACAAACACAGAGCACAGGTTTTGGTAGTTAGAGGGAGTCAGGTGGACAGGATCCTCCTATCATTGATGTGGAGGATGAGCAGCAGCAGGAAGAGGATATCTAGCAGCCGCAACAAACCACCATGAGGCGGAGCAAACCACCAGATAGACTGAGCTATATGGCACTGATGATAGAGTTGATTGACTCTAAACCAATGTAGTCAGACTCGGACTCGGCAAATACTTGGCTGGCTTGGGACTCGGCCGACTCGGCAGACTCGGATAAGACTCGGATAAGACTCGGCAAAGACTCGGCAAATATGAAAAATATGAAAAAAAATAAAAATGTGGTAACTTTTAAGCACAAAAAACATAGATAATGACATTTCTAATCCATATAAGTTATAAAAACAATTCTATGCAGAAATTCATTAGATCATCTCATAAAAATTAATAATACAACATTTGACACTCCATATTTGTATGCAAAATAGTGAACTGAAAGATTATTTCTTGAACACATTCCAAAATTGTACCAAGTTCAAATACATAGTACCAAGTTCAAATACATAGGTAAACATAACTAGAAAATAAAAAAAGATAGTGTCTCCAAGTCCAAGCTCGATTCTCATGCATGACTATGAGCAGTGGAACGCCTAGTATAGGCCCTAGTAGAGCTAGTGACAACATCACTAGATGGAAAAATCAACTGTGATGAAGGTGTGTTTGGCGTTTCCATTTCAGAAAATGGTACACCAGAGGGGACCCTCGGTCTCTTCATCAAGCCAAGCCAAATCAGGAGGAGCTTCATCCTCCACTACCCAATCAGAGACTAGATCAATTTGATCCAATAAAATTGGATCCAAATCCTTTCTCCGCAGCTGTTTTGTGAGCATCCGAAGGTTGTAATATATGTAGACCAACTTCTCCAACCTCTCATGCTCCAACCTGTTGCGCTTTTTGGTGTGGATGTGCTCGAATACTGACCAATTGCGCTCACAACCTGAAGCGCTGCAAGGCTGACTCAATATTCTGACGGCGAATTCCTGTAGTTGCGGTGCCTCAACGCCACAATCTACCCACCATTGGGCTGTTATAAAAAAAAAAAAACAAAGATTACAAGTTTTGCAATGTCAAACTTTAAAAATAAAACTAGCAAAATAAAATTTAACGAATTACAAATTGAATCTTACATGGCATTTTCTTCTCCCTGAGACGTTGTGTTGAGCTAAATCCAAACATGCCAGATGATTCCTTGTACATATCTCGCTGCATATTGATCAAGTCTTGAGTTTCTTGATTGGGGTACATCCTCTCAATGCATATCATCATACCTCTCATCACCTCAGGATCCTTTTGAATTTTAGACCCTACATTATAGAATATGCTCGGATTGAGATATGCCCCTGCAGCATGTAATGGTGAATGTAGTTGCCTGTCCCACCTGGAATCAATAATATCCCATATAGGGCGATATTTTGATTCATCCCCCTTATAGAAGACCTTGATGGCCTCTTTGGCCCTGTCCATCCCCTCATAAACATACCCCATTGGTGGTTTGTCACCATCCATGATCCTCAACACTCTCACAAGTGGTTCTGTCATGCTAACAATCTCAGTGACTTCCTCCCATAAACTATCTCTACGGACAGACAAGCTCATAGCCATTGCATCTGGTTTTGTGCTATCCTTATAATGTATCCATTCCCTGCTACTAACCATCCGTCTCAATGCTTGGTACTCATTAAGAAGGCTTTGGAGGGAGAGAAAGTTGGTTGCAAACCGTGTGACAGCAGGGCGACTGAGCTCACCTTCTGTGTGCTCTCTCATAAGACTCAGCACCCAAGCATGGTTATAAATGTACTTGGTGATTTGTTTGCACTCATGAACCACATCATGCACCCACTCCAACTTCCCAATGTCCTCCAAAATCAAATCTATACAATGGGCAGCACAAGGGGTCCAAAAAAGAGAAGGGTATTTTGCACAAAGCAATTTACCTGCTGCCACATAATTTGCTGCGTTGTCGGTGATTACTTGGACAACATTTTTGGCCCCCACTTCTTCAACAACCTCTGCTAACAATGTAAATATCAGATTTGCATCTTTCACATGTGAGGATGCATCAACAGATTTCAGGAACATGGTTCCTTTAGGGCAAGCCACAAGAAAATTTATGATCGTTCTATTCCTCTGATCTGTCCACCCATCTGACAAGATTGTGCAACCTGTAAACTCCCATGAGCTTTTAATGCTCTCCAACTGTTCCTTGACACACTGCAACTCCTCATCTAGATCTTTCCCCCTAAGTGCACTGTATGAGGGGGCTTTGTATCCAGGGCCAGCGCTTGCAATAGCATCTACCATGGGCTGATAAAATGGAGACCTTGCAATGTTGAAGGAGAGGCTGTCATGGTACCAAAACCTCCTCACTGCCATATCTGCTTCCTTCCTTTTCTTTTCATTAAAGCTGTCCAAGGTAGGTTGAGATCCCGGGGTCGTACGAGGAAGGAAGAAATTAGAGGTGATAGATGGACTTGCTGTAGCACCTGGTGCAAAACTTGATGAACAACTACCTGGGGGTCCCATTGGAGATCTGCCCATCCCTGCAGTTTCAAACCTCAGCCTAGATCTTTTGGCATTTTGGTCTTTGATGCTTTCCAAAGCAGTGTTCATTTCCGCTGTGACTTCTTCAGGGCAGCCATCACAAACTATGACATCTTTGCACACAACTCGAGCTAAGTGGTGTTTTAACCTGTTAATGCCCCCATACATAGTCGTTGGACAGTACTTGCACTTGACTTGATTGTCTAGCCCTGGGACCACGCGGATACAATGTTCCCATGCTTTATCAAGAGGCCTTCTAGATCCCTTAGGTGCCATGGATGACAATCTGAGTGGAAAAAGTTAAAAACAATTAAAATGAAATTTTATTTATGAATTAAAATTAAATGTAATTTGTTAAAAACTTAAAATAAAACTTAAAATAAACTAAAAAACTTAACAAATTTAAAAAATTAAAACAAATGCCAAAAACATAAAAAAGAATATGAATTAAAACCCAAATTGTAATTGAGAAATAAAGCTAGCATAATAGAAAGCAGATAGGTAGAGAAAAAAGAGAACCACAATTGCAATTTGCAGCTAGGGAAAAATGCCAACCCCATTTTCATTTCACTAACCACAAAGCTGCAACAAACCCAAAGCAGAATGAACAAAAACGGAACCTGTAAGCACCTGAAACCAACAAAACAACCAATCGCAGGCTAGGGCAACTCAAGCCTAGGTGGGAGAAAGGCAAGGCTGCTGCCATAAGAGTTTGTAGAAAAACAAAGAGAGTACCAAGGATACAGACCACCATTATTTTGTAAGCACAACAACACAAACACCTTGCAAATACCCACACTAGCAATGAGATGAGGGCTAGGGCAACTCGAGCTTAGGTGGATTCATGGCTGTCATCTCCTTCTTTCATGACTTTATTACTCGACATGCATTTGTTCTATTACTCATACGTGTTTAGCTATGCTCATTATCATCATCAAAATTATATTAGATTTAGATTTAGAATGAATGGGAATTCATCTCAGCTGTCCCATAACTTATTGTTCATGTTGGATGCATTTGCAAGATTTAAGCCAACAATACAGGTTGCCTTTTATGTTGGATCTATTTATGAATACTTGGGGTGCAAATTGTTTAATAAGTTGATTTCCCTCTCTTTGCATCCATTTGTTTATTTCACCTTTGAATAATGCACCAAAGAGCTTGGCCATTCTTGTTTTCCTTTGATTTTGTAATTATTGTGTGATTCATGGCTTTTAATTTTTGTTTTTTGGAAAAATGCATCTTAGGTCTTAGTTTTCAAATGAAATTTAAAAAATAAATAAAATTACATAATACATAATAACATATATTAAAATTTTAAATTTTAAAAATTACATTGTAATATGTATTTTAATTTTTACATTGTATTTTTATTTTACAGTTTACAATGTTACATATATATATATTTTTTAAAATACAATATATTAACTTTTATGTGTTTTTTAAAGTTTTAATTTAAATTTTTTAAAATACAATGTCATATATGTTAATGTAATAATAATTACAAATACATATATAAAATTGTATTTTAAAACTTTAAATTAAAACTTAAAAAAACATATAAAACAATTAATATATTCAATATTGTATTATAAAACAAAACATATATGTAATTAAATTTAAAACATATAAAATTAAAATTTAAAACATATAATTAAAATTTAAAACATATAAAATTAAAATTTAAAACATATAAAATTAAAATTTAAAACATATAAAATTAAAACATATAAATTAAATTAAAATTAAAATTTAAAATATATAAAATTAAAATTTAAAACATATAAAATTAAAATTAAAATTTAAAACATATAAAATTAAAATTAAAATTTAAAACATATAAAACATATAAAATTAAAATTAAAACATAAATTAAAATTAAAAACATATAAAACATAAAACATATAAAATTAAAATTAAAATTAAAATTAAAACATAAAACATATAAAACATATAAAATTAAAATTAAAATTTAAAACATATAAAATTAAAATTTAAAACATAAATTTAAAACATATATATAATATATAATTAAAATTTAAAACATATAAAAAATTAAATTTAAATTTTAAAGTTTTAAACTATATACAAAATTTAAATGTTGACCAACCTTAGCAGGTCGACGGAACAGGCAGCCGACGGGACCACGGGACCAGCAGCAACTCAACCCAGCAGGCCGACAGAACCCAGTAGGCCGACGGGACCAGCAGCAACTCAACCCAGCAGGCCGACAGAACCCAGTAGGCCGACGGGGACCAGCAGCAACTCAACCCGTCAACGACAGTCACCCATCAGCAGCTCAACACGTCCAGAACCCGGCAGCAGCTCAACCCGTCGATGGCGTTCGATTATCTTCAATGGCGTTCGACTCTCTTCAATGGCAGCCCGTCCGTCGAACTCGAAACTCTAAACTCAAATCGGAACTCTTCAATGGCAGCCCAGCAGCAGCAGAATGAAGATACTCGAAACCCACGAACTCGAAACCCACGAAAACTCCCCTCCGTCGAACTCGAAACCCACGAAAACCCAAATCGGAACTCAGACTTCGGCTCACGGCTCACTCACACTTCGCGGCTCACTGTGAGTGGAGGAGGACCCCGGACGCCTTCTTAAAGGCTCAATCCGGTGGCAAACTTTCGCGCCAGTTTTTTTGGCGGCAATTTGGAAGCCCGCGGTGGTCAACGATTGGCCCATTAACCGCCACGAGGGATGGACGACAGCCCGCGAGTAATCGCCGAGTTTCAACGAGTGCCGAGTATTCGGCGAGTTCCACGAGTGTACGCGAAACCCGCGAGTGGCGAGTTCCACGAGTGTACGCGAAACCCGCGAGTGGCGAGTTAGACCGCCGAGTAAGCCGCGGTTATTCGGCTGGCTGTTGACTCGGCAAGACTCGGCCATACTCGCGAGTATTCGGCGAGTGAAACTACACTGCTCTAAACCTTCCAGTTTCAAGGAGGCTGCACAGCATGATGTGTGGCAAGAGGCCATGGTTGAGGAGTATGACTCAATCATGAAGAACTTCACACCCCGCAGCAGAATGGAGTGGCGGAAAGGAAGAACATGACATTGGTGAGTGTAACCAAGGCCATGCTATTTGATCAGGGATTACCACTATTCCTATGGGTCGAGGCATTTCGGATTGCAGTATATGTCCAGAATAGGTGTCCTCACACAACATTGAGGAGGAAAACACCTGAGGAGGTATTCATAGGTACTAGACCAGATGTGAGTCACTTACGCATATTTGGGTCACTTACGCATATTTGGGAGTATCTGCTATTGTCACATTCATGCTGACACTAGGAAGAAGTTGGATCCTTCTAGAGAGAGGGGCTTCTAGTTGGTTACAATGAGACTTCCAAGGCTTATAGAGTATATGTCCGAGCTCACAAGAGAATCATTGTGAGCAAGGATGTCTAGTTTGATGAGGATGGAGTCTTGAGAAGATCTATGGACTTGCCAGCACAAGAGCAGCCATCAGAGGACTCGAGAGTCAAGTTGGAGGAGTTACATGTACAAACACAGAGCACAGGTTTTGGTAGTTAGAGGGAATTAGGTGGACAGGATCCTCCTATCATTGATGTGGAGGATGAGCAACAGCAGGAGGAGGATATCCAGCAGCTGCAACAAGCAGACACTAGGCCACGACCTAGGTGGGATAGGTCCACTGTTCAGGATTCCAGGCAGGTGAGTCTTCCATAGAGCTCCATGAGGCAGAGCAAACCACCAGATAGATTGAGCTATATGGCACTGATGACAGAGTTGATTGACTCTGAACCTTCCAATTTCGAGGAGGCTGCACAACATGATGTGTGGCAAGAGGCCATGGTTGAGGAGTATGACTCAATCATGAAGATCCAAGTATGGGAGGTTGTGCTGAGGCCTAAATGTAAAAAGGTGGTGGGATCTAGATGGATCTACAAGGCAAAGCATGCAGCAGACGGAAGTGTGGAGAAGTACAAGGCACGCTTCGTGGCTAAGGGGTATTCACAGAAGGAAGGTATTGACTATGAGGAAACCTTCGCCCTTGTCTCCAGGTATTCTTCTATTCGGACTATCCTATCATTGGCAGCAGAGATGGGTTGGCGCGTTCATCAGATGGACGTGAAAACTGCCTTCCTCAATATTGAGGAAGAGGTGTATATTGAGCAGCCAGAGGGGTTTGAGGTGGAGAGCAGGGAGTCGCAGGTGTGCAGGTTGTAAAGAGCTCTTTATGGGCTCAAGCAGGCACCTTGAGCATGGTACTCGAGGATCGACAACTATCTATGAGAAATGGGTTTCCAGCGGAATGAGGCAGACCATAACTTGTACTTCTTGTCAGGTGAGGTACCTCTCATACTGGTACTATATGTGGATGATCTCTTTCTTACAGGAGATGAGAGGCTGATCAGAGATTGCAAGTCCATCTTGCAATGGAGTTTGAGATGAACAGACCTTGGGTTGATGCATTACTTCCTAGGTCTGGAGGTTGGCAGAGAGATGGGATGCTTCTTCATTGGTCAAGGGAAGTATGCAGTGGAGATCTCGAGGAGATTCTCAGGATGGAGGACTGTAGGCCCATGTTCACGACTCTAGTTACCAACTGGAGGAAGATTGATGTATCGGATTAGAGGAGTTTGATCCTACATTGTATCGACAGCTTATCGGGTTGCCTTATGTATCTCGTCAACACACGACCAGACATTAGCTTTGGCAGTTAAACTCTTTGAGTCAGTTCATGGTGAACCCCTCGAAGAGTACATTGGACAACTGCAAAGCACATACTTTGCTACATCAGAGGCATAGTGGAGTATGGATTGGTTATTAGCGTAGTGGGAGTATACAGTTGGAAGTTTTCACAGATACTGACTAGGTAGGATGTGTAGAGATCGGAAGAGCACTTCGGGTTGCCTGCTTCAGCATAGGATCAAGGGTTGTCTCTTGGTTCAGCAGGAAGCAGAAGTCAGTTGCATTGAGCTTGATAGAGGCTGAGTACATGGCAGCCAGCATGGCAGCATGTGAGGGGATGTGGCTAAGGAAGTTGCTCTCAGGATTATTGGGAGTGAGTTGGAGACTTCTATAGTTCACTGTGATAATCAGAGTGATATCAACCTTCTGAGAATTCAGTGTTCCATGACAGGAGTAAACACATGACATCCGGTATCACTTCCTCAGAGATTGTGTTCAGAGAGAACCATTGGTTGGAGTACATTTAGACAGATGAGAAGGTGGCAAACATATTCACCAAGGCACTTTGCAAACTCAAGTTTGTGAAGTTCAGAGACAAGTTGGGGTTGCTATTGAATCCCTTCCTCGTTGAGAGGGAGTGTTAGAAAGTGGCAACAAGGAAGGTCTTCTTGCTTTGCATGTGTCCTTGCATGCAAGAAGACTTAAATCAGGAATCCAAATGTATTTGATGTATTATACAAAGTTTAGACTTAGGAAAAGTACATTAAGTGATCTAATTATTAATTGACTTAATGTAGTCACTTTTATAAAGTGCAAGTGAAAATAATTTTAGTGATTGCTAATCTAATCTTGGCCATTGATCTCACCGGAGGATCTCATCCATAGATCCATAGTGAGATATTAGGGTTTTCGCTTGGCCATTGAGTTAAAAGGAGGATCGATTTGGTAGAGGACACAGAGAGAGATAGAGAAGTTTGCAGAGAAGAAGACGGAGGAGCAATCATTCTGCAGATCGATAGAGTGATCAGGCAGAAGGGAGGACCGTACGGATTTGTTGAGAGGGATACCGCACAGATCCGTACAACACCAGACAACAGCTCAGCCGTACAACATCCCACACGTGTGAGGGCCGTACAGATTCCGTACAGCTGACGCAGAGGAATGTACAGCTGCGTAGAGGGCCGTACAGATCAACAGGGTGTTCTCACTGATTTGCAGAGGTTCGATTTTGCCAGGTTGGGTAAATCGATTTTCAAATATCTTCATAATAAAATTTCTTCTCAGACTGCTGCATCGGGTTTTTCCATCTTGGGTTTTGTCCGGGGGTTTATACCCAAAAAGATTTGTGTTGTCTCCATTGATGTGATTGATGCTATGTTTCTTTCAGTATTTATTTTCCGCTGCATAGTGAAGAAATCCATGTGTGGTTAATAGTGGCAATTGGGTTTAATTAATTAATCTGTCATACATTAACTCTAGTGTGGATTTTAAGGAAATTTACAGCTTCACACTTGGGATCAATGATGATATTTTGGCTAAGCCCAAAATTAGAATTTTGGTGGCACTCTACTTAGTAGAGGCAGAGTATATGGCAACGAGTACAACTAGTCACGAGCAATGTTATCGTAACCGGTAAAACCGACCGGTACAACCAGGTTCACCAGGCACCTAGCCGATGCCTGAACCAGAAAACTTGCAAAATTGGTTTGGACCGGTTGTGAATCGGCTGTCAAAACGGACCGAACCGGCTGTTAACCGACCGATTTTGACCGGTTCCGTACGGAACCAGCCAGTCTGTATTTTGCTTATTTTTGGACTCTAGGGGCCATTTAGAGCCTCTTTATTAATGTATTTTGGTTCAGAACTTCAGAGATATATTGCACTTGGTGCTATTTTGGTTATTTGCATCCGTACTTGCTATATATATGAGAAAATTTGCATATTTGTGTATTAATGGTTTGGATTCATATGTATGCACATGAATATATATGTTTTTTACAAATATGAATAGTTATGTATTTTTTGGTCAACTGGTTTTTTTCCGGTTCCGGTCCGGTTCACATTTTGGGCTCTGCCGGTTCTAATAACTAGCAGGTTTATTTGATTGGGAGTTGGATCCCATAGTCATTTACTGTGATAACTAGAGTTGTATCAAATCTCTGAGAATCCATGTTTTGATGACATATCTAAGCACATTGGGATTAGCTCTCACTTCATTCGAGATAGGATTTAGAAGGGAGCAGTGAAGCTCTAGTATGTAGCCACAGATCGGTAGGTTGTTATTCTGACCAAGCCTTAGCAAAAGGGAAGTTTGAAGCATTCAGAAACAAACTTGGATTGGTGCAGAATTCCTTCATTGCTAAGAGAGAGTGTTGATGTTTGTAGCTCGGACAAGAACTTCCGCATAGGTTGTGTCAAACATGCGTGGAGAGTCCATGTCAAATCTATTTTGTAATTCACTATTTATAAAGTGAAAGTCTTTAAATTAGCTGTTGAGTCTAATAAGTGTAATTTTAATACATTAGTGATTTAGACTAATCTCAACCGTACATCTCACCGAGAGATTAGGGTTTCAGCTAAAGTATAAAGGCAGGTCAAGGTAGAGGGAAAAGACACATTCATTTTTCACCCTAAAGACAGTTTGGTCAGGAGGTGAAGTAATTCATCCGTGGGAGCAGAATTAGAGCACCGAGATGAGCTCAGATCAACATCCAGGCAGCAGGTACAACAAATTTGTACAATAGTATGGACCGGTACAACAAATCTGTACTTCATACCGACGAGTACAGCATATCCATATAGACATTCGGATCTGTATGGGATTCCGTACAGTCGTACAAGCAAATCCATACAGCTGTACGAAACAGTTCTGTACAGCCATACAGACAGCTGTATTGCAGGGCAGCAAGTTTCAGACTGTTTCTCGATTTCTAGTGGGCAGTTTTCCTTAGTAAGTTGCAGATTTTTCTTTGTCGGAGTGTACTGTACAGCTGCATGTTCTTGGCAGCTGTGGAGGTTTTCCTTGTAAGTCTAGATCTATTGATGAAAAGCTGATTTGAAGGTGCTAATCGTCTGTGTATTGTGCTTTGCTTCCGCTGTTCTAGCTATATGTGTGATCCTGCTATGTGAAGAATTTAATGTTCTTCAAATTAAATCAGTTGATTTATTTTAGAACATAAGGAGAGCATTCTCCTGCGGTTTAGAAAATTTACATAAGTTACATCTATAAAAGAAGGTACACAAAACTGTAATAGAGAAAGATCCATTATAAAAGGCAAAACTTTCCTAGCAAACCATAAATAGAACCTCCATCAAATATACTATCTATCCTGGAATATGGGCCCATGCACTTGATCCAAAAAGCCTGATATGCAAAACTGTTGAAGTTATACCTTGGTCAAGGGTTTAACACAGTAGATCAAGCCCACTATGCAAAGTGTACAGCTAGATGTGCACTGTAAACTGTGTCAGCAATACCATCTAAAAGATCCTTGTTGCAGACCGTTACTCTACAAAAGGACTTGAAGACACAACTCTCTGTATGACAAACCATCGCATATAGACTTCTTCTGTATCTGGTCTGCCCAAATATAAGTAGCATGTTGAATAGGGAAAAGAGCTATTTTGAGATCATTAGGTTCAGTGAAGAAGAAGGCTCTGTAAAGTCTTAAAGACATCCCTTGTATAGATCGGAGAAGGAAATAGTGCCAGCTCTTTCAAGAAATCTGCAATGTATTACTTTTGTATTTAGGGAGCACAAGCCTTGCAAAAAACACAGCCCTAGAGAAATATTACTGCAAACTGATGATCCAAGAAAACCCAAGTTCCACACTGTAAGATATGATGCTGCTAGCCAATGTTTTTGAGATCATATAGCTGAAGTGAGCTGTGAAGAAGGGTTAAAATCCTAGGAAACCCTAAAAGATGATCAATAAACTCTAGATCTACAACCCTTAGGGCAATGCCTCTAGATAACGCGTAGGATAAGAGACAACCAAAACGCCACCACTTTCCGGCTATTTTGTGTCCAAAACCAGTTGAAATTCATGCCTCAAATTGTAATTTTCACATTTTTGTAATTTGAAGAAATGGGGATTGGCTGATCTAGACTAATTGCCCAATTTTAAAACTACCCAGATCACCGAAATTGCGATCTGAGCACTCAAATTGAGATTTTGGCAAAATTGCTCTGCCGTATTCCGGCGAATCTGGGGAGTTTTAGTTAGCCCTTATAAGCTTCTCTAGATAATAATCTCTGGATCACTTGTTGTGTCAAGAGGTGCATTCTACAGCCCAGTAGGGGGAGATGTGTAACTCCTTCTCTGCTCATCCTGGAGCTGACACGTGTCCTTTTAAAAATAATAAAATATTAAAAATAACATGTCGACTATTTAAAACATTTACAACGGCATATATAAAACTACACAATTTAGATAAATTAAAATGCTTCCTCAACATTTGCACTCTAAAAAGGGGTTTGCATTTCGATAGATTTGATCCCTCTAGGTGCTTGTTGCGCCGAAGAGGCGCATTCTACAGCCAAGTAGGGGGAGATGTGTAACGCTTTCATGCTCATCAAGCTCGACACATGTCCTTTTTAAAAATAATAAAATATTAAAAAATAACATGTCGGCTATTTAAAACATTTACAACGGTATATATAAAACTACACAAATTAGATAAATTAAAACCCTTCCTCAACATTTGCACTCTAAAAAGGGGCTCCTCTACATTTGCACTTCATGAGATTTGATCCCTCTCTGCGCTTGGTAGATCCCCTTTAAGATGGATCTGCTGGTAGAGAAAAAAACAGATCTGAAACCCTGATTCCGTAGCCCTTAGGGCGATGCCACTAAACAAAAATATTCAAAAACATGGCTGAAAATTCCTGATATAAAGACTAGTGAAGAAACCTTGATGCTGGGGACATCAATATATGAACAAAGATCACTGAAAAGAGGTGCACAAGAAAACCCAAACAATGTCAAACAAAACACCTTTTTTTCCCAGCGAATGATAACACCATAAAAAGCAACCCCAAAACTTCTTGATTTGGAGATTATTTTGTATACTAAAGTTTGATGACAAAGTATACCAGCATGAAGAGCCAAAAAGAGAACCTTAACCAGCAGTGAAATAAGTAGAGAAAGGTTTCACACCTGCTCTGATACAATGTTGAGATCACAATAGAATGAGGGGATTAAATATACCCAAACAGTCAACCCAAAAACTGCAAAAGTAAAAGAGAAAACAACACTAAACAAGTGTGCTAGGGATGTCCAAAAGAATGTGCAAGAGAGAAAAACACAACCATGGAACTAGAGAACTACAAAGATATAGTGCCTGTAGGCTTAATCACATGTTACACGTATAAAAAATTATGCTTGTAGGCTAAAGAATAATCACGAGATCACATGATCACACAAGATGATGTTACAAATGAGGTTTGAGTTGTGTATTTATACACACGACTAAAATAGGGTGTCCTTGCAAGAGAATTTATGGGTCCACATAAGTAGGGCACACCCGCCAAGAGGGTTATTGAGCGGTGAGCCTACATATCAAAGTTGACTAGGTTGACCTGAAACATAACCCAGTATTACAATAAATGATGGCCTTAGTGATAATTAATGCCTAACAAAATGTGTTAATGACACAATATGAAATGGCCATGGCCGCATGTAAAGACACCATTCTCAACATTATTCGAATTAATTCTATCGTAAGATTTTGAAAACAACTAGCCTAAAGTTTATTAAAGCTGAGGAGAAGAGCCACAGGTGGACAGTTTACATCCTCACATGTCCACATGCAGAGAAACAATGTATGTCAGTGGAGAGTGGAGATAATTTCTTTAAAAGGAACTTTCATTATATTGCAAATAATGATAAGAAGACGGGGGACATAAATGGCTTGTAAATGCATGAAGGAACCAGATATGAACCAACAGAAGAACGTGATCTTGCTAGGCTGGGTTTATTTCAGAAATCATCCCTGGTCACTTGGAAACTAGATTAGTATTTTTAACATTCTTGTACAGATAAATAATGCATACACTGGTGCATCTTATGTTGACAATTTCGGTTGTACTACTTAATTTTGCAGATGAACCATGCTTTGCAAGATGAAATACGAGAAATCAATCACCAACTGATAGATACTGTAGTTGATGTGAGTGAAGATGACAATGATGCAGCTGCAGCTGCAGCTGTGGGGAGAGATGGGATTGTAGTAAAATGTTCCTACAATGCAATAGCATTGAGCCCAAGCATGAAGACTCGCTATAGATCATCTCAAATGGTGAGTCCTTCCAGTTTTTTTTTTTTTATAATGATTTTATCACTTCTTGAATAAATAGTACACTATTATAATCTTGCCATTTCCTACAATTGGTGTCATCAATATGCTCTTTTTCAGGGACTGAAGGTGCCTTCAGAAATATCAACTGATAATTATCTGTGCATAGCTTATTTATAGTTGCAAGGTTCCACATTCGATTTGATATGCTCCAAGGTTCCACATTCTTTTGAATTATTTGTCTTATGTGATTGTGCTTTTCAGATACCCATTTCACCATTACGCTTGCTTATTCCAGAAAATTATCCAAATTCTTCTCCCATACTTCTAGACAGAGCTCCTGTTGAACCATGGTGAGTAGATTCTATACTGTGATTGGAAATCCTTTTCAATTTCAGTTGTGTACATGTTCTTGTGCATTATCATATGTTTGTATTCTTACAGTGTTCCTCTTCGAGCTAATCATGTTTGCACTCTGACAGCAAGGAATATGAAGACCTCTCATCTAGAGCAAGATCAAACTTCCATGCAGCTGTACGAACTCTTCCACAACAAATGTCCTTAAAGGTATTGGCAAAAACCTGGGATCTGTGTGCTCGGAGGACAGTAGATGAATATGCACAACAGTGTGGAGGAGGTAGTTTCAGTTCAAGATTTGGTGCATGGGAAAGTTGAGCAAATGCTTAATTATGGCATATTCAAGTGGTGGAGTGCTTGTATATTTTTCATTTGTTATATCTACTCTCAAGGGAAAGAGAGTATTCCTTGGTATTTTTACGCATTACCACTTGATCTCTAAGCTTAGTGTTAACTTTCATGGAATCACGGACATGTTAATGATCCATTGTGCCCATCATGGTTTTCAGTAGCACGTGAAAATATTGTAGCAGCCCATGTGTCATATTTTTGGGGAATAGTTTTCATATGGTATCCCATTAAGTTGCTGCATGTGGAAAGTAATCTCATCCACTACCGTTTTAGTTGATTCTGTCAAATCTTGATTTTAAGAGAAGCAAGTCACTACAAAACAACCAGGATGACAGCTCCCAAATATCTAGACTTCTCTTAAAGCGTGAGAAGATGAGTGGACACAATACACTGTCGATGAAACTAATTTGCATGTGAGAATACATCCCAAGGATTTATAGTCCTTTTAGAAGTAGTTCATAATTAATGCTTGGATTTCCTTCTGGAAATAAGGTAAACACCTTTCAGAAATGGCAGTATCTAAAGCATCTATAATTTTTCCTTAAGCTTTCCATTGGCTTGTTTATTAATGCAGATGAAAGTCAAAAGGTCAGAATTCCGCTGCATTGGATATTTAAAATATGTAATTGTCAAAAGCATACTTGTGCTACATGACGTTCAAAGTTCAAACGCCTCTGAAACAACTACTAGTCATTCCTACATGCAAAAGACAGATTTGATTAAACTTTAAGCCAATATATGTTGGAATTAGTTCACAATCTTGGGTACAGAAAGGTCGGAGCATGCAAAAACCAACTACAAACATATGGCTATTTAGTTTCATTTACAATTCTACTTTTCTCAACCGTTGCCATCCTAACACCCTGGATTACAACTATGAATCATGATTTGAGTTCAGTCAATTTCATAGCAGAGATTTGTCTAGAAATCTCTATGGGTATAGACTAAGGCCCAATGTGATGTTTTGCATACAGTTTTGAATTTTGATGGGCCATAGATGGTTTCTATTATAATAATCTATAATTAATTGTTTTGATTTTTAAACTTTTTTCTGAAGAGTCTGCAAGATCAATTTGAACTCAAGTAACCTAACAATTGGTTTGTCTTGGTAATTGTTTTTCACAAACTCTCAGATTTGATGACACGAAAGAATTCAGAGGAGAAAACCCATTGATTTCTCAAGTTCCATTGATTTCTAGCCTTTGGTATTCCTTAGTCTTCCTAGAATATTGAATTATTATGGTAACGTGGCCGTAAAAAATTTCTACTCGTAATTTTGTGGTCGTTGGACTATTTTAAGAATAAACATTCGAAGGCCACCAAACAACCTTTGAACTTGTCAATCTTGAGATAGATTAATGTTAGTGAGTAAATAAGCCTTCGTCAGAGAATGATTCTCCCGTCTTCTCCAAATTGATATATATTCTATGACAAATGTCAGAATCAAATCAGCTCCAGTCCTGCTTCTCATGAAAATTATCCTTATAAATTTCAACTGGTCCATCACCTTCAACATTACTTCATGAGTGTTTGCATGTGGATTTGTTGGTTCCTTTGAACCACCTCATCTACCCTTGTAGATTGTCTTCACCTACTACGTACACAATTATCAGTTTGAAACATTGTGGAAGTTATCATGAAAGACTATGCATCCTCTTATCTCCCACTACATTTTTTTTTTACTTTGATCTAGAGCTTATAAAGCTCTAATCTCGAACATAATCCTGTGTTTACTAGGCATCCGTGTTCTCACCATGGCTTAGGAGCTGTACATTGACCACTTATGCATTTTTTTATGAGCGTGGTTTATCAACCTAACAATTTTTCTCATAGCTTCCCTATTGATCTTGTTGACCCTTGAAATCACCTCCCCCTTAGTGGGGTAAGTGAACTAACTGGAAAAGCTCAAAGCTCAAACATAACTTCGTGCTTACTGGGCATCCACTTTCTTATTGTTCTTGGGAGGTATATCCACCTTCTTAATGTTTTGGGGAGGTTCTCATTGGCTTGCTTACGAATTTTGATCACTGCAATTCCCCTACATATGAATTTGTTCACAGTAGTCCCAGTGACCCAAGGCACTCTCCAAATTACCTCATTACTTAGGTAAGAGGCTTATTTGTATAGACCATAATTTCCTACAATATTCCCCAACTTGTTTGGACATTTTTTGGTTGGAATAACAACTCGAAACATACATTAAGTAGGTGAAGAGTTACATGACAAAATTAACAAGACCAAGTAGCCCTTGTTGGGAGATGCCTCAATTTGCTTTAAGAAATGACATTGAGAGAGCGAATCTATCTTGGTGTTCTTTAAAAACTTTAGCATCTCATCTCTAAGTTGAAGGGAAATGTTGCCCATGGGAATGTGGTCTAGTGGTAACCAATTAAGTGATTGGGCTTGTATCAACTCAGAGACTTCGGTTCAAAATGTTCGAGTGAGTGCAAATGAGGATAGGTGCAATCTTTGGATGACTTTGATCATAGATAGACCCCTCATAACATGACAACTTAGCCAAAGAAAATCTATAAGATGCATTTCTTAAAAAAAAATGTTTGAGGGGAATCTTGATTTTCATACTTGAGGTTACTTTGTCATTTTTAAGGATCTTTTATAGAATACTCAAATTTAAACATTTAAGGTTGTTCTAGGGATTGTCGCCACCTTTAAAAAATATCTCAATTGTTACATTGGAAGGGAATCTTGAGTTTTGTACTTGAGGTAACTTGTAATACCATAGTTTTGATTCTTGGAATGTATTAGATAAGGTTGTGTATAAATCGTAAATGCATGTTTATAATGTCGAGAGTCCAACCATGTGAACATAAACAAATGACCCCATGTGTAAATGATTTTAATATGCTAGTATGTATTCCCAATTTAGAGCTTAAAGCCAAGTCTTTTTTTGTTTTTTTTTTTTGTACTAGGGGAATCGACAACTGGGGACTGGGCTGGTACTCGCGTGACACGGGGTCAGGGGATCCAATCCCGCTACCACTATACCCCTAGGTGTCCCACAACCGCACACAAGCATGGGACACGTGTAAGCCCGGGTGTGATTTGAACTCGTGACCTCTATTTACAACATGTGACTTCATATCAAGTGAATCGCCAATGAGCCACACCCACGCGGGCTAAGTCTTGAGTAAGGAATTGCTATGCAATTAGATGATGTATATATACTTATATGGACCACGTGGCAGGCTTGCTATGTTGAACTCATGTGAAGTAAATATTGATGTTGGAATATAATATATAATGGTCTAATATAGCTATGAAGAACACAAGGATTGATTCTGCCAAAGGGGAAGAGGAAAGGGGCCCTATGTGAGAGTAATTCACTATTCCCAAGTGTTTATGAATCAATTTAATTCCCATCGCGTGCCTTAAATGAAGCTATCCACCTTCCTTGACTTATAAAACCAATCATTGAAAGCATGTAAGAGGTTGGTGGGGAAGTTTTCTCACATAGTTATTGAAGCATGAGTTGGCTATTGTTACCCTCCAGATCCTTTGTATGGTGCCATATCAAATATACCAAAGAGGAGGGGTCCCTTTTCATTGGAAAGGCCAAGTTGGGGTTTGTTTTATGTAAAAGTGTTGGTCTAATGGGGCTCAAGGCTTTTGGTCTGGTCATGGTAGGTCTTCCTGGTTTTCATTTCAAGGAGTATTGGCTTAGTGGCTTTGTTGACTACCCTTTGATGGGTAGAAGTCTCCCATCATGTTGGGCAATTATGTTTCGGATTGGTGCTTCGGTGCTTCCTCGGATGACTCCATTATGACACATGGCTTAGGGGCTCCCAACCACACTTATGTTTATGCTATGCAGATGGCGATTTTCATGTAAGGGTTATCCTACCTGCCTTAGCACACCTCGTGGATACCCCTTTGGACCTATTTTCTTTGTACGACCCCTTCCTCTTGGTCATCCTAGTCATCAATGACAAATTGTCCACCTTCTTTGCAAGCTTCAAGAGGTCGTACCACCTAAAGGAGGGCATTGAGGGAAAAAACAGAATGTTGGGGTTAGATGGGGTATGATGCTCTTCTTCCAAGCTCAACTTTTCATCATGTTGCACCACTTCATCTTTTTTCTCATTATTTTATGTTTTATGAAGTTTAGTCTCTGGATTGTGGGTGACAAACCCTAAAAAAATCTAGTTTAAGTCATTTCAAGACATTTTAGGTAGGTCAACCTAGAGGAGTGAAAACATGTGTCTTTTTTGAAAAGGCATTTATTGTCACATACAAGTAAAGCACTCATTCATTTGTCACACAAGATCATGGGATCAAGTAAAATCTTATTCTTATTTCTCCTTGTGTATTCTTGGCTAAGTGGTGCATCTCTTTCTTTGAGAAAATTTTGGGTTTCTAATGGTGGAATGTGATGTGAAGGCTTGTTTACTATCTTCTCAAGTCTTCTTAAAGATGAAATGATTCTTGGGAGGGTTACTCTCTTATATTTTCTCTTCAATTGTGGTAAGTTCTCTTTATTTGTTGTCTTACACTGTAAGAGGCATAGGTAAGCCTAATCTAGGGTTTTTATGCATGATAACATAGTCTTGTAAGTAAGATGTCTCTCGTTGGATAGCCTCTCTTGTATTGGGACTTAGCTTCTTTATTTTTCCATAGTTAGGTCAATGTCAACACAACCCACGGTTTCTTGATTTTGTCCAAACTCATACAAAATTGATGTGCTAAACTCGATCACGATTCCTTGGTGCTCGGAGGGATAAGATCTAGATCTTATTTTCCTTTTCTGCACCCATCTCTTTTTTTTTCAAATTTTTGTACTGTATATTGCAAAAAATACAAAAAATAAAAATATGGAAAAACCCTAAAAATTACATATTTGCAAAAAATACAAAAGATATTTATTTTTGACATTGCAATCATTGTACTTGTTATTTTTTGAAGTTAGTTATTGTTGTTGTAGTTTTCTGAAGTTATTATATTGCTGAAAAAATCCATAAAAGGTGGAAAAAGTCGTAAAAATGTGGTTTTCTAGCTTAAAAAGCCCTAATTTGAGGTTGCGTCGGCTTTGTTTAAGTTATTGCAGATCTGTTATAAGTGTATTGCAGGCCCAATTTAAGAGGAAGTTCAAACCCTAAAGTCTACAAGAAGTTCTTGGGCCATTTCCAAGTCATTTGGGGTTACCCTGTGGTTTTGAAGTGCTTAATCTTTCTATTTCAACCCTTATTGCAGAAAATTGCAGATCTGAAAGTGAAATCAACTCCTAAATGCAACATTCATCCATCGAGAAGAGGGCACCCTAGGGGGGTTGATTCTCCTCTTCTTGTTGATTGTCGGGAGGTACTTTTTGGGGTATTGTCATGGTTGGATTTGGTTCTTCTTCCATTTTCATGTTGCTGGTTTTTACAACATAAAAGTGATTTATCTTCTAACTTATTTAGCATCCATGATTTGTTGCTCCTAAATCTTCGATGTCAATAAACATTTATTACATATCTTTTGTTGACTCCAATAAGGCACTGGTTTACTAATAGTGGGAAGGTTTTGTAGGGATAGAGTTGTTTCCATTAAATATCTTACAGGTCTATTATTACCTAGTTTGTAAAGCCTCTCGTGGCCCAAGGAGTAGGCCTAAAACGATGAGAGTTAGCATTGTGGTGACATTGGGTGTTTCTCTCGAATAGTTGTTAATCTTTAGCACTAGTCCTAGTTTCCTAATTGAGAGGGTGCTAGATTTTCAGGTAACAGGTACAATCATTATGGGGAAGAATATGAGTATGTCATTCCTTTTGTTAGAAGTAATTTTAATAATAATTTCCTCTCATTGTCATGCATTCATTCATGCTATCACTTTCATGTTCATGCGAGAGGCCTCTCATGTTGCATTATGTTCTAAATATTTTAGTGATATATTAATTATAAACAATAAATTATTAATTACTAAGGTGAAAGGGCATAACCCTTCACTTTGCATGCTCAAGCCCTATAAAGGAGAGCCTCATTGTAATAATTTATCATCTTCTATCAATATATTATTATTTTATTTTCAATCATGGAAGACAGACTCACTTCTTAATCCCCCAACCGGACACGGTTGCTACATTGGTATTAGAGTGGTCTCGCTCCTCTGCTGAGCTCGGATTCATCTCTTCATTCCACTCCCCCACAATCTCTCTTCACTCATTTCGCTGAACTCCATTCTTCTTCATCCACTCTCGGTTCACCCTTGATTCCTCACATGCCCTCTCAACTCTCACGCAGTCCCCTCGCCTTCCACACTACACCTTCTCCACGCCTTCGCTGCCTCCATGCTCCTCCACTCCCTTTCTCCCTTGCCTTCCGCCTTCCATCCACCTACGTCCCAATCCATTGCCACCCCCCGCTATCACATGTTGCCATCTTCACCAAGCTCCTCCCTCCACCTGCTCGATGCCCCCTCCTTCCCATGCGTGAACTTTCACTCTACGCGCACCTCCTCTCCTCGCACCAACTCGAGCACCTCCAAACAAATCACCCACGTCCATACACATCCCTCTCGCTGTGCCTTCCTCTCTCTTCACCGCTTCCCCATCCCTGCTCTCTTTGCACCACCATTCCCTCCTCATGGCCACCTCCTCCACGACTCCCGCAGCTCCACTTCCAACGCCAACACCAACGCCACCCCTTACTCCCATGCATTTTCCGCGAACCCTAGCCTGCAAACAAAACCAAACCAAAAATTAATAAAAATAAATATTATATAATAATTATAATATTATTTTATAGTATTTTTATTTTATTAAATTTTTATTTTCAACTTTATAATAAAAATATTTAAATATAATATTTATTATTATTTTTATTAAATACACTTATTAATTATAGTAATTATCATTACTATAGTGATTATCATTAATCATCATTCTTCCTAAGACATTAATTGTCTTTTCTTACCCCATAAACCAAAATAACGCCCCCATATTCACCCCGCCACACCAGATCGAGAACCATGTTGGAAATGAAGGATCGACTGGAAAAATTAGAAAAAGACCAAATCCGAGATTTGAAAATACTTGATGGTCTAAACTCCAGAATCGATAAACTTGACACAGAGTTATGAGAAGGAAAAAAAGAGCTATCACGAACTGTGCAATATGAAGTTGTTGGAGCAGTCTCTTGGGAAATGAGGAAGGTACGAGATGAAATGAAAACATACTTCGATGAAGGGTTAGAAAAAATCATGCAGTACTTCAAGGATAGAGACGCTTTTAAAAATATCGGGTCACCAAAGGGAAACCTCTCATGTCATGATTTGGTTGATACCAATAATCATCAATCAAATTCCCTCAAAGCGGGAATCCCAGAAAACCATAAAGATCACAATCATCAAAAATCATATTGGGCTACAATGCAATTGATGGGGGGATACCCAATGAAACCAAAATTGTAGTTACCCAAGTTCGATGGAGAAACAAAACAGAGTGTGGCATAGGTCAACAAAGTGGAATAATTCTTCTACATTCACAAAATCTTATCAGATGATGAAAAAATTAAATACGCCTCCATCCAGCTCGAAGGCCGAGCATACAATTGGTACATGTGGTGGAAGAAAACGACAAAGGTATGTGCCTACAGTTGGGACACATTCAAAAATGATTTTATTAAAAGATTCGAATATGTGATAGAGAGAATTTTTCAACAAAATAACTAGATTACAACAAGAAGGCGACATGGAAGAATACACCTACGAATGGGAAGCATTAGCGACACGAGTACCAGAATTAACAGATGGTCAGCGACTCTAGACATATGTCTTTGGTCTTAAAACGTACATAAGAGAAGAATTAGAATTACATAACATATCCAATTTGGATAAGGCCATGCGCAAAGCAAAACTTATTGAGGAAAAGTTAAACAAATCAAGACAAGGGATATTTGCGACAATAAGAGACACAATGTAGGCATTGCGAAGATATATGGTCACCTGGTCATCCGTGCAACAAATATTAGTCGTATGGCTATGAAGTTGAAAAGGGTTCAAAAACATCGACCAGTCGTGTCGACAATGACAGAAAAAAGAAGAAGAATACTTGTCATCGATGCAGAGAAGATTGGTTCCCAGGCCATAAATGCAAAACCAATCACACGGTACATTGCAAAATCATAAATGGGAAAGAAGTACAGGTATCAAGAGAGGCAGATACAACTGATTCAGATACAGACACAAGCTCATCCGAAGCATCAGTTGCGACAATTGCATGTATTCAACAACCTTGTAAGGAAGAAAGGGTAGAGACACCTAAGATAGATTACATCCAACAGAAGGAAATCTAATCACTCGCAGTGAAATATATTCCACCTCAGTTGAGAAGTCGTGACATCCTTAAAACTGAACAACTCATATTCCGAGTAACAGAAGCAAGGAAGTCAGGGCCAAAAATATTACAACTAAATGGGAAAATTAAGAATAGGGATATCACAATTTTGGTGGATTCTGGAAGTACCCATAATTTGATCGATATCAACAAGGCAAAGGAACTTAATCTTTTTGTGTTTCCTGCAAAAGGGCTTAAAGCCTCAACCATCGTTGATCAACACATAGAAGAAGTGGAAAATGTCATAAGGTGTCGTTGCACATACAAAACTTACACTTACAACTCAATTGTGTTGCTTTACCGCTCAAAGAAGTAGACATGGTTTTAGGTCCCAACTGGTTAGCATCGCTAGGGACTTACTCTACCAATCTACAAAAACAGTACATGGGATTTTAAATGGAATGAAAGTAAGTACCGATTGTATGGACCGAGAAGTTCGCCACCCAAGCAGAAAGAGTCACAACATAAGAAGGACCTAGGCCCTCATCAAGATAGAGATATCAGTCCAAATCACTTAACTCAAATCAAGCATCAACACAAATCAAGAAAAAAAGACGATGCCAACAAATACAACTTTGAGGACAAAGCTCCCTTTAAAGGGGGTGGCAATGTTATGAATATTTAAGTGATATATTAATTATAAACAATAAATTATTAATTACTAAGGTGAAAGGGCGTAACGCTTCACTGTGCATGCTCAAGCCCTATAAAGGCGAGCCTCATTGTAGTACTTTATCATCTTCTATCAATATATTATTATTTCATTCTCAATCATGGAAGACGGACTCACTTCTTAATCCCCCAACTGGACACGGTTGCTACACATTCTCCTCTTCAACATTAACCAATATGAAATTAACAAAATTAGCACCATAAAAGGGTAAACTGGAGACCTTCGGTAAGAGCTAGTTGGCTATAGGAGAGCATAAAAGATGGGCAAGTAAAAAATGTCGCACCCACTTTGTAATCGTTGCACTTTGGATGTTTGAGAACTAAATATTATTATTATAGGTATTTCTCATAAAACATTCAACACATTGTCCTCCTTCTTGTTAGGATATTGAGACACTTAGGAGTTAGTTAAAATCAACTTGGTGTAATGTATCTTTAGGTAAAGTGTGTTTCTTTAATATGCATTTGTACATATATAATTTGATGGTCACAATATGTGCTAGACATAGAGTAATCCAACGGTTCATCCTCACCTCAATATTTATGGCCATTGATTGTGGCTTAGCACCCGATTGGTCCATGATCCCTATTTAAAGAGCATGTAAGATCATTTGCTCGATGATTGATTGTGAAAAACTCCTTGTAACATTTCTTTTTTTTGCATATTGCCTCAATGAGCTAATTGGTTGGGGTCGTTGTTGGAGCACGATTGCCATTAGACCAAAACCTACAAGTGTTAATCTTTGATACAATCGTCAAAGTTAAGATCCATGAGAGGATTTTAACCCATGTTGCAAAACTCATAGGGAGTGCTAGATGCAAATGCCAACAATCTCCCCCCCAACGTTACTCGGGTGAGTTTCGAACTTGAGACCTGTTTCTCTGATATCATTTGTTGGAGCACGATTGTTGTTAGACCAAAACCTGCAGGCATTAATCTCTGATACAATCTCCAAAGTTAAGATCCATGAGAGGGAGTTAACCCATGTCACGAAACTCAAGGGGAGCACTAGACGCAAATGCCAACAGTCGTAGACTGTTTCCCTCTTCGATGGTTTTAATCACGTAAAAACATAAATGTGTTGATTTGTGATCTATTTTGTTTGAGCAATTTCTGAAGGTGTTCGATCGAATATTTTGCGTTAGTCGAACATGGTATCGAATCTCTTATGACGTTTCACTTCCGTTATCGATCGAGATCTTAAACCGGTGTTGTCGTATGCATTAAAATCTTTATGGTTTATGATATTTCTGTGCATTTCTAGGCTGAGAAAGGTGTTCTATTGTGTTTGGAGTGTTGTTTTCAATTGGAAATGATTTTCATTTCATTGAAAAAGGTTTTCGTTTTCCCAAAATACGGCCATTTTACTAGATCCAGAGGTATACTATTTACAATTATGCTTTTTAATTTTTTTCTTTTCATATTCTTTCAGATTTTAGACTGGTTTTTTGTTATATTTCTGGTTTATTGAGTTTGTACAAAGTGCATGACAAGAGTGTAGAAAACCCCAAAGGGCACAACTTTGGCATCCAGAGTCCTTTTTCAATGCCATTTTTGTTGAAACTACCTATTTTGTTTTAGATTTTTGCATCTAAACCATCAGTTTATGATTTTGAATCCATATTACATGTGCATTGCAAAATGTCCGCTTCATGTGACATTTTTCTTATCAGTTCCAACTACTTCTCATGGGAAGCCCATATAAAGGATGTTCTACAAAGTAGTAGACTTTACCATATTACCTTGCGAAAAGAAACCGAGCCCACTGATGGCAACAAGAAAATAAAATGGACCAATAAATGTGATGAAGCACGTGGATTAATTGGAATGTGAATTTCTAATGAGTTACGATTCCACCTTCAAGGAATTGACGAACCATATAAGGTGTGGCAAAAATTGGAAACTTTGTTTGGTAAACACAATGAAAATCGAGGTCACTTGCTCGAAAATGTTGATGTATCTGTAACTTCAGAAGATATTCACTTGTGTATTGTATGTATTACATTTGTACTTTATTGTATCCCCAACAGAGATGTATTATTCCTCTGATTGGAAGTGTCGTCCTTTGTATTTGTAAGTGTCGCAAGTTATACTGTAAGTGTCGTAACTCTTACTTGATGGGTTATTAGACCACCTTGATGGAGTCGGCCTTATATGAGTCATGTGGGTTAAAGGGTTATTAGACCACCCTAGTGGGGGTCGGCTCGGTCAACATTATGTTAAGTGGTTAAGTTGGGGCCGACCTAGTTAGAGTCAAAAGACAAGTGAAGTAGTGTATAAATAGAGAGTGTGTCTCTCTCATTTTACACATTCTCTCATTCACTCACTTCACATTAGTGAGAGAGAGGAGGAGTACGCACAAGTGGAGGAGGAGTAGCTGCTGCAGTCATCTATCTCTTGGGTTTGATCTTTGTGGTCTTTGTATTGGTGCTTATTCTATCTCTAAGGAAGTTGCGGGGTTTTTTCACCTTCTTGGTTTTCCCCGGTGAAATGTTTTGTGTCTCTTGTCTCTTGTCTCTTATGCTTGATATGCTGTACATGTTGTTCTTTCAGTTAAGATCCTATATCTATTGAATTAAATGATGAAAAAATAACATGGTATCAGAGCTAGCATGAAGGAAGGCATGGTATGGCATTTATGACACTTGTTGCACTTGCGACAAATTGGAGGCTAGGGCTTGATATAGCAAAAACCAGTCATCGTGGCACTTTCGCTATAAATCCATTTTGGTGAAGGTTCAGGTTCTGAAACTTCTACAAGTCGTAGATAACATCCCCATGTACCTCGCTTTCGAAGCAAAACATCTAATTCGATGTACTTTCTATTTTATGATCCGTACAATCTAGGGTTTCTGCCTCTTCTAGATCTCAGTCATAAACATGTGACCTAGGAAAAAAGATCACAACTTGGGATAGGAAGCTCCAAATGAAATTCTGTAAAAAGTGGCAGTAAGGGCATGGAATGTAGTTTCACAGGTCCACGTTTCAGAGGCCGAAGTTGAACCAGTGACACGTGGCACTCCGTACAAGTTCGCTATCCAGTTTTATCCCATAAATAGGTCACGTTGCGACATTTGGAATATCTCTCTCTCAGAGAATCCATTTGAGGTCCGGCCTGTGGGGTTGGAAAGAAGATAGGTTAGGCTACCACAGGCCAAAGTTTCGGACTCTGTGGATCCGAAATTTCTAAGTTACACCAGAAACAATAAGGCACATATTTCTGTGAAATAGAATTGGATTTTGAGCATTCTCATTTTTGGCTTGTCACTCTGTTGCAGGAAATTAGGGTTTCGGAGAAAGTTGAAATTCTTGGAATTGGAGACCACGGATGGATGCTCCTCATCAAAATCAAAATTTAGAGACCAAGATCGCAGTTTTTTATTGGGCAGAAGGCCAGGCTTGATCAAACCCTAGTTCGGGATTTTGATCGGAAAGGTGGAAAATTAGGGCTTCTGCAAAAGTTGGAATTTTTTAAATCTGTGACCACGGCGGAAGCTCCTCAGAAAAATCAAAGTTTAGAACACAATATCGAACCTTTTGGATGGGCAGAAGACCGAGATTTATCAAACCCTAGTTTGGGATCCTGTCTAGAAGATCCAGAAGTTTCAAAGGCAATTTTGAGGGGTCAAATTTTGCAGTTTTCAAAATTGAAGTATACTAGCTTGATCAGCTCAGCAAGGCACATCTTTCCATCCATTCAGAAGTTTGAAATTCAAAATTTGAATTTTTAGGGTTTCTCTAACAAACCCTAATCCAACTCCAGATCTAGTTTCAACAAATCAAAGTGGATTGGGTTAATCCTAGAAGAGAATGAATTGGACACCTGCATAAGTGAAGAAGTTCCAGTTCCAGAGGGAGATGATGCTAAGGCCTTACATAAGAATGCTACAAGCAATCTCGACAGGTATGACTTGAGGAGATACAGGTATGTTTTTGAAATTTGTTCATGATTAAGGTTATGATATGTTTGTCTTCATATTATTGAGGTTAGTACAATATTGGTTAATTTTAGACTTGTTTTATCACCCTAGTAAAAGTATGAATGCATGTGAATGATAGAAGACATTCGTTGATTAGGGTTATGACACTTATGATTTACTAATGCACTGTGGTATTGTATGAGGATGATGTTGTCCGCTCACATGAAAGGTACAAATCAAGTTCTAGATCAAGAACATATGACCATGGTGACATGAAGACAAAGACTCATGGATCACATATAAGCTCTACTTACGAGGTATGTATAATTTGGTTCTACAATGGTTAACTTATGAGATATGCAGGTTACTAAGCACAAGTCATTGAAGAAAACAAGAAGACATTGTTTGGGTATGTTAGACATAACTAGCTAACATGATATTCCAGGTATGTTTTTTCCTATATCAAGTTAGAATCCTACCTTGTGTTAGGATCTTATACTTTTGTATGAATGATAATGATTATTCTTGAAAGTTAGAAGTTTAAGTAATCAAGGGTTTATGCATATTATGTTTCTTATTTTGATTGATGATATGACTAACAAGAAGAGTCCTATGGCCAAATAAGAATGTGCATGAGTAAAAGAAGTCTTCCCTGAAACCTTGAATACTAACGCTTATTACCTATGTATGAAATGATCATGACCATACATATTTAAGATTATTTAGAATCATAATGTTTTGATAGTATTGAGATTATACTAATGAATGTATGACTATGTATGAGATCTTGAGGATGATATTATCATGACACTAGTGCACACTTAAGCATGCATAGTGGTCCAGGGTGGATATAAGTTCAAAGACAGATAATCCAGGAAGCAAAGATCAAGAGGGAGCTCACTCTAGTAGTTCCTGCAAGGAAGCAAAGATTGAGAGGGAGTCCACCCAACAACCAAACAAAGATAAGTATTTAAATTGTCATTTCTTGTATATATGATTTTGTTCAGTCATGTACATACTTATGTTCCTAGATTTAGGATGTATATTATGCATTTTAGAAAAGGTTGCATTAATGAACAAGATACTACTAATATAGTAATGGGTAAGTGGCCTATGGTACTGTACAACATTCCATTGCTACTTATTTAGAATGAAACCTCTTTGCTGACATGTTGGGAGTTGTGCACACTCTTAACAATGTTCTGGTAGAGATGGAAGGCATCTAGAAAGTTACGGGATATGGATAAATGTTGTATTGAAGCATTGGCTAAGATAATTGCATTAATGTATGACATATGTCTTTATGAGTAAGAATTTGTTCTGAAATATATAAGATGTTTCTAATCATGCAATTGAACTTGTCTTGTAGGAAAGACCGTGTACCATCACCTACAAAAGAAGGACTACAACATTTGTTCCAGCAACAAAGTTCGAGAAAACTATCTATTGAAGATATTGAAGAATCTAAAGTTCCCAAGATCCGGGAGGTAGTAATAAAAGGATGCCATGATCGAGGATTACCAGTCGATCATGAAGAATGATGTTTGGGATGTGGTCCCAAGACCAGAAGGGAAGTCTGTTGTGACTTCCAAGTGGATCTATAAGATCAAGCATGCTCTAGATGGCAGCATTGAGAAATACAAGGCAAGGTTTGTAGCACGCGGCTTCTGCCAGAAAGAGGGGATATATTATGAAGAGACTTTTGCACCTATAGCCAGATACACTTCCATCAGAACAGTAATTGCTCTGGCTACAGTGATGAAGTGGAAGATACACCAGATGGATGTCAAGACAACTTTCTTGAATGGTGTAGTCGAAGAGGAAGTGTATGTGGAGCAGCCACTTGGTTTTGAGACACATGACCGGGAGTCATATGTGTGCCGATTGAAGAAAGCCTTGTATGGCTTGAAGCAAGCACCTAGGACATGGTACGGCAGGATAGACAGCTTCCTGTCCAGTTTGGGCTTTACCAAGAGTAAAGCGGATTCCAAACTTTACTACAAGGTTGAGGAAGGCAATTCAGTGATACTACTATTGTATGTGGATGACCTGTTTGTTACAGGTGAGGATAGATTGATTGCCGACACAAAGAGGAAGCTTGCTGCCGAGTTCGAGATGAAGGACTTGGGTATGATGCATTACTTTCTAGGTATGGAGGTGTGGCAGAGTGCAGATGGAATCTTCCTTGGACAAGGGAAGTATGCACTAGAGATCTTGAAGCGGTTTGGGATGATGGACTGCAAGGCCATGGCCACACCTATGGCATCGAACTTGAAGCTATTGTGTGATGCTTCATCAGAGTTGGTTGATGCCACAATGTATCGTCAGATGATTGGGTCCTTGATGTACTTGACGAACACGAGACTAGATATTTGCTTTGTGGTGAATACCTTGAGCCAGTTTCTGACATATCCTAGACATGTTCACCTGATAGTTGTAAAGCATATTCTGAGGTACCTGAAGGGTACGGTTGATTATGGGCTCAAGTATGATGCGAATCAAAAGTTGAACCTGGAGGATCATGTTGATTCAGATTGGGTAGGCAGTGCTGCAGATAAGAAGAGCACTTTGGGGTGCTGCTTCAGTATGGGATCATGTGTGATCTCTTGGTTTAGTAGGAAGCAATCCTGTGTAGCACTGAGTATAGCCGAAGCAGAGTATGTCGCAGCTTGTTCGGCCATTTGTGAGGCAGTATGGCTTAGGAAGCTACTATCTGAGTTATTTGATCTCCCATTGGATGCTACCTGTATCTATTGTGAAAGCCAGAGTTGTGTGAAGTTGTCTGAGAACCCGGTGTTCCATGACAAATCGAAGCACATTGAGATCAAATATCACTATATCAGGGATATGGTGTAGAGAGGAGCAGTGAAGCTCCTGTATGTTGCGACGGATGAGCAGGTTGCAGATGTGTTGACTAAACCACTAGACGAAGTGAAGTTTGAGTACTTCAGAGAGAGGCTTGGTGTTCTTTAGATAGAAGATACTTTGAGGAAGAAGTGATGGGACACATTTGCAGGAGCCATTCCAAGCATGGTGGTAGGAGGATCCTCCCATGGCTGTGGATGTAAGCGCTGTGTGATGAGCATCAGGACGATGCTTCATATGACATACATCAGGATGATGTTATGACGATGATCATGATGATCATGTGTGATGAGTATCAGGGTGACACTCTGGATGATATGCATCAGGACGATGATCAGGATGATCATGTGTGATGAGTATCAGAATGATACTCTGGATGATATGCATCGGGACGATGCTATGACGATGATCAGGATGATCATGTGTGATGAGTATTAGGATGATACTCTGGATGATATGCATCAGGACGATGCTATGGCGATGATCAGGATGATTATGTGTGATGAGTATCAGGATAAACTCTGGATGATATGCATCGGAATGATGATTAGGATGATCATGTATGATGAGTATCGGGATGATATTCTGGATGATATGCATCAGGACAATGCTATGATGATGATCAGGATGATCATGTGATGATGGTGTGCATCAGGTTGATGCACCATGCGATGATGATCAGTTGGATCATGAGTATCAGGATGATACTTCGAGGTCATGGATGATATGTGGCAAGTTGTGCAGTAGCATGTAAAAGATCCTGGGAGATCCGATAGGTTGAGCTGTGTGCTCGTAATCAGTCCTGGGATTCTCTTTCGAGGTTTTTCTAGGAAGGCATGTAATCAGTCTTGGAGATTTGATAGGTTGAGCTGTGTGCTCGTAATAAGTCCTGGGATGCTCTTTAGAGATATTGTTGGTTGTGATGCGGCACATAAATGTTCCTGGGATACTCTTTAAAGGTATTGCCTATTCACATGTAATCAGTCCTGGAGATCCAATAGGTTGAGCTGTGTGCTGGTAATAAGTCCCGCGATGCTCTTTAGATATCTTGTCGGTCGTGCTGCGACACATAAATTTTCTTGGGATGCTCTCTAAAGGTGTTGTGAAGGGATGCATGTAATTAGTCCTAAGAGATATTGCCGGTCGTGCTTAGGCACATAAATGTTCCTGGGATGCCCTGGGCAGGTATTGCATCAACACATAATTAGTCTTGAGATTCCACCTCTATCAGACCGTTCGCACAGATGATGAAGACCTACAGGAGGCTAGGCCTACATCCAACATGAAAAAGGGTTGGCTCTGTAGAACTTCCTATGACGAGAAGAATTGAGAGATAGCACTAGTGATCGAGATGATGAGTACAACAGCAGTGACGATGATACTCCGTGATCCAGTGACAATGATCCAGCTGCAGAATTGAAGACTTGTGCATATATGTATTGATGACTTGTGTCAAGAGAATACCTTCCTAGTTAAGAGGGAGTGTTGATGTATTTGTAACTTCGGAAGATATTCACTTGTATATTGTATGTATTACATTTGTACTTTATTGTATCCCCAACGAAGATGTATTATTCCTCCGATTGGAAGTGTTGTCATTTGTATTTGTAAGTGTCGCAAGTTATATTGCAAGTGTCGTAACTTATACTTGATGGGTTATTATACCACCTTGATGGGGTCGGATCTATATGAGTCATGTGGGTTAAAGGGTTATTAGACCACCCTAGTGGGGGTCGGCCCAGTCAACATTATGTTAAGTGGTTAAGTTGGGGCTGACCTAGTTAGAGTCAAAAGACAAGTGAAGTAGTGTATAAATAGAGAGTGTGTCTCTCTCATTTTACACATTCTCTCATTCACTCACTTCGCATTAGTGAGAGAGAGGAGGAGTGCGCACAAGTGGAGGAGGAGTAGCTGCTGCAGTCATCTATCTCTTGGGTTTGATATTTGTGATCTTTGTATTGGTGCTTATTTTATCTTTGACGAAGTTGCGGGGTTTTTTCACCTTCTTGGTTTTCCCCGGTGAAATGTTTTGTGTTTCTTTTCTCTTGTCTCCTATGCTTGATATGCTGTACATGTTGTTCTTTCAGTTAAGATCCTAGATATATTGAATTAAATGATGAAAAAATAACAGAAAATGAGTTGGTTGCTTTAAATCCAAGTGACTTTTCTTGCATTCAATGTTATCTATCTAAATTCAAAACCCTTAGAACTTTAGTTAAAGAATGCAAAATAGCTAAGCCAAAAAAACAATGTATTTATGTTTTCTTTTTCCAAGCTTGGTCCTACCCATTTTGGTTTTGTATCTACCTTTTACTCCATGAAAGAATATATGGAGGCTAATTATGTAGAACCCATTCTTGAATCTTTTTGTGCCTTGATTAGAGAGCAAAATAAGTTCATACATCTTGGAGTAGTCAACATTGTCGATATTGTTGATGCAAGAAACATGATTGATTCCCACAACAACTCTTGAATCTTGCTTGGCTAATGCAAGATAGGAGAGATTATCACCCTAAGTTTAAAGCCACTTAAGATGAGACAATAACTTAAATAGAATGAAAGCACCGTGTCTTGACTTAAAATAAAATGTATGTATGAGAAATGAATATGGATTCTCTAATTAATTTAAACTTGTTCCCATAATACACTTTGTTTATTTATTTTTTGTATTATTTGATTGATTTTTATTTGTTTGTTCTATTTAGAAGTGAGTATTACCCCCATCGAGAGCATGACTATGACTAGGTACTTGATGTACAAGCACAAGATAAATAACATGGAAAATGAGAGATTTCCTAAAATTGCTTTAAAATAAAATCAAATCCAACTATGACTCAAGTGGGGTTGGTGTAAAGATACCATTGTTTGGTTAAACCATCGGGGCATTCACAAAAATGACACTTTGCAGAATATTGATAATGTCAAAAATATTATTACATCTAAATTTAAAGAGAAATTGTGGTGCGAGGAAAATTTAGAGGTTAAAAGAAAATGAAGATACTATAAGGAGGTCATTAACCCTAACTTGGAATATCATAAGTATCTCTTGGTAGTAATTAGTTCAAAGAAGAAAATTAATATAACCAAGATTAGAGCAAAATTTCATGAGCTATATTGCCACCTAATACACACCTTCAAATGTGGAGAAGTCTCCAATCCACTGAGTGTGTCCTTGGGGGCAAGCTACGAGTCTAGAACCCACTGTCACCTCAATTCCTAACTCCTCCGTTTAGGCTCAACTCCTAACGGGCCAAGGGGGGTAGTCCCAACTTACTGCGTTTTTAGAGGTTTTATTTTAGGAGTTAAATTATTATCACCTAAAAATTAAAGATTTTTTATGACAAGAAATCATGCAAAATGCAACAATTATTGATGACAATAAAACCCCTTTTATAAATAATCAAGACAAAGTTAAAGACTTAAACAACTATCTCTTACAATTCTAGTGCCTTATCTATTGGGCTAGTGAGTCACATAAATGATAACAAATTACACAAGACACATAAAGTGATTGAAATAATGTACTTCCAAATCTTTAAAGCATTCAAGAGCTTGCTATGAAATAACTTGACTTTGAAATAAACTTGAAACTAGAAACAATTTGCTTTGAAGTGAATGTAAATACTTGCTTGAAAGGTAAACATAAAATACCAAGTGCTTGAGAGTGAATGAGTGCTTGAAAGTTTTGTAATGGTTCAGTTAATTATAATAAATTTTAGGTCTCGCTTTAGCTTAGGCGATTAATGTGTGAAAACAAGAAAAAAAAATCTAACTAATGTGACTACCTCTAACACTTATTTTTTGGTTGAGAGAAACTATTGAGTGCTCAACAAGCGAACACAAGGTTCACTTCTAGCTCCACAAGTCAGCTCCAAAAACTAGCAGGGTGCTCAATAGGAAGACACAAAGTGCCACGAGGCTCCCTTCAGCCTCTACCCCTCTAGCTCCTCAACTAATCCTTATTTTCTCAATTTCAAAATAAGTTGTTAAGGTGCATATTAAAACTAACTAACTCAAATCTTTGCCCTTTCTTATCACACAGGATCAGACGAACCAGCAAGGGGAGTGAATACGGGGCAAGGATGGGGCAAGGGTTATTTACTTGAAATAACGAATTAATAAAGATACTCAAAATTAAACTAGACTAGCCATCACGATTTTGTAGGAGGGAAAAGCCCTTCACATGCAAGGTGTGGGAAAAACAAATGTGAAAAATGTTAAAAGGAAAGTGAACTAAATCATAGCCCTTCCTCTCTTGCATTGCAAGGGTGGGAAAACCTGACTTCGTTTGCAAGCAATGTGTGGCAACTAAAAATTGAATAAACAATTAATCTAGCCACACAATCCTCTTCCTTTCAGAAGAGGTGGGACAAACAAGAAAAACTAAAATGTTTGAAATTAAATTAAGTATCAAACTTCAAGCCCCTCTTCACTTGCAGTGCAAGGGTGGGCAAGCCCAACCTCCTTTGCATGCAATGGATGGCTTAAAACTTTAAGTAAATACAATATTGCTTGAAATAAAGAAAGAAACTAGGCACAAGAGACACTCTTGGCCCTTACAAAGCAAGAAGAAATTTCAGCAAAGAATTAGAATATGGAAGTAGAATAATATAGTTTGGGACCCTTTGGGCAAGAGACTTTGAGGTGGTTTCTACTTGAAAATTTTCGCTCTTTTTTTAGCTGAATTTTGGCAGCACCTCCTCTTGTAATGTGAAAAACTTGCACAAAAATAACAAACAAATATTCTACAAATATGCTGGAAATTAGTTTCAAACTTTTACATGTAAAATTTTTGCAACTTGTGGATAAAAATCAGCAATGAAACAATCCTGGAAATGATTGTTTAAAGAGCTAAAAAGCTCAAATCTGCAATAAAAATAATTAGTATAATGAAAGATAGAGCTGGGTTCTTCTTTGTTGTTTGAAAAATGGGGTATCTCACACTAGAATCCCACTCTCCAAGCCTTGGTAACTTGTAACAAAATATAGCTTCACAATGAAAATGGGGGTGAGAAATCGAAACAAAGAAATGAAAAATTATGAACTTCTCAAATTCTAAGAAGATAACTCAATAATATGTAATATAAATGCCACAATATTATTCTCAAGCTAAACAATTTGCTTAAGATCCACACATGCATGCAAAAACTAGAATTCACAAAGATACCTCATACAAGATCCAAGAACACCAATCTCCTCCAATTTTTTTTTTCTCATTGATCAAAATAACAATGGCTATAAATTACAGTGGCTCACAAAAATGAGAGCAAGAGAGAAAAATAGCATGAGAGCTTGAGAGAGCTTGAGGGAGTATAAATACTGTAACCCAAATGAGGAGGAGAAGGCTCCTTTTATAGGAAAAGAGAGAAGGGAGAGTCCCTTTGCATGAATGACATTTGTCACTTGAAGAGAAAGGGGACACACTTCCATGGGTTAAAATTCAAACAATGGGGAAAAAAAACCCCTCCCATGTTTTATAATTGATTGTTAGGCCAAAGGGAGGGAATCATGAAGGTGGGACCACCCCTTTTGGCTTATTTCATTTTTTCTCATTTCCCATGGTGAGAGAGCGTGCTCCCCTTAGGGAGACCACTTCAAACTCTTGAAACTTTACATGGGGGGGCACATTTTTGCCTTTAATTTCCCTCTTGGTATATAATATGACTTTAAGAAACATAATTTCCCCTTTCCAAGCGACTTTAAACACTTTACAAAAATTTGTCATTTTAATTATAGGCAATTTTATTTTTTATTTTTTGACTGATTTGGACAAATAGTGGTTTAGACTCAAAATGATCCACTATTATGTCCCCAAACTTGGACCAAGGGTGTAAGGGTTCTCATGTCATTAATTTTGAGTACCCATATCCATATTTATGGGAAAAGGAAAATAAAATAAAGAAAATAAAGATTAATTCTATTTAATAAAAATGATGAATCTTAAGGACATAAAATATTTATAAAATAAAATGAACTAAACTTTAAAAGGAGATGAGCAGAGTGTTATCAGTAAAATCTATTTTAATTTAAAATATACAATGAATGAAAATTGTTTTACATGTTATATTTTGTGTTATATATATATATATATATATATATATATCTTCCATATGGAAAATATCTATGATTCAAAAAGAATTATCATGAACTGTCCTCAAGGGACTTACATCCATTGTAATCCAAGAACACTTTCATCTTCTATTACACAAAGTCTTAAATACATTCAAAATAAACAATCCATTCCCATTCGCCTTCAAGTTTTCTGAGTACAAATTATTCTAATACTTGCAAAAGCAAGCCATCTTTTACTTCTTCAATCTCAGTTATGTCGGGCTCCAAAAGCAGAGCATTTTTTGATAACTGATCTGCTTCAGAATTTAGTTCCCTATATACATGAGCTAGTGATAAAACAAAGAATGAATCCATTAGTCTTAGGATAGATCATAGAAGATGCTGAAGATGTGGAGCTTTGATATGAAATTTATTATTGGCCCAATCAATGACCATCTTCGAATCTCCATAAAGACGAAGACTAGTAACATTCCTTACTATTGCCACCTTCAAAACTGTATGAAGAGCATCAAGCTCAACCTTGCTGTTAGAACAATGCCCAGACGTAAATTAGATCAAAATTTTGTGATTATCATCAAGGTATAAAATGCCTCCAGATCCACCCAATGGAGGATCTCCTTGACTCGCACCATCAAAGAAATCCCATAGAGTTGCTTTGTCGATGATTGGGGGAACCAAAATCCGTTGCTTCTTCGTTTTTTCTTCTGATTTGTGGTCCTTCTTCCACTGCACAAGGGTTTTCATCACCTATAAAGGAATAAGACAATTTTGGAATATTGCAATACTGTGCACCCACCAAATCCTGTAAATGAAGGAGGAATGAAAGGCATCAAAGGGACGTACCGAATGATCTATCCACCATGACCGACATTTCTGGTCCAAAGAATATCCTTCATGAGAAACCTGAGAGTTTATCTCTTTGGAAGAAACCTTCCAAACCAACACTGCATATGGACAGAAAACAAATAAGTGAGAACCCGATTCTTCATTCATCTGGCATAATACATATCAACTCAGACCTTGCCATCCCCTCTTTTAGATTGTCCCAAGTTAACAATTTATTGCTTAGCGCTAGCCACAGGGTGATCTTGGCCTTTAAAGAACTTGAAGCCTTCCAAACTGAGGTCCACCACCACACTCTTTCACTAGTAAAAGAATCTGTGGCCTTAGTTTCGTACCCAAGTTTTGCATAAAAAATCCTGCAGAAACATTCCTAGACCATACCAGTCTATCCTCCTCATCCTCCTCTAAGCGAATAAAAAAAGAGTCCAATAAATTGATATAAGACGTCCACTCACTAACCGCTTCTCATTCTAGACTTAGGTCCTCTGCTCTTTTCCAAACTGTTCCGCCCTCTTCAAAAATAGACTGAGATTTGGCATCATATAATCTGCGTATATGCTGGATTTTGAGCTGAGCCAAAGTTCCCTCGGAGAGCTTGAATCCATTTCCTGATCCGATCCAAGGGTCTTCGCCAATCCGAATTCTTTTCCCATCTCCTACATTCCACACCAACCAATCTCTGATCAAAGGAAAATAAAGCACAAAGGCTTTCCATCCAATGGATCCATTTTATGAGTCTTATCTGGACTCATCTAATCTAAGATGGAAGAGTTTGGGAAATATTTTCAAACCATTACTTTCCCCCATAAGGATTTAGTGTTTTGGATCAACCTCCACAAAGACTTGGTTGCTAATGACTGCCAGAACAAAAATGGATTCTTTAAACCCCATCCTCCAAGTTCTTTTAGATTAGCCACTGATTTCCATTTAACAAGGTGGAGCCTTCAGCCTGTTTGCTTGCAGTCCACAGAAAGGAAAAAAAAATCTTCCAAATTTTATGTAGGATTCCCTTGGGGATATAACCTATGGATGCTCGGTATACATAGATGCTCAGTAGTACCGCCATAAGCAGTACCACTCTTCCCCTCGAAACCAAAACCTATTTTCCCAACACCCTATTCGACCTTCCACCTTTTTGTACAACCACAACCAGTCTTTAAAAGAGTAAGAGTTAGGCTCTAGGTTGAAGCCTAAATATTTAAAACCCTCTTTTAAAGGTTTTAAGGGGAAGGAGATTTCATTTTTTATCCCGATCTGCACTGCTTCCGAAAGCTAATTCTCTGCTAAGAAATTAATTTTTCCACATTTATATGCATCCCTATGGCCTTCTTGTATATATCTAATATCTTCTCACTTTCTTTGATATTCTCTAGCGATACTTCCCCCATCATCAAGGCATCGCCCACGAACAATATATGTGACAGTTCTTCAGACTCAAAGACCTTAATTCCTTTGAAAGAACCAAAATGTTTAGCCCGATGAATTAACCTGCTTAGGGCATCAGCTAAAAGTAGGAAAAGAAAAGGCGAAAGAGGGCATCCTTGTCTTATTCCTATAGAAGGCATGAAGAAGCAAGAGGGGGAGCCATGAATAAGCACTAAAAAGGAGGTTGATTGGATGCACCCCATTATCCAATTGAATGTATCTACTACAATACCAATTTGTAATAGTAGCAACCTGAGAAAGGTCCAGCTTACCTTGTCATAAGCTTTGGACAAGTCTAGTTTGAGTACAAAGGATTTACATTTATTCTTGTTGATGGAGTGAATTGTCTCCTGGGCCAAGGAGACCTCATCGTGAATATGGTGATTGAATAGAACTCCTAAACTGTTCCTCAGAAACAATCTTGCTCAGTATGGGTTTTAATCGATGAGCTATAATTTTGGCGATGATTTTATATACTACATTACAACATGAAATTGGTCTAAAGTCCTCAAAGGAGGAGGATTTTTTTCTCTTTGGGGATTAGAGATAGAAAGGTGGAGTTTAGGGCTCCTAAAACATTTCTTGACCTGTGGGACTCTCAGATAGTCTTCAATAAGTCATTCTTCAACAATTCATAAAAGCCTCGGAAAAATTTGATTGAGAACCCATCAAGACCTTGGCTCTTACCTTTTTGGAATGAGTGCACTACCTTTTCCAACTCTTCGTCTGTAACCTTCTCTGCTAAATCTCTGTTCATTTCATCATTAACCATTCTGGGAAAGATCTCGTGGACATGTAAAATATCTTGGATAGGTCACCCTTCCGGTTCTAAGAATAAATTTTGAAAATACCTCCTCCCAGCCTCTGCCTTCTCCTTAAAAGAACTGACAATATTTTCAGTTGTGTTTTTTATTTCTGAAATCATATTGACATTCCTTCTATGAGAGGCATATCTATGAAATAATTTGGTATTGTTGTCATCTTCGGTAATCCAAATGTCCCTGCTCTTTAATCGCCACAATTGCTCTTCCCTTGCCAATAAATATTCACGCTTTAGTTCACAGTCTTTAACAACCATCAACTCTTCTTCTAAAAACGTTATGGAGCTATTTGTATTGTAAATTTCCCTTAATTTAGCCTCCACTTCTTTAAGTTGCTCCTGTTGTCTAGCATTATATGCCTTTTCCCAATTCTTCGAAGCCTTTTTTGTTCTGATAATATTATCAGATAATTGTTTCATGTATGATTTAGAGTAATTGTCTATTAGTGGAATCCATGAATCCTCGACCAATTTACTATAATCATCTTCATTGAGCCAAGTAGGATTGAATTTAAAAGGAGGATCGGGTTTGGAGTCTTGCTTTTCCATTGACAGGATGATAGGGCGATGGTATGACAATCGCCCTACCTCAATCCAGGATTTTAATGTTAGTGGATCTACAACCAAATTCTCAGATACCCAGAACCTGTCAAGACGCTTAGATATAGAATTCTCCCCGCTTCTTTTGTTACCCCAAGTCGGTTCTAATTTTATCGGCTGAACATATACCATCCCTTTGGATTCAGAGAGAGATAAGAAGAAATTGCATAATCCGTCCGACCTTTCTAAGGAACCCCATATTTCTCTTTCAGATAAAGAGAGATTCATATCTCCTCCAAAAACCATGTTGTTAGGATCTTGAAGCCATGAAGAGAAGAAGGACACCCAAAATGTTCTCCTATTCTGACAGTCCATATACATTGTAAAATGAGAAGGTTTCTCCAGAAACCCTATCTTCCAAGACTGTTTTTAGACTGTCTCATAACTGTCAACCATGATTTCCTTTAACTCCGGACTCCAAGCTATTATCAATCCCCCTGAGTGACCGTATAAATTAATGTGAGCAAAAGACCAATCTTTAAGCCATGGTTCAAGGGCTTCTTGTGCTTTGGATCCTTCCACCATCGTTTCCTATAAGAGGATGATCGAGGGTTTTCTACTCCTTACCATCCTTTTGAGAGCATTTAATTTATGGGACCTCCCTAACCCCCTTGAGTTAAAGGACAAACATACAATCAGGGAACCCTAGGCTAGGCTATCCCTACCCTACTTATCGTTGACTGCTTCCCAGTTTTGACCTCCAACTCAGTTTGTGTTTTTTATTTCAAAATTTGGGATTTCTTGCCTAGTGTTACCTTCGGTATAGGGTCTCAAGCCAACCCTCCCTTCGAAGCTACCTCATCTCCTCCTATTAACGTTGTTTTTGATATTGTGTTGTAAATTTTGTGCTTAACCCATGAGAGAGGATCCCTCTCCTCCTTCTGAGATGACACCACCTCATCTATATCCTTGACTTTCAGAGTACTTCCAAATTCCTTCTCCACCACAATCTGTTCACGAGTGGATCACCTAATTCGGTTTCTTCCAAATTCTCCACACTTCCTAACCTTGACATTCTTAATATTTTTTCTTCCCAGGGGGCGTTTTTAGGAGAGGAATGATGACAAACAAAGGGAATTATTGGAACAAGGACATAAGCAGAAGGGAGATATTCTAAAGGGATATAAGGCTTACCGGAATTAGAATTCGCTTTGATGTCCACCTCCTTTGGAGCATCATCGAACGGATTGTCTCCACCTTTTCCTTCTTCTCCACCTTTTGTTCCAAGATCCAGTGAGTTTTGCTCTGTCTTCTTTACCCATATTTTCCTGTGTTTCACATATCTTGGAGCATTGCTTGGGCAATCTTTAATTAAATGCCTGACCTAGTGACACCTGAAGCACCTGAAAGGAATCTTCCAATAGTCAAGTCTTTGTTTCCAAGTGCTACCATACATTTCCAAAATAATTTCTTCATACAACCCATCTCTAATTTACAACTTGATCAGTATTTTAGCACACCACCTGTCAACGTTTTGCTCCCAATTGTTTTCCAGAGATACAAATCTTCCAAGTTTCTGGCCTATTGCCTCTAAAACTTCTTTCCGCTAGAAAATCATAGGGAGTCCAAGAAATGTAACCCAAACTTGTTGCATGGTTTGTAGTTCTCTTCTAGCTTCAAAATCAAGCTGCCATATTTTTAGAATTAGACCCGATGGCCCCCATTCCAAGTTCTCTCCATCAACTTATGTATTTAAACCTTAGGTTTAACCTTAAACATGATCCAACCTCGAGAGAGGATGTGAAACTTCAATACCTTCTCCAATATGGGTTTCCAATAGGAATCCATCCAATTCCTTAAAGCTGCTTCTCCTACCACTTTTCTGCAGAATCGTCCTACCATTTCCAAAGAGAGGTATTTTGAAACTTCATCTAATCCAATATCTCTTCCAATAGATAAAAAATCGTCTCTTTTTTCGCACACACTCCTTTTCTCTGTGAAGGGCCATAGATTGATTCTGGCATGGGAGTACTCGCACCATTATTATCCTTCGTGCGAGCTGGATGTGAACCAGAATTCAGTTTTGATTTGTGCATAGGAGGGGTCTCATCAACCTGTGTTGTGTTTAATCCCTCATTGTTGCATTTAATTTCATGATAAAATATAGGTAACCCAGGCTAGGGAGTATCATAATCAACATTGTCGATTATCATCTTTGCAAAAATAACTCATTCCCAGTAAAAAACGTTAAAAGAAAACTTAAAACTCAGAAAATCTTCATTCACTTCCTTCGCATCTCCGAAACTTCGAAATTTCTCCCCCTAGCCACATAGCCCCCCTCAATATATATATATATATATATATATATATTTCAAAAGAGAATATGATAACAAATGAAGAATACAATACTAACCATTATTTACACCTTAATATTTATACATTTTAATGTTTATTTGTTTATAATTTTTGAAATATTTTTTATATTGTTGTGTTTATATACATTTATAATAATAAATAAGAAAAAAAATTAAAAAAGAAGATGTAAAACTAACTTGGTCTTGCAAATCAATATGGTACCTTTGTTCGTTTGGACAAAAGATCATTACATGGGGTTGACAGAATGGTGGTTAGAGTCATGGTGGAACTAGACCCGGGGAAGGGACTCCCTACCGAAGTCGAAATCATTTGGGGGAAGAAAAAATACTTGCAGAGATTAGATTATTACAGGATGCCGTTTCGCTGTTATAAATGTCGGGAGACCGACCACGTCTTGGATCATTGCCCATATTTGTTCACAAAACCAGTGGAGGACTCTGTTACTATGGAGAAGAACAAGAATTCTGGGGAGGACAACCGATATTTGATGGAGGACAATACACAGGATACGCTTTACACGGGTAAGAATTCAAACCCTTCTTTTACCCCGTATAAAGATGCCATCATTGAGGAACTCAATTTCTATCTCAATGAAGAAAAGACCCTAGATATGCGAACATCAAAGGGACAAGTAAAATTAAATTTAGGATTATCTTAGGATCTTTTTAGGGTTTCTAGTACAGATATTTGTTCACATATTGTTCCCGTTAATTCTTGTGAATTATGTTATAAAACTATGGGAAAAGATGCCGCCGTACCCTGTGACACTCCCTCCTATGATCAACCCGTTACCTTACCCTCTGATGACCCTGTCCCTACTAGACCTATTTCTATACCATTTGATAGCTCGACCTCCGTTCCTTCTGATGGTGGGCATTTATCAGATCCCTGTATACTGGCTAACCCAGGTGCGGACGTTTTGGGCACTGGGGACAATATCTTGGAGGGTAAGAAGTATTTTACGGATCTACTTTCCCCGCTAACAATTTACTCCAAGAACCCTTCACAGAAACCCTACATCAAACCTATTGCTGCCAGTAGATTCAACAATGTGACAATCCAAAAAAGTCGTAAGAAGTCTAGAAATCGGGACACGGCAGATGAGAACATTTTCATTCTTATTTTTGTCAGGATTGATAAATGTGGTGAGAAATTAGGGATTGAACCTACCTGTGGAAGTGATGAGGCCCATAGAGCATGTTCGCATCAGAAGGAGGTTTCTTAATGTCCATCCTATCTGTCAACATCAGGGGTATGGGGAAGGTCTCTCGGACTAGGGCCTTAACCCATCTAATTAAAGATACTAGTCCCTCTTTGATCTTATTACAGGAAACCATGTGTACAGACCAAGTGGCGATTAAGAAACTCTCTGCCATCCTGCCTGGGTGGGAATTTGCTGCGTCAAATGCTTTGGGTTTGTCGGGTGGTCTGTTGGTAGGGTGGTTCCCAAACTACTTTGATTTTTGGGCTTACAATTCACAGTGGGGGATCCTTTTGGATGGTTTCCACATTGTTACAAACCGACCTCTCACTGTATTAAACCTGTATGGCCCCTACAAAAACCGACTCCCCTTCTAGACCTCACTTAGCAACTCTGGTATCTTGAACAAAAACCATCTTATCATTGCGGGAGATATGAACTTTACCAGAGGTGCTGGGGAAATTTGGGGTACACATGCTAGATTGGATGATTTGGCAGGTTTTTTTCAACACTGTTTTGGAAACTTTTGACTTGGTAGATATTGTTCGAGGTACCCTCTTACCGAACTGGATAAATGGCCGAGATGGATGAAGGTATACATAAAAGACTGGATCGCTTTTTGGTTAAAGTTGATCTCATAAATATGTGGGGAAGGCACAGGGCATGGGTTGGAGAAACTAAATTTTCAGACCATTGGCCTGTTTTTTACAGTTTGATGTTACTAAGTACAAATTGAATTACCCTTTTAAATTCAATAGCTCATGGTTGAGGAATGAGGAACTTTTCAAAATGGTTAGATCTTTCTGGGAGAAGGAAGAAATGGATCCGGAGATTAATCCTATGGACACATTTGTTACAAAGATACGCAGACTAAAGGATTTATTTTCGACTTGGATAAAGAACAAACAACGTGTTGATTCATATGACATAAAAGATATGGAAAAACAGATACAGGAGATGGCTCTATTAAACATTCAGGCTAATTGCGAGGTTGAAGTTGGTAAGAAAATTAAGGAACTTGAAAGGAAAAAGGAAGAATTGTTTACCCAAGAAGAACTGGAGTGGAGGTTAAAGAGTAGGGCATTATGGATTGAAGATGGAGATAGAAATACAAAGTTCTTTCATGCATTTGCCACTCACCGGAAAAACACCAATAATATTTGGGAGTTAAAGGATTCTTCAGGGAATGTGGTTTCATGGTTGGATGGAATTTGTTTCGCTGCTAAAGAACATTTCAGCAATATATACTGTGATCCTGGGAATCACAATTTGCTTACACAACTACAGGTGGCCATACACTATCTTGTGATGGTTGATCAGAATGATGTTGTTGATCTATGCAAGGAAGTTACCCTTCAGGAAATTGAGGAGATACTGAAAAGATTTGCCAAGGAAAAAATCCCCAGCCCTGATGGGTGGTCATTTGAACCTTTTTTTTTGGAATTCTTTGATGTCATGGGAACTAATATTCTAAAGATGGTGGAGTTTTCGCGTGTGGAGGGTTATATATCAAATGGCCTAAACTCTACTTTCTTAACATTAATCCCTAAAGTGGGAAAACCTAACTCCTTTGGAGATTTCAGGCCTATAGCTCTGTGTAACTTGGCATATAAAATTATTACAAAGATTATTGCTGTCAGATTAAAACCTATTTTGTCTCATGGCATTTTTGGGGAAAAATTTGGCTTTTTGCAAGATAGACAGATATTAGATGCCATTGGCATTACCCAGGAGGTTATCCATACTGTAAAAGTGCAGAAGAAGGCTTCATTGCTGTTGAAGATTGATCTTGAGAAGGCATATGACAGAATCAACTGGGATTACTTGTGTCTGATCCTTATTCAAATAGGTATGCTGCCACTAATACAACGATGGATTATGGCTCGCATTACAAGTGCAAATATTTCTGTTCTTGTGAATGGAGCGCCATCAGATTTTTTAAAAATTTCTAGGGGTGTTAGGCAAGGATGCCTGCTGTCACCATTAATCTTCCTGCTGATTATTGAAGGGATCAACAGGATGATAGGATCTGCAAAAGTTGTTGGACTCATCCATGGTATTTCCTTTTCTGAAGAACTGTCACATACTCACTCCCTCTTTGTTGATGATGTCCTAATTGCTGGTTTAGATTCGGAGGAGGAATGGCAACAATACAATCACATCATTAAAGTGTTATGTGATGCTTCGGGTATGTTAGTGAACCAGGGGAAGTCTAACATATATCACTTGGGGATTGAGGAAAAAAAATTGTAGGTTTTTAAAAGACTAATGCCATATCAGTTCTGCAACATGGAGGATGGGTTTAAATACCTTGGTTATTTTTTAAAGCCTTGTGCATACAGGAGGAATGACTGGCTATGGATTGTCAAGAAAGTGGAAAAAATATCAATCATTAGACTTATAGGCTTCTGTACATTAGAGGAAGACTCACTTTGGTCAAATCTGTACTTGCAGGTATCCCTGTATATTGGTTTTCACTTATGTATATTCCTTGTTATATCATAAATTGTATAAGGAAATTTTTTTTCAACTTTCTTTGGTCTGGTGGGCCAAACAATGGCAACATGGTTATGGCTCGGTGGGAGAATATTACCCGTCCTGAAAGTGGTGGAGGGTGGGGTATCAGGAATTTGTCCTATTTCAGTTGTGCTCTCAGAATGAAAAGCTTTTGGAGGGGACTTTTTGGGCCCACATTATGGACCAATATGCTAAAGGTAAAATACATTAAGATGGATGTGATCAATTGGATTTGAAACCCAAATAAGAAAATTAAGGGAGCCTCACCTATCTGGGCAGGTTTTATTAAATTTTACAATCTGCTAGCAAAAGACTTAGCTTGGAAAGTTGGGAATGGTAAAAGTATACTGGTAGGAATTGACCCAATTGTGGGAATGAATGAAAATTATATCCTACCTGATGAAATCATTAAAACCCTTAATCGTTTTGATTATGCTACTCTCAACAAAGTCAAGAGACTTAATCCAAGAAATAACAAAACTTACTAGATCATTGCATTGGAATCGGGCTTTGAGGGTAGAGAGGCTGTTGCATGGTCCCAGTATACTAACAAACTCAACACTGTTGGATGCAGATTGACCTTGGAAGATGACAACCTTATTTGGACAAATAACAAGGCTACAAGAAAGGTTACAACAAAGCTATCCTATAAGGCTATCATCATCCATCAAGGTATGTATCCTGCAAACTGGTGGTTCAAGGTCATTTGGAAGTGGAAAATTCCTGTGCAGGTTCAATGTTTTATGTGGCATGCATTACATGGTACTTTGAAAACTTGGGAAAACATGGTTAAAGGAGGTTGGGTCGGGCCAAGATTTTTTTATTTATGCAGGAATAGTCATGAATCCATTCAACATATTTTGGTTGAATGTGTATTCACTAGAACTTTGTGGCATAATATCATTTCACATCTAAAACTGGAACAACATTGGGAATGGGAAAATTTTGAGAAAAATGTATACCTATGGTATACAAAGTGCAGAAGCTTTCTATATCTACCAACTTTGATCTCATGGAAGATCTGGTGGGTTAGAAATAATATTTTATTTGAAGGTAAAGATCCCAGTTTGTTTTATTCTTACAACAGAGTTTTGGCAACATTAAAGGATTACAGCTACAGCCCAAGACAAGAGGGAACAAGACATATTGGTTTTTTCAATATCCCACATCATAAACCGACTGCATTATTTGATGGCTCGACAATTGATGGTACGTGCGCGGTTGGGGGAGTGATTTTCTTGAACAAAGAACATTATTTCACACTTATGATGAATTGTGGAATTGGTAACAATACCAAAGCATAACTACTAGGGCTTTGGTGTGTGATCACAGTTGCTGCTTCTATGGGTTTGTATGCATTGATTGTTTTTGGTGATTCTATGGTGACAATAAAATGGGCACAAAAAGAATATAAATTAAACATCCTTACATTAAATCAGTGGTGCAGCAGGATACAAGAGAATATTCATCTTTTCAATGACATCTCTTTTGAACATATCTTACGTCAACACAATCAAACAGTTGATGCACTGTCCAAGGAAGCTCATGGAGGCGCTGAAGGGATAATCAGTTGGGAGGAATTCTTGGAGAATCAATGCATCGTTAGGGGATCGGTCAATTTATATGAACATTAGAAGATTGAAAGGGTCAAGCGTCATCTCTATTTTTTGCTATTTTTGAAGCAAGCTATTGCTGGTTTTTTGTAAATTTTGAAGAACATATGTAATATGGTGAACATAAGTCTTTATATGACTTGTGAATTTTGTACTATTTGATTCAAATATGAATAACAGTAGTATTATTTTTTCGCTGAAAAAAAATATATAGGATATAAATAAAAAATAAAAATTAAACAAACCGAAAAATAAATTTAGAATGTAAGCACATAAAACTTAAAACACACAAAATAAAATTAAATAGCTTGCGTATGTAAAGGATCAATTTACAAAAATAAACTGAAAGATGATAATGAAAATAAAATAAGGATAAACAAAATTAAAAGACAAAAAATAGCTGAGCCATAAAATGATTTCTTTATTGATATAAACACTTCATACATTTTCTCAAGAAATAACTCTGCATTCAAAACCTTGCGAAGTCTTGGACCGGGAATAACTCTCAAAACCCTGCGAAGTCTTGGACCGGGAATAACTCTCAAAACCACATCACACGATATATTACATTTCAACATGATTACAATTTAAAATTTAAATTACAATTACATTATGTTGTCTACACATTACAATTCAATTACAATTTACACATTCCAATTCAATTACAATTTAAAATTTAAAATTTAATGTGTAATTTCAATTGAAAATTCAATTTGTAGTTACAATTTAAAAGTTCAATTTCAATTACATTACAATTGCATTTGAAATCAAAATTTAAAATTAGAATACATTACAATTTAAAATTTAAATTACAATTTTACATTGTATAGATGTATTTTAAATTGCAATTATATTAAGGTTGTATAGGTTTCACATCTCCTTATTTCTATCAAATATAGAAGATTGTAATTTTCTATATTGATAATCTTCATCTATCTAGTAGATCTTGATAATTTAGATATTGATAATCTTCAACTATCTAGTAGATCTTTAATATTGATTTTAAAGCATCTAAAAAAATATTTATAAAACTATTATGGAGGAATTTCATGGAGCACTGACCATACACTCAAGTGTATTCAAAGTATCAATGTGCTTGTCACATTGGAGCACAATGACCCAATTTTCACAAAAAACTCCCATCTAGTATTTTTAATCTTGGCATTAAAGCATCTAAAAAAATACATTTATAAAACTATTGGTCACCTTGCAAAACAAACCCTATATAAACGAGGAAAAAATAACCTCCACAAAAATCTCCAATAAAATCTTCAACAAGACAACATGACAGCTATGTCAATGATGCAAGTGGCATACATGTAACTCATTCATTTGGCCAATGGGTTATAGGAATGCAAGTCTCCATAATACAAACATGGTCAGCTTCTGTCATCTTCCATCTCTTTGGCTCACCTCTCTTCACCTTGATTTCTGTCAGAGATGTATCGGAGCTACCACCACCAAATGACTGTATTGACATGATATATATTCAGGCATAAAATCTTTGTAAGTAATATAAGCACCCTGTTTTTTTCACTGTCTCAAAAAAGTGTCCCATTAGAACTAGATCTCCAATTTGGAATGTGAACTCTCCATCTTGATAGGGTCGCACCAACCTGCTTTTAATTTGTGTGCACTACATCAAATAATATGCCACATTTTCTTGATTGTGGAGGGGTGCAATGACAAAGAATACATCACGTGCAAGATAAATTACAAATATTATTCAAATGTCCTACATGCATTTCTACAAGATTTGTATATGTGTAATATATAGTGAACTAATTAACTTAATGAAGTCTTGTACTTTCCCTAACCATATCAGAAACTCGATCATGATCTAGTGAGACCATTGCTCGTCAGTGTGCATCTCTTGCCATGTTGGAATTGGATGTGGCCCCTTTAGATTAAGAGGGACATATTTCCATGGTTTCACATATACATCATTTTCACAGTGATGAAACCCACATCCATTTGCATCAATGCAAAAATCGCAAAAATAAGCATACTTCCTCGTTTCAATGGCAAATATGTCACCCATGTCTTTACTCCGAACATAATGTAATGCCCTTGTACCGGGTATGGTCTCACAATACCACGGCATGGATCTATTCACATCACCAAGGGAAACATCCCAAAAGAACCTGCATGGAATTCAATTTGTCATATATAAATTCCTATTGAGTAGGTGTTGTTTTGGAAATGATGATATTGAATGCCATTAGCTTATTAATTGAGTTTGGAGTTTATTACCTGCTCACCAGCCTTGCTTGTTCGCGACCTTGATGTCCCAAATGATGTGTGCACCAATCAACTACTTCTACGGAGCATTTGAGTCGGGTTTCACTATGACTCATCTGGTACCTACGAAGTGCTCATTTCACACATGCACCTGCGCCATCATGTTCACCCTTTCCATGCCCTGTTTAAAAAAATATCCAGGTGTGTCAGACTCCTATCTCTTTGTGAAGGCGACTCAATCAATAAAAAGAGCATGCCGATTTGAATTGCCCTGCACACCCATCTGACCAAATCCAATGTTCAGTAAATGATACGCCTCTCTGCCTGAATGAATCATAAATCAACCCAAAGCAGTGTTGAACGAACAATGTGTCATGCTCACGATCATCATTGACATAAAAATGGTACTCCTTGATCACTTCGTGTGACTAAGCAGTGTTATCCCTACCATCAATGCTTGCATGAGCATGTCTGTACAATACATGTACCAATATAGAGTTAGACACCTGGTCGGACTGATAGTACTCACTCTGTATCTCTCTCTGAGGAGAAAATGTGTAGTTCTCAGCAAAGTCTACCACTGATAAGATTGTGTTCGGCTCAAATACCTCACGAGAATGTTTGAATTTTGAAGCTTGCCCCCTGGACCTATGGGAGTGCTTTATGTATTTACAAATATGACTTTGAAACTTCTCCATGAAATCTGAAACAAGAATCTCATCATCGAGCAAGTCGATCCTCTTAGATGGCAGAAATGAAGAAGATGATGGATTCATGGAGACATACTCGTACCTCTTCCACATAACTGTGATATCTGACAATCCAGGGTGTGTTGGATCGATAGGAAATTTCCTATGGAACAATGTCAAATCACCGCATTCAGGGCATCTTCTCCCACCTACACAACTCTTATTGAAAAACACTTATTCAGGATTCCTGTTGCATAGTATCATACAAATAAAATCTCGTACCGTGTGAGGATCTAGTTCACCGATCCAGTGTCTTTTGTAAAAATCCCAAAATGTGTCATAGTATAGTTGAAATTCAACGTGGTATCGGCAACAACAAGTGTCATGAATCATATTCATCCTAATATACCACGGTTTCAATTTGTTTAACATTCTAAATGATATCTGAACACCAGGATTGGTTTCTTGGAATTCCTCGTAAAGTGCAACTCTCGTCATCTCCATCACATGCTTACAGTGCTCTTGATAAATGCATCTGGATAAACGTTGTCGCAGGACATGCTTTCAATCTGGAATAGCACGAGAATGGCTATCCCAAAACTCTATCACCTTCTCTCTAATGCCCTTTTCCATCCTGCCTCGATAGGGTTTCCTACAAATAAGAGCTCAACAAGCACCTTCATCATTTTCATCTATCCGAACCCTGAATTTGGTATATTAGAACAATGTTCTTTTTGAAACTTTAAGCAATGATGCCATTGTTGATACCATTCAATTTCTTGAGGTGCTTTCTGCCACAACAGCCGTTGTAATTTCCCTACGAGCAACTCGGATATCATTATTTATTGATTTTCCAAACGAAGATAAAGCAGTTCTTAAATTTTCTATTGCATTCGCGCATATCTTTTTTGAAAACTCAACAACTTTGTGGCACATTTCATTTTTGTGTTTTACCAACCCATGTAGGATTTGAGCTTGTGCCATCGCTGAATGTTGTTCGAAATACGACTTAATTATGTTATTGACATGCTCCTCTAACTTTCCGACTAGGGATTGGGTTCCCGATCTCTTCTCGTACAGAATCCTCTAGACAATTTACACCCCTTCCAACCCCACTGCAGCTCCCAATTATACTTGAAATGTTAGAGGAAAAAGTATCATGTGGATGGCTGATCAGGATCATGAGGGGGCACATGGTCATGTGATTATTTATCATATTGATGTGATGGCTGACCATAATATGTCCCTACATGATAAAAAAATTCATGTGAAGGGGATTTTCAATCAGAAATGCACTTTGCAAGGAGGTTAATTTTAAAGTACCAAATTGAAGTGTTTTGAAATGCATTGGTACAAGAATTGAAAATACTTTTAAAACAAGAAAAGTTTTTTGTAACTTGATTTCAAAATAACTAAATATGTACATTTAACTTGAAGTTGTAAATTTAGCTTGAGAAATGTTCTAAGTAAAGTTTGAAAATCAAGTATATGTATTTAACTTGATAATTGTTAATAAGTTGGTAGAACTTGTGTAGTTAACTTTAAAATTGCTAGTAACTTGAAATTTGTTACATGGAAATTAACAAATTGAAAATTGCTAGTGACTTGAGACTTGGAGCTCACATGAGGCTATGCAAATAAGTTTTTGTAATTCCTTATTATGGTAAGTTAGACAGGAAAATATATATATATATATATATATATATATATATATATATATATCCCTACATTCATGCATATAAAAAGTTGGTACAAGAATTGAAAATACTTTTAAAACAAGAAAATTGTTTGTAACTTGAATTCAAAATAACTAAATGTGTACATTTAACTTGAAGTTGTGCATTTAGCTTGAGAATTGTTCTAAGTAAAGTTTGAAAATCAAGTATATACATATTTAACTTGATAATTGTTAATAAATTGATAGAATTTGTACATTTAACTTTAAAATTGCTAGTAACTTGAAATTTGTTACATGGAAATTAACAAATTGAAAATTGCTAGTGACTTGAGACTTGGAACTCACATGAAGCTATGCAAATAATTTTTTGTAATTCCTTATTATGGTAAGTTATAAGGAAAAAAATATAACATATCCCTACATTCATGCATATAAAAAGTTGGTACAAGAATTGAAAATACTTTTAAAACAAGAAAAGTGTTTGTAACTTGAATTCAAAATAGCTAAATATGTACATTTAACTTGAGAATTGTTCAAGTAAAGTTTGGAAATCAAGTATATATACATTTAACTTGATAATTGTTAATAGGTTGATAGAATTTGTACATTTAACTTTAGAATTACTAGTAACTTGAAATTTGTTGCATGTACATTAACAAATTGAAAATTGCTAGTGACTTGAGACTTTGAGCTCACATGAGGCTATGCTTTTTTTGTAATTCCTTATTATGGTAAGTTATAAGGAAAAAAAAATAACTTATCCCTATATTCATGCATATAAAAACTTGGTACAAGTATTGAAAATACATTAAAAACAAGAAAATTGTTTGTAACTTAAGTTCAAAATAACTAAATATGTATGTAACTTGAAATAGTACATTTAGCTTGAGAATTGTTAGTAAAGTTTGGAAATCAAGTATGTATTTAACTTGATAGTTGTACATTGAACTTTAAAATTGTTAGTAACTTGAGATTTGATGTGGAAATTAATAAATTGACAATTGAGTGCAAATTGAATTTTCCAACTAATACATAACTATCCATTTAACTTGAAAATTATCCATTTAAATTGAAAATTGTTACAAATTTTGAAATATAAATAACATATATACTTATTATAAGAAAAAAAATATTTGACTTATCCTTACATTCATGCATAGAAAAAATTGGTACATCAATTGAAAATACATTAAAAACAACATAATTGAATTTTTTCAACTACTACATAATTATCACAATGTTCATTTTATTTGTTGTCATTGAATTTTACATCTATTACATAACTATCAAAGTATTTATTTCATTTGTTTTCAAATTGATTTTTTTAACTAATACATTTAACTATCACAATGTTCATTTCAAATAAAATGAGGGTAAGTTTAAAATTAGGCATTAATAGTTATTTCAATCAACACATGTTGAGACTTGGAGCTCACATGAGGCTATACAAATATTTTTTAACAAATAACAAAACAAGAATTGGAATTACATTTAACTTGAAATTGTTAGTAACTTGAAAAATTGAAAATAGTTAAATATGTACATTTTAACTTGAAAATAGAGTCCAAGTGTACATTTAATTTGAAAATTGTTCCAATAACATTGAAAATTGTTAGTCACTTGAAAATTATTTATTTAACATGAAAATTGTTACAAGTTATGAAATAAATAAGAATCTCATTACACACAAATAGTAAATAAATTAGATTATGAAATAGTTAATTCTTTTTAAAATTGTTACTAATTTTGTAGTCTAAATAACAAATTATTAAAAATCTTATTACAAACAAAATATAGTAAAAACTAAAATGAAAAAAATAGTTAGTATATAACAAATTATTAGAGAAAGATAAAATATGAAATTTTGATTAGGTAGCATGTAATTCAAAAATTTACCTTGGTTGTCCTCCACTGGAATTTGTTGCACCAAAGGTGCATCTTCTTCTTCTCTCAATCTTGCTCTTTGTTGTCTCATTCTTTCTCTATTCTTCTCACACTCTTTATTGTCGTTTTGTTGATGAGCATGCTTCCATTGTTGTTTTATTTTACTCCCCATCAAACTTCAATGAAAACAAACAAAGATTTATTCAAATTGTTATAACAAACAACAATATGTTAATATGAAATTTTGAATTAGGTCTACAAAGAACTTCTTACATGTTTAATGAACTCTAATTGAACAACATCAAATTCACATAGCTCTAATTGAAAGTAAACTAACAATGATTTTAAATAAGTGTTGTTGGGAAATTGTTTAGTGATTATATAGAGGTTACATGTTGTTTTTGTGTGGGAATGGTGGTTGGAAACATTAATTGTCCAACTCCTTTCCCGGGTTATTTTTTATGTTTTTTTTTACACAGACAAATCCTTGATTAATATGTTTTTTACAAAACCCTCGATCGAGGGATTGAAAATACCTCAATCAAGGTCTATGTAAAGCCCTCAATCGAGGTATTTTAAAAACCTCGATCGAGGCCTAAAAAACAGGTCGAAATCCCTTTTCACTGCAGAAAGAAAATTTTGTCTGCTTTTCAGAGGCTTAAACTATGTCATTAAATGCACATTAATGAGTGGAATTGATACCGTTGGATTCGTTAATGAATCGTCTATCCATATACATTAATTTATGAATTTTTATCGTCGTATGTCATTTGTTTTTAAATTGATCCTAAATCTTACCATAAAAAAACATGTCGACAACTTCGAATGAGCTCAATGATAAATCAACAACATTCAAAATACACATCCAAAAATTTGAAAAAATATACAAACGCTACATCAATGCGTACTCTTCAAAATGGTATTTTTAGTTTTGAAAATTATGTAAACAATCAAAATATTTGGCACGCACACACACATGTGTGCAAAATGCGACTGAAATATTCACTGGTCAGTTTCGAAAAATAATAATAAATATAATTTTTCGAGAAAAAATAAAAGAAAAATATGTACGCACTAGTGCATTCTGTCTAGATCATGTTCACATATTTCATTTTTTTTAATTATTACTTTAATATTAAATTATTTTGCACACACACAAGCCACTTTTTAATTGATCTTCAAATTTTTAAGGACACACATTTCATTAATTGAAAATTTGACACGATAAATGACATTGGTATATCTTTTAAAAAATATCATGGGAAAGCCAACATAATTCTCTACATTTCTTTTTTTAACCGCATGTCGAAATTCAAATAGAAAATATGAGTTTCAAGGGCTTCAATTTAATATATCAGTAAAATTTCTATTTTTTATCGCCATATTGGCCAAAAAGAGTTACTCATCTTCATGGAATCAAGATGTAATATAAAAGACGATCAACTTCAAATCAAGATACAAAATACACATGAAGACATCAATGTGATAAAAGATAAAAAATATATACAAAATATCTGGAAAAGTCCATATCCAAAGTCCATATATGATAAAAGTCAATATATATGATATAAGTCCATATCCAAAACATGAAAACGTATACATAGATCATCCAAAACATGAAAACGTATACATAGATCATCCAAAACATGAAAATATACAAAACATGGAAATGTATACATCATCAACTCATTGGACACTACCCCCACGAGGCCCCTTGATCGACCCCTATGACTGCCTTCACTTGTAGTAGACCCATGCTGGCCTTGAGCCTGTAAACTATGAAAGAAGGCCTTGATCTCAACATACTGTAAAAGTTAAAATTGTGAACTCTGTAAGTTAGTTAAATTTTGACCAATGCATAATGTTCAACAAGAAGTGAAATTTTTAATGGATGGATGTAAAAATCACCTGAGTCGAATCAATGGTGATATCCAACATCTAGGTCGGAATATGGGTAGATGGGCCCTCATCAGGACCACATGGTCGAGTTGCATCCCAATCATCTGAGAAAGTGATTTGTAGCATCGACACCCATCTGTAGTGATTCTTGTGTAAGATGCCATTACATGTAATAAGTTAGATTTATTAAAAATTAAAACTAAAACATAAAAATTATAATTCAAGAATTAAAACATAAAGTATAAAATGTAATTAATAAATCTGAAATGAATTGGAACATAAATTAAAAATCACCTCGATGTTTAGGTCTGGCTGGTCAGGACCGTCGCATTCCTCATGTGTATCATCTTTAGCAACGACCTTGCCTTTGCCCTGTACAATTTAAAATTCAAATTTAGGATCTAAAACATAAAAATCTCAAATTAAGAATTAAAACATAAATTATTTAAACTGAGATTAATAAACACAAATTTAAATTGGAACATAAATTATAACTTATCTCTACTACTGTGTCCGGCGGGTTGGGGACGAGCGGATGGACCAACCGATGGCTCACTATGAAAGAGGTCATCCATGTATGTGGTCCCCTACATGGAGAAATAAAATACACACTTAAGTATTATTGAGCATTTAATTTACGACATATAATATGATGTAACATGAAATCATATATACATAATTGTACAAAAATATACCTGTCTTGGAGTGCCATATCTATGATACATCCAAAAGTATGCATCTCCGGCTAATCGAACATAGCCCTGTATGGCCTGATCATCCAAAAATTGAGTAGGTCATCATCGAACCACTCTATCTCTGGCTGTGCAGGTGCAGGGGTGGTCTAGACGCTCTCTCCTGCACATCAACAATAGCACTACCAATGGCAGTGAACAACGAGTCTGCAATCCCCTATCTAGCCTCTGTAGCAAGGTGGGATGACTATGTCACATCCTCCGGCCTGATAAACATCCTATTTGGAATGAGTACCAACCTCGGAGGGGGTGGCACGAAAGCATGGTCTCTACGAGATCCAGGACGTTGGTAGGAGCGTCCCCTACTAGCACCAAAGAAATCAGATCTCATGCTGGTGTAGTCTGGGTGCATATCTAGAACAAACTCTGCATATATATGTTTTGTAAAGTACAACGGGACCTAGTCATGGTAGGGGAACATTCCCCATGCTCCGATGAATCTATCATACACATATGGTGTAACGACCTTGAGCTTAGAATCCTTGAGTCTAAGCGTGGTCTAAGCGTTTGACTGGCAAGGCGGCCAGGAGGGACGTCAAACAAAGTACCCTTGACGTCGCGCCCTCTTATGGCGCCTTTGACATCCGCCCATTTATGGGGGGCCCATGACATCATGTCTTCTCCTCTGGCATGAAAAATGCAGATGTCACTAAGAGGTCCCACTTTCTTGGAGACGGACAACATATCATCAATTGTTGATAACATCATGAATAGTGAGTGTCCAGTAGGAAAATCCCCCCTGAGTGTGCCACATGCACGAGTACACCCACTCTCGCTGGGTGGTAGTATCAACAAGAGTGATGCGTGCAACCTCATCGTCGTATGATCCACCCGATGCACTTGCGATCCAAACGAAAACACAAATGTTAGTGAAAATATATATTATAACTTGTAAGCTGAAATTCAATGCATTCTATATTAAAAATTTACTGAAAATGTATCTAACAAAAAATATGCACCTAATGTACCTGTGTCCTGGCGCTGATCCTCCTCCTCGGAATCAAGATGTACATCGTCGGGATGGACTGATGCACTATCTCTCATGTCGCTGCCACCAGCGGTAGCTGAACCCAGTGTGGGCCTCGCTCCTCGGTGAACGAGAGCGTTGCCGATGACCACCCTGTTGGGTGACGTCGAATCCTCTCGTGCTACACCGAGCATGAAGCAATGAAGCCCTCTCTTGAGAACTCTCTGCATCACATTTCAATTTCTATTTCTAATTCTATTTCAAATTTCACATTTCAAATTCAAATTCAAATTTCAAATTCAATTCAAATTGAATTTTAATTTCAATTTCAATTTCAATTTCACATTTCACATTTCACATTTCAAATTTCAATTTCAAATTTCAAATTCAATTCCAAATTCAATTTCAATTTCAATTTCAAATTTCAAATTCTAAAATCAAATTTCAATTTCAAATTTATGTTTCAATTTCAATTTCATGTTAAATTTAATTTTCAAATTTCAATTTCCATTTTCAATTTAATTTTAAATTTGTATTTCAAATTTCAATTTCACGTCGAATTCCAATGTCAATTTCAATTTCAAAGTTTTCATTTTCAAATTTCAAGTTTCAATTTCGATATCAATTCCATTTCCAATTCTCATTTTTCATTTCCATTTCCATTTCAATTTCATTTCAAAATTCAATATCGATTTCAATATCCGTTTCATTTTCATTTTCAATTTCAATTTCAATCTCAATTTCATCTTCATTTTTCAATTTCAATTTTTAAGTTTCAATTTCAATTTCAAATTCAAATTCAATTTCTATTTCAATTTCCATTTCCAATTCTAATTCCAATTCCATTTCTCAATTTCCATTTCTATTTCAATTCCAATTCCAATTCCAATTCCAATTCCAATTCCAATTCCAATTTCCAATTTCCATTTCTATTTGAATTTTCAATTTTCAATTTCAAATTTCAAATTTCTATTACAAATTTCAATTTCAATTCTAATTCCAATTCCAATTTGGAATTCAATTTCAATTATATTTACAATTTACAATTTAAATTTCTATTTCAACTTCAGTTTTCAATCTCAAATTTCAAATCAATTTTAATGTCAAATTCAATTTTAAATTTAGATTTCAAATTCAAGTTCCAATTTCAATTTCAATTTCAATTTCTAATTCTAATTTCATTTCCAATTCCCAATTTTCAATTTTTAATTTCAATTTCATTTCAAATTTCAAATTCAATTTCAAAATCTATTTCCAATATCAAATTCATTTTCATTTTCATTCTCATTTTCAATTTTCAATTTCGAATTTCGAATTTCAATTTCAATTTCATCTTTAGTTTTCAATTTCAAATTAAGTTTCAATTTCAATTCAATTTGAAATTTAAATTCAATTTCTAATTCCAATTCCAATTCCATTTCCATTTCTATTTCAAATTTTCAAATTTCTATTACAGATTTCAAGTTCAATTCTAATTCCAATTCCAATTTCAAATTTCATTTCAATTTCAACCTTAGTTTTCAATCTCAAATTTCAAATCAATTTTAATGTCAATTTCGATTCCAATTTCAATTTCAATTTCCATTTCCAATTCTCAATTTTCATTTCCATTTCAATTTCATTTTTTCCATTTTTAATTTCAATTCCATTTCAATATCAATTTCATTTTCATTTCCATTTTCAATTTAGAATTTAAAATTTAGAATTTAAATTTAAATTTCATCTTCAGTTTTCAATTTCAAATTTCAAGTTTCAATTTCTATTTCTATTTCAATTTCCAATTCCAATTCCATTTCTCAATTTTCATTTTTATTTCAATTTCAAATTTCTATTTCAAATTTACATTTTAATTCCAATTCCAATTTCATTTTTATTTACAATTCACAATTTTAAATTTCAACTTTAGTTTTCAATCTCAAATTTCAAATCAATTTTAATTTCAATTTCAAAATTTCAAATTTGGATTTCAATTTCAATTTTGATTTCCAATTCTAATTCCATTTCCAATTCCTAATTTTCATTTACATTTCAATTTCAATTTCATTTCAAATTTCAAATTCAATTTCATTTCAAATTTCAAATTCAATTTCAATTTCAATTTCAATTTGGTTTTCATTTCCATTCTCAATTTTGAAATTTCAGATTGCAATTGTGATCGGTGAACACCGATAAGTAACAAGTTAAATTTCAAATTGCAATTTTCAAATTTTAATTTCAGATTTCAAATTTCACATTTCAATTTCCACTTCCAATTTCAATTTCAATTACATTTACATTTCCATTTTGAGTTTCCAATATCAATTTCAATTTCAAATGTCAATTTTTAAATTCAATTTCAATTTCAATATCAAATTCAAATTTCAAATTGAAATTGCAATTTATATTTAAATTTCAAATTTCAATTGCAATTCCAATTACAAATCCAATTGCAATTTCAATTTCAAAGGTTTTCAATTTTTTTTTTAATGTTAATGGTTTTTGTTACATTGTTATATGACCTTATATTGGGAAAAAACCAGCAACGTTTATGTTGCCAGTTTTATTTTGAAATATGTATATTTTTTTCAATCCTCCTGGCATTCTCAGAGGATTGAAAAAAAATGGCAACATTTATGCTTGCCAATACACATTTTGAAATAAAACCAGCAGCATAAAAAAAAATATTAATAACTTGAAAAAATAAATACAACATAAATTTAAAATTTAAAACAAGTTTAACTTAATGTGAATGGTTTTGCTACATAGGTGTTCAATCCATGTTTTCAATCAATTTTCAAATGGTTTTTGGTAATTCTAAGGTTCATAGTTCTAAAAAATTAAGGTTTCAATGGTTTTTTTTACACAATTTTGGTTAAATTTATTGAAAAAAAAACTTTTATTTCCAAATGTGTAATTCGGCAGCATTTATGCTTGCCAATACACATTTAGAAATAAAACCGGTAGCATAAATGTTGTCGGTTGATATAAATTTATACAAAAAAAACACAAGAAATTAAATTTTAAATAAAAAATAAATAGCGGGTTTATGGTCCACTTACTTGGTGAAGTGGACGACATGGCATGGCGTGGTGTGGTATGAGGTGCTCAGTAGAGCTAACGACCTCGGGCGAGCTCTTTTGCTGGGGTCACTGTCGTTGAAATAGGGCTGACTCGCCGTGGCCCTGCTTTTTATTTTTTTTCTGTCTCAACAGCTTGATCGAGGATTTAACCTAGCCCTCGATCAAGCAATTGCTCGATTGAGGGTTTAACCAAGCCCTCGATCGAGGTATTTTAAAACCCTCGATCGAGGTATTTTAAAACTCTCGATTGAGGTTTTAATACCTCTATTGAGGACTTTAAAATACCTCGATCGAGGGTTTGCGGCACAAATTTTTGGGGCTCCGCTTGTGAACCATCTTCATGGATTGACCCCAAGATATGATCAAATTTTACAATGAAAAGGAAGGATAAGGGGGTTTGGAATAAGTAAATCGATAATAACTTATGCAATTCCTTCTTCTTGCATACAAAACTATTAATTAGATCAAACTGTAAATAGACTCTTTATTAAAGAAAGGCTATGAGATTTACAGTCTACCTTAAATAATCCAAACACAAGCTCAACCTTCCATTTTTGTGCAAGTTTTAAAAAAAGCTTCTTGCTATCAACATCATTGTTAAATCTTCTCATGAGAAAAATAAGAATGAAATGAATGAATGAAAAACTATTACTCGAGCATACCTCCCGCCGATAGTTGTTGTATGGACTAGCCTGCTGCATGAGTGAAATGCATTGCTCTTTTAAAGAGTTTATGAGCGGTTGCTTCAGTTTTTTCTTAAGAATATTTTCAAGAAAAATAAATAAAACCTAAATTCTATACGTAACTGACTCTCGAAGGACTCGACCAGCCGGAGGCTTCCACCAATTAAAAAAATCAAAGAAAAATTTAATCAAACCAAGTTTTCACATTCACTTAATTTAATAAGTAAAATTTTATTAATTTCTTTATTTTTCAATCCACATAGACGTGTATATGGAATAAATATAAGCTCTGGTTAGTGAAAGGAAGTCTACGAACAACGATGACACGCTATACTCCAATTTTGTGATTCTGACAAAGCTTCTTTCCTTCTGCTTTTAATATAAATGTCTACGTGTAATTCTTTATTCTGCATCTGCCTCTATTGAAATATAAATAAGTCGACAATGTTATCATTGTGATTACACTTTGAATATGCTCCTTTATACATTCAGATATCATGGAGTAAATTTCCCAATAGATAGATATGCACTGAGCTCCTTTGCAGATCTGTCCGACGCTTTATAAATCTATTATTCTCTTGATTTAAAAAGTATTCATGTATGATAGAGAGATGACTGCCTGTTGATAATCGTTGTATTGCTTCAGAGATAACCCACCTACAACTTATTTAGCATTTTGTCTGAAAGTGAATTCTTATCATATTATTTATACAATACAGGCAGACCTAAACCAACTCAATATCTATAACTGAGGTCATTTTTAGCTAAAATACAGCGTTTTTTTTAAATCAAAATTTAGCTGTGTTTTATCAAGATTTTGATGGTAGAAATAGATTCAGCGCCCTCAAAAACCCTTGAACACCTAAAATTCTAGAATTTGACATCTATAACCTGAATTTTCAAAAATTATTGTCTAATTTTTTCAAAATCGTGCCTAAAAAATTCATTTATTCTGACTCAAGTCATAGATTTAGACTAAGCGTTGTAGAAGTTTATTGCATTCCAATAAATTCACCCTCATGTCATTTGTGTGAAGAAGGCAACCCAAGGAGAGGAACACAAAGTTCAGTTTGCCAAATTCTTCATCGGGAAAATCTCTGCTAAGGTTTTACCTTGCCAAATCACCAAAAAGGATAGCTCTCCAAAATTTCGAACCCTGCGATCTTGAGAAGCATCTTTTGTAAATTGATAAACATGGATCAAGCAATCATGTCTGCAGTAGGGTTTTGACAACTCAACTTTTGTAGTAAGCTCGTTAATGACATCCCCAACAATATTTTGTTTGACAATCGAATACTATGTACATATTTACCATTTTTGTTAAATGATAGAAAACTACTTTAAATAATTCTAACCCATGACTCTGAGAGTGGCATGAAAGCTACAAAGAACCATGGTCATAGAGAATGTGAAAGCTCTCATATGTTTATATAGTATTCTTACAGACTTCAATAGACACATGATATAATATCATCTAATTAATATATATGTCTTGATAAAATAACACAATCTTTGGAGCACCAAGCACAATCTCATGTCAAGATGTTTTTTAATATCAAACCTGCGTGTATATAGGATACTTAGAACTGCTTCTTCTTTAACAAACGTCGAGTCCAGTAGTCAATCAATCAATTAGTCGAACGATTTCTGATCTTGGGAGGTCCTTGTGGATATAGAAGGAGGATCATTCAAACTGCCTACACTAGAATCAAAAAGATATCTTACCATGAGGTAGTAGCCAGTATCATTTCATAACCAGTTTGCATTTTGAACATTTGACCTTTAATGGTGTGTGACCATACATATTTCCAATAAGGTAACAATATTCTTTTGTATAGCTTCCAAAATGAGGATAAGACAGTCATCATCGCTGTGTATACTTGTTATACAATAATAACTTCATCGTTTGCTACCATGGCCACCATCATTATGTGAAATTGAATAGTAAGTCTTTGACCATGTATCGTAGTTAAATTGTTTCATTTAAATACCAAAGAATCCAAAATGGTGGAAACCCCAGAAGACCTCAAGCTAGCTAAAGACGTAGGTTAGTTTTTCTTTTTAACTCAGTAGGAATTGTGCATTATGGTAGAAAATTTTATAGGTAGGAGAGCCTAGAAACTCTTTGCTAGCTAAATATCATTGATGAAAAAAAATCGTCATTAATAGATACATCTAGCAAAGCCTTAGTGGCACAACAGAAGAATAAAACCAATAACCTCAAGAAACAACATCATTGCAACAATAAGCAAAACAAGAGTCCCAAACCCTCTTAGCCAATTCATCATTTCAATGATGACAAATTAACCAAATCAAAAGGCAAGAAGACTAAGCGTCACTACAATTTTTGTGAGAAAGAAGGTCATGTGGAATCTAAGTGTTTCAAGAAGATGACAGCCTTGGAAGAAACAATGAAGAAGCACAACATTAATCTTGATTCGTCTTCTGACTCTACAACTCATGGACATGCACTTTGTGCTGTTGCTTTTTCCTTTAATGCATCTTCTTCCTCTTCTTCTGATGAGTGGCTCATTGATTCTAGAGCATCTTATCATATGGATAAGGATAAAACCATTTTTGTTGCTTTAAATAAATGTAACACCAAACAAATATTTGCAGTGATGATAGATCTCTAAATGTTGTAGGATCTGGAACAACTCAGCTAAACGATGGTCAATTCAATGATGTATTATGTGTTCCAATAATTTCCTGCAATTTGTTGGCATTCTATCAAATCACTCATTTTGGTGAAGGTAAGATTGTAGAGTTTATACCTCACTGATTAGCCCCGGTTTTGGAAACATAGAATTACAACTGAAGACAAGTCCTAGTTTTGATGAGAAGACGGGGTTGTAACTAAGTCTACCAATCGAGGGAAATCAATATTGGGAATTCTAGAGATTAATGAGGAAGACCTATACAGTCAAGCAGGGCACTCAAGCAGGTCACCAACGCATCGAATCTTTGAGATTCTAACCACTATTGGTCACCTCCAATATTTTAGGAGCAAAGACTCAATTGTAACCAAGCTTTATACTCCAAATAGATCTTGTATAAATTTTTAGGTATTTATGGTTTTTGTAACAAGTAAACCCTCGAGCACATAAATTAGGGTTCAACCTTCGAATATTATGGTAGACAGATACAACATACTTTCATAAGTTTTTGATCTATGACACATTTCTGAACATGATGAACAACGAACCAGTTTATGACAAGTGCATATTTCTTACATCTTGTGAGTACTTAGTTTCATTATGCTCTTGTGCTTGCTTTGGGGAAGGCCCCCCTCAAGGAAATACAAGAGCTTATAGGTAGTTTAATTAGTTTAGATGCATGTTTGATTACATTTAAAGAATCGTTGTTAGAGATCAAATTCATTTTTTATTCATGCTTTGTTTCTTGTAGTGTAGAACCATAGACGCTGTAGTGTTCTTTAATCTTTCTTGTAGGCTACTTTTTGCAAATTAGTTAGGCACGTGTTATTTTGATGCTTTCCAATGATTAGTTTATACGAGCTAGAATAGTTATAGTTCTTTTACATGCTTTCTTAGATCCATTTCATGTTGGTGTGAATTACAATAGTTATTTCCTTTATGTATTTTTGAGTAATGTTGTCTTTTCAATTAGTTATATGCATTATATGCTTTATCAATAGGAATTTCATGTAGCAAATTTAGCTTAATTGCAGAGTTTTGAATTAGTGATTAGTATATAAGTGGTAGATTAATTCATATAGGTATATTTCTTGTTTATTTTATTTTATGCATGATGTGATTAAATTAGTATTATATTTTTCAAATGGGGACCATTTCATTTTGCAGTAGAATATAATCTCTTAGCAGTTGCACATACAGTGCCAGTACCTCTTAATTTTGTATGTTCCTGGATTGATAAATAAAGTAGGAACACTAATCTGTAGCCTTTATTGGTTATCATATCATAGAACCACCACTTTTTGTGTCGTTGTTGTGGAGGTGCTAAAACTCTAAGATAAGAAGGAAACCTAAGAATTAAAGAAAGAAAAAAACTTAGAAAGAACCAAACCAACCCTCTATAACATGCATGCCTCCACGGAGAAGGGATGAGTTTGGATGCTTCCTACCCAATAGACCTATGAGTGAAGCAAGCTCATAAGACAGTAGATTTGATGAATTCATTAATTTTGACGAATCCGCAGACTCATACTTTAATCCTCTTGTAGACTTTGAGAACTTTTGCGCTAATGCCATTAGTGAGACCGATAATATGGCAGAATAAGAAGAACAAGTAGAAATATTCTTGTTTCCTATTAGTAGTTCTTAAGAGAACGCTCGGATGAAGAATATCAATCTTACATTTCTCCCAAACTTTCACGGCTTAACCTCAGAAGACCCCGACACTTTCTTATTCGAATTTGAAGTAGTTTGTAGAACCTTTCACTACTCCTCAAACGCTCAGAAACTCAATATTTTCCCTTCTACTTTAAAGATATATCATTAAGATGGTTTATGAACCTAGAAGGGAACACCATTTTTACATGGGAGAAGATGAAACAAACGTTTCTAGACAAGTATAGGGGCTACTGTAAAGCAAAGGACACTAGGGGTGAAATCTTTAGGATGCAACAAGGAGAAAATGAGTCTCTAGAGGACTACGAACAAAGATTTCAACTAAGCTACAAAAGAGCCCATAACTGCACTTTGGATGATGAATACTTGACACTAGCACTTCCCGAAGGAGTGAGAGAAGACCTGCTAGAAATCCTAAATATTTTGGCTGGTGGAGAAATTTTCCAAAACGAATATGATGACATCAAGCAGATTTTTAAAAACTGCCCGAGGTCTAAAAAAGGGAAAAATGGTAGGAACGTGGCCTTTCAACCATGTAAGCCAATAATTTCAATTCCAACCCTAACTAAATATGACCTAGGGCACTTGCTAGATTATATGAAGAATGATATTCTCCAATCCCTTGCAATACAATTAGACGCCATGCAGCTTAAAAGAAACCAAAAGGAGGTTGCATAAGCCCTCGATGTCTTTTGTCCAAAATGAATAAATAAACATGAAAAGAACCAATGCCCATTAAATGCGGTAGATGTCAACAGAATATGTGTAGAAAACCATCAAACAGATAAATGTCCACTTCTACCATCCTTCAAAGCAACAATGCAAGACCAGGGGTCAGGGGATCCAATGGCGCAGTTGTATTTTGTAAATCACGGAAGAATTTATTTCTCAAGGCCATTTCAACAACATAACCAACCCTATTTCAACCCATATCCAAACCCATACCAACCACCTGATTGGTCCAAATGGGGCAGGAAGCCGAGCCAGCACAAGCAGGCCAAAACCAATGGTAGAATACTCAAAATCGATATGCTCCACCTTATCCTCATCCTTATCATCAGTACCACCGGAATCATCAATACCCTGGAAAATTTTCCACAACAAAACCTAAATAAGTACCCTTCCTCATCCAATTGGAGGCCTTAACAGCCCCAAGATTTAATTCCTCCACCACAAGCAGCTTTGTTGCCTCCACCACAAAAGACACTGAGACTACCTAATATGCCAACTCAACCTGCACCAAAAACTAACAACAACAGGAAATCCCAACATGTGTATAACAATGATATGGTCAATTTTCCCAGTTATGTTGTGGAAGCCCTAGATTTAGATGAGGTGAAATTACAGTCCGATAAGGTAGTCCGGAATCCTACAACCCCATCTACTGCGGTCGATAATCTCTAAAGTAAATATACACATCCCTTGGATGTGGATCTACATGAGGAAGAAGATGTTGATAGGGATATGCCATCACACACTATGCAAAACCCCCCATTTCCTAAAAGGCTGAAAAATAGAGTTGAGGTTGAAACAAAGAATGCTATCATTAATGAACTGAAACACTTGAACATACAAATTCCACTTCTCCAATCCATTAGGGAAGTACCCATCTGTAATAATTGCATCAAAGAAACCCGCAAAAGGCATGGAAGAAGAAAGAGAGATCATCCCACAATCAATGTTGTAGGGCAACTTGTAAATTTGATGTTGGGAAAGATCGTTAACCCTAAGTACTTAGATCCAGGAATCCCAATAGTCAATGTCCATATTAACAAGACTCTGATACAAAACACCCTCATAGACCTAGGGGAAATAATCAAAGCAATGACTATGGACACAATGATAGCCTTAAATATGCAATCCTCACTCAGGCAAACAACCACAGTGTTGCAACTACCAGACACTTCAATTGTACAACCGTAAGGGGTGTTAGAGGACATAACCATTACAATAGAATCATGGGAATACCTTGTAGATTTTGTGGTCCTACAATTCAAAACCACACTTAGTGGCTATCCTCTTATTCTTGGGAGGCCCTGGCTAGCAACAACAGATGCATACATTGGTTGTAGAACAGGGGATATGACCATAACCAGTTGACAGTCCAAAATGAAAATCACCATTTACCCTCCTGCTAAACCCTTTTATTGACACAAAAGATCCTATTTGGTTTGAGGATGATAACAATTATGATAAAACAATTTGCCCAATACTCATCATAAACACAACTCTTGCACTCAAGAATGAAGATGAGCCACACAATTTTGTTTAGTTTTCTACAAAATGTTTACCCTAACTAACATACTTGAAAATATTTTTGCTGTAGGTGAAGAAGAAGAAATGATAGGTACTCCTAAATACCTAGAAGCAATGTGGCAAAGGGTATTATCCGTAGAACAAAATCCTACCACTGTCAATCCTTAATGGATATCCTTTTTGGAAAAACTTTGAAGATCAACAAAAACTTGGAATTAGATCAAGAACAACAACTAATTAAGGTCCTTACAGACTGTAGTGCAACCTTTACCTGGAGTTACACTGAAATTAAAGAGATACATCTAAATATTTGCAAACACCACATATACATAAAATAATATTTTGTCCCAATAAGGCATCCATAAAGGAGGATGAATCCAACATTGAAGGATATTGTCAAGCAAGAGTTACAAAAATTACTATAAATTGGTTTTATCTATACCATCTCTGATAGTGACTGGGTCTCTCCTTTGGTAATAGTATCAAATAGAGGGGGGAAATGGAGAATACGTGTGGACTGTAGAGAACTTAACAAGGAAATAAAAAAGGACCATTTCCCTCTACCTTTCATTGATAAAGTATTGGATACCCTGTATGGAAAAAAAATCTCATTTTTGGATGGCTTCAAAGGGTATAACCAGATCTAGATCCACCCATAGGATCAATACAAAACAAATTTCACGTGTCCCTGGGGAACATTTGCATACCAAGTACTTCCATTTGGGCTATGCAACGCTCCTACAACTTTTCAAAAATCTATCCTAAGTATATTTGCATATTTTTTCCATGATAGCATGGAGATCTACATGGATGATTTTGTGATAATCTGCATGGATCTAGCAACTGTAACAAACTCACAATCTAACTCTCAAGATTATTTTCAAAGAAGAAGAAGCATGCATTCAATAATCACTCATAAACACAGAATAATGGACAATGTCAATATCATACAATGAATAATGAATGTAGAGAATGTAGTACAATAATATATGATAAGGCATCATATAGGATTCGAATTAGCCAAGTAGGGCATTCGAATCTGAGCTCAAAGTCTAGCATGAATAACTATGGAGACATCATCCAGTCGGTAGTATCAGTCATAAATGGTAAGAGTCAGTCAAGTGTGTCCAACTGAGTCTAACAGAACCATCTAGCCATAAATCATGGAATGGAGACTCCAAGAGGGGCGCATGAGGCTGTCAAATAGTCAAGTGGAACTCCAGAACTAACTAACTGGAAGCTACAAGCAGTCAGCATGAGCAATCAGTGTAAGAACTACTCAATCAATGCACTAACTGAATGATAACTCCCGGTAGGTGAGATAAGGCACCCTAACTGAGTGATAACTTAAGGTAGGAGAGTAAAGGCGCTCTAATTGACAGTGGTAGGTGAGAAAGGCGCACTTGCCATGCACAACAGTCAAGAAGGGCGCATCAGGCAGGTAGGAGGCCAAAGGCTATAGACAAGCTCTGGAGAGCTAAAAGCAAGCTCTAGGTGCTGGGGAGACCACCATGATGATGAATGGATGCATGCAGTGGCATGCAGGCATGCAAAATATAAAAATGATGGTGTGAATATTCCAACAGCCCCCGCAAGCTATACTATGAGGAAATAACTGAAATCTAAAAAATAGGGCCTTGGTGACTAAGACCAAAGGTCACCCCGTACAATCAATCTAAATAAACTAAGTGAGGAAAGAGGGAAAACCCAGTGGGAAGAAAGCCCTCCCTCAAAATAGACTGAAGGATGCTAAAATAGCATATCATCTCTCACCCCTGAAGGAGGTAAGTGTCCTTCTTTTCAAAAGAAGGGTTGATCGATCTGAAATGGATCAGTAATGTGAGAAGGATGAAACCTTCCATTCTAAAAATCTGATCTGGTTCTTCTATGATCATGTGGATCATCAACCAAACCACCGGCAGATCAGAGTGTAGTGGCTGCCCATCAAGAAAGAGGAGGAATCTTAGGTGAGCATCTTCAGGTTCTTGTGGATCTAGATCTCCCATTCGCTCATCTTCATCATTAGTTGCTAGACCTTCAGGTTCTTGTGGATCTGGATCTAGCATTCCATCATCATCATCATCTCCATCTTCAGATTCTGAATCTGAAGTATCATGTGTAGATGTATCTTCAACTAGCTCATCATCACATCCAAACTCTGAATCTGAAATCTCATGAGGAGAAGCAAGTAGAACTGGCTCATCATCACATACAAACTCTGAATCTGAAATCTCATGTGAAGAAACATGTGAAGCTGATGTCTCATACTCCAAATCTGAACTATCATGTGATGGGGATTCGCTCTCTTGAAACTCATCATCACTTCTAAACTCTGAATCTCATGAAGTGGGAACATCATGAAAATGCGTCTGAAGCTGCATTTAGATCTCTGATATCTCTCTTGAGCCATCATAGGTGAGATTTTTACCAAAAGAACTAGAATCTGATGATGATGTATCTTCAACAAGATCACTAGTGGATGTAGTATTGATGGCCCTTTTGGCCATAGGAGTTGAACCAATAGGTTCTAGATCTTCAGGTTCTTGTTGATCTGGATCTAGCATTCGCACTTCTTCAAGATTCCTCTTTTTCTCAATCTTCTTAGATAGATCCTTGCCTTTCAAGCAATCTTTGCAGGTTCCACGAGCAATCTTGTTATTTGGAAGACCTTCAACCACATCTTGAGCTAGCTTGTAGTTGAGATGAGATAGTCTACTCTCTTCATGAGTATGATATCAAAGAGTAGACTCCTTTGAGAGAGGTAAGAAGTGGGAAAACTCATAGAGTTTTGTCTCATGATTTGCAACACCTTTTGAAATGATTTCCCCTGAAACCATGTCTTGTACTTCAACTTCATTTGGAGAAAAGATCACTCTTTTGGGCTCTCCAATATGGGTCATTTGGTACACCGAAAGTAAATTTGCTGCAAGAGAAGGAACATAAAGCACATCAGAAAAGTAACCAGAGTCAAGATTGATTCTTCCAATCCCCTGAGAGGAGACTTCTGAATCATTGCCCAATCTGATGGAAGGGCCAACTGAGCTTTCGAAACTGGAGAAGAGATCTTTGGAGGAAGACATGTGTCTCGATGCTCCTACATCTATGATGAAAGAAGAATCTGTTGATGCACTTGCCATGAGAGCATGACATCTTTCTTTGTATTTGGATCTAGAAAGTTCAGTATCAGGATCTTTCTTCCTTGTACATGCAGGTACAAGAAGATTGTTCTTCTCAAGTAACTGAGCCATCAAATATATAGTCTTCTTCGTGCAAGTACTCTCAGGATGAAAACCTCTAATACAATATGTGCACTTGGATCTTTTCTTCTTAGAATGCTCGGTCTTCCTTGAGTTCAAAGCCCCATCTGATTGATATGGAGTATCTGTAGGCCTTGTATCATTCGATCTCTTATCAGAAATCTTTTGCTTGTCTTTACCATTCACCCTTTTAGCCTCAGCAGCTATAAGGGCCGAATCCAACTTGGGTTTGATCATTCCCATGGAGATTAACTTCTCTTCCTCTTGAGTAAGAGATTGGATGAAGTCATCAAGTGAGGGAAACTTCCATTTTTGAATGAACATCTTAGCTGACTAGAAAGTAGAGACAAAAACTGAGAAGTTTGGCCCCAAATTTGAGAGAATGGAAAGAATAAGCTGCTTGTCTTCTTTCACTATCTCATATCTTTTCAACTGCGATATCAAGCTTTTGAACTTGGTGAGGAAGGCATTGATAGATTCGAAGTTGTCAAGACTCAAACATATGAGTTCATTCTCCAATTTGTGTCCTTTCATATCATCTTTCTGTCCAAAAAGGGATTTGAGCTTGTCCCAAACCTCTTTAGGATATGTAAGATCGATGACATGGAAGTGAAGATATTCATAAATTGAGAGAAGGAGGAGACCAACTGCTTCATCAAGCCTATCCAAGTACTTGGACTTTTCAATTGCACTGAGAGGTTCTACCATCGTTCCGTTGAGTATTCGGGAAAACCTCTTGGTTCTCATGAAGAGAGCCATCTTGGCTTTCCACTCAACATAGTTGGAATATATGAGCTTTAGATCCATCTGAATAGAGAAAGTCCAATAGTTGAAGAAGAATTCGAACGGGTGAATAAACCTGCAAAACAAGAAGAGTTTTTGCTGATGGAGAATGCTAGACTTCGACTGAACACTACCTTAAGGACACTTGGCACATAGACTAAGTCCTTCACACCTGGCTAGACCTCAATGGATTTATCCAATGAATTCAAGTAATAGCACCAGGATTTGTTGTGGAAACTCAGAGGCTTCTGGTGCACAAGTGAAAGATAGTTGCTCAAAGAAATGTTGCAACTGCTGCAATTCGAATAGCTGCTGACTGCTCTGATACCATGTGATAATCTGCAGGGATCTAGAAACTATAACAAACTCACAATCTAACTCTCAAGATTATTTTCAAATAAGAAGAAGCATGCATTCAATAATCACTCATAAACACAAAATAATGAACAATGTCAATATCATATAATGAATAATGAATGTAGAGAATGTAGTACAATAATCTATGTGTTGATGTATTTGTAACTTCGGAATGTATTTCATATATGTATATTGTATTCCTATAGAGATGTTATTATTCCTCTATACATAAGTGTTTGTATTCCTATAGAGACGTTATGATTCCTCTATACGGAAGTGTCATCATTTATATTGTAAGTGTCGTAACTTATACTTGATGGGTTATTAGACCACCTTGGTGGGGTCGGCCCTGTATAAGTCATGTGGGTCAAAGGGTTATTAGAACAAACTATTGGGGGTTGGCCCTGTCAGCATTATGTTATGTGGTTAATTTACGGCCGACCTAGTAAAGGTTATTAGGCAAGTCAAGTCAAGTATAAATAGAGTGCGGGAGGCACTCTATTTGATCATTCACTTTCTCACTCATACTCTCATTGGAGAATGGCGCACTTGTGGAGGAGGAGAAACTACTTCTAGGAGGACTATCTCTTGTACTTGGGTTGTATCATTTCTCTATCTATCTCTAAGGAAGTTGCGGGGTTTTTCACCTTCTTGGTTTTCCCTGGTGAAACTCTGTGTCTCTTGTGTGCTTGATTATTGTGTCCATGATTGATATGTTGTAGATATGTTGTAGATATGCTGTACATGTTATTCTCTCAGTTAAGATCCTATATCAGATTGAAAATTCTGAAAAAACTAACATGGTATCAGAGCTAGCATGAAAGAAGGCATTATATGGCATTTATAACACTTGTTGCACTTGCGAAGCTAGGGCTTGATATAGAAAAAAACAGTCATCGTAGCACTTTCGTTATAAATCCATTTCGGTGAGGTTTCAGGATCTGAAAATATTACAGGTCGAAGATAAGATCCCCATGTACCTTGTTTCAAAAGGAAAACCTCTAATTCGTTGTACTTTGTGATTTATGATCTGTACAATATAGGGTTTCTGCCTCTTCCAGATCTGAGTCATAAACAGGTGACCTAGGAAAAAAGGTCATAACTTGGGCTAGGAAGCTCCAAATGAAATTTCGTAAAAAGTGATAGGTATGGAATGGACTGTACTTTCTCATGTAAGTTTTTCAAAGGACGAAACTGAACCAGTGACACGTGGTACGTCGTACAAGTTCGCTCTCCTGTTTTATCCCATAAACAGGTCACGTTGTGACACTTGGAATAACTCTCTCTCAGAGAATCCAATTGAGGTCAGACCTGTGGGGTTGGAAAGATAACATGTCAGGATACCACAGGAAGAATTTTCAAACCTGTAGATCTGAAATTTCAAAGTTACACCAGAACCAATCAGGTGCATATTTATGTCAAAACAGAATTGGATTTTGAGCACCTTCATTCATGGCTCCGGGAATTTAGGGTTTCGAAGAATGTTGGAATTTTTGTATCGGAGACCACGGTTGGATGCTCCTCATCAAAATCAAAATTTAGAGACCAATATCGAATTTTTTGGTTGGGTAGAAGGCCGAGCTTGATCAAACCCTAGTTCGGGATTTTGATCGGAAAGGTGGAAAATTAGGGCTTCTGCAAAAGTTGGAATTTCTGAAGTCTGTGACCATGGCTGGAAGCTCCTCAGAAAAATCGAAGTTTAGAGCTTTGGATTGAACCTTTTGGTTGGGCAGAAGGGTGGGCTTTATCAAACCCTAGTTCGGGATCCTGTCTAGAAGATCCGAAAGTTTCAAATGCAATTTTGAGGTGTGAAACTTTGCAGTTTTCAAATTCTGAGTATACCAGCTTGATCAGCTCATCAAGGCTCATCTTTCTATCCTTTCAGAAGTTTGAAATTCGAAGTTTGAATTTTTAGGGTTTCTCTGACAAACGCTAATCCCGCTCCAGATCTAGTTTCTGCAATTCAAGTGGATTGGGTTAATCCTAGAAGAGAATGGAGTGGTCACCTGCATAAGTGAAGAAGTTCCAGTTTCAGAGGGAGATGAGGCTAAAGAAGATTACAAGCAAACTTGACAGGTATGACTTACGGGTATGTTTCGAAATCTGTTCATGATTAAGTTTATGATATGTTTGTCTTCATTAAGATTAGTACAATCTTGATTAGTTTTAGACTTGTCATATCACCTTAATAAAAATATGAATGCCTGATAGAAGATAGTCATTGATTAGGGTTTTTGACACTTATGATTGTACTAATGCATTGTGGTGTTGTATGAGTTTGATGTTGTCCGCTAACATAAAAGGTACATCAAGAAAGACAAATCATGTTCTAGTTCAAGAACATATGACCATGGTGACATGAAGACAGAGATTCATCCATTGTCATGGATCACATAGAAGATCTACTTACGAGGTATGTATAACTTGGTTCTATAATGGTTAACCTATGAGATATACAAGTTACTAGCACAAGTCATTGAAGAGAACAAGAAGACATTATGCGGGTATGTTAGACATAACGAGCTAGCATGTTAATCCAGGTATGTTTTTCCTATATCAAGTTAGAATCCTACCTTGTGTTAGGATCTCTTATATAAGTATACATGGCATGATTGATAATGATTATTTATGAAGTTAGAAATTTAAGTAATCTAGGGTTTATGCATATTATGTCTCTTACCTTGATTGATGATATGACTGACCAGAAGAGTTCTATGGTCAAATATGAATATGCATGAGTAAAAGAAGTCTTCCCTAAAACATTGAATGCTAATGCTTATTATCTGTGTTTGAAATAATCATGACTATACATGTTTAAGATTATTGTGTTTTGATAGTATTGAGATGATACTAATGAATGTATGATTATGTATGAGATCTCGAGGGTAACACAATGATGATACTAGTAAGCATGCATAGTGATCGAGAATGGATATAAGTTCAAGGACAGGTAATCCAGTAAGCAAAGATCAAGAGGGAGCACACTCCAGTATTTTCTGCAAGGATGCAGACATTCAGAGGGATTTGACCACTTCTCACAATCCACATCATAATGGAATTGCAGAAAGGAAGCAAAGACTGAGAGGGAGTCAACCCAACAAACAAACAAAGATAAGTATTTGAATTGTCATTTCTTGTATACTTGTTTGTTTAAATAATATTGCTCAATGATGTATATGCTTATGTTCCTAGACTTAGGGTGTGTATTATGCATATTAGAATAATTGCATTAATGAACTGTATACTACTAATATGCATGTGATGGGTAAGTGGCCTATGGCACTGTACAACATTCCATTGCTACTTATCTAGAATGAAACCTCTTTGCTGACATGTTGGGAGTTGTGCACACTCTTAAACAATGTTCTTGTAGAGATTGGAAGGCATCTAGAGATTGGATAAATGTTGTATTGAAGCATTGGCTAAAATAATTGCATGACTGTATGACATATTTCTTTATGTGTAAGAATTTGTTCTGAAAAACTATGAGATGTTTCTAATCATGCAATTTAACTTGTTTTGTAGGAAAGATCGTATACCATCACCTACAAAAGAAGGACTACAACATTTGTTCAGCAACAAAGTTATCTATTGAAGATATTGAAAATATTGAAGTTCCCAGGATTCGGAAAGAATGCCATGATTGAGGAGTACCGGTCGATCATGAAGTATGATATTTGGGATACAGTCCCGAAACCTGAAGGGAAGTCTGTTGTGACTTCCAAGTAGATCTATAAGATCAAGCATGCTGCAGATGGTAGCATAGAAAAATACAAAGCGAGGATTGTAGCTCGTGGCTTCTCTCAGAAAGAGGGGATAGACTATGAAGAGACTTCTGCTCCTGTATTCAGATACACTTCCATTAGATCAGTACTTGCTCTGGCTGTAGTGATGAAATGGAAGATACACTAGATGGATGTCAAGACAGCTTTCTTGAATGGTGTAGTCGAGGAGGAAGTGTATGTGGTGCAGCCACTTGGTTTTGAGACACATGACAGAGAGTCATATGTGTGCAAGTTGAAGAAAGCATGGTATGGCTTGAAGCAAGCTCCTAGGACTTGGTATCGTAGGATAGACAACTTTCTATCCAGTTTGGTATTTACCAAGAGTAAAGCGGATTCCAACCTTTACTACAAAGTTGAGGAAGGAAATCCAGTGATACTACTTTTATGTGGATGACCTATTTGTTACAGGTGAGGTTATATTTATTGCCGACACAAAGAGGAAGCTTGCTTCCGAGTTCGAGATGAAGGACTTGGGGATAATGCACTATCTTCTAGGCATGGAGGTGTGGCAGAGTGCAGATGGGATCTTCCTTGGACAAGGGAAGTATGCAGTAGAGATCCTGAAGAGGTTCAGGATGATGGATTGCAAGGCCATGGCCACACCTATGGCATCGAACCTGAAGCTTTTGTGTGATGCTTCATCTGATCCGATTGATGTCACGATGTATCGTCAGATGATTGGGTCCTTGATGTACCTGACGAATACGAGACCAGATATTTTCTTTGCGGTGAACACATTGAGCTAGTTCCTGACGGATCCCAGAGGTGTTTAGCTGGTTACTGTAAAACATATTCTGAGGTACCTGAAGGGTACAATTGATTATGGGCTCAAGTATGATGCGAATCAAAAGTTTAACCTGCATGGTTATGTTGATTCAGAATTGGCAGGCAGTGCTGCAGATAGGAAGAGCACATCTGGGTGCTGCTTCAGTATGGGATCAGGTGTGATCTCTCGGTTTAGCAGGAATCAATCCTGCGTAGCACTGAGTACAACCGAAGCAGAGTATGTTGTAGCTTGTTCGGCTAGTTGTGAGGCAGTATGGCTTAGAAAGCTACTGTCTGAGTTATTTGATCTCCCGTTGGATGCTACTGGTCGAAACACATTGAGATCAAATATCACTATATCAGGGATATGGTGGAGAGAGGAGCAGTGAAGCTCCTGTATGTTGCGACGAATGAGCAGGTTGTAGATGTGTTGATGAAACCACTAGCCAGAGTGAAGTTCGAGTACTTCAGAGAGAGGCTTGGTGTTCTTTAGATTGACGACACTTCGAGGAAGAAGTGATGGACACATTTGTTGGAGCCATTCCGATCATGGTGAGAGGAGGATCCTTCCCATGGCTGTGGATGTAAGCGTTGATTCATATGACATAAAAGATATGGAAAAACAGATACAGGAGATGGCTCTATTAAACATTCAGGCTAATTGCGAGGTTGAAGTTGGTAAGAAAATTAAGGAACTTGAAAGGAAAAAGGAAGAATTGTTTACCCAAGAAGAACTGGAGTGGAGGTCAAAGAGTATGGCATTATGGATTGAAGCTGGAGATAGAAATACAAAGTTCTTTCATGCATTTGCCACTCATCGGAAAAACACCAATAATATTTGGGAGTTAAAGGATTCTTCAGGGAATGTGGTTTCAGGGTTGGATGGAATTTGTTTCTCTTCTAAAGAACATTTCAGCAATATATACTGTGATCCTGGGAATCACAATTTGTTTACACAACTACAGGTGGCCATACACTATCCTGTGATGGTTGATGAGAATGATGCTGCTGATCTATGCAAGGAAGTTACCCTTCAGGAAATTGAGGAGATACTGAAAAGATTTTCCAAGGAAAAAATCCCCAGCCCTGACGGGTGGTCATTTGAACCTTTTTTTTTGGAATTCTTTGATGTCATGGGAACTAATATTCTAAAGATGGTGGAGTTTTCGCGTGTGGAGGGTTATATATCAAATGGCCTAAACTCTACTTTCTTAACATTAATCCCTAAAGTGGGAAAACCTAACTCCTTTGGAGATTTCAGGCCTATAGCTCTGTGTAACTTGGCATATAAAATTATTACAAAGATTATTGTTGTTAGATTAAAACCTATTTTGTCTCATGGAATTTTTGGGGAAAAATTTGGCTTTCTGCAAGATAGACAGATATTAGATGCCATTGGCATTACCCAGGAGGTTATCCATACTGTAAAAGTGCAGAAGAAGGCTGCATTGCTGTTGAAGATTGATCTTGAGAAGCAACTGGGATTACTTGCGTCTGATCCTTATTCAAATAGGTATGCTTCCACTAATACAACGATGGATTATGGCTTACATTACAAGTGCAAATATTTCTGTTCTTGTGAATGGAGCGCCATCAGATTTTTTAAAAATTTCCAGGGGTGTTAGGCAAGGATGCCTGCTGTCACCATTAATCTTCCTGCTGATTATTGAAGGGTTCAATAGGATTATAGGATCTGCAAAAGCTGTTGGACTCATCCATGGTATTTCCTTTTCTGAAGAACTGTCACATACTCACTCCCTCTTTGTTGATGATGTCCTAATTGCTGGTTTAGATTCGGAGGAGGAATGGCAACAATACAATCACATCATTAAAGTGTTATGTGATGCTTCGGGTATGTTAGTGAACTAGGGGAAGTCTAACATATATCACTTGGGGATTGAGGAAAACAAATTGTAGGTTTTTAAAAGACTAATGCCATATCAGTTATGCAACATGGAGGATGGGTTTAAATACCTTGGTTATTTTTTAAAGCCTTGTGCATACAGGAGGAATGACTGGCTATGGCTTGTCAAGAAAGTGGAAAAAATATCAATCATTGGACTTATAGGCTTCTGTACATTGGAGGAAGACTCACTTTGGTCAAATCTGTACTTACAGGTATCCCTGTATATTGGTTTTCACTTATGTAGATTCCTTGTTATATCATAAATTGTATAAGGAAACTTTTTTTCAACTTTCTTTGGTCTGGTGGGCCAAACAATGGCAACATGGTTATGGCTCGGTGGGAGAATATTACCCGTCCTGAAAGTGGTGGAGGGTGGGGTATCAGGAATTTGTCCTATTTCAGTTGTGCTCTCAGAATGAAAAGCTTGTGGAGGGGACTTTTTGGGCCCACATTATGGACCAATATGCTAAAGGTAAAATACATTAAGATGGATGTGATCAATTGGATTTGAAACCCAAATAAGAAAATTAAGGGAGCCTCACCTATCTGGGCAGGTTTTATTAAATTTTACAATCTGCTAGCAAAAGACTTAGCTTGGAAAGTTGGGAATGGTAAAAGTATACTGGTAGGAATTGACCCAATTGTGGGAATGAATGAAGATTATATCTTACCTGATGAAAGCATTAAAACCCTTCATCGTTTTGATTATGCTACTCTCAACAAAGTCAAGAGACTTAATCCCAGAAATAACAAAACTTACTAGATCATTGCATTGGAATTGGGCTTTGAGGGTAGAGAGGTTGTTGCATGGTCCCGGTATACTAGCAAACTCAACTCTGTTGGATGCAGATTGACCTTGGAAGATGACAACCTTATTTGGACAAATAACAAGGCTACAAGAAAGGTTACAACAAAGCTAGCCTATAAGGCTATCATCACCCATCAAGGTATGTATCCTGCAAACTGGTGGTTCAAGGTCATCTGGAAGTGGAAAATTCCTGTGCAGGTTCAATGTTTTATGTGGCATGCATTACATGGTACTTTGAAAACTTGGGAAAACATGGTTAAAAGAGGTTGGGTCGGTCCAAGCTTTTGTTATTTATGCAGGAATAGTCATGAATCCATTCAACATATTTTGGTTGAATGTGTATTCACTAGAACTTTGTGACATAATATCATTTCACATCTAAAACTGGAACAACATTGGGAATGGGAAAATTTTGAGAAAAATGTATACCTATGGTATACAAAGTGCAGAAGCTTTCCATATCTACCAACTTTGATCTCATGGAAGATCTGGTGGGTTAGAAATAATGTTTTATTTGAAGGTAAAGATCCCAGTTTGTTTTATTCTTACAACAGATTTTTGGCAACATTAAAGGATTACAGCTACAACCCAAGACAAGAGGGAACAAGACATATTGGTTTTTTCAATATCCCACATCATAAACCGACTGCATTATTTGATGGCTCAACAATTGATGGTACGTGCGCGGTTGGGGGAGTGATTTTCTTGAACAAAGAACATTATTTCACACTTATGATGAATTGTGGAATTGGTAGCAATACCAAAGCAGAACTACTAGGGCTTTGGTGTGTGATCACAGTTGCTGCTTCTATGGGTTTGTATGCATTGACTTTTTTTGGTGATTCTATGGTGACAATAAAATGGGCACAAAAAGAATATAAATTAAACATCCTTACATTAAATCAGTGGTGCAGCAGGATACAAGAGAATATTCATCTTTTCAATGACATCTCTTTTGAACATATCTTCCGTCAACACAAGCAAATAGTTGATGCATTGTCCAAGGAAGCTCATGGAGGTGCTGAAGGGATAATCAGTTGGGAGGAATTCCTAGAGAATCAATGCATCATTAGGGGATCGGTCAATTTATATGAACATTAGCAGATTGAAAGGGTCAAGCGTCATCTCTATTTTTTGCTATTTTTGAAGCAAGCTATTGCTGGTTTTTTGTAAATTTTGAAGAACATATGTAATATGGTGAACATAAGTCTTTATATGACTTGTGAATTTTGTACTATTTGATTCAAATATGAATAACAGTAGTATTATTTTTTCGCTGAAAAAAAAATGTATAGGATATAAATAAAAAATAAAAATTAAACAAACCGAAAAATAAATTTAGAATGTAAGCACGAAAAACTTAAAACAAACAAAATAAAATTAAATAGCTTGCGTATGTAAAGGATCAATTTACAAAAATAAACCGAAAGATGATAATGAAAATAAAATAAGGATAAACAAAATTAAAAGACGAAAAATAGTTGAGCCATAAAATGATTTCTTTATTGATATAAACACTTCATACATTTTCTCAAGAAATAACTCTGCATTCAAAACCCTGCGAAGTTTTGGACCGGGAATAACTCTCAAAACCCTGCGAAGTCTTGGACCGGGAATAAATCTCAAAACCACATCACACGATATATTACATTTCAACATGATTACAATTTAAAATTTAAATTACAATTACATTATGTTGTCTACACATTACAATTCAATTACAATTTACACATTCCAATTCAATTACAATTTAAAATTTAAACTTTAATGTGTAATTTCAATTGAAAATTCAATTTGTAGTTACAATTTAAAAGTTCAATTTCAATTACATTACAATTGCATTTGAAATCAAAATTTAAAATTAGAATACATTACAATTTAAAATTTAAATTACAATTTTACATTGTATAGATGTATTTTAAATTACAATTATATTAAGGTTGTATAGGTTTCACATCTCCTTATTTCTATCAAATATAGAAGATTGTAATTTTCTATATTGATAATCTTCATCTAGCTAGTAGATCTTGATAATTTAGATATTGATAATCTTCAACTATCTAGTAGACTTTTAATATTGATTTTAAAGCATCTAAAAATATATTTATAAAACTATTATGGAGGAATTTCATGGAGCACTGACCATACACTCAAGTGTATTCAAAGTATCAATGTGCTTGTCACATTGGAGCACCATGACCCAATTTTCACAAAAAACTCCCATCTAGGATTTTTAATCTTGGCATTAAAGCATCTAAAAAAATACATTTATAAAACTATTGGTCACATTGCAAAACAAACCGTATATAAACGAGGAAAAAACAACCTCCACAAAAATCTCCAATAAAATCTTCAACAAGACAACATGACAGCTATGTCAATGATGCAAGTGGCATACATGTAACTCATTCATCTGGCCAATGGGTTATAGGAATGCAAGTCTCCATAATACGAACATGGTCAGCTTCTGTCATCTTCCATCTCTTTGGCTCACCTCTCTTCACCTTGATTTCTGTCAGAGATGTATCGGAGCTACCACCACCAAATGACTGTATTGACATGATATATATTCAGGCATAAAATCTTTGTAAGTAATATAAGCACCCTGTTTTTTTCACTGTCTCAAAAAAGTGTCCCATTAGAACCAGGTCTCCAATTTGGAATGTGAACTCTCCATCTTGATAGGGTCGCACCAACCTGCTTTTAATTTGTGTGCACTACATCAAATAATATGCCACATTTTCTTGATTGTGGAGGGGTGCAATGACAAAGAATACATCACATGCAAGATAAATTACAAATATTATTCAAATGTCCTACATGCATTTCTACAAGATTTGTATATGTGTAATATATAGTGAACTAATTAACTTAATGAAGTCTTGTACCTTCCCTAACCACATCAGAAACTCGATCATGATCTAGTGAGACCAATGCTCGTCAGTGTGCATCTCTTGCCATGTTGGAATTGGATGTGGCCCCTTTAGATTAAGAGGGACATATTTCCATGGTTTCACATATACATCATTTTCACAGTGATGAAACCCACATCCATTTGCATCAATGCAAAAATCGCAAAAACAAGCATACTTCCTCGCTTCAATGCCAAATATGTCACCCATGTCTTTACTCCGAACATAATGTAATTCCCTTGTACCAGGTATGATCTCACAATACCACGGCATGGATCTATTCACATCACCAAGGGAAACATCCCAAAAGAACCTGCATGGAATTCAATTTGTCATATATAAATTCCTACTGAGTAGGTGTTGTTTTGGAAATGATGATATTGAATGTCATTAGCTTATTAATTGAGTTTGGAGTTTATTACCTGCTCACCGGCCTTGCTTGTTCGCAACCTCGATGTCCCAAATGATGTGTGCACCAATCAACTACTTCTACGGAGCATTTGAGTCGGGTTGCACCATGACTCATCTGGTACCTACGAAGTGCTCATTTCACACATGCACCTGCGCCATCATGTTCACCCTTTCCATGCCCTGTTTAAAAAAAGCTCCAGGTGTGTCAAACTCCTGTCTCTTTGTGAAGGCGACTCAATCAATAAAAAGAGCATGCCGATTTGAATTTCCCTGCACACCCATCTGACCAAATCCAATGTTCAGTAAATGATACGCCTCTCTGCCTGAATGAATCATAAATCAACCCAAAGCAGTGTTGAACGAACAATGTGTCATGCTCACGATCATCATTGACATAAAAATGGTACTCCTTGATCACTTCGTGTGACTGAGCAGTGTTATCCCTATCATCAATGCTTGCATGAGCATGTCTGTACAATACATGTACCAATATAGAGTTAGACACCTGGTCGGACTGATAGTACTCACTCTGTATCTCTCTCTGAGGAGAAAATGTGTAGTTCTCAGCAAAGTCTACCACTTATAAGATTGTGTTCGGCTCAAATACCTCACGAGAATGTTTGAATTCTGAAGCTTGCCCCCTGGACCTATGGGAGTGCTTTATGTATTTATAAATCTGACTTTGAAACTTCTCCATGAAATCTGAAACAAGAATCTCATCATCGAGCAAGTCGATCCTCTTAGATGGCATAAATGAAGAAGATGATGGATTCATGGAGACATACTCGTACCTCTTCCACATAACTGTGATATCTGACAATCCAGGGTGTGTTGGTTCGATAGGAAATTTCCTATGGAACAATGTCAAATCACCGCATTCAGGGCATCTTCTCCCACCTACACAACTCTTATTGAAAAACACTTGTTCAGGATTCCTGTTGCATAATATCATACAAATAAAATCTCGTACTGTGTGAGGATCTAGTTCATCGGTCCAGTGTCTTTTGTAAAAATCCCAAAATGTGTCATAGTATAGTTGAAATTCAACGTGGTATCGGCAACAACAAGTGTCGTGAATCGTATTCATCCTAATATACCACGGTTTCAATTTTTTTAACATTCTAAATGATATCTGAACACCAGGATTGGTTTCTTGGAATTCCTCGTAAAGTGCAACTCTCGTCATCTCCATCACATGCTTACAGTGCTCTTGATAAATGCATCTGGATAAACGTTGTCGCAGGACATGCTTTCAATCTGGAATAGCACGAGAATGGCTGTCCCAAAACTCTATCACCTTCTCTCTAATGCCCTTTTCCATCCTGCCTCGATAGGGTTCCCTACAAATAAGAGCCCAATAAGCACCTTCATCATTTTCATCTATCCGAACCCTGAATTTGGTATATTAGAACAATGTTCTTTTTGAAACTTTGAGCAATGATGCCATTGTTGATACCATTCAATTTCTTGAGGTGCTTTCTGCCACAACAGCCGTTGTAATTTCCCTACAAGCAACTCAGATATCATTATTTATTGATTTTCCAAATGAAGATAATGCAGTTCTTAAATTTTCTATTGCATTCGCGCATATCTTTTTTGAAAACTCAACAACTTTGTGGCACTTTTCATTTTTGTGTTTTATCAACCCATGTAGGATTTGAGCTTGTGCCATCGCTGAATGTTGTTCGAAATACGACTTAATTATGTTATTGACATGCTCTCTAACTTTCCGACTAGGGATTGGGTTCCCGATCTCTTCTCGTGCAGAAACAACTGCAGAATCCTCTAGACAATTTACACCCCTTCCAACCCCACTGCAACTCCCAATTATACTTGAAATGTTAGAGGAAAAAGTATCATGTGATGGCTGATTAGGATCATGAGGGGGCACATGGTCATGTGATTATTTATCATAATGATGTGATGGCTAACCATAATATGTCCCTACATAATAAAAAATTCATGTGAAGGGGATTTCAATCAGAAATGCACTTTGCAAGGAGGTTAATTTTAAAGTACCAAATTGAAGTGTTTTGAAATGCATTGGTACAAGAATTGAAAATACTTTTAAAACAAGAAAAAAATTTGTAACTTGATTTCAAAATAACTAAATATGTACATTTAACTTGAAGTTGTAAATTTAGCTTGAGAATTGTTCTAAGTAAAGTTTGAAAATCAAGTATATGTATTTAACTTGATAATTGTTAATAAGTTGGTAGAACTTGTGCAGTTAACTTTAAAATTGCTAGTAACTTAAATTTGTTACATGGAAATTAACAAATTGAAAATTGCTAGTGACTTGAGACTTGGAGCTCACATGAGGCTATGCAAATAAGTTTTTGGAATTCCTTATTATGGTAAGTTATACGGAAAAAAATATAATGTATCCCTACATTCATGCATATAAAAAGTTGGTACAAGAATTGAAAATACTTTTAAAACAAGAAACTTGTTTGTAACTTGAATTCAAAATAACTAAATGTGTACATTTAACTTGAAGTTGTGCATTTAGCTTGAGAATTGTTCTAAGTAAAGTTTGAAAATCAAGTATATACATATTTAACTTGATAATTGTTAATAAGTTGATAGAATTTGTACATTTAACTTTAAAATTGCTAGTAACTTGAAATTTGTTACATGGAAATTAACAAATTGAAAATTGCTAGTGACTTGAGACTTGGAGCTCACATGAAGCTATGCAAATAATTTTTTGTAATTCCTTATTATGGTAAGTTATAAGGAAACAAATATAACATATCCCTACATTCATGCATATAAAAAGTTGGTACAAGAATTGAAAATACTTTTAAAACAAGAAAAGTGTTTGTAACTTGAATTCAAAATAGCTAAATATGTACATTTAACTTGAGAATTGTTCCAGGTAAAGTTTGGAAATCAAGTATATATACATTTAACTTGATAATTGTTAATAGGTTGATAGAATTTGTACATTTAACTTTAGAATTACTAGTAACTTGAAATTTGTTACATGTACATTAACAAATTGAAAATGGCTAGTGACTTGAGACTTTGAGCTCACATGAGGCTATGCAAATAATTTGTTGTAATTCCTTATTATGGTAAGTTATAAGGAAAAAAAAATAACTTATCCCTATATTCATGCATATAAAAACTTGGTACAAGTATTGAAAATACATTAAAAACAAGAAAATTGTTTGTAACTTAAATTCAAAATAACTAAATATGTATGTAACTTGAAATCGTACATTTAGCTTGAGAATTGTTAGTAAAGTTTGGAAATCAAGTATGTATTTAACTTGATAGTTGTACATTGAACTTTAAAATTGCTAGTAACTTGAGATTTGATGTGGAAATTAATAAATTGACAATTGAGTGCAAATTGAATTTTCCAACTAATACATAACTATCCGTTTAACTTGAAAATTATCCATTTAAATTGAAAATTGTTACAAATTTTGAAATATAAATAACATATATACTTATTATAAGAAAAAAATATTTGACTTATCCTTACATTCATGCATAGAAAAAATTGGTACATCAATTGAAAATACACTAAAAACAACATAATTGAATTTTCCAACTACTACATAATTATCACAATGTTCATTTTATTTGTTGTCATTGAATTTTACATCTATTACATAACTATCAAAGTATTTATTTCATTTGTTTTCAAATTGATTTTTTTAACTAATACATTTAACTATCACAATGTTAATTTCAAATAAAATGAGGGTAAGTTAAAATTAGGCATTAATAGTTATTTCAATCAACACATGTTGAGACTTGGAGCTCACATGAGGCTATACAAATATATTTTTAACAAATAAAAAAACAAAAATTGGAATTACATTTAACTTGAAAAATTGAAAATAGTTAAATATGTACATTTTAACTTGAAAATAGAGTCCAAGTGTACATTTAATTTGAAAATTGTTCCAATAACATTGAAAATTGTTAGTCACTTGAAAATTATTTATTTAACATGAAAATTGTTACAAGTTATGAAATAAATAAGAATCTCATTACACACAAATAGTAAATAAATTAGATTATGAAATAGTTAATTCTTTTTAAAATTGTTACTAATTTTGTAGTCTAAATAACAAATTATTAAAAATCTTATTACAAACAAAATATAGTAAGATTAAAATGAAAAAAATAGTTAGTATATAACAAATTATTAGAGAAAGATAAAATATGAAATTTAGATTAGGTAACATGTAATTCAAAAATTTACCTTGGTTGTCCTCCATTGGAATTTGTTGCACCAAAGGTGCATCTTCTTCTTCTCTCAATCTTGCTCTTTGTTGTCTCATTCTTTCTCTATTCTTCTCACACTCTTTATTGTTGTTTTGTTGATGAGCATGCTTCCATTGTTGTTTTATTTTACTCCCCATCAAATTTCAACAATATGTTAATATGAAATTTTGAATTAGGTCTACAAAGAACTTCTTACGTGTCTAATGAACTCCAATTGAACAACATCAAATTCACATAGCTCTAATTGAAAGTAAACTAACAATGATTTAAATAAGTGTTGTTGGGAAATTGTTTAGTGATTATATAGAGGTTGCATGTTGTTTTTGTGTGGGAATGGTGGTTGGAAACATTAATTGTCCAACTCCTTTCCCAGGTTATTTTTTATGTTTTTTTCTACACAGACAAATCCTTGATCAAGATGTTTTTTACAAAACCCTCGATCGAGGGATTGAAAATACCTCAATCAAGGTCTATGTAAAACCCTCAATCGATGTATTTTAAAAACCTCGATCGAGGGCCTAAAAAACAGGCCAAAAGCCCTTTTCACCGCAGAAAGAAAATTTTGTCTGCTTTTCAGAGGCTTAAACTATGTCATTAAATGCACATTAATGAGTGGAATTGATACCGTTGGATTCGTTAATGAATCCTCTATCCATATACATATAATTTATGAATTTTTATCGTCGTATGTCATTTGTTTTCAAATTGATCCTAAATCTTACCGTAAAAAAACATGTCAACAACTTCGAATGAGCTCAATGATAAATCAACAACATTCAAAATACACATCCAAAAATTTGAAAAAATATACAAACGCTACATCAGTGCATACTCTTCAAAATGGTATTTTTAGTTTTGAAAATTATGTAAACAATCAAAATATTTTGCGCGCACACACACATGTGTGCAAAATGCGACTGAAATATTCACTGGTCAGTTTCGAAAAATAATAATAAATATAATTTTTCTAGAAAAAATAAAAGAAAAATATGTACGCACTAGTGCATTCTGTCTAGATCATGTTCACATATTTCATTTTTTTTAATTATTACTTTAATATTAAATTATTTTGCACACACACAAGCCACTTGTTAATTGATCTTCAAATTTTTAAGGACACGCATTTCATTAATTGAAAATTTGACACAATAAATGACATTGGTATATTTTTTAAAAAATATCATTGGAAAGCCAACATAATTCTCTACATTTCTTTTTTAAACCGCATGTCGAAATTCATATGGAAAATATGAGTTTCAAGGGCTTCAATTTAATATATCGGTAAAATTTCCATTTTTTATCGCCATATTTGGCCAAAAAGAGTTACCCATCTTCATGGAATCAAGATGTAATATAAAAGACGATCAACTTCAAATCAAGATAAAAAAATACACATGAAGACATCAATGTGATAAAATATACAAAATATATAACAAAATATCTGGAAAAGTCCATATATGATAAAAGTCAATATATATGATATAAGTCCATATCCAAAACATGAAAACGTATACATAGATCATCCAAAACATGAAAATATACAAAACATGGAAATGTATACATCATCAACTCATTGGACACTACCCCCACGAGGCCCTTGATCGACCCTATGACTGCCTTCACTTGTAGTAGACCCATGCTGGCCTTGAGCCTGTAAACTATGAAAGAAGGCCTCGATCTCAACATACTGTAAAAGTTAAAATTGTGAACTCTGTAATTTAGTTAAATTTTGACCAATGCATAATATTCAACAAGAAGTGAAATTTTTAATGGATGGATGTAAAAATCACCTGAGTCGAATCAATGGTGATATCCAGCATCTAGGTCGGAATATGGGTAGATGGGCCCTCATTAGGACCACATGGTCGAGTTGCATCCCAATCATCTGAGAAAGTGATTGCAGCATCGACACCCACCTGTAGTGATTCTTGTGTAAGATGCCATTACATGTAATAAGTTAGATTTATTAAAAATTAAAACTAAAACATAAAAATTATAATTCAAGAATTAAAACATAAAGTATAAAATGAAATTACTAAATCTGAAATGAATTGGAACATAAATTAAAAATCACCTCGATGTTTAGGTCTGGCTGGTCAGGACCTTCGCATTCCTCATGTGTATCATCTTTAGCAACGACCTTGCCTTTGCCCTGTACAATTTAAAATTCAAATTTAGGATCTAAAACATAAAATCTCAAATTAAGAATTAAAACACAAATTATTTAAACTGAGATTAATAAACACAAATTAAATTGGAACATAAATTATAACTTACCTCTACTACTGTGTCCAGCGGGTTGGGACGAGCGGATGGACCAACCGATGGCTCACTATGAAAGAGGTCATCCATGTATGTGGTCCCCTACATGGAGAAATAAAATACACCACTTAAGTATTATTGAGCATTCAATTTACGACATATAATATGATGTAACATGAAATCATATATACATAATTGTACAAAAATATACCTGTCTTGGAGTGTCGTATCTACGATACATCCAAAAGTATGCATCTCCGGCTAATCGAACATACCCCTGTATGGCCTGATCATCCAAAAAATTGAGTAGGTCATCATCGACCCACTCTATCTCTGGTTGTGCAGGTGCAGGGGTGGTCTAGACGTCTCTCCCTACACATCAACAATAGCACTACCAATGGCAGTGAACAACGAGTCTGCAATCCCCTATCTAGCCTCTGTAGCAAGGTGGGATGACTATGTCACATCCTCCGGCCTGATAAACATCCTATTTGGAATGAGTACCAACCTCGGAGGGGGTGGCACGTGTGAAAATCCTCACAGCAGATCTAAGAGATGATGTATCTCACAAGAGAATAATTATGATTAAGCAAGAAAATAGAAGAAGAGTGATACATGCAGTATAATGAGCAACAAAATAATATGGTACAGTAGAACTCAGATAGAAGCAATAATACTTCGGTCATACTAGATTATTAATCACAAATGGACATATAAATAATACAATGCATGAGGAATTCGAATGCCTAAGGTGGCAATTCGAATTAGCCTTCATGGAGTGATCAAAGGATCACTGGAGTGTCATCGGAGCACAACTAGGTGTCCTCATGATCATCGGAGCGCAACTGGAAGTCTTCATCATCATCAGTGGAGTCATCAATGCTCAAGTAACTGTCAACCATCAGTCAAACTAACTCTGGTAGGTGTAACTCAGTGTAACTAAGTGTAACTCAGTGTAACTAAGTGTAACTGAGTGTAACTGAGTGTAACTCAATGTAACTAAGTGTAACTCAATGTAAATAAGAGTAACTGAATGTAACTGAGTGTAACTCAATGTAACTGAGTGTAACTGACTGTAATTGACTGTAACTGAATGTAACTGAGTGTAACTGAGTGTAACTCAATGTAACTGAGTGTAACTGACTGTAACTGACTGTAACTGAGTGTAACTGAACTGGTAGGTGAAGAAGGGCGAGTTGCTCCCTAAAATCAAGGAAGAAGGGCGCACTAAGCAACTGGAGGGCTAAAACTGAATAGTGAGAAGCTCCTGGGGGCTGGCTAACTGAGGGTTAGGTGCTGGACTGATGACTGGGATGCATGCAAAATGCATGCAAACCCTAGAATGCATGCAAACCCTAAAAGGTGCATGCATGACTGAAAATGTAAATGATCAAAATACTGGTGGGACTAGGATGGAGTATAGGAATATCCTAACACCCCCCCTTAATCCATCCTGGGCCCTAGTAACTAAGACCAAAGGTCACCCAATACAATGAATAATAACAATCAATAAACCAAGGAAGTGGGAAAATTTCATGGGAAACATACCCCCTCCTCAAAAAAATAGACTGTAAGGCACACATAAAAAATAAAAGCTCCAAACTCAAGCAGGTGTGATGCTTGGTCATATGTCTGGAGGTATCTTCTTCTTGGGAAGAAGTGGATCATGCTCAAAAAGCATGTGCTTGTACTTGCTCTTCAGATCGAATGTGATGAGAACAAATCCAATAGTATGAGAATGATCCTTGAACCTGTGATTCGAATCAGCTGAGGTAGGATCAAATCTGTGAAAGTGCATATAGTCTTTTGTCTTCTCCTTTGAACCACCATGGGTGAGATTATGCCAAAAATAACTATTACATGTTTGCTTGAAATCAAAATCAGATTTAAGACTTTCAAAACAGTTTCTTGAGATCTCCTTTGAACCAGCAAGGGTGAGATCAAAACTATCATATGCATGAGAAATTATCTCAAGCGGGTTGCAATGGCCATATTCTTCAATAACCTTCTGAAAGCATGTGCTAATGATCATATAGTAGTAAATAAGAGATGTTTGCTGAAGAGGAGCGAATGCATTACCTCCAATAGCTGATGTTACCTCTGAAATAATCATGTGATCATGATGCAAACCAACAAACTCTGGTGCAAGAGAGGATTTAGAACCTTCTGCAATATCTAGAGTATGAGCTGGCACAGAAAGAGAAGAAGGTTTGAGCATGAGCGGAGAATCTGCAAGTTCTTTGTCAACAACTTCAATATGAGATGATACTGGTTCATGATCTGAGAGATCATCAAGGGGAGCGAATGCAACATGATCTGAGAGACCATCAGGAGGAGCGAATGCATCATGATCTGAGAGACCTTCAAGTGGAGTGAATGCATCAACTTGCTTGCTTTTGAAGGGATTTGGACCAAATCCATCATTCTTTTTGCCGAATATTTCATCCAGATGAGCCCATAACTCTTTTGGAGTTTCAATATCAATGATGGTCGGGCACAATATGTAATCAGTCATAGAAAGCATCGTTCTTCCAATGTGCATGTCACCTTTATTCAACCATTTAATCTTCTTTGTAGAGGATTCGAACTCTCTTTCAAAATAGCAATCAAAGAGATCATGGCTCTTCAAATATGCTATCATTCTTGGTTTCCATTCATCATAGTTGAATGGAGAAAGAAGAGTAATTTCTTCTAAATTCATTGAAGTTGTAGAAGACCTGCAAAAACAATATAGAATAACTGCAACTGCTACTGCTGCAAAAATGCAGAAACTGCTGCAACTGCTGAACTCGAAATCTTGGTAATAACCTGCAAAAAACTCTCAAGAATGGAGATAAACAATACTCTCAACATGCTCTGATACCATGTGAAAATACTCACAGCAGATCTAAGAGATGATGTATCTCACAAGAGAATAATTATGATTAAGCAAGAAAATAGAAGAAGAGTGATACATGCAGTATAATGAGCAACATAATAATATGGTACAGTAGAACTCAGATAGAAGCAATAATACTTCGGTCATACTAGATTATTAATCACAAATGGACATATAAATAATACAATGCATGAGGAATTCGAATGCCTAAGGTGGCAATTCGAATTAGCCTTCATGGAGTGATCAAAGGATCACTGGAGTGTCATCGGAGCACAACTAGGTGTCCTCATGATCATCGGAGCGCAACTGGAAGTCTTCATCATCATCAGTGGAGTCATCAATGCTCAAGTAACTGTCAACCATCAGTCAAACTAACTCTGGTAGGTGTAACTCAGTGTAACTAAGTGTAACTCAGTGTAACTAAGTGTAACTGAGTGTAACTGAGTGTAACTCAATGTAACTAAGTGTAACTCAATGTAACTAAGAGTAACTGAATGTAACTGAGTGTAACTGACTGTAATTGACTGTAACTGAATGTAACTGAGTGTAACTGAGTGTAACTCAATGTAACTGAGTGTAACTGACTGTAACTGAGTGTAACTGAACTGGTAGGTGAAGAAGGGCGAGTTGCTCCCTAAAATCAAGGAAGAAGGGTGCACTAAGCAACTGGAGGGCTAAACCTGAATAGTGAGAAGCTCCTGGGGGCTGGCTAACTGAGGGTTAGGTGCTGGACTGATGACTGGGATGCATGCAAAATGCATGCAAACCCTAGAATGCATGCAAACCCTAAAAGGTGCATGCATGACTGAAAATGTAAATGATCAAAATACTGGTGGGACTAGGATGGAGTATAGGAATATCCTAACAGCACGAAAGCATGGTCTCTACGAGATCCAGGACGTTGGTAGGAGCGTCCCCTACCAGCACCAAAGAAATCAGATCTCATGCTGGTGTAGTCTGGGTGCATATCTAGAACAAACTCTGCATATATATGTTTTGCAAAGTACAACAGGACCTAGTCATGGTGGGGGAACATTCCCCATGCTCCGATGAATCTATCATACACATATGGTGCAACGGCCTTGAGCTTAGAATCCTTGAGTCTAAGCGTGGTCTAAGCGTTTGATCGGCAAGGCGGCCAGGAGGGACGTCAAACAAAGTACCATTGACGTCGCGCCCTCTTATGGCGCCTTTGACATCCGCCCATTTATGGGGGCCCATGACATCATGTCTTCTCCTCTGGCATGAAAAACGTCAGATGTCACTAAGAGGTCCTACTTTCTTGGAGACGGACAACATATCATCAATTGTTGATAACATCATGAATAGTGAGTGTCCAGTAGGAGAATCCCCCCTGAGTGTGCACATGCACGAGTACACCCACTCTCGCTGGGTGGTAGTATCAACAAGAGTGATGCGTGCAACCTCATCGTCGTATGATCCACCCGATGCACTCGTGATCCAAACGAAAACACAAATGTTAGTGAAAATATATATTATAACTTGTAAGTGAAATTCAATGCATTCTATATTAAAAATTTACTGAAAATGTATCTAACAAAAAATATGCACCTGATGTACCTGTGTCCTGGCACTGATCCTCCTCCTCGGAATCAAGATGTACATCGTCGGGATGGACTGATGCACTATCTCTCATGTTGCTGCCACCAGCGGTAGCTGAACCCGGTGTGGCCTCACTCCTCGGTGAACGAGAGCGTTGTCGATGACCACCCTGTTGGGTGACATCGAATCCTCTTGTGCTACACCGAGCATGAAGCAATGAAGCCCTCTCTTTAGAACTCTCTGCATCACATTTCAATTTCTATTTCTAATTCTATTTCAAATTTCACATTTCAAATTCAAATTCAATTCAAATTGAATTTTAATTTCAATTTCACATTTCACATTTCACATTTCAAATTTCAATTTCAAATTTCAAATTTCAAATTTCAAATTTCAAATTTCAAATTCTAAAATCAAATTTCAATTTCAAATTTATGTTTCAATTTCAATTTCATGTTCAATTTAATTTTCAAATTTCAATTTCCATTTTCAATTTAATTTTAAATTTGTATTTCAAATTTCAATTTCACGTCGAATTCCAATGTCAATTTCAATTTCAAAGTTTTCATTTTCAAATTTCAAGTTTCAATTTCGATATCAATTCCATTTCCAATTCTCATTTTTCATTTCCATTTCCATTTCAATTTCATTTCAAAATTCAATTTCATTTCAAAATTCAATATCGATTTCAATATCAATTTCATTTTCATTTTCAATTTCAATTTCAATCTCAATTTCATCTTCATTTTTCAATTTCAATTTTTAAGTTTCAATTTTAATTTCAATTTCAAATTCAATTTCTATTTCAATTTCCATTGCCAATTCTAATTCCAATTCCATTTCTCAATTTCCATTTCTATTTCAATTCCAATTCCAATTCCAATTTCCATTTCTATTTGAATTTTCAATTTTCAATTTCAAATTTCAAATTTCTATTACAAATTTCAATTTCAATTCTAATTCCAATTCCAATTTGGAATTCAATTTCAATTATATTTACAATTTACAATTTAAATTTCTATTTCAACTTCAGTTTTCAATCTCAAATTTCAAATCAATTTTAATGTCAAATTCAATTTCAAATTTAGATTTCAAATTCAAGTTCCAATTTCAATTTCAATTTCTAATTCTAATTTCATTTTCAATTTTTAATTTCAATTTCATTTCAAATTTCAAATTCAATTTTAATATCTATTTCCAATATCATTTTCATTTTCATTTTCATTCTCATTTTCAATTTTCAATTTCGAATTTCAATTTCATCTTTAGTTTTCAATTTCAAATTAAGTTTCAATTTCAATTCAATTTGAAATTTAAATTCAATTTCTAATTCCAATTTCAATTCCAATTCCAATTCCAATTCCATTTCTCAATTTCCATTTCTATTTCAAATTTTCAAATTTCTATTACAGATTTCAAGTTCAATTCTAATTCCAATTCCAATTCCAATTTCAAATTTCATTTCAATTTCAACCTTAGTTTTCAATCTCAAATTTCAAATCAATTTTAATGTCAATTTCGATTCCAATTCCAATTTCAATTTCCATTTCCAATTCTCAATTTTCATTTCCATTTCAATTTCATTTTTTCAATTTTTAATTTCAATTCCATTTCAATATCAATTTCATTTTCATTTCCATTTTCAATTTAGAATTTAGAATTTTAATTTCAATTTCATCTTCAGTTTTCAATTTCAAATTTCAAGTTTCAATTTCTATTTCTATTTCAATTTCCAATTCCAATTCCATTTCCATTTCCATTTCTCAATTTTCATTTTTATTTCAATTTCAAATTTACATTCTAATTCCAATTCCAATTTCATTTTTATTTACAATTCACAATTTTAATTTTCAACTTCAGTTTTCAATCTCAAATTTCAAATCAATTTTAATTTCAAATTTGGATTTCAATTTTAATTTTGATTTCCAATTCTAATTCCATTTCCAATTCTTAATTTTCATGTACATTTCAATTTCAATTTCATTTCAAATTTCAAATTCAAATTCAATATCAATTTCATTTCAAATTTCAAATTCAAATTCAAATTCAATTTCAATTTGGTTTTCATTTTCATTCTCAATCTTGAAATTTCAAATTGCAATTGTGATCGGTGAACACCGATAAGTTACAAGTTAAATTTCAAATTGCAATTTTCAAATTTTAATTTCAGATTTCAAATTTCACATTTCAAATTTCACATTTCAATTTCCACTTCTAATTTCAATTTCAATTACATTTACATTTCCATTTTGAGTTTCCAATATCAATTTCAATTTCAAATGTCAATTTTTAAATTCAATTTCAATTTCAATATCAAATTCAAATTTGAAATTGAAATTGCAATTTATATTTAAATTTCAAATTTCAATTGCAATTCCAATTACAAATCCAATTGTAATTTCAATTACAAATTTCAATTGCAATTGAAATATGTAATTAACATTTCAATTTCAATTTCAAAGGTTTTCAATTTTTTTTTTTAATGTTAATGGTTTTTGTTACATTGTTATATAACCTTATATTGGGAAAAAACCAGCAACGTTTATGTTGCCGGTTTTATTTTGAAATATGTATATTTTTTTTCAATCCTCCTGGCATTCTCAGAGGATTGAAAAAAAAGGGCAACATTTATGCTTTCCAATACACATTTTGAAATAAAACCAGCAACATAAAAAAAAATATTAATAACTTGAAAAAATAAATACAACATAAATTTAAAATTTAAAACAAGTTTAACTTAATGTGAATGGTTTTGCTACATAGGTGTTCAATCCATGTTTTCAATCAATTTTCAAATGGTTTTTGGTAATTCTAAGGTTCATAGTTCTAAAAAATTAAGGTTTCAATGGTTTTTTTTACACAATTTTGGTTAAATTTATTGAAAAAAAACTTTTATTTCCAAATGTGTAATTCGGCAGCATTTATGCTTGCCAATACACATTTAGAAATAAAACCGGTAGCATAAATGTTGTCGGTTGATATAAATTTATACAAAAAAAACACAAGAAATTAAATTTTAAATAAAAAATAAATAGCGGGTTTATGGTCCACTTACTTGGTGAAGTGGACGACATGGCATGGCGTGGTGTGGTATGAGGTGCTCAGTAGAGCTAACGACCTCGGGCGAGCTCTTTTGCTGGGGTCACTGTCGTTGAAATAGGGCTGACTGGTCGTGGCCCTGCTTTTTATTTTTTTTCTGTCTCAACAGCTTGATCGAGGATTTAACCTAGCCCTCGATCAAGCAATTGCTCGATTGAGGGTTTAACCAAGCCCTCGATCGAGGTATTTGAAAACCCTCGATCGAGGTATTTTAAAACTCTCGATTGAGGTTTTAATACCTCTATTGAGGACTTTAAAATACCTCGATCGAGGGTTTGCGGCACAAATTTTTGGGGCTCTGCTTGTGAACCATCTTCATGGATTGACCCCAAGATATGATCAAATTTTACAATGAAAAGGAAGGATAAGGGGGTTTGGAATAAGTAAATCGATAATAACTTATGCAATTCCTTCTTCTTGCATACAAAACTATTAATTAGATCAAACTGTAAATAGACTCTTTATTAAAGAAAGGCTATGAGATTTACAGTCTACCTTAAATAATCCAAACACAAGCTCAACCTTCCATTTTTGTGCAAGTTTTAAAAAAAGCTTCTTGCTATCAACATCATTGTTAAATCTTCTCATGAGAAAAATAAGAATAAAATGAATGAATGAAAAACTATTACTCGAGCATACCTCCCGCCGATAGTTGTTGTATGGACTAGCCTGCTGCAGGAGTGAAATGCATTGCTCTTTTAAAGAGTTTATGAGCGGTTGCTTCAGTTTTTTCTTAAGAATATTTTCAAGAAAAATGAATAAAACCTAAATTCTATACGTAACTGACTCTCGAAGGACTCGACCAGCTGGAGGCTTCCACCAATTAAAAAACATCAAAGAAAAATTTAATCAAACCAAGTTTTCACATTCACTTAATTTTATAAGTAAAATTTTATTAATTTCTTTATTTTTCAATCCACATAGACGTGTATATGGAATAAATATAAGCTCTGGTTAGTGAAAGGAAGTCTACAAACAACGATGACACGCTATACTCCAAATTTGTGATTCTGACTAAGCTTCTTTCCTTCTGCTTTTAATATAAATGTCCACGTGTAATTCTTTATTCTGCATCTGCCTCTATTGAAATATGTGAAAGCTCTCATATGCTTATATAGTATTCTTACAGACTTCAATAGACACATGATATTATATCATCTAATTTACAGACATGCAATAATAATATATATGTCTTGATAAAATAACACAATCTTTGGAGCACCAAGCACAATCTCATGTCAAGATGTTTTTTAATATCAAACCTGCGTGTATATAGGATACTTGGAATTGCTTCTTCTTTAACAAACGTCGAGTCTAGTAGTCAATCATTCAATTAGTCGAACGATTTCTGATCTTGGGAGGTCCTTGTGGATATAGAAGGAGGATCATTCAAACTGCCTACACTAGAATCAAAAACATATCTCACCATGAGGTAGTGGCCAGTATCATTTCATAACCAGTTTGCATTTTGAACATTTGACCTTTAATGGTGTGTGACCATACATATTTCCAATAAGGTAACAATATTATTTTGTATAGCTTCCAAAATGAGGATAAGACAGTCATCATCGCTGTGTATACTTGTTATACAATAATAACTTCATCGTTTGCTACCATGGCCACCATCATTATGTGAAATTGAATAGTAAGTCTTTGACCATGTATCGTAGTTAAATTGTTTCATTTAAATACCAAAGAATCCAAAATGGTGGAAACCCCAGAAGACCTCAAGCTAGCTAAAGACGTAGGTTAGTTTTTCTTTTTAACTCAGTAGGAATTGTGCATTATGGTAGAAAATTTTATAGGTAGGAGAGCCTGGAAACTCTTTGCTGGCTAAATATCATTGATGGAAAAAAATCATCATTAACAGATACATCTAGCAAAGCCTTAGTGGCACAACAGAAGAATAAAACCAATAATCCCAAGAAACAACATCATTGCAACAATAAGCAAAACACGAGTCCCAAAGCCTCTTAGCCAATTCATCATTTCAATGATGACAAATTAACCAAATCAAAAGGCAAGAAGACTAAGCGTCACTACAATTTTTGCGGGAAAGAAGGTCATGTGGAATCTAAGTGTTTCAAGAAGATGACAGCCTTGGAAGCAACAATGAAGAAGCACAACATTAATCTTGATTCGTCTTCTGACTCTACAACTCATGGACATGCACTTTGTGCTTTTGGTTTTTCCTTTAATGCATCTTCTTCCTCTTCTTCTGATGAGTGGCTCATTGATTCTAGAGCATCTTATCATATGGATAAGGATAACACCATTTTTGTTGCTTTAAATAAATGTAACACCAAACAAATATTTGTAGTGATGATAGATCTCTAAATGTTGTAGGATCTGGAACAACTCAGCTAAACGATGGTCAATTCAATGATGTATTATGTGTTCCAATAATTTCCTGCAATTTGTTGGCATTCTATCAAATCACTCATTTTGGTGAAGGTAAGATTGTAGAGTTTATACCTCACTGATTAGCCCCAGTTTTGGAAACAAAGAATTACAACTGAAGACAAGTCCTAGTTTTGATGAGAAGACGGGGTTGTAACTAAGTCTACCAATCGAGGGAAATCAATATTGGTAATTCTAGAGATTAATGAGGAAGACCTATACAGTCGAGCAGGGCGCTCAAGCAGGGCACCAACGCATCGAATCTTTGAGATTCTGACCACTATTGGTCACCTCCAAGATTTTAGGAGCAAAGACTCAATTGTAACCAAGCTTTATATTCCAGATAGATCTTGTATAAATTTTTAGGTATTTATGGTTTTTGTAACAAGTAAACCCTCGAGCACATAAATTAGGGTTCAACCTTCGAATATTATGGTAGACAGATACAACATACTTTCATAAGTTTTTGATCTATGACACATTTCTGAACATGATGAACAACGAACCAGTTTATGACAAGTGCATATTTCTTACATCTTGTGAGTACTTAGTTTCATTATGCTCTTGTCCTTGCTTTGGGGAAAGCCCCCCTCAAGGAAATACAAGAGCTTATAGGTAGTTTAATTAGTTTAAATGCATGTTTGATTACATTTAAAGAATCGTTGTTAGAGATCAAATTCATTTTTTATTCATGCTTTGTTTCTTGTAGTGCAGAACCATAGACGCTGTAGTGTTCTTTAATCTTTCTTGTAGGCTACTTTTTGCAAATTAGTTAGGCACGTGTTATTTTGATGCTTTCCAATGATTAGTTTATACGAGCTAGAATAGTTATAGTTCTTTTACATGCTTTCTTATATCCATTTCATGTAGATGTGAATTACAATAGTTGTTTCCTTTATGTATTTTTGAGTAATGTTGTCTTTTCAATTAGTTATATGCATTATATGCTTTATCAATAAGAATTTCATGTACCAAATTTAGCTTAATTGCAGAGTTTTGAATTAGTGATTAGTATATAAGTGGTAGATTAATTCATATAGGTATATTTCTTGTTTATTTTATTTTATGCATGATGTGATTAAATTAGTATTATATTTTTCAAATGGGGACCATTTCATTTTGCAGTAGAATATAATCTCTTAGCAGTTGCACATACAGTGCTAGTACCTCTTAATTTTGTATGTTCCTGGATTGATAAATAAAGTAGGAACACTAATCTGTAGCCTTTATTGGTTATCATATCATAGAACCACCACTTTTTGTGTCGTTGTTGTGGAGGTGCTAAAACTCTAAGATAAGAAGGAAACCTAAAAATTAAAGAAAGAAAAAAACTTAGAAAGAGCCAAACCAACCCTCTATAACATGCATGCCTCCACGAAGAAGGGATGAGTTTGGATGCTTCCTACCCAATAGACCTATGAGTGAAGCAAGCTCAGAAGACAGTAGATTTGATGAATTCATTAATTTTGACAAATCCGCAGACTCATACTTTAATTCTCTTGTAGACTTTGAGAACTTTTGCGCTAATTCCATTAGTGAGACCGATAATATGGCAGAATAAGAAGAACAAGTAGAAATATTCTTGTTTCCTATTAATAGTTCTTAAGAGAATGCTCGAATGAAGAATATCAATCTTGCATTTCTCCCAAACTTTCACGGCTTAACCTCAGAAGACCCCGACACTTTCTTATTCGATTTTGAAGTAGTTTGTAGAACCTTTCACTACTGCTCAAATGCTCAGAAACTCAATATTTTCCCTTCTACTTTAAAGATATATCATTAAGATGGTTTGTGAGCCTAGAAGGGAACACCATTTTTACATGGGAGAAGATGAAACAAACGTTTCTAGACAAGTATAGGGGCTACTGTAAAGCAAAGGACACTAGGGGTGAAATCTTTAGGATGCAACAGGGAGAAAATGAGTCTCTAGAGGACTACGAACAAAGATTTCAACTAAGCTACAAAAGAGCCCATAACTGCACTTTGGATGATGAATCCTTGACACTAGTACTCCCCAAAGGAGTGAGAGAAGACCTGCTGGAAACCCTAAATATTTTGGCTGGTGGAGAAATTTTCCAAAATGAATATGATGACATCAAGCATATTTTTAAAAACTACTCGGGGTCTAAAAAAGAGAAAAATGGTAGGAACGTGGCCTTTCAACCATGTAAGCCAATAATTTCAATTCCAACCCTAACTAAATATGACCTAAGGCACTTGCTAGATTATATGAAGAATGATATTCTCCAATCCCTTGCAATACAATTAGACACCATGCAGCTTAAAAGAAACCAAAAGGAGGTTGCATAAGCCCTCGTTGTGTTTTGTCCAAAATGAATAAATAAACATGAAAAGAACCAATGCCCATTAAATGCGGTAGATGTCAACAGAATATGTGTAGAGAACCATCAAACAGATAAATGTCCACTTCTACCATCCTTCAAAGCAACTATGCAAGACCAGGGGTCAGGGGATCCAATGGAGCAGTTGTATTTTGTAAATCACGGAAGACTTGATTTCTCAAGGCCATTTCAACAACATAACCAACCCTATTTCAACCCATATCCAAACCCATACCAACCACCTGATTGGCCCAAATGGGGCAGGAAGCCTGGCCAGCACAAGCAGGCCAAAACCAATGGTAGAATACTCAAAATCCATACGCTCCACCTTATCCTCATCCCTATCATCAGTACCACCGGAATCATCAATACCCTGGAAAATTTTCCACAACAAAACCTAAATAAGTACCCTTCCTCATCCAATTGGAGGCCTTAACAAACCCAAGATTTAATTCCTCCACCACAAGCAACTTTGTTGCCTCCACCACAAAAGACACTGAGACTACCTAATATGCCAACTCAACCTGCACCAAACACTAACAACAACAGGAAATCCCAACGTGTGTATAACAATGATATGGTCAATTTTCCCACTTATGTTGTGGAAGCCCTAGATTTATATGAGGTGAAATTACAGTCCGAAAAGGTAGTCTGGAATCCTACAACCCCATCTACTATGGTCGATAATCTCTAAAGTCAATATACACATCCCTTGGATGTGGATCTACATGAGGAAGAAGATGTTGATAGGGATATGCCATCACACACTATGCAAAACCCCCCCTTTCCTAAAAGGCTGAAAAATAGAGTTGAGGTTGAAACAAAGAATACTATCATTAATGAATTGAAACACCTGAACATACGAATTCCACTTCTCCAATCCATTAGGGAAGTACCCATCTGTAATAATTGCATCAAATAAACCCGCAAAAGGCATGGAAGAAGAAAGAGAGATCATCCCACAATCAATGTTGTGGGGCAACTTGTAAATTTGATGTTGGGAAAGATCGGTAACCCTAAGTACTTAGATCCAGGAATCCCAATAGTCAATGTCCATATTAACAAGACTCTGATACAAAACACCCTCATAGACCTAGCGGAAATAATCAAAGAAATGACTATGGACACAATGATAGCCTTAAATATGCAATCCTCACTCAGGCAGACAACCACAATGTTGCAACTACCAGACACTTCAATTGTACAACCGTAAGGGGTATTAGAGGACATAATCATTACAATAGAATCATGGGAACACCTTGTAGATTTTGTGGTCCTGCAATTCAAAACCACACTTGGTGGCTATCCTCTTATTCTCGGGAGGCCCTGGCTAGCAACAACAGATGCATACATTGGTTGTAGAACAAGGGATATGACCATAACCAGTTGACAGTCCAAAATGAAAATCACCATTTACCCTCCTGCTAAACCCTTTTATTGACACAAAATATCCTATTTGGTTTGAGGATGATAACAATTATGATCAAACAATTTTCCCAATACTCAGCATAAACACAACTCTTGCACTCAAGAATGAAGATGAGCCACACAATTTTGTTTAGTTTTTTACAAAATGTTTACCCTAACTAACATACTTGAAAATATTTTTGCTGTAGGTGAAGAAGAAGAAATGATAGGTACTCCTAAATACCTAGAAGCAATGTGGCAAAGGGTATTCTCCGTAGAACAAAATCCTACCATTGTCAATCCTTAATGGATATCTTTTTTGGAAAAACTTTGAAGATCAACAAAAACTTGGAATTAGATCAAGAACAACAACTGATTAAGGTCCTTACAGACTGTAGTGCAACCTTTACCTGGAGTTACACTGAAATTAAAGGGATACATCTAAATATTTGCAAACACCACATATACATAAAATAATATTTTGTCCCAATAAGGCATCCATAGAGGAGGATGAATCCAACATTGAAGGATATTGTCAAGCAAGAGTTACAAAAATTACTATAAATTGGTTTTATCTATACCATCTCTGATAGTGATTGGGTCTCTCCTTTGGTAATAGTATCAAATAGAGGGGGGGAATGGAGAATACGTGTGGACTGTAGAGAACTTAACAAGGAAATAAAAAAGGACCATTTCCCTCTACCTTTCATTGATAAAGTATTGGATACCTTATATGGAAAAAAAATCTCATTTTTGGATGGCTTCAAAGGGTATAACCAGATCTAGATCCACCCAAAGGATCAATACAAAACAAATTTCACGTGTCCCTGGGGAACATTTGCATACCAAGTGCTTCCATTTGGGCTATGCAACTCTCCTACAACTTTTCAAAAATCTATCCTAAGTATATTTTCATATTTTTTCCATGATAGCATGGAGATCTACATGGATGATTTTGTGACAATCTGCAGGGATCTAGCAACTGTAACAAACTCACAATCTAACTCTCAAGATTATTTTCAAAGAAGAAGAAGCATGCATTCAATAATCACTCATAAACACAGAATAATGGACAATGTCAATATCATACAATGAATAATGAATGTAGAGAATGTAGTACAATAATCTATGATAAGGCATCATATAGGATTCGAATTAGCCAAGTAGGGAATTTGAATTTGAGCTCAAAGTCTAGCATGAATAACTATGGAGACATCATCCAATCGGTATTATCAGTCATAAATGGTAAGAGTCAATCAAGTGTGTCCAACTGAGTCTAACAGAACCATCTAGCCATAAATCAGGGAATGGAGACTCCAAGAGGGGCGCATGAGGCTGTCAAATAGTCAAGTGGAACTCCAGAACTAACTAACTAGAAGCTACAACCAGTTAGCATGAGCAATCAGTGGAAGAACTACTCAATCAATGCACTAACTGAATGATAACTCCCGATAGGTGAGACAAGGCGCCCTAACCGAGTGATAACTTAAGGTAGGAGAGTAAAGGTGCTCTAACTGAAAGTGGTAGGTGAGAAAGGCGCACTTGCCATGCACAACAGTCAAGAAGGGCGCATTAGGCAGGTAGGAGTCCAAAGGCCATAGACAGGCTCTGGAGAGCTAAAAGCAAGCTCTAGGTGTTGGGGAGACCACCATGATGATGAATGGATGCATGTAGTGGCATGCAGGCATGCAAAATATAAAAATGATGGTGTGAATATTCCAACACCCCGCAAGCTATACTATGAGGAAATAACTGAAATCTAAAAAATAGGGCCTTGGTGACTAAGACCAAAGGTCACCCCGTACAATCAATCTAAATAAACTAAGTGAGGAAAGAGGGAAAACCCAGTGGGAAGAAATCCCTCCCTCAAAATAGACTGAAGGATGCTAAAATAGCATATCATCTCTCACCCCTGAAGGAGGTAAGTGTCCTTCTTTTCAAAAGAAGGGTTGATCGATCTGAAATGGATCAGTAATGTGAGAAGGATGAAACCTTCCATTCTAAAAATCTGATCTGGTTCTTCTATGATCATTTAGATCATCAACCAAACCACCGGCAGATCAGAGTGTAGTGGCTGCCCATCGAGAAAGAGGAGGAATATCAGGTGAGCGTCTTCAGGTTCTTGTGGATCTGGATCTCCCATTCGCTCATCTTCATCATTAGTTGCTAGACCTTTAGTTTCTTGTGGATCTGGATCTAGCATTCCATCATCATCATCTCCATCTTCAGATTCTGAATCTGAAGTATCATGTGAAGATATATCTACAACTAGCTCATCGTCACATCCAAACTCTGAATCTGAAATCTCATGAGGAGAAGCAAGTAGAACTGGCTCATCATCACATACAAACTCTGAATCTGAAATCTCATGTGAAGAAACATGTGAAGCTGATGTCTCATACTCCAAATCTGAACTATCATGTGATGGGGATTCGCTCTCTTGAAACTCATCATCACTTCTAAACTCTGAATCTCATGAAGTGGGAACATCATGAAATTGCTTCTGAAGCTGCATTTAGATCTCTGATATCTCTCTTGAGCCATCATAGGTGAGATTTTTACCAAAAGAACTAGAATGTGATGATGATGTATCTTCAACAAGATCACTAGTGGATGTAGTATTGATGGCCCTTTTGGCCATAGGAGTTGAACCAATAGGTGCTAGATCTTCAGGTTCTTGTGGATCTGGATCTAGCATTCGCACTTCTTCAAGATTCCTCTTTTTCTCAATCTTCTTAGATCGATCCTTTCCTTTCAAGCAATCTTTGCAGGTTCCACGAGCAATCTTGTTATTTGGAAGACCTTCAACCACATCTTGAGCTAGCTTGTAGTTGAGATGAGATAGTCTACTCTCTTCATGAGTATGAGAGCGAAGAGTAGACTCCTTTGAGAGAGGTAAGAAGTGGGAAAACTCATAGAGTTTTGTCTCATGATTTGCAACACCTTTTGAAATGATTTCCCCTGAAACCATGTCTTGTACTTCGACTTCGTTTGGAGAAAATATCACTCTTTTGGGCTCTCCAATATGGGTCATTTGGTACACCGAAAGTAAATTTGTTGCAAGAGAAGGAACATAAAGCACATCAAAAAAGTAACCAGAGTAAAGATTGATTCTTCCAATCCCCTTAGAGGAGACTTCTGAATCATTACCCAATCTGATGGAAGGGCCAACTGAGCTTTCGAAACTGGAGAAGAGATATTTGGAGGAAGACATGTGTCTCGATGCTCCTACATCTATGATCAAAGAAGAATCTGTTGATGCACTTGCCATGACAGCATGACATATTTCTTTGTATTTGGATCTAGAAAGTTCAGTATCAGGATCTTTCTTCCTTGTAGATGCAGATCGAGGAAGATTGTTCTTCTCAAGTAACTGAGCCATCAAATCTATAGTCTTCTTCATGCAAGTACTCCCAGGATGAAAGCCTCTAATACAATATGTGCACTTGGATCTTTTCTTCTTAGAATGCTTGGTCTTCCTTGAGTTCGAAGCCCCATCTGACTGATATGGAGTGGCCTTGTATCATTCGATCTCTTATCAGAAATATTTTGCTTGTCTTTACCATTCACCCTTTTGGCCTCAGCAGCTGTAAGGGCCGAATCCAACTTGGTTTTGATCATTCCCATGGAGATTAACTTCTCTTTCTCTTGAGTAAGAGATTGGATGAAGTCATCAAGTGAGGGAAACTTCCATTTTTGAATGAACATCTTAGCTGACTAGAAAGTAGAGACAAAAACTGAGAAGTTTGGCCCCAACTTTGAGAGAATGGAAAGAATAAGCTGCTTGTCTTCTTTCACTATCACATATCTTTTCAACTGCGATATCAAGCTTTTGAACTTGGTGAGGAAGGCATTGATAGATTCGAAGCTGTCAAGACTCAAAAATATGAGTTCATTCTCCAATTTGTGTCCTTTCATATCATCTTTCTGTCCAAAAAGGGATTTGAGCTTGTCCCAAACCTCTTTAGGATATGTAAGATCGATGACATGGAAGTGAAGATATTCATAAATTGAGAGAAGGAGTAGACCAACTACTTCATCAAGCCTATCCAAGTACTTAGACTTTTCAACTACACTGAGAGGTTCTACCATCGTTCTGTTGAGTATTCGGGAAAACCTCTTGGTTCTCATGAAGAGAGCCATATTGGATTTCCACTCAACATAGTTGGAATATGTGAGCTTTAGATCCATCTGAACAGAGAAAGTCCAATAGTTGAAGAAGAATTCGAACGGGTGAATAAACCTGCAAAACAAGAAGAGTTTTTGCTGATGGAGAATGCTACACTTCGACTGAACACTACCTTAAGGACACTTGGCACATAGACTAAGTCCTTCACACCTGGCTAGACCTCACTGGATTTATCCAATGAATTCAAGTAATAGCACCAGGAGTTGTTGTGGAAACTCAAAGGCTTCTGGTGCACAAGTGAAAGATAGATGCTCAAAGAAATGTTGCAACTGCTGCAATGGCTGCAATTCGAATAGCTGCTGACTGTTCTGATACCATGTGATAATCTGCAGGGATCTAGCAACTATAACAAACTCACAATCTAACTCTCAAGATTATTTTCAAAGAAGAAGAAGTATGCATTCAATAATCACTCATAAACACAGAATAATGAACAATGTCAATATCATACAATGAATAATGAATGTAGAGAATGTAGTACAATAATCTATGTGTTGATGTATTTGTAACTTCGGAATGTATTTGATATATGTATATTGTATTCCTATAGAGATGTTATTATTCCTCTATACATAAATGTTTGTATTCCTATAGAGATGTTATTATTCCTCTATACGGAAGTGTTGTCATTTATATTGTAAGTGTCGTAACTTATACTTGATGGGTTATTAGACCACCTTGGTGGGGTCGGCCCTGTATAAGTCATGTGGGTCAAAGGGTTATTAGACCACCCTATTGGGGGTCGTCCCTGTCAACATTATGTTATGTGGTTAATTTACGACTGACCTAGTAAAGGTTATTAGGAAAGTCAAGTCAAGTATAAATAGAGTGCAGGAGGCACTCTATTTGATCATTCACTTTCTCACTCATACTCTCATTGGAGAATGGCGCACTTGTGGAGGATGAGAAACTGCTTCTAGTAGGATTATCTCTTGTACTTGGGTTGTATCATTGCTATATCTATCTCTGAGGAAGTTGCGGGGTTTTTCACCTTCTTGGTTTTCCCCGGTGAAACTCTGTGTCTCTTGTGTGCTTGCATTATTGTGTCCATGATTGATATGTTGTAGATATGTTATAGATATGATGCACATGTTATTCTCTCAGTTAAGATCCTATATCAGATTGAAAATTATGAAAAAACTAACATGGTATCAGAGCTAGCATGAAAGAAGGCATTATATGGCATTTATGACACTTGTTGCACTTGCGAAGCTAGGCCTTGATATACCAAAAACCAGTCATCGTAGCACTTTCGCTATAAATCCATTTCGGTGAGGTTTCAGGATCTGAAAATATTACAGGTTGAATATAAGATCCCCATGTACCTTGTTTCAAAAGGAAAACCTCTAATTCGTTGTACTTTGTGATTTATGATCTGTACAATATAGGGTTTCTGCCTTTTCCAGATCTAATTCATAAACAGGTGACCTAGTAAAAAAGGTCATAACTTGGGATAGAAAGCTCCAAATGAAATTTCGTAAAAAGTGATAGGTAGGGAACAGATTGTACTTTCTCGCGTAATTTTTTCAAAGGCCGAAACTAAACCAGTGACATGTGGTACGCCGTACAAGTTCGCTCTCCTGTTTTATCCCATAAACAGGTCACGTTGTGACACTTGGAATAACTCTCTCTCAGAGAATCCAATTGAGGTCAGACCTGTGGGGTTGGAAAGAAAACCTGTCAGGATACCACAGGAATAATTTTCAGACTTTGTAGATCTGAAATTTCAAAGTTACACCAGAAACAATCAGGTGCATATTTCTGTCAAAACAGAATTGGATTTTGAGCACCTTCATTCATGGCTCCGGGAATTTAGGGTTTCGGAGAATGTTGGAATTTTTGTATCAGAGACCGTGGTTGGATGCTCCTCGTCAAAATCAAAATTTAGAGACCAATATCGAATTTTTTGGTTGGGTAGAAGGCCGGGCTTGATCAAACCCTAGTTCGGGATTTTGATTGGAAAGGTGGAAAATTAGGGCTTTTGAAAAAGTTGGAATTTCTGAAGTCTGTGACCATGGCTGGAAGCTCCTTAGAAAAATCAAAGTTTAGAGCTTTGGATCGAACCTTTTGGTTGGGCAGAAGGGTGGGCTTTATCAAACCCTAGTTCGGGATCCTGTCTAGAAGATACGGAATTTTCAAATGCAATTTTGAGGGGTGAAAATTTGCAGTTTTCAAATTCTGAGTATATCAGCTTGATCAGCTTATCAAGGCGCATCTTTCTATCCTTTCAGAAGTTTGAAGTTTGAATTTTTAGGGTTTCTCTGACAAACCCTAATCCCACTCTAGATCCAGTTTCTGCAATTCAAGTGGATTGGGTTAATCCTAGAAGAGAATGGAGTGGTCACCTGCATAAGTGAAGAAGTTCCAGTTTCAGAGGGAGATGAGGCTAAAGAAGATTACAAGCAAACTCGACAAGTATGACTTACGGGTATGTTTCGAAATCTGTTCATGATTAATTTTATGATATGTTTGTCTTCATTAAGATTAGTACAATCTTGATTAGTTTTAGACTTGTCATATCACCTTAATAAAAATATGAATTCCTGATAGAAGATAGTCATTGATTAGGGTTTTTGACACTTATGATTGTACTAATGCATTGTGGTGTTGTATGAGGTTGATGTTGTCCGCTAACATGAAAGGTACATCAAGAAAGACAAATCATGTTATAGTTCAAGAACATATGACCATGGGGACATGAAGACAAATATTCATCCATTGTCATGGATCACATAGAAGATCTACTTACGAGGTATGTATAACTTGGTTCTATAATGGTTAACCTATGATATATACAAGTTACTAGCACAAGTCATTGAAGAGAACAAGAAGACATTATGCGGGTATGTTAGACATAACTAGCTAGCATGCTAATCTAGGTATGTTTTTCCTATATCAAGTTAGAATCCTACCTTGTGTTAGGATCTCTTATATAAGTATACATGGCATGATTGATAATGATTATTTATGAAGTTAGAAATTTAAGTAATCTAGGGTTTATGCATATTATGTCTCTTACCTTGATTGATGATATGACTGACCAGAAGAGTTCTATGGTCAAATATGAATATGCATGAGTAAGAGAAGTCTTCCCTAAAACATTGAATGCTAATGCTTATTATCTGTGTTTGAAATAATCATGACTATACATGTTTAAGATTATTGTGTTTTGATAGTATTGAGATTATACTAATGAATGTATGATTATGTATGAGATCTCGAGGGCAACACAATGATGATACTAGTAAGCATGCATAGTGATCGAGGATGGATATAAGTTCAAGGACAGGTAATCCAGGAAGCAAAGATCAAGAGGGAGCACACTCCAGTATTTTCTGCAGGGATGCAGACATTCAGAGGGATTTGACCACTTCTCACAATCCACATCAGAATGAAGTTGCAGAAAGGAAGCAAAGACTGAGAGGGATTCAACCCAACAAACAAACAAAGATAAGTATTTGAATTGTCATTTCTTGTATACTTGTTTGTTTAAATAATGTTGCTCAATGATGTATATGCTTATGTTCCTAGACTTAGGGTGTGTATTATGCATATTAGAATAATTGCATTAATGAACTGTATACTACTAATATGCATGTGATGGGTAAGTGGCCTATGGCACTATACAACATTCCATTGCTACTTATCTAGAATGAAACCTCTTTGCTAACATGTTGGGAGTTGTGCACACTCTTAAACAATGTTCTGGTAGAGATTGGAAGGCATCTAGAAAGTTACAGGATATGGATAAATGTTGTATTGAAGCATTGGCTAAAATAATTGCATGACTGTATGACATATTTCTTTATGTGTAACAATTTGTTCTGAAAAACAATGAGATGTTTATAATCATGCAATTTAACTTGTTTTGTAGGAAAGATCGTATACCATCACTTACAAAAGAAGGACTACAACATTTGTTCAGCAACAAAGTTACCTATTGAAGATATTGAAGATATTGAAGTTCCCAGGATTCGGAAAGAATGCCATGATCGAGGAGTCCCAATCGATCATGAAGTATGATATTTGGGATACAGTCCCAAAACCTGAAGGGAAGTCTGTTGTCACTTCCAAGTAGATCTATAAGATCAAGCATGCTGCAGATGGTAGCATAGAAAAATACAAAGCGAGGATTGTAGCTCGTGGCTTCTCTCAGAAAGAGGGGATAGACTATGAAGAGACTTATGCTCCTGTAGCCAGATACACTTCCATTAGATCAGTACTTGCTCTGGCTGCAGTGATGAAATGGAAGATACACCAGATGGATGTCAAGACAGCTTTCTTGAATGGTGTAGTCGAGGAGGAAGTGTATGTGGTGCATCCACTTGGTTTTGAGACACATGACAGAGAGTCATATGTGTGCAAGTTGAAGAAAGCATGGTATGGCTTGAAGCAAGCTCCTAGGACTTGGTATGGTAGGATAGACAACTTTCTATCCAGTTTGGGATTTACCAAGAGTAAAGCGGATTCCAACCTTTACTACAAGGTTGAGGAAGGCAATCCAGTGATACTACTTTTATGTGGATGACCTATTTGTTACAGGTGAGGTTAGATTGATTTCCGACACAAAGAGGAAGCTTGTTGCCGAGTTCGAGATGAAGGACTTGGGGATAATGCACTATCTTCTAGGCATGGAGATGTGGCAGAGTGCAGATGAGATATTCCTTGGACAAGGGAAGTATGCAGTAGAGATCCTGAAGAGGTTCGGGATGATGGATTGCAAGGCCATGGCCACACCTATGGCATCGAACCGGAAGCTTTTGTGCGATGCTTCATCTGATCTGGTTAATGTCACGATGTATTGTCAGATGATTGGGTCTTTGATGTACCTGACGAATACGAGACCAAATATTTTCTTTGCAATGAACACATTGAGCTAGTTCCTGACGGATCCCATAGGTGTTTAGCTGGTTACTGTAAAGCATATTCTGAGGTACTTGAAGGGTACAATTGATTATGGGCTCAAGTATGATGCGAATCAAAAGTTTAACTTGCAGAGTTATGTTGATTCAGATTGGGTAGGCAGTGCTGTAGATAGGAAGAGCACATATGTGTGTTGCTTCAGTATCGGATTAGGTGTGATCTCTTGGTTTAGCAGGAATCAATCCTGCGTAGCACTGAGTATAGCCAAAGCAGAGTATGTTGCAGCTTGTTCGGCTAGTTGTGAGGCAGTATGGCTTAGAAAGCTACTGTCTGAGTTATTTGATCTCCTGTTGGATGCTACTGGTCGAAACACATTGAGATCAAATATCACTATATCAGGGATATGGTGTAGAGAGGAGCAGTGAAGCTCCTGTATGTTGCAACGGATGAGAAGGTTGTAGATTTGTTGACGAAACCACTAGCCAGAGTGAAGTTCGAGTACTTCAGAGAGAGGATTGGTGTTCTTTAGATTGACGACACTTCGAGGAAGAAGTGATGGACACATTTGCTGGAGCCATTTCGAGCATGGTGAGAGGAGGATCCTTCCCATGGCTGTGGATGTAAGCGTTGTGTGATGAGCATCAGGACGATGCTCCAGTTACTGCTCTATATATGCATCATGTTGGATTCTTGTTATGATCAGTTGGATCATGTATATGTATGTGCATCATGTTGGATGCTTGTTATGATCAGTTGGATCATGTATATGTATATGCATCATGTTGGATGCTTGAATGATCAGTTGGATCATGGATTTGTATATGTATCAGGTGGATACATTGTATGATCAGGTAGATCATGTATGATGATATGTATCAGGTGGATACATTGTATGATCATGTAGATCATGTATGATGATATGTATCAGGTAGATACTTGGTATACATCAGGTGGATGCATTGTATGATCAGGATGATCATGGATGACGAGCTTCAGGATGTTGCTCCAGGTGATATGCATCAGGATGATGCTATGATGATGATCAGGTTGATCATGTGATGATGTACATCAGGATGATGTATGGTGAGTATCAGGTTGATACTCTGTGGTTGTGGAACAGGTTGTGCAGGTAAGCATATAATCCATCCCTGGGAGGTTTGCAGACAGTCTTTCGAGGTTTTTCCTATGACATGTAATGTGGCCCTGGGATATTTGGCAAATGCTCTTTCGAGTTTTTTCTTTGGGAGGACATATAATCCGGCCCTGGGAGATTTTCAAATAGTCTTTCGAGGTCTTACCTATGGCATGTAATCTGGTCCTGGGATATCTGGCAGATGCTCTTTCGAGGTTTTGTCCTATGGCATATAATATGGCCCTGGGAGATCCGATAGGTTGAGCAGTACGCTCATAATCATTCCTGGGATGCTCTTTCGAGGTTTTGCCATGACCACATGTAATACGCCCTAAAGAATTGGACAGGTTGTGCTAGTCATGTAAAAGGCCTCGGATGCTCTTTAGAGTTCTTGCTATTCAAGACACTCTTTAAAGGTTTTGTGGTGGGGGTCACATGTAATACGCCCTGGAGATTCGGACAGGTTGTGCTAGTCACGTAAAAGGCCTCGGATGCTCTTTAGAGTTCTTGCTAGTCAAGACACTCTTTTAAGGTTTTGTGACAGTCACATATAATATAGCCCTAGGAGATCCGACAGGTAGAGCCGTGTGATCGTAACAGCCTGGATACTCTTGTGAGGTTTTGTGACGCACGTAATAAGTCCTGAGGATTCCACAGTATGGCCAGTGATGATGAAGACCTGCAGGTGGTAGGCCTACATCCAGTATGAAAAAGGACTGGCTCTGTAGAACTTCCTATGACGAGTAGTTCAGATATTGATTGAGATAGAAGCAGCAGTGACGATGACGATGATTCGATGTCAATGATCCAGTCATGATGATTCAGAGAAGAAGACTTGTGCTAGAAGACCTATGTCGAGAAATACCTTGGAGTGTTGATGTATTTGTAGCTTCAGAATGTATTTCATATATGTATATTGTATTCCTATAGAGATGTTATTATTCCTCTATACAGAAGTGTTTGTATTCCTATAGAGATGTTATTATTCCTCTATACGGAAGTGTCATCATTTATATTGTAAGTTTCGTAACTTATACTTGATGGGTTATTAGACCACCTTGGTGGGGTCGGACTGTATAAGTCATGTGGGTCAAAGGGTTATTAGACCACCCTATTGGGGGTCGTCCCTGTCATCATTATGTTATGTGGTTAATTTAAGGCCGACCTAGTAAAGGTTATTAGGCAAGTCAAGTCAAGTATAAATAGAGTGCGGGAGGCACTCCATTTGATCGTTCCTTTCTCACTCATTCTCTCATTGGAGAGTGGAGCACTTGTGGAGGAGGAGAAGCTACTGCTAGGAGTACTATCTCTTGTACTTGGGTTGTATCATTGCTCTATCTATCTCTGAGGAAGTTGCGTGGTTTTTCACCTTCTTGGTTTTCCCCGGTGAAACTCTGTGTCTCTTGTGTGCTTGCATTATTGTGTCCATGATTGATATGTTGTACATGTTATTCTCTCAGTTAAGATCCTATATCAGATTGAAAATTCTAAAAAAACTAACACTATGATGAGGCATCATATAGGATTCGAATTAGCCAAGTAGGGCATTTGAATCTGAGCTCAAAGTCTAGCATGAATAACTATGGATACATCATCCAATCAGTAGTATCAATCATAAATGGTAAGAGTCAGTCAAGTGTGTCCAACTAAGTCTAAAAGAACCATCTAGAAATAAATCAGGGAATGGAGACTCCAAGAGGGGCGCATGAGGCTGTCAAATAGTCAAGTGGAACTCCAGAACTAACTAACTAGAAGCTACAAGCAATCAGAATGAGCAATCAGTGGAAGAACTACTCAATCAATGCACTAACTGAATGATAACTCCCGGTAGGTGAGATAAGGCTCCCTAACTGAGTGATAACTGAAGGTAGGTAATTAAAGGCGCTCTAACTGACAGTGGTAGGTGAGAAAGGCGCACTTTCCATGCGCAACAGTCAAGAAGGGCGCATCAGGAAGGTAGGAGGCCAAATGGGGGTTGTAGACAGGCTCTGGAGAGCTAGAAGAAAGCTCTAGGTGTTGGGGGGACCACCATGATGATGATTGGATGCATGCAGTGGCATGCAGGCATGCAAAATATAAAAATGATGGTGTGAATATTCCAACAAATTTTACACCCCATGGAGAATTTTTTCTGCAAGCATTGGATAAACTAGATGTTGTCTGAAAGAAATGTATAGAAATGAGTTTGTGTTTAAGCAATGAGAAATGTGAGATGCCAATGAATGAGGGAACAATGTTGGGGCACCATATATATGCACAAGGAATTCAATTTGATCAAGCTAAAGTTGAAATTATGAGAAATTCCCCCCACCAGTAAAGAAGAGAGATGTTAGAAGCTTTATTGTCCAAACATGGTACTACAAGAGATTCATTGAGGGCTTTAGTAAGATAGCAACTCCCATGTCTGCACTGCTAACAAAGGACATAAATTTGGTATGGACATACCAGTGCATGGCAGCATTTGAGCAGCTTAAGGAGAAGACAACTATAGCTCCTGTACTCCAAGGACCAAATTGGAACATACCATTTCACATCCACTTAGATGCCTCTGAGAAGGCTATTGGACTAGTCCTGGGACAACAAGAGGACAAGCATCCCGATGCAATTTATTATATGAGAAAAAACCTGGCTGGGGCTGATCTCAACTACACAATGATAGAGAAACAATTTTTTGGTTGTGATTTACTCCATCAATAAGTTCATACAATATATCACAGGGTACCCAGTATACGTGCACAGTGACGACTCAACAATCAGGTATTTAATGAATAATCCTAACACCAGTGCTAGAGTCATTAGGTGGCTACTGCTTTTTCAAGAATTTGACATTACAATTCTAAACAAGCTAGGAAAACATAACGTTGTTGCATACTTTCTATCAAGACTAACCCATGTTGTAAACAAAGAGTTAGTCGATGAAGTACATGATATAAGCCATGTGGGGGACACTATGCAACAAAAAGTAGGGATAATTTTAAGAACCCCCCTCAAACTTATATGTATAATAAATGGGCGAATATCCCTGATATATAGGAAAATTTGAAGGTTATTTTATCAATAATATAACATGTATATATATATATATATATATATTGGGCTAATCTTTCATTCTATTATAGAATATTGTAAAATATTGGCGAATATTTCACTAAAATATAAGATATTGTAAAACCATGGCGAATATTTCACTAAATTATAAAATATTGTAAAAACTTGGCGAATCTTTCATCGAATTATAAAACCTTGTAACGTCTTGGTGAATATTTTGCCAGGAAGACTCAACTTTTGATTCTGCAAATTACTAAGGTAATGCAATAGAATAGCATATACTAGAGCTCAAATCTAGACTCTCTCAACTCCTAGACTCTCAAATGAACAAATGCATGAATGAGGAGAGGAGGGAATTCTTTATACATTTCACAAGCAGTATTCAAACAATCACGACTAAAGGTGTTAGTGAAACACAATTGCACTAAGTAGATTCACGGTAAGTGGGGACTCCACTTTTTATCTCGTCCCTTAATGGTCCAACGGACATGTGGGGACCCAAATTTTGACAAACCAACAAACTCATACATTTGAACACTTTACACTGTGGAGTGATTATGCCACCCACGAACCATTATTACAATGTGGAGTCTTATTGATACCCACAACCTTAATTTTCCCAATTAGCTTATTTTCCAAACCTCCCATTTTTAAGCTACCCTCAAAGAAAAGAAAAATAACTTGCCTATATGTTTATAGATATGAATAGCACTTTTTCATTTCTTTTGTTCACAATCAAAATTTGAATTATGTCATTTGATTTAAAAAATTTAGAGTAAATTAGAAACTTGCAAGGGTTATTAAAAATAAGAACATACACTAACAGTAATAGAAAGCACATTAATGCATCATCACACATATCATTAGAAATACTCTATTAAAGACTATTTTTTCTCAGATAAACGGAGGTGGTGTATGTATCCATGTCCTTGAAATTTTCAAAAGCATGCAAAATGTTGTAAAACTGGTTTAGCATCGTCATTAAATGCAAAAGACAAGATATCAAATAGTAGAATGTCTACACCTCGGGTCAAGCATGGCTTGCACATATTATATATAATCATGATGGAAATGAAGTATCGTGTTCCAACTAAATCATATATTCATCATACATAACTAGATCCATTTCTGGATGATGCTAGCAATTACACATCAAAACAAATCACCAAAAAACATTTTACTTCCGAATGACCCTTACAAAAAACAAATACTATAAAAAAATACCAAACCCAACAAATTTAGGTTACAAATAAAATTGACGAACTTGGCAATACGAATAAAAAAATCTACCAGACACAAGCTTCTCAATACAAATAAAAGAATTTACAAGAATGCTTTGGACAACTCTACAGGAAGACAATGCCAAAATAATTACCATTCCACTATAGCCTCACCATTATAATCAGTGTGAATTCATTTATATTACAAATGTCCCAAACATAAAAAATAACAGACAAAAAATATGAACATACACACTCTCATGAATGCCTCAGGAGCAATAATAATTGCAGAGCAAGATCCTAATAAAAGCATATTTTAAACAACTAGGTCAAATTTAGTTTAAATATATAAAAACCAGGTGGAATCTCTCCATCAAGAGTAGCAGACACTAACAACGTATAAATGTCATTCGATGGTTTAAACATGACACAAACATGAAAAGGCATAAAATAACTCACATCTTCTAAGCCCTATAACGATTTCATGAAACCAATACTCCTATGATAGATAAAAACCCTAACAACATCGAATGATCCCTAAGAATCTAGAGCATCTTAGAATTCAATAGGACTTAAAAAGCATCCATGATAAAAAGACAAATTTACAGTATAATAATCTATTGCATTTGCAGATAAAAAGCATAAAAAGCATGATAAAAAACATACTACATTAATTATTGGATAAAAAACATGATGCGAGTCTGTATTCTCTAATAAATTGCATGTGCAGTATGCCCCTTCAAGACCTAAGCTTTCGACAACCCTTGGGAGCCTCCATTACTGAAAATCGGGGGCAAAGGAATGATTCTACTGGAATCTCTTTAGAAATCAGGGGCGAAAGATAGATTGGAGGGAGATTTTTCTAGGGCGAAAATAGGTTTCTTCATTTTCCTCATTAATATAAGGGGGGCTATTCGTTTTGGATTTATTTATTTTCTAATAAATACTGGGTGAATATATTTTACCTGAAAAAACTCTTTCCATATAAGAAAATAGCCCACTAAATTTATGTAACCTCCTTAATTTAGCACATGGGATAAATTTAGCCCCTAAAATTATCTATGACAAAAAGGACAACTTATAAGATACTACAAACGGGGGTACTATTGGCCCACACTTCATAAGGACGCTCAAGAATATATATCAAGATGTGATGATTTCCAGAGGATGGGGAAACCCACAATAAGAGATGAAATGACCCCAGATATCATTGGAACCTTTTGAAGAAAGGGGATTTGACTTTGTGGGGCCAATCAATCTACCATCTAATCAAAAAATCTACATCCTAGTATGCAATGATTATCTTACAAAGTACACAGAAGTAAAAACACTTGCTACAACATATGAGACAAGTGTGGAAAAGTTCTTTACAGAGCAGATATTCACAAGATTTGGAGTCCCTAGAGAGTTGTTCTTTGATCAAGGAACACGGTTTACATCTAATCTGATTGAATATCTTTTGAGCAGAAATAAGATAAAGCACATACAATCTTCCTCCTACTAGGATACCACCCACAAGCAAATGGGCAGGTAGAGGTAACAAACATGGATCTTGAGAAAATACTCACAAAAATAGTCTAGCTTCACAAAAGGGATTGGGCAGACAAAGTAAATGAGGCCATATGGTCCTACAATACAACATGGAAAACTACTACAGGGTTTACCCCCTACGAACTAGTTTATGAAAAAAGGTAATGATACCCATTGAATTTGAGATAAGAACACTTAGAAAAACTACCACTCTCAACTTAGATATATCTTCAACACAATAAGACCGGATTCAACAATTGATTGCACTTGGTGAGTATAGACAACAAACTCTCACTCATACTAAAATAGTGCAACAACAGAGGAAGCAATGGCATGACGGGTATATCAAGACTAAGAAATTTAAAGAATGAGATTGGGCATTATTATATGACTCAAGGTTCAAGATGTTTAAAGGGAAATTGAAAACAAGGTGGTTATGCCCATATCAAATGATACATGCTATGACAATGGGTCGGTAAAGATAAGGACCATTGATGAGGCTCAGACCCCATTATTAGTGAATGAACATCAACTAAAATTGTACAAAGAACCACTCTCTAAAAATGAGTTCACCCAGAATCTGTAGAGGAAGCGTCTGATGGTGATTGAGGACACTAATGTCCGCGTGACCAATTGAAGCAAAAAATATGTGTGTGTGTGTGTGTGTAATGCACACATAAGGGGGATAAAATCCCCCTTATGTGTGCATTACATTAGTTTTGATGTCGGATTTGGTCCATTAGTGGTAATTGCCATTAGTATGGTTATATTAATGTTTTCGTCTTGGGTTATTGGGTTGTAATTGTACCTCTTAATCTCCTATATATAGGAAGGAGATATTTTCATTTGAGTGTCTTGTCTTGTCTTGTGTACTCAGTACATTGTATAAGGAGGTTACCCCCTCGAAGAGGCTTTCTATTCATCTTTGTTTTTCATTATTAAGGCATGTCTTACTCTCTTCTATTCTATTTCTGCTCTTTTTATGGTTTTTCTAGGAATTTATTGCATAAAATTTGGTATCAGAGCTCTTTCCTCGGGACTGGTTTATTCAAAACAAGTCATCTTGGAATTTTAGCTATAATTGTTTTTCTAGAAGGTTTCAGAAATAAAGACTCAACACCCATATCAAATAAGAGCCTTGATATATGTGGTCCAATTTTGATATTCTAAGACATTACAGGTTCAGAGATATTCGTCTTGGAAGCTAGGGTTTTTTACTAGTCCAAAAACTAGTCTAAAAAAGATGTTATGGGGAAAAAGGTCATCTCTGGGGCATGTGAGATCCAAATTGAGTGAGACCTGTTTCATAAAAAATAAGACATACCACAGTATCTGTGGTAGGGTTTTCATCATCATATACAACATATTGGACATGTGGAAGACTATAAAATTTTGCTCTTCTAGAAAGACCAACATAAGAAGTGTTGGGAGATTCACAATAAATTCTTATTGGAACATCATAATTAGGTCAGACCTGTGGCATTGGAAAAATGACACATCAAGATATAGAAGGCCTAAGTTTCAGACCTAGAGGAGTAAAAATGTCAAATTTAACTCAGTTTCAAGTTGTCCATAAAATAATCTTCCAATCAAGGTTTGAAAAAGGTACGTTGTTTTAAATTTGAATAAATTTGAGTAGAAGGATCTAATTGTGGCAAAACATAGGGTGTGATATCTATTTATATTGTTCAAAGTACCACCAAAATGAAGTGTAAAAAATCACACTCCACTCAAACCACCAGAGGATGCATCCCCGACATACGATGAAAGGGAAGACCTCAATTTTCGAGTGTCCCAGTTGGAAGATATGATTAAAGGGTCTGTGAAAAAAGTTGATTTAGTTCATTTAGAGGAGAAGTTGAATAAAATAGAGGAAAATATGAAAGGTTTGGTGAGAACAACCAATTTACTTAATTTAGAGGAGAAGTTGATGGGAAATATGAAAAATATTGCTAATCTCGTACAAAATTCAAGGGATACTCCCCGTACAAGTGATGTTGTGTTCTAGGATACTAAGGAGGATAAAGATAATTTCCATGTTGAGAAACATTCTCTTAATAAGAATATTCCAAGAGGAAATGATTCTATTAATGGAAGTAATCAGGGAGGGTCACCAAGGGGAACCCAACTTCCCAAGATTGACATGACAAAGTTTGATGGAAATGATCCAATAACATGGATATTCCAGATGGAGCAATTGTTTGATCTACGTCAGGTTCCAACTTTGCAAAAGGTAACTATTGCATCATCATATTTAGAGCTTGATCAATTTATATGGTACCAATGGCTTTGTGATTGTAAAAAGGAATCTATTATATCTTGGTATATATTCACTGAAGAATTGATTGCACATTATGGGGATATTAATAGCAACACCTTCTTTAGCCAGTTAATAAATCGCAAGCAAAAAGGTCTAGTTATAGAGCACATCAAGTAGTTTCAAAAGCTAAGTCTTAGAGTGAAGAACATTTCAGAAGATAATCTGTTGGATCTCTTTTTTGGAACCTTGAAGGATAACATTCAACATGAGGTGCGTATGTTTGAACCACCATCCTTGGAGAAGGATTTCATGATGGAAAGGAAGGTTGAAAGTAAAAATATGACGATTCCTACTAGAAATACCACCTCCAACACATACCAAGAGAATAATTTTCCTTCTTCTAACCCACCTCAAAAGTTGACACCTCAACAACTAGAGGAAATAAGAGAAAAATTCCTATGCTTTAATTGTGATACCAATTATATCAAGGGACATAAGTGTGGTGAGAAGAAATTATTCTACATAGATTGTGAAGGGTAAGAACCAAAATAACATGAACTGTCTCAAGATGCAGAAATAGAAGATACTACTTCCGAAGAGATTACTCTCACCATATCCTGTCATGCATTGGCTGGTATTAGCACTCCTCAAAATCTTAAGATCGAAGGATATATCAAAAAGAAAAAAGTAACAGTGTTGATTGATTCTAGTAGTACTCATAATTTCATTCACTGTAAATCATCCAAAGCTCTCAATTGATTTGTATATCCAACACCATATTTTCAAGTAATGATTGCAGATGGAGGAACTATCAATTGCTCAGGGAAATGCCATAATATCAATCTTACTATGGGGGAATATGTATTGAATAGTCCGATGATTTCTATCCCGATGGGGGGTGTTGATGTTGTCTTAGGAGTTCAATGGTTACAATCATTGGGAACAGTGGCTTTTAATTTTTAGAATCTAATCATGAATTTTTTATGGGAAGGAAAAGAATATGAGTTAAATGGTATCACAGGGAAACCAATCAACGTGATAAGCTCTAATGGTATGACAAAACTGATGAAAAATGGACATCAAGGTGTAATTGCAAAATTATGCTCATTAGATGTTAAAAAATATAAGTCTCCTATTTCCCCAAATCTCCAAAGGGTCATTAATAAGCATTCCAACATATTTGAAGATATTCCAAAAGGTCTTCCACTTGTTCGAGATTTTTATCATGTTATTCACTTAATTCCCATAAGTGTTCCTCCTACCATCAGACCTTATAGATACCCCTATGGCCAGAAGACTGAGATTCAGCATATGGTTGAAGAAATGTTAAAGGTTGGCATAATTAGGCCTATCCAAAGTTCTTACTCTGCACTAGTGGTAATGGTACACAAGCTGGATGGATCATGGCGTATGTGTCTAGATTATAGAGATCTCAACAAGATTACCATTAAATATAAGTTTCCCATTCCTGTCATTGATGAATTACATGGAGCCGTTTTATTCACAAAGTTGGATCTTCGTTCTGGGTATCATCAAATTAGAATGAAGGATGAAGACATCCCAAAAACAACATTCAGAACTCACGAAGGTCATTATGAATTTTTGGTCTTTCCATTTGGTCTCACGAATGCTCCCTGCACATTTCAACGTTTGATGAATTCATTTTCAATCCCTCCCTTAAAAAATTTGTGCTAATGTTCTTTGATGATATACTAATCTATAGCAAGTCTTGGGAAGAACATGTTCAACATGTTGACATGGTACTACAACTACTAAAGGAGCAACAACTATATGTAAAACCTTCCAAATGTTTCTTTGGGGTAAAGGAGGTAGAGTATTTGGGTCATATTGTATCTCATGAAGGTGTTAAGCTAGACCCCAAAAAAATTAAATCCATGATGGACTTTCCAATTCCCAAATCCCTGAAGAATCTTCAAGGATTCCTAGGTCTGACAGGGTACTACCGCAAGTTTGTTCGGAACTATGGAAGAATAACAACACCTCTTACAACATTATTGAAGAAAGATACATTTTCTTGGACTCTAGAGGCAACTCAAGCTTTTGAACAACTTAAAGAGGCAATGTGAAAAGTTCTTTTTTTGGCCACACCGGACTTCACAAAAACCTTTGTTGTGGAATGTGATACTTAAGGAAATTGCATTGGTGCTATTCTAATGCAAGAAGGACACATGCTTTCTTTCAAAAGTCATATAATCAAGGGAAAACACTTACAGAAGCCTATTTATAAGAAGGAAATGTTGGCAATACTACATGCTCTTAAGAAATGCCATCCTTACCTAATAGGTAGGCACTTCAAGGTCAAAACAGATCATGGTAGTATTAAATACTTCTTGGAACAGAGACTATTTTCGGAGGAGCAACAAAAATGGGTAACCAAGATGTTTGGATATGATTTTGAAGTCATCTATCGAAAAGGGAAACATAATGTGGGGGCAGATGCGCTTTCCAGAAAAGATGAATATGTTGGGGCATTACTTTGTGCAATTTCCATTCTACAACCCGATTGGGTAGTAGCGGCAAGGGAAGAATGGAAAAATGACCTATATGTGTGGACGCTCATTCAAAAGATACAGAATGATCTCAGTGTATCGGATAATTTTGTGTGGAAAAATGATTCACTATGGTATAAGGATCGATTATATTTATTCAAAAACTCCCAACTCAAACATAAGGTCCTCTCGGAATTACACACCTCTCCTATAGGTGGGCACTCTAGATTCCTGAAAACTTACCACAAGGTCAAGAATAACTTTTTCTAAGAAGGTCTTAAATATGATGTTCAAAGGTTCATGGCCGAATGTTTGGTTTTCCAACAGAATAAGGTTGAAACACTTAAGACCCAGGACTTCTACAATCATTAGACATACCTTGCTAATGCTGGGAGTAAGTCTCAATGGATTTTATCACAGGTATACTCAATTCAGAAGGAAAGGATGTTATTATGGTGGTTGTTGATAGACTCACGAAGTATGCACATTTTTGTGCACTCTCTCAGCCTTTTAATGCAAGTACAGTAGTTGCATCCTTTATGGAAATAGTTCAGAAGTTACATCGAAATCTGAAGATTATTGTAAGTGATAGAGATCCAATTTTCACTAGAATACTTTGGGCTGAAATGTTTTCTTGTTTGAGCACCCAATTGGCTCACAACTCATCTTATCATCCTCAATTTGATGGGAAAGCTTAGATAGTGAACAAATGTTTGGAAGGCTATCTTCGTTGCTTTGCATATGATAAAAAAACACAGTGGGTGCAATGGGTATCTTTGGCAGAATGGTGGTACAATACTTCCTTCCATACATCATCCAAAATGTCTCCATTTATGGCACTTTATGTGTACCAACCTCCCTCTATCACATCTCCCTTAAAAGGAAAATCTAAAGTTCAAGTCATGGAAGATCACATAGAGCAGCAGCAAGAAGTTCTCCATATACTTAAGGACAACTTGGCTATGTCACAAAACATGATGAAACAACAAGCTGATCAACATCGCAATGAAAGGAGTTTCACAGAAGGGGATTGGGTATTTCTCAAGCTACAACCTTACAAGCAGATGTCCCTCAAGAAACTAAATAAGTACAATAAATTAGCACCCAAATATAATGGTCGTTATAAAGTGTTGCAAAAGATTGGTATTATGGATTACAAATCGGAGATCCCTTCATCTTCAAGAGTGCATCTAGTTTTCCATGTTTCTTGCTTAAAGAAGGTAATGGGAGATAAGATCCCAATTCAAACAATCTTTCCCAAGCTTGATGAAGAAGGAAAATTCATATTGGAACGTGAACAAATCATTGAAACAAGGACCAAACAGCTATGAAATCGAGCTATTACTGAGTACCTCATCAAGTGGAAGAACTTTCCAGTCAAAGATTCTACATGGGAAGATGGGTCCTTCATACAAAAGCATCCACGACTAATCAAGTGTTGAGGACAACACTTGTTTGAAGGGGAGGGGCATGTTAATCCATAAATGGGGGCACATTCCCCCCTATATTGTCATGCATTGCATTAGTTTTGATGTCGGCTTTGGTCCATTAGTGGTAATTGTCATTAGTATGGTTATATTAGTTATGTCGACTTGGGTTACTGAGTTGTAATCGTACCTCTTAATCTCCTATATATATGAAGGATATATTAAATTTTCATTTGAGTGTCTTGTCTTGACTTGTGTACTCAGTACATTGTATAAGGAGGTTTCCCCCTCGAAGAGGATGCTATTCATCTTTGTTCTGCATTTTTAAGGCGTGGATTACTCTCTTCTGGTCTATTTCTTCTCTTTTTATGGTTTTTATGGGAATTTATTGCATAACAATATATATATAAGAAAAAAAGAAAAATAAGAGAAAAAATAAAATAAAAATAAATCTCATGTTTGTGAAAACTTCTCTTGAAGTACTCAAAGGATATGCTCTAGGTAAAAACCACTATGTGGCACAGTTCATCAATACATATAGGCACAAGTCTTAAATACTGGAGTTGGATCATCATCACTAGATCACTGGAGCATCATCGTCATTGATGTTGTACTCGTCATCTCGATCACTGGTGTTATCTCTCAATTCTTCTCGTCATAGGAAGTTCTACAGAGCCAGCCCTTTTTCATGTTGGATGTAGGCCTAGCCTCCATGTAGGTCTTCATCATCTCTGCGAGCGGGCCATCCGGTGGAATCTTAGGGTTGATTATGTGCATCTTGCAAAACCTCGAAAGAGAATCCTAGGACTGATTACGTGCGATGCACAACCTGAAAGATCTCCCAGGGTGTTATTATATGTAAGCGGGAAAAACCTCAAAAGAGCATCCCAGGACTGATTACGTGCTAAGCAAAACCTGCAAGATCTCCCAGGGCGCTATTATATGCCACGGAAAAAACCTCAAAAGAGCATCCCAGAACTGATTACGTGCAAAGCACAACCTGCAAGATCTCCTAGGGAGCTATTATATGTCCCTCCAAGAAAAACCTCGAAAGAGCATTTGCCAGATCTCTCAGGGAGCTATTATATGCCATAGGAAAAACCTTGAAAGAGTATCTGCAAATCTCCCAGGACTGATTATATGTTATCAGGAAAAACCTCGAAAGAGCATCCCAGGACTGATTACGAGCTTCCTACTCAACCTATAGGATCTACCAGGGCACTATTATATGCTCATGCTACTGCACAACCTACAAACTATCTACGGCCATGGAGTATCATCATGATACTCATGATCATATTGATCATCCTCACACGGAGCATCATGCTGATGCTCATGATCATACTGATCATCATCATATAGAACATCATCCGGATGTTCATAGCAGAGCATCGTCCTGATGCTCATCACACGGAACTTACATCCACATCCATGGGAAGGATCCTCTTACCACCATGCTTGGAATGGCTCCAGCATCTATGTCCCATCACTTCCTCTTGGAAGTATCTTCAATCTGAAGAACACCAAGCCTCTCTCTGAAGTACTCGAACTTCACCCTGGATAGTGGCTTGGTCAACACATCTGCTATCTGCTCGTTCGTCGCAACATACAGGAGATTCACTGCTCCTCTCTGCACCATATCCATGATATAGTGATACTTGATCTCGATGTGCTTCGACTTGTCATGGAACACCGGGTCCTCAGACAACTTCACACAACTCTGGTTGTCACGGAAAATACAAGTAGCATCCAACTAGAGATCAAACAAATAAAACAGTATCTTCCTTAGCCATACTGCCTCACAACTAGCTGAACAAGCTGCGACATACTCTACTTCCGCTGTACTCAGTGCTACGCAGGATTTCTTCCTGCTAAACTAAGAGATCACACCTGATTCCATACTAAAGCAGCACCCCGAAGTGCTCTTCCTATCTGTAGCACTGCCTGCCCAATCTGAATCAACACAACCCTCCAGGTTAACCTTTTGATTCGCATCATACTTGAGCCCATAATCAACCGTACCCTTCATGTACCTCAGAATATGCTTTACAACAATCAAGTGAACATGTCTAGGATCTGTGAGGAACTGGCTCAAGGTGTTCATAGAAAAGCAAATATCCAGTCTCGTGTTCATCAGGTACATCAAGGACCCAATCATCTGACGATACATCGTGGCATCAACTGACTTTGATGAAGAATCACTCAATAGCTTTAGGTTTGATGCCATAGGTGTGGTCATGGCCTTGCATTCCATCATCCTGAACCGCTTCAGGATCTCTACTGCATACTTCCCTTGTCCAAGGAAGATTCCATCTGTACTCTGGCACACCTCCATGCCTAGAAAGTAATGCATCATACCCAAGTCATGGGTGCTTTTTTCAAACCGTACAAGTATTTCTTCAATCGGCACACATATGACTCCCTATCATGTGTCTCAAAACCAAGTGGCTGCTCCACATACACTTTCTCTTCGACTACACCATTCAAGAAAGTTGTCTTGACATCCATCTGGTGTATCTTCCACTCTATTACTGCAGCCAGAGCAAGTACTGTTCTGATGGAAGTGTATCTGGCTATGGGTGCAAAAGTCTCTTCATAATCTATCCCTTCTTTCTGGGAGAATCCACGAGCCACAAACCTTGCCTTGTATTTCTCTATGCTACCATCTGCAGCATGCTTGATCTTGTAGATCCACTTGGAAGTCACAACAAACTTCCCTTCTGGTCTTGGGACCACATCCCAAACATCATTCTTCATGATCGACTGGTATTCTTCGATCATGGCATCCTTTCATTACTGTATCCCTGATCCTAGGAAATTCAGATTCTTCAATATATTCAATAGGTAGTTTTCTTGAACTTCGTCGCTGGAACAAATGTTGTTGTTCTTCTTTTGTAGGTTATTGTACACGATTTTTCCTACAAGTCAAATTCAATTGCATGATTAGAAACTTTTCATAGTTTTCAGAACAAAATCTTACACATAAGGACATATGTCATACATTCATGCAATTATCTTAGCCAATGCTTCAATACAACATTCATCCATATCCCGTATTCATACGGTAACTTTCTAGATGCCTTCCATCTCTACCAGAACATTGTTAAGAGTGTGGACTACTCCCAACATGTCAGCAAAGAGGTTTCATTCTAGATAAGTAGCAATGGAATGTTGTACAGTACCATAGGCCACTTACCCATTACTTGCATATTAGTAGTATCTTGTTCATTAATGCGACTTTTCTAAAATGCATAATATACATCCTAAATCCAAGAACATAAGTATGTACATGACTTAACAACATCATTTAAGTAATCATATATACAAGAAATGATAATTCAAATACTTATCTTTGTTTAGTTTTTGGGTGGACTCCCTCTCAATCTTTGCTTCCTTGGAGGAACTACTGGAGTGTGCTCCCTCTTGATCTTTATTTTCCCTTTGTGATAACATAATGATCATATGTCTTTGAACTTCTATCCATCTTGGACCACTATGCATGCTTAAGTGTGCACTAGTGTCATCATTGTGTTATCCTCAAGATCTCATACATAATCATACATTCATTAGTATAATCTCAATACTATCAAAACATTATAATCCTATAATCTTAACATGTATGGTCATGATCATTTCATACACAGGTAATTTATCACAAGCGTTAGTATTCAAGGTTTCAAGGAGTACTTCTTTTACTCATGCATATTCTTATTTGACCATAGGACTCTTCGAGTTTTTCATATCATTAATCAAACTAAGAAGCATAATATGCATAAACCCATGATTACTCAAACTTATAATTATCAACCATACAAAAGTATACTTATATAAGATCCTAACACAAGGTAGGATTCTAACTCGATATAGGAAAACATACCTGGATTATCATGCTTGTTAGTTATGTCTAACATACCCACATAATGTCTTCTTTGTTATCTTCAATGATTTAGAGAGCTTGCGCTAGTAACCTGCATATCTCATAAGTTAAGCATTGTAGAACCAAATTATACATACCTCGTAAGTAGAGCTTCTATGTGATCAATGGCTATGGATGAGTCTTTGTCTTCATGTCACCATGGTCATATGTTCTTGATCTAGAACTTGATTTGTCTTTCTTGATGTACCTTTCATGTTAGCAGACAACATCATCCTCATACAACACCACAAGTGCATTAGTACAATCATAAGTGTCATAACCTTAATCAATGAATGTCTTCTATCATTCACGTGCATTCATACTTTTACTAAGGTGATAAGACAATTCTAAAATTAATCAAGATTGTACTAACCTCAATAATACGAAGACAAACATATCATCAACTTAATCATGAACATATTTCAAAAACATATCTGTATCTCCTCTAGTCATACCTGTCGAGACTGCTGGTAGTCTTCCTATGTAAGGCCTTAGCCTCATCTCCCTCTGGAACTGTAACTTCTTCACTTATGTAGGTGTCCAATTAATTCTCTTCTAGGATTAACCCAATCCTATACACTTTGATTTGTTGAAACTGGATCTGGAGATGGCTAGGGTTTGGAAAAGAAACACTAAAAATCAAATTTTGGAATTTCAAACTTCTGTCTGGACAAGGAGATGCATTTGACTGAGGCGAGCAAGCTGGTGTGATCAAATTTTGAAAACTCCAAAAATTGACCCCTCAAAAATTACCTACGAATTTCGGATCTGCAATTTCTGTCAAAATCTGGTTTTCTGGTCCAAAACCGGAACTAGGGTTTGATGGATCCCGGGATTCTACCTAATCAAAAACTTCGATCTTGGTCTCTAAATTTAGATTTTGCTGAGGAGATCAATCCTATGCTGATAGAAATCCAAAATTTCACTTCTTTCAAAAGCCTAATTTCCCGCAGCAGTGACAAGCCAAAAATGAAAGTGCTCGGAATCCAATTATGTTTTGACAGAAATATATGCCATATTATTTCTGGTGAATCTCTGAAATTTCGGATCCTCGGAGTCTAAACATTCGACCTATGGTAGACTGACCTGTCATCTTTCCAACCCCATAGATCTGAGCTTCAATGGATTCTCCATCAAACAGATATCCTAAGTGTTGCAACATGACCTGTTTATGGGATGAAACAGCATAGCGAACTTGTACGGAGTGCCACGTGTCACTGTTTCAACTTAGGCCTCTGAAAATCGGACCTATGAAACTACAATTCGTGCCCTAACTGACACTTTTACGGAATTCAATTTGGAGCTTCCTATCCAGAGATATGACCTTTGTGCCTAAGTCACCTGTTTAGGGATGAATTCTGGAAGAGGCAGAAACCCTAACTTTTACGAATCATATCTCACAAAGTACAACGAATATGAGGCTGAAATTTTTACACAGGGTACATCCATGTCTGATATTCGTCCTGTAAAAAAATCAGATCTTGAACCTTCGCCAAAATGGATTTATAGAGAAAGTTTCACGATGACCAGTTTTTACTATACAAAGCCCTAGCTTCCAATTTGTCGCAAGTGCAACAAGTGTCGTAAGTGCCATACAATGCCTTCCTTCAGGATAGCTCTGATACCATGTTATATTTTCATCATTTAATTCAATATGATCTAGGATCTTAATTGAGAGAACAACATGTACAGCATATCAAGCATAAGAGACAAGAGACAAGAGACACAAAGCATTTCACCGGGGAAAACCAAGAAGGTGAAAAACCCCGCAACTTCCTCAGAGATAGAATAAGCACCAATACAAAACCCCAAAACAATAAATAGTCTCCTAGCAGCTTCTCCTCCTCCACTTGTTCGCACTCCTCCTCTCTCTCACTAATGCGAAGTGAGTGAGTGTGTGAATGGATAAATAGAGAGGTGCTCCTCTCTATTTATACTTTACCTTTACTTTCCTTTTACTCTAACTGGGCCGACCTCCCTTAGGAGAGTCTAATAACCCATTACCACTTGTCACTGGGACGACACCACTAAGGTGGTCTAATAACCCTTTAACTCATACAGGGACGACCCCACCAGGGTGGTCTAATAACCCATCAAGTATAAGTTACGATACTTACAAATGACGACACTTCCAATCGGAGGAATAATACATCTCCGTTGGGGATACAATAAAGTACAAATGTAATACATACAATATACAAGTGAATATCTTCCGAAGTTACAAATACATCAACAAAAATAATTATTTTGCTACGGACAACACGCTATGGTTGGGGGGTGGGTTCTTTTCATCTTGAGGAGCAATAGAAAATGCAAATGTTGTTAAAATATTGCCACGGGATTACCACAAGTGATACAGATTAATGTGCGCAAATCCAATCACCAGAATCTATTAAAGGAAATATGTGAAAAATCCATTGCCTATGAAACAGAAGTACGGGTTCTTGTTATATCAATACATCAACCACCCTCCAAAGCAATCATAAACCGGATAGCGTGTGTGGAATCCATTTGAAGCAAGAAATGTGGTGAGGTTGGAAGGAGTTGGAGGTGGATGACAACAAAGGTTACGGGTAAAGTTTCAATACGTTTAGCCAAATTACATCATTTCCTATTAATTTTGAAACCTCTACACCTCTATTGTTGTCAAAAGCATAGTTTGCGCATAAGAGGTATGCATTCTATCAATCTATTGTTACTACCAAGAAGAGGAAAATGGCAGTCGGATTCAAGAAGAGCGAGCCGAATGATCCATCTAAATTTTATGAAAAACCAGAGTTGTTAGAAATTTTTAGAAGTATTGGATGGATGAATTACTTTGCTAAATTAGATGGGCATGACTAGGAAGATGCTCTTGAATTTTCCATAAATTTGTAGCAGTTGAGTGACAATGAATTTTTCACTACAGTAACGGGATTGTGAATTCCCCTCAATGAGTCTAGTATGGTGGAGTATATCGGGATTCCTGGAGGACAGCCTTGGAGAAAGGACGAGAAAGAACTAGCAAATAAATACAAGTAAGATTTTTTTTTAAAAGGGGAGTTATATAAAGAGGATAAAAATTTATTACAGAGGGACACTATGCCCAAACCTTGGAGGGAGGTAGCGGCCTATCTCCCCAGATATATCACATGTAGTGGGAGGTTGATCCAGATTCATGTCTTCCACTTCATAATGATAACCATGCTAAGACATAGATCCCATCTAAAAGAAGAGGAGAATATCATCTTTCCATATTTCCAGTTACATTCATTATGGGAAATGGATCAAAAGGTGAAGCAAGTCAAGATTGATGCCTTAGCCCACCACTACATCATCAATTTAACCATCAACACTGAGCTAAAGGCACAGATTCCTCAACTATACTAGGAATAATTTACTAAAATTTCTGCAGAAGATGTGTAGTTGATGAGAACTCCAAGATCTGCCCTTGTATCTACTTCTGAAATAAGTAAGAAAACAACGAGAATATCGATTAGAACCCCAAACTTGGTGCTATAGAAGAAGGGAGAGGAAGGGCCTCTGTCACCACTAGAGAGAAGAGAAAATTCAGTTAGAAGACGATGAGGATGACCTAGTCATTGGCACGTTAGCTAGGATGACGAATTTTGGTTTTACCTCATCCAAGGAAAAGAATACCTCCTCTGTCAAGGGGTATGAGTTTCGAAGGATTCAACAGAAAATTAAAGCACATGATTGAGCCTTGAAAGCACAACAAAACGAATATGAAGAGGAGGAGAATGGTAAGGGTGACTTTGTAGGCACATTCACAATCGATATTGATGATAATGTGGATTTTGAACAGCCATTAGGGAAGGAAGAAGCAATGCCAACCACAGATCCTCGACTACAGAGTACAATGATGGAGCTGAAGGAGGTAAAAGAAAAGGTGGAACAACTAAAATCCATAGCATAGTCCTCATCATCTACCATACATAATGACAAAGATGCACTATCAACTGAAGTAGTTGTGTTATAAGAGAAAATGCAAATTCTGAAGGTCCAGTACTCAGATAATAAAAAATGACTTCAGCGGAGAAATAAGGCACTACAACAATAAGTGGAGAACTATAAGGAGGAAATAGAAAAGAAAAGTCAGCAAATAGAGGGTTTGGAGGGCACTATGAGAAAAAACAACCAACTCTATGAGGAAATCATTGATTGTAGATCTCCATCCAAAGTATATGCAGATTTCCTAAGAGAAAGATGGTGTAAGTATCAACTATGCCAGCTTAAGAAACAACTTCCCTATAACATCATAACTCCAAAAGACTTTGTGGAAGCTTGTTAGGGCAGATCTAAAGAAGAGAAAGATTTGCTATGTGAATTTTACATGTATAACTTTATTCTCCCCTACCCTTAGAGAGGATCCCCAAATCCATATGTAGGGGATGTTTAATTGAGAGATCTATGCTCTTGATTGAACACTGAATTTTAAAGGGCTGAGGATGCAAATCTCTATCATTCAGAGGAGTGGACAAATGGATTATGGATACAAGCTGAGACTCCTAACCTTGACATGATCATACATGGCCATAAAACCTTGATTGTTGGTCCAGACTTGATTCCAATTTTGAAGGAAAAATTATAAGAAGTCATCTTTCATTGTGACCGAATTATGGAGGGTATAAAAGAAGATGTCATCAATGAAAACACAATGAGATTGGTGGGGTTATCAAAAGAAATGAAATGCAGGGATCCTCACTCCCTAAACAACTTAAAAATTGCCCTATTTAGAGCCCAGTTATATAAACAGACCTTGTAGAGAAAGGGGCTTGAATGGATAGGCCTCAAGATTAATCAACCACTACTTCTCCCTCTCAGTAGCACCCAGGAAATTGATGAAGAAGCAGAGAAAGCGAATTGGGAGTATACGTGATCCAGGAGGATCTTCCCAAACGATCAAAATTAAAGTCTTCAAAATGCGAACAGAATCTTGCAGCTGCATAGAGATCGACGAGAGATTTCTGGAAACGTTTGTTTCATGCAAAACGGACTCCGAACATGAAAGATATCATGTTCTGAACTTTCGGCAAAAATAGGTAAAAATGGAAAAAAGGAAGCCACGTGGTACCACTGTAAGGCTGACACATGGCATGTACGACGCTGACGTGGCACCACCATAGAGCACCATGTGGAAGCATGCAATCCAGTTGGCAGGTATAGTTGGTAGGTTGAGTGTACAGGTGGCATCCAGTGGCATATGAGGTGGACCAATTAGGGAGTGCCACGTGGAAGCCTGGTTGGCACTTAGTTGTCTGGTTTACCAAAATTATTGGGGTCAGGGAGGATCGAACACCCAACCTCCTCTCTGCCAAAGTCTCCACACAATCCTCCTGACAGGGATTCCCACCATTTGTTTCTTAACCATATAGGTGTTAAGTTGTATTTAAAGTTTATGTGTGTATTATTTTGAAAAAGGGGTGGTCATCATGATATCAAGCCCTTAAGCCCTTTGCTTTGGTTAGAGTCTTTCCTTATTAGGCGGGTCAATATGGCTCAGCGTAATTCCATATATAAATATTGGCTCAATGTATAACATTTTGTAAGGGTTTACGGGGCGGGAAAAACCTTACAGTGGAGGCAACATATAAGAGCAGGTTTAATACCTCTAAGGCCTACAACCTGGAAAGCAATGAACACATAGGCGAACACACCCAATACTGGAAGGTTAAACTGACTGGGTAAATTGAGTAGTAACCTCGGTAACGAACCCACCCCCTACGGTCGGCCTCGAAGGTAACGTAGTCGTAACAATATATGCATTATAGGTGTATCTTTTGTGCTCTGTCCTATTAAGTTCAAACATCACAGAAGACTGATAGTTAATTTGTGAACGATTTATTTATTATTAGTTAATAGCGTTGCCTTAGCTTTGGAAGAGGGAAAACACATAACAATGATCGGATGACATACTACACACATGATTGATTGATCGATTGAGTCGCAACCGGGGATATTAAAAAGATAAACTACAAAAAAAGGGGGCTGAGAGGGACTCCCACCATTAACCATATAGGTGTAAGAGCGGGTCAATATGGCTCAGCATAATTCCATATATAAATATTGGCTCAGTATATAACTTTTTTTAAGGGTTTACGGGGCGGGCAAAACCTTACAGTGGAGGCAACATATAAGAGCGGGTCTAATACCTCTAAGGCCTACAACCTGGCAAGCAATGAACACATAGGAGAACACACCCAATACTGGAAGGTTAAACTGACTGGGTAAATTGAGTAGTAACCTCGGTAATGAACCCACCCCCTACGGTCGGCCTCGAAGGTAACGTAGTCGTAACAATATATGCATTATAGGTGTATCTTTTGTGCTCTGTCCTATTAAGTTCAAACATCACAGAACGATTTATTTATTATTAGTTAATAGCGTTGCCTTAGCTTTGGAAGAGGAAAACACATAACAATGATCGGATGACATACTACACACATGATTGATTGATCGATTGAGTCGCAACCGGGGATATTAAAAAGATAAACTACAAAAAAAGGGGGCTGAGAGGGACTCCCACCATTAACCATATAGGTGTTAAGTTGTATTTAAAGTTTATGTGTAGATTATTTTGATGTTAAGTTGTATTTAAAGTTTATGTGTAGATTATTTTGAAAAAGGGGCGGGACCGAGGGCTTCATGTGCAACATGTCCTTACCACATGAACACCACTGGTCCAACAAACCACAACTATATATTATATCACATGCCAACCAAAACACGATAAGGAGAGAGGTCCGCGGGTTTGAACCCATGACACCCCCCCTTTGCTAACGCCTTAACCACTACACCAAGGCCACCACATTTGATGGGATATGCAATCTTTTTATTTTAAATTTGATTTTGGGTCGGATTTTAGCCCCCAAAAGGGCGTGCTCCACTTTAGACCCAAAATCCAAACGAATTCACATTTTTTATATGGTTTTTAAACCATATATATTTTCTATTTATAATTTGTTTATTATTTTATGGATATTTTCCATATTTTCTCCATTTGTTTAATGGATCTTCATCCCATTAAGTTGGGATCAAATATTTGATAATCCCTTTGTATTTGGAGGTGGATTTGGTATCTTTGGGCTATTTAAATCATTGTAATTTTCCTTGGAAAGGCATTGAAGGCATTGGAAAATGCATTGAAGTTTTTGGTGATATGATGCCAAAGTGTCTTTGAAGGCTTTGTAAGAGGATTTTTAGCCACTCTTGGGAGATTTTGGAGAATGAGAGGACTTCAATGTTGAAGCCTAAATCTCTTTGTATCAGTTTTGAAGAAGGCATTTTGTACCTGATCAAGAATTTTATTGAAGACTAATAAGATCGGTCCTCATTGAAGTTGGACCCGGAGACGTAGTGCATCAGGGCCGAACTTCGTTATCACATGGTGTCTTCATTTTTATGCTTTGCATCTCTTGTTCATTTATATTCTTTCAGTTCTTTAAGCCTTTTCATAAGATTGATATTTAAATCCTTTTTAAAAAGTTAATTGTTTAAGGATTCACATGCATTCAAGTGTTAGTAAATCCTATCATTTTCATATCAATATGGAACAGAGTTTGGGATACTATAAGTAGATAGAAGTTCAGAGAATCGTTGCTTATGATGGAAGGGGGATGTAGGCAGAGCAGGAAAATTCCATAGTTCCATAATGATATATTGCACATGGATGCACAATCCCTTTAGTTGGGGAGAGTGATGAGCCCCGGTTTTGGAAACATAGAGTCACAACTGAAGACAAGTCCTAGTTTTAATGAGAAGACGAGGTTGCAACTAAGTCTACCAATCGAGGGAAATTAGTATTCGGAATTCCAAAGTTTAATGAGGAGAACCTATATATCCAATCATGTCGCTTAAGCAAGTCACCAATGGATCGAATCTCCGAGATCCTAACCACTTCTGGTCACCTCCAATATTTTAGGAGAAAAGGATCAGTTGTAACCAAGCTTTATACTCTAGTTAGATCTTGTATTAGGTTTTAGGTCTTTATGGTTTTTGTAATAAATAATCCCTTGGGTAAATAAACAAGGGTTCAGCCTTTGAGTATTGTGGTAGACATATACAACATACCTTCATAAGTTTTTTATTTGTGACACATTTCTGAACATGATGAACAACGAACCAGTTTAATGACAACTACATATTTATTACATTTTGTGAGTACTTAGTTTCATTATGCTCTTGTGCTTTCCTTGGGGAAGGCCCCCCTCAAGGAAATGCATGAGCTTATATGTAGTTTAAGTAGTTTAGATGCATGTTTGATTACATTTAAAGAATTGTTGTTAGAGATCAGATTCAATTTCTATTCATGCTCTATTTCATGTAGTGTAGAACCATAGATTTGTAGTGTCTTTAATATTTCATGTAGTTTCATGTAGGTTACTTTCTGCAAATTAGTTAGGCACATGTTATTTTGATGATTTCCAATGATCAGTTGATGCCAGTTAGAATAGTTAGAGTTATTTCACATGCTTTCTTAGATCCATTTCATGCTAATGCGAATTACAGTAGTTAGGTTCTTTATGACTTTTTTAGTAATGTTGTATTTTCAATTAATTATATTCGTTATATGCTTTGTCAATAGGAATTTACTGTAGCATCTTTAGCTTAATTGCAAAGTTTTGAATTAGTGATTTGTAGATAAGTGGTAAATTCATTCATATAGCTATCTTTATTGTTTATTTTAGTTTAATTTAAGCATGTTGTGATTAGAATAGTATTTTGTTTTTCAAATAGGAACCATTTCATTTTGAAATAGAATAGAATCTCTTTGCAGTTGCACATAAAGTGCCAGTACCTCTTAAGTTTGTACATTCACAGATTGATAAATAAAGTAGGAACCCTAATTTGTAGCATTTAATGGTTATCATATCAGAGAACCACCACTCACCATGTTGTAATCAAGAATTTCAAATATCATAAGCATGTCATAGCTATTGGAATTGTTGATGATATTACTAGATTATATAGATTCAACAACTTTGAGTCATCACCTTTTCCCTCAATTTTTATTGTTCATAGCGATGACTTGAGAAAACTTTGGCATGAGCGATTTGGTCATTTAAACTATCTGTCATTGCAACAACTATATAATTAGAAAATGGTGATTGGTCTTCCTCTCATCTCTTGCAAAGATGGTGTTTGTCCTTGGTGTGTTCTCGGCAAACATCATCGGGGCAATTTTGAAAAACATGCTTAGCTTGCTCGCAATGATTTGTGCAGTCCGCTGCCTTCTGCTTCTCTCTCTGGCTTCAAGTATTTCTTAACTTTCATTGATGACTTCTCCAAAATAACTTGGGTTTATTTCCTAAAACTTAAGAGTGAATTTTTTGACAATTTTTTATCCTACAAAACCCTTATAGAGAAACAATATGGACATCAAATACACAAGTTAAGAACATATAATGGAGGCGAATATGTAAACAACAAATTTATTTCTTACTGCACTGCACAAGGAATTCAATTGCAACATACTATTCCATACACACTACAACAAGATGGTGTTGTTGAGAGAAATAATCACATTAAAATAAATGGCTAATTCTTATGCTCAAAGTTAAGGGATTAAGTCTTCAATTTTGGGTTGAAGCCATCAATTGTTCCAATTACATCAATCACACTCCCACTAAGGCTCTAAAATATATAACACCAGAAGAAGCATGTGGTAACATTAAACTAGATGTCATCCACTTCCGTGTGTTTGGTAGTGAAGCATGGTTTAACATTTCTGATGAAAAATGAAATGCACTATAGCTTAAGAGTGAGAAGTGCATATTTGTTGGGTATTTTGAAGATGTAAAAGGTTATATACTTCTTCAACCAAAATCCAATGACATAATTATGAAAAGATATGTTAAGTTTGATGAAAATATATTGCCCTACTAGCCTTATTTGATGTTTGTTCCATCTATGTCCTGGGAGCCATCTTCGATTCTTGTTCCATCTTCTACTCCCAACTTCCTTGATAGTGTTCATACTCCAACTTATTATTATGATGATGACAGTGAGGAGGAAAATCCACCACCACCTGCTCATTTTCCTCCAATTGCACTAACACAACTGTTTCCTCAATGGGTCTGTACAACATGCAAAGCAACTGGTGATCTTGTCGGTGATACCAAAGATCAACATCGAACACATTCATAGTTCCAGCGAGTCTCTTCTCTTTTGGATCAAGTTTAAGAGAATCACGATCTAGAGACATTTGCAGAAGCTTTAGGCCATCCAGATTGGGACGCAGCTATGAACGGAGAGTATATTTCCTTAATGTTGAATGATACTTGGGATCTTGTACCTATTCCAAAAGGAAGAAAGCTTGTTAGATGTAAATGGGTATATCAAACTAAATATGCATCTGATAGAAGTGTTGAAAGACTTAAGGCAAGGTTAGTTGCCAAAATCTTTTCCCAAGTTGAAGGAATTGACTACAATGAAACATTTTCTCGTGTTTCCAAAATGAATCCCATCCCCCTTGTTCTTTCCCTTGTCACCTTATATAAATGAGAGGTCCATCAAATGGATGTCAAGTGTTGGGAATTTTATATTATTTGCATGTGATTCGACTGGAAAATTCGATAGTCAACTGGTATAAGTCGACTTAAGTAGGAGGCGATAAATGGGAGAAGACGAGTAGGCCAACCGATTGTTATAATTGTTTGGTCGAAAGACAAACCACTAGTTGACGAGAAGTTAACGGAATGAACGAAAGATCAACGGGAAATCGACCAAAGTTGACCTAGTCAAGTCGGTTGTAACAAAATAGTTGAAAGTGGTTAGGAAGTTATGGATTGTCATTGATGAGCAGTCGGTTGCATTGCATTTATAAATAAGATGTAATCGCTATGCAAGATGTAATGTAAAAATGTATTGTACTATGAGAAGTAGTGTGTAGCATGATCATGTAATGAAGTGTGATTTTTGTTCTAGCAAATCACATTTTTAAACACCTGTTTTGAGTGTTTGAATTAATAGATGAGTGAAATCTCACGTTTTTGTTGGTTTTCCTCCAGGAGAGGGGTTTCCACGGTATTTTTTCTATGTAATGTGTTGATGCTATTGTGTTTCATTGTCTAATGCTAATGAGTTTAACTATATGAATCAATTTGCAAACTTGTTGTAATCAGTATTAGACCCAACAATTGGTATCAGAGCTATATTTGGCTGCAGGGGGATTCCTTTGTTGCTGAGGGTTTGGCTTGGTCATGGATCTGGGGGAATACCTGTTACAATGGGAGTCTTCCAGAAGTGTCGATTCATTGTTAGAATGGATAACATGTCGAGGATATAAATTGAGAAGTTTAATGGGCAAAATTTTGATCTTTGGAAGCTTAAAGTGGAATATATCTTTGTGGATCGAGAACAATGGATTGCAGTTGACCCATGAACGATCCCGATTGATGTGTCGAAGGAATACTGATAGAATATCGATAGAAAGAAAAGGAGTACAATTAGAATTTGTTTCGCAAACTCTGTATTGTTGAATGTATTAGGAGAAGACACTGCAAAGAAGCTATGAGAAAAGTTGGGGAACTTATACTTGTTGAAATATCTAGTTAACAAATTGTTTCTTCGGAAGAAGTTATATCTTTTGACTTGGTTACAGAGCACTTGAATGCATTCAACATTGTTATCATTCAGTTGTTGTTCGTGGATATTAAAATCACCAAGGAGGAAAAATGGATTAGCCTTTTGTGTTCTTTTCCAGATTCCTAGGATAACTTAATTGTGGCTATTGGAAGCACTAGTACCACATTGAAGATCAATGGTGTGGTTGCATATTTGTTATCATAAGAGATGAGACAAAAGAACATGTAAGGAGCCACCCACAAAGCTTTGTCGGTAAGAGATCGACGGATAGACAGAGGAAAAAGAAGAACCTTCGGTAGAAGATCAAAGTTGAGGGGTAGATTTAATACTAGATCCCTTGGTCTAGTGTTGAAAACATGTTGGCGATGTGGTAAAGTTGGGCATTATCGACTGAATTGTAATTCGATGGAAGTTAAGAAAGGAAAAGGGTTTGAGGAAGGTTATTCAAATGATGGTAAGTCTTTGCAAGAAGAGAAAGGAGCTGTGTATTTGGCCTCCTCATGTACACAGTTGGATCACGACTCTTGGTTGATTGACTCTAGTGTGTATATCATATGACACCTAACAAAGAGTGGATCTATGAGTATGAGAAGATTGATGGTAGTGGTGTCCTAGTCGGGTGAAACAAAGTTCCATTGAAACTAAAAGATGGAAGAATAGGAACACTTCCAGGAATGATGCATATCCCAGGTTTGGATCGAAACCTTATCTCAGTCAGTAATATGGGGAATGCAAGAGTGTAGTTTGTATTTGATAAATATACATGCAAGATGGTGTAAGGAGAAATGGCGTTGATGAGAGGTGTTTGGAATGGAACCCTGTACAAACTATTGGGACATATATCGATGAAAGTGCTAATGTGGTATATATTGAGTCCAAAAGAACATATGCTTGTCTAGTCGACTCCACCATGTTGTGGCATCAACATATGGGGCATACAAGTGAGAAAATTCTTCATGCTATGCACAACAAAGGTATGGTCAATGGTCTCCTGGATTGTTATGAAGAGGTAAACTTCTGTGAACATTGTATTTATGGTAAACAAAGTCATATAAGGTTCTCATCTGGTGCCACTATGGCTAAGGAAATACTAGAGTTAATACATAGTGATGTGCTTGGACCAGTGTCAGTCCCTTCACTGAGATGATCTCAATATTACATTTATTTCATAGATGATTTCTCCATAATGACATTGTAATGTCCCCATTCAAATAAATTCATGACAGAAAAATTCCATCAATCCTACTAGTTCCCTAGGTTGGATGGAGACATTGGGATTTGCAATAAGGGAGCTAATAAATGATGTTTAGACATTAAAATGGCATAAATATTTAATAAAGGAGCTAAATAAATAAATACAAGGGAAAATCAAAGTCGCAATTGATCATGAAAACAAGTGGAGGGTGTGGGACCCACACAAGCTAGATTTTCTATGCCACATGGCAACCTCCTCTTGTCAATTCGAATCGATAAGAAGTTCAACGTTATTGGGATGATTTGGAAGGCTCATACACTTGGAAATATGCATCATAGGTCGAATTGGGATGGAAGTGTAACTCCCATGGAAGAGGAAGAGTCAAATGGGAGGTTCTTGGACACTTGGGCTAGATTCCCTAACTACTATGACAACAATGATGAAGATGCTATGACACCTATGACAAATTTCAGACCTGATTGATTACATATGACCAATATGGCATGTCAGGCCTCAAAATAGCATCTAATTGAGCACTCATGGGAGTTATAGAAACTCAAGAGGCTCCTACTCGAATTGGTGGAAGGTGGAAGGCTAGGAAGTGGGAGACAAGTGGCAAATGTTGAATCCCTCCCTAATTCGAATTGGCTTGGATTTAATGGATGGAATTGGAACCTTAGAAGGATAAGGATTTTTATAAAATACAGAGATCAAGTAAGAGAATGTCTTTTGATCATTTTCATAATTTGCATTTGAGAGAAGAGCTAGTGGAGTGCTACTCTACTTGCCTTAGCACCAATTTCGAGGGTGATATTTCCATCCTAGTTGGTAATTGGAAAGGCCATTCAAACCTTTCATTTGGAGCTTTAATGGATTCTTATGTTGCAGGTGACAGCTACAGGGCATCTCGTGGTCATTTCTAGTTCATCTTTTTTCTCCAACCATTTCAAGTTTTCTCAGCATATTCATGATCCTTGAGGAATTGCACACTTGGTGAGTTGTTGTTCTCTTTGGGGGAGCTTATAATGCCCCATTATTTTATCATATGATGTAAATGCTCTGTTATTCATATTCAGAATAGCTTTAGGTCGATATTCCAAGTGGAACTATGTAAATCTAATTATTAATGAGCAAATGGTGCCATTTTCCCCACTATGTTGATGTATGACAATAATATGCTGATATATTCGAATGGAAAAGTGAACCTCTGATGAATTAATGATGTATGGACTGTTAATAATATTTTATACAAGTTTCATGTTCAGCGCATAAGATTTTGGGGTCATATTGTTCAGTTTCATAGCATTTGGAGAAGATTTCCTATCATTTCCCCCAAGGTTGAAACTAGTCTTTTTGTATCTAATTTGAGAGGGTTGTATCAGACTTAATAAACTGAATGGTGATGCACATGAGATAATATTGATGTCCCCTAGATGTCCCCTACTTCTGTTCTGAAATTCGAGAGGGTCCAATAGCATTTTGAGAGGCATATTCAGCACTTACCCTTGAGGGAATTGAACCCCAAATTACTAGTCAAATCCCCTACTTTGTCCAGAATTCAAAGGAGAGTTTCAAAAGCCTTTTGAAAACTCTAAATCATCCTTGAACCTCATAATCATGTCCTAATACCATCCATATACCTTTTGTAACAATTTGGAAGCATTTGGATCCATTTGGAGATCAAAAAACCAATACTAGTCAAGGGTCGAACTAGTGGAAAAATTGAAAAATTTACCATTTTAATAAAATTCTAAAAAGGGACATTACATACATGGTTGTATTTTCTGAGGAAGAAATAATAGGTTTTTGAGAAGTTTCAAGAGTTCAAATCTCTTGTGGAGAACTAGACTAATAAAATGATGAGAGTGATGAGAATTGATAATGGAGGAAAATTTTGTGGAAAAGTGTTTGACTATTCCTATAGACAACATGGTATAGATAAACAAAATAAAAATCCATACACACCTAAACTGAACGAAGTTGTTGAAAGAATGAACAGAACACTAATGGATAAAGCGTTGAGCATGCTTAGTGGTGCAGGAGTCGCATAAGAATTCTGGGAAGAGGCAGTCGACACGATGTGTTACCTGGTGAATATGTTGTCTTCAGTGGCTCTGGTCGAAAAGACTCCATATGAGGCATGGGATGGTAAAAATACCTCTCTTACACATCTCAGCGTGTTTGGGTGTGATGCATTTGTGCATCTCCCAAAATACAAAAGAACCAAACTCGACAACAAGTCGGATAAGTGCATCTTCATCGGGTATAAGGATGGAGCAAAAGGGTATAAATTGTGGAACCTAGTGACGAGGAAGACAATTTATAGTTGAGATGTGATCTTCATAGAAGTTGGAGGAACTTCTAGGGATGAATAGGATAAACAAGAAAGAAATAAAAAAAAGAGTTTGAAATGAACGATGAAAGTCTGGATTCAGGTGAATCGAACGAATCCGACGAGGAGGTGGAACAACAGACTCTCGATGTCAGGAGGTCTAGTCAAGAAAGACAACAACCACTAAGGTATAGTAGACCTGAGTTTCACTTTGCTTTTGTGTTATCTACCGTAGATGATAATCCTAGATCAATAAGATAAGCGATGACTCAACGGAGGGTAAACTCTTGAAAATGGATATGGAAGAAGAAATGGAGTCATTGAAGAAAAATGAAACATGGAATCAAGTCACATTACCAAATGGAAGGAAACATGTCTGCATTAAGTGGGTGTTCAAGAAAAATTTGAATGCAGCAGGACAAGTCAAGAAGTACAAGGCTTGACTGGTAGAAAAAGGATATTCCCAAGTTGAGGGAATAGACTTCGGTGAATTTTTCTCGCCTATTTCTTAACTAACTTCCATAAGGGTAGTAATATCTATAACCACAACATTTTATCTTGAGATAGAACAAATGGATGTAAAGAGAACATTTATTCATGGTGATCTTGAAGAAGAAATCTATATGAAGCGACTTGAAGGGTTTATAGTAGATGGAGAAAAGGAGTTGGTCTATAAGCTCAAGAATTCTCTCTATGGTTTAAAACAATCACCCAAGATGTGGTATCAGAAATTTGATATGTATATCCAGCAGCCGAGGTTTGTGAGAAGTTAGGTCAATCACTACGTGTATTGGAAGAAAGTTGGTGATCATTTCATATTTATAGTTTTGTATGTCGACGACATGTTGTTGGTTGGAAATAACATGGATCTGATAAAGGCGGTGAAACTGCAATTATCCATTACATCTTATTTATAGATGCAATACAAGTATTGCATCTATAAATAAGATGTAATGGGTATGCATGATGTAATGTAAGCATGTATTGTACTATGAGAAGTAGTGTGTAGCATGATCATGTAATGAAGTGTGATTTGTGGTCTATCAAGTCACGGTTGTAAACACTTGTTTTGAGTGTTTGAATTAATAGATGAGCAAAATATCACTGGTTTGTTGGTTTTCCTCCAAGAGAGAAGTTTTTAGGGTAATTTTTGTGTAATGTGTTGATGTTATTTTGTATCATTGTCTTATGCCAATGAGTTTAATTATATGAATCAATTTGCAAACCTATTGTAATCAGTATTAGACCCAACATTAATTCTTCCTTCTTGCATGGGGATTCACATGAAGAAATTTACATGGAACAATCTTCTGGATAATTTCATAATGACTCTAGCCTTGTTTGTCACCTTAATAAATCTCTATATGGCATTAAGAAAACTTCTCGAGTCTGGTATGCCAAAATGGATAAATTTCTCCTTGGCATGGGTTTTCCTAAATGCCATTCTAACCCCAATGTCTATACCAAGAAAGTAAGAAACCATCTCATCATCCTTTTTCTTTATGTTGATGATATTATTCTTACTGGTAGTAACCATAATATTTTAACCCATGTGAAATCCAGCCTTAAGAAGAAATTTGAAATGACAAAATTTGGACATTTCACTATTTTCTTGGCCTCCAAGTCCTGCAAACCAAAGAACAAATATTTCTTTCTTAGTCTAAGTATGTGTGTGACCTTCTTCATCGCTTTCACATGGAAGATTGTAAACTATCCCCATCTCCCTTCTAGTCTAGAGTCAAACTTTTTGCCACTTGCACTTCACCCGAAGTAGATGCCACCTTGTATCATCAGCTAGATGGTAGTCTCTTATACTTGACTCATACCCATCTTAATATTTATTTTTTTGTTGGTCTTGTTGCCTAGTATATGAAAATTCCCCATGAAAGCCATTGGAAAGCAACAAAAAGTATACTTCAGTATATCTGGGGTACATTTCAGTTTGGAATTCATTATAGTTCAAGGGGGGCTCCTTTGTTGGTTGGTTCCACTGATTTTGATTGGGCCAGTGACCTTGATGATAAAAAATCTATTGCAAATTATGTTTTCAGTCTTGGTTCTGGACCTGTCACGTGGGCTTGTAAGAAACAACAAGCTCTTTCTCTTTCTTCAGTAGAAGTAGAGTATCAAGCCGCAGTTAATGCAATTTAGGAATCCTTGTGACTTTGACTTCGATAGATCCTTTCAGAGTTAGGATTTGAGCAGCAACATCTGACTACCCTTTGGTGTGACAATCAAAGTTCCATCAAGCTTACCAAATATCCAGTTCAACATCAGCGCAACAAACACATTGAGGTCGATGTGCACTTCATCAAAAAGCTTGTTCATGATTGTGTTCTCTAAGTGCTCTTTCTCTCTACAGATGATCAAGTTACAAACATCTTCACAAAGTATCTTACAGAAGCAAAGTTTTCTAAATTTCAATCTATGTTAGGAATTCAATAATTTTTCATTAAGGGGGGATAGGATCTAATGCCTCATTTCTTATCCTATAGTGCCACTTTTATAAATCTGTCATTCTTATCCCAAGTTGTTCTTAAGGTGGGATGTTAAGACATTTAGACACTTAGGAGTTAGTTAAGGTCAACTTGGTATAATGTATATTTAGGTAAAGTGTGTTTCTTTAGTAGACATTTGTACATATGTAATCTCAAGGTCACGATATGTTCTAGACATAGAGTGATCTGATGGTTCATCCTCACCTCAATATTAACAGTGATTTTTCCATGGCTTAGCACCTGATTGGTCCATGATCTCTATTTAAAGAGAATGGAGGGTCATTTGCTCGATAATTGATTGTGAGAAACTCATTGTAACATTTATTTTAGTTTGCATAATATATTTCCTCAAGTATCTATTTGGATGCACCCATGGATTGTTTCCCTCTTTCAGGGTTTTAACCATGTAAAAACATCGGTGTGTTGATTTGTGATATGTTTGTGTGAATAGTTTATAAAGGTATTCGATCGTTTGGAAATATCATGTGTTAGTTGAACATTTCTATCCACATTTAACAGCATTGAAGGGAAGGATATCCTTGAAGTATTGTTGAGCAGAGAAATAGAAGATTGTCAACTGGTGGATATGTGTTCATGATATTTGGTGTAACAGTAAGTTGGGTGAGTAGAAGGAAATCGATCGTTGCTTTGTCAGCTACTGAGGTTGAATACATGAAAGCTACTCATGCATGCAAGGAGGCTATTTGGTTGCAGATGTGTTCTGATGTTTGGTTTGGACAACATGATGTTAGGTTGGATTGTGACAGTCAAAGTGAAATCTTCCTAACAAAGAACTCAACATATAATTCAAAGACAAAACACATTGACGTTCAATACAACAATACAATTTGGTGAGGGAGATGATGGAGAACCAAAAGATGTTATTCGAAAAGATAGACATGTTAAATCATGTTGAAGACTCATTGACCAAGTTGGTAAGCACAATTTTTTTTCCTGGTGTAGGAAAACGATGGGCTTGTTAGCCTTGCTTAAGTGAACTAAAGTTTTGTATCTACTGTATATGAAAACAAGAGAACCAGTGGGAGAATGTTGGGAATAGTATATTCTTTGCATGTGGATCAACTGGAAATGTCAATAGTCAATTGGTATAATTCGACTGGATTCAAAGGCGATGGACGAGAGAAGTCTAGTCAGCCAATTGAACGAAATAGTGTTTTGGTTGAAAGGCACATGACTGGTCGACAAGAAGTCGATGGAACGACTAGAAACTCAACGAGAAATTGACCAAAGTTGACCTGGTCAAGTTGGTTGTAACATAATAACTAAAAGTGGTTAGGTAGTTATGGATTCTCATTAATGCGTAGTTGGTTGTATTGCATATATATATAAGATGTAGTGGGCATGCATGGTGTAATGTAAACATGTATTGTACTATGAAAAGTAGTGTGTAGCATGATCATGTAATGAAGTGCGATTTGTGGTCTAACAAGTCACGGTTGTAAACACTTGTTTTGAGTGTTTGAATTAATAGATGAGCGAAATCTCACTGGTTTGTTGTTTTTCCTCCAGGAGAGAGGTTTTTAGGGTATTTTTTATGTGTGATGTGTTGATGTTATTGTGTGTCATTGTCTTATTCTAATGAGTTTAATTATATGAATCGATTTGAAAATCTATTTTAATCAGTATTAGACCCAACATTAAGTCTGTCTTCTTTCATGGAGATTCACAGGAAGAAATTTACATGGAGCAACCTCATGGCTATGTTCAGAATGACTCTATCCTTGTTTGTCACCATAAGAAATATCTATATGGCATTAATCAAACTCCTCAATTTTGGTATGCCAAAATGGATAAGTTTCTCCTTGACACAAGTTTTCCTAGATGCCATTCTAACCCCAATGTCTATACCAAGAAAGTAAAAAACCATCTCATCATCCTTGTTCTTTATATTGATGATATTATTCTTACTAGTAGTGACCATAATATTTTAATCCATGTGAAATCCATCCTTAAAAAGAAATTTGAAATGACAAACGTTGGAAATTTTCACTATTTTCTTGGCCTCCAAGTCTAGCAAACCAAGAAGGAATATTTCTTTCTCAACCTAAGTATGCTTGTGACCTTCTTCATCGCTTTCACATGGAAGATTGTAAACTAACCCCATCTCCCTTCCAGTCTAGAGTCAAAATTTTTGCCACTTGCACTTCACCCAAAGTAGATGCCACCTTGTATCATCAGTTAGTTGGTAGTCTCTTATATGTGACTCATACCCGTCCTAATATTTCCTTTGTTGTCGGTCTTGCTTCCCGGTATATGCAAATTCTCCATGAAATCCATTGGAAAGCAATGTAATACCCCAATTTTGGCCCTTAGGAAATATTGGCTTTTAATGTAAATATTGTATACATGCGATGTATGTTTCCCTAGCGTGGAGCTCAAGGCCAAGGCCCCACTAGTATATGTTCGGATTTTATTTAAAATGGACAAGTATTTGACATTTTGTTACCCATGTGCTATTAAGCCATTGGATATTGTAATTGATGTAAATATTAATATTTCAATAAAATACCAAAACTGGCTATGGAAGCAACGAATGAGAAGGGGCCATGTGTATCCACTAGGAAGTGGTGAGGGAGTTTTTGGGATGAACCATATGCTTCCAAATATCATCTTGTGAACCCATTTGACTTTCCTTGCTGACATTTAATTATGTTGTAAGGAAGTTGTTGAAGAATTTAGTCCATGGCTTTAATGAAGCATGGGCAGCCCAAAAATTCATATGGCAGAGTATGGGTTTTGTTTTCTTGTACCACAAGTCACCCTACCTCATGGGAGTTGGTTCTTTCTCATTCTCATTGGATTGTTGAACATCCGAGCATCAGTTGGCATCCATTATGAATGCCCAGCAGTGAGAAAAACCAGAAATCGCAACTTTGCAAGAACCCACGTTTTGAAGTGCCATAAACACCCAGAATTGAGTATTGACAGTGAAATCCAATGGGGGATCCATAGATATGAACCTTTGGGCGAATTTGAGAGTATTAGATTACCCCGAAATCCATTGGAAAACCCAGTTTTTACAACACAGAAATCAAGTGATGGGATTGAGTTATTGGATGACAGAATTGTGAGAAATCCAAGTGTGAATGATTGAACAAAGGTTGGATTTGCTTGATAAACCTAGTGAAGGCTAGAATCTCAAGGAATTAGCAGTTGGACTTTTCTATGCCCACCCTGAATAGCACTGGAGGGAAGGGACACCTGATGGACTGTGCAGCAGAGAAGGGGATCTTCCTTGTGTTGGGTGATGTAGGTATTGTGGGTGTCATCACTGTTAAGTTCATTTGAGATGCATGTAGCTCTGTGGTTGAGCTCACTGGCTTAGCATCCTCTTCCTTTGCTTATTGCATGCTTGATAAACCCAACTATGTGTTGGCTTAGCATAGTTGTTGAAAGAAACAATGGCTGCGAGTGAGCCCATCTAGTCCCTCCTTAATGGATCCACAACCCAACTCGAGGGTGATCTCTCAGCTGAAAGAATATAAGCTGGACAGAGATCTATGGTTGGGTGGAACGTTTCTCTCACATAGCCAATTGTTTGGACAACTTCATCTCAAAGATAAGTATTCTCTATGTTTAAATTACATGCATTCCGTGTTCTACAATGTGTTAATTCTGAATAATAATTATTCATGTTAATGGAATTGATATGAAGTCTATGCATAAAATGGGAAGGGGATTGATTCTCTGCATATTAAATCATCATCTACTTGTGATAGATATGTTGATGCATTACAATTGTGTGTGTGCAAATATGATTTAATTCCGCTGTGTTTATATTGAGTATGAAGTTGCACACAAAAGCTTTTATTTATTATGAGTTTCTTAGTAATGTATGGGGCTGAGATTGCCAATAAGCCCGGTATGTTTGGTCATGTTTTCTCCCTTGCACTGATTGATGGAAGAGGATGTGACAAGCAACAAAAAGTATACTTCGGTATATCTAGGGTACATTTCAGTTTGGAATTCATTATAGTTCAAGGGGGACTCCTTTGTTGATTGGTTCCACTGATTTCGATTGGGCCAGCGACCTTGATGATAAAAATTCTATTGCAAATTATGTTTTGAGTATTGGTTCTGGACCTGTCACTTGGGCTTGTAAGAAACAACAACCTCTTTCTCTTTCATCAGCGGAAGTAGAGTATTGAGCCACAGTTAATGCAAGTAAGGAAGCCTTGTGGCTTCGATAGATCCTTTCAAAGTTAGTATTTGAGAAGCAACATCTGAATACCCTTTGGTGTGAATCAAAGTTTCATCAAGATTTCCAAATATCCAGTTCAACATCAATGCAACAAACACATTGAGATACATATGCACTTCATCAGAAAGCTTGTTCATGATCAAGTTCTCTAAATGTTATTTCTCCCTACAAATGATGACATTACATACATGTTCAAAAAGTATCTTACAGAAGAAAAGTTTTCTAAACTTCAATCTATGTTAGGAATTCAAGAATTTGTCATTAAGGCGACATAGGATCTAATGCCTCCTTTCTTATCCTATAGTGTCACTTTTGTAAATCCTTCATTCATATCCCAAGTTATTCTTAAGGGGAGATGTTAAGATATTTAGACACTTAGGAGTTAGTTAAGTTCAACTTGGCATAATGTATATTTAGGTAAAGTGTGTTTCTTTAGTATGCATTTGTACATATGTAATACCATGGTCATAATATGTTCTAGACATAGAGTGATATGATGGTTCATCCTCACCTCAATATTAACATCCATTGATCCATGGCTTCGCACCCGATTGGTCCATGATCTCTATTTAAAGAGCATGGAGGGTCATTTTCTCTATGATTGATTGTGAAAAACTCATTGTAACATTTATTTTCTTTTGCATAATATATTTCCTCAAGTATCTATTTGGCTGCACCCGTGAATTGTTTCCCTCTTTCAGGTTTTTAACCATGTAAAAACATCGGTGTGTTGATTTGTGATGTTTGTGTGAACAATTTCTGAAGGTGTTCAATCTTTTGGAAATATCATGTGTTAGTCGAACATTTCTATCCACATTTAACAACATTAAAGGTAAGGATATCCTTGAAGCATTGTTGAGCAAAGAAATAGAAGATGTTTGTTGTGTTGTGTAGAAATTTTTGTGTTCTTTGACTTTTAATTCAAAACAAAAATTTCACCTCACAAGAAAGTTTCCCAGATCTAGTCCATATGAATTCATCCTTCATCTTGGCCTGAAATATTAATTGACAGCAACAAAAAACAAACAATATTGAATATCACTTCAACCCAACACACTAGGAAACACAATAAAGATACCAAATATATGCCAACAAGTTTCAAAGCTTAGGGCACACTTTTCCAAGAATAAATCAGGTTTGAAATCACTTAAATCAATATAGATTTACAACAATAAATTTTCTTTGTTATCTTGAAGATATATGTTAAAGTCACTTAACACTTTAGCGATATGTTATGTCAAATCAACTTGGACAACCAAAGATCCGCAACAAGGTAGATCCATTATCCAACCCAAAACTACATGATGATGACACATTTAATTTTTCATCGTCAAATATGTTTTCATTATGATAAAAATATGCACACATAAAAATTGTTGCGATATTGTAGTTGATGTAAGTTGACCGTATAAGATCCAACTCACGATGAAAGTGCAACCAACACCATAGCTTCACACCTGGCAACTGGAAAATCGATGAAGATCTTTATCACAATCATCAGCCTGTTATATCAATCAATGCTTAATTGCTTTGATATTTACACTCACAAGGTAAGAGCGATGAACCAACATAATCAAAACTGGAGAGAGCTTGCCACACAAAATAATCATATGAAAAATGTAGATATATTATCCTAGCTATGAAATGTAACAATTTAGTAGCTACGGAATTTACAATTAATAACAGGAATATACTAAATTCAAAAGCTACGAAAATTATAAGTTATGCAAATGAGAGATACCTGTACAATGCTTGCAAAGTCATTGCCAACCTCTACATCATTGGACTACCAGATATTGGGCAAAAGATAGAAACCAATATATAAAGGGCATCTGCAGAAAATACCAGCTAAGCAGTAACAAAATTTTCTGATGTATAATAAAAAGGACATGAATGAGGAAAATTTTGAAAACACTAGTTAGACACAGCATTGTGAATCTGGACGTTGACTCCTGGGGTTAAAGGAGATAGATTTGTCCTAGCCTCTTATAGCTTTGATTTGAACTCTTTAACCTTGGCCTTGTTGCATTTGTTCTGAAAATAAGTACAAGCTTGTCTAACCAACAATTCCCTCTACCGTTTAACCATGTCTTTGCGTTTTGCAACCCGAGTGAAAAAAAATTTGAGCTTATCATTTTTGCTCTTGATGTTACTTATTTAAGATTTCAAGCTCCCGAACTTCAATTTCTAGCCAGTGAATCCTATCGAGAAAATTTTATTTAGATGATGGAGCCGCCTTCTACTCAGGAAGATTATGAAAAGAACGTTTTTCATGATGATAATTAGGTGAATCAGAATGTTCGGCTTGAACATTGCTTCGAGAATTCATATTATTCCATATAGAAGGAGATGCACACGGATGGCTACTGATAGAATAATAACCCTGTGTATTATCCATTCCACCTGAGCGATTTTCCTGTACACTATCAATTTCTTCCAAATCTATAATCCCTCGACATGTCTTGTTCCCGGACTCGGCTACATATTCAACCTCGGGCCGCAAAGAAAGCCTTAGCCATGCTATGGGTAACTATGCGAGTGATCACATAATGGTAACATTTGGTATTGTTTATAGCCTGAAGCTTGGTTCTTTTCTTGGCAGTCTGAGAGGGGTTATCGGGTTGATTCTCAATTTCCTTACCCTTTCCTCTTTTCTTAGACCGAGTTTGAGATGTGCCTTTAGGAGCATAGGTATGAAAATCATGAGATTCGGGAAAAATATATTCAAGAACACAGTTGGAAAAGTCCTTAGGGTTTCGTCTAGTATCGTTGGAAACCACGGGAATGGAACCTGAATCATTCAAACCCTTATTAGCCGAAACCCTATGTTACCATTAACAACCATTGCCCTACTAATCTTGGGTTGTGGCCGAGTTGGAATGAAATGGTTCCGCAGAAAGAATTCATCCCATTTGTCGTTCAACTCCTCAATTCTAGCCTCTACTAGCATCTTGACCAAACTGTGATGAAACATGCTTCTATCTACATTTTTAGTCCATCTTTGTATAAACAAAGCCATTTTCCTTGGACTATTAAGAAGATAAAAAGGCAAATTCAAATGGATTCCAAGAAAAATCATAAGGAACCTAATGTGATAGTAGTATGTTATTGAATACCTATCCTCACAGGTGACGTACCTGTGGACAATGAACAATACAGACCACCATTCCTTTTTTAATATCTTGGTGGGGATACCTCTTCTTAAATTGACTTGCTTCAATGTATTTTTCAGAAGACTCCTCCAAGTATCATCTTTAATTCTCTTACATTTGAACCAACGTTCGCCCTGTAGAGGTAGTTTAGTGAATCAAGCAATGAAATCTTCCTAAATTTGAAGTTCAATGTCGCGAATACGAGCCTTATCTTCATGAAGGGACTGGGCGAATTCTTTTGTGACCATAGGGTTGAAACCCTGAAATTTATACAAGAAGTGCAGCCACCCAATTTGCTTAAACTTTGCATGTATATCATCAACAACTTCTATGATTTCACATCCATCAGGCTATGCTCTCACAAATGGAGCTATAATAGGGAACAAGGGTTTGAATGAGCGACCGGGTGTTGTGGACAAAGGAAAGGGTTTGAACCAGTGAAGAAGTGTTAAACGCTTCAGACATAGAAAGAAACCGAAACCAAAATAAACATAGGCTAATTTTAGGAACCCACGCAACATTAGACCGAATACTAAGAAATGAATAAACCTGATTGTGGCCATCATTCTGAACACATGAGGATGAAACTATGATTTTGGGCTCAATACCATTTCAACCTGGTAGAACACTCGAGACATATGAAGTACTGGTGAATTAGGATGCTAGGTCATTTCAGTGGTTTGACAGATGTTGAACATGATTACAAATCATTAATGTAAATGTGAATCAAACATGGGTAGAAGAAAGGGTAATAATAAAATCTCAAGGTGTCAAATAAAATTTAGAGAAAATTTCAAAATGCTAAATTATAACATAACAAGAGCTACAAGCAGCTTAGTCCGTGCCTTCTAAGTTAAAAATATATATAAAGAGTGAAGAGAACAAATTATGCAACACTATTAATATTAAAAGTATGCCAAGTTAATACTTATGATTTATTTTACTTACATAAAGGTAGAGAAATTTTAAACATACTTTTCCATTGAAAAAGTTCTTCACATTCCCCAAAACAGATTTGCATATTTGGAAACATGCTTCATTTATTGTACAGACCGTGCACATCTAAAACCAAAAGTAAAAGCTTCTCAAAGGACATATAGTCAAAAGTCAAAGATGTTGTCACATATGTATGTGACAACAAAAAATTAAAACCAGCATAGGTCCATCTTAAAACTAGATCGATCAATCACCTAGAGGGATCTAGATTTAAGATGGATCTATGTTGGATTAACCAACAAATCACATTTAGGAATTGACCACAACAACTGAATATCTACATTAAAAGAATTCAAAATTTGCACCATTTTACTACTACTAGATAGAAAATTGTTAATCCACAACAAAAATAAGCACTAGTTCGACATCACTATTAGTGATTTCATAGTGTAAAAGGGCCTTATACAAAGTATTCACAATGTAAGTATCATTGTTTAAGCAGGAAAGGGGCTATTTTCCTACTTGGCTCATGATGTAACATTCTTGATGCACATGTATCATGATCTATAATGAAATATATGAAAGATAGTAAATAAAGAGGGTTTGTTGCTTGCATAATCTTTCCATTGATTATTTTACAATGGACAACAAAGGAAGTCGTCATTCAACTATATAATTCATACAAATGTCGAGGTTGAAATCATGATTCTATTCATCAGTCGACACACCATATTTGTGATGCTATTAATAAGGTATAAGAGAGGAAGGATGACAATGTTATTAAATTAAATTCAAGAACTAATCCATAGTTAATTTCAATAGAATTGGTCCAATAGCACATGGACTATCTTGTGTTTGACAACATTGACCAAGGCTCCTTTCTTATGACCAAATATATGACGTTAAACTTGCATCTAGTATGAAATTGAACACAACATTGACTCAACTACAGTAAATTTGATTGTATCCAATTTGCATAATACTCGAACGCTCAATATGCTTCAATGAAATGTCTCCAAAAGCAACTTTTGTGGTTCCATAGATGCAATTATCTAATTCAAAAAAATAGAAAGGTTGAAATCATGATTATTTTCATTAGTCAACACAACCAATCAGTGATCTTATTAATAATTGATTAGTGATCTTATTAAGGAGAGGGAGGGGGTCAATGCCATTGAATTAAATTAAAGAACTATCTATAGTTCAATTTTACTAGATTTTGTCAAGTAACACATGAATTGTCTTGTTGACATCATTGACCAAGCTTCATTTCTTATGACCAAATATACAATGCTAAACTTGCCTACAATCTAAGATTGAACCTTAAATTGACTCAATTAAAGTATATTTGAATTTTACAATGAAGATAAGCATTTTTTGGTTATCCAAAATACCATTCCAATTGAGATTGTGATTACACCCAGGAGATAGAAAGAGGACTGAATATTTTTATAGTATATTGTATCCAATTTGAAGGATACTCAATTATCCAATACTTTAATAATCGATACAAAGCAAGAATATATGCTTGACTACATAAACCTATCTTGCATCTCCTACAAAATGAATAAACACAAAAGCATCTTGAAAAACCATATCCAATACATATAATGTGCACATACATAGTATACCTATGCACTAATTCCCATGAACTCTGACAAAATAACCATGGCCCCAAATCTGAGTTAAATCTACAATTAATATGATGACTGCTAATAAACAAGGAAGATAAATACAAAAATGAAACAATTTATAGTGATATGGCATAGCAAGGTGAGAAGACACATATCTTCTAACTACAATAAGAGGAGTAGGAATCACTAAAAATGATAGCAAAATTGTGAATTGTATTGAACATGGAAAACCAACTTGTTAAGTCAAGGGAGGTGGTTTCCTTCTGCCACATGGAATTGACATACACACATAATTGAAATTTTGCTACTATCCTCTTTGTTTCTAGAGTGATAATTACATTTGACTACTTAGTCTAGGAATGTGCACATAGTCGACCCCTCTTTTGAATTCAAACCCATGAGATCTAAGGAAGAAACACATATTCTTAATCATTAGAACTTAGGTCCACTCTTTTCTATCATATATAATGTTTCATTTTGACAAAATTGGTGATATTAAGTTCCAAAGTCATTATGATGTACTCAATATCTTCAATAACAAACAAGGGAGAATATTTGGGAATAAAAAATGTTCCATCATGATCACATGTTTCTCCATTTATATTGTGATTTTGGAAAACAAAATTAACATAAGTCTTAGGTGATTCAAATCACAAAATCGACATTAACTCAAAATTTAAAGGTTTATAATTGTTCATTATAAACTTAAAGAAAATTAATGGATGTTCCTTAATTAAAATGTTAAAATAAAAATACTTGTTTAATGTAATTATGATGATTTTAATGACTTTAACTATTTAAGAAGTTAAACATTGATAATATCAATATTTAAAATAAATATTTTTTTTTATTTTAATTGTATTTAAAAATATAATATATATATATAATAAAAAATACTTATTTTTAAATGAATGTAATATGAATTATTTTTAATTACTTATACTTTTTAAGACACTTTCAAATATAAATTACACTCGTCCACTTTCTTTTGTTTGATATATTTTAAATGATATATTTGATTTTTTAAAGAGCTCTTTTACAAAATACTAAGGTCTGACGAAGCGTATAGCAATGCACAATAATGTAATAAAAAAAAAAACATCTCATGATTAACACAAGAACACCTTACCAGAAATTGCTATCTTGTATGTCGTCCATTAATAGAAAATATCATAAACTACTAAAAAGTTATTAGATAGGATGATATCTTTACTTTCATAAATATAAAGTAATTTATAATATAATGTAAAATAAATATGTAACAAATACAATTTAAGAAGAATGAAAGGGGTATATGAAATTCCTTGTTCTTGCGGAATGGTCTACATTGGGGAAACTGGACGCTCATTACAGGTACGACTAAAAGAACATAGTGCAGACATATTTCACAATCAAAAAGAAAAATCTGCTTTAGCAAAACACTCCCACACCATTGCTCATCAAATTTGCATGGACAAAGCTTCGTTAATTGCCAGAGAAGAACACTATAATAGAAAAAGAATGAGGGAAGCTTTGGAAATCGAGAAAAGAAACAACACGCTAAACAGAGATGAAGGGCTGAAGCTTAGTGAGACATGGAAACCAATTATTAACCTAATTAAGAGGCATTGAAATGTGACACGTCGGCAAAATTTGAATTGGAAATTTTAAATGGTCGACCTTACTAAGAATTCCAACAAAGATCTTGTATTTATATGCTCTTTGGGGATTATTATCCCTCATCCCAATCATACGATTAAGTGATCGCCTTGATGATGGACTCATATTTATGTTGGCTTAAAAACCTTACACAGGTTTCCTTTCTCGTTAAATTAAACACCTGTGATGAATTCGTTATTATCCACGATTCAATCCCTCCATGGAAGGGATATGGCAAACAACTGTCTTATGTTTGGGAATCTCGGATTAAGAAGGGAAAAATTACAAACGGATCTGGAATTCCTTAAGCAATGCCGTGAAAGTAAGATAACGCCAAGATTCGCACGATGTATACGCAGGCTTCAGAACTCGAGGAACAGAGCCGCCTTTGAAAGACTAAGTGATTCTTTGGTCAGAAACTAAATCAAAAGGGTGTGTGGGGAAGTGGTTACAACCTCCCAAAAATTGTTTAAGCTCCACCTTAAGCTCTCATGCTCAATCCGCGTCGATCTTTGGTTGACCTTTGATTCTGCATCATCCTGGAAAGCGGAAAGAATTTTCCATGCGGCCTCATCCAGAAAGCAGAATAAATTTACACGCCTGGTGCAAAATTGAAATGGAAACGTTAATATGGAAGAAGTGGAGAGGAAAACAGTAGTGAACCTTTCCAGTCATGAGATAGACGCCCCATCTCACAAACTTCTGGAAAAAGGTCTAAATTTTGCGGTGGTTCCAAAAACAATTCCGTTTGAAGATCTGATGTGCAATATTGAAGACGCAATTAAGGATCAACCACTGAATTCAGCGAGAGAAATAAGGCAAGACTGTGCTGTGGTTTTGAGAAGAGCAAAACCGCCAAAGTGAAATCTGAGCAGTGAAGAAATAAAAGCACTTTCGACACTAAGACGGAATAAAGAGATCAAAATTATGAAGGCCGATAAGGTAATGCCACAGTCATCCTTGATGAGGAAGACTACCACAAGAAAATGACTGAACATCTGGCTTGCGGGAGCTACAAAATCATTGAAAATGACCCAGGTAACAAAATTGCTAAGGAGGTAATGAAGGCGATTAAAAACTCTTCCTTGGACAACTCGATAAAAAAGAAGCTGATACCACAAAGCGCAATTATGCCCCGCATATACGGCCTATCGAAAATACATAAGGAAGGAATTCCTCTGAGGCCCATCGTAAATACTATAGGTTCAGCTACCTATCTCCTAGCAAAATTCCTTGCTAAGAAGCTTCTTCCATTCGCTGGAAACACTTCATCCTTCGTGAAGAACTCTACCTCATTCGTAGAATGGGTTAGAAATCAAGAGGTTAGAGAGGAAGACATTTTGGTGAGCTTCAATATAGTTTCACTATACACCAAGATCCTGGTGGACAATGCCATTGATATCATTAGAAACATCACAGACAACCAAACAGCAGATCTGGTTAGAATTTGTCTAAAGTCAACATATTTTTCGTATAGAGGAGGTATCTATGAGCAAATTCATGGAGTTGCAATGGGCTCCCCATTGTCCCCAGTCGTGGCAAATATTTATATGGAAGTTTTTGAAGCGAGAGCCATAAACTCCTTCCCCCTCACCCTAGAAGAATGGAAGAGATACGTTGATGACATATTTGCAAAATGGCGACACGGGAAGGCTCAGCTTGAAGATTTTCTGGCACATCTAAATAACCTCTCGCAACATATTAAATTCATGATGGAAATAGAGGAGGATGGGAAGCTTGCCTTTCTTGATGTGCTGCTCACGAAGAAGGTAAATGGGAGATTAGGGTATTAAGTGTACAGGAAGAAGACCCACATGGATAGATACCTCCATGCAGAATCTCACCACCACCCAGCTCAGAAGGCCGGTGTAATCCAGACTCTTGCATGTAGAGCAAAGAGAATCTCAGATTTAGACCACCTGGGGCAAGAACTTGAACACCTCGATAAGGTCTTCAGGAAGAATGGATACCATAAAGATTTGATTAGAAACACAATTGTAAAGAAATCTAGAGCTACGCAACAAAGAGAAGATCTCAATATCCCAAAGATTACTCTCCCATACATTAAGGGAACAACAAATCGCATTGCCAAGATCTTAAAAAGAAAAAACATTGCAGTTGCGTTCGCTCCTCCGAACAATATCAGGAGATTCCTTGACACAGCAAAAGACAAAATGGATCTTAGGAAAATGAAAGGGGTGTATGAAATTCCTTGTTCTTGCGGAACGGTCTACATCGGGGAAACTAGACGCTCATTACAGGTACGACTAAAAGAACTTAGTGCAGACATATTTCACAATCGAAAAGAAAAATCTGCTTTGGCAGAACACTCGCACACCACTGCTCATCAAATTTGCATGGACAAAGCTTCATTAATTGCCAGAGAAGAACACTTTAATAGAAGAAGAATGAGGGAGGCTTTGGAAATCGAGAAAAGAAACAACACGCTAAACAAAGATGAAGGGCTAAAGCTTAGTGAGACATGGAAACCAATTATTAACCTAATTAAGAGGCATTGAAATGTGACACGTCGACAGAATTTGAATTGGAAATTTTAAATGGCGGACCTCACTAAGAATTCCAACAAAGATCTTGTATTTATATGTTCTTTGGGGATTATTATCCCTCATCCCAATCATACGATTGAGTGATCGCCCTGATGATGGACTCATATTTATGTAGTCCGAAACGTTGACTTAAAAACCTTACGCAGGTTTCCTTTCTTATTAAATTAAACACCTGTGATGAATTCGTTATTATCCATAATTAAATAATGTTTTAAATTCATAAATATAAAGTAATTTATAATATAATGTAAAATGAATATATAATAAATACAATTTATTTACTATATAATTAAATAATGTTTTATTTTGATGATGATCTTGCCATCTAGTCGTCATCTTCATTCTTGTTGCTGGTTATTTTCCTTCTCGAAAATCTTTTTGTTTAGTCTGGAAAATCTTACCCTTACCACATTATAGTCCAGCCAAACATTTTTTTTAAAGAAAAATATAAAAATGACAAAATAAAATATAAAATTATATTATTTTAAATAAACTATTTTATTTTGTTTATTTAAAATAATATTTTATCTTTGTTATAAATGGTTTGAAGATGTTTACCGATGGAATACAAGGAGAGCCCACGGTTGACGGTACCACCTAATATTCATCGCGTTGAAATCTTGCTGACACAGTATTGTATATGAATATTAAGGGATATGTCCAAAAAAAAAAAAAAAAGTGCAAAATTAAAACGCATATATATCCAGGTGTCCGAGCTCGAGGATGTTATGTATTTGGTGCACTTGAAAGTTGAACTGAAACTGAACAATATGACCCCAAAATCTTCATATGACCCCTAATCACCCTTTAATAATATCATGAACATAACCAAGAGCAAAACATATTTCAATAGTCCCGTATATAACATAAACAAGTTTGAATAAATCACTTTGAGATTTATAACAAGATTAAGGCATCAAATCACCTTTACAACCATACAATGACCTATGGTTTTAATAGTTGGCCATTAGGGAGAATCAAATAATTTAGTAGCTACCAGATATTATCATTTGTTGACCAGCTTAATTTTATGACATATGCATAAAATTAGGAATAATCGTTACATATAGGATATCCTATATGCAATATTTTAGCCAACAATCATAACATGATACAATAACATAAATTAATTTTAAGTAGTTGCTGAATATGACGATGAAAAAAATTGGATCAAAAGACATCATGCCTAACTTATAAGCAAAAATTAGAGTACTAGACACAAAATCAATTTCCCATCACTTCTTTCGTATTAGCAAATTAAATTGTGGAGGTAAATTATCATAATTCAATAAATCCTTCAAAATATGATCTAAATTGTAACTTTCAGAAACACAATAATAAAATTGACACATGGTCAAAGAAAGATTGCCTCCTCAATTCATCAGATCATATCCTATTGAACTATGATCGACTTTCCTTTAGTTATACCCAGAACAAAATCATTCCAATTCCACATAGGCTAAGACAACATAACCCCATAAATCATGATCCATAGCAGTGAATGACATGGAAATAATTGGAATTAAGACGAGAATGAGCAGCAAAATGGAGTATTTGTAAAAATTATTATAGGGGGGTCCCTCTATTTTAATAAAAATGAGAGGGATTTTGTTGGGGAGGCCAGCAAGTTCCAAAATCATGCAAGGTGTTAGCTCCATTCTCCATGTCTTCTACCAAGGTATAAAGCCTAGTGCTACAACAAGAACCACAAGAACCATCATCACCTCCAATGTCATGTTTTGATATATAGTAGGGTTAATATGCATAGCTTAAACGCTAGCACCATAAGAGAAAAATTCAGCATCTCACAAGAGCAATCTCTCCAAGAACATTTAAGATGTCTCGTTCTCTCTCCTTGGCTTCTCCTAGGTTTTTCTCATGAACCCTAACATCTTGGTCCCAACAATATTTCTTCTCTTCTCCTATGGTTTTCTAATGAACCCTAGCATCTTTAGAATACGTACAAGGAAGAGTACAAGTATGATAATAAACACAAGAGCTCTCTCCTCCATTTTATATGCAAGTAGGTGACGGAGGATAACATAAAAAAAGACATGTGTCCATGCAATTAACCAACAAGGCAACCTCACATGGAGTGTTATACAATACAAGGATGTACATGCGTCATACTAGGGTTTATTGAACCCTTAAAGTGAAATTCCCTCCAAATATGGTCCTCTTTGAGTTCAATGCTCCTCCTCCAAGATGGTGTACTCTCCAACAAAGTGTTATTCCAACACTCCATCTTCCACAGTGGTTCGCTATCCAAGTGTCTACATGAAAGGCACTCCTCCTCCAATTGTGTGCCACATGCCCTCTCATATTATCAATGCTACTTGTGTGCCAATGTGATCACTAAGCTCCAATGCCTCTCCTCAACACGTCTAAGTCCAACACCAATTTCTATGAAGTATGCTCCTAAACATCCTCAAGCCAGGTGTCCAACCTCCAAGGTATATATCACATGGTCCCAAGCTCCAAGGGTTAATTTCCCTCCTCCATGTTCCCAATGCTCCACCTCCTAGCTATGTACCTCCCTTGATCGAGCAATAAACTCCTCCATTGTGTGCACCCAATGGGTTAGTCAACATGTCTATTAGGGTAACAACCTCCTAGGTAAGAGTGCCATGTGATCACTTTAACCAAAGTCGAGAATCCACCCAAAGTGAGCCATCCATATGTCCATGAAGCATCGCCAAGTAGCTAAAAGACATAACACTCTCTTAGCAAGGTGAAATCACTTTTGGAGTAACCCCAAAAACTAACATTGTGTGGGTGGTGGAATAGTGCCATGGTTGTTTGATGGTTGGATGTGATGCTTGGAGTGATATGTAATTAACATATTTGCTAAGTATGCAAGAAAATGGTTGGTTTAAATGATCTATGAGTCTATAACTTAGTTCCTTCACCCTGGGGTCTCATAGCCCATCTTGGGGGTGGTATCTACACTAGATGCCTATGGTTTGGAAAAAAATTGCTCACACGCAACGAATTTTTTGGACTACATTCGGTAAAAAGAAAAGCGTTTTGTCTATGCTTATGAATAAGAAAATTCGTGTATTTCATGCTATGGAAATTTATATAATTATATTTTGTGTGAGTGTTATGATTAATTATGAACATGGGAAATTGGATGTAATGAAATATGTTAATCCATATGTTTAAATTTCCTTGCATTCTATGAATTAACATTGTGCATGCATTTTAATTAATTTTGGGCTTCCATAGGAGACCTACTTTGTTATGTCATGGTGAGTTTGTTGAGAGTTGGAATTTGAAAACCTAGTCTAATGGCTATATGTTACGTCTGGAAATGCTTGGTCAAGGTGCCACATAATTTTTTGTCATTTTCAAATAGAATCCTCTGATTTAAACATTCAAGGTTGTTCTTGGGGGTGTTACTTTTTCTTAAATATCTTAACTGTGTCAGATTGATTCTCAAGGAAAATATATCTTTGTTTCTTATCATAAAATCCTTCTCCAACGATTGTATGGTATCTTCTTTTCAACTTCCATTTGGAAACGTCCGGAGACAATTTGGAAATAAGAGTCACGATTCATTCTAGATCTTGCACATGAAAGTAGTGTTTTTATAGTATAAATGCTTTTTTCCATGAAAAAATGCATTTCTATTTACCAAAAGGAAACTGATCAAATACATGCTTCAAGTGCTATATGCACAGTTTGCATATCTGCCCTGCTTAAATTCAGGATTACATATGTCAAATTTAACATTGTTCTATACTTGAGCCTTAACTCAGCTAACTATTTGCAAAAACAAAATTTGTCATTGCATTGCAGAGGTAAACAAAAGTAATTCAAGAGCTCTAGAGCTGCTCATCACCTGTTTAAAACTTAAAAAAGAAAACATAAATTGTAATTTAACTAAGCTTGAATCTTCAACTTAGCAATTCTCCAAGCATGCAGATTTTCATAGTGTGTCAACATTGTGTTTGATCTTCTGGATTTCACTGTGTCAGTGTTTAAACATGATCGATGCGTTTCGACTGGAGACTCCACCCATCTTCAGGATCTGGCTGAAGCTATGAGCAAAAGGTAAGAATGGTGAAAATAAATAGTGTTGTAGGGAGAAATAGTCGTTAAAAGAAAGAAGGGGCAATTAGGGACAAAAATATTTTAAAAAGAAATAATATAATATTAAATAAAAATGGGGGGCCTTATTTCAGGGTTTAGAATTTTTTAAGTATTACATAAAATTTAATGATTAAAATAAATAAAAAATGTGATTTAATAAGTTAAAAAGGGGAAGGTAGTTGAGAAATAAGGAAAAAGATAAATAATAATAAATCAAATTAAAAGGGGTGTTGATTTTAGGGTCAAGAAGAATAAATTAAATTTAAAAATACTTGGTAGTAATGTAATGTAATAATTAATTGGAATGAAGAATAAAAATGGTTGGAAAATGATTTCTAAAATAAAAAAAGGGGGTAAAATGATATTGAATTGAATATTAAAAGGAATTAATAATTAGAAAGAATATGAATAAAAGGGGTAACTCAAAAAATGACGATAATTTAATTTAAAGTAAAAATAAATTAGGAAAAGGTGAAGATTTAAAAATATTGAAACTTTTGTATATTTATCTCATTTAATTTAATAATATTTTTATTTTCTTTGGAATTTTTTATTAAAATAAAAGAGAATTTATAAAACTAATCAAATGATTTAATAATGATTATTAAAAGGGGAAGGATAAAAATGAAATAACATTTTTAGTGGTGATCTAAAGTAAGGGAATGAGTTAAATTTGAATTAGATGATCATTTTTTGTGTAGAATAAACAGTAAAATAAAATAAGTTAGCGATATATATATATATAGAGAGAGAGAGAGAGAGAGATGACATGGAGAATGAAAGGAGAGAGGCACAAGGGGAAGATTAACGATAAGCACAAGATAGGGGAAAGTTTAAGAGTGGATTATGAATAAACCAAGACGGGGAGCAAATTAGAATCATTGACGAAGACGATGGATTAGAGGTTGCCAAGATTGGCTAAGTTTATAACCATATTTGTGGTTAAAATTCAATGGATGTTTTCCAATCTCTAAGGCTTCTCTAACCAACCGAGAGGAGTGATGAGGAGTGGAGGCCAAAAATTTTGTTTAATCAAAATAGATTTTGTGCTTGGTGTTAAGCAAATGTTCAGCTATAACATATTTATGGAGGTGATTGTGATTGGTGTTAGCAATGCGTTATTTGAGAAGGGTTTGGATGGATCTTCCAGTTTGACCATTTTATGATTTTCCACAAGAACACAGAGTTTGGTAGACACCTTGGGATAAATGAATTGGATGTATCTTCGACATTTCTGAAACGTTTTATTAATTAGATGTTTAAGGTATCCATTATCCATGAGGGCTTTCTTAAGGTGAGATATTTCATGAGAAAGATGTTCATGATTCGAGATGTGAATAGCTCTAGTGATCAGAGTTTTAAGGACAACACACTTTTGAGAGGGGTGGTGGTGAGATTGGTCATCAAGGTACCTATCAGTATGGGTCCTTTTCCTGTAAACTTGATGAGACAAAGAGCCATCCCATTGTCGAGTGACAAGGATGTCAAGAAAGGGAAGAGACCCATTTTGTTTGACTTCCATAGTGAAATAGATATGAGGGGATATACTATTAAGATGATTTAAAAATTTATCGAGAGAGGAACTTCCATGGCGCCAAATGACGAAGGTGTCGTCCATGAACTGATACAAACATTTCGGCTTATTGAGATAAGAAGTAATGGAAAGGGATTCAAAATGTTCCATGAAAATGTTGGGGACATCTTCTAGTTTTGTTTTTTCATTAACACCACATGTAGCTTCCCATTTAGCTCTTAGTTTTGCTTCCTTGTTGGCGACAAACAACCATTTGTGTTTTCATTTCGGCATAGGTGGTGGCGCTTCTAGTTTTGATTTTGTTTTGACTTATAGTTTTGCTTCCATTTTGGATTTTAGTTTTTCTTTTGCAATAGTGCCACATTTGGCTTCCCATTTACCACCAAGTTTTGTTTCCAATGTTGCTTCTGCATTTGTGCCGGATTTGGCTTCCAATTTAGCTCCCAATTGTGCTTCATGTTTTTCTTCCTCATTAGCACCACATTAGGCTTCCTATTTAACACCTACGTTTGCATCCAATTTTATGTCGATATTTGCTTCCACATTAGTGCCACATTTTGCTTCATTGTTATGACCCCCTTCATTATATTTAGTTAATTAATTTCAATTGAATAATGATATATATAATTTTAGTTTTAAGCCTAATTAAATAGAATACTTTTTGAGTAATTTTTAGAAAAAGAAACTAATTTATCTTGTATTTAATTAGGCTTAAAACATGTTTAGAAAAAAATCCCTTACATTTGGTAACAAAGTAACAGGCTCCAATACTTGGGCCTTGAGGTCTATAACCATGCCTAAAGGTAACACAATATACAGATATAATTAAACAAAAATCTATTTAATTTCTTTTGCTAGAATTGGCATGTAAAAAAAACATAGTAATTTAGGAAACCCTGAGCCAACAAAAGAGTTAAAGATACTCGTATTAGTGTTATTTAAAGATACTCATATTTGTATAGTCATCATTTATGTTATGGGAAAAAACTTCCTAATGACTAGGGTGGGTCACCAACATACAAGGATGGTAAAAACTTGGCCTAATGGATGTCTGTATAGCCAGGTGTTATAAGTCAAATCTGCACTTCTCCGTCCGTGATCACATTTCCCTGTTGATCACACAAAAGGACACTATGGATGGAAGAGCTGGATTGACCTTAGATGATTTACTGCTGAGATCACACCTCTTCAGCTGAAAACTATATTTTTTCTGCATATTTCATTAAAGATGCGCTACTCTTATAATTGGCATCTAGCGCACTATGCGTTGGTTCTACTAAGGCAGACCCACGCACTTATCTCAAAAGTTGTATGCGCTAGTCTTTGAGCACACTAGATGCGTTCTATGCGCAAGTTGTCTAGTGTGATACCTGCGCACATATTAAGATGAAATGGAAAAATATATTAAGATTACGAATTGGGATTAGTTGAGGTTGGTATTGTAACTCCCCCAACCTCCCAATTCAACTGCCTCACAAATCTAACTTCCTGCCTTGACCATAAATACAAGGGGAAGCCATGAGGAAAAGGGCCAATGAAGAAGAAGCTATTGTTACGCTAAAGGAATTTCTAAGTCATTGTGAGGAGCAGGATCCCAGAACTTGGTTGCAGAAGTGTTTGGAACATATCAGGTATAAACTGTATTTGGTTGCATTTCTTTGACAATAAATATCGAGATACCCTTCCCGTCCCAATGGAATGTTGTTTCTATTGAATTTGTGATTATAATTAATGTCATATTGTTTTCAATATCATTATATATTTGTAGTCAGAATACACTGAGGAAGATCTGTATATTTTGCAGGTACATTGCTATGGAGATTGAGCGAAAGCTAGGACCAATCGCCATAAATAAGGTACTGATTTCTGAATCCTAATCTCATTTTGTTTACAATAATCAATGCAAGATATAATGTATCTATATGTCACCCCATGTACGTTGATAGCATCATTTCCCCTGCTATAGGGTATAATCCTTAACAACAGAAATGGTGACTCCGCTGGGGAGCACATGTTCGTTTCTACTCTAGGGACCTTATTTAGGTTTTCTTTCAGTTTTTACAGTCTTTTGGCTTTCTGTGAGGTTTGTATAGGTTTCCTTGTTGTTTCCATTTACCTTGATTCATTTTTAGTCTGAGTGTGCAAAGCTCTTCATTTTCTTTTAGTCCATGTGCGTGTGTCTTTTGTGCATACAGAGGCGCATCTTTTGATCTGAGCACGCGTTGCTCTCACTACTAACCGCGCACATTTATTTGCATGCGCTGGCTCTTAGTCCAGACAGCAGCCTACTTTCCTGTAGGTTGAACTTTTCACAGTAGGGTTTAGCCTTTGGATGTTTGGGTCTACTTTTGATGCTTGCTTTGTTTTTCTGACTATTGATGAGACATCTCCTTGTCTTTTTGAGTCTTGGTATAGCCTCTTGAAAGTCCCTGTTGATTGCTTCACTTACTTCAGTCTTGTTTTTAGGTGTATTTTCTGTTTTTTAGGTCTTTTTGGAACCTGTGCGCGACTCCCTACTAGTTACAGTAGCGCATCTTTTTCCCTAGACGCGTGTTGTATTCCTACAGACCTGCACACTCTGCGCTAGTTGTTTGATATAGTACTTGCGCACTTTTACTGAGTTTTGCCTTATTTTTTAGGGTTTGACCTCAGTTAGAGTCTTTTGGGTGTTTTTGGAAGACTTGATTGTCTAGATACCTTCTGAACTTTTGTTCAGGTTAGTCTGAGTTTGCTTGAAGTTTTTTTATAGCTTTCCCTTTTTTATTTTGTGTGGTGATACAGTTGCCTTGGTTTGCTTGCCTGCCCTATTTGTTTGGCGGATGCTTTTCTTTGGTTTTTGATGCTCGGGAGCAGCCTCGAGGTCTGTGTTTCCGTTGTATACATCAGTTTTTCCTTTTTCTTTGCATCTTGTTCCAAATCTAGATTTTTTTCACCGAAACAACTCTGTAGGTTAAGTCTTTGTCAATCTTTAGATTTGATTGGTATAAGCCATTAGGTTTTTCATCTTTACCCACACTCTTAATAGATCTTGCTTGTTCCTTTTTTCAGATTCATTTTCTTTTACGAATAGAAGAAAAGATCAAAATTGAAAATTGGTAACCTAGTTGTAAGATTTGCCATTATTTTTCGAGGTAGGATAGATTGTTTTGCTATTTGCTTTGAAAATTAAAAAGAAAAATGTTTATGCTTAGGATTTCCTATCTTTTGTTTTGAAAGACATAAACGAAAAAGATCTTTGTGAAGTTTTATGCATCATTTGTACACACTTTACTTTCTGTCATAACCATACCACACACATCACTACCCTTTTGAATAAGAAACACCCTCTAAAAAGAACATCTAATCAAATCAATTAGTAACTTTTCTTTTTAGGTTTGACACTACACCAACTAGCTTAGGCTAGGATTTCGGGGTAGATCACATTAAACTGCCCGAAATCGTTTTTATTGCTCAATAATCGTAGTAAGACAATCTTTTAGGAAAACCCACTTATATCAAAGTAACCGGAGTTAAGCACGAGGTCGTGTAAGACTGGAACTGCTGAGGATACCCCCTCACTTTCCTTTCGAGCATAAACCACAGCTGATTCGCATACGGGGGTCCACTAGTACTTTAAGTGCTTTTGGATTTCGGGCTTTGCTACCCTGCCCATGCGTCTTGGCTAGACTGACGACTGTTCCCCCAGGTATTTTCATATTTGTGGTATCCTTAGTATCTTAACCTTAGGGCTCCTCACAGGTATAGTGGAAGGCTATTTCCACTGCACCTAGGACAGACGTAGAAGGTAACCCTTTGCAGTAATCTTGGGAGGGCGGTTTGGTGATTCAAACACTTGCACCCAGAGGACCTCCATTGGATGTCGTGTAACTGACCTTTTATACTCTATTGGTTTGTTCTGGGCCCTCATCATCCCAGACTAACTTCTGAGAGTATTAGCTTTTTTTTCCTGGTTTTGATCACTTTAGGACATTTTTTAGTGGTATATTGTTTTCTCCCTAGTCGATTAGTGGCCACTAGGTTTTCATACTTAGTTTGTTTTTGATATAATTGTGGAGGACCAACCTCTCCGGAGGTCACGAAGGTTGAAAAACCTTCCACCACACATTGTGGATCCTCCACCGCCACCTCGACGCCGGAGGACTGATTCTCGTGGTTCATACGAACTTACGGGCGAAACTGAACCACCTGGAGAACCACAGATCATAATTCGGGATCAACGGGTCTTTGATACTGTTGAGGTTGAGGACTTAACTTCTCAAGAATTTAGCACTCCTTACAACCCTCCCCTGACTGGACCCAACGATCCATTACCGATAACTATAGACTCTGTAGGTCAACCCGAGTTTAGTGCGTACAGGTTCACCCTTGGTTATTCCATGACTAATCCTGGAGATGAGACGGGAGTTCCTCAAAATCCCATTGCAACTATGGTTTCAAGAGTTCTCTCTCCTTCCTTTGCAAATACTGCGACACCCAGCTCTCCGCAGAGTGCTTCTGCTTCGAGCCCGTCTTTTAGTTTTAATGCTAGTACTGTAAGCATGTCAAGCTCACAAGCTTTGACATCAGCTACCTTCTTTACCCCCAATTTTGGACCAGCTAACATCCATTTGACAGGGATACCTTCAGTGACATTTACTCGATCTCCTTTTACTCAATAGCTTCAAGGTATACCACAGTCTGCTCCTTCCACACCTTTAGTAGGATCAATCCCCACTGCATCTATACCTATTATGGGTTCGATGACGACACCGTCCATTACATCTACACCTAGTTTTAACCCCTACACAGGTTATAATATAAATCCATCTAATATACATGTAGGGATTATCCCCTTTTCACTGTTTGGTGGAGGGGGTGGTAACATTTTCAACCCACATTACGGAGGGGATAACACCCAACCGCAATGGATGAATGCCTCAGGAAGTAATCCTCTTTCTTATGGTTGGGGTAATTTCAACAACGCTTTTACCTCACAACTGATGGCTGGGGGCAACCCCAACCAGCAGTACACGAGCTAGGTTTTGGGAGGTTCCCCCTACCGAACTCCTGCTCATCAAATGCCATCGGCACGACCTCGTTTACCTTTTCTGGCAACTTTGAATTTTCCAGATCTTTCAAAATTCACCAACGATCCGGCGTGCCACAATCCTACATGGCCATCAGTTCCAACCAAGCTTCCTTCAGACATTCCAAAGTTTGAAGGCAAGACTGGCAAAGATCCTGGTGACCACGTTACTACGTTTCATCTCTGGTGCTCTTCTAATTCATTGAACAATGATTCCATCAGATTGAGGCTCTTTCAAAGAACCTTGACTAGTGTCGTAACTAAATGGTATATTGAACTTCCTACAGCCGCTTATGATAACTTTTGGGATCTGGAAACAGTTTTTCTAAATCACTTTCAACTTCCTGTCCGGTATGATGCCGGCACAGACCTTCTACAAACCTTCAGATAGAACAAGGCCACTCACTTATCTGACCATATTCAGGAGTGGCGAAGAAGAAAGAGGCTCATTAAAGCCGACATCCCTCCAGAGTTCCTATTAGAGTGGTATCTCAAATCACTCCTTCCTTATATTTATAAGGAAGTAGCAACTTCTGGGGTGTCCTTGGAAGAGGAAGTTATCCTTAGGACCCAGCAGCTTGATTTAGTATATGCTCAGTCTGGGCTCTTATATGAGATTATTCCTGATGCGCCGATATCTAACACAGATCTAGGTAAACCCAAGCCTGTACCACATGCCGATGGCATTGTAGGTTCAGTAGATTCTGCAACGTTTGAAGCTTTAACTAAGCAGGTTCACGCCTTATCTGTCAAACAGTCTGCTGCAGAAGCAACTTCAGTTGCAACCTCCCCTTCGCAAACATAATCTGTACAACAAGTGTAGACAAATCAAAAGGGCCCTTGACAGCCCAACAACAACAAAAAGAAGGGCAAGAAAGGGGAGGGGAACCATCAAAACCCCAAAAACATAGAAAATGTTGAGGAGGGAAAAAAAGATAAAAAGAAAGTGAAGTTCCCTTGCAAGTTATGCAAAGAGGACCACCTCACCCATTAATTCCCTATGATGGAAGAAGCCCGGAAGCTACTCTGTGATAAGAAACCAGCTGCCCTAAAGGACCCATTCCCTCACGAACAAGGTTCATCTTCTGGCAAATCCAGTGCTGGGGGCACCCCTCGTGCCTCATCAGTTGATCAATCGTTTATCAATATGGTTAATTCGGACATGCTTTTACAAACTCCAGCCAGAAACTATAATCCGGACTCGCAGCAAAGAGATAAGGATGTTCCCGAATCTTCTAACTCTCTTCACATCGAGAGACCAGTAGATCCGCTGTCGAAGATTCCGAAAGGTATCTTCAAACATGTTGTGTACAATCCTAACGTGCGGGCTGCTCCTAACTACAATGTTGTAGAGGATTTATCCCAAACTCCCTGTGCCATGTCCACTTTAGAATTATTGCAGAGTTGTTCGTTACAAAACAGTGCACTTCTTGTAGTGATCGGGAGCATGGACTCATCCAATATGCTTGCTAGTTTTCATATGACCAATATCAAACCCTGGTTGTCGTACCATGTCGCTCTCCAAATAGAAGTAGTCCATGGTCCCAAGACCATTGGGCGAGTTATTGTGGATCAGGGCACGTCTACGTGCGTAATGTCCATTTCTTGTTGGAAGGCTTTGGGCTCACCCGAATTAGCCCCCTCAAACACGTTGCTTACCGCCTTTGATGGAAAATCTTTCCATCCACACGGAGTCTTACCATCGTTTGACGTTGAACTTGCGGGTAAGCTAGTATCTGTAGAGGTTGAAGTACTGGATGCTCCACTTGACTACAATTTGTTGTTAGGTAGGAGCTGGACGTATGCAATGCAAGCAGTGCCATCGTCCGTTTTCCAAGTTATAATGTTCCCTCACGAAGGCAAGATCATCACAGTTGATAAAATTTCATTTTCTCGGAAGAACAACCAGGCTTCGTCGGATTCAACAATTCCATTGGTTGATGAGTCTCACCCAGCTAGTGAGAGTTTAGGAATAGGGATTTATGGGTCATTGATGGGCACTTTTGACCTACCTGTTCCTTTTCAGTTTATTGGTTATAAGGAGTGTTCATCGTCTGATATTTTCACGGTATGTCCAACGACGGATCCATGGATTCTCCCCATCGAATAGGAACCAGTAGTGCCCCTATCTATTGCGGAAGTGGCCTACTTAGATTCACAACATGCTGCAACAGAACATATCGTGACTCCATTGGTCTCTGTCGAGTCAGATATGGACTATGCACCGGCATGGTCAGTGGACTCCATCCACTCTTTTGACTGTCTAGATATTGTTTTTCCCTCTAATGAGGTTATTTTGGAAGCAATGATAGGCCTAGGCCATCCTTGGGAACACATGCACCATAGGTCTTATTTTCTTCTCGATCTGGACAGGATAGAGAGAGGAGAGTTTTCAATGAGACCTGGTGGTAATGTTGATTTGTCCGCTATCCCTTCTACTTCAAAAGAATTTTATGCCGAAGGGAATATGGCAAACATATCAAGAACTATTTCGATCAACATTTCCATCAAACCTGGAGTTGTGGAAAACCTTTTCATTGGAGCAGACTATTCTCCTGAGGAGATCATTTTGTACACTAATCTGTTTAAGGAATTCCACAATGTTTTTGCCTGGTCTTATGAGGAGATGTCGGGCATCAACCCTGCCATCGTAGAGCATGTCATCGCAACTTACCCAAATGCTAAGCCTGTGAGACAAAAGCTCCGTCCAGTCAACCCTAGAAAAGCAGCAGCCATTAAGGCGGTAATCGAGAAGTTGCTCAAAGTCGGATTCATCTATCCAATTGCTATTACAGAATGGGTCTCAAACCCTGTTCCTATAGATAAAAAGAAAGGAACCATTCGAGTCTGCACAAACTTCCAGGATTTAAATAAAGCTTGTCCTAAGGATAATTACCCCACACCGTTTATAGATCAGATTATCGATGTGTGTGCAGGCCATGAAATGTTTTCTTTCATGGATGGTTTTTCAGGATACAACTAGATTCAGATAAAACCTTAAGACCATCATAAGACAGCTTTTATTTTTCCTTGGGGGACCTTCGCTTATCGGAAGATGCAATTTGGCCTAAAGAACGTTGGAGCTACCTTTCAGCGCGCAATGAACTTTGCTTTTCATGATCTCACAAGAGACGGGATCATCCTGATCACTTGAGACTTGTGCTTGAACGATGCAGATACTACAAGATTCGATTGAATCCTAATAAATGTGTGTTCTGCGTTGAGTCTAGACATTTACTGGGTTTTATTGTATCCAGTCGTGGTATCATGGTCGATCCACTTAAAGTTGAGGCTATTGTAAATCTGCCTCCTCCTCGAACCCTAAGACAAGTTCAGAGTATGCATGGTATGTCCAACTTCTTACAACATTTTATCATTAACTATGCCAAAATCACAAAAGGATTCATGAGACTGCTCAAACAAGATACCTATTTTCTTTGGGATGAGGCTGCTCAAACTTCATTTGAGGCTTTGAAAAAGGCATTATTATCAACCCCCTTATTGAGCCCACCAGATTATACCAAGGATTTCCTGTTATATCTGGTTGCATTCGTATACACGATCGGCATAGTACTCGTTCAGGAAGATGACAAGCTCCAAGAGCATGTCATTTACTATTTGTCGCGCACCCTAATAGCTCCTGAGATTAAGTATTCTTATGTGGAGAAGTTGGCATTAGTTGTTGTCCATGTTGTTCAGAGGCTACATCACTACATCTTATTGCAAACTACCACAGTGATTGCTGAGGTCAACACATTTCAATATGTTCTCACTCGACGTATCATCGGTGGGAAATTCAATAAATGGATTGTAATCTTGCAAGAATTTGACCTAGTTTTTCAATCGGCTAAGTCAAAGAGGTCACTGGTTTTCGCTGAACTAATCTCTGAATTTCCTAGTGACATAATACACAATAAAGAAGAGTCATCATTCCCGGATGAACACATCTTCCTTTTTGCGTCTTCTGACCCATGGTATGGGGATATTTTAGTATATCTCTAGACTTTGAGGTGTCCTCCTACTTTCTCTAGGGATGAACGACGGAAACTGAAGAACCATGCAAAGAACTATCTCATCATTTTTGACACTCTTTAGGTTTGGTGTACCCAAAGAGATCGTTACAGACCACGGTCAACACTTTCAGAATAGCATGATGACCGACTTATACACCATGTTAGGTTTTCGGTAGGAACATTCGTCTTCGTTTTATCCACAAGAGAATGGTCAGGTCAAAGCGGTCAACAAAAATTTGGAAACCATTTTGCAAAGGACCGTTAATGCCAATCGAACCAATTGGCACATCATGTTGTATCCATCTCTTTGGGCATACCGAGCTAATGTCAAGACTTCCACCGGGTTCTCTCCCTTCCAACCTGTTCATGGGATAGAAGCAATTGTTTCGGTTGAATGCAAAATTCCTTCATTGAAGTTGGCTATCCAACTACTCCCCGACACTTCAGTTTTAGAAGAATGTTTGCTGCACCTAGAACATCCTGATGAGCAACGCTATGATGCGCTCACAGCAAACAAAGCACATAAGAATCGAGTTAAAGGTCAATATGATAAGTCTGTCAAACCTAGGGTTTTTCTCAAAGGAGACCTTGTTTTGCTTTATGGCCAAGACAAGGAACCTTTAGGAGCTGGCAAGTTTAAGTCAATGTGGCTCTATCCTTACATAGTCTCTAAGGTTCTGAAGAAGGGTGCTTACGAGTTGACGGATTATGAAGGTAATAAGTTGCCGAAGCCTAGAAATGGGCTCTACTTGAAAAAGTACTACGCTTAGGCCTCTGTGCTTTTTCATGTATTATAGTTGTACATTTTGTAGAGTTAGCTTTGCTTGTGGTTAACGTTACGTCTTATGTGTCTATTGCTTTGTGTTTCAGATGTCGACTAAATACTTTATAGGATTTCTTGATGGCGCTAGTCGCCACACCCGTCAGTTGGCTGCAGCTGCCTGGGTTATTTACTCACCGACTGGCCAACTTGTCTCTTCGAGGAGGCTTGTTTAGGTCCCACAACGAACAATGTGGTTGAATACAACGCGGTCATAGAGTTTCTCCGAGATGCTCTTTACCATGGCATTTCAGATCTTGAGGTAAGACTCGACTCGCAGCTGGTTGTGTTTCAGTTAATGGGTGAATATCAAGTTAGAGATCCTGTTTTGCTACGTCAGTTCTTGCAAGTTAAGTTACTTGAAAGACATTTTGATTACATTACATATCAACACATTCCAAGAAATTTAAATGCTCTAGCTGATTCATATGCAAATTATGTTTTAGACTGGCATCTCAATCATACACATCCATAATAAACAATTCACGCATAAAGATAAGAACACACATGTAAATAAAGCCGATACTGTATATAAGCCGTATCAAAAAATATATGAGTTTGAGTCATAAGTCTGCCACAGTGTCATATCAATATACAAAAAGGGCTCAACGGCCTCAAAAAATATACATGTGTCCTCCTCTATGGAGAAGGAGGGGCCTCTGCCATCTCTGCCACAGCCTCTCTGTAGCAAATGACTAGTCTCGCTATTTTCTAAGTAGTTGAATCCATGTTGGGGGCACACCCACAACATCCTCCTACATAGGGAGCGGCATCCGCTCGATCTTGTACGTAGGGATGTCATGAGTCAATCGAATCATCTTTCCATCTATGTTCACCAACATGGCATCAAATGCCCCTACAATTACTAGTCCCACAAAGTTACGAGGGTGTCCATTAGGACGCACAGGCCCAACATCTGTAGAAGACAATTTTTTCAGTATCTCAAACTCATCAAAAAATTACATATATAAAATGAAAAAATAAATAATTTTTCAAAAAATAAACTTACCCATCTCTCCCCAGGCTGATCCTGGAGGAAGAGCCAGCTCAGGGTCATGTCAGAAGTCCATACCCGCATATGGGAACTGCTCTAAATCCGACACTTGCCGATCCCACCATGCCCAGTAATCCTCATCACTATAAGAAAGATTGCTCTCGCCGCCACCTTGGCGCTTGAAGATATCTCCCCAACGTGTCATAAGGGGCTCACGAGGATTGAGCGGGGGAAAGGCCATCCCCGGAATCAATGCAGGTACCCTCTCAAAGAAGATGGTACAGAGGATACTTCCGTAACCAAAGTTCTTCATCCTACCGGTTTTGCACCCGGTAAGCTGAAGTTTCAAGTTCACCAGCAAGCTAGAACACCAGTCATAAACAATCCCACGCAAGCATTTGGTTCCCACATGCATATAGTTCTGTGAATCAAGGTGTTGTGTTGTGCTTCCTCCCATCCGGTTCAGAATACTCAAGATAACTTTCAGTGGAAAGCTCGCAACGCTTGTTATGGAAACTTGACTACCAGTCTTTTCAGTACCCGGCAGGAAACAGGTATTGACATAATCTTGCACGGAGAGGGCACCCACACTTCGAGAGGTACCTTTGAGATTCACCACCTCTCCTCTTCGAGAGAGACTAGTGATAAAGTAAATGTCATCAATAGTGAGTTCGAGAATCTCCCCTTGGAGATTGAACACACCTACGTTGGCATCCCAATATTGTACCATCCTTTCGGGCAATTGGGTTTGCGCTTGCATATTGACGGTTCGATAGAGTTTTAATAGGCCACATCTTCTTAATGCATGAAGACTTAATGGATCGCCCATAGCTTGCCGATCTATTTCCTCATGCTCTCTTTCACTCCACGCAAGAACCATCCTACAAGTAATCAAGCATTGCGTTGGTCAAACGTTATTTTTTGCCCTACTTCTTGCAGTGTGAGCTATTGTAATAGATAGACAGTATCGTCCTGAACGCGGCTCCTTTGCAAATAGACTAGCGCACTTTTGTCGAGTGCGCTAGTCTTTTTCAAAGCAACCCGCGCACCTGCAGAAACAAAACTAAAACTTCAATAAAAAATTAATTTGCCCACTAAAAATCTATAAATTTGCATGCAAATGAAAGAGAAGGATAATATTAATTACTTGGAAGAATCGGAAGATGGTTTGGTAGCCCGGTTTGATCGCAACAAGCAAAGGAAGTTGAGGTTTTCTCTCCACACTTTGCCCTAAAAACTTGGAATGGTGAATTTTGATTTTAAATTGAAACTATTTATAGAAATTTTGTTTTAAATTTTTACCCACTTTGTTAAATGTGGTATAGTTTCAATTTGTTTTTTATGTTTTATTTAATTCACTAATGTCTTTTGAATTTTGGTGGATTAGGTAAAGTATACATTGCATAATTTCACTATATTTTTAAAAATCAATCTGTCAAGGTTTGTTTTCTTCATTGACATGTCGAATTAGGTACGATACTGTCCAGTATCTTATGTCATCAAGAAAATTTCTTTTGATTATGCGATATATTACTAACTTGGTTGTCTAGAATTCTATCATCTAGCAGGTCATGAAACTCGTGTCCTTGAAGTTGATTAAGTCTTTTTTAAGCCCTTGTTAGACTTTTCCAAAAACAAACAAGATCGCCAAGTATAGTTGTCTTTTCAGTCTCGTTAAAGGATTTAAAGCGACATCCACCTTGGTATAAGTTTACCCATTTTTCCGGACCTTTGTGGATTATTTACGAAAAAGGAATACTCTAGTCATATGTGGCTAGAAGAGTTCTTCTCTCATTGTTTTATTCTTTTTCGAGTGAGGAGACTAACTGTACGAAAATGGACCTTTTGGAGTCTTCTTTAGGGTTTTTTAGACTCTCGAAACATGAAAACACCAACGAGCATTCACCTACTCGGGCTCGATGTGAAATCCACGAGAAGGTATTGTTAGCACTAGAATTGTGCTAAGCTTTTGGAGGGGTTATCACCATTTGTGCTAAGCTAAGCCCGCCACCTAGGAGGTTTCCATGACCATTCCATACACTTTCCATCAGCATTTAAATCAGAATTCAAACTTCCAAAATCCCGAAAAATCAAATATTAAACTAAATGAAATTTCATGTGAAGAATATGGTGGTTTTTTATGAAAATGATTGTTTTAGTCACCATTTTGCAGCAATTGTTTTGGCCAAACCAGAATGAATTTCGGGAAAATGAGAGAGTTTTATCTCTAGCACGGGCCAATCTATAATAACCTCTCTCATAATTTACACAAGTGTCACAGGTTGGGAGCATCGATGAGATATTTACAGGGTAATTTGCCATAAATTACGTTTACTGCCTGAGTCATCAACATCCGTTGCAGATCCTGGCCAGCTGGAGGCAGATGGGGAAAAACGAAGACATGGGTTTTGTCGGAAGCATGCCCATTCACAAAAACCTATTTCAAGTTTTACACAGCTGTCCACATTTGAGTTATATAGCCGGGGCACCGAAAGGCAGTTTCAGTAGTCTGCGGCCGGAAATGAGCAAAAATGGTTGGAACCGACTCCCGAGTTGTTGAATCTCTTTGTGTAGGTGTCCATACAATTGTAACAACTTCCTATTGAGATAGCTCGACCCTAGGGCCAAAGTAGATCTATAAATGCAATGTAATAGAAGTAGAATAGGTTGGAAAATCATTTGGCTGAGGCATGGGGGAGCTCGGCTCTGTTTTGAGACATTTTCTTGAATATATTTGCAGTGCTAAAGCTGGATTTTCACAAAGATTCCTGTATAATTGGTTCTTGTAGTCTATTCTTTCTTCTCCTCCTGTGAATTGTATATCTTTCATTGTTATTTCCAGTCTGTAATATTTCTTCATACTTGGTGCAGTGTGGTAGTTAAGCATAATTCATACAAATTATGCTCTGTTTATCTCATTCCAAGTATTGCACAAATGTTTTCTACTAAAGTTGGTACAGTATTCATTATTGTATGCCTTGTATCGATGGATTGTTTCTTTCTTTTTTGTTTCACCAATTAAAATCACTTTGACTACAAGCTGTTTGCTACCTTGCCCCTGTTTAAATGCATTCGCGGAGCATTTGTAAATAATTGCCAGAGTTTGTTTAATGTGACTCCATTGCCCAATAGTTTTCCTTATTATTTTCTCTCCAAACAATTTAAACAAAATTGTTCCAGCAGAAATCTGATCTTCTGCATATGCTTTGAAAGAATATCTTGATCTGAGAGGCTGTGTGTTTATCAATAATTGTTTTCAGTCTTTTATCAAATCTGAGAATTCCTTGTGGCTGCAATTTTATTGAATATTTCCAGTCTTTCATAGATTTGTTGAGAGATCCCTCTCAGACTGTGTTGGGTCAGTAGCACAGATCTAAAGTGGTTAGTGGTTACCCCGAATTTCCTTCTCTCACAACCTTGGGGGTTAATTTGGGTGTTAACAAATTGCCGCCATTGCCGGGGAGCGATTGTCTTATCATCCCTGGGAGAACGACAAAGGTTTCAAATCTGAATGCTGATGGTGAACAACAGTCAGACATTGAGAAGGTTGTATCATTGACCTGGCAACTCCACTCAACCAAATTCCAGTATGAAGGTGACTCCACTGGGAATATCGGTGACCTTATATCAGAATTGAGATGTTGAAGGTCTCATGGCGACTCCACATTAAAGAAATCCAGTCTTTCATTGTTTCCCGGGCTGGTCTCCTCAGTCTTAAATCAGAATTTGCAGCTTCAGTTTTTTCAAGATGGCTTCATTATCAAGAAGGTGTGCTCCCATGAATAGAACTCACATCCCTGGTTTTCCAAATCCTATTCCTAAAGTAGATTGGCAAACCTGTTTACCTAAATTTAAAGATCAGAAAGGAGATGATGATGTTGTTCATTTGATTAGATTTCATGTGCATACACATAAGCTTGGAATTGGTTTGCCTGAGGACTGTTTGATGAAAATGTTTATGGAAACATTAGAAGAGAATGCAAGATCATGGTATGAGGGATTGCCATCAGCAAGTTTATGTTCCCTTGAGGATTTTCACACAGTATTTCATGAGAATTTTAAAAATCAGTACTCTCCCTTGCTGCTAGTTTAAGATTGTTGCATGCATGTTAGAGGTTTCATTGAAAATTTGGAAAACAAGTATGGTGATAATGAATTTATGGATGAAGAGCTTCTAGAATTGTTACATGAAAGTCCCTTCCATAAAAAGGAAATGCAAAATAAGTGCCATGACACTCAAGACAGTCCCAACCAAATACTAGTTTCTCCTTTGGTTGTGAATGAAGAAGGACAACACACTGTTGAAAGCCATGACCCCTTGCCTAAATTGGATGAAAGTTTGCATCCCTCTTGCCATTCTTTATGTAACCAAACTAGTGATGAAAGTAGCCAATCAATTGTCTCTGCTCCTTGTCCATTTTCTGATTTGGACATTGAAGAAAGAAATGTTATTTCAAATTCTTTTGAGAGTCAAGTTGAAATTTATGTTGAATTAAGGGAAGGGGAAGAAGCCATAGAAGAAGCTAGTTTTCTTAACACTCAGGAAAAATTTCAGAATGTAGTTTCTCCTTTGTCTGAAAGTGAAGATGGCAGTGTCCTTGATGTGGAACATGTGCAACAGTTTTGTCAGATCTCATTTGATGAGGAAGAATATCAGTTTTCTCAGTCATGTCTCTCTTCATGCCTTTCATTTTCGGAATTATTGTGTCAAGAAGGGATTACTTCCTCTGTTTCTTTTAAAATTCTGTGTGAGGTTTCTTTTGAAACACAAGTGGACAATCAGAATGCATATTCAGAAATTTCAAAGATCCAGGGAAGTGAAGTGCATGCAGCTAGTGATCTTGGTCTTATTGGGCTACATGAAAGATTAAATATAAATGAGGTGGATGACAAGAGAGATAAGCATGCTGATTCTTGTCCATTTGGAAATGATCTTGAGAATGGGACTTGCTTTTTTCTTCCACTTACAAGCATGAAGTGTTTCATGTCCTTCAAGATCCTTTGGCTGACTTGTTGCAGTCATTAGAGCAGAAGGTGGCAGTTGTATTGAAAGAGCAGAAAGAAGTTTTTAATAGGAAGATTGAGTTGCCATTTTCTAGGTTTTTTTTTTATTTGGAAGAACTGAATGCATGTTTCAGTCGAGGGACCATTTGTTGGAGTGGCTTTATTGGCATTTTTGTGTTACCTGATCGAGCAAAGAAGTTTGGCATCCTAGAGTAGGTAGCTAGTTTGAATAAGCTCACAATGAGCATCTTTTTCAGCAGATTTTTGCATGTACAATTTCAGTTTTCAGCTTGGTTTCAAGAATTTTTTCAATCTGCAGCATGTGAAGTCAGTTTTCAGATTTAAAGTTTTCAGTTCAGAGTTGCAATGGTTCAGTTTAGAATGGCAGCCACATACCGGGGCAGTGTCAAGGTTTTGCGTGTTTGGCAGAGCATAAAAAGTTTTGCAGCATTTTAACAAGTAAAAGAAGATTGAAAGAAGCTTTGAACAAAAAAGAAAAGAGAGGTTTTGAGGAAAAGAGTTTTCATAAATGGACAAAAGTGATTTTTAGCTTTTTTACATTTAAGCTAAAGTTTTTAAAAGAATTTCTATGAAAAATGGAAGTGAAGATCAAAATTTTAAATTTTATGAAGGTTCAAAGGCTTCAAATTTTTATGAAACAAAGGCTGTAAATTTTTATGATCTTGGCCAAAGCTATAAGCGAAAGTTTAAAGGCTTTAAGTTTGTATAAAAGCGATAGCCAAAGTCTAATTTATAAAATGCCACGCTTTCCCTATGAAGCGCCGAAAGTCTGTCTAATCGTGTCGACTAAACGAAGAGCCAACACGTCAGCCCAGGCATGGAGAGCTCGTGCTAATGAATTTTTCGGTTCATAATTTTCAGATATGGCAAAACAGAAGCCCTGGAGAGTTGCACAAGTAATTGATCAGTCGGTTGTGGAGAAGGAAATAAGGGTGTTGGCCCATCGTAATCTCAGAGTTAGTAAATGAAGTCTTACGGAGTCAAGCTAAGGCCAGAGGGAGATGTAGACTCACGTTTTGAATGCATTATAGTTAGAATGCCCTTGCTCAATCCATTGGAAAACAAAGAGCTATGGAACTGGTGAACATAGGACCGGAATAAAGTAATAGAGCCTACATGAATAGAATGATCCAGCGTTGAGAAGCAAAGTGTGGCCCTACAACTCTTTTTATTTCCTGACCTACAGGAGTAGAGAGAATTAAAGCTAATCTCTTTGGATTTGTTGTATAAGCAAAGGGTCATGCCAATCGTCGTGCGATTTGGAGCCACGTTGGGTCGTCGAGTAGACAAGTGCAGGAGACAAATTCTGTCGGGCTTGAGGTTGCGGGAATGGAAGATCGAAGCGTGGCTTGTTATGTCACAAATGGCGCAGCTCCAGGCGCTTGGGGAGCTCATTCGTTTTCCAAAATGGGGAAAATTATTCAACTGTCCATCAGTTTCCAAAACCGGATCTTTTTGCTCATGCACAACCAATAGCCCGAATTGTATTGGGGGAAGAAATCGATGGCCCACATTCTCGGCGCAATTTCAACATGCACAGATTAACACTTTTTTCAAATCTCCGCCATTCAGTTAAACCTCCACATCTCTCGACAGCTGCGATTCGGGCATGTGGTTGATCTACGGCCCAAGACGATAGCGCTAATATTACTTGTGCGCAAACCGAACAAGGCCAAAATCTCCTCCATTTTAAAGGGTCGCTCTATTCAATGGTTCCGATCAAGTTGGAAATAGATCAGTAATATGAGATCACTTCTCTGACAAAATTGAAGTGAGCTTCATGGTTAAAGAAGCCAAACAACCACAGAACCATCATTATTTTCTAAGCAGAAACATCCATTTCCAGCTCTGTCTTTTGGATAGCGCCAAATCGGGAACGTCTAGATCATTGTCAACATATCATATGGTTGTCCCCAGATCCTCTGGACTTGGGGCAGTAACATTCGTACAGCAAAGATTTGCTTTTCCATCGTTTCAATCTGCACAATGCGCTTCTGGTGCTCTGAAATTAGTTTGTGCAGCCAAACCTGACACTCTTAGCAGAGTATGCAATGGGGTGAAGAATCAATTAGCATTATCAGATGAGGAGCCATCGACTCCTGAATCTAAGTTTTTTGAGTTGGGCATCGACTCTCTTGATACGATAGTGATATCTCTTAAAGAGGAATTCGAAATCAGTATCGAAGAAGAAAAGGCTGGGAGCATTACAACTGTGCCGGAAGCAGTTGATTTGATAGAAAAGCTTGCAGTAGAGGCTTGAATGATGCTATGTATTGGACCGAGGGCAGAAGCATTATATGGCGGAGTTAGTGTTATTCTTACAGCTTGTGCTAAATTGGCAGCAGTGGAGCATGCTCGTGGGGAATCTCAAGCTGTCATTTCTGAGGAAATTTTTGAAGAAAGGCAATCCCAGCAGAATGGTACAGAGCAAGAGCTAAATACAAGTCTATCAAGGTTGTAGCATGGGATGTATAAAATCTATGGAGCGCCATACGCGCTAATGTAATAACGTGGCTGTGGCCTAGCATGGAAATTTTCCCCAAGTGAGAGAAAGGAGCCATCTGCTGCAAAATTAGTATTGATATTAAGAATAAGAAGAATGTAATCACTTAAATCATTTTTCCAGGATTATGAAGAATATTAAGCAAGAGATAGAGAAGTTTTGACAACAGGGTTGGACAATTATAATGTTACAATGCTTTTGTTTATCTGCAATTGACCTAACGAAGGGTTGTCTTGCATTTTGCGATCATGAGCGAGTGTGATGGGGAGCAAAGGACCCTGATTGCTGTTTCTTTCACTGGATAGAATATTATGCATTTGATCATCTTTAGAATTATTTCATAAAGCCATTGAGGGGTTTTGAGGCACTGTAGCATTGTTTCCTTCTTTGGATATGAGTTCAAGGCTATCTGAGCTAGTTGGTGCTGCAGCTTGTTGCATTCTTAATCCTGCATTGTAAGATCCTCATTTAGATGTTTCAAGCAAGATTCTAGGTATCAGATGTTCAGCGACGGCAGAGCAGGTTTGTTTTCAGTGGAGGAGGTTGTTTCAGTACATCTTGAATTCAATTGCAAGATTAGAAGGGCTAGCAGGTTACAGAGTTCAATTGCAGGTCTAAGCACAGTTTTCAGTTTGGAATTGGGAGCCGCCCAATGGATCATGCACCGGTCTACGGGGTTCTTTGCTACCTCGCAGGGAGGTTAGCATCCATGGTTAGAGCCAGTTGTTAGCACCATAATTGTGCTAAGCTTTTGGAGGGGTTATCACCATTTGTGCTAAGCTAAAGCCCGCCACGTAGGAGTTTTCCATGACCATTCCATACACTTTCCATCAGCATTTAAATCAGAATTCAAACTTCCACAATCCCGAAAAATCAAATATTAAACTAAATGAAATTTCATGTGAAGAATATGGTGGTTTTTGATGAAAATGACTGTTTTAGTCACCGTTTTGCAGTAACTGTTTCAGCCAAACCAGAATGAATTTCGGGAAACTGAGAGAAGTTTATCTCCAGCACTTGCCAATCCACAATAACCTCTCTCATAATTTACACAGGTGTCACAGGTTGGGAGAATCGATGAGATCTTTACAGGGTAATTTGCCAGAAATTACGTTTACTGCCTTAGTCATCAACTTCCGTTACAGATCCCGGCGAGCTGGAGGCGGATGGGGGAAAACGAAGACATGGGTTTTGTCGGTAGCATGCCCATTCACAAAAACCTCTTTCAGTTTTTACACAGCTATCTGAATTTGAGTTATACAGCCAGGGCACCGAAAGGTAGTTTCAGTAGTCCGCAGCTGGAAATGAGCAAAAATGGTTGGAACCGACTCCTAGGTTGTTGAATCTCTTTGTGCAGGTGTCCATACAGTTGTAACAACTTCCTATTGAGATAGCTCAACCCTAGGGCAAAAGTAGATCTATAAATGCAATGTAATAGAAGTAGAACAGGTTGGAAAATCATTTGGCTGAGGCATGGGGGAGCTCGGCTCTGTTTTGAGGCATTTTCTTGAATATATTTGTAGTGCTCAAGCTGGATTTTCACAGAGATTCCTGTGTAATTGGTTCTTGTAGTCTATTCTTTCTTCTCCTCCTGAGAATTGTATATCTTTCATTGTTATTTCCAGTCTATAATATTGCTTCATACTTGGTGCAGTGTGGTAGTTAAGCAGAATTCATACAAATTATGCTCTGATTATCTCATTCCAAGTATTGCACAAATGTTTTCTACTAAAGTTGGTACAGGATTCATTATCGTATGCCTTGTATCGATGGATTGTTTCTTTCTCTTCTGTTTCACCAATTAAAATCACTTTGACTACAAGTTGTTTGCTATCTTGCCCCTATTTAAATGCATTCGTAGAGCATTTGTAAATAATTGCCAGAGTTTGTTTAATGTGACTCCATTGCCAAATAGTTTTCCTTATGATTTTCTCTCCAAACAATTTAAACAAAATTGTTTCAGCAGAAATCTAATCTTCTGCGTATGCTTTGAAAGAATATCTTGATCTGAGAGGCTATGTGTTTATCAGTAATTGTTTTCAATCTTTTATCAAATCTGAGAATTCCTTGTGGCTGCAATTTTATTGAATATTTCTAGTCTTTCATAGATTTGTTGAGAGAGCCCTCTTAGACTATGCTAGGTCAGTAGCACAGATCTAAAGTGGTTAGTGGTTACCCCGAATTTCCTTCTCTCACAACCTTGGGGGTTAATTTGGGTGTTAACAGGTATATAGAGGATTGTTTAAGTTTTTCAGACTCTTTAAACAAGAAAACATCGATGAGCACATACCAACTCGGGCTCGATACTAAAATCCACGAGTAGGTGTATGGATTTATTGTTTAAGTTTTTCAGACTCCCTAAAAAAGAAAACACCGGCGAGCATAAACCGATCCAGGCTCGATATTAAAATCCATGGATCAGTGTTATAGAGTATTCGTCTATCTTTTCTTCAAACTCTGTAAAAAATGAAGAAATACTATTGAGTTTTCTTTCTTTGACTCATTAAAACAACAAGAAGGATATTCTTTAATAAAAAGAAAAAGGGAAGAGAAGGGTATCAGACATCTTTTCAGTTTCAAAGGAAGCTAGCCAGTCATGTCCTTGAACACAGCACCTATTTGAGTCCATCATTCAGTTGGGTTTCAGTTTTTTACCTTAGGGTGAACCTGATCTCAGAGTTTTCACTCCTCCAATTGGTTATTATTCCAATCATATCGAAAATATGCTAATGTCTCCTACATTACGGATTTATGTCACATTACCCTCATGTTAAAAGCTGCCTAAGTCACTTTTGTGTCGTGCTCACTGTTCAAGGATACAGCCTGTGTCAGCCATTCTACAGTAACCTTGACTTCATGTGTCGGCCATCCTGGTGTCAGCGTGTTTCATCTTGTATTTGTCCTACTCCAAATCAACTCAATCTTATGAGTGCTCCTCGTGTTGGATGATGGAGGATGCCTTAAGGCCTCCCTTCCAACGGACTTCTTCCCATCAACTTCAACTCATTGTACTATGGGAATGAAGTTTAGAGTTTCGGATAGTACCTTGGGGACTGCAGTCATCAGTGGCAGATTCCCTTTCTATTGAATAGTGGGAATACATTTATGTCTCCTATTTGATAGATTCTTCAAGTGTTCGACTTCAGGACCGTTTATTCACACTTGGTAGAATGTACTAGGTACCTTGGGCCCCATTAACATTAATGGAAGCCCTCACGTTTGTTAACGGTATACATCAATGACCGGTAATCAAACGGTACCCCCCATGTTCGACTCCAACTCACTTATTCACATGGATAGGGTTCGTACCTTGGGATGTTTTGGATGAAGACCTTGGAGCTCTGTGTTATCGCCCAAGCTGCGAAAGATTGAGCCACACTCATTTTTGGCTCTTCATGAGACATAGATCCAGCTTCTTAGTATGGCTATGATCTCTTAACTTTGACATGGATCCACGCTTGTATTTCAATGGCCATGCTATATATACATCTCCCAGTTATGTATTGGAGATCATGTTGTATCATACCGAACATCTATATGATGTTAATATTGTAATTGCTTGCTGACCTTGATCATTGTTTTCAGGTACTTTTGTGACTTCATCCTGTGGTTTCTTGCTCCTCCTCTGACTTGGAATTATAATGTATTTCGGCCATCATTTCCCCCTGACCTCACACATTAGGGGGCATCTGTTATAGGTGAAATCTGCACTTCTCCATCTATGATCACATTGCCCTGTTGATCACTGTTTGACGGACAATTCTCTCGAGCGAATGTGAGCCGGATCTCCCTAGCTCAAAGTGAGTCTAGAACAAATAGTACAGACTACAAACTACTTTCCTAGATCTAATTAAGGATCAAGTGACTAGATGTATTACCTTAACTTTGCAATCCTTTCTTCTGGATGCTGCTCCACGTCTCGCGGTCGTCAGATCTTAGCTGCAAGACCTGTCAAGACACATAGAACAACGCAAACGAGTAAAGAGCATCTATACAATAAGAGATCTAAGTAAACAGTTAAGCAGGTAAACTACATAATATCATCACACATAAACAATATTGGTGGAAAGTGTTTATATTACTGTAAATCGGGAAAGTACATAGATAATAATAGACTACAACCAAGGCTTAATGAAGTAGCCCTTCTCCATCCAAGCCAATTGCCATCCTTCTAAGGAAGTTTGAGTCTCTCAATGGATGAGTTAGAGATCTCTCCAATGTGATTTCACTAGCATGTAGACACTATAGACTTCCTCCCTTTGGAGAGGGGTAGAGCTTCACTTATATAGGTCTAAGTGGATAGGGTAGGTTAAGATATGGTATGAGAGAGATAGGGGATCCTTCCAAGAGGTTAGGAACCAAGTGTCAGCTCCCCCAAGAGGTCAGGGATAAGGATCCAAGTCAGCAGGCTTCGAGAATGAGCTCGAAAGACCTATTTTTGCCCATTAACTAACTTCGTCTCACCCTGCAGTAGAGCAAGATGCGGCGTCGTAGGTTGCATGGGTGCAGCCTGCGACGACCTCTCAAAACCTAGCATAGATGCAATGGTATCCCTTCCAGGTAAATGACTTAGCCAATGAAACTTCAGGGATGTATACACTGAATCTCAGGATGGTAGGATTTTAGGTGTAACATCACACAAAAGGACACTATGGATGGAAGAGTTGGATTGACCTTAGATGATTTACTGCTGAGATCACACCTCTTTAGCTTAAAACTATATTTTTTATGCATATTTCATTAAAGATGCGCTACTCTTATAATTGGCATCTAGCGCACTATGCGCTAGTTCTACTAAGGCAGACCCGCACACTTATCTCAAAATTTGTATGTGCTAGTCTTTGAGCACACTAGCTGCGCCCTATGCGCAAGTTGTCTAGTGTGATACCTGCACACATATTAAGATGAAATGGAAAAATATATTAAGATTACGAATTGGGATTAGTTGAGGTTGGTATTGTAACTCCCCCAACCTCCCAATTCAACTGCCTCATGAATCTAACTTCCTACCTTGGCCATAAATACAAGGGGAAGCCATGAGGAAAAGGGCCAATGAAGAAGAATCTATTGTTATGCTAAAGGAATTTCTAAGTCATTGTGAGGATCAGGAACCCAGAACTTGGTTGCAGAAGTGCTTGGAACAGATCAGGTATAAACTGTATTTGGTTGCATTTCTTTGACAATAAATATCGAGATACCCTTCCCGTCCCAATGGAATGATGTTTCTATTGAATTTCTGATTATCATTAATGTCATATTGTTTTCAATATCATTATATATTTGTAGTCAGAATACGCTGAGGAAGGTCTGTATATTTTGTAGGTACATTGTTGTGGAGATTGAGCGAAAGCTAGGACCAGTAATCAATGCAAGATATAATGTATCTATCTGTCACCCCATGTACGTTGATAGCATCATTTCCCCTGCTATAGGGTATAATCCTTAACAACACCAGGTTAGACTCACAAAAACATACTTTCACCACTCTTTAAGGAAATAAAATAGGACAAGAAATAGAAACAGATAGAAGGAGATGGAGGAAATTTTTTCGAAGTTTGATCTTCATTGCTCCTACTTTGATCCTTCAACCTACTCCATTATGAAAACCCGAGATCTGCAAGAAACACCCAATACCTTCCTCACAAACATGTTGTGGTAAAAAACTCCAATCAACTATAATCCCACTTCCAATACTCAAAGTGTGCATACAGTAGAAGTCATATGGGGATGAAAACTTCGGTCACTTATTGAAATGGTACTTAGGGACAGGGGTCACTGAGGGAATGAGGGTATTAATGGATTCAATATGGTAGCGAGATTCCTCTAGCATACCAATGAGATGGTTGTGCTCCCTTGGTTGGACCATATAATCCCCTTTTATGGAATAATTGAGATAGTTTTGATGGTTTTCAAATAGTTATGGAGATGGCAACCAAGACCAACTTCCCAGAAACTATCACAACTTTTTCTTTTTTCAAAATTGTATATATTTATAGCCATTTTTGTAGGCCCACTCACCCTACTCGAGGGCAACATGCGTGGCATGCACCTTGCAGGAAAAAAAGGTGTGTGGGGGGTCTCTTTTTGCTTGCAACTTATTTATTTCAAGGGGAAATGAGTCTAGATTCATCTCAAAGGGTATATACCATCAAATAGGGTCAAAATAAGGGCTATTCCATGATCGGAAATTTCATGTCCATGAACGACCATGGACACTTGGGTGTCGTTTAGGGATGTCATTGTCATAGAAAAAGGAAGTGCCAATTTACACTATAATAGATGCCACCAAATATGTGAGGTCAAAAGAGAACATGATGGCCGAAATACATTTTAATTCCAATGGAGGGGATTCAAGTGGCATCAAGGCCAAGGTTCATGATCATTGGTCCAAAGAGGTACTTGTAATAGAGATAAAGGTCTTAGAAATTGCTCTTCCCTAAGGCAGTTATACACATGCTCAGATATGACAAAACATGGCTGCCAAATCAAGTACACTGTGGATCCATGACATATAGGAGCTATAAAATCATGGCCACAAAAAGAGTACATAGTGGATCCATGGAGTATATAAAATCTAAGATCATGGCCACGACAATGATACATAGTGGATCCGTGTCAATCAAGAGATCATAGCCGTGAAATAGATACACAGTGGATCTATGTCTCATCATATATCAAGAGAACAAATATAACTGAAATGAGTGAAACTGGTTCTCCGGGTGGTACCAATGTAAGATCATGTATGGTACAGCTTTGCGCAACAAAAAAATATGGGAATTATATTGTTGGACCAAGGTCTTCCATACAAACGATCAAAAGGTATGAATCCTACCCATGTGAATGAATGATCTAAAGTAAAACATGGAGGACACCATTTGATTACAGGTCATTAATGTATACTATTAACAAAAAAATATGGGAATTATATTGTTGGACCAAGGTCTTCCATACAAACCATCAAAAGGTACGAATCCTACCCATGTGAATGAATGATCTAAAGTAAAACATCGAGAACACCATTTGATTACAGGTCATTAATGTTTACCATTAACAAATGTGATGCAACCTGAATTTTTAAACTTGTTCATTGATAATACATAGGTGTGCATTCCCAAATTAAATGAAACAATGAAGTAACATGTTTATTTTTAAATTTCCAAGCAATAACTTAATTTTTTACAGAGCTTTATTTTTCGATTTCCTAGCAAGATCCTAATTTGTTTACAAGTTACAAGTTCCCCAAACATGTTTTACGAGTTGTTGCCAGCGGCTTGTTGACATTCTTGACTTAGGGTTTTTCAGTGTTTATGAATAGTAGTCATGTTTGTTGACATTCTTGACTCATCTGTTCAGTGTTTCAACTAATTTTACAAGTACAAGTATTGGGATAGTACCATTAGGCGTCCTCTCGTTTATTTTACTATCATAGTAGTACCAGTAACCTTTTGGCATATTCAGGAAAGCATTGAACCTCTTCTCAGCTTTGGCGGACAAAACCTGTCAATGAATTTCTTCTCTTCTCTATATACTCGCACTGCTACTTTTATAAGATTCAATGTACTCAAATCCTCTCTATGAGCAAACTATCATTTTCCATGATGTTGACCCCCTCACAGAACTGCATGGTATCCATTTGCTCCAACCAGAGAACTGCAGAAAAGGTAGGGGATTCATCTTTGTGATGTTGGATGCATGCATGAAAATAGTGTTGAGCAGTCATAAGCTTCTTCTTTGTGAAATGTAAAGGTGGATGTGCAGGATTGTTGGAACACAAAAACTATTGGTCATTAGAAGGAGAAGGGCCCAAAAATTAAGCCCTATCCTGTGAACATTTACTAAAGGCCACACAAGAAGAATTTGATAATATAGAGGGATCCTAATACAAATATGGCTACATATTTCTTGTTGTTAGGAACAAAGCTAAGAAGGTTGTGAATCCATCATTTGGGGATTTGTATGGAGCTTCATTAAGTGAAACTCTCCAAATTTTTATAACAGAGGTAGGTTTTTCTCTTCTTCTAAGTGTTTTCACAATTATTTTCATGGTCCATGAATGAAAGAATTGATTTTGTTCCTGGTAGTTTTGGAACTTGCCATTGCCATTGGGTGTTTCACCCTAGACTCCAACTTGTTTTTCAATCCTTTTTATGGTTTATTAATTTTATTCTTGAGTTTCTTGGAAAATTTTAAAATTTGTCTCTCAGTTGATTATATCTCAGGTCAGTGATTCAAGTTGAAGGATGGTTTGGCATTTTAAATTTGAGGGGTTTCATTGTTGGATAAAATACATAAAATGTTTATTTTAGAAAATCCATATAATAGAATTCAAGAAAAACATGATATTTCAAGCATATATAGAACATTAGATAATGTGTCCATTCTTGCTCCAATTATCTCTACACATGAAAATATAAATAACACTTCACAGTTTTGCAGAATGGCTCTCTTGAAGGAATGATCTCATACCTTTTGACCAAAATCTTAAATTGACAATGTTGTGTATGATTATCTTGTTGCAAGGCTTTATGTTGTTGCATTTTTTGCTCGTCCTGTTTTGTTTCCGCTAGCTTGAATCCACTCATATGGCACCATGGAAAGCAAGAATAGAGAAATATTTATTTCAATCTGTAGTGACGACATCCTAGAGAGAGGAGGCAGGACATGATTTAAACAAGGATAATAGTTGCAAAGCATAGTTACTTTGTATAGGTACAAGTGTAGTAGTAAACAACAAAAACTAATGAAATTGTTTAACTTATATCATATATTAAATCGTTACAAGAATGTGGATCAAAAGGCTCTCTAGAAGGTGAAAAAATGAGGGTTTCATGAAAAAAAGCCTTTTCAATGGGGACGGGACCAGATTGCCAATTTCTGATTTAGCCCTTTGTTCTTCTTTCACTTTCGAATATGATTCTTAGAATTCCCTTAAAGGTCGAGGAGTTCAATAAGTTGTGATTGTTACAACAATGTGTGTTTAGTTAATGCATAATGACTAAGATAGTAAATGCCATTATAACTATTATTCATTTTGGATATGGAGATCCTCGCATGTAGATATGTGTAGATAAACCAACATAGATCCATCTTAAACCCGTATCTATCAAGCACCGAGAGGGATCCAATTTCTTGAGGTGTATTTTTTTTTAAAATTTACTCAAGAAATTTGATCTCTCTTGATTGATAGATCCGGCTTTAAGTTTTAAGTTTTTATTTTATAAACGAACATCTATTTTTTAATTATTTTTCATAATATTTTATTTTATGAACCAACATGGATTTTTTTAAAATATTTTCCATAATTTAATTTTTTATTTTATGAGCCAACATGAAATTTTGTTAGTAATTTAATTTTGTTAATAGCTTGCGTGTTTATAGCTTGCATGTTTATATATTTAATGATTTCAATTGGGAAATATTTAGAAAATACACGTCTGTTTTTATTAATGGCCGACCAAACAATATTTTAAATTATATTTTGTTATTATTTTGTTATGTTACTGGACAAACTCGACAAACACACATGTTACAACATTTCCCTCACACTACACTCAACAAACTCGACAAACTCACACATGTTACAACATCTCCCTCATACTGGGCTGTAGAGCACCTCGTTTCACTAGATAAACAATAAAGGTAGCAATAAATATGTTGTTGGTTGGATATGAGGATAGCTTATATGTATATATGTATTTTTCATTATTAATAATAATTTAATTAGTATGTGGCAATTTAAGATTTTTATGGATTTTTAAAATTTTAATTGTTTTTATTTCTTGACAATTTCCCTTCAAGGATATATATATTGTTTCTCTCCAATCATAAAATAAACTTTTAAGTTTCAAATATTCAAAAAATATTTTATTTATTTATTTTCAAAATATTAAATTTAATATACAAATATATAACAAAACATTTGAAAACATTATAAAATGCTTTTATTATTGATGCAAAGTTAAACCGATATAACAACTAACCAATAGCTATATTCCATGCATGTCCAGGACTAATAAATATTGTTCAAAAATATTAAAAGTTTAAAACCATTTAAAAAATAAAGCAGAATAAGTTAAAAAAATATCACACACACACACACACATATAAGATCAAAATCTAGATGTATCTTTATTTTAACTAGCTTGAAGAAGAAAACTAATATTGCCAAAATAAGAATGCTCTCATGAGCTCCGTAGTGAAATAGGGCGCTGGACAATTCCTAAAACATCGTGAGAGGAAAGAACTTGCCATCTATCTGAGACTAAGAGCATTGAGGATGAAAGACACTTTCTCTTAGAGTGCCCTGCATACACCCACATTAAATCGTAGTTTCACAATCTTTATTATAATACTAACCTCCATAATCTTCTAACTTGTCAAAATTATGGCGACCTCGATACGTTTCTTTATAAGCTTTTTGAGCATAGGAATAAAATTTTACAACAAACCAAGTAATTTCTTTCTTTCTTCTTAAGGTCCAGTCGACCAAAGTTAGTCTCAATGGGCATTAACCATCATCATCATCATCTCACTCTCTCACACACACGCACACTAATATATAATAAAAACAAAATAAATAAATAAAAACCACAATTTGAGGTTAACTCGATGCCCAATGCCCATTCAATGGATAGGGACTACTTATGGGAGGGATGGAGGGGCTTGTAGTGGATGGGTAGGGAAGTGATGCAGGAGCATCAGGGCCTAGGCAGAGTAGTCGAAGATGATCGACAAGAGAAGGTCCACCAGAGGGAGTGCCGACGACCACTGGTACGGAAGTGCAGATTGGTTGTCGAAGTCAATAAGTCGAGCAGGAGCAGTTGATATGCGATCGACAGGAAGATGCGAAGGTCGAGAGTTGACATGTCAAAGGTCGACAGACGACAGGGTTGTAGCAGAAGGTGTCGTAGGTCGACATGTTGTCGAACCACGACACCGACAGGTTTGGGCATGAGCCAAGCGAGGAGGAAGGGGCGGACTGGCGAAGCTTGAAAGTGCGAAGGGAAGCCGACAGGTATGTCGAAGGTTGACGGAAGACAGTATGGTCGAAGTTGTGACAAGACCGACTAGTGTAGCAGAGTCAGGAGGACGCATAGAAGTCCAGCAGAGTACTTGGTAGTCGTTCGGGGTTGCTAAGGAAGTTATTAGCAGTTATTGCAGGTGGTTGAGATCGTGACAGATGTCAACACAGGCAGAGGTTGTGTAGCACGACAGAGGCGCTGACAACTGCAGGTCTGCAGGATCAGGGAAGATTGACGGACAAAGGAAGCGTGTCTCGGGGGTCGGAGTGATCTTGGGAACCGTAGCAGCAGGGTAGAAGGCTTGTGTGCGGGCATGGAGCAAGGGACTTCAGTTCAGTTTGATCAGCAGAGGATCGGAGAGCATAGTTCGGAAGTGGATTTGTAGATTGGAGAGAACAATCACACATCTACCGAACGCAGAGAAGATCGGATCCATAGCTTAGCGAGCACTTGCATTCAGTAGAGGCCATGAGAGGGTGAAGGTTGACACACAGAGAGAACACACCATTTTACTTCTGTATTGTAAAGGCTAAGGCTTACATAGATTAGTTTTTACATTCCTTTGTTTTCCGCATTGTAACCGATTAACCTGAAGTAATAGAAGCCACTTCTGGGATCCTGTTTACATCTAGTTTGTGTGAACGTGTGGTTGTTTCGTGTGTAATTGTTAAGAAAGAACCTTTTGCGAAGGTGACTTTCGTCAAGTGGTATCAGAGCCAACAGTATTCGGTGGATAGAAAAGACTGCGAGTGTGTTTACAGCTCCAGCTGCGGTTGGGTAGAGTTGTACATGACTTGTGAAAGTTCGGTTGAGATTGGACGAGTGGGAGTTTCAGCTGAGGTTGAAAATGGCTCATAGAGGTGTTAATGTCTGAGGTACTAGACGAAAAGCGTGTGGCGTAGCAGTCATAGTTGATCGTGAAATGTTCGATGAATGCATGCGAACAATGCGAAGTCTGACAAGCGACGTCGTAGCGATCAAAGAAAGTCAAAGACGTGGATGCATTCCTAATGCGTTAGACCACAACGACGAGGAGGTCGAAGAGGTGGAAGCACGGGAAGAGGCAGTTGAGGAACCAAAAGACAAACTCATCAAGCTTCTGACAGATATGAGAGGTCAGACAAAGATGGATGTGCGTACCTACTCGGGAATTTTGGATCAAGAAGACTTGATCAACTGGTTCAGAGAGATGGAGAAATACTTTGACATAGAGCAGATCAAGGATCCCAGGTGGGTTAAGATTGCATGTCTGAGGATGAAGGGTCATGCCTCATTATAGTGGGATAATGTGCAGGCTGATAGATTCAAGAAAGGCAAGGAGAAAATCAAGTCTTGGGATAGGATGGTCGCCAAGCTGAAAGAGAAGTTCTTGCCAGGTGACTATGTGGTTTCCTTGTTCCAGAAATTACAGAACTTTCGACAAAAAGAGATGACCGTGAAAGAGTACACGGAAGCGTTCTACAGACTGTCGATAAGGTCAGGGTAGACCAATGAAGGAGAAGAAGCTGTCGCTAGATACATGAACAGCTTGAAATACGCCATTCAGGATGAGTTGAGCATGTCAAGATGCAGGGTGGTCAATGAAGCCTACCAGTTAACTCTGAAGGCAGAAGAGAAACTGTCGAGGAAATCCGCAGCGACCAAAGGTAGGATGACTGGTCGGGGTGCGAAGACTATTTTCTCGAAAGGCTAAAGTAGCTGATATGGCAAGGAATCTGTCGAAGATAATCGACAGACGGAAGGGACATCAACAAGAGAGAAGACACAGGAAAACTGACGCAATGGTCGTGAGAACCGCGGTCGAGGTGCGTATGGTCGAAGTGGTCCAGCCGACAGAAAAGGAGCTGACAGACCAGCCATAATCTGTTACAAGTGTCAAGGAGTAGGACACAAGGCATATGACTGCCCAAAGAACCTACATGCTGCAGAAGAGTCGAAACCTAGACGTTGAAGAGATGAACAAGTCGACGAGAGGGTGGAGTCAACATCCGACAACAGTGAAAGTGGGAAAAGAAAGAGTCGGGCCATGATAGCCAGAAAAATGTTGGTTTTGGACGATCGACGCGATGAGAAAGAACCACCGCAGCGAAAGGCTATCTTTCGGACCAGAGTGTGGATCGACGACTGGAATTGCAAGACCATAGTCGATGGTGGAAGTACGGAGAATCTTGTGTCGATAGAGGTCATCGACAAAGTGGGGCTGAAGTGTCGGGAACACCCACATCCATACAAGATCTCATGGTTGCAGAAAGGACACCGTGTGAAGGTGACCAGACAATGCCTGATAAACTTCAAGGTAGGGAAGCTTGAAGACAGTGTACTGTGCAACGTAATCCTAATGGACGCATCTCATCTGTTGTTAGGGAGGCCATGGCAATATGATCGGAAGATGATCTATGATGGTCAAGCCAACACAGTCACAGTGTGGAAAAATGGCACGTGGAGTACTCTGAAGCAAAAATAGGAGGAGCAAGCCGACTGTAGGCAAGGTGAGAGCAACTACTGGGAGAAGCAAGTGTTTATGTGTTCAGCGAAAGAATTCCTTGCGGAAAAGGAAAAGCAGTCGCGATGTTTCGCCATCATTCCGAAAGGACCATGTGTCGAGAGGTCGACAATGGAGAGAATTTCGGTCAAAGTCGAAAATATGCTCGACGAGTTCAGGAGCATAGTAGTCGACGAAGCACCGATGGGATTGCCACTGATGAGAAGCATATCCCATCAGATAGACTTGATTCCAGGATCGATTTTTCCAAACAAGGCATCGCATAGAATGACTCCGACAGAGGGTTAGGAACTCAATCGACAGGTCCAGGAGTTGTTGGACAGAGGATTGATCAGAGAAAGTCTGAGTCCGTGTGCGGTACCAGCAGTATTAGCGCCAAAGAAGGGTGGAGAATGGAGAATGTGTACAGACTCCAGAGCCATCAACAGGATCACGATCAAGTATTGGTTCCCATTGCCAGGAATGGATGACTTGATGTATTTCCTGAGTGGAGTGACGTACTTCATGAAGATCGACCTGAAGAGCGGTTATCACCAGATTCGGGTTAGAGAAGGAGATGAATGGAATATAACATTCAAGACGAAGGAAGGGTTGTATGAGTGGTTATTCATGCCATTCGGATTGACTAATGCACCCAGTATGTTCATGCGGTTGATGAATGAGGTACTGAAACCATTCTTGGGAAAGTTTGTTGTAGTCTACCTAGACGACATTCTGATTTTCAGTCGAACCAAGACCGAACACTTGGAGCACATTCAACAGGTATTGCAGAAGTTGCAGGAAGAGAAGTTGATGGTGAACTTGCAAAAGTATTTCTTCATGAAGGAAGAACTGGTGTACTTAGGATTTGTAATCTTGGGTAAAGGGTTGGTGATGGACCTAGAGAAGATGAAGGCAATATTGGATTGGACGGAACCGACAAGTGCGACTGGAGTAAGGAGTTTCCATGGACTTGCCAGTTTCTACAGGAAGTTCATCAGGGGATTCAGTAAGATTTGTGCACCTTTGACAGAGTGCATGAGAAAAGGGGAGTTTAAGTGGATGGAAGCTGCCCAGAGAGCTTTCGACAAGTTGAAGCAAAAGGTCACTGAGAGCCCACTGTTAGTGCTCCCAGACTTTGACAAAGTTTTCCAAGTCGATTGCGACGCGAGTGGGACGGCAATTGGAGTTGTGTTGAGCCAGGAGAGCCGACCAATTGCATTCTTCAGTGAGAAGTTGGATGATGCGAAGCAGAAATATTTGGTCTATGATCAGGAATTTTATGCTATTGTCCAAGCATTAAAGAAGTGGAGGCATTATTTGTTTCCGAAGGAATTTGTGTTGTACACAGATCACCAAACGTTGAGGTATTTGAATACTCAATCGAAGTTGAATCAGCGGCACATGAAATGGGTCGAGTTCCTGCAAGGGTACACTTTCATGTTGCGACATAAGTCAAAAAATTCAAATAAAGTTGCCGACACGCTGAGTCGAAGAGTTGCATTGCTGAACACGACGACAGTTCAAGCAACAGGAATAGAGTCGGTGAAAGCAGAGTATGCAACTGACGAGGATTTTGTGAAAGCATGGGAGGCTTGTCGTGAACCATGGAGTGTCGACAGAACTCCATACTTGGATTATTTTATCCAAGAGGGATACCTGTTCAAGGGACAACAGTTGTGTATTCTGAGAGGATCCACAAGGGAGAACCTAATCCGAGAACTACATAACGGAGGATTAGCAGGTCATTTTGGCATCGACAAGACCAGGGCATTAGTCGAAGAGAAGTATTATTGGCCAGGAATGACGACAGATGTCGGTAAGTGGGTACGACAGTGTCGAGTTTTCCAGTTGGAAAAGGGAAGAAGTCAGAATACGGGGTTGTATACACCGTTACCGGTACCGAATACCCCATGGGAGCACCTGAGCATGGATTTTGTGTTAGGATTGTCGAAGACGCAGCAAAGAAGCGACTCAATATTTCTTGTAGTCGACATATTTTCGAAGATGGCACACTTTATTCCGTGTCGGAAGATAAGTGACGCCACAAGCATTGTTGTTCTATTCTTCAAGGAGATAGTCAGATTGCATGGGTTGCCGAAGAGTATCACATCGGACAAAGATACCAAGTTTATGGGGAATTTCTGGAGAACCCTATGGAAGAAACTAGACATGAGGTTGCAGTTTAGCTCGACATATCATCCGTAGACAGACGGATAGACCGAGGTGGTGAACAGAAGTTTGGGAAACCTTCTGATATTTTTGGCAACCGACAGACCCAAGCAGTTGGAGAATGTGTTGGCGCAAGCAGAGTTCGCATACAACAATTCTGTGAATCAGTCGACAGGTTTGAGCCCATTCCAAATTGTTCAAGGATGAATCCCACATGGAGTGATAGATTTGGTCGAGTTGCCGACAGAAATCAAGAAAAGCGCGGATGCAGAATCATTCGCAGAGCATATGAAAGAAGTGCATGAAGATGTGCGAAAGCGCATAGAAAAGAGTAATGTGACATACAAGTTGAGAGCCAATAGGAAGAAGAGGCTACAGTCGTTCAACGAAGGAGACTTAGTCTATGCACATTTGCGGAAGGAGAGATTTTCGACAGGAACCTATAACAAGCTGAAGCTGAAGAAGATTGGACCATGTAAGATTATGAAGAAGATTTCGGACAACGCTTATGTGTAGGAGCTGCCGAAGTACTTGAGCATTTCACCAACGTTCGATGTCTCAGATTTGTACAAATTCGAAGAAGGTTCAAGCAGTGGAAGCGCGAAAGTGTCGAACATCGACTGGACAGTGCAGATTCCAGATCGACAGAAAGAGGAAATCGTAGAAGTAATAGAGGAACGCGAAGTCGGGCGTACGCGCAGTTCGCGAAAGAAAGAATACTTAGTGCGATGGAAAGATGATGAGTTGCAGGAGGTGACATGGATTTCCGAAGAAGAGTTCAGGAGACTGATGGAGCAGTCAAGTTCTTTTTCACCTGGGGAGTCTGATGCAGGAGCATCGGGGCCTAGGCAGAGCAGTCGAAGATGATTGACAAGAGAAGGCTGACTAGAGGGAGTGTCGATGACCACTGGTACGGAAGTGCAGATTGGTTGTCGAAGTCAATAAGCTGAGCAGGAGTAGTCGATATGCGATCGACAGGAAGATGCGAAGGTCGAGAGTCGACATGTCAAAGGTCGATAGATGATAGGGTTGCAGCAGAAGGCGTCGTAGGTCGACATGTTGTCGAACCACGACACCCACAAGTTTGGGCATGAGCCAAGCGAGGAGGAAGGGGCGGACTGGTGAAGCCTGAAAGTGCGAAGGGAATCCGACAGGTATGTCGAAGGCTGACGGAATATAGTATGGTCGACGTTGTGACAAGACCGACTACTGTAGTAGTGTCAGGAGGATGCATAGAAGTCAAGCAGAGTACTTGGTAGCCGTTTGGGGTTGCTAAGGAAGTTATTAGAAGTTATTGCAGGTGGTTGAGATCATGACAGATGTCAACATAGGCAGAGGTTGTGTAGCATGGTAGAGGTGCTGAAAACTGCAAGTCTACAGGATCAAGGAAGATCGACGGACAGAGGAAGCGTGTCTCGGGGGTCAGAGTGATCTCAGGAACTGCAACAATAGGGTAGAAGGCTTGTGCGTGGGCACGGAGCAAGGGACTTCAGTTCAGTTCGATCAACAGAGGATCAGAGAGCAGAGTTCAGAATTGGATTTGTAGATTGGAGAGAACAGTCACCCATCTACCGAATGCAGAGAAGATCAGATCCATATCTCAGCGAGCGCTTGCATTCAGTAGAGGCCGTGAGAGGGTGAAGGTCAACACACAGAGAGAACACACCATTTTACTTATGTATTGTAGAGGCTAATGCCGACATAGATTAGTTGTTACATTCCTTTGTTTTCCGCATTGTAACCGATTAACCTGAAGTAATAGAAGCCAGTTTGTGTGAATGTGTGGTTGTGTCGTGTGTAATTGTTAAGCAAGAACCTTTTGCGAAGGCGACTTGTGTCAGGAAGGGCTCGATAGATTTTCAGAGTGGAGTGCTTGCACCTTCCAAATTTTACCTTCCAATTATATATATATATATATATATAATGTTTTTTAAATATATTTTTATTTAATTTAATATTGAGATTTTTTTTCTCATATATATAATTAGTGCTCTATATATAATTAATTTTGTGTATGATTTGTCTAATATTGTTATTGTTGTTTTTCATTTAAAAAATATTTTTTTCAAGAGTAGACAGTGTAACGGTGGGGTGGGGCAATGTTCCTCAACTCACGTGGGTTCAAATATGTTTGACTCTTGATTCCAATAAAGAATAACGGGTCAGGATTTTCTGTTGAAAAAAAAAGATCATTTTCAGTGGAACACATCATGGGAAACCCTCAGGTACTTCCCCTCATTTCGAGGATGGTACCCAAGGTAAACCATTGACCTTGATTACAAGGCCTAACCCGGTGGGGACATCAAGTGAGGCCCTGCGTAGCCACCCAGGGATTTGACCCCGAGACCTTCTACTATTATAGTACTCAACCACTTGAGCTAACCCACTAGACTTGTTAAAATATATATATAATAAAGGAATAGATAAAATTTTATTAAAAATAATTTGGAAAATCCATGGTAGTAAAAATTACAAAAAGGACTTAAGGGCCATAGGCCAAATACAACCAAAACCCTCTCAACCGGGAGATCGAAAATATAATTGCGTTCAAGACCTTAGTTCTTGTAATTTTGGGCATGGACATAGACCAACTGTATAGACTCTAACAAACTGAAAAGCCATGAAACTGCATTTAAATACATATAGATACATAGAACATTTACGGAGAAAATGGAGCTTGCTTTACAACTTGAATGTCAGGAGTATGTAGATTTGGTGCCAAATCGATTGTAGGACTTGGCGAATTGAAGAAGCCTTGTACTGGATCACCTTGCTCCATGCGTTGCACTCGGGCCTGAAGATAAGCCTCTTCTGCTTCCAAGAATACTAGTTTCAGGGCAGGCTCAACAATCCAGTTCCCAAACCATGTCAATTTCCATTACCGCATAGGTCTCCCTTTGCCTCATTGCATTTTCCTCCTACGTTCGAGCAGAGTCTTCACGTGCCCTCCTTAAATTCGCTTCCTGAGCACCTCGATGGAGATACATTTCCATACAACACAGAGAATGTTGATAATTAGCTTCCACGCGGCGTATCTCGTGGAGCCAACAACAATTTGCCTCCCCTCTTCCTGAACATTAAGCCATGACGAGCCTGACAGAGGGTTTCAGAGAATCGACAAATGAGGCACAAGGCAGTTATGAACATGGATTCCTACACGCATGACTGAGCCTGCACAACAACAGCCTTCTTGTCCATATAACTACCACCTCCAACTGTTGTCATAATGCAATTCGATCCTCTCTTCTTAATGAACACACAAGCACAGTTATATGCAATAATAATTCGAAGTGGAGTGACAAGGAGGATTCCCCTTCAGGCATGAGAGAAGAGGGGTGTACAATCCATGTACACTTGGAATTAAAACCTCCTCTTGCATGGAATCGACATGAATCGCGTGCCATGTGCTTCCTGTCAGCCTACTGCCCAAACCATGTTCGCCATGGGATATGTTGTGTGTCTTGTTGCTCATTTCATTAACTATGTTCATTGTGCTAAGGGTTAAGGTATTAGGGCCCACGAGTCCCCCTCCCCATCCAAGTTTACAATGCCTTCCTCCATAGATGAGGCACGGTTGGAAGCCCTAAAAGCAGGATCACACTACACAGATAAACATAATATGCACAGACAATATGCAGTAATGCGAACTAATCTTCTCTATTAGAGGTAAACAGGTAAAATTGTTGTATGTTACAATATTATACATGCTTATATAGAATTCTGAGATGCTTGGGTGCCTTCCCGTTATGCTCAGTTACAAAGAAGAAGTTAGAACGGTTCAACAGTTCAACAGTTACAGTCGACTGGAAGACAGAGAGATAGTTTGTCGAAGTTCGACAGTCGCTGGTCGCATGTTGACGTTGCTTGTCGATGTCGTGAACTGTGAGGTTGTTGAACATGTCGAAGGTGCGAATGTGTCGAGGTGTGTCGAAGTCGAGACTTGTCAGAGTTGTGTCGAATTTGGAACATGTCGGACTGGAAACTTGTCGAGTCGAAGTTGTGTCGAAGTTGTATCGACGTCGATGACTTGCCAACTATGATGCGGATCAGACCTCCTTCCTTAAGAAACAATGGTCCCAATTATTTGCTTGCGAAGGTGAGGAAACTTGTCGATTATTTCAGTAACAGAGTACCACTTTCCTTGAGATGGGAGTTGGCTAGCTTTGGCAACCTGAAACAAGGGAATTGTGTTCGTCCTTGTCAGGCGTACTTGTCGTCCCACGATGGTGTCGCAAGGAAGAGGATCATGAACATATGGATGGATGTCTACGGGTTCTGTCATCTGCAAGTCATTATGTTCCAACAAGGGTGCATGGTATGGTCGAAGTAGATCCGCGTTGAAGACTGGATGCAAACCCATGCATGCAGGAATGTCGAGTTGGAAATCGTTTTCGCCAATCTGTCGAAGAATACTGTATGGACCATATCACAAAGGCTTGAGCTTCTTGAATGTACCAGTGAAGCGCTCCTTCTTAAGATGTAACCAGACCTTATCCTGAATTTGAAATGTATGAGGAATACGATGCTCCGTGCAACATATCCTGTGCTTGTCGCTGGATGTCGCAAATCTGTTCTCGAAACTTGACTGCTTTATCAACTTCTCGCTGGCTGTAGTCGATGTCGGATTTCAGCTGTGTCGAGGAGCTGATTAAGTCGATAGGCGTTGAGGGTTGAAATCTGTAACAAACTTCAAATGGAATCTTGCCTGTAGAGCTTGTTTGAGGTAACTTGTATTTAATTAAATTCTTCTTGCAACTTTGTATGGTGAATCTAGCTTTGGTAGGATTGTTCTCAATCAATATGAAGGAATCATTTAATAAGTTTATTTCTTGGTTCCTTTTGCTCATATATGTTGAAGAAAATAGATCTAGCATCTTAATAAGTTTATTATTATGCTTCTAGTTTTTCTCATGCATGTGTAACTAGATCTCACAAACTTTGTTGCAAGTATATTTCGAAATAGCTACAGGTAACCGTGGATTGGAGCTTGAGCAAGCTTGTTATCCCTCTTTCTAGAATTTCATGTGGCTTAGTCCAATAGCATTCCACCCAAAAAAGTTTCTACAAGAACTCCATCGTGCATCATGATCGCTTATCCTTCTCTTTCTCCTCTTTAAACAAATTTTTCTTGGTTATTGGTTCTCTTACCCTCAAATCTAGCCACTCTTTCAAGTTTAAATTTATTTATCATTTTAGATCTGGATATATGTTTTGATCTTTCAAATTAAAAGTTTCATTTTTTTATATCTAACTTAGCTAGCTTCATTTTATGCAAAGTCACTTCAGAGAAAAATTCAAGGCTTGAAGTAGAAGTTAGTTTATGATTTTAAAAGTTTTATTTGGCAAAGTGAAAGTGCTTCATTGGCTTCCCTCAAAAGCAAGACAATATCCTCAAAAGGACTTGTCCTTTTGAGTCATTTTAAGTCATTTTTTACAAGTAGATTAGCTTAGAATTTTTCCATAATTTTTGTAGTTACCCAGATCACTTTTAAAAGTGATTTTAGGAATTTTCTAACACTAATTTGTTTGCTGTCTTAAATTTATTTTTAGCATGTTTTGGGACTTTAGTGGCAAAAATTCAAGTTTGGGCCATTCCGGAGCTTCTCGGGGCATCCCAGCTTCATCCGGCAGTTTCCCTTTGCATTTCTGTAAGCCTTTGGATTTAGATCTGTAAAGATCCAAGGCACTTTCTTTAAAAGTTTATTGTAAATCATAAATAAAAAGAAGTGCAAGTGGGCTACCCAACACCCACACCCCAACCCCCCATGGGGGGTTTCGCGTCTTTGTGTAATTTTACTTTTTTGCTTAGTTAGTTTTATTTCATGTTTAACAAATAAATATAAAGTTAAAATTTAACATTTGAAGTGCACGATCCAAATATCGGCTTTCAAACTCACTCAGGACGTAGGAACACCTAATTTTCTTATTTCGCAGGCAGTATACTTTACATATGAAGTAAGTTTTATTTTTCAAAATATTTTTTCCAAAGAAATCAATACTAACCCACCATGCTCTACCGAAGTACTTAAAGGGAAAATATATCCGTGGTGTAGTAATTAGTTCAACAATTTACTTTCAGTCTTTGCTTTTGGTAATGAACTTGGCATTGCTTTCCCGAAGTATGCTCTTGCCGTCACATAAAGGGTTTGCCTGAGTATGTGATCGGATGATCAGAAAATATACTCTTTGCCTATAGTAATTAGCATAACACTTTACTTCAGTTATTTATCTTTTGTGATCAAATAGAATAAACATTTTGTTTCCAACTCAAAGTATGCTCTTTTCCCTTGCAGGCATTTGCCTGGTCCCGTGGGAAATCAGAAAGAGTTGCAACAATTCCTTAATTTTTCACACTTGATTAAAAAACTCATACTAATAAAACGAACAACCCCGAACATAGTGAAAATATGGCACTCAGACACTAGTTATTGTGTGGGGAAATTTCTTAGAAGAAGCAGGAACCACTTGGAGGTGACCTCAGGGCACAATTAGGCTACACCCTTGTTGGTGTAGTGTTGAACACCGCCCTCGAGACTCCATTCCAGCCCACACGTCTTCATGAAGATCCACCTTTAGTTAATTTCCGAACATTACTCCTTGTACCTCACGATATATCTGGAGCTCCCATTTTCCCGTGATTAAGTCTCATCCTATAATAAACTAAAACTGATCAAGAAGCACTTGAAAAACACCTACAATACAACAACACTCTATTTTCGACTCCACTTTGGCACTAGTCTTATTTACAATAATTCAATCTTTGATTCAGATCTTATGTATTATTGCATATAATTATCTCATGCTGTTGATCTTAGTTTATATTTGCAAGTGAATCTTTGCTTTCAGTTGATCTATTTTACAAAACTCCTAAAACAACTTACCCATTCAAAACTAAACTACTTAATTAGCCTTAGTAACTTAGAGGGACTACCTCCCTTGGCTTCGTTAGGAGTTATGCCTAAACGGAGGAGTTGAGTTTTGAGTGACAGTATCTCAACTCGAAAATTGCCCCCAAGGAATGCACCCAAGTGACTTGAAGTTTAAGCGACTTGAAGTTTTTTTGTTGCGGTAACCCCCTAGTGCGTGTTCCGGCGGCAACAGGGGTTTAACTGAAGAGGCGACAATCTCAACAAAGGACAGAGGTACAAAGGCTTCAACAAGAATCAAAGTTGGATCAGTTTGGGAAAGGATTGTGAATCGATTTGAAGTAGGAGATTTTGGAGGGAAAATAGGGCTAGGGGACATAGTAGCAGGTTGGGAGGAAAGGATAATAGCCGAAGACAGAGGCTTCAGAGGAGGGCCAGAAGGACCAGCTCCAGATTGAAGCTTGGGGTTCTTTTTCTTAACCCGATTCCATTGCTCTTCTGCTACTGGTTCTAAAGCGGTTGCAAATGAGTTCTATGAAGATTTTTTATATTCTTTGACAAAGTGTCCATACTCATGGTAGTATTTGCACTTCGAAAGGGTAACTGTTCGTAATCCAACTTTTGGTAATGCTGCCAATTGTCTAATTTTAATAATATTGCTTATGGGAGACCCTTCTCCAGGTCCATCTCTACACAAATTTTTGCACATGCAAACACACCAGACTTTTGTTCAACCATGTCCAAATATTTTCCCAATTTGTTTCCTATATTCATGAACGATTTGGGTCCCCAACAATGCAGAGGTAGATGTGGGAAACGCACCCAAACATGAACAACTGAAGGAACGTCTACCTTCGGATTGAAGTCTCGTGTCCATTTGTTCAGATACATGCCTCGATTGCTAAAGAAATAGGGGTCTCCACAAAAGATTAGATCTTTGTCTTTCTTGTTTTAAAAAAGAAATGCATAGAATCCTCTTCCACTGAAATAACGGGCCATTCGTCTTTTTATCAAAACATGCCAGTTTCTTTGTATCCATAAGTCCATTGATCGCGGGGAGGGCCATATCCCAGTGAATTGACTAATGAGGCCTTGATTATAAAGGGCTAGAGTCATCAACTGCGAGGATGAAGAAGGAAGTTCCACCTTAATAATACATTTTGGTTTTTAATGAATTTTGACAATGGGGGTTTTAATGAAGAGGAGCACAAAGAGGTCACTAGTGTCCTGAAGGCAGCTGGGAGAGGACGACAAAAGGGAGAGGCAACTACCATGGATGCTTAGCAAACTCAACATTTAGGGGTTGTAGACTCACATTCCTTCTATTTAATGCATATTGACCGAAAATGATGCAAAGACTATCTATCTATCTATCTATCTATTAAGCTTGCCTTTGCAGTAATATTTAGCCAAGTGTTCTTACTTGGAAAACTTACATTACCACATAAAGTGTTTGAGATTGTATTCTTTACCATGGCAAAGAGCAGTTTCACCAAGGAAAACCTAAGCATTTGAAATGTTTCCCAAGAACCAACACATCCAACACCAAAGACCATGTGAAGAAGGTTAGGAAAACCTAAGCATTTGAAATGTTTCCCAAGAGCCAACACATCCAACACCAAAGACAATGTGAAGAAGGTTATCTTGGGCTCCAAAGAATGTTTCCATATTAACTTATGCTTGTTGAGGTAGGTTTCTATTAGAGCTTAGAAACTCACCTCCAAAACAAGATTGTATTGAGCAATCTATTATCGTGAGCCAAATTGTATTTCTTAGAGCTCTTGGTACAATTCTATATTTAGTCTCTCCATTTCGTCACAAAGATTTGAGAAACTATTAAGAATATTACTTTTACATGTTTAGAGAACGACTAGTTGCACCGAGTGTAAACGAGGTGCTTACAACCCAGTATGGGGGAGATCCTGTAACGGATGTCACATGTCACATGTAACGTTTTCAAAACTAATAAAATGTAAAAGGTAATAGTATGGGGGAGATCCTGTAACGGATGTCACATGTCACATGTCACATTTGTCACGTTTGTCACGTTACGTTACAACCCAGTATGGGGGAGATGTAACGTTTGTCACGTTACGTTACAACCCAATATGGGGGAGATGTTGTAACGTTTGTCACATTTGTCACGTTTGTCACGTTACGTTTCCATGTCGGCTCATAACTTATAAAAAATCAAAAATAATTAAAAATTTCATGTTCGCTCATAACTTATCAAAAATAAAAAATAAAAATAAAAAAAATTAAAAGAGAGGGATCCAATTTCTTGAGGGGTAAGTTTTTTCTTAATGTGTAAAAAATATAAGATAAAACAAAAAAAATTACACCTCAAGAAATTGGATCCCTCTCGATGCTTGATAGATCCGGGTTTGAGATGGATCTACCCTAGTTAAGATTGAAATGACAAAACTTGATCAACCACTTAGACAACCCATCCACTATTTGATATCTATGTTTTATATTTATTATTATTACTATCTTTTAAACATGATAAATAACTTATATATATATATATATATGTATATTAAATTTGAACTACTTTATATGTTTTGTTTTGTTTTATTTATTTATTTAAAATAATGAAAAAAAAGTTTTCAGATTTGGTGCATTTATAAATCCTGTCATTAGCGCTACTCTGTTTTTTATTTGTGTGCTTTGTTTTCCCGTGTTCACATTCACTTTCCCAGCCTGGGTGAGAAAATGGCTAATACCCTTAAGTCCAAAACCCACATTTTTTTAAACTTACGAAAAATAATACAACTGTGAACACCATATCATTTTCCATCATTGCGCTTCAGACTAGCATGTATCCCAGACTTGATGACTGTTTCACAGAGTAATACACAAGACTGGTGGAAATGGATATACAATAAAATTCAATTTTCATCATATGACATGTGACTTTTTTGTTCTTCTCAGCTGTTGAAACAGACAGCAATGGCCTCAAAATTCAATGGCATTGTAACGCTGCCTTCTCCTTCTCTAGCGGTTCTTGGATGTCAGAGAATTCGAAATCAGCAACAACTATGCAATCGAAATGTATGCAGAAGACTGAAAAATAGGTCACCCTGTCCGCAATGGACGGATGCTAGGTAGGTATCACGACGCAACAACATACACATGATTACCTGTGTTGATATAGATTCAAGGCTCTGACATGACATGACATGACCATCTTGAAAGTTTAATAGTTGCACATTTTATTTATACATATCATGGGTAAATTCCTGCGTGCAGACCTCAAAAAATTCTTCAGCTTCAAGAGTTTTATCATCCGAGGTATGCTCCAAGAAACTGTGTTTCAGAAGAGTCCACGGATTCCTCAGCGGAAAGTGGTATACATTTCTTCTTTCTATCACATGTTATGTTTCGTTTTTTTCATTAGGCTCTAAAGATGAATCCTCTTTGGAAAACAATCTCAGTTGGATTAGAAGAACAAATACAAAATAATGTATTATTTTATGTCTCTGGAGAGTGGCTATATAGACTGTCTATGGGACTATTTTGCTACGATCTTTTTTCCTAAATTTTTTAAATTCTTTTGAAAATATCCGAGAAACACTTCTATGTGATCTATTTCTTTTTAAATTTTCCCTTCCTTGCTACTTGAAAACATTTATTTATTTCCCTTCCTTGCTCCTTGAAAACATTTATTAGATTAATTAAGTCAACTTCAGTGGTTGTTGATTGGGTTTAGCCTGGGCGGTTGTAAGGAGTGGTATTTTCTCCACCCAAGATGAATTGCCATGAAGAATCTGGTTTACCTTTGGTACCATCCTGGGAATGAGGGGAAGTGCTTGGTGGGTTTGCATCATTTTAGCTCGATTCATATAATTTAGTAGTGCAACTCTACAAAATTATTCAAGGGTTTTAGTCACCTAGGCATATGTGTATTTTCTGTAGCGGAGTAAGCAAACAAAGTAAACTACTTTGCAGCCAACTGATAGGAGCTTCTAGTAAAAGGTCAACAAGCATGCAACTGGTTACTAAGCGGCCTAACAGCAGGAATAGCACCCAAGGATATTGGCCTTACTAATCTATCTGTAATGTCCCAGATCCCTATCCTTGAAATGGGGCTCCGTTACCATCTCTTAATGGATTTTTATTCCAGCCAATTATTTTTAATGCTGAAGCTCCGAGAGCAGCAATTTTTTCTTACAAGGAATACACTCTCATTGCAGTTGAAAGTTAGCTGAGAACCTTCAAATAAAATAGCAGAGACAAAATTACACAGCCAGCCACTGGCAGGAAATATATGCATATATCCTTAGCTGAAAATGCAAGAAAGCATAGCCATGACTGCCAGCACTTGCTTTAAATTACAGATACAAAGTTTTCAGGGAGAGAATATGCTAGGGCTAGGGCGTTCAAGCAATGCATTAGTCAAACAATGTCAAAACCACACAAGTGCTACATAGGATCATAGCCCATGTCTTGATAAAGTGGCATATGTATGAAATACTCCAATATCTTCTATGGTGTTCACACTAGGAGGTCTCCAACCATAAAAACACATTAATACTCATGCTGGAAACATATGCTAATAATAACCAACATGCAACCATGAAGAGAGAACCTAGCCATGACAACCTATCACGAAGGAAAAATGGATCTCCTCCAATCCATTGTAAATGCCATCATCATGAAGTTACCAACCTGCAAATCTCAGAATCGTGTGATAAGAATCACACATGCAATCTTCGTGCAATATGAAGGGTAACACCTAGCATTGCCTTAGTGGCTTGTTCTAACTATCTGCCTCAATGGCTAGGGGTGTGATGTCTGGAGGAAGGTGTTTATGTGTAACACTGTAAAGTGATTGATTTATGCCCCTAGAGTTTCCGGGATTATATTGTTGGATCAATTCATTGCAACAAAGTTTTTGTGATGTTATTTAGAATTGTGATGGTATGTTGGTGATGGGGTCCTACTAATGTGTTGAGGATGTACATATTGCATGATAGATGATTCCTTCAGCATGTTTGTGTCATTTGGCTGAGGTGGCACATGTATATGGTTTGTTGCAAATATGGATGGAGAACTTGATATTATTGACAACGTTTTGTTTGGTTCCAATATGATTTAGATGTGTGTTGATAGTGGAGGCCTTCTAGCTTGAGTGCCCTAGTCATTTTGGGTGTATTTCACACATGTTTTATGTTTTTATACCATATGTTGTGATTCTAGGAGTGCTCACCCTATGCACATGTTTGGAGGTCAATTGTAGTGATTCAACCATGGTTTGACCCCTATTTGACTTCATTGTTGGCTTCCATATGGAGTGTCATAGCTAAAGCAACCACATTTCACCCTCACACATGTTTATTATGAGGTTACTAGCCTAATGAGGTGGATTGCTTGGCTTAATGGCACACATGTTAAGGCGCTTGGCATATTTTATTCATATATTGGTTGATTTGATGAGACCTTCCCCTTTCGTCATCATGGTGATTGCTTCCTTACACGTGAATCCATGGATTGTTTAGGTGTTTGACTTCCTACACCTAGGGATATAACCATTGACACATATCTTGAGAGTTAGTTGCACCTTGGAGACTAAACTTGGACGATTTTATGGCTATTTTGAGGAGGATATCCACTTGGAGATGCCACATGTGCCACATGTGTGAGGTTTACCTGGTCTTTGGATGCCACACGCGTGGATGGAGTTGGTTATATTGCACATTTTAGTGGAGTGACCTTCGTTTGGAGGAGTTTGGGGAGTTAGTGTGTTGACTTGGTATTGTTGCCTACTTTAGGGGTGCGTCCCACCTCTAGGAGCTCTTTTACTTTGAGAGTTGTACATATGGCATAGCCACTAATATTTATTACTTGTTGAACTTGTCCATTAAGTTAGTTAGTTGGATATTGTTAGTTTATACATTCCTAGATTATATCTAGGGTTTTAGCTTGGATACTATTATTTTATTACGGATGTTTTGAACCTAAAACTCTATAAAAGCAAGGCTCCTCCATTTGTATTGGTTGTTGATGGTTTGGAGAAACTCTATGCTGGAACCTAATCCTAGAGATTACGGTTACCTTGTAAATATCATTCATACAAAATATGGAGTCGTAACATAACTCTTGGATGTGGAAACCAAATGTCACATCCAATATATATATATATACACGAGGCTCACGATTAATAAAAGCATCTCCAGTATTGGAGTTATCCTAGGCCTGTTAGTGGTATCGGAGCCTTGGTAATTTTAACCCCATGATTCCTTGGTCTGCACTGTCTTGAGTATTACCTCCCAAACTAGCATGTATGATTAAAGTCTTGAAGATGCACACTAGCCCAAGGGGTACCAAAGGAAATAGACCAATGTGACCACACCTATCCCCTCTCACTTTAGGTTGGCTCTTATCCAACTCAAGGGGGGTGTAACAACCCTCATATATGAATATAGGGAATATTTAATATAATAAATATAATGTAATTTAATATAATGTAAGATAATAAAAAGAAACATGAAAAAGAAGTAACGGAAAACGAATTTGTGAAGAGAAGGGGGGGATAAAAGGAGGAGAAGAAGTGAAGAGAGGGATCTTTTTTGTTTTTTGCATTTGGAAGAGGAGCTCTGGAGGAGAGGAAAGCAAGATAGCACTGGCATAGGGTTAATTGTTGGGGGCTTGGGGGCCTCAGCCATTGACTGGGGGTTGGTTGGGTGGAGAGTTATCCCCCCACCTTCAATTGCACACATTGGAGCTGTCAAGGTAATGGTAGCTGCTAGGTCATTTAAAATCAGGTATGGCTCCTTAATTTTCATAGTATAATTTCTGTTATTATTGATTAGATCCACTTTCTTTGTTAGATCTTCTATGCATGTTGTTTATTGTTTGTTACTCGGATTTATATGAGTTTACAGATTATCAGATCCACTGTTGGTATATGGTTTCATTTACATGTTGGTTCTTTGTCTTTTTATAGATTTATATGAATTTTGTGAGTCTTACATTTGGTATCAGAGCCCTAGCAAAGCCTTGAAGTATAGAGATATACACTAGAATGATGGGAGGATAAGGGAACCCACTCCAAAGGACTAGTGCCAATCTAATCTAGGGTAAATGAAGTCAATAGGTCACTAACTTAGAGGGCATTTGAACCTAAAACTCTATAAAAGCAAGGCTCCTCCATTTGTATTGGTTGTTGATGGTTTGGAGAAACTCTATGTTGGAACCTAATCCTAGAGATTACGGTTACCTTGTAAATATCATTCATGCAAAATATGGAGTCGTAACATAACTCTTGGATGTGGAAACCAAATGTCACATCCATATATATATATATATATATATAGATATGAGGCTCATGATTAATAAAAGCATCTCAAGTATTGGAGTTATCCTAGGCCTGTTAGTGGTATCAGAGCCCTGGTAATTTTAACTCCATGATTCTCTGGTCTGCACTGTCTTGAGTGTTACCTCCCAAACTAGCATGTATGATTAAAGTCTTGAAGATGCACACTAGCCCGAGGGGTACCAAAGGAAATAGACCAATGTGACCACACCTATCCCCTCTCACTTTAGGTTGGCTCTTATCCAACTCAAGGGGGAGTCTTCCCTAGGGTTAGGTTTTACTAGGGAAAAGGCATTGAGGTGCAAGGTGATTCCAAAAGGATTGCCCTAACAAAGGCTTGTAGTATAGAGATATACAATAGAATGATGGGAGGATAAGGGAACCCACACCAAAGGACTAGTGCCAATCTAATCTAAGGTAAATGAAGTCAATAGGTCACTAACTTAGAGGGCATTGCTTCAAAGATCATCCAAGACATGAGAGAGCTCTAGGCAACCCTAGCCTCAATGGATGTATTCGAGGGTTCAACTTGTAATCACAAGGGGAAGGACCAATCCCTCCTTTACTTCTTTCTTGAGTGAAACCCTACACTAGAGGGGTTAGAATTGCACCATCCGAATGAAAGACAATGTGAAAAAAAACTTCCCTCTATGCAATAACTCCAATTGAATCCAAAATAAAACCTTACCCAAGATCCAATCCAACTGGATAATCGTATCTTTTCAGTGGCTCAAGAAGAAATAACATGGACAGTGCTAGCCAAATATGATCTCCAATAGATAAGCATGATAGCAAGAAATAATGCGACACATTTATAAGAGAGAAACCCTTATACAAATTTACTCCAAGAAAGATTGTCAATTAGGCTCAAGAGAGAGCAAGTACCAAAAATCCAACCATGAGTTCAAATGAGGAAGAGGCTCTCTTTATATAGGAGAGTAGTCTAACTTCCTTTACAATAAATTATTCATTATCTTCCTAGATCTAGCCTAGGGTGGGGTAAAATAATACAAAAGCCCCACTTCTAACAAAATACTAACAAAGCAATAAAATAAAGTGGTCAAAGCCACATGCACAATACATAAGATCACGAGGCCCCAAACAAAGGGGGACGCCTCCATCAGACAATGAATCAAATGCCAAGTGATGATGCTATGTGGCCTCCAAAGGCCCATTCAACCAAATGATGTCCACATCAAGCCTCCAAAGACCCCTTCAAAAGGAAACTTCCTTAGTTGCCAATGTCCACATATGTCAACAAATCCCCAAGGAATGTTCTCAAGGGAACTCAACCAATCAAGTGTGTCCACAAAGCATCTAAAAGCTCAAATGATGTTCTCAAAGCAATCCACATCATGCTTTCAATATGGGTTGCTTCAAATAGGAAAGCTCTCAAAGCAATCAAAGGTGTCCATGAAGCAATCAACTCTGCCTCATGATATCAAAGGTGGGATGTTCCCTCAACATATGGCAATAGCAAGAGCTGGAAGTAACCCCTCATGTGCAAGACTTCTCCCAAAGTGGGATGCTCTTGCTCAAATACATGAAGTGATGGATAGGGCTCTTCCAAGGAGAGACATCCTCCATAACAAGCTCCCAATAAATAGGACGTCTTCATCAAATGTGTGCCCAGTAGCTCTAATAGAATGAATACTCCATCCAAATAGCATGAGCAGGAGTGCCACAACATCCAATGTTAGAAGCCCCATCAAAGATGCCAACAAAACTGATCGCTGTCTTCTACATAGCATATATAAGACCTTAAAGCTGAACGCTGCATGGAGTACAGGCCTGAAGGGCTGAAACTCTGGCACACATGAAGACTAAGGCGGAAAATGAAGGCCAAATCTGCTCCCAAGGTGTAGAATCTCTCCCAACTGAATGGTGTCCCTTCACAACTGTTCATACACAGGCTGACCCAATTTGGAGAATAATTGCTGTTCTTATCAATAAATATGCCTGGAATTGGATTACTGCTGACGGGGAGGTCAACAATAGGGCTGAGAATTGATTTTAAGGTTCAGGATGTGCCCAGGAATGGATACGAGGCTGTTCTCTGCTGTTTACATCCTCAGACTTACCAGAATTCTCCTCAGAATTGCCCAGAATGCCTTATAATGTGCCCAGATTTGAAGTTTAGGGCTCTTAGACTGCTGTTCATGCCCAGAATACACCCCTTTTTTGAAGAAAGGCTCCCAGAATTCATGTTTGATGCTGTAAGAGTGCTCTTTATGTCCATATCCATGCCCATAAGTGAGTCTTGAGGCTATTTTATGACTGCTGTTTGGGAGAATGGCTTCATAACACACCCAGATCTGAAATTGGAGGCTGTAGGAGGTCAAATATGGGCCCAACTGTCTAAAAATGCTCAACATTGCTAGGAAATAGCCCAGATAACCTTAAAATGTGCCCAGAACTGAAAACCAGCCCTAAGGTTTTCCCCAAAATCTGAGGACAAGGCTCTTTGTTGCTGATCCAATCTGCTACAACAGTCCAAGACTCGAAATACTTCATGAACATCAACCTTCCGACAACCTCATCATGACATGTCACCCCCTAGAGTGTGATCAACATCACATGTGGACACCTATACAAAATGGGGGGTAACACTGACTCACTGAGTACTATAGGATTCTGCTAGAGGCTAGACCTTTGTACTGCCTCCTCAGACCTACATACTGTCTCTACAAACCCTATTTCGAGTTCTATCTTTGCATATTACTCCTGTACAAATAGTGTATTACTCCTCAAACACCTCTGCGTATTACTCATTCAAACCTGCACAGGTGAAGCAGTCTTACTTTTAACCTCTGCATGGGAGTCTTCATAACTTGTGCATGGGAGTCTTCATATCTTATGTGTGGGAGTCTTCACCTCTCTGTGCTGCGAGGTATTTATTCCGGTGTATCACCTGTGCACGGATTCATTCTGGTATCGTATCACCTGTCAGTAGTATCGTATCACCTATGCGTGGTATCATGTAGACCTCTCCTATTGGTATTATGGAGACCGTGTAGACCTCTCCTTTTAATGAGTCTTGGAGCAAATGTGTAAGCTTGGAATTCCTGTAGTGTATGTGGTTGTTTTTGTTGCTAATACAGTTATAACATCACCAAGGGAAGAAAGAGATTTGTTGATAGATTGAGCTTCTTTAAGGCACTCCCCTTAAACACCTGTTTTTGCCATTCTCTCACTTCCTGCCAGATCAACAAGCCACAGCTTGCTCTTGGTACATTCCCCACTGATTAAGTTTTCTCCCTTTACGATCACACAAAGTACACAGTGAGAACGACTACTATGCTCATTGGCATTGGTGGAGCCAACAATCCTTGCATCTCTATAGGATTTATTTCAAGCTTTTATTAACAGTATGCCCTTGCTAAGTTGGGGATGCAAATAGATCACAAATCTGCTCATTGTAGACTTCCAATGCACTTCTCATAATATTTGTTTCCAAATCCATCAGTGCCAACAAGAGTAGCACCAATATCGTGTATTTTCATCCCCATAAGATTGTCGTCGAGAATACAATCCAGGAATCCTTCTTCCTTGATTTCATTCCAGAAATTTGAGAAGCCCTTCTTCTTGACCATCACCAAAGCCATTTTCGACTTCAAAAGGCAGGCAATGAGACTTTCAGTAGTGACAAAGAGCTTGTGCTAACATATTACCTCTGGTGAGAGAAGCACAGACTCTCGACTGTGTGTTTTTGGTGGTATTGTGAAAATTTCTAGCTCACTAGATCTTATACTTAAACCATTAATTAATTAACTCTTTGAACTATTGAAAAAAAACCCTCTAATAAGCAACCATAAACAGAGAAAACCACAACACAAGATGCACAAAGATTTACCCTGGAAACCCCAATCCTTCGGGGAAAAGCCAACAAATGTTTGTCTTCTTCTTATTGCAAGATTTGATTACAATAGCATTACACAGTGTTATCGGAACCGGACCGGAACCGGAAAAACCGGCCGGTCTGACCGGTTTATAGAGGTAACCGGTCCGGTCAGGGACAAAAACCGGTTGAACCGGGTACTGAACCGGCTGAACCGGCCGGAACCGGTCAAAACCGGCCCGAACCGGCCGGTCCGTACAGTGGACCCATGAAACTGATTTTTATTTTTTTTAAACACACAAAAAAGTTTTCTATGCTTCTATGATTAATTTATTGTTATTCATTAGTACTATGGTTGCCATTTCGAGCCTCTTTGTTGATGTACTTTGGTTCAGAACCTCAGAGATGTATTGCACTGGGTGCTGTTTTGGTTATTTGCACCCATACTTGCTATATATATGAGAAACTTTGCATATTTGTGTATTAATGGTTTGGATTCATATGTATGCACATGAATATATATGTTTTTTACAAAATATGAATATTTTATGTATTTTTTAGTCGACCGGTTTTTTTCCGGTTCCGGTCTGGTTCACATTTTGGGCTTCGCCGGTTCGATGACCGGTCCGGTTCTGATAACATTGGCACTACAGTAGTCCTTCGGATAAACTCTCCGGATCTGGCCTGAAACACACAGGATAGACAAACCCTAGATCCACCCTGGATCCAATAGACAACAGAGAAGTAACTCTTCCCTGGAAAAACTGTGATCTCAACCTAAGATCTGGACTGCTCACTACAAGAGGTAACTTGTCTCTTACAACTGTGATCATGACCACTATAGAAGATCTCCTTTACTCCTGTGATTGTGATGCTAAAATCATACTCTAAGGTTCCTTTTATAATCTCACACTCATGCAAATACCATGGGCCCTCCAATACCATGGGCCAACTAAAACCATTTACATGAGGTGTTATAAATCCACCTTTACAATATATGTCTAGGAATCACCTCGGATCCTTCTATGTCGCTAGACACCCCCAACATAGAAGTACCCGCCGAGATACAAAAACTAAAACTCCCTCCTAGTGAGGAAAGTACTTCTGGAGACACCACCTCTAGGATCAAACACATCCGTTGCCGCTGCAACAACTCCCTCTAAACTGGAACACTCTGCTCCCTCTGCACTGGAACAGTTTGCTGCAACCTGCATTGCTAAATCTTGTTCATCCAACTGTGTAAACTCCTTCCAAGTGGGTCTACTAAGATGAAGCTCCTGCTCTCTCAGTGACACTGGATGCCACTCTAGACTCCCTCTGAGTCCCTGCAAGCTCCCTCTATAGCTGCTCGCCATCAATACTGCAACTACACAGCACCTCTGTCGGTGTTCTCATGTCCATAGCAGGTGCCAAAAATTTACTGCCTTCAGTAAAAACAATTGTTCAGTCACAGCCCCCTCAAGCCCGCAAGATCTATTCTCGTGAAATCCCTACTCTGCCATCACACTTCTAACCTGGTGGCTGCACGTTTTTTATTTTTAGGCCTGTTGCTCGAAAATCACTGCCCTTGCCTGGGCTGTTTTCCTTGCTGTCTGTCAGCGATTCCCAGCAGCCTCCTGCTGCTGCCCGCGGCATGACTAGCGGCTGCAAATTTTTCTTCACCTGTTGGTGGTTTCCCTTGGCTGGCCTGTGCTCACTCTATTGGTTCTCCATGCATGGTCTTTCCTGCAGCACAAGCTTCACGCCACCATGGTCACTCTTTTGCAGCCACCTTTCTCCCTCCATTGGCAGTTGTTCTTCGCGAGCCGACGTTACCACCTGTCGACCGCTGCTTTTCCTGTCAGCTCATGCTCCTGTGAGCTGGATGTCTGGTGGTGCCAACTAGAAGGGCTAGCTTTCCGGATTCTATGTGAGCCGAATATCCATATTCTGTGTGAGCTAGATAGTTACCCGGATTCTGTGTGAGTCGGATGCCCGGATTCTGTGTGAGACGGATGCCTAGATTCTGTGTGAGCTGGATGAAGTCCAGTAATGACATAAGGTTCGAAAGGACAATGAGGTTGTACCTACTAGTAGATGCTATGCTATGATTTTGAGGCCCTGAATGCATGACGTGGTTGATGGCTTGCTCATACATAACTTCTAGTGATGGATAGATTCGTGAAAGTCAACAAGTCAATGGTCAAAGAGTACAGACGTGTAGTAGCAGTATTGAAGATCGTTCCAGAAGAATACCTTCCTTGCTAAGAGGGAGTGTTGATGTTTTATGTAGCTTCAGAAGATATTCTTATTGTATTTGATCAGGTCATAACCCTAAAAGAATAATGCTAAAACATACTTGTAATATTGTCTCAAGAAATCAAGTGAAAATAGACAAGTCGGCCCCACAGGAATCGCTGGGTAAAACTGCCTCAGAAAAGTCGGCCCAGTCACCTAGTGAAATCAGCCCTATAGTGAAAAAGTCAACCAGAAAAGAGTATAAATAAAGGGGGAGCTCTCCTCATTTCAATACACAAGAAAGTTCGCTCAAGCAAGTGAACAAGTGTGAAACTCTAGAGGAGCAGAAGCAACAACATTGTGAAGACATCTTTTGGGTTATCTCCCTTGTTCTTAGGAAGACTATTCTATCGAGAAGTTATTCTGTATCTTTCGCTCGTGTATCTATTATTCCGGGATATCTTTATGTGAGAGAGAGCTTTAGCTCTTCGTTGTATTGACATTGTACTTTGTTGACGAATCTATATTGAAGAAGTTCTGCTCGGTTTTCTTCCCCAAGAGGATTTCCCAGGATAAATCTTTGTGTCTTTCTGTGCATGGTTGTTCTTTCAGTGATCCTTATATGCATGCACTTAATGTTTATGTGATTGGAAATGTCCTAAATGTTTGACAAAGTTAATAACATCTAACTGCTAAGAAAAATTCAACACTCTTTTGATGTATTACTCCGCTTGGTCTCCTAGAGCAAAAATGATGATGCCGTCATCCTTTGAAGAAAGCCTTACCTTGCTAAAATGGAGGACATTGAGGGACAAGCACATCCTTGGGGTTAGTTGGGGCATGATGCCCTCCTTTAGGCTCAACTTTTCACTTGGTTGAAGCCATTTACATCGATTTATCATTATTTTATGTCTTTTTGAGATTTAGGCCCCGACTTGTGGGTGACAAACCCTAATTTTACAATTTTCTATTTTTTAGTAAGATAGGCTCTAAAATTGAAGAGGCTAGGTTGCTCCATTTAAATAAAGAGCAACCCCCTCTCATTTGTAACAAGACAAGGGTTCAAATATGATCATTTTACTTTTTATCTTGGTCTACATGAGCTTCTAAGGCTAGCACACCTCTCTTTTTGGCATGTTCTCTTGCCATGAAGGCTAAATGATGATGTTCTAGGGTTTGCTATCTCTCTCAAGGTTGATCCAAGTGAATGGTTGTTATAACTTGTGGCTAAGTTGTTACAAACATAAAGTAGTATATAAATATATCAATAAACATTCATAATACTTAATAATTAAATAAATTAATTGTAAACATTAAGTGAAAGGTTGCATCCTTTCACATTTAGTCATGAGAGGACTATTTAAAAGTCCCTGTATGTATTCTAAAATCATCTCATATTTCGATATATTTCTTATCCTTGTCCATTTATGGAGTATTTATCTATTGACACTGAATGTTTCTTGAGTAATGAACTTTGTTCGTTTCATTTGGTATTGGAGCAAGTTTGATCCTGTCTGTGGCAATAATTCTCAGACCTGGCCTTTGGCCACAAAAAATCTGGTCCTTGACCACAACCGACCCTTGGCCATTCTAAAGGTTTGTTTCAAAACTCAGTGAAGAAGAATTAAATCCATTACAAGGACATTTTAAAGGGGAGACCAAACAAATTAAAAAAATCCGTGATCCTGTTGAAGCAAAGTAAAATTTTGCTGTGAATTATATATAAAATATATATAATATAAGTCTCTTCATCAATTTGGCATCGAAAGGAATCCATGGTAAAGATCAACAATTGGCATATGCTATAATTAGAAATATCATTGAATTCACGGGGATAGATAGAGTATCAACATCTTTCTGAAGTTGGATGCCGATTAAGAATGGTGCTCTGTTGAAATCGCTGCCAAAAAAAGAATTGCTGCCAAAAATCAAATCGTTGGGACTAATTTTTTTTCAGTTTTTTTATTGAAGAGATAATTTTGTTTTCACTGCCATACGTTGTAGATTCTTGAAGATCAACCATTGCAAATCAATTCAGAAATAAGCTCCCAGGGTTTTAGTTTTGAATAATTGTGACTCACACACTTGCAGTCGTACCATCTCCAAACTGCCCCACCTCCATTTCATCCCATTTCCCCACTCCATCGCCACGTCCATCCTACACTCCCACATCTCCCTCGTGCTACTCATCCGCACCCTCCTCGTGTCCCACACACCATACCTCTGCCCTCACTCCACATGCCATACATCCACTACTACCTGTGCCACCGGATACCCCTCTCATCCACACTGCCATCCGCTACCGTTGCTCACTGCTTCCCTCCTACGCGTGCTCCCACAACACAACTCCCCCTCATCATTTACACGCTATGATCCTTATCCCTGCACCCATCGCTGCCTTCCCATACACGCCACGTTCCTTATCGCTGCGCCCTTATCCTTGTGCCCATCGCTGCTCAACCGCCCACACTCTATACGCCTTGCTTTCCCTCATCCATCACTCCTTTCCATCCCTTCCATCTCCCACGTCAGCTCTCTCCAACGATTCTCCCAACTCCTCTCCTGCACTGCGCCATAACACCCTCATCTACCCTCCACTTCCTCCCACTCTCACTCTCCCACTCAGAGCGATACTGTTCCTACGCGCATGTGTTGAAGAATGTAACTTCGGAAGATATTCTTATTGTACTTCCTTCGGGAAATATTCATATTGTAATTGATCATGTAAAAACCCTAAAAGAAATCAAGTAAAATAGACAAGTCGGCCCCACAGAAATCAGTGGGTAAACTGCCCCAAACAATGGGCCGTATGCCCCAAACAATGGGCAGTCTAGCCCAAACAATGGGCAGAGCTGCCCTAGTGAAGTCGACCCTATAGTGGAAAAGTCAACCAGACATGTGTATAAATAAGAGGGTCGAATTGCTCATTTGGATCATCACAATTTCACTCAAGCAAGTGAATACGTGTGCATGGGAGAGTAGCTGTAGTCGAAGGAAGCTTATGTTTCGGTTTTATATCTTATCTTATTCTTGTGATCTTTGTGTAAGAGCCTTTAGCTCTTGAGGTACTAGATTGGCATTGTACTTGTGACGAATCTATATTGAAGAAGTTTTGCTGGGTTTTTCCCGTGAGAGGGTTTTCCCAGGGTAAATATCTGTGTATTCTTGTTTATGCTGTGCTTGTCTATCTTTCAGTGATCCTATTGCATATGGTTATAGTGATAATATATAAATTGTTGAATATCTAACATAACCATCCTTGAAGTATCAAAATTCTAACATGGTTTCAGAGCTAGCCTGAAAGAAGACTTTGTGCAGTCGAAACTGTCGGAAGTGAAAACTAGGGTTTCTTGTTTTGGAGGCTTTTCACCATAGTTTGAATTGAAAAGGAGGACAAACCAATTCACCATAGGAGGGCGCATTTCTCTGTGAAGGAATATTCCAGATTCGAGAATTTTGAATTTTGACCCAGTCACTACTACTCGGGAAATCCAGGGCATCAGATTTTTGAGATTTCTGTCCATAGATTTGGCTGCAGGAAGGGTTTGCTCAACTCGCCTTAGGGAGGTGCATCTTTCCCTCCACTCAGATTTGCAAGATTCCAAAGTTAGAAAATTAGGGTTTCTCTAACAAACCCTAGGTCAATCAGGAAGCAGATTTAAGGTCTTAAAGCAAGCTCTTGGTTGGAGCATCTCTATTTTTAAGCACTATTATCTTTATTTCCATTTGAGGTTCTCATTTTATCAAAATGACAAACAATACCAAGCTTGAGGATAAGCTTGAAGGAGCTGATAACTTTCGAGCCTGGAAGTATAGAGTACTGCTCATTCTTGAAGAGAATGATTTGTACAACTATGTTAAGGAGGAAGTTGCGGAGACAGAGGGAGATGAAGATAGGGCTAGACACAAGAAGAATTTTGTTAGGGCCAAAAGGATCATTGTTGACTCCATTAAGGATCACTTGATCCCCCATATTTCATCATTGAAGACTCCCAAGGAGATGTTTGATGCATTGAAAAGACTATATGAAGGAAAAAACATTAATAGGAAAATGACCTTGAGAACTCAACTCAAGGGTGTGAAGATGCAAAACTCAGAAAGTATCGAATCCTATTTCACAAGGGTCTCCCAAATCAAAGTACAATTAGAAGCTATTGAAGAACATGTTGAAGAAACATAATTGGTGATGACTACATTGAATGGTCTCCCAAGGTCATGGGAATCATTCGTCCAAGGGATTTGTTCTAGAAGGAAGCTCACCAAATTCAATAGGCCATGGGGAAATTGTACACAAGAGGAAGCCAGAATTGAAGCTAGAGAAGGGAAGATGGGTGAAGATGACAATCAAGCCTTAGCCGCTCATTCAAAGAAGAAAAAGAGCAAGAAAGAAGAACACTCTCACAAGAAGCCTAGAAGATTTCAGAAGAATCATAGACCTCATAAGGACTACTCTAATTATAGATGTTACACTTGTGATGAAAAGGGACATCTTGCAAGAGATTGCCCCAAAAGCAAAGACCATAACAAGAAAGGAAAGAAGTAGAGTAGTAATTGATGAGCAAGAGGGAGGCTTGTACAAATTAAAAGGTCAACCAAATCAAGCATTGGTTTATGATACTATAGAACCAAGTGAACTATGGCACAAAAAGGCTTGCATATATATACACTACAAGGATTTACCGATCAAAATGGTGACTGGTCTACCCAAGATCTAGACAAAACATGATGTGTATGTAAAGGACGTGAAAAATCCGTTTCCAAGCAAAATGAGATCTTGAATCTAGTACACGAGGACCAAGGATGAAGACTTCAGAAAGTTCTAGGCTAGACGAAGAAGAAGATCAAGGTCTCCAGAATCAGATAATGGAGCAGAGTACGCTTGCATAAACTCTCGTGACTTCTGCAAGAAGGCAAAAACTAAGAGGGAGCCTACAAAACACATGAAAGATAAGTATTTACTGTCATTTGAATTCTTGAGTATTTTGAAGGATATTGCTCATAACAGTTACATGTAGATCTGTGATACAGTTTTTTTTTATGCATTTATATATGACTAAGATTGACTAGCAGTAGGCTCATGTAGTGCATGTTATGGGTAAGTGGCCTATAGTGCTGCACAACTACCCATGAGCCTGTTATCACATATATAGTAGCCGGGCTACCATACATTATATTTTTGATTCCAGTACACTATTCAGCCAGTTCCCTTACATTGAGATGCTGAGATGAGCATCTATATTGGATCACTATCAGATTTTGGACAGTAGTTGTATTTCCCATGCCATGACTGAGTCTCAGGACACTCAGAGAGATGACCGATATAGCCATTATACCATTTGTACAGAGCAGTCAATAGTGCCCAGAGTTACAGCAGCAATTTCAGAGGACAGATGATGGTTCAGATGATGAGCATTCAGGTATATGACTCAGCAGGTATATCATAGTGTTGTGGTTATATTGCTTTTATACTTATCCTTATGGCATGTCTTAGCATTTAGTGTCACGATCTGGCGATCATATAGATATGTGGACCTTGTTGATCTTATTATATATATTATATTGTCCCTACTCAGACTTAGAAGTTCACTATTCATACTCATTGGTTTTACCCTCCTTAGGGAGAATAGAGGTGATCATTCCACCATACCTTGGCTTGCTAGTGTTGGCTCCATTATTCATTGTCTTCATCCATCCATTGCCTACCTTTTAGTTTATCACCCTGACTTACTACTTGACTAGTGGCATGGAGGACTTTTCCCCACTGTAGCGTCTGTATTGGATGAGTTTCCCTGTTTATTGTGTCTCGGCTTTGAGTTGGTGACAAAACTTACCTATGGTGAGTTGGATTTCCTTGTGAATTCCCCCTAGTCACTAAAGATGTGTTGGCTAAACCTGAAACTTTTAGTGCTGCCATGAATACAAAATCTGGAAAAATGAAATGCTATATCTTGTATGAAAAGCCCGTTCATGCAATGTGTTTCTAAACACACATGAATGAAAGGCATGCCAAATGAAAATGACCATGAAAATAAAATGTTATATCTTTTGGAAATGTAAATACCTAGGTAAACAAGCTGTCTGTGACACACCTAGAAGTGCTCAGGTAAACAAGTGCCTTAAAAACACACCTGCAGCAGAAAGCCTCAAATAAATGTAAATCTATGCAATGTGTTTATAAACACACATAGATCAAGGCTATGGAAACTTCAGGCCCAAAAGCAATGGAACTTAAATGCTATATCTAAATAATTGCTGGCCTCATTTGTATTATGGATTGTGCGCATCTGTTAAAGGTGAATAAACCCTCTTTGAACAACTCATCCATTTGTGAGACACCGCCATTCCTTGTGTTGTTGCTCATTCAGTATATACTATGGTTTGTATTCCCTTTCCCTGTTCCAAAGTGTCACAATGTTAAGTCAGTCAAGTCATCCCTTAGCCTAGCCAGTTATTTTAGCCTTCACCCTTCACTAGCAAATTGATCACAGCTATGAAGTGAGTATGGTCTTGAAAGTCTAGTCTGAGTAATAATAATATGACATTATATATTTGGATTTAGATCGCCAGTTATGATTACTTTGTGTTATAATTGTTATTTGAATAAGTTGTAAAGCATGCATTAACCTTTGACACTTTGCAGCAGCTTCTGATTACAGTCTGAGTTATATTTGGTCATGTTGACTTGGTCAAACCTAGTTTGACCAAGGTCAACCATATGACATGAGATGGTTGGACCTTGTGATGATACAGATAGATGATATATGGTCCATGTACATGTACATGATGGTTCTATGCAGCAGATACAGGGTTATGATGATGATTTATGGTTTACAACATTATTTGATCATTTACAGATTATTATTATTTCACCTGTTCCGGTATATTGGATATATTATATGATCATGCATAGATTCATATGGTGTATGAGTACACATCTTGGATAGATTTGGACCTTCTGAGTCCAATGAGACAGTCTGTTTTCAGTTCCGGGCAGTTACAGTGATGATTGAGCCTCAATAGGCTATCCCAGTGCAGTTTTGGTCTGTTGGAGACCTTGTCAGAGCAGAGATGGTTTTTATTTGGTTGACCTAGGGCGCTGTGTTTGGAGGGGGTGGTCCAGCCACTTGTTTTTACCATATTACCCCCCTCCCGGACACACTGGTGCCCTCACCTTGATAGCATAGGCACTCCAGGAGGCAGTTTGGGGCAGTTTCACGCTTCCCGAGGCATTTCAAGATTGGTAGAAATGTCTACAGAGGAATTCAATTTGGGCTACTGAGGCAAAGTTTTGGCATGGGATGATCAGTGATGATGAGTGGGATGTCTTCCACACCTTCTCCAGCAGTTTTAGTTTCATCGGGACCCGCATCCATCACTTATGGCATTTTCTGATGATTTCTGAGGCCTCCTAAGGCCCACGATTTGTCCATAGAGGCACGATTTGGTATATTGATGACTATTTTATTATTATTGTGCTATGGGGATTGACCAAGGGTGTCTAAAATTACCCCTTGGACCCACCATAAGCTATTTATTATATTTGGTCATCATGATTTGGTGGGATCCCCTCTCCTAGGGCGATTTTGTTCACTTACGATTATATTTTATTAGTGATCCATGTATTTTATTATTGAGCTCATCTCAACCATTGATTAGACATTTGTATCTTTTAATCTTAACCACTCATTCAAAAAGTGGTTAGGGTTTTGATGCCTCTCCTTCCTATTTAAAGGAGAGAGCTTCTCATTGTAAAGGGGACTTGTGGCTTTGGATTATTGGAATAGAAAATTATTATTGCATCTATCTCCAGTGTTGTGGTGAATGTTTTTGGTGTTCGTTCGTTGGTTCTTCCTTTGCACTGAGTTATTGGAGATCTTGTTTTGCCATATCTTTTGTACCACGTTTTTGCATCTACAGGTGGAGGCCGATTTGCTTTGAGGAGGAAGTATTGGTAGGGGAAGACTCTCCCTACTTCTTCTTTGGATCTCTTCGTTGGTAACAGGGAGTATTACTGTCCCAGGACCTTCTATTTCATGTTATCATTGCATTTTACTTGTATTTCCTCCATACTTGATCTCTCTGATTGAAATCGATTTCCTTGGATTGACAGGTAGAGGAGAGCGCACTTGTGGGCTAGGGCATCAATTCGGCAAGCAAAATCAACAATCTCTCATTTGATCTCTGCGGGAATCTTCCTCAACATCAAGGCATCTCATTCACATCACTCAGGTATGATCTCAAGGTAATTTCTTTCCATGATCTATCCACTTGTATAAATATTTCAAACCCTAATTAATCAAAACCCCCATGTTTACATTTTCTTAGATCTACTAAGATCTAGTGGCTTCTTGGGTATAATATTGAAAACCCACCTCTATAGTATCCACAGCATCCCGGATCTATAGTTTGGTGAGGATTGGCCTCCATTTGATCCCCTTCCCAAGCCAACTTAGCCTCTCCAAGTGAGGTCGCACTCCTTGGGGAAGGTGAGTTACCCTAGATCTAGTTGATGGGTAGTTGAGATTCCACTTGATTCGTAATCTACACATCCAATAACCTACCCCTACACTGTCACTTTTTTGATTTCTACCTTGTGGGCCCTATTCCATGTTTTAAGGGATTTAATCCCATTTTTGGACCACTTGGTATCTTAAAACTCAGATCTAGTAAGATCTAGCCATCGGATTGCCTTGAAATTGTAGATCCGTACTCTCACTTGATCAACCTACTTGGATCTAAAATTCGGATGTCATTGGACTTGTCTTGATCCACTTATCCCCATTTTTACCCTCCCTGGGCAAAGTCGCACTCCCTTGGAGATTGGAGTTGGTCCACTTCTAGGACGTGGGTACATGAGATTGTAGTGGATTTGGAATGGGCATAATTCAAAACCTAGGTCTAGTTGGTCACTTCATCAAATCTTACCTTGGGGATAACATTCCTTGTTTTAAGGGATTGTGGTCCACTTAGGTCAAACCTTGAATCTCTAGATCTAGACCCATTCATCCATCAAACCTTTAATTGCCCACTTGTCTCATGCAATAGGAGTCATCAACCACAAGTTAATTTCATTTGACTCCATTATCCCAATTCCCAAGGCACTGATCTCTCTCCAAGTCAATTCGACTTTCCTAGATTGTTGGATTAACTTGTGGTTTGATCCTTGTTTGGTGGACTAAACCCTTTGATGTCATCATATATCATGATCAAGCTTGTCACATGTACTAGTTAGCCCCAATTTAACCCCTAAACTACTCTGCATTGGACACGGTTCCCAAGGCAGTGGATTTTCTAACAATTGACTAGTACTTTAATCCTGGATCTCATTTCAAATATTATAAGTCATTCTCACATCAACAATGAACCAAAGCTATACTCATTGAACCCCTTACTTGTCTTGTGACTTCATCCTTAGGTCTAGGATACACCATACACCTTACAATACTTCACTCATACTTAACTTTGATTTGGTGTTTTGGTTTGATCTCTCCTGTCGGGACTAGATCTGGGTCTCCCCCTTTGTTGTCTAGGCTAGATAGCATAAAGTGAAGGTTGCCTCGACTGGCGTGACAACCATCTATTGGAGGTCGAGGTGATCGTGGTTGCACCTTTTGAGTTGCCCTTCCCTATTGCCATCCATTAATGGATACATCCATAGGGGTAACTACAGTTTAGGTGATAACAGAGCCCTTGATGGACCTAGTCTTGGATGGAACCCCTTTGCTAACATGTTGAGAGCAGTGCACGCTCTTAATAGTATGTTCTGGTAGAGATGGAAGGCATCTAGATAGTTACCGTGTGTATACGGGATATGGATGAGTGTTGTGTCGAGGCATTGGCTAAAATGAATTGTTACATAATTGTGTGAATTATGAACTTGTCATTAAAATGTCAATATGATTTGATGATGTTACTAATCATACCACTGAATTTGACTTGTAGGAAAAATCGTGTGCCATGACCTACAAGAGAAGGATGATAAGACTTGTTCCAAAGAACAAGTGATGAATGTTCAAGTAGATTTACAAAATCAAACATACTATAGAAGTGCAAGGTGTTGTCGCCTAAAACACACTTGATCACGGGTAAGTCTCCCAACCGCTATGTGTGTTCTTGAGGGCAACTATGAGTGTAGAACCCAATGTCACCTCGATCCTAAACTCCTCCGTTTGGACCACAACTCCTAAAGGTCAAGGGGGGTTGTCCCTACTTACTAAGTTTCTTTTAAGAGTTGTAAATTTTTCAATGGCAAGCAAACGTGCAGAGATGCAATAGTTTCAATGACAAGCAAACCTTTCTTAAACAATTAACCGATTGTAAATGCGAGAGAAAATAAACAATTAACCAACAAAATCAGTGCCTACTTTACATGGGCTATGGAGTCACAAAAATAACACAAGATTACAGATTCTTTAACAGCATCAATTCATTTACTGACTATCAAAATATCACATTAAACACCAATTTGCAGAAGGTGGACAATTTAATGAACAAAGATGCACGTAACACGGAAGAACCAATAATCCAAATGCTTTCAAAGTAAAGTATTGTAATCAAGATAATAATAGTAGTGTTTTGCAAATGGTCCTCTAAATTTTAGTTTATTTTAAGTCTCACTTCAACTTAGGGGATTATGGTTTGTGCAAGAAAACTAATGCTACTCTATGTGTCTACCCCAAGAAATTATCTCTTTCGACTTGAGAGAGCTTGTTGGGTGCTCAACAAGAGAACACAAGGTTCTCAACTAGCTCCACGGGTCAACCCCAAAACTTGCTGGGTGCTAAAATGGAGGACACAAAGTGCCACGAGGCTCCCAATAGCCTCTACCCCACTAGCTCCATAGGTCAAGTCCCTTTTTCTCAGTATCTAGTTAAGATGAATTTCCGAGTGCCTATTATTCTAGCCAACACAAATCCTTGTCCTTTCTTGTCACCCAGGATCGGTCGAACCGGCAAGGGGAGTGAATACAGGAAGAATCAGGGCACAATTTATTTTTTAACCTTTAATGAATGAGCAAAAACCAAAGTACAGTGCAAGCCAATGCGATTTTACAAGGGAGACAAATCCTTCTCACTTGTAAGGTGTGGGCAAAATAAAACACAAGCCAACGCGATTTTACAAGGGAGGCAAAGCCTTCTCACTTGTAAGGTGCAGACAAATAACTTAAAGCAAAAAGAGTTAGAAAGTAAACTACTAGCCAGCACGATTTTGCATGGATGGGCAGAGCCTCTTTTCATGTAAGGTGTGGGCAAATTAAAATGCAAGCCAACGCGATTTTACAAGGGAGGCAAAGCCTTCTCACTTGTAAGATGCAGGCAAAGTAAATTAAAACAAAAGGAATTATGCTAAACCCAAACCACTCAACAATTACAATGCAAGGGTGGCAATGCCTCATCACTTGCATGCAATGGAAGGCAAATAAAACTAAGAACTTGAACTTAAAACAAAATACAAGAAATCAAGCTCAAAAGACTCTCTTGGACTTGTTACATTGATATAGATTTCAACACTTAGTATTTGAGAGAAAATGAGAAGGAAAAGAGTATTTTTGACCGTTTTCTTACTAGTGGCTAAAATAGTAGCTTGTGGATGCCCTTTATGCTTGATGATGGCCAACTTTGGGTAGCATAACACCCTTAAAATGTACAGACCTGCTGAAAACCAACAAGCAAAATGTCATAAAAAATGCCCAAAATCACTCTTGGGCAATGTTAGTTATATCATAAAAAATAATACAAAAATTTCTGAAATTTTTATGAGTAAATTTGCACAAGATAAGGGCATGTAAATGAGATTTAAAATATGATTTTAATATGGAAAAACATGCAGAAACAAAATGCAGAAAATTAAAAGAGAAGGAAAGAGATTGTGCTCTTTGTTTTTCTAATGCTTGAAGTAGTGGGGTATCCTACCAATGAAGTCCACTCTTCAATCCAAGTAACCTGCAACTTATAAGATATTTGCTACACAATTAAAGAAAATGTGATATCCTAATGATGAGCTAAGAAATCATGAACTTCGACCAAGAAACGTATGAAGTTCTCAACTACAAAACAAAAACTCATAAAATCTATGGCAAAAATGCCACAAATCTTACCAAAGCAAAAAAATTTGCTTGTTTGGCCTCCCCAAGCTTGAGTAGCTATGAAGTGTAGAAGCAAACCACCATAGAGCAACCAACACAAGATCTCCTCCAAAGAATTTTGTTAACTAAGCCAAATGGTTGAAAATTACAATGGCCCAAATGGGAGCAAAATGGAAGCAAGAGAGAGTGAGAAAATAGCAAGAGAGCAAGAGCATGAGAGATTGTAACCAAAATGAGGAAGAGCCTCCTTATAAAAGAAAAGCAAGGGAGAGAGCCCTTGTGCATGCTTGCCATTTGTCACTTGAAAGAGAGGGGGCCTAAGAGAGGAGGTCGCACTTGCTCAAGGAGGGCGTACTTGCTAGGAGAGGAATTAAATAATGAGGGGGGGAACCCCCTTCTAAGGTTTTAAACTTCAATGCTATGGTAAAAGGGGGGGAATCCACCAAAGTGGGACCCCCTCTCTTTGTCTTTTACCCAAACAACACATTTCATGAGAGGAGGGCGCACTTGCTAGGGAGACAACTTCACAACACTTGAAACACTTGCTTGGGGGGCTCCTCTTAGCTTTTGATTTCATCTTAGGTACATATTATGACATTAGGAAACAACTTTTCCACCTCCCAAGTGACTTTAGGCACTTTTCCAAAATTTGTGTTACTAATTAATTGCCCAATTTCCTGATTTCCTTGACTGACTTGGGAAAATGTGTTCAAAACGTTAGCAAGACTTGTCCGAATGACTTTAAACTTGGTCCAAGGGTGTAGGAGGTCTCATGCCATTTATCTTGAGTACCCATACCTCTATACAACATTATAAAGGACCATTTATCCCTCTTTTACATTACAACATTTTATGTTGAGGGACATTTTTTAATCACCAAAAATTAAAAAATCCTATGTAAAACTTAATGAAATTCCACAAGACTCTGGATAATGTCTAGCATGGTAATATAGAACATTTATAGGCTCTAATCACCCCATGCACTCGATCATTAGAACGCCTTTCACCACTTTGGAGGTATTTTTGAGTGAAAAACTCAAATAATTAAAATCACTAAAAATGAATTTTAATTATCCAAGTGAAAAAACACTCGATGAAATGACTTCCCTAATGATAAAGTCATAGGTAACTAAGTTACACAAAATTGACCCTCATGCTGACGTATCATTACAAAATCCCCTGCAGGGGTGCGAAAATTTCATGGAGAGAAGATAAGAAGAAGAGCTGCCTCGCTTGAAAAATTCACTAGGTACTTCTTTTTCATCTTCAAGGCACATTGAACATGTGCATGGTACACCGTTGTCCACTGAGTTGGTTTTGGTGGTAAACATTTTGGCTCCAACTCGGGGACGTGTGCTTGATCGTCGGAAAGCATGCGCGAACCTCTAAATCTGCGATAAGAAAACTCAACATGCCAAACATAAGCAACATGTGTGAAATGATAGCAAAAACGAATGCATATATTACAAAACGAAGAATGTTATAATACATAAATACATCTAAGTCTATGGAAAAAATATAGCAGAATTAAAGAACAAAAGAGAAAGGTTAGAGATACGTTACAGAGGGTACCCCTTTTGGGCACCAATAACTCTTCATTTGAAAAATAACTTGAGTTGTTTCCCATTCACTGGCAAGTTCATGGGTTCACCATCCAAATGGCTGAGGTGGAAAGAATTTGGCCCTGCTCCATCCCTGATGACAAATGGGCCCATCCACAAGCTGTCAAATTTTCTATGCTTTCCTGTCTTTTCCCTTCTTTTATTCCATAACAAAACTGTATCTCCAATACTGAAAACTCTTTGCCTTGTTGTCTTGTCAAATGCCCTTTTAACCTTTTCTTGGTTCTTATAATTCTGCTCACAAGCCTTCCTTCTACTTTCATCAAGTTCCATTATCTGATTGACCCTGTTTTCCACTGCATCTTCACCTGAAATAGATGTTTGAAGTAGACCATATACTGGAAGCCTAAGGTGCACTGGTAACTGAACATCCAAACCATAAACCAATTCAAAAGGACTTTTCCCTGTAGAAGCTTTCTTCGTTATCCTGTCGGCCCACAATGCATATTTAATTTTGCTATCCCATGCTTTCTTGTTTTCCCCAACAATTTTCTTGACTATGGATTAGATTTTTATTACTTGACTCTGCTTGACCATTTCCTTGAGGATAGTAATTTGATGAATGAGACAGAATAATGCCATATTCAAAACAAAAAGATGACATTTTTGCTGAGCTAAAGGCTTTTGCATTATCTGTTGTTATCTTTGCTGGCACCCCAAATCTTGTTATTATTTTATCTTCTAGAAAATCCATGACAACCTTTTCGGTTGCTGCTTTAGTAGGAATGGCTTCTGTTGCCGCCTAAAACACACTTTCACACGGGTAAGTCTCCAAACTGTTGTGTGTGTTCCTAAGGGCAACTGTGTGTGTTCAACATCTATGTGCTGCTTTATTTCCCCATATGCCCAACATATCATTAATCACTAATCCTTCCTCGAGCCCCTTGAAAAAGTTTATAAAATTATTTTTCATTTTGCTGTCCTATAGATCTGAAATAAATAACAATATAATTCAAAAATTTCAGATTTGCATTCTAGCCTATAAACCTCATTATTCACCATTTAAAATAGGCTTGATCATTTTTAATCAAATCTGTAATTCATAGCAACAAAGTACCATAACTAAATCAGATTCGATTCAGCCCCTTTTTCTCCTAGAATACTTGTTTAGTGGGCTCCCTTTAATATCCTAATAAATCTGGAAATTACCATATTGAAACCTATTAATCCAGATTGACATTAAGTCTAGTACACCCTCTTAAATCCATATCTAAGATCTAGATTGTTGCCTTTAGGGTTTTTACTTTTTCCCACTTGAGTTGGAAAGAGAACCTGTTACAACTTTTTTTCACACCTTAAAAGGGTAAAGTCCTAAAACACTAGGTGGGAAAAAAGAGGAACTAAGAGGGAGGCCAATGTTACCTCACCAAACCCTCTTCTGTTTTCTAGGCTTGCAATATTGCAGCCAAGAGAGGCTTCCCTATGGGCTAATAGTCTCTCTAAGGTATTTATAGATGAGGACCAGGATAGCTTATTATTGAATCTGGTTATATGATATGGTTCCAATGTAATGTCCAGCCTTACACAGTGATAAACAGCAGCCTTGTTAATTGGTTAAGGTATACGATAAAGGTTGATTTAATCTGGAATCTAATATTGGAAAATTGCCAAAATAGTTTCCAGATTTTACAATCTTTAACAGCAGCTTAGGTTAAATATTTAAAGCACAACTCAGGCTGCTAATCAAATCTTCTATGATCTGTAATATTTTTAAATAATTTCTAGATTTGATTTATGAGAAAATTCAGCCAAAGAGGGAATCATGCAACTTGGAAAAAAAGGCTGAATAACAGAAAAGATCTGAAATGTATAATCAGCTTTTAGTTTATTTCAGATCTGAGCAACAAAAAGGGAAATTTAGATGAAAGATTTTAAATGGTTGAAGGGTAGATTAGTGCCTAGGTTCATTGGGCATATGGATCTCTTGGAACAATTTTTACCACAAGAAATCCTAAACAAAGAGAGGGCGATTTGGTCTTTCTAGATCAGTCACCAATTCCTTTAGTTGAAGCTACAAATGGATATGCAAGTGCTGTAAATTAGCCTTAGCTACAGCAAGATCAATTTGAAATGGATAGATTAATGAGACATTCAATCCTTCTTCCTTCTTTGCAGATGATAAGATAGAAAATAAATGTCTACAAGCTTATGATGTTGAAAAGAAACAGAATGACATTCACCACTCAACAATTTCAATATGGAAATGAATTACTGGTTTAATTAATCTTCCAATAAACTGATATTCCACAGCGCAACAATCCACAACAACATCAAATCAAGATCCACAAGAGATTTTCTCCATGTGTATTATTCAATAGCACTGTTACCACACGAACTAGCACCCCTAGAGTTCAAGTCTTTCTCAAGGGTATAGCTGGGGGTGACTATTAGAAGTGTTGCCACTGTCACCTCGACAACAGCTTCTCTTCACTTCAGTGCATAGGGGAAAAGAGGGGACCTAGCACTAGGGGTGATTCCCTAAGGAAACTAAGCTTCACCGATTGGTTTATGATGTTGGTTAGATGCGAAACAAAGTTGAATTTGCTTTAAATTTAGATTAGGATTATGATTGACTTCAGTTAGGGTTTCGATGATTAGAATTTGACTACCAATTCCTACCCAAACTTTCCAGATTTATTAATAAGTACTACTGTAATAAATGCAGAAATAAACCAGCAATAATATCTACTTAACAACAATACATTCCAGCCATGAAAGTAGTACAACAATGCATGCAAAAAGGCTAGAAAGTCAAGTAATCATGAGATGTTAGATTAGATGTTTTTAGGGTCCTGTTATGCCACATTTTGCATGCATACTTTTTTAGACTTATTTTTGACTCAGAGCACTATGCATTCCAGAATATTGAGGCCCATCTTTGCTGCTGTTGGGCCTTCCTTGATGTGATATATGCCATTTTTCTACTATTATGCCATGCCATGATGATATATTATGTGATGATGTACTATATGTTACTGCTGTCATGTTTGATGTATTGATTATTTAATGAGTATAGTTAGTACTAGTAGTACCACCCATAGGTTGATGAGGGTAGTAGATTCTTGGTTTACTTATGTACCATTGAACCAAGGTGATTCTTGGTCTTTGCAAGGACTTTTTCCCCCTTCTTCGGGTCCATTTTTGGCCAGCCTTTTGGTTTAATGGCAATGTGGGCCAACAAAGAGTCCAAGAAAATCAAAGATTTGTGGAGATTTGTGGAGGAGCAGCACTCAGAGCTGTTCTTAAACAAACTTTATTGGAGAGCAGCTCTAGTTGGAGATGGATATTCCCTGGTATGGGATTCGCTCTGTAGTTTGTGGCATTGCTTGCGGATAGCTGCTTTGTTCATGCTGTGGAAACTTAGGTGCAGGTATGTTTTTGATCAAGAAAGTAGTTCTGTTTCAGCTTTTATTGCGCTTTGGAAAGATGAGGTACACCATTAGGTACTAGCCAAGGGCGCCCGGTTAATCAAGGATGCCAAAAAGTTGGATCCTATTGTACATTCTGATTTTATTTCTGTTCCAGTAAGTTTCAGGAAGTGGTTAGGATAGGCATTGTATATACCCTTCCACTGCTAGCTTTTTTGATTGTAAATAAGTTTATGTGAATATAATAAGTATTTTTCAAAAAAAAAAGATTAAGCCTGCAGTAACATAAAATATAGACTTGTTCTAAATTGTAACAATGATATATGGTGCTTCGAGTATGCTCTTTTCTTTCCCATTTTATGATAATGCTACTTTAAAAAAACATTTGCAGTTCTTGCATCTACTACTGACTTCAGATCCTAACTCTTTTTTGTTTTGTTTTTGAAAATGCATGTTATATTACTTCAAATAAAACCAGATCCTTTCTTATACTGCTTGACTGTTATACAAACTATAATTTAAAGGGATATTATCCTCAATGTGCCAAGACAACTAGTTTTTTCTTTTCTTTAAAGAATAATGGTAATTTCTTTTTGTTATTCACAGGGTTTAACATTAATTATGGCATAGATAACTTTAGATAATAGCCTTATTGACATTATAATAATGTGATTGCAGTATCTGAGATCAATTTCTACATGGGGGATGTCAATGAATTTGAAGAAGAGATAGAGGAGCCTGCGAAGTATGTTCCACCTCCACCTTTAAATCACGAAGGTGATAGCTAAGTAGTGTACTATTTATTATATTGTTTGGGATACACTTTTTATCTTGCAACCTTTTTATTTAACATTTCTACTGATAATTATTTTAGTTAACTCTTATCTTCCATTAGTGCTTTATATTGTTTCTTTGGGAGCTGCATTAATCATTTAATACACTTTCATTGGTTGGCTGGAGGAGTTTTTGTGGTATAGTTTTGGAGAATCTCCAACTAGAACTCTGTTTCTGGGTTTCGATGTTCTCCAGAAAACATTTTTGGATCCTGTTCTCAAAATCTGTTTTGTAATTGGGTTTTGTGTTAGCTCCAAGTTAGCCACTTTGATATTTTTTTGCACAGAAAAAAGACCATAATTTTATTTACAAAAACATAATTACATTTCTTACAATGCCTATTTAAGACAATTCCAAGAACCCCAAAGGGATCCCTCAGAAACTGCCTCTCCAGACTTCATGTTAGGTAGTTTTCAATTTGCAATTAGTTTGTCCATATTTAACCAGATCCTCAAAAAGTTTCAGTGGTAAAAGGCTTCATACATAACCATACCAGCCCTATACTAACTTCAGCAATTCTGAAATAGCACAGTAGCCCTTTTGTTTGAGCATTCACTTTTCAAGGGCTAGCATTCCACTTTGAAGGAGTTCTACCCATGTTGTGAGGAGGTTGTTGGCATTGGAGAAGGTCTACGGGGGGTCAAACCCTAGTCCTAGGGTTTTATCCACCTTCATTCATGATTATTGAAATTTTCTTATTGGAGCGCTAGTAGTCGATGAGCCTTTTGAAACCTTTGGAGGCTTGCCTTGGACCACTTTTTGTTGTTGGTTTTGTTGCCGCCTAATACACACCTGGGGGGGAATGCGGCAGGAAACCTTCAAGCCGCTCGGTGTGTTCTTGGAGGCAAGTCAGAGTCAATTGTTGTCACCTGATTACTCGACTCCTCCGTCTAGGCTACTCCTAGCGAAGCCAAGGGGGGTGGTTCCTATAAAAAGAATCTAAGGTTTCTACACTACAAAATGAAGAAAACCATTTCTAGGAGTTAATGATGGATATAAAAATATTACAACAAGGAAACAATTTGCATTTTAATTTAAATACAACAACACATGATATTGAAAGATATTCACGACATTTTATGGATTTAACTTAAGCAAAGATAATGTGCGATGACCAGTGCCGAGATTGTAGGTGTGATTGTTGCTATGTTGTGTTGTGAAAGTATTGCAAAGTCTCATTGCAAATTTTAATTTATTAAATGAGTATTAAGGAGTGGGTTGATTTTTTTTTGTTTGGCCCAACTCAGAATCACTCCTTCAAACTGGGCGTTGTGACGACTATACCAAGTGTCCAACCAGGCAAGGATGAACCTGCTTACGACAATCTGTTGACTCTATAGTTAGCCTCACTCGACCTCTCGAGTTCTAAAGATTGAATCGTTGAAGGATTGTCCTATTATACTAGTCACTCTACGTCATTTTCTGATTGGCCAATTGTTCAGTCTATGCTGCAGCGGTCAAGAGCATACTTCGGATTTCAAGTCTTGATAACTTTTATTAAGTGTTGAAATGTGAGGTATTAAACTAATCTACAGCCGAAGAGTCTCTTTTCCACACACCAAAAAGTGTAGTACTTTGGGAAAGCGAGGGCTCAAATTTTATTGCAAGATTGTAAAAATTGTAAAAAATGACAAAAGTATGAAATGGTAAATCTAATCTAAGAAGTCCTTTTTGGGACGGTTTTTGTGCTTGTGATGTTATTTAATTACTAATTCCAAAATAAAACTAAGCTAAAGCAAAAAATTACTAAAAAATGCAAAAACACAAAAAACGCAGATTCCCCCCCTAGGGGGATGGGGGCAAGCACTGGAATAGCCTGCTTTGCTCTTATTATTTTTCAAGTTACATTAACCCAATGAAGAAATGCTGCTGGTCCTTTATGAAATAGGCACCAAACAACTTACAAATGCTAGAAGAAAGAAAGAAATGGTAAAACTAGCTCTCGGGATGGTCACGAAATGTTCCAAATGTGTGAATTTGACCAATAAATCTTCAAAACCTGCTAAAATATCAGAAAAACCAGCGAGCTTAATTAGTTGTGAAAGTGCCAAAAAACACTTAAAAAGTGTCTTTGGCAATACTACAAAAAATTGTAAAAAATTCTAACGTAACTAGCAAAGAAAAATGGAAAAATGAACTAAGGCAAGCTAGAAATCTTGCCTTCCTAGGATCTTTGCTTGCCTCTATAAGAGATGGCAAGCAAATGTATAAGCACTAAATGCTAGATAAATAAATTGAAGTTCAATATTTCTTTTAAAGTCCTTTAGATTTGCGATTTAAAACTTATAAAAGAGAAGAAGTTCATGCTAGATCTAGATCTTGAAAATAGACTTTGAAAACAAACTATATCTAGACTTTTTAGATCTACTTTACTTTTAGCTTTTAAATTATTGATCTAGATAACCAAACCAGTAACCGAGAAATTTAGAGAGAAATTGGATCAAGAAGGCAAGAACCCTTGGGGGCTGAGCAACAAGCTTTGGGCAATGGAGTCGTCTTCTTGGTGGACCGGAGAGATGAAGCTCTATTCGAATTTATTGAAAGATGGGAAAGCTAGCATGCTTATTACTTCTTCAAGTCTAGATTACCTACAAAAAACTTCACAAACACTTGCACAAGGGGATCAAATATACCTGTGTAAATCAAATAAAAGAACAACTAAAAGACATAGAATCAAACAAGAAATCATATATCTTTATGCATTCTTCTACCATTGACAATAAAAGTAACCTATAAAGCATTACTTCTTACGCTTACTAAAATGCAATTCCTCTTGCAAGACAAGGAAAACTCCCAACAATGAACAAGCATGTGAAACAATACAAGTTACCTCATGTTTAGAGCATGGTACATCAAGCCTCCAAAGAATACACCAGAATAGCTTCCAAAGCCTTATTATTATTACTCACAAAGAAATGTTACAACAGAGTGCATGCAGAGGTCCGACCTTCTGATGCCTCACAATGGAGAATAACTCTCAATATATAGGAAAACCAAGCAAAGGGGAGTGCTAATCCCAAGGAGGGCGCATGAGTTTGAAGAAGGAGTTTAATTGAACTGATTGGTTCTTGATTGGAACACGATTGAATGCCAATTGCTTGAGGTTGCGCCACCTTTGGATGAGGTAGGCGACCTCAACCTTGTTTCTATCAACATCAAATCACAAACCTCCACCTCATAAAGTCGCCCATGCATGGAGAAGGGCGCATTCTTCAAGAGGCTGTTAACTGATTCCTCAAAATTTTGATTGGAATCATCTAATTCAGAGCTCAGATCAATCTAGTGTTGACTGTACCATCACTTTAGTTCATCCTCATATCAACTACGGACCCTTTCCACTGATTTAGGAATTTGTTTTTTCCTTTATTATGTCTTAATTTTACATTTATTTTGTCTTATTTAATTTTTTCCAGTAAATATCATTTTTTGAGATAAATACTTACTCGAAACTTAGGAAAAGTGGGGTTTATGGGTTAAATGGGTGCTTTGGCTTAGAAAACGAACATCCCATTGTCAAATTTTTCCCACAAACCACTTAATTATTACATTTTGAATTTTTCCAATTAAACCATTAAAAATGACCTAATTTACGGGAAAAATTAATTTTCTCAAAACATTAAAAAAAACACCTAGGGACCTAGCACATGTCCATATGACTTTATTATAGTGTCTAGCATGTTTATATACATTGACACATGAACTTTAATAACCCCCTAAGGCCTAACCACCAACTTGAGCATTCCAGCTTTGGAGGTGTAGGAGAAAAACTCGAAAATTATACTCGGCTAAAACACAAAGCATAATTAACAAGGGCAAAAACTCCTTGGAATACCCAAATTGGTTGCCAAGACTTAGGAAGCCAAGTTCTTTACAAGACCACCATGTTAGCACACTTTATTACAAACGCCGTGGGGCATGAACATGCGATAATAAAATTAAAAAGGGGCCCTGGAAAGGCCTGATTTGAACTTCTGAACACTGAAATGCACAAGTATTTGTGCAAACTTTGGTGGCTCTATGGAAGTTCAACTGTGTGCAACTCAATTGGTAACAGGTTTCACATATGATGGAGGAGCCCCCTCACTTTGGGACCTTATGTATCTCTTGTAATGTACAAGTGGCATTGACCACTTTTATTTTTTATTTTTTAATGTATTTAGTTAGGAGCTAGTTGCTTTAGTGGGGTTTTTGTAATATTTTACCCCACCCAAGGCTAAATCTAAATAAATAATAATATTTTATTGTAAAGGAAGTGTTGTCACACGATTTGACGATCTTAATGTTTGCAGAGATTAAACAAGCGCTATACCGGTGGAGGAACCTTGAGACTCTGCCCAGGTGTCACATAGGCAGGGTCCCCTCTATATAGGTTTCCTAGGTCCACCAAAGCAGACCCAGACTAACCACGGGATGTGTCCCTAGTCAAAATTTCGTAGGTACTTTCCGGTAAAACCAACTTTCCCAAAGTACTAATATGACTGATTTGGAAAAAGGACAAGGGTGCTTGAAGGTAAATTACAAATTTGAATATTACACTCTTGGGGGAATGGCTAAGGGAGACACTACAAATGGAAAGATTGGCTAAACACTCCCTAAACCAAAACACAAACAAGCACACAAGATGGGAAATGATAGATGCAGGTTGTTTGAGCAATTAAGAGGCACTAAAATAAACTAAACTCATAATTTAAGTGGTTGTCCTAAATATTTCTGAGTGTTAATGCACAGAACAACCAACTAAAAGAGTCAAGAAACTTACCAAAAGAGTGCTTAATGATGAGGTAGTGATAAGAGATAAATTCCAGCACTTAAAATTGACTACCAATTGAGGATTTGGGCAATTAGAAACTTAAAAATGATGGTAGAAGGCCAAAACCAAGAGCTGGGTTGGATTTTAGATGTATCCTATCTCTAAAAGGCTTGCCGCTATGAAATTACAGATCTAGAAAATGTGTAGCAACAAACAAAACAATGCATATATGGCTGTAATAACTTCCTAAATGGCTGAAATGGTGATTTGGAAGATTAGTGCCTACTCCTAGGGGCATAATGGAGTCAAATAGGAAATAAAATAGGCTAGGGAGGACAAGCATACATTCAGCAACAATGGAACTACAACAAACACATGCACAAAATAAAAATGGCTGGAAAATGCAGCAAACAGTATATTTTTGACTAATGGCAGCTACAAAAATAGAAATAGCGGAGAAAATGAATACTTACCTGTATCTGGTGGTTGATGAAGTCTCTCCACCCTTCCTAGCAATGCATGAGTTGATCCATGGCTTGAAAATTCCTGAAGACTGCTTGGGGCGCACTTGTTGAGCTTGGTTCTCCAACTTGCAAGCCAAAAATGACTTGGTTAGTGTGGTTTTTAGGCTAACACAAACACAAATAAAACTCAACCATACAAACTATGAGAAAATGCAGAAACCGGAAGAGAAAAGGCAATAAATTTGAATGGCAAACTAGAAAAAACAAAATTCTAAAGCAAAACCCTCTTTTGGAAAACACCAAGGCACTATGGCAATTCGCTATCTCCTTTTTCCTGCATAAAAATCTCGAAAAATAACCACAAACCAGCTGATCCAAGATTCTAACACTTAAGAGAATGGCAAGGAATGAAATTCATGAACAATAGCATCGAGAAACAAGAAGAAAAAGAGAGCACAGTAAACTGGTTTCTATTCCTGTAGCAAGAGCTCCAAAAGTCCTTTACAATGAGTTGCTCTTCTTCTTTTATAAAAATGAGAAGAGCAAAATCCCTAGCCATAAGGATGGATGGCTGAGATCAGATCCTGGAAACTCTAGATCAGTGGCTGAGATAAATCTCAGGATTATTTACATTTTATAAAGCTGGAAAATAGCTGAACATTGAGGGGGGCAAATTGTCTCATTGAGCCCATTAAGTTACAACTTGATCACATTTGATTTTCCTATCATTAGGGGTTCCCCCCTTACATAATTTTCAAGTTATTACATTACATTGCCTGCTTTTCATAAGCTCAACTTTACCAATTCGCCCCTAGGAGAGAGAATGCGCCCCCCTTGGAGGAGGAAGCATGTTGGGCACACATACTATGCAGGAGGAAGATTCTGAGACTTGGGTATTGCTTAATTTTTTTTTAATGAGGACCCAAGTAGCCAGTTTTTCGAAAATGTCAATATTTCTTTATTTGATTAATTCCCCACTAGACTTAGGAATTTTTAATTCCAGACTTAGGAAAAGCCTGTTAATTATTTTAATTAATTTCCAAGTAGGATGATTAATTCTCAAATCACTTCAAAAATGCCTCAAAATGGATCCTTGATGATATAATATGATGTACAAACCTTTGCTGCGGGGGTGCTCCTTCGAGAGCTTGCTCCCAGTTTTGGGAGCGCACTCCCTACCTCTCCCATACTAAAAGCTCCTATACTAGGTTGATCATTTGATGACAATGTTATGGTGCCTCCCTTATTTGCCAGGCTCCTATAAAAGCTGTCATGGTTGATCATTTAATGACAATGTTATAAGTTATAACTACTAGATGATTGATGTTTTTTTTTTTTCCAAAAGAAAAAAGCGTAATTCCATTCATCCAAAGAGATCCGAATTACATTCTGTATTCACTTGTACAGTGAATTTTCCAAGCCCAAAAAAAATTGGTTCACTTGATGAGACTGTTACATCTACTTTCAATCCTGCATAATATGGAACTTTCCAGTTTTTTCCAAAAGCTAGTTCTGTCCCACCGGACTATTTTTCTTTTACATCTTCATACGAATAACAAAAATACTTCACTGTCTAATATAATTTACTGCAGATTATACATACTTTGATAAGTTTACAATCTTGTCAAAATATGTAAATAACATCTTCATTTGCATCAGTCTATAAAAGGTCTGTGGTAGAATTCAGTTCGCTGTCCTTCAATGACTTCTGTTACTTTCCAGGTGCCGAAAACCATGAGCTGCCCTTCTTTGGATGCCTGGTCCGCCAATTGGTTATTTTCCCTGTAAACATGCCGGCATGTGAAAGAGTCAAAGGATTGTTTGACCAGTTGGATAGTGTTGATAACATTAGCTAATCTTAGCACTCTGCAGGCTTGAGTTTGGTTGGTCCAATTTATAGCATTCAGCGAGTCTCCAAAAACCTCCAACCTCAAGATACCCCTCTCAGCAGCAAAAATAAGTAATAATTTTAAACTCATGACTTCTGCATAGTTATTAGATCCCGCTCCAAGACCCATTGTGAGAGTAATGAAATGAGAATCAGAGAAGTATAAGATAGCCCCCCCACCACAGATCTCATTGCTTGCAGCTCCGTCAAAAAAACCCCATGGATGAGATTTATCAATTTCAACAGCCATGTCCCGTCTCTGATTAACAGCCCTAACATATCCAGGGCTAGCTTGATAAATGCCCACAGAAATTGCACAAATGATGTCCGGAAGACAAGGTTTTTCCTGAAATATAGCCCCATTCCTTGCCAACCAAATCCCCCATATAATCAGCAATGGTAAAATCTTCTGTTTTTTATTAGTTGTCCGTCTCCACCAGTTCTCCCACGCCATTTCCACAGAGTCTCCTTCCCATCTACAAACAAAGTCAACCAATTTTGTGCATTCCTTCCACACCGCAATCGTGAACGGGCACTTGATGAAGAGGTGTGTTATCGATTCCGTTTCCTGCTTGCACATAACACACCATCCCGGGCCCTGGAAATTTCTCTTCTGTAGAATATCCCATGTCGGAACCCGATTCACCAGTGCGCACCACATAAAAAGTCGATTCTTGGATGGGCATTTAAGTTTCCACAGTGATCTCCACCACCAGACCACATCCCGATCAGCAGCTCCGGCACTAAGCACTAAATATCCCATCTTTGGTGTATAGATCCCCGCCGGATCAAGTTCCCAGATCAGCACATCCTCCTGTTCCGATAGATGAATATGAGCCCTATTCAATCCTCTGATATAATCATCCAGATACCCAGCCGCAGGATCCCCCAGTCCCAGCGTTTCTGCATTTTTCCAGTGTTGTATCCACGGGTCACCGGGTCTCTGTTCAGCCAATTGATTAAGTGTGAAAATGCCCCTATTTTCCAACTCATTAACAACATTAACAGGCAACAAATGCATACGTTCACTCCCAATCCATGGATCTCTACCAACTCTCACCTTTTCTCCATTTCCCACATCCCATGCCAGATTATTCTCCACCAGATCGAAAGATTTAACCACTGCTTTCCAGATCACTGATCCCCCAATATGAGACTTCCGAGGGCTCCTAATCCATTCCTCCAGGATCATGTCTGATAGATACTTTCCTTTAATAACCCTGGTCCATAAGCTGTTAGTTTTGATAAGTCTCCAACCTCCCTTAGCTACCAACGCTTGAGCAAAAAGAAAGATGTTTTTTAATCCCCACCCCCCCAGACCTTTAGGTACAGCAATTCTCTTCCAGTTGACCCAAGGGGTTACCTGACCCTCCTTCTTTCCACTCCATAGGAATCTAAAACATAACTGCCTGATAGATTCAAGTATTCCTTTCGGTATCCAAGACAAAGACATCCAGTAAACTGGAATGGCTTCCAAAATGGCCTTAACCAGCACCAACCTGCCTGCGCGCGACATCCACTTATGACTCCAGACATTCAATCTTTTCTCCACCTTACCAGTAAGCCATCTCCAATCCTTTTTAAGATATCTGTTTGCTTTAAGGGAGAAGCCCAAATATTTCAAGCCATCGTCCAGACCTGATAGCTTAAAAGGGAAAAGTTCTACAAGAGCCCGTTCCTCTTCCGGTCGCAGCAGATGGGTAGTAAGAGTGGATTTATCAGCATTTATTTCCATCCCCGTAGCTTTAGAGAAAAGGTCCAAGATCTCCTTCAGAGTCCTAGTATCTCTTCGGTCACCAGAGCAGAAAATGATAATGTCGTCCACAAATAAAAGATGTGTAACAAATAGCTGTTCACCAATGCCAATGCCTTTAAAACTCCCCTGTAATTTAGCTTCGATTAAAGCCCTGCTCAACCCTTCAGCCACCAGCAGAAAAAGGAGGGGGGAAAGTGGACAGCCTTGCCTAAGGCCTCTTTCCGCATGAAAAAAAGGGGTGGCCACACCATTCAATAACATAGAGAATGATACAGTAGTTATACAAGACATGATCCATCTGATAAAATTGATACCAAAACCCAAATGTGTAAGAAGAAGCCGGATATAAATCCAACTCACCTTGTCGTATGCCTTGGACAAATCAATTTTGAGAATAGCTCCTTTGATATGCCGAGTCTTTAGACTGTGAAGTCCCTCCTGAGCCACCCCTATAGCCTCATGTATCTGTCGTCCTTCAAGAAAGCCAAACTGTTCGGCTGAAATATGTTCTGACAATGTAACCTTTAGTCTCCGAGCTATGACCTTCGAAACAATCTTGTAGATACAGTTGCATAATGAAATAGGTCTGAATTCCGATAGTGAAGCCGGATTATCAGTCTTAGGAATGAGGGCTATAAAAGTAGAATTGAAGCTAGCCGGAATCTTCCCATTAATTCGAGTATCTTCAATCACCTGTAGAAGATCCAACCCCAAAACATCATAAAGTTCCAGAAAAAATTCAACCGTCCATCCATCCGGCCCGGGACTCTTGTCTTTCTGGATGCTACCAAGGACCTCCTTTAACTCCTCCTCAGTGATAGCACTCATCAGTCTCCTATTATCCTCCTCCTCAGCAAACCTCGGAAACAATTGAGCTGTCCTGATAACTTCTGCTATAGATGCCTGGACCGGTGCCTTAAATAAATTTTGGAAATGCCCCATCCCACATCTAGCTTTATCTTCGAAATCAAAATGTTCAATACCATCTTCATCCTTCAAGCTCCAGATAGTATTGACCGACTTTCTCCCCCTGGCATATGCATGAAAGAATTTAGTATTTTCATCGCCACATTCCAGCCAAATCGCCCTACTTTTTAGTCTCCAGGTTTCCTCCTTTTCCAACAGAAGGTTGTTTCTAGTGCCTTCCAACCTGACCATATCAGCCTTAGTTTCCTGAGTCAGTAGTCCTCCTCCATCCCCTTCATAGATCTGTAGTAGCTCAGCCTCCACCAGCTTCAAAGCAATATCCTCCCTCTTTTTCTTATCAATAGCCCATACCTTAACAGCTCCTTTTAATCGTTGAATGTTCTCAGCAAATTGAAAAGCCGCAGTGCGTACGTGTTCCCCGTCATACGGCCTCCAAAGGTCCAGGAAGAGACTCTTAAAGGATACATCACTTAACCAGTTCTTGTTGAATTTTAGAGAACTAGGAGGGTTGATAGGTCCTCTCCTGATCTCCAGAAAGATGGGAAAGTGATCAGAATCCCCACCGCTCCCAACCCACTGTCTGAGTTGAAAAAACCTATCCACCAGCCGCTCAGCCACCAAGAAACGGTCCAGTCTTTTTGCCACCCGAGCCTCTCCACTTCTATTATTCCTCCAGGTGGGTTTCAGCTTGATAGGTTCAATATCCAAAAGGTTTTTCCGAACCAACAACTGTTGAAAGTATCCAGCCAATGGATCCACATGCGCTTGAGGGCCCCAAATCTCTGAGTGCCCTAAAGAAAAATTTAAATCTCCCCCCACCACAACCGATTCGCCATCCAAGAGCTGATCCTGCAGAAGTGTATCCCAAAAAGGAGCTCTATGTACATAGGGCCCATAAACATTAACCACTGTAAAACAAGTACCCAAGTCAGCAGAGAGAAATTCAGCTCCCAACACAGACGCCATCCCCCATGCATTGTTGAGTTTTAACACACTGTTCTTCCATCCCACAGCCAGCCCCCCAGAGCGACCCCTAACATCCAGAGTCACAAAGGTCCAGCCAGCCATCCAAAGTTCCAGTTTCTCCTTGACGATGTCACCTAAACCTAAAGTCTCTTGTAGCAGAATCACATCAGGGTGTTCAAGAGTAAGCACCCTCATGAAGGCTGATTTCTTTTTAGGCCCAGCCAGACCCCGACAATTAAAGGACATGATCTTCATATCCGAACATGGGTCCGGGCATGCTCTGCTCTAAGTGCCCTCTCAATCGAAACTTGTTTCCCAGCCCGAAGATCTAATCTGGCCCTGTTCTGTGCCTTAGATAAATGAGACCTGCGTCCTCTGCCTCTCCGCGCCGGCACCAGATCTTTCCCTAAACCCCCCCCCAGAAATCTTAGTGCAAGATCTAAGATTGTATCCCGATGCAGATGACTTGGGTGAGGAGAGCTCAGAGGAATCAGTCACCTTCCCAGGATTAGGATCAATAAAGCTCAGATTACCCTCCAAAAGGAGCGGAGGCAGAATAGGGTTGAGAGCATAGGAATCATCCTCTGGAAAAGGAAAGCCCCCACTAGTGCCCGAAGAAAGAGTAAGGGGAAGAGTTGCAGGTTGTCCCGACAAGGATAAGTTTTTCAGCCCTTTAATCCAATCCGTCCCATCCACAGTGCACTGATTAAAAAATAAATTAACAGAGGATGTTAAAGAGAAAGACGGAATACCCGAAAAAGAAGGTCCCGGCACCTCGATCACAGCCAATGGAGCAGAACGATGTAAATCTTCAGCAGGTGCAAAGTCGACTTCAGCTTGTAAGTCCCGCAACTCAAACGAACCCTGGCTAATAGGATCCAAATCCTCCGCTATCCGGACACCTGCCGGGTCCTCCTTCCCCGGCGACAGAACGTTGATCATCTGGTCCAAAGATTCAGCCATAACATCCACAGTAGTGTGAGTTCGAATACCCCTTTTGAGAGTGCGAGCCGATAGTCGACATTCAGAAGCCGGGTGGCCATGAGCATGACACCGCCTGCACCTAAAAGGCACATTCTCATAATCCAGCAACTGTGTAATACCAACAGGCCCCCATTCTAAATTTATGACCTCCGGGAGTCCATCACGGATATTTAGATTAACCAGAATTCTAGCAACTTGTTTGTAATGAGTCTCCAAAAAGGAGAGATCCGCCTCCAGGAAATTTCCCAAAATATCCCCAATCTTTCGAAAGTGGCTAATATCCCAAAAATGCAGAGTTAGTCCCGATAATCTTACCCATACCGGAATCAAATCAACCCTCTCCCTACTAGCATCAAATAGTGGATGCCAGGGCTTCAACAATACCGGCGAATGATCCAAATGCCAATTCCTGTCAAGGATTTTGTGTAGATCAACCTCAGACTGTAATACCACCGCAAACCATCCTCGTAGCAGCATATCCACCTCAGGAGTGTAACCTAATACCTCGCGCTAGTGTGTTTCCACCCACGCCATCACAGTAGGTCGGGCAAAATTCCTGCCCATGACCCTACCCACCAGCGTCAACCTAGACATCTCCAGGACTCGTTCCCAGGCAATATCCTCGCCTACAGCGTAACTACCCACAATGCGGGTTTTAATCCAATTCCGTTTCCGTCGTCTGCTGGATCCCTTCTGGAAAGCCCCAGCCCCGGTTGTATCTCCCGCCTTATACTTCGTAGACCCAACAGCCGCAAGAGGGCTTTCAAACCCTCGGTGTTCAGAAATCTCCAAAGGCTCACGCACACCCACAGCAGTTCCACCACAATCTGTCCCACAAAGCTGCTCAACCTGACGGACCACTCCCTCATCCGCAATCCGTTCAAAACCGGCTACCGCTTCAAACCCCTCATGCAAACCAGATACCGGAAACCCTAGATTTCGAGCAAAGAAATCACCAGCCTCCCTCCAACTCGAGCTGCCCAAAATGTCCACTGACATTCCATCATTTTCCAGATAGTCCGGCAGCCGGTTATGAGGTGAGAAAGACAAGTAATCCGAGGGTGAGGAGCCATTTACCGACCTCACCTGCCCCACACCGGTAGAATCAATCCCAACTGGCCCCATCATAGGAAGCTCCACCAGACCCTGCACCAGCCCTCCACCTGGCACCCCCCATACCTCCTGTGCCTCCAGCTGGTCATCAGTACAGTCTACCAATTCCACTACCTCCAAAGAATCCATAGCCTCAGAAAACAGCTGCAAACCCTACCACCGACCCCAGAACACCGTCACAAAAAACACCCGAGCTATTGACAGACAGTATCAAAAGAACCTCGTGACAAGAGAAAAAAACAGTATAAACCCCGGTAGTATCCTCTCTCCATCGCATCCATTCCTTGTATCGGTGATAAAGGCAGGGTGAGGTTTGGTCAACAAGACCTCACCCCTGCCGTGGAAGATGACGCCCTGCTACCCAGCTCAAAACCGTGAAGACCTAAATATCTCGCCGCCGCCTCCTCAGACCTTCTCTCCCAGGGTTTCAGAGCCACGGCCATCGTCTTGTCCCTAGATATGGGATTTGAAATATAAAAATGAAAGTTAGATGAAAACTAGATGATTGATGTTATATGGTTTGCTCCATGTTTTCCTTAACTAATTGAACATCCTACCTGTTTTTTAGATATAAATCCATCAAAATATATTAACATATATACAATATAAAAAACACTCTCGAAATGAGATCTTTTAAAAAATTTTGCTTTTCGCTCCGCTCTCATTCCCTGCTCCCCGCTCCCAACACCGTAAGTACAAACCAAACACATGAACAAAACCAATTTGCAATCTTCAATTGATGGCTGCTCCAAATAATTAATATCCAACCTTACGCTTTTTAATTAAAACTTAGGAAAATTCCATAATAAAAGCCAATTAATAGAAAATAGGCTGAAAATAACACTTAGAGGGGTCCAATTAGCCTCCAATGGTTGTAGCGTGATGAAATATAGATCATGAAGCACTCATACTGTTGGCTCGTCCGATTGACCAAGTCAAAAAGTCAACTCTTGGTCAAAATTCTGCAATGAAGTTCAATGGTGCAAGGACTCATCCAAAGCCTAAATGAGGATAAAAAATCACTTACAATAGTTAGTATTGAATGGTAACTAATGTCACAAATTATACTTTACACAAGTAATTACTATTGAATCCCAGCACAGTCTCCTCATAGGATAAGTGCATAACAAAACATAAAGCATGCAGTGAATGTCTTATACACATACCACCATCTAATTAACCATCATAAAGCATTGCATAGATCAACCTTTTCTTGGGTGGAGTGGATGGTCAAAAAGTCAAAGGTAGTCAAGTGAGATGTTGGTCATAGAAGACTTGAGTTACTCTTGGAGAAGAGGGGAAAGCAGGGGCCTTTGTGACATTCATCATTAAGGTAAACACTAGGGAGCAGGGTGTCTCACAAATGGATGATGTGCTAGAAGATTATACAACTTTGACTCTAGCAAGCCCCCCTTTTTCTCTCATTCTCATAGATCTTTATTTCATTTTCACTTTGTTGCTTTTGGATTTTCTTTTCACTTTCTTTTTCTTTTTCTTTTCTTTTGATATTCTTTCTTGTCCTTTTCTTATCCTTTAGTTGGCTGATGATTGAAAGGTACTGGCCCTGGATGCCTTTTGGGCACCAGTGATGGCACGACCTTAGCTCTGTTGCCAACCATTGTCCATAGGTGCGACGAAGTTGCAACAGTAATGCTTGTTTAGAGCAAATAGACTTAACCTCTTAATTCAAGGAGCACCTAATCCTCCAACCACCAACCAATTTCAAGGACAGGAGAACTTGTTTCAAGTCTCGGGAGCACACTTCTGGCAACTATGCCAACCTTAACTTGCACTCAATCCACAGGGGTATACATGCAGAAAAAGATCAATAGGGTCAAAAGGAAATAATCCTAGGAACATAGTCAATCATCGGGGGTAATCGACAAGAAACATAAGGCTTCAGAAGACTAACTCTCCTAGGCATGTAGTCTAACATCGGGGGTAACTGACAAGATAAACATAAGGCTTCGAAAATTTTTGTTACAAATAAGAGCCGAGACACTAGGGGGTAACATGGAGGCCATCCTAATAAAGAGGTCACAAAGGGGGAGGTCCTTGAGTCACTTAGTCATACCCAGGGGCCAGATCAATGGGATTGTTCATAAGCAAGGGTGAAATGGATGGAAGATGGATAAGGATAACAGATGGAACCAAGGGAGAGGTTGTGATCAATGCAATGCTCTAGAGACTATGCCAAATAATGGTATGTATATAAAACAAAGACTACTACTAGATGTAATGATATACAAAACTCCCACTCACCATGCTCACCAGAAAATTACAAGTGTAAAATATAATTTACAACTAGTCAACCAGTCAATACAAACCCTATATCCATAACTAACATCCTCTATGTTAGTTTTGTACCTAGGGAAGTGTTCCCCTAGTGACTTTTGCCTAAGTCACTTAGAAGGGGGAAAAATGTGACCCTCAGTATTAATTCACTTAATGAGACTTTATAACATTAAAGTCACTTTTTGACTTAACTTTAGTGGGTGAGTGAATTTTATTTAAGTGATTTAAATAAAAGGTATTTTCACTCTCATTTGATCTCAACCGTCGGATGAGATCTAATCTTCACCGTTGGATTAGAACAACCCTAGGGTTTAGACAAAAAGGCTTGAGGGAGGCATTTGAGCTCACTTTTTGTGATTGAAGTGAAGTGAGAGAAAGAGAGAGAGCTGGAGAAAAAGCTAGGGCACGAATCCCAAGGAGCATTTATTGCAGTATTCAGCTGGCACAATTTCCATGACTTCTAGCTGGGCATTTATTGCATTGTATGGATTCTTAACAGGCAGATTTTTTTTTGGTTGGCTCGCATCCTGAGGTGTTTATCTTCAGCAGTTTACTGGCACGGGTTTCAAGAATAATTTTTGAGGCACGGGTTTCAAGACAGGCACAAATCTTGAGAGATTCCGGGCACGGTTTTTGAGACAGATTCTACTGCACAGAAATCGAGACCGTACTGTATGGTACAGTTCCTCCTGCACAGAAATCGAGGTACGGATTGGCACTAATACCGAGGTTGTTTTTAGGCACAGATTTTGAGACAGATTTTTGCACAGAAATCGAGAAATAGTACAGCACAGAAATCGAGGTAAAGAGCTGCACATAAATCGAGGGTACGAACTTCTGTACTTTATCTCTGCACAGATTTCGAGGTGGTTGATTGCACAGTTTTCAATACAGCTTCAGCACGATGTTCGAGGCAGTCTTCAAGTGTAATTAATGGTGGAGATAAGTTGATTTATTTCTCACTGTATTGTTGTCTTATATTTTACTGAAGAAATACAAACTCTCTCTCTCTCTTACTGGTTTTCCCTGTGGGGGTTTTTCTAGGGCTTGATTTTGGCCAAAAATTTATGAGTCTATCATTTTCATGGTGTGAATGTTTAAATGTGTTTTTCAGCCTGTTAGAGTGATTTTACTGTGTGTTTAATTGTTACTGTATTTTTCATAAGTAGTTTCCAGTCAATGCATAACCGACTGGGAATGAAAACCACGAAATGTTAACATAAACCAGCAAACAGTAAAACCCATAAAATCTTCATGGTATCAGAGCAAGGGGGCAGAAAACAGTGATAGTTTGCAGACACACAGAAATTTTCAGATCTCAGAAACTTCAGTATTTTTATCTTTTGTTAGTGGGCAGCATTCTGTTGGGTTGGTGTTGAGATGGCTACAGGTCTGAGGATTGAGGATAGGTTGAATGGGACTGAAAATTTTGTGCCTTGGAAGGCCAGAATCTTGTTGATTTTGGAGGAGAATGAGCTATGGGTGGAGGCGGTTAAGAACACTACTGCCAACCCCATTTCCATTCCAGATGGCACAGATGCAGAAGCTCTTTTAGCCGTCAACAAGAAGGACTGTAAGGCTAGGAGGATTATCCTTGACGCAGTAAAAGACCACATAATCCCTCACATTTCCGGGAAGACCAGGGCACATGAGATGTGGAGTGCCTTGACCAGCTTGTATGAGAGTTGCAATGAGAACAGAAAGATGGTTCTCAAAGAGAAACTCAAGAGTATCAAGATGAATGGAGGAGAGGGAGTCACAGCTTACCTCACTAGGATTTCTGCAGTTCGAGATGAACTGGCAGCGGTTGGTGAAGTGGTATCTCCTACTGAGCTAGTACGCACAGCAGTGAACGGGGCTTCAAAGTCCTGGAGTGTATTTGTGCAGGCCATAGTGGGTAGAGAGCACCTACCGTCTTGGGAGAGACTGTGGGATGACTTTGTGCAGGAGGAGACCAGGAGGGGTCTCGTACAGGGCAGTTCATCACATAGTGGGGCAGATGAGGAGAACGTGACACTGACAGCCAAGGGTAAGAAGAAGAAGGGTCCCAAGAAGAATGGGGCCAAGAGGCAGCAGCAGCAGCAACCGTAGGGTGGACAGAAGAAGGACTTGAGTAAAATCAAGTGCTATTGTTGTCAGGCGTTTGGGCACTATGCATCACAGTGTCCAAGCAAGAAGAAGAAGAAGGGACAGGGACAGCAGACAGCAGCCTCAACAGAGGTTGATGATTTTGGTGACAGGTTTCAGAGGGAGTTTTCCCTATATGCTAGACAGATTGAGAGAGAGAGAGAGTCTCCTTAGCCACCAGCACAGACATGGATATGGAGAGTGAGCATTCATTGTTGACAGGGCATCAGACAGGTCCATCCACCATTAGTACGTGGTACATTGATAGCGGAGCCTCGAGACACATGACGGGTACTCGGGAGTTGCTCTCCGAGCTATCACGGACAGCTAGAGATGTGGAGGTGGTACTTGGTGACAACACCATTGTTAGGGCAGTGGGTCAGGGGAACATTACATTTGAGAGGGAGTCCATGAGTCCCATGACTTTGAGGGATGTGTTGTACGTCCCTGGGATGAAAAAGAACCTTGTTTCAGTTTCCACTATTGAGGACAGGGGTCTTGGGGTGTGTTTCTCAGATGGGAGAGTGCAAGTGTTTCCCAAGACCACAGGTGTATCTACCCCCATGGATATTGGAGTTAGATGTGGACAACTGTACAAGTTATTGTTTCAGCCGCAACATGCTCTAGCACACAGCAGCAGCAGTGAGCTATGGCACAGGAGGATGGCTCATTTACATCACCCCCGTTTTGAGATTGTTGAGGAGCATGGTCACAGGTTTACCTGAGTTCGACACTGAGCAGAGTGATGTGTGCAGAGGGTGTGCTTTGGGAAAGTACACCAAGACTGCTTTTCCTAGTAGTGACACGAGAGCAGCAAGAGTGCTTGACTTGATTCATTCTGACATTTGCGGTCCTATGTCTTCAGTATCTTTGACTAGTCACGAGTACTATATTAGCTTCATTGATGACTACTCCAGGAAGACCTGAATCTACTTCTTGAGGAACAAGAAGTCCCCACTAGTGTTGAGTGTCTTCCAAGGGTTCAAATCCCTTGTGGAGAAGCAGACGGGGAGGAAGATCAGGATGTTGAGATTAGACAATGGGGGTGAGTATACCTCCAAGGAGTTCAATGCTTTCTGCAGGCAGGAGGGTATACAACGATAGTTGACAGTTCCCTACACTCTTGAGCAGAATGGAGTAGCAGAGAGAAAGAACAGGTCGATCGTTGGAGCAGCGAGAGCCATGCTTCATGATCAGGGGTTACCGTTCTTTCTATGGGCAGAGGCATGCAACACTGCAGTGTATCTGCAGAACAGGAGTCCTCATCGTGCTTTGGGGAGGATGACTCTAGAGGAGATGTATTCAGGCAAGAAGCCTGAGGTGAGCCATTTTCAGATATTTGGCTCTCTGACTTACTCTCACGTCCCTTCTGAGAAGAGGACGAAGTTCGAACCCACTGCAGAGAGAGGTATCTTTGTGGGTTACGATGAGACTTCGAAGGCATATCAGCTTCACATTCCTGGCCAGAGGAGAGTTGTAGTTAGGCGGGAAGTGAAGTTTGATGAGGAGAGGGCCTTCAGGAAATCGAGAGAGATGGAGCAGGGGGAGCCACCAGCTCCCACACCTTAGTTGATACAGGCTTCTTCGATACAGGTTTCAGGTCTGCAGGTTTCTGGGGTGATTGGATCACAGGGTACAGGCACAGCTTCTACATGATCAGTGGTTCAGATTACAGGTACTTCAGGGACAGGTTCAGGGACTGGCACAGGTTCAGGATCACAGGTTTCAGGCTCACAGGTTACAGGGTCCTCTGGGACTAGTTCATCAGTTACAGTTCCTCGGGGTGTTAGACCTTTTGCTTCTGGCACTTCCTCAGATGAGGATACACCAGTTTGGGAGGAGCCTTCAAGGAAGAAGAAGCCTAAGTGGCTTTAGGACACCTTGAAGGAAGCAGAAGCATTTGGTAGACCTCAGGAGGTGATCAGATCAGTGGTTGAGCCAGACAGATATGGGATGGCCCTTGTTGCGAGTCTTCGTGACTCTGCGCCTTCTACCTTTGAGGGGCTTCTTAGCGTCAGGTATGGACAGATGCCATGATGGAAGAGTACCATTCCATCATGAAGAATGATGCTTGGGAGATTGTGCCGAGACCTGAGGGGAAGTCAGTGGTGACTTCCAAGTGGCTTTACAAGATCAAGCACGCTGTAGATGGCAGTGTGGAGAAATTCAAGGCTCGGTTTGTGGCTAGGGGGTTCTCACAGGTTGAGGGAGTTGACTATGATGAGACATTTGCTCCAGTTGCTCGGTATTCCTCTATCAGGGCAGTGATATCTATAGCAGCAGAGATGGGTTGGAAGATCCACCAGATGGATGTGAAGACTGCGTTTCTCAATGGTCTTCTGCAGGAGGAGGTGTATTTGGAGCAGCCACAGGGATTTGAGATACATGGGAGAGATTCTCATGTGTGCAGGCTTAGGAAAGCCTTGTACGGTTTGAAGCAAGCTCCTAGAGCTTGGTACTCCAGGATCGATGCATATTTGACTTTGATGGGATTTCAGAAGAGTGAGGCTGATCCCAACCTATACTACATTGTGGTTGGTGGAGATCCATTCATTCTTCTGTTATATGTTGATGACTTATTTATCACTGGAGATGAGCGTCTTATTGCACAGTGCAAGAGAGATCTTGCAGCTGAGTATGAGATGACTGATATTGGGCTGATGCATTACTATTTGGGGATGGAGGTTTGGCAGGAGCCTGGACATATTTTCCTAGGATAGGGGAAGTATGCAGCAGAGATTCTGAAGAGTTATTGGATGGAGGACTGCAGGCCTATGTCCACACCTATGATCACCAACTTGAAGCAACTCCATGCTTCAGAGGGTAAATTGGTGGATCCCACACTATATCGTCAGCTCATCGGATCATTGATGTATCTAGTCAACACCAGGCCAGACTTGTGCTTTGCGGTCAACACTCTTAGCTAGTTCATGGTGCAGCCTAGGAGTGTGCATTGGACGGCCGCAAAGCACATCTTGAGATACCTAGCAGGGACAGTGGATTATGGTCTGGACTACAGGGGTTCAGGTGGAGTCAGCTTGGTTGGGTTCACAGATTCAGATTGGGCAGGTTGTGTGAGGGACCGGAAGAGCACTTCCGGTTGCTGTTTCAGCTTGGGCTCGGCAGCAATGTCGTGGTTCAGCAGGAAATAGAAGTCCGTGCATTGAGTTCTGCTGAGGCTGAGTATATGGCAGCCAGTCAGGCGACTTGCGAAGCACTGTGGCTTCGTGAGTTATTGGTAGATTTATTTGATCAGCAGTTGAGACCTACGGTGATCTATTGCGACAATCAAAGTTTCATTCAGCTCTCTGAGAATCCGGTATTCCATGACAGGTCGAAGCACATTGAGATCAGGTACCACTTCATTCGGGACTACGTCCAGAGTGGGGCAGTTGAGTTGCAGTATATTTCCACTGAGGAGTAGGTAGCAGATGTCCTGACAAAGTCTTTGGGGAGGGGGAAGTTTGTCTTCTTCAGAGATAAGTTGGGAGTGGTGCGAAACCCCTTCCTCGGTAAGAGGGAGTGTTAGTTTTGTACCTAGGGAAGTGTTCCCCTAGTGACTTTTGCCAAGTCACTTAGAAGGGGGAAAAAGGTGACCCTCAGCATTAATTCACTTAATGAGACTTTATGACATTAAAGTCACTTTTTGATTTAACTTTAGTGGGTGAGTGAATTTTATTTAAGTGATTTAAATAAAAGGTATTTTCACTCTCATTTGATCTCAACCGTTGGATGAGATCTAATCTTCACCGTTGGATTAGAACAACCCTAGGGTTTAGACAAAAAGGCTTGAGGGAGGCATTTGAGCTCACTTTTTGTGATTGAAGTGAAGCGAGAGAAAGAGAGAGAGTTGGAGAAGAAGCTAGGACACGAATCCCAAGGAGCATTTATTGCAGTATTTGAGCTGGCACGATTTCCAAGACTTCTAGCTGGGCATTTATTGCACTGTACGGATTCTTAACAGGCAGATTTTTTTTTGGTTGGCTCGCATCCTGAGGTGTTTATCTTCAACAGTTTACTGGCATGGGTTTCAAGAATAATTTTTGAGCATGGGTTTCAAGACAGGCACAAATCCTGAGAGATTTTGGGCACGGTTTTTGAGACAGATTCTGCTGCACAGAAATTGAGACCGTACTATATGGTACAGTTCCTCCTGCACAGAAATTGAGGTACGGACTGGCACTGATATCGAGGCTGTTTTTAGGCACAGATTTTGAGACAGATTTTTGCACAGAAATCGAGAAATAGTACAGCACAGAAATCGAGGTAAAGAGCTGCATAGAAATCGAGGGTACGGACTTCTGTACTTCATCTCTACACAGATTTCGAGGTGGTTGATTGCACAGTTTTCAAGACAGCTTCAGCACGATGTTCGAGGCAGTCTTCAAGTGTAATTAATGGTGGAGATAAGTTGATTTATTTGTCACTGTATTGCTGTCCTATATTTTACTGAAGAAATACAAACTCTCTCTCTCTCTTACTGGTTTTCCCCGTGGGGGTTTTTCCAGGGCTTGATTTTGGCCAAAAATTCCTGAGTCTATCATTTTCATGGTGTGAATGTTTAAATGTGTTTTTCAGCCTGTTAGAGTGATTTTACTGTGTGTTTAATTGTTACTATATTTTTCATAAGTAGTTTCCAGTCAATGCATAACCGACTGGGAATGAAAACCACGAGATGTTAACATAAACCAGCAAACAGTAAAACCCAGAAAATCTTCACTCTAGGCATGCATTTGACATAAAACTGAAGTACAAGGATCCATCATAGGCAATATCAAATAAGTGGCAACCAATATCCAAGCTTAGAGATCTCAACGCATCACTGCCCTACCCAACAAATCTGATCCATCTCTGATCTGCTTTGGCAACAATGAGGGTATAGCACCCCATACAACTGGTGGTACAACAAGAAGTTTACCTCCTATATAAAGAGAGCTACTTCCTCATTTGAACTTATGGTTGGATCTTTGGAGCTTTCTCTCTTTTGGATCTTAATTGATATATCTTTCTTTGGAGCAAATTTTGCTTAAGGGTTTTTCTCTTGTTAATGTGCAACATCTCTCTTGCTATTGTGCTTGTCTACTGGAGATCATATTTGCTAGCATTGCCCATCTTACTTCTCTTCACCCATTTTAGGGGCAATATTGTCTAAGTGGATTGGATCTTGGATAAGGTTCTATGTTCGATTCAATTGAAGTTCTTGCATAGAGAGTTTTTTCTTTACATTGTCTTTCACGTGGATGCAATTTTAACCCCTTCTTGTATAGTGTTTCACTCAAGAAAGAAGTAAATGAGGGATTGGTCCTTCCCCTTGTGATTGCAAGTAGAACCCTCCAATACATCCATTGAGGCTAGGGTTGCCTAGAGCCCTCTTGTTTGCTGGATGATCTTTCAAGCAAGGCCCTCTAAGTTAGTGACCTATTGACTGCATTTGCCCTAGGTTGTACTGGCACTGGTCCTTTGAAGTGGGTTCCCTTATCCTCCCATCATCCTATTGTGTATCTCTATACCACAAACCTTTGTTAGGGCGATCCTTTTGGAATCACCTTGCTCCTCATTTCCTTTGTCCTAGTAAACCTTAATCTTACTGACCACTCCCCCTTGAGTCGGAGAAGAGCCAACCTAAAGTTAGAGGGGAGATAGGTGTGGTGACATTGGCTGTTTCCCTTGGTTCCCCTTGGGCTAGTGTGCATATTTGGGACTTCAATCACAAATGCTAGTTTGGGAGGTAACAATAACCATGTGAATCCATTTCAAATCTAGGAAATTTTTGATGAAAAAATAGATAAAAATTCCAGAATTATGTGAGTGATGCCTTACTAGGTTAAATTTTAGAATTAAGGAACATAAAATTCTCACCAAATAGATTGCATGAGAGATAATAGATTACAGCCACAAGAATCCAATTCAAGTTTGAAATTTAGAAGACAAAGCAAAGTGAAATTTCCAGAATTAAATGAATGATTAAAATCACTCCTAAAAACTGTTTACGATGGATTATTTCAGTTCCAAAAGTTACTGTAAATCTGATTAAATGTGCAGAATTCAAAACCTAGATTTGCAGAAATAAAAATATGAATTACTCAAGTGAAAGATCATTCATTTTAAGTGTCACTTGAGTATAACATAATTCTATTTTCAAGATTAAATGTAAATAATATTTTATAGAAAATTAAGTTATCAATATTAAGCCTATGAAATAGATGATTGCTGTTAGAAAATCCTTAGGCTTTTAAAACTTGAAATCTGAATTATGATTTAGCTAAAATTAATTTTCAATTTTCAAATAAAACAAAAAAAATAAAGATTTATTTATTTATTTATTATAGAGGAGGTTCATGAGAGAGATTAGTGCCTTATTAATCTTTGGGCATATGGGGTCATGAACAAGATCTTAGAGGGTTGTTTTCATTAATTTCCAGGGCTAAATGGGCTGCACACACATGCCACATGCATCCTAGTTATTCTGGAATTAATTGCAGAATTTTCACCGTGAAAGGGCTCCTTAGAGATGCTCCTTTAGTAAGCAATCTGATATAAACCTTAGTTATGGAATTAATTAACCTGCAATCACTCTTTAAGATGCAAATCACAAGTGTTAAACCAATTATTAAAGCATACAAGAAAGAAAATGTAAAATTTTCAATGCTCTGAAAATACTTGGTCTCAAGTCTCTCTAAATCACATGCAAGATGCCAAACGCGATTCTCAACCCCAGAGAATGTATATTAGCACAAACAATTATTTATAACATGAAACACATGAGATCTATTTACTTCTTTTAACCAATAGCAATCACACACATAAAATGGACACATAATTTTCGGTCAATGTGACCCTGGAAAAACCCTTGTAGTAAAACCAGTGAGAGAGTAGAATAGCTTTTATTATCTTCAAGCAGTTACAGTAGGTACAATAGAATAGATCCAACACAAACTTATCTCTGAGCCAATGGCTCTGGAGCTCAAGCCTGATCTTTGCTGGATGAATGGGTAATGCGCCCCTCTCTGTGAATCTGCTATCTGACTTGGGCTTCACGCCCCTCTACTACTAAATCACTGTCTCGGTGAATGCCCTCTCTCAATCTGATGAACTCTATCACAGAAGCAAACTATCTATCTCAGAAGCAAACTCAGCCTCTAATGAATCCTCCCTCAACCTCAGATGAAGTGTGCTCAATCCCTCTCAGATTTGCCCCCTTCTCTGCTCCAGAATGTGCCCTTCTCTTCTCAAGAATGCGCTCCCTTTGGCATGCACTGATTCGCCCTTGTCATGCAAACCAGTCGCCCTCTTTGTGTAGATGAACTCAATACTCAACAATGCACCCCTTTTTCCTTCTCAACTCCTTTTTAGGTTTTTTTTCCTTTTAGATATCAAATACCTAATTTAATTTCCATGCAAAAATAACAGTTCCGCATTAAAAAATGCATGCATGCATTTCTCGCATGCAACCTCAAAAAAGGAGTTTTGCTTCCACATGAAGCAAGGTTAAGGGTTGGACAACTTTCCTAGTTAACTTTTCAACACTCCCTCTTAACGAGGAAAGTGTTTTGCACCACTCCCATCTTATCCCTGAAATAAACAAACTTGCCCTTCATCAGAGACTTGGTGAGAATGTCTGCTACCTGCTCATTTGTAGACACATACTGAAGCTCAATCGTTCCCCTCTGAACATGATCTCGAATGAAGTGATATTTGATCTCTACATGCTTGGATCTGTCGTGAAAAAATGGATTTTCCGTGAGTTTCATGCAACTTTGATTATCATAGTAAATCACAGTTGGCTCTAACTGCGGATCAAATAAACTAACTAGCATCTTGCGAAGCCAAATGGCTTCATAGCTAGCCATACTCATTGCCATATATTCTGCCTCTGCAGAACTCAGTGCCACTGACTTCTGTTTCCTGCTGAACTACGACACAACTACCGAACCCAAGTTGAAACAACACCTGTAGGTGCTTTTCCTGTCCACTGCACTACCTGCCCAGTCAGAATCCGTATAGCCACTCAACTGTACTCCATCCCTCCTCTCATAGTTTAGTCCATAGTCCATAGTACCTCTAAGATACCTGAGCACGTGCTTAGCTGCCACCCAGTGCACACTCCTGGGCTCCACCATATACTGATTCAACGTATTGACAACATAGCATAGATTTGGCCTAGTGTTGACGGAATACATCAATGATGCAATAAGCTGATGGTACCTAGTGGGATCAACCAACTCACCCTTAGAAGCTACCAGCTTTTTCCAGTTGGTTGTCATGGGTGTGGCCATAGGTCTACAGTCCTCCATCTGAAATCTCTTTAGAATGTCAACTGCGTATCTGCCCCGTCCCAGGAAGATATGCCCATCCTCTTGCCAAACCTCTATACCCAAAAAGTAGTGCATCAATCCTATGTCTTTCATCTCGAACTCTGAAGCAAGATATCTCTGGCAACTGCCTATGAGTTTCTCCGCTCCTGTAATAAACAGGTCATCCACATTTAGTACTAGAATGAGTGGATCATTAACCTACCACAATGAAGTAGAGGTTGGGATCTGCCTCGCTCTTATGGAAACCCAACTACTACAATTAAGTATCTATCCTCGAATACCAAGCTCTCAGAGCTTGCTTCAGAACATACGGTGATTTCCTCAGCCTGCACACATGAGACTCCCTCCAATGCACCTTAAAGCCCTTTGGCTGCTCAATGTACACCTCCTCCTGTATGAGTCCATTCAGAAATGCTGTCTTCACATCCATCTAGTGGATCTTCCACCATGGAATCTCTGCAGACTTGCTTGCCTGCTGCCTGCTCTTAAGAAGATGGCTCAGACTCACTAATACTGCTCACCATAGCCAAATAGCTACAAAACCTCTTTGGCACTTTAATCTCTCTCATAGCCCTCTTGGGAGTCCCAACTATCTGAGCTTCCATCAAGGTGTCTTGGAGCCACTTGGGATTCCTCTTCCCTGAAGTAACCTCCTGTGGAGGGAATTGCTCATCCTCATCCCAAGCAATTGCCCGAGATTGTGTACTTGATTGATGTAGTAGCACCAGTGGTCTGCGACCTTGGAGCTCGTGAACTTGTAACTTGTGAACCTGAAATTGGTTGACCACCATACTTTGATCCTGTACTTGTACTTGTACTCGGGGAACCTCACCTGTGAACCTGTCACCCTGAACTTTGTGAAGCTGAAATCTGCAATGTACCACCCTGAGGTGTAGGAGCCTGTTGCTCCCCCTTCTCCAACTCACGTGACCTCCTGAAAGCCTTGTCCTCCTCAAATCTCACATCCCGCCTCACGGCTGTCTGTCTCCTCGCAGGAATGTATATGCGGTAGGCCTTCGAAGTCTCATCATATCCTACAAAGATTCCCTTCTTTGCTATGAGCTCCAAGTTTGTCTTGTTCTCTGAAGGGACATGTGAGTATGTAAGGCATCCAAATATCCTAAAATGCCCAACCTCAGGATTCTTTCCTGAGAAAGCCTCTTCAGAAGTCTTGCACCCCAAAACCTTATGGGGACTCCTATTCTGAATGTACACTATTGTATGACAAGCCTTTTCCCAGAGAACGAATGGAAAACCCTAATCATGCAGCATAGACCTCACTGCACCAACAATTGCCCTGTTCTTCCTCTTTGCCACCCCATTCTGCTAAGGTGTGTATGGTGTTGTCAACTGCCTCTTGAATCCCTCCTGTGCACAGAACTCATCAAACTCCTTGGAGGTATACTCTCCCCTATTTTCTGATCGCAATATCTTGATCCTCCTTGTCTAGTTATCCACAAGAGCTTTGAAATCTTTAAACCTCTGCAAGACTTCTTTCGATTCCTTGCTCTTCAGAAAGTTGATCCAGGTCTTCCCGGAGAAGTCATCAATGAAGGTCACATAGTACTCGTAACCCTTCAATGATGTAGTCGACATCGGCGGACCACAAAGGTCTGAATGTACCAAATCAAGTGTCCCTGCTGCTCTGCTGTCACTGCTCGGAAAAGCAGTCTTGGCATACTTGCCAAGTGCGCACCCCTTGCACATGTCACTGTGCTCTGTGCTGAACTTTGACACACCGGTCATGATCTCCCTCAAAATACTCAATGCTGGATGATGTAGGTGGCCCATCCTCCTAAGCCACAACTCACACAAGTCACAACCATCACTGCTGCTGCTATGTGCCAAGGCATGATAAAGCTGAAAACTGAGCTTGTATAGTTTCCCACTCCGGACTCCAATCATCATTGCTGTAGTATCATTGGATCCCTTAGGATGAACGAGTACCTTCCCATCATGGAACTGTACCCACAACCCTCTATTCTCAATTGTGGAAACCGATATCAAGTTCTTCTTCAAACTTGGGACATATAAAACATCCCTCACCGTCATGGACTCTCCAGACTCCCTCTGAAAGGAGACCACCCCTCATCCAACTGCCTTGACTGAAGTGTTGTCTCCCAGTACAACCTTGAGATCTAAACCACTCTCAGTAAGATCTGTAAAGTACCCTCAAACACCTGTCATGTGGCTGTAGGCCCCGCTATCTATATACCAAACACTAGAAGTAGATGCACTCAATGAATGATAAGAAATCAAGGAACAGACAATTCCCTGTCACACTCCTCTATGGAATGCTCATCCACATCTGCTGAAGTACACGAGTGACAAGTAATCAGGGAAAATTCCTTGTCAAACCTCTCTGTAAACTGATCAACTTCAGCCGAAGCTGTTATCTGCTTCTTCTTCTTCTTGTTAGGACACACTACTGCGTAGTGCCCCATCTTGTTGCAGGCAAAACACTTTAACTTGCTCATGTCCCTTTTCTGTTCATCCTGTTGCTTCTTTTCCCCACCCTTGGGAGCCTTCTTGGATTTCTTCTTGCCTTTCGCTGCAAGTGTCACATCTTCCTCGTCATGAACAGTAGAATAGCTCCCCTGAATATATCCTCTCCGGGTCTCTTCTTGTATGAAATCGTCCCAGAGACGATCCCACTTGGGAAGATTTTCCCTTGCCACAATTGCTTCCACGAACACTGCCCATGGCTTGGTCACGCCATTCATTGCTGTACGGAGAAGCTCACTGCCCTCAATCTTCTCCCCAACTACTCCTAGCTCATCTCTTACTTGAGCGATACAGGTAAGATATGTAGCCACGCTCTTAGTTTTGATCATCTTGATGGCCTTCAGTTTCTCTCTTAGTACCATCTTCTGATTCTCATTGGAACTCTGGTACAGATTGGTTAAGGCATCCCACATCTGATATGTATTGTCCTTGCCTGTCACATGCAGAATAACATGGTCCTTGATGGCATCAAGGATAATCTGCTTGGCCTTTATGTTCTTTTTCTCAAAGGCTTCCAAAGCTGCAACATCTGTAGGCACCACCACTGGTTTTGCTTGGGTGTTGTACACTATATCCCACAACTCACATTCCTTCAAAAGCATACTTATCCTCTCCTTTGATGGACTAAAATTTCCACCCCCATTTAACATGTCCTCAAACCTCAAACATGTAGCCATGATCCTCTCAACTGAAAATTGAATCCAATCTCTGCCTCGGTGAACAAGAAATACCTCTCTTTCATAGATCCGACCTCCACTCGCACAGATCTGATAGATCTTTCACAAATCTAGTCTCTACTCTCATAGATCTGATAGATCTGATGTGTATCCTCACAGATCTGATGTCTATTCTCACAAATGTGGACTCTGCTCTCATAGATCTGATGTATCTGGTCACTGCGCTTACATATTTGATATCTGTTCTCATAGATTTCGTATCTACCCTCATAGATCTGAACTCTGCTCCTCAGATCTGGTATATCCAGTATGTGAACTGCTTTGATCTTTAACTGCGGTCTGATACCATGCAAAATTTTCAGTGCTTTGAAAATACTTGACCTCAACTTGGTCTCAAGTCTCTCTAAATCACATGCAAGATTCCAAACCCGATTCTCAACCCCAGAGAATGTATATTAGTACAAACAATTAGTTATAACATGAAACACATGAGATCTATTTACTTCTTTTAACCAATAGCAATCACACCCATAAAATGGACACACAATTTTCGGTCAATGTGACCCTGGAAAAACCCATGCAGGAAAACCAGTGAGAGAGTACAATAAATTTTATTATCTTCAAGCAGTTACAGTAGGTACAATAGAATAGATCCAACACAAACTTATCTCTAAGCCAATGGCTCTGGAGCTCAAGCCTGATCTTTGCTGGATGAATGGGTAATGCACCCCTCTCTGTTAATGCACCTCTCTTTGAATTTTGCTATATGACTTTGGATTCACGCCCCTCTGCTACTGAATCACTGTCTCGATGAATGCCCTCTCTCAATCTGATGAACTCTATCACAGAAGCAAACTATCAATCTCAGAAGCAAACTCAACCTCTAATGAATCCTCCCTTTGTCACAGCCCCGCCCCACGTCCAAGTTCACCTTGGCTAGACAAGGTGTGCGACACTGCCTGGAGACGGCCCGAGGGCGTGGCCAACTCGGGTGTCTGCCAGCAGACTACGCCTTTACCTAGCGGAAGTTCAACTTATACACTTATCTCTGTTCATGTTTAACTTATTAACACTTAGCCGTTTTTACAATTTATACAAGTATGCAGAACAAGTAAACAAGAAAGCTTCACGAGACAAGTTTATGGGTGGGGCATCCCAACAAGCTCACCCCTGAATTTTTATACAACAGAGTACAAAATTACATAGACGGAGTTGCCAAACCGGCAGAGCTCTTGCATCGGCACAACAAGCCTGACGTGCTGTAGAATTACAAAGAAATCCAAAAACCCAAAAAATCGATTGTCTCCTTGTTGGTGCAAGCCTCTACGACTCTGCCTGCCTGCCTGTGGACGCCCATGTTCGTTTCTGCCTTAGGATGCCTTTGCCCGCGGTTTGCCTCAGACCACTTGTCCTCTTGCCCGAGTTTCTTAGAACTCTTGATCACTTGCTTCCTGATGCCTTTGGTTGGGAGGGCGCTCTCCTTATACAGGCTTCTGGGCCAAGGGGTGCGCCCACTTAAGGGTCGCACGCCCCCTTGGATCCGCGTTCTAAGGAGAGCCGATGCCCCATGGTCCAACTTGTTGCATAAGTCATGGGCGAAGTCCCCTAACCGATGCCCATTTTGTTTACCAATACGCACTTGCTGACCGACATGCCACCTTGCACCTTAGCCGATGATGTCACTTTGTCACTGACGCGTCCAATGCTGCTGATGTGCTTCACTGAGCTCTCAACACGTCCAAGTCTCGTGCGTTCATGTTGGTTGTGCTACGTGCTTCCATCCCGAGTTGGGGTGCCGATCTTCCATCCCTAGCTGGGTGTCGGGCTTCCATCCTTGGCTAGGTGTTGGGCTTCCATCCCTGGCTGGGTGTTGAGCTTCCATCCCTGGCTGTGTGTTGCGAGCTTCCGTCCCTGGCTATGTGCTGCGAGCTTCCAGGTGAAATCTTGGGCGTGCGGGCTTGCCAAGCTCTGTCACCGTGGATGTGCGCTCCATCCTTGACGCGTCCCAATGTGCTTCTGCACTTTCGCCGAATGACCCAACTGTGTCGACGGGCTCCTCGGTGGGTGATGCACCCAGGCAACCGTGCCTTGGGTGACTTTGCTAACCGACGGGCTTCCATAAGGCGGACCAACACTTAGAAAATTTACTAAGTGTCCCACCTTCTCGTGGACTTGGTGAGCCTCAATCCATGCTACTTGGGCAAGTGGGGTGCGGCAAGGTGCCTCAGGAACCGAGGCCGTGATATCCTCCCCCACCGAAGTTTTTTCCGTCTGGACAACGTCTCCAAAAACCATTGTTTTGGAAACTTGTTGCAACTACCGCTACTATGAACACCTCTGCACTAAGCCTCTTGGTTGATCCGCAACTGTTGTCACAACCATTTGAGCCTCCAAAGAAGCCCTTGCAGTTTGTGCTTCTACCCACTTACTCTGCAACCGGTACTCCGTGCGTTCCATCCTGCTTCCATTCGCTGCGCCCCCATGAGCCAGACTAGTTGGGTATCTAGTCCAACTGTTGCACCTAAGCCATGCGACGAACTTCTTCATTCTGAAACCATCTTTCCTCAGTTAGTTTCAACGTCCTCAAGCCAACCGCAAAAGACAAAGTTTCCTTTGCCTTGTTTTCCTTTTCCTTGGCTTTTTTTTCGTTGTAGGCTACCTTGCTAAGGTGCCTATGGTCTCACTGCTGGTGCCACGGGCAGTGAGCCAACATGCTGCTCTCTCATACTATGCACAATGGTGAGTGGTGCCAACGACCACCCCCAACGTCTTCAAATACTTGCTTGCACAAGTATTTCAACACAACTTCTATCTCTGTTTCGCTGCAACCAAGCTCTTCCAACCGAGCCTGTGATAGTTCAGATTCCACAAGTCCAAACGCTAGTGTGCTCACGTCTGCTGCCTCCATACAACAGTCTTGTGAACTTGTTGAAGACACCGTCTCAGCCTTCGCTTGTTGCTGCCTTTTCCCGGCTCTCTTCCTGCACCTTTGCTCTTTCCCTTGAATGGTGATCCTGCCTTGCTTCCGCAATCCCCTTGATGCTGTGAACCGTCTAAGGTTGCCAACGTTTCCTCTTGTCGATCATGCTGTTGAAGGGTGCTTAGCTCTGCTTGGACTTCCTTGGCCACCCCTTCGTTCACTTTCTATGGCAAGCTTCGCTTAGTTTCTAAGTAAGCAACGACTGCCCCCACTTCACTTGGACGACAACCCACTTGTTCCAACCTTTGCTGTGACAACTGAGGCTCTGGGATACCAAGGGCATGGATGCAAAAATCCACAATTTCTACTGCATTACGTGGTGGAAAATATTCACTGGTGTTTCCATCTGCATGCTCAACCTTACCCACAACTTGTTGCTCACATTCTTGGTCGAACACATGCTCACATTGGTCCTTGTCAAGACTTCACTTGACTTGTCCAACCAGACTGTCATCATCTCGGTTGCTTGATGACTTATCGAGTGTGCTTTCTGCGGATTGTGTTGGTGCAAGCTGCAACTTGCCACCATGTTGCTGCAGAACGTCAACTAAATGCACAACGATTCAACCTTCCGTCTGATCAAGTCTACTCGTTTTGCTAACGAAGCCAACCTTGCTGATGGCTGACTAACTTGCCTTGGTGCGCTTGTCTTGTTCTCCACTGTCGAACTTTGTTGCTGCCGCATGCTACGTTGAAGCATGTCTGCGGACGTGCGCGAACCCTCAAGTGTCTGTGCTGTGGACATCCATGGCCTATGTCCCAACCTGCTCTTCTGCATCATCGACATGCTCCATGCTCCGAACTCACCTATGAACACCAAGCGACTTGCATGTGGAACCGACACGACACGAGCTAACCGAAGGAATTCTTGTCCTAAGATCACCGAGTGATCGTCCAACGAAACGACTTCCAAATCCATCTTGCCCTGCCATCGTCCAACTCTCACGGGTGCTGCACATACTCTTCCCGTCGCTATCTTCGCGGCTGAGTTCACCGCCTTGAACTTGGTTCGGCTGAACTTGGTTGCACTGTGAAGAGATGTTGTAGTCTTACTGCTCACCACGCTGTGAGTGGCATTGGTGTCAATCAATGCCAAAACTCTTAGGCCACTCACCGTTGCTTCCATGAAGCTCAACCCTTGTTGATTTTCTTGCAGACCTGCTTTTTGACTCCCCGTCGTTTCTTTGAGAAAAGCCTGCACTGCCTTGATGGCTTTAGATACCTCATCGAAAGGTTGTGGTGCTTCCAACACTCTCATGGTTGCCAATCGCATTGTAGGTCCCCTTTGCGTCAACACTATTGCCTTCAAAGGGCAGTTCTTGGCATAATGGTTCCCTTCACAAATATAGCAGACAATACGTTTCTTCTTTGGTGCTTTCGGCTGCTTCTGGGTTGTCTCTGCTTGAGCGTCTTGCGACTCCAACCTCGCCATCCTCCAAGTTGTTGCTTGGTCCGAAAGCTCCTGCAACCGATGCACTTCGTTTCTTCCTTGCGGAACCAAGTCTTCAAATACCTTGTCCATTCCGCACTTGATCTTTTCCCAGCATTCCTTTGTGGCCTTCAACAGATTCGTCTGGAAATCCTCCATGTTTCGCACTCTCGGTTGATCTTCTTGCGAAACACCAACTTCAGGTGTCATGGAGATGTCCAACTCTGTGGTCCAGCGAAGCTTAAGCTTTCCTGAGTGCACTTCGAATGTGCTCCACCTTGTTCCAACCATGCTGCAAGCTTCTGCGGGTCGGCACTCTTCTAGGGCACACTTGGGTGCTTTTGCGACAACGTCCGCACTTTTGGTGGCTTCCCACGAGCTCTCAACCGATCCCTTTGTGATGTCTTTGCCAAACACCACCACAAGCTTCTGTTCCGTCAGTCGTCACACAAGAGCTTCTGCGAGCTCCGGTTGTCCAACCCTACAAACGACTTCTCTGGCCACTGTCTTCAGCTGAGCCAACCGAACGTTTGTGCAACCCTGTGCAACTGTGTCCCTGTGGTTCTGTGACCCTGCGACAACTTCGGTTCTGTAGCCCACTCAACGAACTCGAACGAGCTCTGATACCATCTGTTCGCAAGAGCAGTGGTGAAGAGCTTCTCCACAAACTCATCAACTGTTCCAACAAACAAGCTCTGATACCACCTGTCACAGCCCTGACCCATGTCCAAGTTCACCTTGGCTAGACGAGGTGTGCGACACTGCTTGGAGACGGCCTGAGGGCGTGGTCAACTCGGGTGTCTGCCAGCAAACTACGCCTTTAACTAGCGGAAGTTCAACTTATACACTTATCTCTGTTCACGCTTAATTTATTAACACTTCGCATGCAACACTTCGTCGTTTTTACAATTTATACAAGTATGTAGAACAAGTAAACAAGAAAGCTTCACGAGACAAGTATATGGGTGGGGCAGCCCAACAAGCTCACCCCTGAATTTTTATACAACAGAGTACAAAATTACATAGACAGAGTTTCCAAACCGACAGAGCTCCTGCACCAGCACAACAAGCCTGACGTGCTGTAGAATTGCAAAGAAATCCAAAAACCCAGAAAACCGACCGTCTCCTTGCTGGTGTAAGCCTCTGCGACTTTGCCTGCCTGCGGACACCCAAATTTGTTTCTGCCTTTGGATGCCTTTTCCTGCGGTTTGCCTTAGACCACCTATCCTCTTGGCCGAGTTTCTTAGAACTCTTGATCACTTGCTTCCTGATGCCTTTGGTTGGGAGGGCGCTCTCCTTATATAGGTGTCTAGGCCAAGGGGTGCGCCCACTTAAGGGTCGCACGCCCCCTTGGATCCGCGTTCTAAGGAGAGCCGACCCATGGTCCAACTTGTTGCACAAGTCATGGGCGAAGTCCCCTAACCGACGCCCACTTCGTTTGCCGATCTGCCCTTGCTGACCGACGTGCCACCTCACTCCTTAGCCGATGATGTCACTTTGTTGCCGATGCGTCCAATGTTGTTGACGTGCTTTACCGGGCTCTCAATGCGTGCAAGTCTCGTGCGTTCATGCCGATGGTGCTGCGAGCTTCCATCCCGAGTTGGGGTGTCGAGATTCCATCCCTAGCTGGGTGTCGGATTTCCATCTCTGGCTGGGTGTCGGGCTTCCATCCCTGGCTGTGTGCTGCGAGCTTCTGTCCTTGGCTGTGTGCCGTGAGCTTTCGGGTGAAGTCTTGGGCGTGTGGGCTTGCCAAGCTCCGTCGCCGTGGGCACCCGCCCCATTTTTGACGCGTCCCAATGTGCTTCCACACTTCCGCCGAATCACCCAACCGTGCCGACCTGCTCTCCGGTGGGTGATGCGCCCAGGCAACCGTGCCTTGGGTGACTTTGCTAACCGACAGGCTTCCACAAGGCGGACCAACACTTAGAAAATTTACTAAGTGTCCCACCTTCTCGTGGACTTGGTGAGCCTCAAGCCATGCTACTTGGGCAAGTGGGGTGTGGCAAGGTGCCTAGGGCACCGAGGCTGTGACACCCTCAGTGTCAGATGAAGTGTGCTCAATCTCTCTTAGATATGCCCCCTTCTCTGCTCCAAAATGCGCCCTTCTGTTCTTAAGGATGCGCCCCCTCTAGCATGCATTGATTCGCCCTTCTCATGCAAACCAGTCGCCCTCTCTGTGTAGATGAACTCACTACTCAAGAATGCACCCCTTTTGCCTTCTCAACTCCTTTTTAGGTTTTCTGCCTTTTAGATATCAAAATACCTAATTTAATTTCCATGCAAAAATAACACTTCCACATTAAAAAATGCATGCATGCATTTCTCGCATGCAACCTCAAAAAAGGAGTTTTGTTTCCGCATGAAGCAAGGTTAAGGGTTGGACAACTTTCTTAGTTAACTTTTCAACAGAAAAGATACTACCACAAACTTTCTTCCAATGTAGCAAATCTTGCTATTCAATGAATCAAATTATTAAGCTTTGCAAGAGAAGAACTCAACACCATATCCAAGCTTTATATTGCGAAAACAATGTTTCCTAACATTACAAGATAGTCTTCACAAGTCTCCAAAGCCTATCCAAAAGATAGATCTCTCAAACGCTAATCAACAACAACAATAGCAAAGGGAAGAGGCTCTTATATAGAGTTCTAGGCTCAACAACCCCTCAATAAAATAATATTGGATCCTTAGATCTATCCTAGGGAGGAGTAAAGAATAATATCCTCCATATGACATGGTCAATCAATACATAAAAAATAAGGTGGTTATGCCACCAATGCATGAAACCCTAACTAACCTTATTCAAATGAGGATTGCTCATCTCTAGGAGAGAAGAAGTCCAAAGATCCTCTAAAGATTGATGAAAAGATGTGCCACAATGCAATAAATGCCCAAAAGGATCGAATGCTTCAACAATAAAGCATGGGAGAGTGTGAAAATAACCCAAAAGGAGTGTGCGCTCCTCAAGAAAATCATGGTAATGAATGAGTCAACCCTCAAAGAGTGGAGCAGTCCACTAATAAGCTAAATCACATGTGCTCATGAGACCCCACGTGGGGCAAACCAAGTGAATGCTCCACTAGAAAGTGTAACAAGATCCATGAAGTGTGGCACGTGTGAGTGGTCCATGTGCAATGTCCCATAAGATAAAACCATAAAATAATGTTGAGGGAGAACCAATGTATAGCAACCTCTTCCAAGATCGTGCCAAGGGTCAAGTCAATGCAAAGAAGGGTCAATATTATGCCATGTAATCTTCACGTGCTAGGGGAATGCATCATCTCAACAAGAAGGGGATGACTCCATGATCATGTAGCTAAACTCTAACATGTGCCTCTAAATGTGCAAATAAAGGGGGAACGCTTACCAAGTGGAGCTAGGGGTTAGCATGAGTTATCCTTTCCTTTCACCTTCTTTTTCTTGTTCCCTTTATTTCATTTTTCTTTTGCTTTTGCTTGGTCCCTTTCTTTAGATTTTTCTTTTATAAGCATGGGACTTAGGGAATAAAGCATTTTAGCAAGGGGGCATAGCTCATGTGTATAATTATATGATTTAACAGGATCAACCTGGAGTACTTTGACTCTTTGCTTTGACTTATGCATTTCATACATGGGAATCTTTTTTGAGACCTTGAAACATTACACATTATAGGCCAATCATGAAAGGGGACATGATGGAAGTGGGTGATAAGGATGGTGAAATGCCAAGGCATGAAAAATGGCTAGGTCAAATGTCTGAAATGACATGGAATGAATGTGAGACCTACTTAAATTACTAGGGATACAATTTAACTCACAATGTGATACACTTGTCTAAGGTATAATTATGATCACACCATGATACATCTTAGCAGTGAAACAACAATTTAACGCATTATGAGCCACTATAGAGCACAAGAGTAACCTCCATGGTCATGTCCAACATAGAAGAAAGGCATCCCTTTGTGTTAATGAGGATAATATAAGTCATGGCACTGGCAGAAACTGATAAAATCTCTGTCAAAACCCCAAGCAAATGTGGGATTATCTGAAAAGACTGGAAATGTCTCTGGCAAATGATCTATGGGCAACCCACAGATCTCATTTCTGGCACTGTAGTCTGTGATGGAAATCACCAACACATTGATCCTCAAGTGACTTCTACAAGTCAACGGGTAGCACTCACCAATGAAATCCAACCCCCACTGGTTGTACTCTTTTAGTCCCATTGGCCTACCTTTTTGGTCATTTGTTAGACATTAATAAAATGATCTTATCTTATCTATCTGCATTTAGCTTACTAACTTTTTATTTGATTTGGTTAATGGTTGGGAATTTATTGGTGTTCACATGTAATTGAGGAATTAATTTGAATTGTTTTCATGTGTGTTATATACTATATATGCTAAAACTTAGTTGTTACTTCTCATACAGATGCAGAAATGATTGGCAAAACGGAAATGGTACTGTATGCAATGAAAGATTTTCTTTGTTGCTTGCCGAAAAAACATGAAGCAGATTGGAAGATCTGTAAAAAGGTTTGGAAGCTGTTCAGTAGATCTGTGGAGTTCCAGGATCCTCTAATTTGTTTTCGTGGTATTAAGAGGTCAGTCTCGACTCTTCATATGTGTATGGAAATGATTTGGCATTCCATCTGGTAACTTGAAAACTCTGTGCATTAAACATTTAATTCAATAGCAGATACAAAGGGGACGGTTGTTCTTGTGAAACTCTTCTAAGCTTATTTAAAGGGGAATTGCATATGATCACTGAACAATTTAGTTTCTCACATATGCAAGCAATTGCTGGAGTTAAGAGGCACATTTACAGAGATTCTGCATGTATTTTATTGCTTGTTTTAACTGCTCATGTGCGTGCTTTATGTTCCTTACATTTTTGTGAATTTTTGAGACTGCTTAAAATATACATAAATATGCTTCTGGTTGGGAATGGAGTTTGTAGCCCTTTTGGCATGTTTCTTTTGATCCTGAAGTGATATCATTTTGAGATATCATTCCAGTGAATAGCAATTCCACCAATATTATATGTTGACCACTAATCTTGTATGCCCTTCTTGTTGCTATTGTCTGCATATATTTTTTCTGAAAAATACTTTATATATTCACATAAATGTATTTACAAACAAAGAGCTAGCAGTGGAAGGGTATATACAATGCCTAACATAACCTCTTCCTAAAACTGACTAAAGCAGAAATGAAATCAGAATATACAATATGATCCAACTTTTTGGCATCCTTGATGAACAAAGTGCCCTTGGCTAATAATTGATGGCGTACCTCATTTTTCCAAAGAGCAACAAAAGCAGATGCCAGAAATAGAGCTATTCTCTTGATAAAAAACATACTTGCACCTGAGCTTCCAAAACAAAAACAAAGCAGAAATCCACAAGCAATGCCACAAACCATAAGGTGATTATGGCACAAGAAAATACCTGTCTCCAAACAGAACTGCCCTTTGTTATAGATTGTTTAGAAACAAATCAGGATGCTGATTCTCCACGAAGCTCCAACATTCTCTGGAAAACCTACAGTCCCAGAAAATGTGCTTTATCGTCTCTGATCTTTGGCATCTTGGGCAAAGGCCATCTGATAGTCCAGTCTTGGCCAACCCGACCTTGAAAAGAAGACCCTGATTAATAACTAGCCAAGCAAACATGCGCAACTTGTAGGAAAGCTGCATTGACTAGACACTATGTAACCGACGAACCCATCGAACCTTTGGATCTGACAAATGTTGATGTTTCTCCAGTTAGCAGCTTCAGGCAGACATTCTCCCAGATTGGTCATTCTGATTTGACCAAGGGAGGATGATACATTCACTCCCGGGGCCATGCTGATTTGGCTAGTGGTGAATGGCCCAGGTGCAACCTTCTTAGCAATGCTGATTTGGCTAAGAGTGAATAGGCTTGAGATGCTCTCACATTGCCTGCTCCAGGACGGAGTGATCTATTTTACATATGAGCAGGTTTGACTTGTTTACAAGTCTAGTCTAATGTTGAATTGACGTAGACTCTAAGAAGAAGTGTCTGGGGCTTCTTAGTGGGTCTATTCAACATTAGAGCTCTATATTAATAGATGTGCATGTGAGGAGAATAATAACATCAACATGGCTCATGGACAGCTTTTCTATTAAAGAAGAAATAACCAAGAAGACAAGTTAGTCCAAATGGAACATTGAAGAAGCCCCATAAAGCATTAAAGAAGCCCCAGGAAATATTGAAGACAAGAGGACAAGTCGGCCCTAGAAGAAAAGGACAAGTTGGCCCCAAAGAGAAATTAAAGGTGATTTTAAGTGTATAAATAAGCAGTTAACATTTCATTTTTATCATCACAACACAACATCTCTTCTCAACTAATGTGCAAGTCCAAGGAGGCCTAGCAAAGGTACACGGAGAAATTTCTTGCGTTCTCATCATCTCTAAAGGTTCTCTATCTCTTGCTAGGGTTTCCTCATGAAGGGTGAAATTCTTATGTGCTAGGGTTTCTTCATAATGGTAATGTACTTATTGGACTGATTGTTGATTAAGTTGTCATTGATGCCAACAATGCTTGGTCATTGATGCCAACAGTGGAGTCTTAGTGCCCCTTGTGGAGTCCCTGAGGGTTAGTGTTTGGTTTGTGGTTGTCTATGTCAGAGGAGACCTTTTGACTTTGTCCAAGCCCAAGCTTGAAGCCCTTGGAGGCCTTGGGACAATGCCAAAAGCCCTGGCTACCCATTAACTTGGTCGAGTGACCCTAAGCTGTATCTTGGTCCCAGTTGAGTCCATTGTTATATCCTTGCTCCTGGTTGTATTTTGATTGATGGTCTTTTGATTGGATGATGTGGTAGTTTGGTCCTTGGAGCCCACTCACGCCCACAAACTGGACCTTAATGCCCTTATTGTGTTTAATGTTGACTTTGGAGTATATGTCTTGTAGAATGAAGCATGTTGTGATAAAACCTTCTTGCTTGATCATTAAAAAGCATGTTGTGATAAAACCTTCTTGCTTGATCATTAAAAAGCATGTTGTGATAAAACCTTCTTGCTTGATCATTAAACCCATGATGTCATTGCTCTCTTATAATGATGACTTGATGTACTATGGAGCATTTGTCTTTAGCCCATGATTGAAGAAGCCAATGCTTATGTGGATGGCACTTGAACTTGTCCTTGATATCCACGATGAAAACCTTGATCTTGGAAACTTAAATAAAGCCCTTGGTTGATAGAATCCATGCCAAAATGATGAGGAACCCACACAACCATGTGATGAAGTCCTTTAAACCCTTACTCTTGCTTAGTGACAAAGGCAGCCCTTAAGGAAATATTACCCTTAAAGATCTCAATCAATATTAAACCAAAATTTTATGTTGTTTATTTACTTATTTATGAAATTAATTAAAAGGAAATAAATTAGACTCAAGTCGGCCCAATTGAGTTATAATTAATTAAATACTTTCCTTTTACAGTAGAAGTTAAGTCGGCCCATTCCAAAATATAAAATAAAATTTATATTAAACCTAACCTAGGTCGGCCCCACTTGAATTTTTGTCCACTAAAATTAGTATAAATACCCTAGACGCCCTCACTTTCAAATAAAAATTTAAAGGTCATCTTTTCAAGCTCTGATTTTCGGATTTGTCTGAGGCAGCCAGAGTAAAAGTGAAAATTGCAAGTTTGAAGTTTAAGTTTTTCTTCTCTGATTTTGGGCTGCCTCATTTCTGCAAAATTCGGACTGTCTCCTTTTCTCTGGAAATTCGGACTGTCTCCTCTGTGCAAACTTGGCTGTCTCCTCTCTGTAAATTCGGGCTGCTATAGATCTTTGACTGTCTCTACCACAGTCTGATTTTGGGCAGCTACTATATATTTAAGGTATGCACAGAAAGTTTTATACACAGTGAGTAATTGCTCTGATAGAGTTGGACAAAATTCCTTTGATTTGACAGTAGCAACTGAAAGATAGATTGATTAGAAGTGTTGTACATCTTGTAAAACCAAAGTATTTAACCTTAAGTAGTTGACCTAGTTTGGCTGTAAATTGTCAACATTCTTTTGTTTGCAACAACACTGTAAGAGGATTGATAAAGTATGACATTATTCATCTTAATTTGACCCAGCAGGAGATTAAGTTGACAAACTTAGAGATTGGTGTTAACCTTTGACAAGACTAAGTTGGCAAGCTGACTGTGTTAACTAAGGTAGATAAGTTCCTTGACAAGTTGATAGCATTCCTCATGACTGAGTTTGACTACTTATTAGTACAAGTTCATAACTTGACTGTATGATACTCTTGACCTAGTTAACAAGTTAGCCTTGAGAGTTTTGACATAATATGATTTGATAAGTCAATTGTTGGTCTGACTTTGACAAGTATGAATTAACTAAGTTCGAATTGAAGCATTCTTTGATAGTACTCCTTCGGCAAGATTGAGTAAGTTGATTATAAGCGAGAGCTTGTATTGACCAAGGTTGATGTTGATTTGACGAGTCATCATTGACTTAGCATTCTTCCATTGCATTTTGAATAGTATTATATTAGGACTGTATTGACAGTACTCTTTGACTTAATTGATGACCTTCATTGAGTTGACAAAACAATGTTGTAAGGGTTTGTCATTGACTAAGTGGATTGACCTAAGATTGACTTGTTAGTGGTTGACTATGAGCCTTAACTGTTATCTGAGTAACATTGGCAAGTTGATGATTTGACAAAGTAAAGGCGGTTTGATTGATTTGATAATACTTCTCTTGATTGATTTGTGATGTGATTGGTTTTGGGCAATTGTTTTATTCACCATTGACTTAGTAAGTCAATATTGATCTTAAGTAATTGGCATTCCAGTATTGAGAAACCATTGACTGTATTTGATTTAGTTAACATTGTATGAGACTGTATATTGATGAAAGTATCCATAGGTGGTATAGCATTGACCAAGTTGGTTGAAGACATGATTGTCTTAGAGTTTGTTGATTGCTTGTTTGAAGTTGTCCGTCAAGCTCTGCTTGACTATGTTGCTTGTCAAATTGTGAGAATAGTTGTGATGTCATTGAACTAAGTATGATTGGGTGAGTAAAGTTATGGTTGTAACTCTATCTTGACCAAGTAACAAAGTAGGTTTCCCATAGAGCAATTATGGACAGGTACATGATCAGATTGACACAGGCATATGATTAATTTGGCACAGGTACATAAGCAGCTTGGTACAGGTTTGGCATAGGTTGCCTTATGTGCAGTTGGTCTAACTCAGATTGGCTGAGTTGTATGAGCAGTTGGTTTGACCCAGGTGGTCTGGTATACAGTTGGTTGAACTCAGATTGATTGATTCAGATGATGTGAACAACAACTTGATTGGTACAGCTAGATTGGGCATGTTGACGAGCAGTGTTGCACAGTTATGGTGCAGTGGTTAGTGGACAGTTGACGAGGAGTGGTCAGTTGATGAGCAGTGAAAGTGGTTTTGCAGTGTGATACAGGTTGTGCAGTGTGGTACAGGTTGTGCAGTGTGGTTTAGATTGTGCAGTGTGGTACAAGTGTTGGATAGCAGGTCCGCAGGATCAATGTAGTTTGTGGTTCAATAGTTCAGTATCTATCTTCATATCAGGGTGGCAGAACGGGGCAAGGAAATTGAGGGAGCTAAGGCTTCCTTCAGGTTGTAGCCTGTAAACCAGGGGGTTGTAGCCTCCTTCCAGTTGTAGCTGGAGAATTGAAGTCTTTGTAACAAAGGGGGTTGTTACCTCCTTCCAGTTGTTGCTGGTAAATTATTATTATAAAGGCTTCCGTGGTTTTTCCCCCAGGACTTGGGTTTCCACGTAAAAATCTTGTGTACTGTGTTTTTCTATGCTTCCTATGTGATGATGATATGATGAGCTGTAATTGTTAATAATGCTGATGATATAATGATAATGTGATAATGCATTAATGAATGATGTATTGAATAAGTTGCTGATGATTGTTAAAGTTGAAAAAGTAATAAAAGCTACACACATTGTTCACCCCCCCCTCTCAATGTGCTCGGTGTGTCCAACATCATTAGCCCTTCTCGAGAGACAGTGCTTTCGACATCACTTCCAGGACTTCTCGTCCAAGATGAGCCTCATGGACACCTTGATCCGTCCCATTGTTCTATATGGCTCAAAGATATGGGGGCCATCTTTACTTGAGTTAGACTGGGCCTCAGTTGAGAGAGTCCAGACCCTTCTTCTTCGCCGCATTATTAGATGTAAACAGACACTACCTCAGCACATCATCCTTGCCGAGTTCGGAGCTCAACCCTTCAGGCTCAAGACAGTTTTCAGTTTGATCTCATTCTTGCACCGTGTCCGGGGCTTTGCAGACTCGGTGGAGGGCAGAGACCGGTACCCTTACCTAGCATACTGTTCTTCTGAGGCTATTGCACATTCTACCCATTCGGGTCGGACCCGATGTTGGTTTACATGGGTTTCAGATCTCCTAGAGGCAGTGGGTATTCAGGTGGATCGTCTCCCCCCTTTCCGATATTCATTGGATGCTCCTGGACACCTTTTACCCACTGGACAAAAACTGAACAAGATCATCCGGGAAGACATCTACAGGCAGTTCGTCCAAGTCACCTGGGTCAATCCTCTGGGAGGGTTATGCCCAAAGATGGCCTTTTACGCAGAGCACTTCCTGGAGTTGAGAGACGGGCTCATTGTCCGACCCCAGTATACGTTTCGTCACTGGATGCATGCTCTTCGCATCCCTCTTGGCCAGTTCATAGTCGGTTCTCATAGACTTCGGGTAGAGACGGACCACCGGATTGATAGACTAGATAGAATCTGTCAAGTATGTCACCTACAGGAAGTGGAGATCGAGGCGCACTTCATCTTCAGATGCCCCAGTTACTACGAGATCAGAGGACGGTTCCATTGTTTGTTTAGAGACTCTCGCCGAGTTTTTCCGGTACCCCGATCAGAGATGTTTGGCTCTCTACATGCAGGAGGCTCTCAGATTCCGAGCGCATATTCTTCAGCCTCCCATCAGACCGGACCCCATGCAGAAGATCACGTCATTTTTCAGGGTATTACCGTCTGACAGGGGCACCAAGAGACCGACCGATATCAGTACATATCCAGGCTCTAGATCAGTGAGGATCCGTGGGACCTCACCCCGACCCACGAGATCTCAGCAATAGATTCATCGCAGACTCCGTCCTGAGAGACGGGTTAGATCCTCCAGACCTCTGCAACGTACGAACCCCCCCAGGCAACGAGTCTGTGGGCAGTCCGCACTCTCTACTAGCCCTTCATCAAGACAACAGACTTTGTTGAGTTTTCTTCAGTCCTCTTCTTTCAACCTCGGATGTTAGGAGAGATGGGTCGGATCCTCAGACCCTTTCGCTCCTGGATCTTTTTCGCTAGGACATCTCCACCCCATTGCGGGTTTTCGGGATTCGCGTCTGCAGTCAAAGCTCTCTTACTTCATCCCTATTCACTTTTGTTCACTCTTTTCTTTCTTTCTTCGTGCATTGTATCTTTTTATAGGAGACCGTTTGGTTCTCCCGCTTTGTACGAATATCATTGTAATCAACAGTCCCTTTGACCTACTTTGTGGTCATTAGTTGGACATTAATATAATTATCTTATCTTTATCAAGTCAGTAAACGAGTATACACTTGAAAATCCTGTTTTTAGTAGCTAGTTACTTTGATCTAGACTTATCTTATTTATATTATTATTTACATGCTTAAGCCAGTTAAACATCATTCTATGCTTTGGTCTAGCCAATGATATAATTGAAGGAGCATATCATAACCATTTGTACTTGCAGCAAGTGCAACAGTTATTCATGGTCTGGATCATTATTTTGATCATTCTTGACTTGGTCAACCCAGTTTGACCATGTCAACCGCAGGGTCCTGGATGAGTTTGGGTAGACAATGTTCGAGATGCATTATTCATGGAAATATGTGTCTATTTGATGGTTCCATGCCTCAGACAACAGTTTCAGATGATGGTTTGATGGATTTTATGGTTATTATTATTTACAGACCATTATTTTTATTATTCAGGGCATGGATGATCTTACAGAGGTATCTTTTGATGGTAACATGGTGTATGAGTACTCATTCCTAGTGGATTTGAGCATTCTGAGCTCATTGATGCACTCAGTTATCAGTTCCGGGCACTTACAGGTGACGATATGGTTAGATTACCACTTTATCTAGTTTTCCATGCAGAAATGGCCTGTCCAACACTTTCATTGAGCTAGCACTTTCTCCTAGGGCGCTACAGAGGGTGATGGGGGTCCAACCATTCGTTTTTACCATTTTACCCCATCCCCAGACATTTTGGTACAGTCAGATTTGGGTCCGGGACACTTGGCAGTGAGTTACATGCATTTTTGTACTTATAGAGGTGGTTTTCCGGCAGAGGAATGCCTCATTGAGGAAATCGATTTGGCTTAGCGGGGCAAGGAGATGGCTTGATATTGGTCCGGGATATTTTGATGATGATGTCCACACCTTCTAGCACTTGTTCCTGCATCAGTAGGGTCCACACGTCCCAATATTCATCATTTTGGATATTTTATTGTGTATTTGAGGGGCCACGATTTGGTCATATGGTCACATTATGATATTATCTTGTCATATTATTGGTTATTGTGCTATGGGGCCATGCTAGTGAAGGATATGATTACCTCCTAGCCCTACCATGTGCTTCAGTCATGTGTCTTAGTCACTTATCATGTGGTGCGTCCCCCTTGGACGTTTTAGTGAGTGCGCCCCCCTCTATTTTTGAATTGATCCATGTATTGTATTTCCGGCCCATCTTAGCCGTTGATTATTATTGTTATATCTTTTGATCTCCACCACTCATTTAAAAAGTGGTTAGGGTTTTGGTCTCTCTCACTCCTATTTAAAGGAGAGACCCCCCTCATTGTAAAGGGACCTTTGGCTCTTGGCTTTTGGAATACAAAGAAATATTTTGTGAAATTCTTGTGATCTTGGGTTGGATGCTTGGCTATGGTGATTGAAACTACTTTTCCATTGCACTGAAAGATCTTGGTAGCTATCTTGCATATTTTGTTCCACTATTTCGATTTGCAGGTGAAGGAGGCGATTTGGGAGAGGGGCACATTGGTTGGGGAGACCCACCCTGTTTCTCTTTGTTAGATCTTGGTTCACACAGGGAGTAATTTTGTCTTTGCACCAATTATTCTCTATCTTTTACTTCTAGCTTGCATCTACCTTCATCTTTGTTTACTGATTGAACTCTGGTTCCTTGGTTTTGCAGAGAGAGGAGGACACACTTGTGGACTTGGGAAATTCGTTGGAGCAAGAGAAGTGACCAAGCTTTCATTTGATCTTTGCGGGATTAATCCTCGTCATACCGGCATTCATCTTCATCATCCAAGTACGCTCACAAGGTACGTATTTGGCTCCTTTACTTACCCATTTGTCAATTTTCATACAAACTCTAACTCATAAAACTTATAAAAATTCCCTAGCTCTCTCAACTTGGATTTTGGGCAAAAGATTTTTGGGTTTTTCACTTAAGGCCTAGCCCCAAGTGGGTCCTCAAGGGCGTCATCCTTAGGAGACTCCATCTACCCTAACCCGTAGGCACTGATCTTTAGCTATTGCGCCCTCCTTGATTTTGCCCCTTTTTCTCGATTGTTTGAGTCTCAGTTTTTGCTTGTGAGCTTAAACACTGTCAGATCTATCATCAAGCCTTGCTAGGAAGCCCTTATCCTTTCAGATCTACTCCTTGGGACCAATTTCTATCTTTTAAGTACATGTTTCCCAAGGCAGTTGATTTTGATCATTTACCCTAGCATCTCGTTCCTAGATTCATTCTTAATCTTGAGTTACTGTAATTGATATACTTATCTCTCATATCTCATATCCCCTAAGCCTCTACAGTAACTCATTTCCTTAAATCTAGAGTTCATCACTTTCCACCATAAGATCTATCATTGAATATCTTGATCTAGTGATTGGTTTGGATCTCTCTCTGAGAGTAGATTAGGGTCTCCCCCTTTGTTATCCGGGGCTTGGATAACAAGAAGCGAAGAGTGCCTTGATTGGCGTGACAACCAATCCTTCTTGGGAATCGAGGCCCTCTTGGGTCACCTCTTTAGTTGCCTAACACCTCTACCGTCCCAAAATACGACCGTTGAGTTTTCTTTTGTTTTTTTGCTTTGTTTGTTGAATGTTGTAAACTTAATAAACTTACTCAGATCACCTTGCGACTCCACTATTTTTAACCTTACCAAGGCATTCCACAAGAAGAAACTCTAAAGGCTTGCTTCAGTTCTTTCCTGAACCTGAACAGGTTTACCATAGGAGGAAAAGCAAGCTAGCTTCTCATAAAATCCTTGAAGATCTCAGATCCGAGTCAATCTTAGACATTCACCTTTTATTTGTTAATAGTTCCCAATCAAGTAATCCACCTACCAGCATGGGTGACCTTTTTAAACCTTTAGATTTTACTGCCATTATTGGTTATCCTCATCGAATCCCTCATAAAGCTATCGAGAAAGTGCCTTCTTTTCATGGTAATGATGCTATAACTGCTAAGTCTCACTTGTTGCCTTTTACTTTGTGTTACAACAAGTAGTGCCACAACGTTAACCATGACGATGTCAAGATGAGGCTTTTCGCCTTATCCCTTGAAGCCGATGCATTCAAATGGTTTACCACTTTGGATAATAATGGTATCAAGACCTTCAAGGAGTTTGAGACAACTTTCAACTTAAGATGGGGTGACAAGAAAGAGGATCGACATCTGTTGGCTGCCTTAACTAATACTAAGAAAAAGGAGAGTGAAACGATGGAGGAGTTTAATAAAAAGTTTACTGATATGGTTGCTAGACTTCATACAAATATTAAACCCCCTGATGCATCCATTCTCATATACTATATAGAAGCATTTGAAAGAGAAATGAGATATCAACTAAGAGACAAGGAGCCAACAACTTTGAAGAAAGCCATGGAAACAACTGAAAAGATAGATAAAAACATGTAATCTTCAGGAAGATCCAATATTTCTGGTTTCACCAGAGGCAACATTTCCATTGCCAAACCTTATGATGCCAAAGGAAAAGCAGTTGAACCTGATAGCAAAAATCAGACCAAAGATTCCATCAAAGAGATGACTGAAATAATGAAACAAATGATGGTAAATCATACCTCGCAGATGAATGCAATGCAAAATAGGCTAAACACCATGGAAAACGCCCACATTGCTCAAAGTCATAGAAATTTCAAATTTTCAACCAAGGCCAAATTAGGAGTGGAAGAAGAAATATCCTCCCCAAGAGCAGAGACCTCCTAATCAACTAGAACAAATAACATGGTGATTGATGAGGTTCCTCCCTATTGTCGACCTTGTGAAGAATTTCATGAAGAGTCTACTTGTCCAAAGTTTTGCTATATAATGGAACAAGAGCAGATGGAAATGACTAATTTTGTGGGTTACCCAAGATATCCTGATTATATAAATGCTGTAGGTCATGTCCATCCCATCTCTAAGGAAAAATGGAAGCAAGCAAGAGAATACAGTCAGGAGAAGGACAATGCAACAAAGATTTTTGGTGAAAAGCCTACACCGGAGCAGATCATGGAGAAGTACAAAGGTGTTGTCTATCAGAGGAAGAAGAATATCATCCCAACCAAATCAGATCAACACCTGCCGAAGGTGAAAACTCCTCCCCCAGTAGATCTGAATATTGATTTGGGTAATTGGTTGTCAAGTGCTAAAATTTCTGTCCCAGTAATTGAGATCCTTAAAATTCCTAGTCAAAGAGATATTTTCATGAAAACCATAGAGGAACCTAAGGAGAAAATTGTTGAAAAGCCTAAAGAAATAACTATTGAAAAACCTAAGGGGGGCGCATTCCTTAACTGGAGAAGAGGGCGAGTTGTTTGAGAGATTGATGGGATAGAGTCTTAAGTTAACTAAAGAGGTTGGGTGCCACCTCACATGAGGTGCGCCCCCCTCTCTTGGGATTAATATCCCATCCAAACAATGTCTACTAACACAACAAATGCGCCCCCCTCTTGAGAGAGTGTGCCCTCACCAAGTGAGGTTAACTCACCCTTCCAAAATTTGATGGGATTTGATGTCGAATTATCTTCACTTATCTCAATTTGATTCACAGTTAACCTAAGCCACCACTGAGATCCTATACTCGACATGTTCCCACTGATTTAGGAATGCTGATTTTTGTCTTTTTATGTCTTTTTGGCCATTTATTTGGTCTTTTTTTACATTTTCAAGAGAAAATCACTTTAAGTGATAAAATATTATGGTTTTTCTCTCAAAAGTGGGTCTAGTGGTAAAGTGGGTGCTCCGGGTTAGAAAACGAGCACCCCATGGAAAATTTCACCTCCTAACCACACTTTTATTACTGTTATCACACAACTTGTAGTTGCCCCTAGTGGTATCCCATCCGGGACGGTAGAGGAGGCAGGCAACTAAAGAGGTGACCAAAGAGATGCCACGGTTCCCAATGCAAGGTGGGAGTCACGTCAACCGAGGCACTCTTCGCTTTAGGTCAAGGTATAACAAGACCAAGGGGGAGACCCTATACCCCAATCACAGTTGATTGGATCCAAACAAAGGTTTCTAAGGGTAGGTAAATGGTGAGTTACGGAAACCAATGCAAGGCTAAGTGGACCTAGAAATTAAGGTATGGTTGAGGGTGGTGTAAGAGATTGTTAGTGTTTCAACCTATGTATGGTTTAGGCCACATGATGGGGTATGATGACTAGGTTTAGTACCATGTGTTTACACAAGTGGGTCTAGTTTTCTTGGGAAATGTGAAATGGTTCTAGGTGGGCCCACAAGGTGAAGTTAGATGTGAAGTTGGTACTATAGGTTGGATAAAGGCTAGATCTATGAGTCTAGGTTGATTTTAGGACTACCCACACATTAGATCTAGGGTTTTGACACAAATTCCAAGAAGTGTGACTTGCTTAGTGGTGGACTAGTGCCTTGTTAAGTGGGCTAATGGGGTCAAAAGGTATGTCAAAGTGTAGATCGGGACACCTAGAAGCCAAGTCAAGTGGGTTGAATGAGATCCAATGGTTGGATCTTACTAGATCTAGGTTTTTAAGTGATTACCCTAAGTGGACCACAATCCCTTGAAACAAGGAATGCAACCCCCAAAGCGGATTGTGACAAAAAGACAGTATGGACCTAGGTTTCAAGGCATGGGCATTCCAAATCCACGAAAATCTCAAACACCCACCTCCTAGAAGTGGACAAACTCAAATTTTCAAGGGGGTGCGATTTGCTCAAGGAAGGCCAAAAAGTGGGTTTGGTGGACCAAATCAAGTCCAATGGCCACCAAAATGTAGATCCGGGATGCTAGTACCCCGATCTATGTATGTCCAAAAGATCAAGTCAATCCAAGGGCTAGATCTTAGTAGATCTAAGTTTTAAGGTGCCAAGAAAATCAAAGGGGGTTTTAACCCCTTAAAACATGGAGAGATGTCCACAAGGTAGTTTTCACCAAAGTAAGGATGTGGGTATAGGTTATCAAGTGTCTAGATTTCAAATCAAGTGGGATCTCACCTACCCATGTGCTAGATCTAACCAAACAAGCCTTTTACAAGGGAGTGCGATTTAGGTCAAAGAGGCTTTTTGCCTTGGAAAATGGGTTAATTTTAAGCCAATCACCACCAAACTATAGATCCAACTAGGGGTGGATGCTATAGAGGTGGGTTTTCAATATTTTCTCAAGAGCAAGGCTAGATCTAAGTAGATCTAAGAAATACCAAAAACAAGGGTTTTAATTGATTAGGGTTTTATGACCAATGAAGATAGAATGGATGAAAGAGGCACATACCTTGTAGATCTTACCTCAATTGCTTATGGCCACCTTGCAAATTGATAGCATTCTCCTATGTGTATATTCAAGAGTGAGATCTGAGAGCTCCAACCAAAACGTCCTTCTCCAAGATAGCCAAATCGTCCTCCTCCTACAAGACAAGATCAAAGAAACAAGTCAAGCAAGATGATTATGAAAATGGTAGAAAGATGTAATAGAAAGCATCAACTATGTCACGAAGATACAATAATGATACTCCCTGTCACAAGATCAACCCAAGAGAGAATATGTGGATCCCTCCAACAATAACCCTCATGAAGTCGCCCTCCTCTCCACCAATTCGACTTTCCTGTCAAAAGATTAGAAGAAGCACCAAAATCCACAATGATACATAGAAGAGATACTGTATATTCAATATGCAAGAGAATCCACAATGCAAGAGAGATATGCTCCACAAAAAATCTTCTATTCCAATATTCCAGAGCTCCAAAGGTGAGCTTTACAATGGGGGGTCTCCTCCTTATATAGGATAATAAAGACCAAAACCCTATACCACTCTACAATACTACATCAAATGAGTGGTTGAGATTAAAAGATCTCATCATACAATCAATGGCTAAGATGAACCATAACAATATATCACATGGATCACCCAATATAATAATAGCGCCCCCACTAAATGGTACAAAGAAGGGGTGACGTCATCCACTAGAGAAGAATAGGTGCCAAAATCCACCTCATGATGACTAGGACATGACAATATAAGCACATGGTGGGGCTAGGAGGCATCAATCCTTACTAGCTCATCCCCAAGGCACAATAAAATAATAAAATATGTCCAAGATAATATAAATGATCAAACTGTCCTCAGAATCCATGACAGTCAAGCAGTAAATGACCTCCTGTGATCAATGTGGGCATACCCACATGGTGAAAACTGACTGGAAGGTAGTGATGCCACCCTGGAAGACCTCTGTGAAGACCAAATGCCAAAACCTTGCCTCAATTGCCCAAATCGATTTCCTTAGTGACCACTTTATCCCATTTTTTAACTGCCTCGGTAACTGTGAAAGTGCCAAAACTGCCTCCTAGGGTACCAGCGCTGTCCATCTGAGCCCACCAGGGTCTCCAGAAGGGGGGGTAAATGGTAAAAACAAGTGGCTGGACCACCCCCTCCATCATCAGCGCCCTAGGTGAACTGGCCAATCATGGCCCCTGCTGCCCAGGCTAGGAAATCAGCCCCAAATTTGGTCATCAAGTGTAAAACTGCATCAATCACTGTCAGAAGTGCCCGGAACTGAAAGATAAGTGTCTCGATGGATCCAGAAGACCCAAATCCACTAGAAATGTGTACTCATACACCATGGGTTTCCCTAATGGGCCAGCTGTAGGGTCCACCATATATGGACAATGTATAATCTGTTGATCTGAAGTAATAATAAAACCTGCTGCACTGGATCAATCATCATCTGCATCATATGTCCATCATATGATATCATCATCAAGCATGTGGGACCATGAATCACCATCAATAAGCACATATATATGGTCCACATCATCACGGATCCCAAGAAAATATAACCAAGGATAAATCACATCGGTAGACTAAGACATGCTTCTCTAATCATTTCTCACAGCCAAGCTCAAAGTATAACATCCATTCAGTGGCATTAATCAAGTTAGCATATTCCGTTGTTATATAAAATTACTTGCACAATAGTTCAAGTGACAAACTCACCCATTGGATATGGTCAAACTGCTAGTGAAGGATGAAGGCTAGGAACAAGGTTGGGCCAAGGGGTTGACTTGTCTAACTTAACTCAAAAATACTTTGGACTGGGAGAAGGGGGGAAGCTACAAACTCTGTGCTGGACAAAAGAACACGGGGGATGGCTGTGCCTCACAAATGGATAAGTTGTTTAGAGAGTGCTTATTCAACTTAGGCATCATGTCTACATCAAGTTGATCCTGGTTCATTAGGATCATTCAATTTTATTCCATGGCCTTTTTGGCCTACATAACCCTTCGGATTTCAGATGTGCTGAGAAGCACAACTAGTTGCAGCTTGCATCCAGGGCATGTTTTTTTAAATATTTATAAGGTCAGCAATTGTTTAGATATAGCTTTTAAGAACCATTGCTTTTTGGACCTTTCTTATACTCTTCGAGGAGTATTTTTAGCTGTTCATCGCTCTTGCCCCTTTTTTGTTTTGTTTCCATGGGCGAATTTATAAGTTTCCATAAGTAGAACATGGGCTTTCAGTTTTAGTCGACAACATCTCAAGTGACTAGGGGGAGTTCGAGCCAATGCCAAACATCGGGACAACCGACCAGAATGATTTAGGCCTACAATCCAACTCACCAAGGGCAAGTTTTGTCACCAACTCAGAGCCGAGACACTGAATATACAGGGATGCGGTCCAAACACAGAGGTAGAAAAATGGGGAAGTCCTCAGTATCAGAAAGTCAAATGAGACATGTCAAGGTTTAAAGTCAAATAGGCAGGTCATGTATGGATGGAGTCAAGTGAATATGGAGCCTATACTAGCAGACAACTGGTGTCGGGAAAGACCATATCTATGTAAGGTGAAAAACCAGTGGATTTTGTTAAATGACCTAAATGTGCAAGCAATCGTCCATTTTATGATTTACAGTTCATTTTAAATATTTTGCCACATCAGGAATAATATACCAAGCACATGCTATGATCATGACTAAATCAACAAGATAATAATCCACAGTCAGTGATAATATATCCATAGATCATACAACATCATCATAATAATAATCATCAAGTATCATCTGAAACACTGCTGCAATACATCTCTAAGCACTGAACTGAAACTGTATGGGATAAAGGGTCACATCAGTCATCAAATCTGAACTCTCAAGGCTCAGCCTTGACACAAGGTCTAAATAATATACTGCTCTGATCATGAGTGATCCAAAATATGTAGCCATGCTCTGGAATAATGGAAGCTCTGGAATGTGCAGGTATCTGCTGTACAAGAATAGTAGCCCTGCTACTATGGTGTGATAACAATTACATTTTGAAATTTTTTAATTAAAACATTAAAAAATTGGCCCGTTTTACGGGAATTTTTATTTATTTGCGAAACTTAAAATAAAACCTAGGGGGACCTACTGCATGTTCATATTACTCAATAAAAGTGACTAACATGGTAATATACATAGACACTTAGACTTTAACAACCTCCCAAGGTTTAGCCACCAAGGCGGATACTCCAACTTTGGAGATGTGAGTGAAAAACTCAGAAATTATATATATCGCTGAACAACAATGCATAATTACCAAGGAAAAAACACTCTAGAGTACCGCATTGACGTCTAAGTCTTAGGTAAGCTAAGTCTTTTACAAAATTCATCATGCTATGCCAACTTATTACAATTCCCCGCAGTGTATGGACATGCAAATTTATAAGAAAAGGGCCAAGATGGCCTGCTAGGACTTTTGATCTTCTGAATATGAACAAGTATACTTGCTCAATCTTTGCAACCTCACTTGACATCCAACTAAGTGCATCTTAGGTGGATAAGACGTCCCAACCAGTCTTGGATCTTTCCGGGCTAGGATTCACTCCAACTCTCTGCTAGGAAGGATGGAGCGACTTCACCAACCGCCAGATACTGCTAAGTACTCTCTTAAGCTTGGTTCTATCTCTTGTGAATCCATTAGTCACTCATTTACTCTGTTTTCCAACCTTGTTTGTGTTTGCATGTGCTTGGTTTGTTTAGTCTTTTGATAGTTGAGTGTTATTTTGTCATTTCTAGCTTGTTTTTCTTAGTTAATGACTCCATAGAGACCCTTGGATTAGGCACTGGTTAGATAAGTCATCATTCTTAGCTGTTAGGGGGTTATTTAAGCCTGTATTTTTGCTTCTTGTTTTGTTGATTTCAGATTTAATTTTTAATAACCAGCAAGCCCGTCAGTGTTAGGAACGACTTCAAACTCCACCCAACCTTTGATTTGAGCTTTGCCCATCATTTGTGAGTGTTATAATTGCTTAATCCTTTAAATATAACTCATTCCTAAGCGCTGGTTGTTCTTCCCTAACACAATGATCTCCCAAGGCACCATTTTCTTCATTATTCTAGGCTCAATAATTGGCCGTTCTGTTTATTTACATTTAGAAATATTTAGGACAACCATCTATAACTTAGGTCTAGTCATCCCTAGTGCCTCTCATTTGTCCAAGCAACTTGCTATTGTATTTCATTATCTTTTGGTTTCTTGTGTTTAGCTTTAGGCGGTTTTATCTCACTCTTTGAATGTCAAGTTTCCCCCCATCGGTGCTTTTCCCTAGGGGTGCCATTTTTCCAATTTGTAATTTCTTGAGGCACCTTTGTTCTTTGCCAAATTGGTTTTATTAGTACCGTGAGAAAGCTGGTTTTACTGGCAAGTATCCAGAAAAGTTTCATCGGGGACACCTCTCGTTGTTAGCCTGGGTTTGCTTTGGTGGACTTGAAAAGCCTAAAGAGAGGGTACCCTGCCTATGTGACATTTTGGGGCAGATTCCCAAGGTTCCATCGGTCTGGAGATCATTTGTTCCTTGCAAACATTTATATTGTCAAATCGTGTCACAATAGTGACATTGGCCTCCCTCTTGTTTATCCATATGCCACCATTAATGTTAGGGATTTAATCTCAAGGTTTGATTTGTGTGATAACAAGGATAATTTGATGAATTGTGTTGGTTTTTATCTAATAGTTTTATTCTTCAAATCTAGTACATATTAGGGAATTAAACACATCACCTTTTAGGTTTCCGCTAACGAATTTAATAGGTTAATTTTATGATGTATAAAGATAGGCATCCAAAGATAAAGCTTTGTTTAGACTTCAACTGAGTTTCCTTGTGCACTTTCATACGTTATGCATATTTGTGATATATTTCATCAGATTGATTGTTTTGGTCACTTGAAAAGATAAGAAGGTTAGTTCTCTCTAATGTATTGGCTTAAATATGTATGCAATTGCTCATATTGGTACCAAATTCCTAAGTTTTTCCACTTGGAGAAAGTGTTAACTCAAAAGAGATGCACATGCATATATAGTGTATGCTTCTACTTTGCGTTATTTTTCAACAAGAGAAAATTCTATTTTTGTCTTAACTCAAAAATTTGAGATACTTTCTTTTTATTATAAATGCAAAAGAAACATGGACATTCATACTTCTGGATCTTTTAATATCAATTCAAGTATTATCTTACCTCGTTATTCATTGGTTATTTAACAGTTTAATATGGTGGCTGGAAGCTGTGCGTGATGCGGTGATTTTAGTGGATGTGGATATAAATGGGATCTATAGTGTGATTGAGGAAAAAGGTGATGGTAAGTTTTGACTCGATTGTTAAATGTGGAAAATGTTTGTGACCAGTTCTATTGTAGTTATAAGCTTTTCGTTTAGCTCCACCTCTTTATAATCCTTTGGTTTTGGACATTTATGAGATAAATTGGGCAATATTTTTCTTGATAATTTAGTTGCTACATATAAGTTAATTGAGATTGGTATATCAATCAATATTAATGTAAGTATCAAAGATCAATGGGAATTGGCTCCTACAACCAAAGGTATGAGCATAAGTTATATTTGGCTGTTTCAAAGTAGAGGCAAAGGGAAATGTTGAGAGTTGTTTTTTTTTTTATAAATATAATGGATAAATGTAAATGTACTAGAATCACATAATTTACTTAGGATAGTGGATTTTGGACATATGAGGATACTATTTATGTTATGTGTGGTTCTTTGTTATCATATTTAATTGGGCATGTTCAAATTTTTTATTTTTATTTTTTGTTGCAAAATATGTCGTATTTTTACAAAAAGGATGGAAGGGTTTATGCAATGCTGATCATAACCTCTTCCTCGGAGCAACAAGATCTGAAATAAAGTCAAAATAATCAATTGGGTCCTGTTGTGCCACATACAATATGGGGATTTTGGCACCCATTTTTGCTTCAACTGTGATGATGAGTCCATATTCCTATGCCCACAGAAGAGATCAATGATGAGAATGCCAAGAGATGATGTCATTTTATGCCATGCTGTGCTGCCATGCCACCCGTGAGGATTCATTATGGTTATGCTTTCTATTGATGTTATACTTCTCCATGTCTCATGTTACACTACAATGATTTGTTTTAATGAGTACAGATGGTAGTATTAACCATAGGATAATAAAGATAAGAGGTTTTTGTTTTGTTTACATACCAATAACCAAAACAACTCTTGGTATTTACAAGGATTACCGCTCTTCTTTGGCTCCATATTTGACCTTTCCATCTTACTCATACCACTCCACCTTGTGTTGAAATCCCTTTGGCTTAAGGCTGATAGAGTGACTTTTGATCTCCCTACCCTCTGTTTCCCCGTGACCATGAATGCCTCCATGTCTTCATTGTGTCTTGGGCCCACTTGTGTTGTAGTGACTCTTCAGTATAGGATGCTTTTGGGTAGATCTCCATGGCCGACTATCAATAGTCAGGAAGAACTATCACTAAGCAATGTTTCCCCTTAGATCTGAAACAAGAAGGCTGTTCCCTAATAATGGCTCAAAAAGAGCATTTGAAGACAAGTTCCCAGTCCAAGACTACTTGTACCAAAATTTGGTGTAAAAGAAAATTTCCACCAGATTCAAAAGAAATCAAGAGTGTCCAAGAAAATTGCAAAGCAAGCAATCAAAAGAAAAGTTGCAAGTCTTACTTGCGTATGTCTTCAATAAAAATCAAGGCTAAGCTCTCCTCATCCAAAAGTAGAAGAAGAGGGAGCAGATAAAGCAAAAAGAAAAGATAAAGGGGAGTTTGATTGCTAAGGTCAAAAGGGGGAATACCTCATAACACAAATCCCTGTTAAGAACATCCCTATTGTCCGTACTAATGGTGAGGATCACAGAGGATCCCTGTCTCCCACATCTTGAGTCATTCAGTCAACCCAGGCCAATTCACTTGACCAACCTTTGGACTATCCATTCACTCCATCCAAGGAAGAACTAATCCTTGTAAATGTTTTGATGTTGATATGGTTTTGATGCGTTCCTAAATCATTTACCAATAATCTTTGTGAAACTTATGCATCATGATCTATGGGTTAGGCTATATGATGACTCAAGTAAACAAGTAATTGTATGTGGTTTTGACTTTAGTATTTAGAGATAGTCAAATCCCCCTTCCAGTGATATTCAGAGGTCTAGAGCTTCATTGATCAAGTTTGACTTTTTCAGCACTTTGACTTGGTCAATAGGGCAATTTGACCTAGTCAACTAGACTGAACAGCAAAACATACACTTCTGTCATCATCATTCAGCTATTAGATGACCTTGGAAGCTAATTGGATCCTTCCATCCTTGGTTTCATACATATTTGGACTAATAGGCAATTAATTAGACTTTTGCTAAAGTTAGATTTAAAAAATGTTTAGTTCCAGATTTAATCATTTGGATCAAATTGTAAATGGCGTTTTTAGTGGGATTTCAGCTATGGTTTTGGTTGATATGATCTTCGGTGGTTAATTGAGCATCATCAAATGCATTTCCTTCTCAAGTTTCACAAGAATTCATCATTCTTGGATTAATAGGGATTAATTAACCAGTTTTCTAAAGTTTGATTAAAAAAAATGCCTAAGTCAGGCTGAGTGAATAATTCATCCATTATGGGAAATAATAATTTGAGGATTTGGCATGGTGGGTCCTCCATAAACATTAATTGGACATTCCTTGGTCCAATGGGTGATCACTTAGCAGTTAGCACATTTTGATGGCCCACATGAGCATGAGCAGGTCGGCTTGGAGGGGGACACACTTGTCCAAGAGGGGCGATTTGCTTGGCTGAGATCTTCAACAATGGACCACCTCCTTCCACTTTAGCAATTCAGCTACATGATGAGGCATCTAATCAACATCTACATGGCATCCAGATCCCACTTTTGGCATTTTTCTCAGCCAAAACAAAATCTGGAAATTTAGGGGGCACATTTGTCTAAGGGCGTGAATTTTCTTGCTCCACATCACTCTCAGCTGGACATGCGGCCACTTCAGCCATTCAACATTGTGGGGTCTTCATCTTGATCCCATTTGGTAGCCATTTCAACATTTTTGAGGCCCCCAATTGAGTGGGGGGGATCTCTAAAGGGCCAACTCAGCCAAGTGGGGTGCACTAGCTGAGCTGAGCCCATGGTTTTGTAAACAACTCATATATATTTCCCATGGTTTTTGCTTTCCCATGGTATTGAGCCTTTCCTTGATCTATAAAAGGAAGAGACCTCCACCATTGTAAAGGGTTGAAGTTTTTGGAATGAGAATGCTGTAGAAATTTCTGAGTTTTTTTATTTTTTATTTATTTTTTATTGTGTGCCAATGGTCTTTCATTTTATGGTTTTGATGGATTTCTGATCTATGCTCCCCATGGTGAATGTTGGTGAATGGCTGCGAACAACTGAGGTATATTTTTAATTTGTTCTATGCATGCAAATAGTCTTAGATTGTGAATGCCTCTTGACTAGATGGGAAGTTGTTTGGATCTGAATTGTTTTACCTTCATTTTCAGATTTAATTTCTTATCCATTAACATGCGTAACTTGTTTAATTGAATCTTGATTACTTAGATTGTCTTGACCTCTTTGTTTTCCATGGTTTGATTGAGCCAAGATAAGGCAAGGGCGCCTTCAAGGACCTCAACTGAAATTGTTTACATATTGTTTCTTAACCTCTTGAAATTGCATATTTTCACCAAGTTTGGCCAACTAGGAGGGGTGATTGACTCCACAACCCATCATATCATTTTGAAGGCACTCGATCTATATGTCATGCCTTGATCATAAAATTCATAGAGAGGATCGATGGCATCGTTATTATATGTCACTATTTTGTTTAGAGTGATTTCATGAAGGCATTATGTGGTTGGGGGACTTTTGAAATATTTTATTTCAAAAGGTAAAGTGGACGTGACCACTTTTGAGGGTTTGTTAAAGAGAAGGAAATATATATTGTAAAGGCCCAAAAAGGGACCTCATGTACCTCACATGTTGTACACGTGAACATATGTGGAGCGTTTGGCTTGAAAGCCCTATGTGGACATGGAGCTTACTCTTGGTTGCCTTGTGGCAACCCTTGCTTCTTTGTGGGCACATTTCTTAAGAGAAGTTGCTTGATGACATTGGAGAAACTTTGGATTAGTTGATATGTGGACAAGTAGACAAACTTTGGGGTCTCATAACCCCTTGAAGACATTGCTTGGTGGACAAGCAATCTTGGAGCAAGCCTTTGGAGGCCACGTGGCATCATCAACAACCATTTGATCCTTGCTTGATGGAGTTTTTCCCTCATTAAGGGGCCCTATGTATCTCATCATTTTACAAGTGGCTTTAGCCACCTTATTTTATTGTATTAGTTGCTTGTATAGGGACTTTTGTTGTATTTTACCCCACCCTAGTCTAGATGTTAGGGAAAAAAATGATATTTTATTGTAAAGGAAGTTTTAGTCTCTTCGATAAATAAAGAGGTAGTTCCTCATTTCATTTTCATGGTTGGACTTTGAGAGTTCTCTCCCTTTTGGAGCTTCACCGATATATCTTTCTTTTGTGCAATTTATGGTGTTAAGGGTTCTTTCTATATGGTGAAAAGTGTTGTTCATTCTTGAAGCTTCTTGTTCTTGGTTCTATTATTGCGCTTAAGGGTTAATGTTGGAATGTTCAAGTCTTCTGCAAACCTCTCTTGATTGATCCAAAGAATAGTTGGAAGGAGGGCATCCTAGGCTATTGGCTTGCACATTCTCCTTTGTTGGTTTGGGTGAGTATTTTAGACCTTGTCTAGATATGCATTTTGGCTCCTTGGCAAGGGTTCTACATATTTATCTTCTCCACAGTTGATCTTGGGTGGCTACGGGAATTTCTCCCATCTTGTAGACCTTGAAATTTATTGTTTATCCTCAATTGGACGATGTGACTAGTGTGTCCCAACCCCTAACCTTTGAAGGAAATAGACCAATTCTTGAGGGGCATTCTTCTTAGCCTCACTTTCCATTTGATTCACCTTGACTCCATTTCCCTAGTTGGATATTGGCATTGTCTCCTGGGTCTCTCCACCACTTATTCAAAAACCCTAAAAACTACAACCTCATTTTGCTAAGGCTATCTCTTCCAATCACCTCGTTCCCTCATTTCCATAACCTAGCAATCCTATGATTCCTATCTAGGGATGCCCCCTCGACTTGGAGGAGAGCCAATCAAAAGTGCATAGAGGTAGTTATCGTGGTGACAGTGGATACACCTCTTAGGTTATTGTGAACTAGTAGTGATCTTTGGGGCTTTAAATACACGTGCTAGTTTGCATGGTACACTATCTTCCATAAATCGATCAAACTAGTACTTGAGAAAGCTGGATAAACTCTGGTAAGTATCCGAGAGTGCTTGATTGGGGAAACCTCCCGTGGTTAGTCTAGGTTTACTTCGGTGGACTTAGGAGACCTAAAGAGAGAGAACTCTGCTCATGTGACACTTAGGGGTAGTGTCCTAAGGTTTTATCGAGTTAGCAGCTGATTAATCCTTGCAATATCAAGGCTGATAGGTTGTGCAACAACAGGTCCAAAGAGCGGGTGTCTTTTATCAAAACCTCTCGTTTGACTAGAAGTAGATGGTTTATCTTATCCGGTCATATAGAACAAAAAGAAGACAAGGAGCTAACCTCATGAGTAAAAACAACCTTGGAACTAATTTTCTACAAAATAAATAAAGTAGAGATCCTCAAACAGTGCCAAATCCTTGAAAGTGTAGGGGCAGGGAAAACCTAAAAGCATCAATCATTGAATAAAAAAAACTACTAGTGAAAACTACCTTGATGCACCCTTTAACATTGATCCTCAAGAGACCTCCAACACTGCTTGACAAACCTACTACAATGAACAATAATTCATTTACTAGCAAATATTCAAGATAGAAAGGACATAGTACAAAAATCCATTAAGATAGTAATATAAATAATAAAGTATGAATGAATAGATAAGATATGATTACGAAGCCATTGGATGGTATACTTATATAAGCCCTTGATTGGTCGTCATGGATGAATTGTCATGTCCCTTCATTAGGATGTGACACTTCATTATTTATTTATTATTATTATTTATTAATTGATGTTTATTTATGTATTTATGTCTATTACATTGCCTTCCCCTTTAAAAATGCTTTGTTCTCAAAGCATATTTATGGAAAGGAAGTATCTTTTTTTTGTTCGTAATGCCTTCTCATGATCCTCTATTCTTGTAGTTGTGATAATTGATGATACAAGATAATATGAATTATGAAGCATTGAGCAAAATTTTCTTACTTTGTTTCTGTGTCAGACCACGCTAATTCAATTTTCTAGAAAATTGTCTAGCAATGACTTATGTGACTTGGGAAATGATAAGATTCTACGCTTGAACTTCTCTTTAATATAGTAGGATCTTTACTTACCTTCACATAATGATATTGTCTTTGGAGAGGTCGTTGACAACATGTGTAATTAGGATGACGATAAGGCATCCTTGTATCTTGTGCCATGCTTTTATAACCTTATCTTTTGATTAGATTTCAATTGAATCTATATTGGTTGCTTTATCCAACATCTTGATTTTTACATTTGAAAACTTCTTTATTTCAATGGGATCAATCGTTGTTTTTTTTATCGATCGTAGGTTCTTTGTTGGTAAGTCGATCTGACCTTCCATGTAGTGATTCCTTATCATTCTTTACTTTTTAATTTTTGTAAGCAAGTTTTGATTTTGATCCCTGTTATCACACAACTTGTAGTTGTCCCTAATGGTATCCCATCCGGGATGGTTGAGGAGATGGACAACTAAAGAGGTGACCCAAGAGATGCCACGGTTCCCAATGCAAGCTGGGAGTCACGACAACCGAGGCACTCTTCGCTTTAGATCTATGCAAGACAAGATCAAGGGGGAAACCCTATAGCTAATTGACAGAAGATTAGCCAAAGCAAAGGTTCCTAGGGAAATGTGAGAGTTGAGTTACGGAAACCAATGCAAGCTTAGGTGGACGCAAGAATTAAAGTATGTGGTTGAAGAGGCTTAAGAAGTGACAAGTGTTTCAACCAATGTATGAGTTGGGCCACCTAGGGGGATAAAAAAGATAGATCTAGTACCATGAAATACACAAGTGGGACCCACTTCCTTAAAATAGGGAAAATGGTCCAAGATGGGTCCACTTGGTCAAAATTAATGGGAGATGGTACTATAGGGGCTCTATGATATGGATCTATGGATTGACCAAGAATTGAGAGCACCCAAATGCGGTATCTATGGAAAGCCACTAACCCCAAGAAGTGCAAATTACCCCAAGGAGGACTAGTGCCTTAGATCAAGGGCCAAATGGAGTCGGATGTCCACCAAAATGTAGATCAGGGTAGTTAAGGAAAATATCAAAGTGGGTTTTAAGTGGCATGCCCCAAGGTAGGCTAGATCTCCATAGATCTAAGGTTGAAAATGCATCACCCAATGACCCAAGTGGGGCACAACCCTCAAAATGAGGAATGGGGTGCACAAGGCAAAAATCAAAGAGGTGAAGCACTGGGGGTAGGTTATCAAGTGAGAGGAGTTCAAATCAAGTGGTATCTCACCTACCCATGTCTTGGAACTAACCCAACTAGCTTTGCCCAAGGGGTGCGAATTGCCTTCAAGAGGGCGAGGTGCCTTGGAAAGTGTGTCAAATGGAACCCAATCACCAACAAACTATAGATCCGAATTGCCATGGATACTATAGAGGTGGGTTTTCAATATCTTTCCAAAAGCCAAGCTAGATCCAAGTAGATCTAAGAAAAACAAAAATGAGGGTTTTGATTTTAAGGGTTTTATGACCAATGAAGAAGAATGGATGGATCTAGGTACATACCTTGATGAACTTACCTCAATTGCTTGTGGCCACTTTGCAAATTGATAGCATTCCCTTATGTGTATATTGAAGAGTGAGATCCAAGTGCTCCAAGCCAAAACGTCCTCCTCCAATGAAGCCAAATCGTCCTCCTCCTACAAGACAAGATCAAGTGAAACAAGCCAAGTAAGAAAATTATGAAAATGATGGAAATCTGTAATAGAAAGCATCAACTATCACAAAGATACAATAATGATACTCCCTGTCACCAAGATCAACTCAAGAGAGAATATGTGGATCCCTCCAACAATAACCCTCTTCAAATCGTCCTCCTCTCCACCAATTCGGCCTCCCTGCAAGAAAACAACGTGTAGCCCCAAGATCCACAATGATACATAGAAGAGATACTGTATATTCAAAGTGCAAGAGAATCCACAAGACAAAAGAACTATGCTCCACAAATAAGTATTCTATTCCAATATTCAAGAACTCCAAAGGTGCTTTACAATGAGGGGGGTCTCCTCCTTATATAGGATAATAAAGACCAAAACCCTAGATCTCAAAACCACTTTATGAAATGAGTGGTTGAGATTAAAAGATCTCAATACATAATCAATGGCTAAGATGAACCATAACATAACATCACATAGATCACTCAAAATAGAGATGACGTCATAGCTAGGAGAGGCTAAGTGAGGGTGACGTCATCATCTAGAGGGGGCAAAAGTACATGGGCCCACCTCATATGACATGGACATGACTCATAAAGCTCATGGTGGGGCTAGGAGGCATCAATCCTTACTAGCTCGTCCCCATGGCACAATAATATAAAATAATATGTCCAAATAATACAAATGATCAAAATCTGTCCTCAAAATCTGTGAGAGACATGCAATAAAAGGCCTCCTGTGGCCTCTGTGGACCCCACTGACTAATGATAACTGGCTGGAAGATGGGGGGTTCACCCTGGAAGACCTCTGTGAAGACCAAGTGCCAAAACCTTGCCTCAATTACCCAAATCGAATTCCTCAGTGACCCTTTTATTCCATTTTATCTGCTTCAGTAACTGTGAAGCTGCTGAAACTGCCACCTAGGGCACCTTCGTTGTCAAACTGAGCCCACCAGGCTCTCCAGAAGGGGGGTAAAATGGTAATATCAAGTGGCTGGACCACCCCTTCCTCATACAACCCCTAGGTGAACTGGCCTCTCATGGCCCCTGCTAGACAGGCTAGGAAAACAACCCCAAATCTGGTCAACAAGTGGAAAATTGCATCTATCACTGTCAAAAGTGTCCGGAACTGAATGATAAGTGTCTCATTGGATCCAAAAGACCCAAAACTACTAAGAATGTGTACTCATACACCATGGGTTTCCTTGATGGGCTAACTGTAGGGTCCACCATATATGGACAGTGCATAATTTGATGATCTGGAATAATAATAAAACCTGCTGAACTGCATCAATCACCACCTGAATCATATGTCCACCATATGGCATCATCAATAACGGTATGTGGGACCATCAATCATCATCAATAAGCATACATGGCCCACATCATCACGGATCCCAAGAATGACCATAGTCAAACTAGGTTTGACTAGGTCAATATACAACCAAGGATGAATCATATCAATAGACTAAGACATGTTCCTCTAATCATACTCACAGCTTAACTTAAAGTATAAACATCATTCAATGGCATTAATCATGTTTGCATATTCCATTGTTATTTATGTTTACTTGCACAATTGCTTAAATGACATACTCACCCATTGGACATGGTCTAACTCAGTGTTATAAAAACCGGCTCGGAACCGGCAAAACTGACCGGTCCAACCAGTTCCAAGGGTTTTCCGGTCCGACCGTTTGATTCAACCCGTTTTTGACCGGTTATGTACGGAACTAGCCGATTTCCCCCAAGAATCGCCCGGTTCTATACAGAACCGGCCAGTTTTCTCAAACCGACCAGGTTCCGTATGGAACCGGCCAGTTCCATATCGGTTCTTTCTAGGGCAAAAAACCTACATTTTGAAATTTTTTTTAATTAACAAACCAAAAATTTTGGGCACATCGACCACATCTGCTAACCTACTTACCGTACAATCACTATATATTGACGCAGGGACCCTCAATTGCAATCACGATTCACAATCATCTTTTGATTTTTCTAGGTTGAGCATATGAATTACGGAGTTAGGGTAGTAGGACGTTCGGGAGTCTGGAATCAAATCTCCATTGTGGGCCATGGCACAACCAAATTTTGGTTTTATACACTCTTACTTGCTATATACATGAGAAACTTTGCAGACTTGTGTATAATGGTTTGAATTCACATGAATATATATTTATTTTTTGAAAATATGAATATTTTATGTATTTTTGCTCAACCGGTTTTTGATCCGGTTTTTTTTTCCCGGTTTTTGTCTAGTTCCGGTCTGGCTCCAGGTCCTGGGGCCGACTGGTTTGACCACCGGTCCGGTTCTGATAACATTGGTCTAACTGCTAGCTAAGGATGAAGGCTAGTAACAAGACTGGGCAAAGGGGATGACTTGCCTAAACTTAACTAAAAAACACTTTGGACTGGGAGAGGGGGAAGCTACACTCTGTGCTGGACAAATAACACGGGGAAGGGCTGTGCCTCACAAATGGATAAGTTGTTTAAAGAGTGCTTATTCAACTTAAGCATCATGTCTACATCAAGTTGATCCAAGTTCATTAGGATCATTCAATTTCATTTCATGGCCTTTTTGGCCTACATAACCCTTCGGATTTCAGATGTGCTAAGAAGCACAACTAATTGCAGCTTGCATCCAGGGCATGTTTATACATATACAAGGTCAGCAATAATAGATATGACTTTTGAGTAACGTTTGCTTTATAGACCTTTCTATACTCTTCGAGGAGTATTTTTAGCAGTTCATCTCTCTTGCCCTTTACTCACGTGTGTTTAAAAACACATTCTAGAGTTTACAGTTTCCATGGGCAAATTTATAAAGATTTCCAAGTAATGAGCTTTTAGTTTTAGCCAACAACATCTCAAGTGACTAAGGGGACTTCGACCAGTGCCAAACATCGGGACAACCGACCAGAATGATTTAGGCCTAGAATCCAACTCACCAAAGGCAAGTTCTGTCAGCAACTCAGAGCCAAGACACTAAACAAACATGGATGCGATCCAACATAGAGGTAGTAATAGGAAGTCCTCAGTATCAAAGAGTCAAGAAAGACAAGTCAAAGGTAAAATCCAAAATAGGAAGGTCATGGATGGATGGAGTCAAGTGTAAGTGGTGCCTAAGCTAGCAGACAAGAATGTCTAGGAAGACCATATCTATGCTCATAGGAGGGTACTAAAACCAGTGGGTTTTGTCAAGAAACCTAAGTGTGCAAGTGATACATCCATTCAATAATTATAACATCAACCAAGATATTCAATTTTAATTTTAATAGTACTACCATATCCTGAATCATATGCGAAGCTAATGCTATGAAGATGACCAAAACAACAAGATAATAGTCCATAGTCAATAATTAGAAATCCATAGGTCATATCACATCATAATAATAATCATCACAAACCATCTGAAACACTGCTGCAATAACATCACTAGGCACTAAACTGAAACTGTATGGAATAAAGGGTCACATCGGTCATCAAATCTGAACTCTCAAGGCTCAGCCTTGGCACAAGGTCTAACATAAGTCTGATAAAATACACTGCTCTGATCATGAGTGATCTCAAAATATAAACTCATCATAGCCAACACTGTAAAATCCAGGCTCTGAAATGTGCAGATATCTGCTAAGCAAGAATAGTAGCCCTGCTACTATGGTGTGATAACAATCCCTTAAACGTGAAAGCTCTTCATCATTTTTTGATTTGTCGACATTATTTTTAAGATCATGATTCTCTAGTTTCTCCTCTTTTAACCATTTGATTTGTTTAGGGAACCTTCGATTGAGGCTCCTTAGGTGGAGACTTTCTTCATCTTTTTTTGGTAGACTCTTGTTGAGCTTCTCCTTGAGATCTTGATTCTCTTGTTCTAGTTTTTGATTGCAACACTTTGTATCTTTTTGACTTTTTGATTTTTGCAAGAAGTTTTTGACTATCTTATTTTAAACGAGAAATTTCTCCATCTTTGTTAGTGATAACCTTGTCAAACTCTTTTCTTTTTTTGTATCAACTTCTAATTATCTTGAAATATTACTTTTGAGATATCTTTAGGGTCTTCTGATGAGAGCACTTCTGAGCATGGATTCATTGTAATGTCCCACAATGTTATCTTCTTCTTCTTATAGGAGAATGTCATAATTTTTTTTCCATTTTTAAGATGAAGGTACCCAAAGTTTCCAGCCAATTTGATTCTAGCATTATGTCAACTTCATTTTGATGTATAGATATAACCTTGAATTTAGTTATGAATGTATACTCATCAATTTTTAGTTGTAGATTCTTAATTTCATATTTCCCATCATCAAAACGTGTTTCCTCTTTGACAGGCTTGGGATAACTCCAACGCTAGGGATGAAATTGCATTAACATGAATATTATATTTATGCAATGAAGAGTGATCTTTGCTTTTCATCTTCCAAGAGGTCATAGTGACTCTTCAATTCATTTTTTGGTAACTGAAAACAAATATGCACAAATAATCAATATCTACAATATACCATAATCCCTAAGGATTAGGTATCTAACATTCCCCCCTTAATTCAAAAGTGTGTTTGTGAATCCAAGCATCTTTCTGAACTTTTCATGCTTTTCTCTTCCAAGCACTTTGGCTAAGATGTCTGTAGTCTACTCACTTGTGGAACAATGTATCAAATGAATGGTCTTGGCCTCTACATGATGTCGAATTAGATGGTACTTCATGTTGATGTGCTTTGTTCGATCATGGAATCTAGGATTCTTGGCCAATTTGATTGTCAGAAGTGGAGTAGTATTCATCTGTTTCTCCTGCAAGTCCAGATCACTTGGGTTAACCCTTAGGGTGGGTTACGTCGAAAGATGGCCTTCTATGCTGAGCAGTTCTTAGAGTCATCGTTCGGCCTTAGTATACTCTCTTCCATTGGATGCATGCTCTTCGCATTCCCTTAGGACAGTTTAGAGTGGGCTCAAAGACTTTGGGTAGAGACGGACCACTAGGTTGACCGATCTGATAGGACTTGCCAACTATGCCATGTCCAGGACGTCAAGACTGAGGAGCACTTCATCTTCCATTGTCCCATCTACTATGAGATCAAAGGGAGGTTCCATTGCCTATTCAGAGGGACCCAAACTCTCACCAACCAATGTTACAAAAACCGAACCGATTCCGAAAAAAACCGGTTGGTCAGACCAGTTCCGGGGGTTTTCCGGTTCGAACTGGCCCTCCTAACCGGTTTCGATCGGAACTAGCCGGTTCGGTCCAGTCAGAACCAACTTTCCTGATGAAACCGGCCGGTCCATACAATAGCAGTATGCGGGCCCAAATCACAAATTTTTTAAATTAAAAAAAAGAAGTTGCTGTTGGGGGGATGAATGTGGACAACCCTAGTCTCCATCATCTAGTCTCTGAGACATCATCTACATCCTAATCCTCAATATGGGGATGAATTTAGACAACTTTAGTCTTTTTTATAGGCCATTTAGAGCCTTTTTGATGATGTATTTTGATTCAAACATGTATTGCACTCAGTGCTAACTGCTATTTTAGTTCTATGCACTCTTATTTGCTATCTAAATGAGAAACTTTCCATATTTTGTGTATAATGGTTTTAATTCACATGGATGCACATGAATACATATATAATTTTTCAAAATTTGAATATTTTATGTATTTTTGGTGATCCGTTTGTTTTTTTCCGGTTTTGGTCTGGTTCCGGTTCTCAGGGTTGGCCGGTTCGACCACCGGTTCGGTTTTGTAACCTTGTCACCAGCTTCTTCAGATACCCCAATCAGAGATGTGTGGCCTTATGCATGCAGGAGGCCCTTAGGTTTCGAACCCATATTCTTTAGCCTCCTACTAGACTACATTCTACCCAGCGGATCACTTCCTTTTTCATAGTGCTACCCTCAGGGAGGGGCACTAAGAGATATACCGCCATCAGTGCAACTTTAGACTCTAGATCAATGTGTGGGGCCTTCCCTTGTCCCTTGAGATTTCAGTGGCATGACTAGACTAGACCTCTCCTAAGGAGGTAGAAGAGATCCCCGAGGCCTCAGTGGCAAAATACCTCCGCCAAACAACAACATAAAGGTCGGCCTAGACCTTCCACTAGTTCTTCCTCGAAACATCATACTATTCTCAGTTTCCTTCTTTTGGCCTCCGATGTTAGGAGACATGGGTCTATCCATTGATAGACCTGTTGCCGCCTAATACACACCTAGGGGGGGACGCGGCAGGAAACCTTCAAGCCGCTCGGTGTGTCCTTGGGGGCAAGTGAGAGTCAAGTGCTGTCACCTGATTACTCGACTCCTCCGTCTAGGCTTACTCCTAGCGAAGCCAAGGGGGGTGGTCCCTATAAAATAATCTAAGGCTTTTAATCTACAACAAAGGATAAAAGTCTATTCTAGGAGTTAAAAGATGATGAGATGAAAGATTAACAACTAACCACTGCTTGCAAATTAAATCAATTGATTAACACCACACAAGATAGTTAAGCATTCACGACATTCAAGATTGAAACTTAAACATGGAAAATTGAAGACCAGTGCCGAGAACGTAAAAATGCTTGCAATTGCTGTTGTGAAGGGTTGCTTGTGTAGTCTCAGTGAAAGTATTGCAGTGGCTCGGTTGGTAATTTTTATGATTATTAAATGAGTGGTTAAGGAGTGGGTTAATTCTTGGTTTGGCCCAAAAGAAAACTAAACTTCGAACTGAGTGCTCTAGCAACCTTACCAAGTGTCCAACCAGGCGAGGATGAACCCGCTTAAGAACCTGCTGACTCTGTGGATTCAGTCCATGCAACCTCCCGAGTTCTTAGGATTGGATTCTGATGGATTGTCCTATTAACACTAATTACCTTGCACCCGTTTCTGATTGAGCCAATTTTTCCGACTAAGCTGCAGTAGTCAAGAGCATACTCCAGGTTTGGGGCGTTGTTCGTTTTATTAAGACGTGTGAGTGGATGATTATTCTACACTAAACCCCAAAAAATAATTTGAAATAAACACAGAAGCATATAAAATGATAAACAGGTCCTCAGAGGATGTTGTGTGCTTGAGTGAGTTATCTAATTACTACTGCTTGAATGAAAACTAATCTAAAACGAAAAAATAAAAAAAATAAAAAAAATAAACAAGGGTGCGAATCCCCCCTGGGGGGATTGGGTTCAGGCGCTGGAATTGCTTGCTGTGCTCTTTTTATTTTTTTGATTACAGCTTGGAAACTTAAGAGAAATACTGCTTGCCCTTTATCACTAGGGACAAGTCAGTTTACAATGTTTGAGAGAAATAATGATGATGCTTGAAACTGGTTCTCTCTGGGTGGTTCAGGAAGCTCCAAATGTAAGTTTTATTAAAATTTCTCACTTCAACCTGTGATGAAATCAAAACAGATCAGCGAGCTATATTGGTTAGAAAATGACAATCAGAACACTTTAAGAGTGTTCTGACAATGCTACAAACTGTCAAAAAATCAAAACTAATGCAACTAGTATGCAAAAACATGTTTTTAGGGCAATTTTTGAGTTTTTTAAGTGACTTTTAGTAAACTTTTAAATGTAGGACTGTCATAAAATGATACAAATTCCAACGAACAAAAGTTTACTGAAAAAATACTGAAACACACTTTAAGAGTATGTTCGGTTTAGATGCAAAAATGGAAAAAATTTCTAACTTAACTACTAGAAAATGAAATCAAACGACTAAGGAAAGTGAGCTATAAAGCTACTCTCCTTAGGATCTTTTGCTTGCTTTTGGAAAAGCTAAGCGAACCAAAGCACTTAAATGCCAAATATACTATTCCACTCAAAACAAATTTTTCCTATCAAGAACTCTAGATTTATGATAAAGCAAGCTTGAAAAGGAAAATTTGTAACATTAGATCTACTTTCAGATTTGCTTGACAAAATGTAGATCTTAAGACAAGTAACTAGTAACCAAAGATAGCAGAAGAAAATTTGATCAGAAGAATGGAACCCTTGGGGGTTGAGCGTTTTGAAGAAAGGGCAATGGAGTCAAGCTCCCTGATGCACTGGTAAGATCGAGACTTGGTTCGTATTTACTGAATGAAGGCACGATCTAACATGTTCGTGGACTTCTCCAGCCTAGGCTACCTGTAGACAGCTGCAAACAACTAGCAAGGGGATAAGAGCATAGGTGTAAATGAACAACAGAAAACTTGAGAAATAATAGATTCAAACAAGAGATCATACTACTTCTAGCATTCTAATATCATCGACAAAAGTAAGCAACCTATAAAGCATTACTCACTATTCCTTTTGAAAGATAACTTTCCTTTTAAAAGACATACAATCCCGACAATACTAACTTATGCAACACGATACAGTTTACCTCAAATGTAACAAGCATGAAGATCCAACCAAAGACAATCACCAGATTAGCCTCCAAAGCCTTCTTTATTAAACTCAGAAAAATATTACAATGAACGAGCAATGCCAGCAGAGGTTTCACCTTCCGATGCTTACAATGGAGCCAAGCTCCTCAATTTATAGCAAATGGCAACCCAGCTAGGGCACAAAACCCTAAGGAGACAAAGCTCCTAACTTGTAGAGCAAGCAAAGCTCTCACCCAATGGAGAAACACCATTTCAAATGGACAAAAACACTTTGAAATGGAAGATGCCGAATTGAGGAAGAAGATGCCCACGTGAAGGAAGGCGATCATGATGTTTCCAAATTGGCTGAAGCTTTTCAATGGAGATTTCTGAAGAGTTCGATTGGTGGATGTAATTAGAAGGTCATCCATGTGGATGATGCCATATCACCCATGCTGCCCCACGGAACAACTCACCATTTAAAACCGTACGGCTGCCATGGGAGATGGCCCACGTGAGGGAGAAGAAAGCATGTATGATTTTGACTTTCATGCCACGTTGATTGGATTTTAAATGAGATACAAACTAATGGTTGCCATCTCACAATTAAAGCGATGCCCCCACCATGAGATTACCCAATATCAAAAACATACGGCCGTGAGGAGAGGTTGGCTATCCCCACGTGAATTTGGAAATAAGATGATTCGCCCACCTTTAAAAATTGATTTTAATGCATGCTTTGTCCCTTGCATATATTCGCTTATCCATAATTTGACTTACAACCAACAAATTTGCTCACGGCTGGCCCACGTGAAGGATGGGCATTTACTTGGAAATAATACAACGTTTGATAAAAATGAATGTTGACATAAGCTTTGACCTCTTCTTTAATTCGCCCACCTTAAGTGACTAGTGCCATGTCAATTGGCATGTGCCAATATTCCTTTTTTAAATATTTTAATTATTTGGCCATGGTGCAATTTGTTGCATTTTTGGCATTAAAGTGCCACTTTATAGCTCTAACAGACAAAACTGCTCCACGGGGGTTCTCGGTCGCCCGAAATGTAGGAAAACTGGGTACTGGGGTAAAGAGGGTGCTTTGAGCTTGAAAACGAGCATCCCTGCGTCAAATTCCGACTCCGGATAAGACTTTTATCACCTTTTGAAATTTTTTAATTAAACCATTAAAAAATGGCTTAAAAATGCGGAAAAATATTTTTTGCCGGAATTGGCTGAAACTTCAGGGGAACCTAGTACATGACAAAACGATAAAATTCTAGCATCTAGCATGTTTATAAATGTTATGAAATGGGCTCTAATAATCCCCTAAGGCCTAACCCCCACTTTGGGCATTCCAGCTTTGGAGGAGCGGGAGAAAATCTCATCGATTATACTCGGCTAAAGGCAAAGCATAATTGACAAGGGAAAAAACTCCTTGGAATACCTTCTTTGATTGTTAAGTCCTAGGGAACCGAGTCACTCAAAAACCACCATGCTAGTACGCTTATTACAAACCCCGTGGGGCACGGTCATGTACTACAAAACATAAAAAAAGGGGCCTTGAATAGGCCAAGCTTGGAACTTCTGAACACTGAAAAGCACAAGTGATTGTGCAACACAAGCGGCTCACTGAAGTCCAACTTTAGGTGGTAACATCTGGCTCCAACTGCGGGACGTGTGCTTGATCTAGTCTTGAGGCAAGGAGAGCATACGAGAATACCAGAATCTCTGGTTTCTATGACCTGTAAAAACATCTCAACTTGACAAGAAAACCTTTCAGTAGCACAAGTGTTTGCAAGAAACCAATGAACCATAAGTTACTTTATTCAAAAGAAAAAAACTAACTAATAAAAAGGAAATGCAGAAAGTAAATGCTCATTTTGAGGAGCTTATTTCCTACTCTAAGCATAACATGATAAAAATGCTAAGTAAAATGATAAATCCAATGCAACCACCTTAACATTTCATCAAAAAAGAAATTTACCTTGTGTTTGGTTACCAGCCAAAACAAGGATACCTTATTCACAAGATGCAAACCTGCGAAAATGTCGAGGATGGGAGGGTTGGATGGGAGATCATGACCATGCAGAATATCATCAAACTGCTTCCTCAACTGGCAGGTCCTCTTGCAGGCTGCTTCTATCCAAGATTGGATAGGCCTGATGTATAAATCTGTAGGATGGAGTAGATCAACCACACCACCATACTGCCTTAGAGGGCTTGTCGGATGAAAAACTTCTATAGTAACATAAGCCCCAGGCTGCTCCAAATCATAAGAGAATTCTGAATGTGAAGTTGAAGGTTGTGATTGACGTTCAATTGACTGAGTCCCATCTGAATCTTCAATGGATAGCACCTTCGGGTCTTCATTACTAGTACTCATGTTTGGTTCTGACTGATCAAATGAAGCACATGCATGCTCCTCTTTTATATCAAGATCTCCCAATATTTCTGAATGCACACTCCCTTCTCTAGATACATCAAAAATGGGTTTCTCAATGTATGTCCAATAATCATCATAGGTATTTTTGGCAAAGATGGAGGAGTCTTCACTATTCGTATCATGTCCCTGGCTATATCTATCTTCCTCATGGTCATAATAAACTTCTTTACAAGGCTTGTCTTCAAAATGTTTACAAGAGAACAAGCTTTCCCTAACTTCGTTACCATGTGGAGAGTCAAGGTGAGTATCATCATACATAATATTGTCTTCGTCATAAATTTTTCTATAAGCCTCTGTACTGGTTTCTTTTGAAGGTAGATGCGAAGTACAAGTGTCATCATCCTCTCTGAAATTATGCTGAGATAGCTCCAAATCTTTGATCAAAGGTTGCTTAAGAGTTTCTTCATCAACTTCCATAATGGCTTGTTCATGCTCATAATCTTCCTCTTCAGAAGAAGGGTCATAAGGAAGTAAGCCTTCCAAACCATCATCATTATACACATTGTAAACTTCCTCATTTTCAATAAGGGCTTCTGTAATAGTTTCTTCTGGAGGCAGCTTAGGAGTACAAATGTTGTCATCTTCACTAAAGTAATCTTTAAAATCCAAATCTTCGTTTGTTACCATGGCAATGTGAGGAAACTCCTCAAAGACCTCCTCAATTAAAGATCCCTCATGAATGTCTTCGTTAATCTTTGCAATGGCTTCCTCTTCAGGTAAGTTTGGAACATACATATGATCATCATTATTGAAGTGGACCAGGGAACACTCTGGATCTTCCATATTTTCTGTTAAAGTGAAATGCGGAGGGTCCTCAACAATGTCCTCAATCAAGGATGCTTCATGAAACTCTTCAATGGGATCCTCATGGATCATTCTCTCAAAGTCAAATTGTGCTCCAGGGAGAATGGCACCATGATTTTCAATAAGCTGCATAATCTCTTCTTTAGTGAGAGAGGCTATAGGAACCTCCTCATATTCAATGTTCTCTGTCATGACAACACGAGGGGGCTCAGGGTTTTCCATGTGATATTCTATCTCGGGTAAGAAGTAAGCCAAGGATTTTTCAATGAATCTTTCCACAGTGTCATCATCATACTGCCACTGCTTTAAGAAAATTCTAAGGAAGCATGAAAGGGAGGTAATACACTTGTTAGGAAGGCCCTCAGTAAACCAATAATAAGCCTCTCCTTCCAGAGTACCCGCAAACATCTGCATCATATTATCTTCGTACAAAACATTGAAGTCAGCCAGAACCTTAAGGAAAGACATGATGTGTTGGACGACTGGATCACCATTTCCATAAAACCTCGGAAAATAGCTTGATATATCCTCCTCACCATAGTGAAAGTTAGGAAAACCTGGGATATATGCAAAATTTAGGGGAGGATATGCACTAGCAATTTGATCACCAGACTCTTCATCATCCATATTGGTGTCAAAAGCGTCAATCTGAAATAACCATGGAGGCCAACTTGTACTGAATCAAAGGAGTTGTCAGAATGATGAGCTTTTAAGTTTACTGTGTCGCATGGGGTCATCTACACACAACCAGTCTCAACAAATCTATGAGATACAAGGGTTTTATCCCTTCAATGGAGTCGCCATGTGAGAAAAATAATATGCATTAAAAGCTCTCACAAAAATATTTTTTGTTTTACTTTAAAATTTTATAAAGAGAAAAAGGTTAGTGGAGTCGCCAGATGAAAGAATAAAGGTCTACTCTAAACAATCATCAAACAAAGCAGAAACAAAAAGGAGAAAACAAAAAGTTGTGACTCGGGAATAGAAAGGTTTATCCCCGGCAACGGCGCCAAAATGTTGCCGCCTAATACACACCTAGGGGGGGACGCGGCAGGAAACCTTCAAGCCGCTCGGTGTGTCCTTGGGGGCAAGTGAGAGTCAAGTGCTGTCACCTGATTACTCGACTCCTCCGTCTAGGCTTACTCCTAGCGAAGCCAAGGGGGGTGGTCCCTATAAAATAATCTAAGGCTTTTAATCTACAACAAAGGATAAAAGTCTATTCTAGGAGCAATGTTATCGGAACCGGACCGGAACCGGGAAAACCGGCCGGTCAGACCGGTTCACAGGCTTGGCCGGTCCGGTCCAGGCAAAAAAATTTGAAAACCGGAAAATTTTCCAAACCGGCCGGTTCCGTACGGAACCGGCCGGTCCGTACCCTGCTGAATGTGCCATCTAATTTTGGATAGCTCCCCCGTCCCGGAAACTCCGTGGAACATTGGTTTTATGCCACTGCTAACAGATCTCAAAGGGAATAATCACTATGCTGTTTGTCATTGTGCATATACAAGAGATTTAGAAATGAGAACAGCTCTCCAAATGCATTTATAGCTGGCTGAGAATCATCATAAGCCATCCATGTCAATATACTAATTACTATGCCTAATGAGCAAGAGCTCTCTACAAAATTAGATGGCACATGTCTTCAATATGTAAGCCCAAAACACTAGGATCACAAATCATGCAAACAAGCCTAGTGCACCATCATAAGTGCTTCATTAATGATCAAGTGACATGAAGGTAAAATGCACTGTCTTCATTATTAATCAGCCATGTGAAAGCATAATCAATATCAACCATCATGAAAAATCATATGCCACAATCTAGCGTCAAGACCCTTAGCCATCCAAATCTCCATCAAGGTGTAACCCCCAGCTGAAATTGTGGTAAAAGTCACAGGTGGATACCCATGCAAAATTGGGGAGGGGGTAACAGGCTGGATGACAGGGTCTGAAAAAGAGTTTGGCCAAAGGCTGGATTAGAAACAAAGCTTCAATACCAATTAAATGAACAATAGTTCATTTACTAACAAATATCCAACAAAAGGACAGACAACAGAAATCCATATAGAATAGTAATATAGATAATAAGTATGAATGAATGGATGATAGAAATACGATGTCATAGGATGGTATAGTTATATGCACTGACTGGTCACCATGGTTGATAGGTCACGTTCTTCATTAGGTCCTGTCCCTTAGTTAGAATGTGTCCCTTCATTTATATTTATTATTTGTTTATTTGATATTATATATATTATGCTCATTAGACAAAGACAGAGGCACCAAGAGGCAGGCAGAGAGCAGTTCCATATTAGCTTCTAGATCCACGAGATCTCAGGGAGATCCAAGACCTTCCCACTCATTTAGATCTCAACAGAGAGCAACCTCACCCAGGCAACATGCTGTACCCAGATCTTCTAGTACTGACAGTTCATATGAACAGTCTTCATCAGGTTTTTTTTACAAAATATGAATATTTTATGTATTTTTTAGTCGGCCGGTTTTTTACCCGGTTTTTTGCCGGTTCCGGTCCGGTTCACATTTTGGGCTTCGCCGGTTCGATGACCGGTTCGGTTCCGATAACATTGTCTAGGAGTTAAAAGATGATGAGATGAAAGATTAACAACTAACCACTGCTTGCAAATTAAATCAATTGATTAACACCACACAAGATAGTTAAGCATTCACAACATTCAAGATTGAAACTTAAACATGGAAAATTGAAGACCAGTGCCGAGAACGTAAAAATGCTTGCAATTGCTGTTGTGAAGGGTTGCTTGTGTAGTCTCAGTGAAAGTATAGCAGTGGTTAGTTGTTAATCTTTCATCTCATCATCTTTTAACTCCTAGAATAGACTTTTATCCTTTGTTGTAGATTAAAAGCCTTAAATTATTTTATAGGGACCACCCCCCTTGGCTTCGCTAGGAGTAAGCCTAGACGGAGGAGTCGAGTAATCAGGTGACAGCACTTGACTCTCACTTGCCCCCAAGGACACACCGAGCGGCTTGAAGGTTTCCTGCCGCGTCCCCCCCTAGGTGTGTATTAGGCGGCAACAAGACCTACCTCATTTCTTTTGGATTTCTTTATTGAAGCATGTAACTTCGGAAGATATTCTTATTTGTATTATTTGTATCATTTGTATTGTACACCCTACGGGGATTATTATTGACCTAACAGTTAGGGTTTACATTGACTCTTTCAATGATTGGTGATGAAGAAGAAGGGACACACAGATTCAACACCAGTACATAGTCCCAGGTGATCTATGGTGTAGAAGACTTGCTCAACATTGTCGATCATAAGTAAGAAAGGCATAGGTCCTCAGAATCAGATGATGGAGTAGAGCACACTGTCAGAGACTTCAGTAATTCCTGCTAGGATCAAGAGGGATCCTACCAAACAAACAAAGATAAGTATTTGAATTGTCATTCCCTGTATATCTAATTGCTTAAATGATATTGTTCAGTTGTGTACAAATTTATATTCCTAGATTTAGGACGTGTATTATGCATGTTAGAGTGTTTGCATTGATGAACAATATACTACTAATATGCATGTGATGGGTAAGTGGCCTATAGTGCTGTACAACATTCCATTGCTACTTATCTAGAATGAAACCTCTTTGCTAACATGTTGGGAGTAGTGCACACTCTTAATAATGTTCTGTTAGAGATGGAAGGCATTTAGAAAGTTACCGTATGAATGCGGGATATGGATGAATGTTGTGTTGAAGCATTGGCTAAGATAGTTACATGATTGTGTGACCTATGTCTTTATGCTTAAGAATTTGTTTTGAAAATTATGAAATGTTTCTAATCATGCTACTGAATTTGACTTGTAGGAAAGATTGTGTACCATCACCTACACGAGAATACTGATGAGATTTGTTTCGAAGAACAAGTGACAACGGTTCAACTATGACATTCAAGAAGATTTACGAAATCAAGCATACTACAAAGGTACAAAGCAAGGGTTCTCTCGAAAAGAGGGAGTCAACTATGACGAAATGTTGCTCTAGTGGCCAGACACACTTCCTCAGTGGTGGATATTACACTAGATAGATGGTGTAATCGAAGTAGAAGTGTATATCGAGCAACCTCCAGGATTCGGGACTCTCTATAGAGAACCACATTTGCGCAGATTGGAGAGGGATTTGTACGAGCTCAGAAGGCACCCATGGGATGGCATGATGAGCTTGAGGATCGCCTAGAATGATGAGATATCAACCTTTGCTACAAGGTTGAAGATGAGGAGCTCATAGATGGGTGCAAGAGAGAAATTGGAACAGAGTTCGAGATCTTGGTATCCAGTAACCTAGAGAGATGACATAGATGGATACAGAGAAGATCAACAAAAGAGAAGGCTACCAGTCACTCCAGTGCAGAATGTCCTGATGCAGAGGACAAGATGTAGAGGGAGGATAGTGCTCAGTTACGGAGGGAGCAGGAAAGCTCCGCTTCAGAGGGAGTGACTACAACACAAATTGAGAGACATTATCACTTAGCCTCTATCCGTTGCAAAGGTTGTTTGTCTCAGTATCTCAGGGATATGCTCAGAGTGATACCGTATGTCTCCCCCACGAAGAGGAAGTATATGTGGTGCAGTTTGAGACAGGTACCCACAACATGATACAACAAGATAAATGGGTTTCTGACGAGCTTGGGTTTTACCAAGAGGGATTCCAACCTTTACTACAAGGTTGAAGAAGGAAATCTTGTGATTCTACTGTTATATGTAGATGACTTGTTCTTGACAGGTGATGAGAAGTTCATAGCACAAACGAAGAGGAAACTTGCTGCAGAGTTTGAGATGAAATACCTGGGTATGATGCATTACTTCTTAGGTTTTGAGCTGTGGCAGAATTTAGAGGAACTTTTCCTGAGCCAAGGAAAGTATGTGATAGAGATCCTGAAGAGATTCGGGATGATGGATTGTAAGGCCGTGGCCACACCTAGGCATCGAATCTGAAGTTGCTAAGTGATACATCTTTAGAACTGGTGGATGCCACAGTGTATAGGCAGATGATTGGTTCGTTAATGTACTTGACATCGATGATATGGTAGAGCCGAGACATGTTCACCTGGTTGTGACAAAGCATGTGCTGAGGTACCTGAAGGGTACGGTTGATTATGGCCTCATATATGCATCGGATCAAAAGATTAACCTTTAGGGTTATGTTGATGCGGATTGGCCAGGAGTGTCACAGATAGAAAGAGCACATCAGGATGCTACTTCAGTTTGGGATCCAGTATGATCTCATGGTTTAGTAGGAAGTAGACGAGTGTGGCACTCAGTACAGTCGAAGCTGAGTATATGGTAGCTTGTTCGGCAAGCTGCGAGGCAGTCTGGCTTCGGAAGTTGCTATCAGGATTATTTGATCTCGAGTTAGAGGCGACTTGTTTCTTTTGTGACAACTAGAGTTGTGTGAAGTTGTCTGAGAACCCAGTGTTTCATGACAAGTCGAAGCACATCGAGATCAGGTATCACTATATCCGGTATATGGTGCAGAAGGGAGCAGTGAGACTCCAGTATATAGCAACAAAAGAGCAGATAGCCGATTTGTTGAACAAGCCTCTGTCAAGGGTGAAGTTCGAGTACTTCAGGGACAAGCTTGGAGTGGTCCAGATCAAGAGGGAATGATGAGCTCGGATGAGGTAGCAGGTAGTCACGGGTCAGTCACGTAATTGGGTCTTCTAGGCTACGAGAGGATCTGGATGAGCGGTGAGGTAACACAGGTAGTTGCAGTGTGCAATGTAATGAACCTCCTGGGCTAGATCCACCAGATGGCTTGCTCGGTTCGTGGAATAGGACAGTTGCATCCGGTATGAAAAAGACTAGCTCTGCAGAACAGTTGCATCTGGTATGAAAAAGGACCAGCTCTGCAAGATATCTACATCCAATATGAAAAAGCACTAGCTCTGTAGTGGTGTGCGTCCAGTATGAAAAAGGACTGGCAACTCTGCAGGATATCTGCATCCAGTATGAAAAAGGAATGGCTTTGTAGTGGTGTGCATCCAGTATGAAAAAGGACTGGCTTTGTAGTAGTATGCATCTAGTATGAAAAAGGACTGGCTCCGTAGGATATCTACATTCAGTATGAAAAAGGACTGGTTCTGCAAGATATCTACATCCCGTATGAAAAAGGACTGGCTCTGTAGTGGTGTGCATCCAGTATGAAAAAGGATTGACTCTACAGGATATTTACATCCAGTATGAAAAAGGATTGGATCTGTAGTGGTGTGCATCCAGTATGAAAAAGGATTGGCTCTGCAGGATATCTACATCCAATATGAAAAAGGACTGGCTTTGTAGTGGTGTGCACCCAGTATGAAAAAGGATTGGTCACTATACGGGATGATCCCATTCTGGATGGTTGTATCCCAGGGGTAGATCCCAACATGGTTGGTGGTATCACCGGGGGAGATCCCAGTGTAGGTTCTATTATCACACAACTCGTAGTTGCCCCAATGGATGATCTTATACAGGACGATAGAGGGGACGGGAAACCAAAGAGGTGACCCAAGAGGGCCTTGATCCCCAAGATGGATTGGTTGTCACGCCAATCGAGGCACTCTTCGCTTTGTGTTATCTAAGCCCTAGATAACAATGGGGGAGACCTAGATCAACTAACGACAGGAGAGATCTAACCAAGGCACCAGATCAAATCAGATGAATGAAGTATGTAAGGTGTTAGGCATGATGAACCCTAGATCTATGAATGAAGTCACAAGGTGAGTTAAAGGTTGGATCAAGAGGCTTAAAAGATATAAATTTGATCCAATGTGATAATAAAAGTGACTTATAGGTTTTAACAAAAGATCCAGGATCAAGGCACTAGCAATTGATAGAAATTTCTTCTGCCTTGGGAAGCGTGTCCAAGGTAGAAAGGTTAAGATTAGGATTGGGGCTATCCAGTACCTTTAGATTAGATTTGATTAAGGGTATGACAATGTCTATGTATCACAAGTAAAAACCGGGATCAAATAACCCAAAAAATGGCCAAGTCTAGAAGTGCGCATGGGAAAAGAGATCAGTGCCTAGGGAAATGGGCCACAAGGAGTCCCTCAAGGATGATGCCCTTGAGAACACACTTTGGGTTGGGCCTTGTTATCACATATATAGTAGCCGGGCTACCATACATTATTTTTCTGATTCCAGTACACTATTCAGTCAGTTCCCTTGCATCGAGATGCTGAGATGAGCATCTACTATGGATCATTATCAGATTATGGACAACAGTTTGATTCCCCATGCCATGACTGAGTTTCAAGACACTCAGAGAGATGACCGATGTAGTCATTTAGCCATTTGTACAGAGCAGTCAGTCTTGCCCAGAGTTAGAGCAGCAGTTTCAGAGGACAAATGTTGGTTCAGATGATGAGCATTCAGGTATATGACTCAGCAGGTATATTATGGTGTTATGTTTATATTGCTTTTATATTCATTCTTATAGCATGTCTTAGCATTTGGTATCATGATCTGGCGATCATATAGATATGTGGACCTGGTTGTACTTTATATATATCATATTGTCCCTACTCAGACTTAGAAGTTCTTGACCTATACTCATCGGTTTTACCCTCCTTAGGGAGATTAGAGGTGATCATTCCCACCATACTTTGGCTTGCTAGTGTTGGTTTCACTATTCATTGTCTTCAACCATCCATTACCTACCCAGTTTGTTCATTACCTTGACTTACTACTTGACTAGTGGCATGGAGGACCTTTCCCCGCTGTAGCCTCTGTCTTGGGTGAGCTTCCTTGTTTATTGTGTCTCGGCTCTGAGTTGGTGACAAAACTTACCTTTGGTGAGTTGGATTTCCTCATGAAGTCCCCCTAGTCATTAAAGATGTTGTTGGCTAAACCTGAAACTTTTAGTGCTGCCATGAATACAAAGTATGGAAATAAAGTGTTGTATCTTGTATGAAAGGCCATTCATGCAATGGTTTCTCAACACACATGAATGAAAGGCAAGCCAAATGAAAGTGGCTATGAAATATCAAATGTTATATCTATTGTGAAATGTAAATACCTAGGTAAACAAGCTGTCTAAAGACACACCTAGAAGTGCTCAGGTAAACAAGTGCCTTAAAAACACACCTGCAGCAAGAAGCCTAATGAAATTGTAAATCTATGCAATGTGTTTATAAACACACATAGATCAAAGGCTATGGAAACTATAGGCCCAAAAAAGCAATGGAACTTAAACTCTGTATCAAAAAGATTGCTGGCCTCATTTGTATTATGGATTGTGCGCATCTGCTTAGGTAAACAAGCTGTCTGTGACACACCTAGAAATGCTTAGGTAAACAAGTGCCTTAAAAACACACCTGCAACAGAAGGCCTAAATAAATGTAAATCTATGCAATGTGTTTATAAACACACATAGATCAAGGCTATGGAAACTTCAGGCCCAAAAAGCAATGGAACTTAAATGCTATATCTAAATTATTGCTGGCCTCATTTGTATTATGGATTGTGCGCATTTGTTAAAGGTGAATAAACCCTCTTTGAACAACTCATCCATTTGTGAGACACCGCCATTCCCTGTGTTGTTGCTCATTCAGTATATACTATGGTGTGTATTCCCTTTCCCTTTTCCAAAGTGTCACAAAGTTAAGTCAGTCAAGTCATCCCTTAGCCTAGCCAGTTATTTTAGCCTTCACCCTTCACTAGCAAATTGATCACAGCTATGAAGTGAGTATGATCTTGAAAGTCTAGTTTGAGTAATAATAATAATTAATGACATTATATATTTAGATTTGGATCACCAGTAATGATTACTTTGTGTTATAATTGTTATTTGAATAAGTTGTAGAGCATGCATTAACCTTTTGACACTTTGCAGCAGCTTCTGATGATGGTTTGAGTTATATTTGGTCATGTTGACTTGGTCAAACCTAGTTTGACCAAGGTCAACCATAGGACATGAGATGGTTAGACCTTGTGATGATATGGATAGATGATATATGGTCTATGTACATGTACATGATGATTCTATGCAGCAGCTACAGGGTTATGATGATGATTCATGGTTTACAGTAGTATTTGATCATTTACAGATTATTATTATTTGACCTGTTCTGGTATATTGGATATATATTTTGATCATGCAGAGATTCATATGGTGTATGAGTACACATCTTGGATAGATTTGGACCTTTGGAGTCCAATGAGATAGTCTGTTTTCCATTCCGGGCACTTATAGTGATGATTGAGCCTCAGCAGGCTAACCCAGTGCAGTTTTGGTCTGTCGGAGACCCTATCAAAGCAGAGAGGATTTTTATTTGGTTGACCTAGGACGCTGTACTTGGAGGGGTTGGTCCAGCCACTTGTTTTTACCATATTACCCCCCTCCCGGACACACTGGTGCCCTCACCTTGATAGCGCAGGCACTCCAGGAGGCAGTTTGGGGCAGTTTCACGCTTCCCGAGGCATTTCAGGATTGGTAGAAATGGCTATTGAGGAATTCGATTTGGGCTACTGAGGAAATGTCTTGGCATGGTATGATCAGTGATGATGGATTGATGTCTTCCACACCTCCTCCAGCAGTTTCAGCTTCATCGGGACCCGCATCCATCACTTATGGCACTTTCTGATGATTTCTGAGGTCTTTTGAGGCCCACGATTTGTCCATAGAGGCACGATTTGGTATATTGATGACTATTTTATTATTATTGTGCTATGGGGATTGACCAAGGGTGGCTAAAATTACCCCTTGGACCCACCATAAGCTTCTTATTATATTTTGTCATCATGATATGGTGGGATTCCCCTCTCCTAGGGCGATTTTGTCCACTTATGTTATATTTTATTAGTGAGCCATGTATTTTATTGTTGAGCTCATCTCAACCATTGATTAGACATTTGTATCTTTTAATCTTAGCCACTCATTCAAAAAGTGGTTAGGATTTTGGTGCCTCTCCTATCTATTTAAAGGAGAGCCTCTCATTGTAAAGGGGACTTGTGGCTCTGGATTATTGGAATAGAAAATTATTATTGCATCTATCTCCAGTGTTGTGGTGAATGTTTTTGGTGTTCATTCGTTGGTTCTTCCTTTGCACTAAGTTATTGGAGATCTTGTTTTGCCATATCTTTTGTACCACGTTTTTGCATCTATAGGTGGAGGCCGATTTGCTTTGAGGAGGAAGTATTGGTAGGGGAAGACTCTCCCTACTTCTTCTTTGGATCTCTTCGTTGGTAACAGGGAGTATTACTGTCCCAGGACCTTATATTCTATGTTATCATTGCATTTTACTTGTATTTCCTCCATACTTGACCTCTCTGATTGAAATCGATTTTCCTTGGATTGATAGGTAGAGGAGGGCGCACTTGTGGGCTAGGGCATCAATTTGGCAAGCAAAATCAACAATCTCTCATTTGATCTCTGCGGGAATCTTCCTCAACATCAAAGCATCTCTCTTCATCACTCAGGTATGATCTAAAGGTAAGTTCTATCTCCATAATCTATCCACTTGTCTAAAATATTTAAAACCCTAATCAATCAAAACCCCATTTTTACATTTTTTTAGATCTACTAAGATCTAGTGGCTTCTTGGGCAAGAAATTTCAAACCCACCTCTATAGTATCCACGGCATCCCGGATCTATAGTTTGGTGAGGATTGGCCTCCAATTGACCCTCTTCCCAAGGCATTTAGCCTTCTCCAAGCAAGGGCGCACTTCCTAGTTTGGGTGGGTTGACCTAGATCTAGTACGTGGGTAGTTGAGATTCCACTTGATTCATGATCTACACATCCAATAACCTACCCCCAGATTGTCACTTTTCTGATTTCTACCTTGTGGGCCCTATTCCACATTTTAAGGGATTTAATCCCCATTTTGGACCACTTGGTATTTTTAAACTCAGATCTAGTAAGATCTAGCCATTGGATTGCCTTGAAATTATAGATCCATATCCTCACCTGATCAACCTACTTGGATCTAAATTTTGGATGCCATTGGACTTGCCTTGATTCATTGATCCCACTTTTTAGCCTCCTTGGGTAAAGTCGCACCACCTTGGAGAAGTGAGTTGGCCCACTTCCACGACATGGGTACATGAGATTTTTGTGGATTTGAAACGGGCATAATTCAAAACCTAGGTCTAGTATGTCACTTTGTCAAATCTTGCCTTGGGGATAGCATTCCTTGTTTTAAGGGATTGTGGTCCACTTAGGTGAAACCTAGATCTAGACCTATTCATCCATCAAGACTTTAATTTCCCACTTGTCTCATACAATAGGAGTTATCAATCACAAGTTAACTACACTTTGACTCCATTATCCCAATTCCCAAGGCACTGGTCTCTCTCCAAGTCAATTCGACTTTCCTAGATTGTTGGATTAACTTGTGGTTTGACCCTTGTGTGGTGAACTAAACCCTTTGATGTCATCATGCTTCATGATCAAGCTTGTCACTTGTACTAGTTAGCCCCAATTCAACCCCTAAACTGCCCTGCATTGGACACGGTTCCCAAGGCAGTGAATTTTCTCACATTGACTAGTACTTTAACCCTGGATCCTATTTCAAATATCATAAGTCACTCTCACATCAACAATGAACCAAAGCTATACTCATTGAACCCCTCACTTATCTTGTGGATTCATCCTAAGGTCTAGGATAAACCATACACCTTACTTCATTTAGAATTAACTTGATTTGGTGTCTTGGTTTTGATCTCTCCCGTCGAGAGTAGATCGGGTCTCCCCCTTTGTTGTCTGGGCTAGATAACATAAAGTGAAGGTTGCCTCGACTGGCGTGACAACCATATATTGGAGGTCGAGGTGATCGTGGTTGCACCTTTTGAGTTGCCCTTCCATATTGCCATCCATGAGTGGATACATCCATAGGGGTAACTACAGTTTAGGTGATAACACCTCCCCATCCTCATTCACTCCAATTCGGGTTTGTTAAAGGAGATCTTCACTCCAAGCATTGATTTGATGGATTGTAATTGGATTTAACTAGAGTTTTGATTGGAGTTTGCCTCCTCCAAGTGCCATTTCGAATTAGGCCTCTTGGTCTTGTATTTTTGTATATATAGAGGTGCCTTTGGCTCTCTATAGAGGGACTTTTGATTGTAAGATTACTCTGGAGGATTTTTGTATTTGTTATTAGCTTTTGCTATTGGAATAAAGTCAGACTTTGGAGGTCCATGTGATTTGTACTACTTTGGTGAATGTGCTATTTGTGAGGTGATTTGTTTCCTTAAATTCAGTTTTATGCTTATGTGAATGATCAAATTGAGCTAGCTTTAGAAGTCTATTTTATAGAACATAAGATCTATCATTTGCAGTTGTCAAGTTGATTTATTATGCAGGTTTATCAAGGTTATATGAACAAGAAGTATTCAGTTGTACCAATGTTTATAAAATCTTTATGTTCTTAGCATACTAGTATATCTATTTGATCTCACTGGGTATCAAGCTATTTGTTTTGGATATGTCTTGCCATTTGGAGAGAGGTGCGAGTTCAGTTGCATCAATCTCAGCTCCATTATTACAAGTAGTTTGCTTTAACATTGTTGTCTTTCAGGATCTACAAGCGTTTGGATTGTTCCATCTCTAAACAAAAACTACATCTTTCAAAACTTGGTTACTAGTTACTTAAGAATCCCTAATCTACAAGATCTATACTTTGGCTTCCTCCCTTCTCTTTGCTTTCGTTTTGGTCTTTTCCACCCTAAGTCCTTTCGTCCTCTTTCAAAAGACTTCCTCTCTCCCTCTTGTTGTGTGGCTTTCCCTAGCTAGATCCCCTCTTCTTTTACCTTTCGTCTTCCTTTCAAAGCCTTTCTCCTCCCATTCATCTTCCCCTTCCCTACCTTCCTTTCGTTTCTCCCTTTGCTCTCCTTCTTTAGGCTTCATTTTCTCTTCTTTCCTACTCCTAGTCTCCTACCTTCTCCCCTCTCGTTTTCCTTCTTCCATACTTCCTTGCTTTCGTTTTTGGCTTTCTTCTTCTTCCACCCTTTCATCCTTGCCTCCTCTCGTCTTGCTCTCCTTAGCTTGCTTCCAACTCCTCCTAAAAGCTCTAAAACTTAAAAAAGAACTTGTAATCTTTAAGCTTAGTTCATTTTTAGTTTGCATTTCATTTTTAAAAGCTAGATCTTGCATTGTATTTCTCATTCTAGGCTTTGCATTTAGTTTACTTTGACTAGTTGCATCTAGATCTCATTGAAAAAGTTGCATTTCATTTTAATACTTAGATCCTAGTTGCATCTAGTTTCCTTTTGTTTGATTTAACTAATGCTAAGGGGTGCTTGTAGTTTGATTTGCATTGTGTTGTAGGTTTGAAGAAAAGCAAGTTTAAGAAGAGAATTTGAAGAAGAAGAAGAAGAGATCATCAAAGAGAAGAAGAAGATTCCAAAAACAAGAGGAGATTTGAAACCAAGCTTTGAAACCATGATATAAACACTTTCCTTTTTGTAAAGCTCTTAAGAGCTGTTTAAATTTTGCTTCTACTTTCTTCATTTCTCATTCCAAGGTTGAAAATCCTCAAAAGTTGTATTTGATTAATAAAATAAGGCTAAGTGGGATAAAGCCTCCCATAGTTTGTGTTTCTTCCCCATTTGGGGAAGAGTGTCTTGTGTGTTCTTAGCTTAGATTTACTTCAAATACTTAGATTAGTTTCATTTTTGCTTAGAACACTAATTGTTAGATAGTCATTTCATTTTCGGTTATTTAAGCTATCATTGTGTTCCTTACTTATAGTTTGCATCTCATATAGTGTAAATAAGTCTTTTGAACCTGTCGCAAGACGAGTCAAGAGCACTCTTTGTCGGAGAGCATTTTTATTGTTGCATGGCATTGCATATAGTATAGATAAGTCTCTTGAATCAGGCCTTAAGGCAGGATCAAGAGCACTCTCTGTCGGAGAGCATTTTTCTTGTGCTCTAATTAAAATTCGCAACTCATCACTCCCCATAATAAAAATTTGAATTTATCTCGTTGTTTCCTTGCGAGAGTATGCTCTGACCTGCCCAAAAAGTGGGAATACTCAGAAACGGTATTGGACTGTTAATCTTGCAAGGTTCAAACCATAATAAAAACTTTCACCCCCATAACCAACAAACCGACGTTTCGATAAATACTTAGGTAGTGGGCAAATTCCAAGTGTGGGCGCCGGGCTACCCAATCTGGACACTCGCTGGTTAAATTCTCTGAACACCTAGCTTGTGAGCCAGACAGGTCCGTCATGTCTTCGAACGGAGCCACTAAAAGTATTTCCGGTTAGGTTTCCTAGACACCTAAAACAAGATTACATAAAAATTACAATAAAATAAACCAAGAACAATTGCAAAACGATCTCACAAACAGACCTCTCAAACTCTTGTATCAAGCAACCCAAGCACTCAAGACTATTTTTGACTCCATAAGGCACTGGTCCTTGTCATCAAATTTCATTTGCTTATTATCTATCTGGAGCATCTATATTGTTGTGAGTGTCTTGTATTTATTTCTTCAAGTGGTTGTGTGCTTCAAAGCATTTTGCAATTGTTATTTCTTGAATACTTAAGTGATATTGTAATTTTGTGATCATCATAAAACTCCTAAACAACACCCATCCGCATCACTACATACAAAAAACATTTAAAACACAGAGCCATAGAAACTCTTTGTTAGGGACAACCCCCCTTGGCTTCGTTAGGAGTTTGCCTAAACGGAGGAGCTGGGATTCAGGTGACAGTACCTGGCTCATTGCTTGCCCCCAAGGCCACACCTTCCCCACTTGTAGTGAGAGAACAACTTTCGAAAGATTTCTGCTGCTGGTGTGCATCTCGGCAGACAACATACAATTTGTACAGCCTGCAATTAATGCAACAGTTAGCAATCTTGGGAAATGTGCCCACACGTGTGACTTTACGGTACTGTCAGTCTGCTGTACGGTCTGCTTTAGGCTGCCTTGGGATGTGTGCTACTGGTTTTCTCTTGGAAATTGTGCCAATATGCCTTGGGAAACTCTTCTTCTCCTTCACTTCTCCTCTTTCTCTTCTTGGTGGTGAATGTGTGTTTCCCTTTGTCCCTTTTCCTTCTTTTATACTTTACTTTTCATAAACTAACCCTAATTACCAAAGAAACTACCTAATCAATGGCTAGGATTAGATTAGCAGATCTAGGGTCCACATTAGATGCACTTTTAATAATAATAAAAAGTAATTATTAATTACATCACTTAAGTGAGACCCACTTTTATAAAGTACAAAAATACTTCTTTATTTACATAATGTCTCTTTTTTTACATAAATACAAACTAAGGAACAAAAAAGTATTTTATGTTCCCCTCATCACACCACACCACACCAAAAATATGAGGGAGGACCTCCAGAGTTAACTTTTTCAACACTCCCTCCTAACGAGGGAGGTCCTTCTAGCATCATTTGAATCTCCATCTTTGATTCTTGAAGCAACTCCTTCCTGCTCTGGAATGCATCTCGAAGACATGTGCCTGATCCTGAACTGAAATTTTGAACCTCAAGACTCCACCTGAGCCTCCTGAACCTGCTCACCATCATTGCACTGACTGAGTCTCCTGCCAGTGCTCTGAAGAGATTCACTCTCTTCATCAGAAGAAATAAAGATAACCTACTCATCAGCTGCTACTTCTGCCCCATCCTCAGAATCTGACTCAAATAGCCATCCTCTTGACCCTGGATATACAGCATGTCCTCTCACCACATATAATGTGTCCCTGCGATCACCAAGAAGGATAGTGGTCCTAACTGGATCCTCTGTCCGATAAATGAAAACATGACCACCTCTGATCAACAACCCATAACCATCATCCTCTAAAGATGAGACTGAGAGTTTGCTAACTCCCATCCTAGGAACAAAAAGAACTTCATGTATTTCCAGGACCTCATCAAGGTCCAGTTGGAACCTAACCGTTCCAACACCTCGAGCTGCTACCTATGAACTGTGGATGTCTGACTGCAAATAGTGCCCTGGGCCCAACTCTGTAATAATCTGGAAAACATCATATAGTCCAGTCATATGTCTAGTTGACCCACTGTCAACTATCCAGACATGCTCAAAGACTGAACTCCCAATACTGGAGTCAATAGAAACCTAAGAAAACTCTTGCTCAAACTGTGCTGCAAACTCATCTACTGTAGATGCTGTAGTATTTTTCTCTACCTTTTCCTTCTTCTCCGGTGTTAGGAACCCATGTCAACCCTTCTATTTACTTTGTTAGTATATTGTTGTTGGACGCATATGCTTTGTAAGTCGTCCCGTAGTATTTGTTGATCCATAGTTTGTCTTATTGTTGTTGGACGCATATGCTTTGTAAGTCGTCCCGTAGTAATTGTTGATCCATAGTTTGTATTGGCCCATGGTTTGTATTGACACATGGTATTGACCCATGGTATTGACCCATGGTATTGGTGCCTAGACGTAGTATATAAGTTTGTGTTGAGACCAATGAAGGTACCGTGAAGTTATTTGTATTGAGCTTGCTCAAAGGAAGTTGCCCCCTCAAAGTGGCCTCCGATCAATATAAAAGCGATTATGAGTTCTGTTAATTCTGCTATCTCGTGTGTTTTCATTAATTAAATATTGCAAGTTCTTCACATTTGGTATCAGAGCACTTTCTTGGGCTCGCTAGGTGAAATTTCTGCGATTTTTTTTTTTTCCGCATATGTTGCAGCTTCGGATCTGGGAATAATCCCGATCCGCTTAACTGTGGGAAGTACTTGGGCATAAACCCTAAAACTCATTGTGAGGAGTACCACAGGAACCCCGAAGTAGCTGGCCCATTGAGAGGACCTCCTAGCAAAAAGGGCAATGACCCCTACCTGATTGACTAGTTTCCACACGTGAGGTAAACCAAGAGCTGTCGTTTGTGGCAAAGTGGTTATCAGTTTTACCTGAGCTGTGGAGTGAGGGGTACTGCCCCAATACCCAAGCCGTCATACAACATTGGTGGTCGAGTGAATCCCCTGAACCGATAGGAAGCCGAACATATCTGGGGTCCATACCTATTTCAGCTGAATTGTTGCCGATCACTTCCGCGTCATTTCAGATCCATTCCAAGCCGTTCCAGATCCAGCCGTTTTCGATCCATTCGACGTCGTTTCAGATCTATCTGTTGCCGATCCCTTCCGCGCCGTTGCAGATCCATTTCTAAAAAAATAAAAATAAAAAATCCGTTTTTTCGCCATATCTCCCTTGTTTTAACTCCGTTTCCCTTGAAACTTTCCGGATACCCCTGCAATCTCATTTTGCATATTTCATTCCTGAGGAACCTATCCCAAATTCTACTTCCCAAAGCCAGAAATCTCACATTTGTCCATTTTTAGGGTTTGCCATAACTTCTTCAATTTTCACCCACTTGCCTCCAAATTTTGCCACCGTGTTCATTCCCTATTTCTACTTCTTTGTCCCTCTTTGACAAATTTTCTCATTCTTTCACCTCGCTTCTGAAATCCCCATTTTTTGCTTCCTTGTCCATCAGAAAGTGTCCAAAACCTAATCAAACCCCAATTACCCATCCAAGTTTTTCCCAAATCCAAATTTCCCTTTACTAAATAAGCTTTTGTTTGTGTTTTTCTATCCATTCCCCCCCCCCCCCCAAAAAAAAAAACTCCTGGTTATGGTTGTCACCCGCGCAGGAGCAAAAACTATGGAGGAAGCACTTGCAGCCATCCAAATCAAACTCCAAGATCTGGATGAAAAATTTCTCAGCCTCCATCTTCAACATTCAACCATGAACACTAACCGACAGCAAGAATCTTCTGCAGCCAATGGGTTCTCTTCTTCCAGCAATTTTCATGGTCCGAAGCTTGAATTTCCTCGCTTCAATGGTACTGATCCGACTGGATGGATCTATCGTGCTGAACAGTATTTCAGTCTGCATAATACTTTTGATGTCCAAAAAGTTCCACTTGCATCCTTTCATTTGGAACAGGAAGCCCTTCAATGGTACCGTTGGTACATTAAGGCTCATGACGAGCCAAAATGGACAGATTTTTGCCAACTCCTTTTGCAACGATTTGGTCCTAGTGCTTTTGATGACTTCACCGGAGCACTCACTAAACGTCATCAAAGTAGCACTGTGAGAAAGTATCAGACAGAATTTGAGAAACTAGCCAATCACACAGAAGGATTGTCTGATGAATTCTACAGGAGTTGTTTTATCAGTGGTCTTAAGGATGAAATCCGGTCAGAGGTTAAAATGTTCTGTCCCAACACAATGATGGAAGTCCTAGGGTTGGCTAAGTTGGCAAAAGACAAGATTGCAGCCCAACAGCACTCCAAACCTACTTTTGTTGCCTTCCAAAATATGGGTTCTCAACGACCTCCCATCCCGCCAGCTCCTCGACCAACTCCTATCAAACATTTGTCTGAAACAGAGATGCAGGCACGCAGAGAAAAAGGGCTTTGTTATAATTGTGATGAGAAATTCACTCGGGGACATAGATGTGTTCAACAAAAGCTCTATCTCTTGGATATGGCTTCTCCGCCTGCCTCTAGAATTGGTGAAGAAGCTTCGGATACAATGGATGATCAGGTCGACATTCAGGAGCCGCCTATTGACCCCCCATCTCAGGATGAACAACCAGAGATATCTCTCCATGCTTTATCCGGCGTCACCACCCCCCAAACCATGCGGGTCAGGGGTTACTTCAAGAAGCTCCCTCTTACAATACTCATTGATTCTGGGAGCACTCATAACTTCATTGACCCTCTGATCGCCAAACATGCTGATTGTTTTGTCCATCCTTGTTCCAACTTTGAAGTCATGGTTGCCAATGGGGGCACCTTACCTTGCAAGGGGAAGTGTCACAATGTGTGTATCTCTCTGGAAGATTATAACCTGCGCTCTGACATGTTTTCCTTGTCCCTAGGCAAATGTGATGTGGTTTTGGGCGTTCAATAGTTACACACACTTGGCCCCATCTTATGGGACTTTGCTGAACTTTGGATGCAGTTTTCAATCAATGGGAAACAACACAAATTTAAGGGCTTACAACCAGGGTCTCTCCGCCTCATCAGTTTACATCGCCTGGAAAAGATCCTTAAGAAGAATTCACATGGTGTCATCACTCAACTCCATTCCATTCAGATGCACCCATCAATGGTCTCCCCTACTTCCTTGGATAGATATGCAGGTGTCCTTGCTGAACCAGTGGGCTTGTCGCCTTCAACAGACCTTTCCGGTAAGAATTTAGCCGCATCTACATCTCAGCAGGAAATGATGGCTATTTTGCATGCAGTACATAAGTGGCAGCCATACCTATTAGGGAATTATTTCTGCATCAAGACTGATCTCCAGAGTCTGGAAAATTTCCTGGAACAATGGATCTCCTCCCCAACACACCTGAAATGGGTTATCCAACTCATGGGTTATGCCTATGCGATCACTTACAAGAAGGGTAAGGACAATATGGTGGCAGATGCTCCTTTTCGCACATTTGATGAACCAATTTCTCTTACAGCTATTTCTCTGCTTGTTCCAAATTGGTTGCAATCTGTTCAACAGGGCTATCTCTTCTATGAACTCCATGCTTCTTCATCAGCAGGGCACTTTGGGTTCCTCAAAATGTATGACCGGGAACAATGTAACTTCTTTTGGCAGGGACTGAAAATGACAATTCAACAGATGGTGGCTGACTGTGATACTTGCCAGGTCAACAAGGGTGAAACGACACTCCTTTCGGGACTGCTCGAACCCTTTCCCATCCCTACATAGATTTGGACAACTATTTCTATGGATTTCCTAGAAGCGCTCCAGTGGTACAATACCACATCTAAAAGGACACCATCTGAAGCAGTCTATGGATAGGCACCGCCCGTTCTTCTTCCAGACACCCTCAACAGCTCCCCAGTTCAGGCAATTGACTCGGTTCTTCGAAACCGCGATCAGATTCTTCTCATTCTGCAGGACAATCTTGACATGGCAAGAATTCGACTGAAACAACAAGCCGATCAGCACCGTTCTGAGCGCACTTTTCACGCAGTTGATATGGTTCTTCTTCATCTACAGCCTTCCCAGCAACCCTCCCTGAAACTCAAAAGGCGTCAGTGGCCTGAAATGCCACCCGATGATGCTACAGGGGAACCACTCCTTCAGATTCTGCATCAATTTCCACATCTAAAGCTTTGAGGACAAAGCTTTTTCTAAGGGAGAGGGGATCTTAGGAACCCATGTCAACCCTTCTATTTACTTTGTGAGTATATTGTTGTTGGACGCATATGCTTTGTAAGTCGTCCCGTAGTATTTGTTGATCCATAGTTTGTCTTATTGTTGTTGGACGCATATGCTTTGTAAGTCGTCCCGTAGTAATTGTTGATCCATAGTTTGTATTGGCCCATGGTTTGTATTGACACATGGTATTGACCCATGGTATTGGCGCCTAGACTTAGTATATAAGTTTGTGTTGACACCAATGAAGGTACCGTGAAGTTATTTGTATTGAGCTTGCTCAAAGGAGGTTGCCCCCTCGAAGTGTCCTGCGATCAATATAAAAGCGATTCTGAGTTCTGTTATTTCTGCTATCTCGTGTGTTTTCATTAGTTAAATATTGCAGGTTCTTCACATCTGGGCATTTGGAAGCATAATGCCCGAACTGATTACATTTAAAGCATCTGATCTTGCTTAGGCCTTTCTTCTTTTTATTCTTCTCGCTCTTAACCGTAAGAGCCACATTCTCGTCCATCTCACCATTCTTGGATTGTTGTATTTTAAGAGCCTCATCCCGAATCTCTTCTTGGATGAAATCATCCCAAAGTCTCTCCCAATTGGGTTTATGCTCCCTGGAGACCACACCTTTTACAAAGGTCTTCCATGCACCTGAAAAGGATGTAGACCAAAGTATTGAGTGAAATGGATGATGGATGATGGATGAATGGCCAAAATGTGGACCCGAATAAGGGGGTAAAAGTCCTTGCAGAATACCTAAAAATTATCTAGGTTCAATGGTACATAAGTAAATCAAGAATCTACTACCGTCATCAACTTGAAAGTGTGATACTACTAACTATAATCGTCAGATAATCAAAACATCCCATATGTCAACATCAACATATAGTACATCATCATATACTACATAATCATGGCATGGTATAGCAGTATAACATGGCATATATTTGATCATCACATCATATCACATCACATCAAAGGGGAGGCCCAAGAGTAGCAAAGATGGGCCTCAATACTCTGGAATGCATTTTGCTCAAAAGCAAAAATAAATCTGAAAAATAGTATGCCTGCATAATATGGCATGACAGTGATAACACTAGCATCAATTGAAAAGTTCCCACAAATCTCTGGAACATAATATGGTAATCTGAGCAATATGGAAGTGTCTCTAGCAAATACCGATGGTCAAACCATAGATCTCATCTGTGGAACTGATAGATGTGATCAAAATCACAAAGGCATCAATCATCAAGTCACCCCCACATGTCAAGGGGTAACAGGGCACAATGACTCTAATCAACAGTTGAAGAGAATGTAATTGTTCTGTCTTTCGAAGCTTCTGCTTAACAAATTGTACAATTCGAATGTATGACAGTTTGTGAATGGAAGTATCTGAATTCTAGACAATCAAAGGAAGATGAATTTTTTGTTTCTGCTAGTTGGAGTTTAATCTACTCTTTTAGAAATTTGAATTTAAATTCTTCTATGGCTTAGCATTTTTCTTTTTCTTGCAGCTAAGCCACAGATCTACATAATATGGACAGTGGCATTAACAAAAGATCAACAAGAGAGTTTTGTAGGCCTTGTTAGACAGGATTGGTGTAGAGAAGAATATGGGACATTACTGCAATACCTTCATAATCAGAAGGAAGTTAGCAAGAACACCTGTCAATCTTTGCTTGCCAATGAAGATCTGAAAGAAATGGGTCAGGAATCAACCTCAAGTTTGGATGATAATCGAGACCTACAGGAGCACAGTTGCAGACTTTTTGAATTGTCTGGTGAGACAAAGCTAGGAGTTAACTCTTTAGGCGAGGTATCAATTATCATTGCCCAAGTTATCATTCTCAAGTTGCAAGCTGAGTCATGAACTTTTGAATATGTGTTTTGTACCCTCATGGAGTGAATGCCAAAGTATATATACATGTTATCTATCTATCTATTTATTGTGCTTATGATATTTTCTACGTTGCATGCTTTTTCCATAACATAGAACTCAAGAGGAGGGTGGAAACAACTGTTCAGAGCAGCTGGAAGCTCCCCCTGAAAATTGAAAATATTATAAAAATCCAAAACAATAAACAGAAATACGTAGGAATTAAAAAAATTAATTTAACCATGATACATACCAACACTGTTATTCCACACAGTAATCAAATTCCAAAATAAGAAATCAAATGATAATCTATTTATTTAATTATACAAATTAGTAGGTACATAGTGCAAAATGCCCAAAATACTACTGAAGTTCAATTATATAGTTTGAAGTGGAAAAATGCCCAAAATATGGGATCAATTATAGTTCAGATTTTGTGCTTGGAGGTGAGTTTGCCACATTTCATGTTCATTTTAACAATGGCATGCCTTAGTTATACCAAAAATATGGACAACTACTCTGTTGTAGCTGCCCATAAAGCAGTGTCTGCAAGTATTGCATAACCAACCCAACGCACCATCACTGTTCTCTCTTGTAAGGAACTGCAGCAATGGTTTGTTAATGTAAACTGCTCTCCCTGGATCCATCTTATAAATGTTCAAGAACAAAGGCCTGCAAAGAAATATAAATTGAAACAGTGCTGTACATGACAAAACATACAAGTACATACATGATAAATTGATCAATGGTCATGTATTAAACTATTAATTACTTACCAAACAATGTTACAATTCCACTTGAAACAAATATTGAATATGAAATAGGTCATGGCAGAAACATAAACCAATACATATTTTTACTAAAGGTCTAAATCATAAATTTAAACTATAAATGGCTTATGCCCAAGTACATAGTACATAGCCTCAATGTCCAAAATAGTACAGTCCCAAACAAAAAAATGACAAATGGCCAACATATAGCCCGAAACTAATCATAAATTTCGATCTTTTGCTTCAAGGCTATTCATAAATGCCGAAGCCTCACTAGGTTCTACATCATCATCATCATCATTAGGTTGAAAGCGAATTTCCTCTAATGGTATGCCAATCAATCCTTCATGTGATATTGAAGTGTTAAGTTTATATGCTGCAATAACTTAGATTCCTACTTCATTAGCGTTTAATACATTTTCAAATTTCAACAATAGCATCATAAAGAGGATCTCTGAAAGACACACAATCACAAGGTACACAACAATTTATCTTGGGAAACCCTCAAGGGGAAGAAATCCCAACAAGAACTTCCTCAATCTAGATTACCAAAGTACAATGCCCAAAGAAATAAGTCTCAAAGAAAGAGAGACAAAATCCAAACTCTAGAGCCAAGGGCAATCCTCCTCCTTCGCAATCTTCCTCTTTCCTCTAGTGCGCAATGCTTGAGTGAGTGAATGGTACAAATGAGATTTATACTTTATTTTTTACTTGACATTTAACCTAACTAGGTCGGCCTCACTAACTTAACTAGGCCGACCTCTCCAGGGAGACTCAAATTATATTTATATTACATTATTTTGGGTACTAATGACCCGACTTACAATGGAGGTTTTACCTCATGACTTTTACATGACCTTTTACATTAATGACATCTCCCAAAGGAGGAATAATACAAGTAGAATATTCTTCGAAGTTACATTATTTCAACACTCCCCCTTAACAAGAAGGGTATTCTACTGACATCAACAACAACAGGTGTGGCTCTACACAACATCATCAGAAGGAGGGAGGAGGAGGCATCATCAACAACATCATCTGGAACATTGGTTGGTACATCTATAAATCATTGGAAGTTCTTCAACAACATCAATATCATCTTGCTGTAACATCATCAACATCTGCAGCACAGAGCTAGAACATCATCATCTGCAACATGACGCTGGAACATCATCATCTGCAGCACGAGGCTGGAACATCATCATCTGTAGCACGAAGCTGGAACATCAACATCATCATCTGCAACACAAACCTAGAACATCAACATCATCATTTGCAGCACAAAGCTGGAACATCAACATCATCAGCACATCAGTATAAGACCTAATACAACAACAACACTTGTTATCCTTCCTTTCGGAATTACGGGATCATGGACAATCCTTCCTTTCGGAACTACGAGATTTAGTCCAACAACATTGGTGATCCTTCCTTTCGGAACTATGGGATCATGGACAATCCTTCCTTTCGGAACTATGGGATTCAGTCCAACAACACTAGTGATCCTTCCTTTCGGAACTATGGGATCATGGACAATCCTTCCTTTCGAAACTAAGGGATTTAGTCCAACAACACTGGTGATCCTTCCTTTCGGAACTATGGGATCATGGACAATCCTTCCTTTCAGAACTAGGGATTCAGTCCAACAACACTGGTGATCCTTCCTTTCGGAACTACGGGATCATGGACAATCCTTCCTTTCGGAACTAGGGATTCAGTCCAACAACACTGGTGATCCTTCCTTTCGGAACTATGGGATCATGGACAATCATTCCTTTCGGAACTAGGGATTCAATTCAACAACACTGGTGATCCTTCCTTTCGGAACTATGGGATCATGGACAATCCTTCCTTTTAGAACTAGGGATTCAGTCCAACAACACTAGCGATCCTTCCTTTCAGAACTATGGGATCATGGACAATTCTTCCTTTCGGAATTACGGGATTTTAGTCTAAGGATCAACATTTAAGACTATCCTTCCTTTCGGAATTACAGGATCATTGTTTAAGGATGATCAATCCCAACTGCGTCATCATAGTAACATCAACACTACTCCCCCTTTCGAGGGAAGTCCTTATGGACTATACCAAGCTTGTCTCGGAAGTGCTCAAACTTCACACGAGACAGAGGCTTAGTCAACACATCTGCAACTTGCTCATTTGTGTTCACATATTGTAGCTTTATAGCTCCCTTCTGCACCATATCTCGAATGTAGAAGTATCGGATTTCTATGTGCTTCGACTTATCATGGAACACAGGGTTCTCTGTCATCTTCACGTAGCTTTGGTTATCACATAGAATCACTGTGGTATCCAATTGCAGATCGAATAGACCTGATAACAACTTCCGAAGCCATATGGATTCACAACTGGCGGAACAAGCTACAATATATTCCGCTTCTGCAGTGCTGAGAGCAACACTGGACTGCTTCCTTCTCAACCATGAGATCATGGCTGACCCCATACTAAAACATCCACCTGAAGTGCTCTTTTTGTCTGAGACACTTCCTGCTCAATCTGAATCTGTGTAACCATACAGTCTGAAGTCATGATCACTAGTATACCTGAGACCATAGTCTATCATACCTTTTAGGTATCTCATCACATGTTTTGCAGCTACAAGGTGAACACGTCTGAGCTCAACCAAATAATAACTCAAGGTGTTCACGGCAAAGCAAATATTTGGCCTAGTATTCGTCAGATACATTAATGACCCAATAATCTGGTTGTATAGTGTCTAATCCACTAACTCTAACTAAGCATCAGTCAGGAACTTCAAATTTGTATCCATGGGTGTGAAAGTGTGGCCTTGGGGGCAAGCAATGAGACAGGTACTGTCACCTGAATCCCAACTCCTCCGTTTAGGCTAACTCCTAATGAAGCCAAGGGGGGTAGTCCCTACAAAGAGTTTACTATGGCTCAATGTGTTTTAGTGTTTTTAGTGTACGGTGATGTGGATGGGTGTTGTTTAGGAGTTTTAAAGATGAAAAGATCACAAATTTACTTTAGATAAAACACAAGGTAAAATGCAATCCACGTTGCAATACAAGATTACAAGATCAGCAGTATATCAAAGACTTGCGAAAATGAGATAGCATCCACAGATAAATGACTTAAATGGACAAATGGCCCAACAATATGAATATATGAAAATGTAACAATTAGACCAGTGCCTTATGGAGTCAAAAAATTGTATGGTGCTGGGGGATGCTGAAAGTACAAGTCTTGGAGAACCGTTCGTGAGATCGTTTTGCAAATTATCTTGGTTTATTGAAAGTTTTAGTGGTCTTGATTATTAGGCTAAGAACAACAAGGTAAGCAAATCGACCGGAAAGGTATACCTTCAGTGGCTTCCCCTCTGATGGTAAGACAGATTGCCCAGATGTCAAGGAGTAAGTGTCTAAAGAATTAACTACTCCGATGTCTAGATAGCAGTAATTTCTGGCCCCACCAGGTTTAGGAACTTTGCCCACTACCTGAGTATGTCCTGAAAAAGCAACGCCGGTTCGTTGGTTATGGGGGTGAAAATTTTATTATGTTATCGAAAATTATCAAATCTAACACCTTTCTGAGTACTAGCCCAACCTTTTCAGGTTGGCAAAGCATACGGGTGTTAGATAGCAACCAAGATAAATTATTAAAGGGGGAGTGTGAATTGAAATGTTTTAAAATTTATTAGAGCACACAGTTCAACTCTCCGACAAAGAGTGCTCTTGACTTTGTCTTATGACAAGGTTCAAGAGACTTAGTTATTCTATATGCCTAATGCAGGGAAAATGCAAATTTTACTATGCTCTCCGACAGAGAGTGCTCTTGACTTGGGTTACTGCAAGTTCAAGAGGCTTTGTTCTTTATTAAAATAGAGACAATTGTACGTAAAGAAAGTGCACGCTTTCCAAAGTAAACAAGTAATGTAAAAGAAAAGACAAGGCCAAATTGAACAACAGACCAAGAAATAAACAATAAGGTGGGATCAACCTTGGAACAAGGTGATCACTAGAACCACTACTCCCGAAAACCATCCAGCTAGTTGGATGTCCACAAGGATGCTAATGGGGAAAGAGAAGTAGTCACAAAACTATGTGGCACTTGGGATCAAATCCCAAGCTACTTTCTCAAGGCAAAACTTGGAAGAGAGTTAATCTAAGTGCCAAAAAAAACTTTAATCTAGAAAATTTGAAACAAGTCTAACTAAAGCATGCATGAAACAGTCTTCTCCAAATGGGGAAGGAGAAACAAAGTGTGGGAGGCCTTATCCCACCTATCCTTTTTATTAATTGATTTACAAGTGCCTTTGGGAATGAAACCCTTGAAAGGTCTTTTGAGAGAAATAAAATAACTATGGAAACAATACTTAGAAGCCCTTAATGGCTTTTACAAAGGAGAGTGTAAATAATTCTCTTATTTGTTCAAGTCTTCTCCTTGGATTAAAATTTTGATCTTCTTTGAGTCTTGTTTTCACAAATCTTTCTTCTCCTTCAAAGAACCTATACAAGCTTATCCCAACTTCAACAAGGCACCCATTAGATGTTAATGAAAAATCAAAACTTTGAAACTAACTGCAAATTTAAGATCTAATCTATATGCCAAATCCTAAATGCAAACTTTAAACACTTTCAAATGAGATCTAAACCACGGAAATGAACTAGAAACTTTAACAAGCAAAATGCAAAACTTGGAGCTTTAAAATGAGATTTAACTAATGAAAATGTAAAGACTAAAGTATGAACCAACTCTAACACTAACAAAATTATGTTTTGTTTTTTTGTGTTTGTGTCTCTTGGAAGGTGGACGAGAGGAAGGATAGAAGACAAGACGAGAGGAGAAAGAGGAGAAAAGAGAGGGGAGACGAGAGGAAGGAGCAGAGGAAAGAAGGCCCTAACTAGGGAAGACGAGAGGACGACCTAGGACAAGAAGAGAGAGGGAAAGCGAAAGACAAAGAGGGCAAAAAGGGAGTAAGACGAGAGCTAGAAGGAGAGGGAAAAGAGATGGGAAGAAAGACGAAAGGGTGAAGGTTTTGGAGATGGATCTAAGGGGGACGAGAGCAAAAAGGAGATGGAGGGAAGACTAGGACGAGAAGCAAGAACAGGTTGGACGAGAGCAAGGAGAAGGCAAAAGGTCAAGGCAAACCACAAGCAAAGGTAAGCTTGACAAGGCTATGGGCTTGGAGAGAAGTAAAAGTTTGGATTTCCACAGCTTAGAGAGGTAGATCTAGTAACCAGTAACCAATTGAAAACTTGTTTGAATGCTTGATGGAAGAAGCAAGAACTCTTTGTTTCTTGATTTTGTAAAGCTAAACTTTTTTGGCAACCTGTAGAGTGAAAGTGAAACCAACAAAAACCCTTGCACTTTGGGAGAATACCTGAAAAAACCCACATACTCAAGAGAAAAGCATAGATTTATAATTACTTGTGCTAGATTGTTAGCCTTCCTAGATGATAAATCTATAACTTAAAAATCGAAAGTACATAAGCAAAACATGATATCACCTTGTTACAAGATGAAGTATGGCCACCAAGAGCCTCCACATTGACCTCCAAAGTCTCAACTTTATTCAATACTTAAACATATTACAAAAATCCTCCAGAGTTTCTTTGCTAAAAGATCCATGGAGAATGAGGAGAAAAGCCCTCATTACATAACAAAACTAGAGCCTAGTCTACCCTAATTCGAATTGGCATAGAGAAGAGAGCCAATGGCCTTGACACAATTCGAAATCCCAATCAAATCTCAATCATAATCTAATCAACACATAGCTTGGAGTTAATCCCACCTTACAACTCGAGTTTGGAGTCTATGTGGATGGGGAGGTGGCCTCCACCTTGGCAAGGCGCCCCCCATCCCTATCTTGGAAACTCCACCATCATATAAAAGGTTGCCACATGTAAAACTCGACCTCCAAAGGATATTGACGTGAGCACAAGAGAGAACACGTGAGGATGATGGTAGGTGGCTTGGAGTTTAACTCAAATTCGATTGAGCTCCTTGGTGGTTGAGAGTGGGAGGTGGCCTCCACCTAGGCAAGGCGCCCCCACTCCCATTTAATGCAACTCAAAACCAACCACATTCTCATTTAATAACTCCTCCACATCACTAAATCGAGTTCTGCATGCATGGAGCGAATTTCTCTTGGAGTTAATCACTTGTGTTGACTGGATACTTCATTGAAGTTGATTGGAGATGACTGGAACCTTCATTAATGCCCAGTGCCATGTCAATTAGCCTTTTATTTTAATCCATTTGGATTATTTTGGAGAGATTTGGATTATCTCCAAATATTCATTTTTTATTATTTTAATTAATAATTTCTCTGTAACTGACTTTTTTGAGAAATTATTAATTATGAGGCTGAATTGACATCCGAAACTCAGGATAAACTAGACCGGGGATCATGGATGATTTTTGGCTTAAGGTTGGAGCCTTCAATCATTGAATTCGGATCCCGGAAGACTGACATATTACAAATTGAAATTTTTCCATTTAAACTATGGAAAAATTTATTAAAAATTTAAAAATAATTAAAAACCCAAAACCGGAGGACCCGATAAAAATTTTTCGAAATTTTTTTCTGAGGGTCCTAATGACCTAGGACATGACCAAAACCTATTCTAATAGTGTCTAGCAGGCTTATATACATTAGTTGGACTCTAATAACCCCCCATGGCTAAAATTTTCAAAATCGGGCATTCCAGCTTTGGAGGAAGCGAGGGAAAATCTCATTGATTATAGCTCGGCTACAGGCAAAGTATAATTGACAAGGGAAAAAACTCCCTGGAATACCTTAGTTGCTTAACCAAGTCATGGGGAACCGAGCCACTCAGAATCCTACTAGCACACTTTATTACAAACCCCGTGGGGCCATGGCCATGTCGACTGAAAAACAAAACTGGCTAGCCAAAGTTGGCTAATTATTGTCATCTGAAACCCTGATACTCAGGAAGTGAACACTGATGTGTTCCATCACTGGCGGCTCAATGGAGCTTCATCTATTTGTACAAAATAGGTGATAACATCTGGCTCCAACTGCGGGACGTGTGCTTGATCTGGAAGTCATGCAAGGAGAGGATACGAGAACACCAGAATCTCTGGTTTATATATATAACATGTAAAAACATCTCAACTTGACAGAAAACCTTTAGCAGCACATGTGTTATGAAAAAACCAAAATGAAATATCAACTATATTTTATTTTTTGAAAATAAATTCTAAGAAATCTAAATATGGAAAACAAATGCTTGCTTTTGAAAAAGTTTTATTCTTTCCTATTCTAACATAATATGAAAGAACATGTTAAGTATAATTAGAAATCCAATGTAACCATTTAAGCATGTGATCAATGAAAAAACAAATTTTTACCTTGTCTCTGGTTACCAGCCAGGACAAGGGCATGCTTATCAGAAAGTGCAAACCTGCTTGGATCTTTTGAATGGGAGGGCTGGATGGGGAATCATAAGTATGTAATAAATATTTGAAGTGCTTCCCAATATAGTAGGTCCTCTTGCAGGCACCCTCTATCCAGAATAGGATAGGGTGAAGAAACTCAGAATGACAAGGTAGTTCTGGTACCTCATCATACTGATCTGAAAGGCTCTTCCGAAAATAATTTTCTATGAAAGCGCAAGCCTCGAACTGCTCTAATATACAAGGGATTTCCGATGGCTGAGTTGTGTATTCAACTAGCTTTATCCAAACCGGCGCTTCACTATACTGCTTCTCTAAATCATCTTTGCTAATGCTTATGTGTGGCCCTAACTGCTCATATGAAAAAATATCATTCTCTTCCTCCATGCTTAGCTGCTCAGAATCCACGCTTTTGTCAAACATGGGGGAGTCTTTATAAATTTTACCATATTCCTGGCCACATGTATCGTCATGCTTATAAGTGGGATTATTAACAAAATTTCCAAAGGGATTTTGTTCATCATTAACTTCTTCAGACATGGCATAGATAGGGTTCTCTAAAAAGGTCCATTCATTATTACCAATATCTATGTCATCCATGATGGATTCGTCATCACTTATGTCATCCTTTAAGCTATGCCTATCCTCCTCAACTTCATAACAATCTTCCTCAAACAGATGGGTTTCAAAAATATCACAAGGGATCCATCTTTCCAAAAATTCACCGCCATGTGGAGAACAAATGGGAGTGTCATCACACATATTACAAACTTCATGGATTTCTTTGTGAAAGTCAATCTCAGTAATGGTTTCCTCTAGAGATGGATCAGGAGTACATGCATGTTCACAATCACTGAAGTAGTCTTGAAAAACTTCCCACTCATAAATGTCTTTTGTTTCAGTGGTTTGAGGAGGGTCTTCAATAGAGTTCAGTCTTTGATAAGCTTCTTCGATGGGATCATCAAGGATTTGATGGGAAAATGTCATACTTTCTGAAATAGGCTGATCCAACTGGTTCCAACTCTCTTCGGGAATATCATAAATATCACCTACATAGTTCATGCACTCAGGCTCACTTGATGAAGACTGATTAACAAAACCTTCAGAAAAACCATGCTTTTCGATATAGCATGCAAGATGACAAGTGTCTTCTTTATGGAATTCTTGGCATGCCCTACAAAATGGTGTATAAGGTTCAACCTTGGGAATGCCACGGATGTCACCCACATTATTAATGAATTCAGGCTCGTTTGTTGATGTACTAGGACCACGACCTTCTGGATGACCATGCTCCTGAACATAACATGCATAATAGCAACCAGATTCCTCATGGAAGTCTTTGCATGCCCTACAAAATGGTTTGTATGACTCAACCATGTTAGCAGCCTCTAGCTGATGAGGAGGCCTCTGTTCATGGTTGGGAGCCTTTTTCTTCCAATTGGTGTTTGGAGGGTACTTTCTTTGAACTGGTTGAGTTTGTTGAATTTGTTGGACCTATTCAACATGTGCTGTTTCCATGTTTATGATTTTATTCTGTATTTCCTTCATTTGAACTACATGTTTTTGTTCAGCCTTTTCCATCTTTTCACACATTTCCATCATCTTTTTCTCATATGACTCCTTCATAGATAAAGGGTCCTTCTCTTTAGGTTCATGAACTTTTGAAGGGATTGAAGATCTAGAATATCCTTGGATGTTTGACTCTCCAGAAGACAACATGTATTTGTCAATCTTGGTAGCCAAATTCTGAGCTTCAAGCAAAGTAGTGGGTTCCTTGTCTCTTATCTGGTATTGTATCTTGCCACTTAATGCTTCTATGTAATAGTCCAATAAGGAAGCTGCAGGAGGTGCATAAGTGGCAGGGATGGAATTAGATAACTCTGTGAACTTTGTGTTGAACTCATCCATGGTTTCGGTATCTGATTTCTCCATACTGGTCAAGGATGCCACTAGACGTCTAGGTTCCTTTTTATTGCCAAATTTGTTGAGAAAGGCAATCTTGAAGGCTTTTATGGTAGCGAAAGAGTTATTCGGCAAATTGTCATACCAGTTTCCAGCTTTACCATCCAAAGATAAAGCAAAGAGGGTCAGGTATACATCTTCATGTTTGTCAGTGCCTCTAACATAGGAACCACAGTGTCTGGAAAAGTTTCGATGCATCGCTCAGCAGATGTAGAGGCAGCAGTGCCATTAAAGGTCACGAGTTTGTCAATGGCCTTCTCAGATGTACAGGCATCAACTGCTACTTGAAGGAGGCTACAACCTCCTTGACAGGCTTCGACCTGCCACTAGCACCACCCAACTTCCCTGATTTTTATAACTTCTTGATTTTCTACTTGATTCATCAATTCTGGAAATACTTAATGTTGTTGGTCTCTCCCTTTCTTTATGTTGATGATCTCTCCCTTTCTTTATGCTGCTGCGTTCTGCATTGTAGAGACATCTTTATTCTAATTCGAAACTTCATTTAAATACCTCATTCATCCATAGGAACGTGCCTCTTCAATCATCATGCCTTTTCAACATCGTATCCTTTCACTAAACAATTACATTTCAGTTTAATAAATAATAGGTATTTGTTTGTTTTGATAATTATATTTAATTAATTAATTAATTACATTTTTTCCTCTTCTTGTGCGGGCATGTCTTCCTTCTTGTGGACATCAATGCCAATATTCAACATTCTCCCCCTTTGGCATTGATGGCAACACCAAAAATAGTCTCCCCCTTTGACAACAATGACAAAAGCCTCCTTTTGACAGCTCCCCTTGTCAACATGTCTCCCCCTTGTTGCCGCCTAGTTCCACACCTGGAAAAACGCAACAGAAGTCTTCAAGCTGCTGGTGTGGCCTTGGGGGCAAGTCAGAGTCAAGTGCTGTCACCTGAAAACTCCTCCGTCTAGGCTTTCCTAGCAAAGCCAAGGGGGGTGGACCCTAAAAAGTGAAAATAAACTGTGGTGTCTAATCTATGAAAGATAAAGCATCTAATCTAGGAGTTAGAAATTTTTTTGTAAACCAAGACAATGCAACATATATATATATATATATATATATATATATATAAAGCAAATGTCATTCATCATCATTGTCATAAGCAAACATCCATCATCATCATTGTCATTTTAAAACATTCATCATCATTGAAATATAACAAGCTAGACCAATGCGGATAAATGGAGTCAAAAGAATGGTTGAACTGAAAAGACAATGTTGTGCGATTGTTCTTGGTTTATTTTATTTCTAATGTGGTAATGATCTTTTTATTAAAGGCTGGTGGATTCCTGATATACACAAAGGTACAAGGAATATGTCTGGAATTCAGCTGTGTGGTTTCTCATTCAGACATGTGGGCTGGATCGGAGTCTCAAGGAGGTGTTCAGATGCTATACCAACAAGGGCAAGCCTAACGGTTTCCAAGAGGTCACTATCCAGTGTTATCCCACGTCCTTTGAGAAATTTGCCCACAACAAAAGAATATTCGTTTGTGCTGGATTTTCACAAGTAGGTGGTTTATTTGGGATGTGTTATAACCTATTACTAGTCACTAATCCCTTTCTGATGTGTGCCAGAATGTTCAGACTGAGCTGCAGTGGCCACAGAGCATACGGGGAAAAGCCTTGGAAATTTTAAAATTTTTTAGAACCAGTATTTTACTTTTTTAGAGTCCTAAGAGTCTCTTTTCGGGCCAGTAATCGGGCAAGCCCTTATCCTGAAACCTTACTTCGGGAAAGCAAGGGGGTGTTTTGGATTGTAAAAAAAATGAAAAAAAATCTAAGTCCTGAGTGAACTCGTGGCCCACCAATGAAATGGACTTACGAGGTTAATTTTAAGCCTAATTGATTTTATTTAATGCCAAAAGAAAAGTAATAAAACTAATCTAAAAATCACGCCACAAAAGTAGCCAACACGGTTCCCCCGTTGGTTAGCCCACTTGCTCTCGTTTAATTTTAGTTACAATGCAATATAGAAATTCCCCAGTCTCCTTTTTTATGACTTAGTGGCTTACAAAATGGAAGAAAAAAGTATCCGGTTTTCAAGAGTAAGGTTCTAGGTGCTCCGGATGGCCCGGATCTTCAAAATTTGGGCAGCACTTCCTCCTACCTGTTCGTCTTTTGCTGCAAACCAGCAAGCAAACATCAATAAAAGATGCCCAAATACACTCTAAGAGTGTATTTGGGACACCTCCTAAAAATCCACAAAAAATCTAAGTAAACAAAACTAGTTAAAAATGCAAAAAATTAACCAAATAAGACAAGCTGTGAGGCTTGTTTACTTGGGATCTTTGCAAGCTTTAAGAGATGCAAATTCTAAACTCTTATAATCAGCTGGATAAACTTTTAAAATCAGTAAACATACTACTTGCTCAAGTTTCGAAATATGCAAAAAGTTACACTTAAACAAAAAAATATGAGTTTACTAGATCTAGATTTAAAATTTCACTTTGAGAAACACTTAGATCTAATAGAAAAATCAGATCTACTTATGATAATGAAAGGAAGAATAAGATCTGAGATTTTGCGAACCAAAGTAACCAAAGAAATTTCTAAATTTTATAAGCTGAGGAAGAGAGAAGAAACAGAATGGCCCTTGAAACTAGAAGACTTTGAAAGCTTGGAAGTGGGACACCAAGGGAAAAGTCCACCAAATTGTGCACAGATTTATAAATGGAGAGCAAACAAGCTATCCTCCTATTCAAACCTGTCAACCTGTAGCAAACAAAAACTCACAGAGAAACCATCAAACTACAAATGTATATGGTTAGAAAATCAAATCAATATGAGCATAAACAAATGAAACATATAAACTTTGAATCTTTAACCAATATGTCAAATAGAAGAACAAGTTAAAACAAACAAGATTAACTATTCCTTCCCACAAAATCGTTACCAATCTTTCAAGCAGGCTAGTTGATGGCTGAAAATTACTTGCACAGCAATCAGACTTGCTACAAACTTCTTCACATCAAGAGACCATGAAACCATACACAAAGTGCAACACATGTGGACCTCCAAAGTCTTCCTTTATTCATAAACAAAATAGCATATGCTTTACAATCAAATTCTGTTCACTCTCCAACTAGAGCAAAATGAGAGATGAGCTACATATTTATAGAGCAAATGGTCAAGGAGGGAGGACACATTTGCTAAGGAAAGAGTGGTGGAATGGATAGCATAGATGGGGCTGCCATCCCCACGTATTGGGATGCCCCATTCAGCACCAAAACAGTCCACAAATCAGCATGAAAGGTGCTGCTCCATTCAGCATGAAAGGTGGGCTCCCCACTTGGGGAATGTGCCCTCCTTGAGGAAATGCGCCCAGCTAGCAAAGGGGAGTCAATCCCATGATGATAGCTGCCCATATGACACGGTTTGCAGCCCAATGTGCTCCCAAAAAGGTGCTGATATAAATCAGACCTTAATCTCTCCAAAATGTTTTTATTTTTTAATGTCATTTTTTGACTTTTTTCTCACTTTTTCTCACTTTTTTTTATTTTTTGAGCATAAGTGAAAAAATAATGAGCCAAACACTATAGAAAATGGGATTTGGGATAATGTGGGTGCTCTAAGTTAGAAAACGAGCACCCCCAAGGCAAAAAAGACCCCTATACGACACTTCTATACCAATTACAACTTTTTTAATTAAACCATTAAAAAATGGCTCAATTACGGAAAAAATATTTTTTGCCGAAAATTAAAAAACAACCTAGGGGGACTTAGCACATGTCCATATGACTAAAAAATAATGCCTAGCATGTTCATATACATTGACCCATGGACTTTAATAATCCCCTAAGGCCCGTTAACCTCACCAGGCATTCCAACTTTGGAGGAGCAGAAGAAAAACCCAAAAATTATGTTATGCACTAATGCAAGCCATAATTAATAGGTGAAAAAACTCCTTGGAATACCTGACTTAGTCAAAAAGTCCTAGGGAACCAAGTCCTTTACAAAACACCATGCTAGTACATTTTATTACAAACCCCGCAGGGCCATGGACATGTGGTAAAAAATAAAAAAAAGGGGCCCTCAAAAAGGCTCGATGGTCATCATATCATCGAAAATGAACATTGATATGTTCAACTCTGCCCGCTCGCTTGATAATCCAACCAAGTACAACTTAGTTGGCAACACCCCTGACAAAGTATTTTCTTCTTTTTATCTACTGTAAGGAGATTACTCCCAATTTTTTTCTAAGATACTCAAAAGCTTCTTTGGGTAATGGCTTAGTGAAGATATCAGCTATATGTTCCTTTATATCAATATATTCCATTTTGACAACCTTTTGTGACACTTGATCTCTTAGAAAGTGATATTTTATTGGAATGTGCTTAGTCTTAGAGTGCATGACAGGATTTTTTGATATGTTTATGGCACTAGTATTGTCACAGTTTATCACTATGGGATGCTCATACTTCACAAGTATGTCTTCCAATGTTTGCTTCATCCAAATGACTTGAGTACAACATAATGCAACAGCAATATATTCAGCTTCTGCTGTAGATAGTGCAATGGAAGGTTGTTTCTTGCTTAGCCATGATACCAAACAGTCTCCCAAGTAGAATGCTGCTCCACTGGTACTTTTTCGGTCATCAACACTTCTTGCCCAATCTGCATCAGTGAAGGATTTAATTTCAAAGTATATCAAATGGATGTTAAATCTGCATTTTTGAATGGAAATCTTGAAGAAGAAGTCTATATTGAACAACCTAAAGGTTTTCTCTTATCAGAAAATAGAGATTATGTTTGCAAATTAAAAAGGGCACTCTATGGTCTCAAACAAGCTCCAATGGCATGGTTTTCAAGACTTGACAACTACTTGAAACAACAAGGATACAGAAGAGGGGCCACTGATAGTAATCTCTACATAAAATTTGAAAATGAGAATATGATCATTGTTGTTGTCTATGTAGATGATATCATATTTGGAAGTGATCTACAAGTCCTAAGTGTAAACTTTGCTTCAGATATGAAGAAAGAGTTTGAAATGTCTCTGTTGGGAGAACTAACATTCTTCTTAGGATTACAAGTCACTCAATCAGACAAAGGGATTTTCATTTCTCAAACCAAGTACATTAAAGAGATGCTAAAAAAATTTAAGATGGAAGATTCCAAGCCTGTTAGTACCCCCATGATCACTGGCTGTAAGTTAAGCAAGGATGATGAATATTTGGAAGTGGATCATGCTATGTATATATCTATGATAGGTAGTTTGTTATATGTGACATCTACAAGACCGGATGTGATGCAAGCTGTAGAATTGGTTGCTAGATTCCAATCAACCCCCAAAGAAACACATGTAACAGCAGTAAAAAGAATTTTCAAATATTTGAAAGGTACTTTGGAGTATGGTTTATGGTACCCAAAAGGCCAAGACTTCACTTGTAACATGCAAAAGCTAAGAACATCCTAATTGCTTCAAGTCTTGCTACAGGGGAAAATGTTTCTTCAAAGTCAATACCTTCCACCTGAGTATATCCCTTGCATACTAGTTTGGCCTTGTTTTTTATTACTTTACCATCTTCCTTTATCTTGTTCTTGAAAATCCACTTGGTCCCAATCACATTCTTGTCTTTAGGTCTTGGTACAATTTCCCAGGTTTGGTTCTTCTCTATTTGGTCCAGCTCCTCATTCATAGCTTTGATCCAATCATCACTTTTGCTAGCTTCTGCAAATGTTTTGGGCTCTACTAGCGAAAGTAGTGCTTGTTCTTGATCATATATTAACCTTCTTCTTGTTTGAACTCCAGTACTTATGTCACCAATAACTTGACTTTCAGGATGATCTCTTTGAATTCTTCTTGATGATGCTCTTGTATCAGGTCTTGGAGAATCTTCTTTGTTATTTTCGTGATATACCTCATCTTCCTTTTCTTCCTGCTCAATTTCTTCTTCATCTTGTGAATCCCTTTTCCTTTGTGAGTATTCTTCATCCTTATCGTTATTTGTTATTTCATCATCTTGAGTTCTAATACTTCTTGGCTTCATGTCATCTATTCTTACATCTGCACTCTCTATGATCTTGTGTAGTCTTTGATTGTAACATCTATATGCTTTCTTGGTGGATGAATATCCTAGAAATATTCCTTCATCGGTTCTGGAGTCAAACTTACCAAGATCATCCTCATTCCTCTTTCTGTAGCACTTACAACCAAACACTCTGAAATATTTGACAAAGGCAGGTCTTCCATACCATAGCTCATAAGGAGTCTTGTCATGATTTACTATGAGTTGTCCTCTATTAAGTACATAGACAGCTGTATATATTGCTTCTCTCCAATATGCATTTGAAAGTTTTGCTTCATTAAGCATAGTTCTAGTTGCTTATTGGACTATCCTATTTTTTCTTTCCACAACGCCATTTTGCTTAGTCCTTGGAGCTGAAAACTGTCTTTTAATTCCATGGGTTTCACAAAACTCATTGAATTCGTTTGAGGTAAACTCTCCTCCATTATCTGACCTTAAACATATTTTTTCCAGATTTGTCTCATTCTCAACCATTGCTTTAAAAATTTTAAACTTCTCAAAAGCTGATTTTTCTTTGAGGAATGTCACCCAAGTCATCCTTGTATAATCATCAATGAACAACATGAAATAGGATTCTCCTTGCAAGCTTTTAGTTCTTGTTGGTCCACAAAGATCAGTGTGAACTATTTTCAATGGCTGTGAGGATGTATATTCCTTGATTTTGAAGATGGCTTTAGTTTGTTTCCCATGTTGACAATATTTACAAACTGAATTTTGAGGTTTCACAATCTTTGGCAAACCTCTTACAACTTCCTTCTTGCTCACCTTTATAATCCATGAGGCCTATAGGCTATATGGCCAGTAGAGTCCAAAAAATAACATGTTATATAGTCAACTACATAACATGTCAACTGTGTCTGTCATACATCGTCGCTGATCAATCGAAATGATCAAACTCATCACCACTGCTATGGCTAGGAGTAGCAGTAGAACTAGAACGAAAAGAACCAAAAGCTGAAGGACTAACAAAGGCATCAACATCTAGCTCGATCTCAGGCTCCTCAGGCTCAGGCGCACAGTCATCTAGTATTGCAGTAGTAGTACTAGCTAAATGCCTACGTCGTCGTCTCCTATAAGTAAGAGGTCCTAGTCCACTAGTGCCTGCCTTGCCTGGAATATTGGGATCCACACCTATATGAATTGATGTCATCGGCAATAGAGGATCTGAATCTATATGAGCCTGCAGCAAGTCCTCCATCTCAACATCCATATTATCACCAAACTTTGGATCTACGGTCTCCACTACCCAATCCGAGGTAGGATCTATATCATCTAACAGAATGGGATCCGTATCAGGTCTTTTGTTCATCAATTGGTTGCGTCTGAGTCGCAGGTTGTACTACACGAAGACTAGATCATTTAACCGTTTCTTCTCTAAACGGTTTCTCTTCTTCGTGTGAATCCTCTCAAACAAAGACCAATTGCGATCACAACCAGAAGCATTGCAGGTTTGACTCAGGACCCGAATTGGAAACTTTTGCAATTGTTTACAATGATTACCAAATGCCCTCCACCATTGTGTTGCAAATGCGAAGAGTCAAGGCAGTTAATTCAACAAATTAGATTGTGAATTTGGCTAAGAAATTAAGAATCAAGGTATTTACATTTTACAATTTGAACTTTAAAGTTAAACAATATAATTTAATAAAACAATGGAATTGTTTACCTAGTTGGCCCTCCTCTATTGCAGCCTTAGCCACATTTTTTGCAAAGAGACATGTGGCGGCAGTGAAAGAGGTGATTTGCCGATGTATCTCCAATTGGGTCGCCTCATTTGGGACCATGCGCTCAAGGCAAGTATACAATCCATCCGCTATCTCCCCACTCAGATCAGCATCAATGTCATCTCTATATTGATACTTCGGGTTCAAGAAATACCCAGCTGCATGTATAGGGCGATGGAGTTGATTGTTCCATCTTCCATCAATGATCTCCCAAATAGGCCCATACTTGGCTACTCTATCTTTGTATGCTGCCCTTATTTGCTCCTTTGCCTGATCCATAGCCTCATAAATGTATCCCATGGCCAATTTTTCCCCATCCACCAACCGCAACACCTTAACAAGTGGCTTAGTAATTGCCACAACCTCTGTTGTTTTTTTCCAAAATGTAGAGCTTTTAATTTTCCTCTTAATGTCTCTTCCATCTTGTGTGCGAGCCCAACTAGATGAATTCCATTCATCACTTGAAAACATCTTCTCCAAGTTTTGTGCTTGGGAAATGAGAGATTGCAACGTGAGGAAGTGAGTTCGAAATCTAGTAACTGCGGGCCTAACAAGTTCCTTGCCCCGTGTGTGTCTCCTCATCAAACTCAATACCCAACCGTGGTTGTAGATGTACTCGATGATGCTTTTGGCATACTCCACAGTGTACTTGATCCAGTCCTATTTGCATACATCCTCAAGCATGAGGTCTATGCAATGTGCTGCACATGGGGTCCAGAATATGGTTTTATGTTTTTCCTCTAACATCCTACCAGCAAGAACATAGTTAGAGGCATTATCGGTGATGACTTGCACAACATTAGTTGTCCCCACCTCCTCAACAATCTGATCCAAAAGACAAAATAACAGATTTGCATCTTTCACCTGATCAGATGCATCACATGATCTCAAAAACATGGTTCCCCGTGGGCAAGATACAAGAAAGTTAAGGTGTCGCCCCCTCTTATCTTTCCATCCATCCGACTGTCCGACATGATAGTGCATCCTGTGTTTACCCGTGAAGCTTTGAAATCCTTCAGGTATTCTTCTATGGAAACGATCTCTTTTTGCAAAAGAGATCCCCTCAAGTCATGCATACTAGGGCCTTTGAAGCCCTCACCAGCAGCTACAATGGCATCCCATATAGGTTGGTAATAAGAAGAGCGGGCAGCATTGAATGGGAGATCAACATCATACCACCATCTTGCAATGTTAATGCTTCTTCCAGTGCTCATCTAAGGTGGTGGGTTGAATTTCTGTTTGGATGTTGCATCTGAGAAGCATTGACACTGGCAGAAGTGGTGGGAGTTGTGAAATAGCTTTCAATGCTACCCCTCTTTTTGGCTTTGCCCTTATCTTCTATAGTCTTGGAGGGCGGAACAAATTGGAAAGGATCCCTAAGAGTGGTAGAAGGGATAGATGAAGAGCCTTCATTTGAACCAGGGGCATAGGTCCCACCCATCATTTCAGCAAGCCTCCTCTTCTTCCCTACTTCCTCTATCTCTCTTTGCTTAGCCTTTCCCTCTTCAAACTTCTTAAATTGTTCTTGCATCTCAACTCTAATCTGTCCAATAACATCTAGTGGGGCTTCACATGCCTTAACTTGGCCTTTGATGGCTGCCAAGTGTTGTTTAAGCCTATAAATTCCTCCACCCTTAATCAATTTCTTGCAATACTTGCAATATATTCCCCCCTGAACAACATCTGCATGGATCCATGCAGGATCTTTTGCTTTTGGGGCCATGAGTATAGAGTGCAGATCTGGATTCTAATTTCTGAGCTGGAAGTTGACATGCAAAGACAAAAACAATGAATTTTTAATAAGAAACATAATAAGAAACAATTAATTTTTAACTTTTGTTTGTAAGTTAAAATTTAAAATTTATGTGTTAAAAACTTAAAACTTAAAATTGTAAGCTAAAATTTATGTTTAAAATTTAAAAGACAAAATTTAAATTCTGTGTGTTTGCAAATTTATGTTAATACTAAATTCTGTCACCAACCTACCTATGAAAATTTGGTGTGGCTGTCCCCACAACACTGCTGTGCGCAGTCTCTCTCCGGTGTCCGCGGCTTCTCCCCACCACTCCACGAGTGCTATCACCTGTGCATAGTGACTTCTCCCCAGACTCAACACTGTGCGTTGCTCTGAGTACACTCCACGTCCACGTCCAAACTCCAAACTCCATTGCTCGCGGCTCGGTGCTCTGCAGCGCCTCTGCTAACTCCGGTGTGAGTGTCCACTCTCTCGGTCGTGGTGACTTTACGTAGAGGAATGGGTAGGGTTGGGTAGAGTCTAGGTTAGATTAGTTTTAATTTTTTAAAAATAAAAAATAAAAACTTAAAAAAATTATTTTTTACCGCCCCATGGGCCCACCATGAGCAAACCGGCCGATTTTTTACGAAAATCGGTGGGCCGGACCGATTCGGTACCGAACCGATTCAGAGACCAGTTTGAACCGGTCGGTTGATAAATCGGTGAATTGGCCGATTCACAAACCGATTTCACCGATTTTTAAAACGTCAAACTAGGTTTCACTGGTCAAATTGATCAAAATATAACCATGGCTGAAGAAGCCATGCTGCTGCAAGTGCAAATAGTTAAGACATGCTCTCTAGATCATTTTCATAGCGAGACTCTAAAGTATTAAGCATCATTTCACTGGCAATTAATAAATAATAATAGGTTAGTTAAATAACTTACTTCCAAAAAGAATCTCAAGAATATACTTGTTTGTAAACATGATCAAATTGCTAGCAAAGGGTGAAGGCTAAAGACACAAGGCTAGGCTGAAGGGATGACTTGACTGACTTGACACTGTGATACTTTGGATGAGGGACATGGTGCTATACACTTAAGCATGTGTTGGACTAGGAGTACACAAGGAATGGCGGTGCCTCACAAATGGATGAGTTGTTCAGAGAAGTGCTTATTCAACCTTGGCAGAAATTGTCTACTACTAGAACCGCCATGAATTAGGTGTCAGGCTAACCGTAACTTGAGGTTCTAGGGGACACTTAGAATTAGTTGTCCCTTGCTCCATCTCATATCATAACCCGCATGCTCAATGAGGAAAGTTTCACATAAGGTCAGCAGTCTTTAGATTTGGCATACATTTAACCACTGCTTTTTAGGACCTTTCATTTCATTGAATTTCATGGCCAGCAATCATTAGATTTAGCATACATTTATCCATTGCTTTTTAGGCCTAATATAACCCTCCATCAAGCTGTAACACGCTCCATCAAGAGGTGTTAGATGCATAATAAGAAGGTGGTACATGTGTGGAAAACAGCCATTTCTCCTATGGTGCTCCAAGTAGGATGTTTTAAACCCAAACTTATGCATAAAGTATCCACTTTGAACCATGTAAAATGGTCCATAACCAAGGTGCACTTAAAGAGAATGATGTTTAACATTCCAAAGTTCAAACCATAGGAAATTGGCATTCAAAGTGCTAGGGTGCTCTACCTAAATGAGGATTAATACATCACAATAGAACCTTAGAAAACCATGGTAAAGCACCCTTCATCTAACCATTATACCAAGGATTAAATTATCAACACTTGAAACTTAGTGAGACCCTAAATTGATGCTTTCCCACTCCCTAAAATGCACTAAGTGTTAAATAATTGTTAAGCCAAAACACTCCAAACATGCCAACACTACCAAAGAGGGGGAGTGCACCACATTATCAAGAGTTTTAACCATGAGGCACATGCTAACTCATCAATTCGACCACCATTAGCAGACTATAACATCTCATCGCATATTTACTAGCATCCATCATAGCATCAACTCAACCATAGAATATCATCATCTATATGACAAAACACAAATACACCCCCTGTCCATCAAAAAGCATCTAGCAATGTGGTTCTACAAGCTCGGTCTCGGTGAAAAAAAATCAAGTGTTGTGATGAAAATTACAATTACAAGCCTCATGCAACATGAGGGGTAATAGAGTGCAATATACAAGATTATGGAACAAGTGAAGTTTTTAATGGGTGGATACTGCTGTGTTTGATAAATGCTCATTCCAACATCATTTGTGTTCTTTTTTTCATGCCAACCCATTACTTGTCAAGTTTCCTCTTTGTTTGATTGTAGATGCTTGTTTTCCCAGCTGCAGGTTGTCTCAAAAACATTGAGAAGTTTAGAGAGTCAGTTATGCAGAATGTTATAATATTGCTTCATGCATTCATGACAGTCATTGTTGATCCCACCGATCATTTGTTAATTTAAAGATTTATTGCTGTTTCGAAGTACTTTCAAACTGCTGAAATTTGATGATGTGATTCCATTTTACTAAACCTTATGAGCGTTGCATTGTAGAGTTGAGCTGGGCTTTTATTCTTTTGCTGTTAACTCGCATACAAATCACTTGTGTGAACCTTTTGGAAACTACAGAGCAAGTTATATTTTTGTATTTTACTTTTGCAGATTGAGTCTATTCACACAAGTTGGCCCTCACTAAGAGATGAACCAGAGTAATTACAAGGGTATGCCAAACCAGTGCCAGTTGCTCTGCTGTCTATAAAATCTTGAAGGCTTATGTGGATGTATTAAGACTCGAGGGATTGTCTGTTACCTTTGGTTCTACACAAAGATTAGAAAGATCTCGATGGATAATTATGTTGGATTTTCCATTTGGTGCTCTCTCTCTCTTTGACTAATAATAGTTTAGTTGCATCTAACATCTTACAGGAATTCGCTTTATATGTAAACATGGTCCCATAGGCCAGTTGGCCTGGCAGATGGATTAATAAAACCTTTCTTTCTATAACGTAGATTTTGTTACAATACCCAATACATGCACAATTCTACACCCCTTTACTTGGAATTATTACAATGAATTTGAATAGGATAAATGGCAATGAGGTGATTGGAGTTTCTGATTGACCCTGCTAAAGAGTTATGGCCATTATGAAATTGTTAATTGCCTGGATAAAATTACTGTCATATGTATGGTAATTAATTCCATTTATTATAAGAGTTGTCCATGTCTTAAACGTGGAAACTGTTTAGTTATTATTTCATAAAATTTAAACAATACTATATGAAATGCTTCAAAATTTTAATTTGTTATCTGTGTCAAACCAAATTTCCTATCTATGTGAAATCGTGTCCCTCATTGTAGATATCAATTTCAAAATTGAAAATTTAGTTCCCACTTACTTCTGTAAGTTATGAATTTTTTATTTTATTTTTGAAAATATGCAGGTTATATTTTCATTAATGCTTATACAAGATTACCATTGTGACATATTTAATTAATCCCTATTTACTAAACGTCACCATTATTCACAGTGGCTTCTCTTTGTACGTTGTATTCCTCATTTATAGATTTTTATTCAATATATTTTTATATTTTTATATACAAATTCTGTGTATAAACATTTAAGTTTCTAACAAGTAGTATCACTCATCAGTGCTACCTATTATAACACTACATCAAACCTTAGAAGTCACAAACATATTTTATTGCAATCTAGAAAGTAATATTAAAATTGCTAATTAGAACTAGGTTAAATTATTTCTATATAAAGCTCTTGGGTGTAGACCAGTTGGTGATAGAGTGTACTATTAAGGAACTACTTGTGACATCACGGGTTCAAACCTCAAATAGCCCGTGTACCCATGTAGGGGCAGTGTGGGTGCACTTGGGGGTATAGTGGTAGCGGACGGGAATCGATCTCGTGTCAAGCGAGTACAAGCATCGCCCCAGTTGCCGATTCTTCTAGACAAAAAAAAAGTTCTATATAACTTTTTGTTCTTTATGTTATTCCTTCAATTTAATGACGAAATGTTTTCCTTTCAGTTATAAAAATAAAATTCAATATGTACGCCAACCTGTAGAGTAATGATACATATTCAGGTTTATTATACTTCCAATTAGGCTGATTATTTTTAAGTTCAATGCTTGCTTTGTTAACAAATATTTAAAAACACATTTTCTCGTTTAGGTTTTTTAAACTTAGTTTCATATGCAAATCTGGTTTCAATTTATTGTTTTTGGTAAAATTCTAAAATATGAGGGTTAAACATTGAATCTGTATGTCTAAGTTGCCCTTCCAGCACCAGGTTTCTCAATTAGGCAACAAGTCTAACTCGTAAAGCCACAACCAACACATTAACACTCAATGTGTGCAGTTTTAGGTGAACCTGAAGGTCTAGCCACAGGTTACATCATACATCCCCTAGCCTAGCTATAGGCTAACCTAGAGGGTTATCTAAACCAATCCTAGACAAAACTAGTATAAAATCACCATTTTCTTTTTCCTAGCTATAACCAGCAATCAAGCACAAACAGTCAACAATGATTTGCACCAACAAACAATTTTATTTTCATTCCTTGCAACAAGATAAGCACATCATAAATATCAAAATACACCAACTTAGATATTGCACTTGTTGATGCTAGTTTAGGAAGTGTACACACTTCTTGCGTTGATCGCAATCCACAAGTTCTAAATCTTGGGACAAAGCTTGGTCCACACTATATATACTAGACCATATGGAAGGTGCATGTCGTAAGGTCGACATGGCAGGACCGGAGGTTGACATGCCATGTAGGATCTGGGTGGACCATAGTGCCATGTTAGCATGGGACACATGTCAAGCCACATTAGCAAAAAAAAATTATTTACTTAATGCATGAGATGGGTGAAACATTTTGTTGAATAAGATTTGTGTATGCTTGGAAAACTTGTAGAATATGAATCAACAACTTATGTGTAAAGAATGTGAAGTAAATAATGAGCTTCAATCCACTTGGGGGATGTTATCAATGTAAACAAGCACTTCATTGTGTGGAGCTATCTTGTGAGATAGAGTATGAAGTAGAGTGGATCTTGGTTGAGAATTACCCAATGGAATGTACAGACTTTTCTAGAGTTAGATGAGGCTTAAAGGTAGCTTTATATGGGGGAATGTCAAGTTGGGCTAGGCTAAAATTGCTTAGTGAAATTGGAGCATCATTTCTCATAAATGGATGGATTGCATAGTTAGCTTAGGCATCAAGGAAGCCGCAAGGATGCCAAGAACTGGTTGTAGTAGTAGATAAAGCATGTGGGTTGTTGCCACAAAAACTAGCACCCCTAAAGTGCAAGGTCCTCATTAGGGTGTAGCTATGTGAAGCTATAGAAGTAAGGACATTGTCACTTAGCAAATACTTCCCTTCACTTGAGTGACTTGACAAGTCACAAGGGGGAAATCCCTATAGGAACTAAGTGTCAAGAGGTATGACAAGTAACTTTGATTATGGTTATGACTTAGAGTAATTCAATGAGTTAGAAGAGCCAAAAGATACAAAGATTCAAAAATCAAACTTACTCAAAAACTTATTAAAGATCCATAAGCAACAGAAAAAACATAAAATGATTTGCCTGTAGAAATAATAACTGGTTGCAAGAAAAATGATCAATAACATTGAAATGAGAAGTGAAATTAACCATGGGAAATGTATCCAATTAAAAAGTATTGATCAATTTAACATTATTGTAGTAAGATGAGTGATGAGTTAGGTGCAAATAACCAACAATGAAAATAAACATTTGTAAATCAATACTAAATATTGTGAACCCATAAGATCTGTTGATAAGATTGTTAAATTATCAGATGTGTTGATTTAAAGAAATTAAAATAGCTGCAAGTGAATCTGAAAAATATTTTAAGAAAATATAATTTATTGGATCACAAACCCCTAGTCTATTGTTGGATTCCCAATAGAATAGAGTAGTTAATTCTAGAAATACACTTACAACAAAGTGAAATTGTTAATTAACTTTAGTGATGGAGTTGTGATATTGTGGGATTCCCAATAGAATAGAGTAGTTAATTCTAGAAATGCACTTACAACAAAGTGAAATTGTTAATTAACCTTAGTGATGGAGTTGTGATATTGTGGCTAATAACAATAAAAGTTTCCAACAAATTAGGTTGCTAAAGTGCTAAAAAAAACAAGTAACTAATTTCTTAAAGTGAAAATAATAAAATGTGTTTAGTTACTTGAATATATCATTAGAATTCAGATCTAGTAGGTGCAAGTGATTGTGTTGATGAACCATGTAACACCATCCAAGATTTGAAAAATATTAGACAAACTGCATAAGAGTGTTAAAAACAATGAAAATAAAGTAATTCTAAAAGAGTTATAGGTTTATCCCAGTCTAAAAGATAAATGAAATGCACTAATTTGAGCTAAGAAAAATTGGAAATAGCATTAGTCTCGCATTAATTTACTTTGTAACTAGCAAGAAAAAGATTACCACAATGTAAGATATACCAATGAAAATAGCATAGATTTCAAAAAAGAAGTGCAACCCTCGAAGACGGTTTGATTTAGTTATTTATTTCCCTATCATGTGAGATAACATAAAATTCCAGATTTTGAAACAAAAAAGAACTTTAAATGAAAAAAAAAAGTATTTCGGTGGCTAAAAGAAACAGTTGAGTCTCTTGACTAGGGCCTAGTTGTTTGAGGAAAGGACAATGTGCCATTAAGGAAGCAAGATAATATTTGGTGATCAAATAGCAGGAGAGTAGAAAGGCTCAAGCCCTTGTCCTAGTCTTTGATAGCCAAATAAGATTTCTCTTCAAACTTAATGGAGAACTCAAGAGGTGAAACTTCTCCAAGTTACCCTACATGCAAAGTCCATAAATTCTACCACAAGAACCAATATATTAGAGTTGAAAATAAAGTTACTTAGTGTTAAGATTATATGCAACTATAGACTAAATTCCAACTTCATTAGCATTTAATACATTATTCACAATAGCAGCGTAATAAGGATCTCTGAAAGATACACAATCACAAAGCACAAAACAATATACCCTGGGAAACCCTCAAAGGGAAGAAAACCCAACAAGAACTTCCTCAATATAGATGATCAAAGTACAATGCCCAAAATAGGTCTCACAAATAAGAGAGACAAACCCAAACTCTAGACCCAAGCCAATCCTCCTCCTTCACATATCTCTCTCTCTCTCTCCTCTAATGCGAATTGCATAAGTGAGTGATGGTACAAATGAGAGGAACTCACTCTCTATTTATACTTTACCTTTTACTTGACTTTTATCCCAGCTAGGTCGGCCTCACTTTAACTGACTGGGTCGACCTCTCCTAGAAAGACTCAAATAATATTATATTACATACTTTAGGGTACTAATGACCCGACTTACAATGGAGGCTTTACCTCACAACTTTTACATGACCAAGTATAATAATTATATCTCTGAACGGAGGTAAAACATCCCCGACGAAGTTACAATAATAAAGTACAAGTAGAATATTCTTTGAAGTTACATTAATTTAACACCCCCCCTTAACAAGAAGGGTATTCTATTAACAACAACATCTACATGTGTAACTCCACACAACATCATCGGAGGGAGGAGGAGCATCATCAACATCATCTGGAATATAGGTTGATACATCTATAAATCATTGGAAGTTCTTCAACAACATCATCTTCAGTATAGAGTTGAAGTATCATCATCTTTAGTATTGGAGCATCATCTTCTACAGCACTGGAGCATCCTCATCTTCAGCACTGGATCATCATCTTCTTCAGCACTGGAGCATCCTCATCTTCAACACTGGAACATCTGCAGTACTGGAACATCCTCATCTTCAACACTGGAACATCCTCATCTTCAGCACTGAAACATCTGCAATATTGGAGCATCCTCATCTTCAGCACTGGAACATCATCATTTGTAGCACTGGAGCATCCTCATCTACAATACTAGGATATCATCAGGAGCATCATCACCTGCAACACACATGATGCTTCCTTTCAGAACTAGGGATCCTGGACAATCCTTCCTTTCGGAACTCGGGATTCAGTCCAACAACTCTGGTGATCCTTCCTTTCGGAACTGGGATCATGGACAATCCTTCATTTCGGAAATCAAGATTCAGTCCAACAACTCTGGTGATCCTTCCTTTCGGAACTGGGATCATGGACAATCCTTCCTTTCAGAACCAGGGATTCAGTCCAACAACTTTGGTGATCCTTCCTTTTGGAACTAGGGATCATGGACAATCCTTCCTTTCGAACCAGGGATTCAGTCCAACAACATTGGTGATCCTTCCTTTCAGAACTAGGGATCATGGACAATCCTTCCTTTCGGAACCAGGGATTCAGTCCAACAACACTGGTGATCCTTCCTTTCGGAACTAGCGATCATGGACAACCCTTCCTTTTGGAACCAGGGATTCAGTCCAACAACACTGGTGATCCTTCCTTTCGGAACTAGGGATCATGGACAATCCTTCCTTTCGAAACTCGAGATTCAATCCAACAACACTGGTGATCCTTCCTTTCGGAACTAGGGATCATGGACAATCCTTCCTTTCGGAACCAGAGATTCAGTCCAACAACACTGGTGATCCTTCCTTTCAGAACTAGGGATTCAGTCTAAGGATCAACATTTAAGACTATCCTTCCTTTCGGAATTACAGTATCACTGTCTAGGGATGATCAATCCCGCCACAACTCAGGATCAACATTTAATACTATCCTTCCTTTCGGAATTACGAGATCACTATCTAGGGATGATCAATCCCACTGCAACTTAGGATCAACCTTTAAGACTATCCTTCCCTTCGAAATTACGGGATCACTGTCTAGGGATTATCAATCCCACTGCAACTCAATATCAACATTTAAGACTATCTTTCCTTTCGGAATTACGGTATCACTGTCTAGGGATGATCAATCCCACTGCACCACAATATCATCAGCACTACTCCCCCTTTCGAGGGAAGTCATTACGGACTACACCAAGCTTGTCACGGAAGTGCTCAAACTTCACACGAGACAGAGGCTTAGTCAACACATCTGCAACATGCTCATCCGTGCTCACATATTGGAGCTTTATAGCTCCCTTCTGCACCATATCATGGATGTAGAAATACTGTATTTCTATGTGTTTTGACTTATCATGGAACACAGGGTTCTCTGTCATCTTTATACAACTATGGTTATCACATAGAATCACTGTGGTATCCAACTCCAAATCAAATAGACCTGATAAAAACTTCCGAAGCCATATAGCTTCACAACTAGCAGAACAAGATGCAATATACTCTGCTTTTGCAGTGCTGAGAGCAACACTGGATTGCTTCCTGCTTAGCCATGAGATCATGGTTGACCCCAGACTGTAACATCCGCCTGAAGTGTTCTTCCTGTCTGAGACACCTCCTGCCCAATTGGAATCTATATACCCATACAGTCTGAACTCATGATCTCTAGAATAATTGAGCCCATAGTCTATTGTACATTTTAGGTACCTCATCACATGCTTTGCAACTACAAGGTGAACATGTCTGGGCTCAACCAGATACTGACTCAAGGTGTTCACGACAAAGCATATATCTGGCCTAGTATTCGTCAAATACATCAACGACCCAATAATCTGTCTGTATAGAGTCATATCCACCAATTCTTACGAAGCATCAGATAGCAACTTCAAATTTGTATCCATGGGTGTGGCCATGGCTTTACACTCCAACATATCAAATCTTTTCAAGATTTCTACTGCATACTTCCCTTGGTTAAGGAAGATTCCCTCTGGGCTCTGCCATACTTCTAGACCTAGAAAATAGTGCATTAAGCCAAGGTCTTTCATCTCGAATTCTACAACAAGCTTCTTCTTGCACTCTGAGATTTGCTTCTCATTTCCTGTCAAGAATAAGTCATCCACATATAGTAATAATATGACAGGTTCATCATCCATAACCTTGAGGTAAAGGTTAGGATCAGCTTTACTCTTGGTAAAGCCCAAGCTCGTTAGAAAACTATCAATTCTTCCATACCAAGCTCTTGGAGCTTGCTTCAACCCATACAAAGCCTTCTTTAGTTTGCAAACATGCATCTCTTTGTCTTCAACCTCAAATCCTTGTGGCTACTCTATGTACACTTCCTCTTCAATGACACCATTCAGGAAAGTTGTTTTCACATTCATCTGGTGTAACTTCCACTTCATCGTGGCTGCAAGTGCCATGATGGTTCTAATTGAAGTGTACCTTTCTACCAGTGCAAATGTTTCTTCATAGTCGATTCCTTCCTTTTGGGAGAATCCACGAGCCACAAATCTAACTTTGTATTTTACAATACTTCCATTCGTTGCATGTTTTATCTTGTATATCCATTTATTTCATCTTTCTAAGTCACTGGATACCAAGATCTCGAACTCTGTTGCAAGTTCTCTCTTGCACCCATCTATGAGCTTCTCATTTTCAACCTTGTAGAAAAGGTTGATATCTCATCAATCTAGGTGATCCTTGATCTCATCAGTCTATCCATGGGTGACTTCTGAGCCCATACAAAGTCTTCTTGCCCGTACAAAGTCTTATTCAATCTGCATACATGTGGTTCTCTGAGTCTTGGAGGTTGCTCGATATCTTCTTCTACTTCGATTACACCATGAGTCTGGCTACTAGAGCAACATCTCGTCATAGTCGACTTCCTCTACTTGATTTTGCTAGTCTTGTTTATAGTTGAACCATCGTCATTTGTTCTACGGAACAAGTCTCATCATTATTCTCTTGTAGGAGAGTACACACAATCTTTCCTACAAGTCAAATTTAGTAGCATGGTTAGAAACATTTCATAGTTTCCAAAACATATGCATAAAACATAAGTCACACTATCATAATGCTAACACAACATTCATCCACATCCTACATTCATATGGTAACTTTCTAGATGCCTTCCATCTCTACCATAACATTATTAAGAGCTTGCACTACTCCTAATATGTCATCAAAGAGGTTTCACTCTAGATAAGTAGCAATGGAATGTTGTATAGCACCATAGGCTACTTACCCATCACATGCATATCACTGCAAACATTCTAACATGCATAACACACATCCTAAATAAATGTGTACACAATTGGACACTATCATTTAAACAATTTGATGAAATGACAATTTAAATACTTATCTTTGTTTGTTTGGTAGGATCTCTTTTGATCCTAGTCTCCTTGCGGGGATTATTGGAATGTTTGATGGTGAACTCTACTCCATTATCAGAGTTCCTAAATCAAGCTTGAGAGAGTGCTTTGAAGCACCACTATTACAAGACATAATCTTTGATTTCTTCCTTTGGTAGCTTCCTGGGAGGTCCTTCTTCTTCTTCTTCTTCTTCTTCGGCAAAATGAGCATGATGTCTTTTGTTACTCTTCTTCTTACATTCTTCTTTTATTTCTGGACAATCTTTGGCAATATGTCCCATCTTATCACAATGGAAACATTGATAAGAAGAAAAGTCTCTTCACTTGTGGTTTCCCTTCTTATACTTTTGAAACTTCTTAGGAGGATGGTTTTGCTTCTTGAAATGAGGTTTTCCCTTTTCTCTTCTAGTATGGATAGCTAGAGCTTGATCATCATCTCTGAGTAATGCTTCTCGATTTGCCACTCTAGCCTCCTCTTGGATACATTCTTCCGATACAGCTTCAAATAGTAGACTTCCCTTTCTTGCACACATTGTCTAGATAAAAGAGTCCCAAGGTCTAGTAAGACCATTGAGAGCAGTCATCACTAATTCATCTTCATCAAGCTTGTCTCCAATTGCTTCTAGTTGTTCTTTGAATTGAGAAACCCTAGTAAAGTAAGCTTGGATAGATTCACCTCGATTCATCTTCGTGCTTTTGAGTTGGGTTCTCAAATTCCTCTTTCGATTGATGTTCTTCCCTTCATACATCCTTGATAGGGCATCAAACATCTCCTTTGGGGTTTTCTTGGAGGACACTTGTGGAATCAAATGATCCTTGATGGAATATGTTGTGATCCTCTTGGCTCTAATCATATCCTTCTTATGCTTTTCCTTGGCTTCAACTTCTGTGGGTTCTGGTACAACTTCTTTAATAAAATTTGAAAGATCATTCTCTTCTAGAATGAGTCCAATCCTATACTTCAAAGCACAGAAGTTCTCTATGCCTTCCAACTTGTCATCAAGCTTAGTGCTTGGTGCCATCTTAACCCAGAGAGTAGGGAATAACCAAAAAAATAAAATTTCTCAAAATAAAAAACTGAACTCACCAAAAGATGCGCTTGACTGAGGTGAGTATGTCGGTACCCTTAGTTTCTGAAGATTCCAAAATTTCACCTTTGAAAATTGACTTGCGAAATTCTGATCTGTAGTTTTATGGTTCTCTGGTTTTTTGCAGTTTTCTGGATCAAGGTCAAACTAGGATTTGACTTTCCAGGAGTTTTCCCACTGAAAAACTTCGATCTTGGTGCCAAAATTTCGATCTTGGAGAGGCGCACTTCCCTATGCCAATTGCACTATAAAATTCCACTTATGTAAGAAGCCCTAATTTTTATGCTCGGAGAGAGAGAGAGAGTTTTACCTTGTGGAAGTTGCTCTTTTCAGGCTAGCTCTGATACCATGTTAAGGTTATATGCTACTATAGACTAAATTCCAACTTCATTAGCATTTAATACATTATTCACAATAGCAGCATAATAAGGATCTCTGAAAGATACACAATCACAAAGCACAAAACAATATACCCCAGGAAACCCTCAAGGGGAAGAAACCCCAGCAAGAAATTCCTCAATATAGATGATCAAAGTACAATGCCCAAAATAGGTCTCACAAATAAGAGAGACAAACCCAAACTCTAGACCCAAGCCAATCCTCCTCCTCCTTCGCAGATCTCTCTCTCTCCTCCTCTAATGCGAATTGCACAAGTGAGTGATGGTACAAATGAGAGGAACTCACTCTCTATTTATACTTTACCTTTTACTTGACTTTTATCCTAGCTAGGTCGGCCTCACTTTAACTGACTGGGCCGACCTCTCCTCGAAAGACTCAAATAATATTATATTACATTCTTTAGGGTACTAACGACCCGACTTACAATGGAGGCTTTACCTCGTGACTTTTACATGACCAAATATAATAATGACATCTCCGAACGGAGGTAAAACATCCCCGACAAAGTTACAATAATAAAGTACAAGTAGAATATTCTTTGAAGTTACATTAATTTAACACTTAGTAAGTAAAACAAACTAAATTTTGAGTTGATATTACCTCAACCTTGTCATGCACAATTCATCATTTGAAAAAAGATTCCACACTTTGACATTAAACACTTGTATATCTTCAACCTACTTTTAGAATATTTCGCAAATATACTAACACAAAAGAAATAGACACAACAGTAGCAAGAGTAACTTTATTCTCCAAGTTCTAGCAACCAATACAATGAGAGGAATGTCTCTTATATAAGATGAGATACTAACTAACTCTACAATATGATATTGACATGGTCAAAAGTAGTGACCCTAAATCCAAAACCCTAACCTCTTTTGACTAAGTGAAGGGGTGCACCACTAGAATGATGAGGGAATGATACATGAATAGAGCTCTAAGTGGAGTGCACTAGAAGCTAAAGTGGATTATTGAAGGCTTGGTCCAAAACCCTAAGGTTTTGACCAATCAACCACTAGAATATGTAACAACCTCATCCAAATGTATGACAAGTCAAAACTAACAACTCAATCTCCAAGATAAGTGGAAAAAAGAGATGAGTGCTCCAATAGAAATGGTCAAATGAAGCTAGTGTGAGGACAAAACCCTAGGGTTTGGCCAATCTATCAACATAAGAAGGTGTGCCCTCATCTAGATGCATAGGATAATGTGCAAACTCCACATAGGAGGGGCACACTCTAACCAACCAAGTCAATCATGATGAATGGTACGTGTGATAAGAATAGATCCTTCATTGCGCAACATACCACACAGACAAGTCAAACATGATGGAGCGCTTCAAAAGAAAATGATGCCAAGTGTCTCAAGGGTTCAATAGACCAAAAAAAACTAGATTGCTCCTCTAGAAGATGTGCAACCAACTCCTCGATATGTGTACCATGTCCTTCAGAAGTCAAGAAGACTGGTCCAAGTGTGCAATGAACTCCTCAAATGGTCATGCCAAATCATCCAAATACCATGAAATAGGGTTGGCCCTCTCTTACATGTGCCAACATACCTCAAGTCTCCCACATGTGCATGAAGAAGCGGGTGTATCATCTAGGAGGGGACATCAAGTCATCTATAGAAAATCAACCAAGCATTAGAAAAGATAAGATATGAGTTAGGAAAATACTATGTAATATGCAAACATTAACATAAAAGGCTTTCAAGTACACTTCTTTAACTAATTCACTTTTTATTAATTATCCCAATAACCTTGGAATTACCATGGTGCAACCATAATTGATCTGGATTTTCATGTTACACCCCTAAGACTAATTGCATTTCCTAAGTTTCTAAGCAAGGTGAGGGTAATGAAATGAATGTGATATAACTGAAAGGTGTTCGCTAATTAACTATCATAGAAATGTGTATGAGTACTAGGTCTACCTCTTAGCTTTTAATAAACCATGAAATATAACTATGGCATGCAAATAAAGAGAACTTTGAGTGAAATTGCTAAGAGAAGAATAACTTGTTGCATTAAACTATATCAAGAAATCAACAATGAGGAATTTAAGCAAAATTGTTGAAATTCATCTCATTAAACATTGGTGATCTAGATGAAATTGATGTAATATAATGAGTTGAGTGCAAATGGAAATAGATTTCTTTAAACCAATATGAAACATAGTAAAAACCATTGATTGTGGTGATTCACACAAATAAAAATGGTTGCAAGTGAATTTGACAAAATGACATAAAATAATGTAATTTGATAAACCACAACCCTTATTTAATTCTTGGGATTGTCGATAGAATAGAGTACACAATATTCACAAATCACTTACAACAAAATAAAATTGTTAAGTAACTAATGTGATGGAGTTGTTATCATGTGGTTAATAACATAAAATTTCAGCAATTTAGGTTGATAAAGTTAAATGCAAAAAGTGTTGAAACGGTGAAGTAACTAGTTGTTTGAAATGAAAACCATGATGTGTGATTTAATTACTTGAACTTAATATTATATTTTAGATCTATAGTAGGCAGCTAATTAAGTGTGTTAATAGTGTATCCATGCCATAAAATATTGTAGGAATAAATTATATCCGAATTAACATATAAAATAGTTAAAAAATGTTGAAAAATAATGCAAATTGCGTGATGAACAACTCATAAAACAATTTATAATTTAATCCAACTTAAATGTTAAATGAAATAAGCTCCAAGGAGTTAAATTAAAGCAAAATTTAAAAATAACTTAAGTGTTTGTGTTAAGCAATATAAAACTTTTGTGCTTAACATAAATATTAATTTCCAAATTAAAAGAATTTAAAATAATAATTTCGAATGTTTTTTAGATATCAATTTCCAAACTAAAAGAATTTAAAATAATAACTTGAAATGTTTTTTAGAATGGCTAAAAGAAAAAAATGAACTCATCTTAACTAGTGCCTATAGTTAGTGGGTTGAAGAGCTCATATCATAGTCTTAGTGTTTGATAGTCAAATGTTTGTTTCTCTTCAAATATATGGAGAGAAAGTTTGTTCCATCATAAATCCCTCGTACACTTCCAACTCCTCTCACAGCTGGACTTGAGACCATTTCTCAATCTAAAAAGTCATCAATATGCATTTTTGGGGCCCATTGATCCATGAAACAGTGTTCAAGTTCCACATCATATGACTCTAATGTGCGTTGGCAAGAAATTCATAGAACATGAGTCTTACAATGACTAGTTCTCTCATATCAACATGCTCTGATTATTAACCTTCTAAATCATAAGTTTGCATTTCTCCTCTCCAAACAAATTTAAAGCCTTGTTGTCTACTAATTTGCAATACCCTGATTTTACCTACCTACTTGTAGAAATGAAAACTGAACCTAGGAAAAACCTTTAAAATTCAAATGAATTAATAATACTACATCAACTCTTATGAGTTAAACTCATCACATGTCACTTGCTGGAAGAGAATATAGACATACTGTAATATGAAAAAGTGTATATGTGCCACGTTACTATCGTTTTTTACCTCATTTTCAAGCATTTGAGCTCATACAAACAGTATACGAAACATTCTTTGAATCTCGATTTGAATTAGTATTTTCGACGGTTTGATGGATTTATTGTGAAATATTCGTTCCCTGATAGAATGTTGAAACATTCTTTAGAGTGTTATAGAAAATTGAAGAATATTTAAAGAAATACATAGTACTGTGAGATATTTTTGCCAGCTTCTCCAGGTAGGATATTTATTTGTTTGATTTTCACTTTTTTTACTGCCGTGAATGAAAGTGCGTTTCTGATCCTGATTTTTAGGTTAGTTTGGAGGATTATTTTGAAACCTTCCTGTGGATTTTCAGATCATTTAGTTTTTATTTCATTTGCTAAGATGTTTGCAGTGCTCATTTTCATCATAAAATGATTCTAAAACCCTAGATCGGATGTGTAGCTGCAGATGTAATACTATGGAGGAACAAGCAAACCTCAGGAACCAAGTATAGAAGTCTAGTGTTGAAAATATCCACATAAACATACATGAAAGATCTAAAAATCCTACTAACCAAGTATAGGAACTTACTTTTAAGAGTAATACATTAGGTGCTATAAGTAAAATTACTTAACAAGAAAACAGTGTGAAACTTTGAAAATAAAACTACGTAAACCTTTTCCATGCATTAGTCATTTAAATAAGGAATAAAATTTAAACGTCAAGCACTTATATCTTCTACTTATTTCTACAAAAAAATTGAGAGTTCTATTCTCTCAATTTCTAGCGAAGAAGAGAGAATTCTATTCTCTCAATTTCTAGCTAAGAATACAATCACAGAGGCTCTCTTATATCAATAAGAAAGTTACTAAATCCTCTAATTACATGGTCAAAACCAACTATCCTAACTCCAGAATTCTAACTTCATGACATGATAAAAAAAAATATAGTTTGTTATGCCAGATTTGCATTCATGCTCTAACCAATCAATATCTCAAAACCAAAAACGCATCTCTAAAATAAAATAATACTAAAATATGATGTACCAAAACCTTTGACTATCTCCATGTAATAAATAAGTCAATATATTAAAATCGATTTTATATCATGACCCATCCACACTCGTAAAGAAAAATTAACTCCATAATATAATGTTCCAATTTCCAAACTACTCCTATAGTCGAGTAATAAACATGATCCATGTCAAAAGATAATGGTTGGATTTCCATAAATGCCTCACTTCACCCAATTCGGCCCCTAAATTTGACTTTTAATTAAGCTTAGGGTCCACAAGTGATATGAGTTATGTCCCTTAAATTATTTAATAAATTTTAGACATCATGATAAGGAATAAGGGGATTCATGAGCCATGTCCCTTAAATTATTTAATAAATTTTGGACATCATGATAAGGAATAAGGGGATTCATGTAATGTGCCTTTTTTAAGAATCCATCTTGACTTCTAATACATGTCTAACCATACGTGACCCTCATAAAGTGAAAAAAAAGGGGTTATCCATAATAAAATAATATATGCTCTCATCCACATATGTGTCACTTTAAAGGGGCCACTTTAAAGTGGGTGGGTTATGTGATCATTGGGTTATGTTATCATTAATAAAATCAAAACAGTACGATAATTTTGGTAAATCATTTTTAAGCTTATCATGTGTGTCAATATATGCTACATTGATTTCAAGTATTACAAGTATTAGTGAACATTATTTATAAAACATCGCGAAGTGTTAGATCATAATGTTAATCTTAATCTTAATCTATTCTTAAGGTCAGAGTCAAGCTAGACACCAATTTGGTGTATGAAACCCCTTGCTTGTAGGACAAGGGACATCCATGTCAAAAGATAATGGTTGGATTTCCATAAATGCCTCACTTCACCCAATTCGGCCCCTAAATTTGACTTTTAATTAAGCTTGGGGTCCACAAGTAATATGAGCCATGTCCCTTAAATTATTTAATAAATTTTGGACATCATGATAAGCAATAAGGGGATTCATGTTCATTGGTTGTAGCTTGGGTGGTTGGGAGGAAAGATTGTTACCCTCCCCACCTAGGTTCAATTCTTGTAAGTGACATGATGCTCTTGTTGAGTTCTATTGTAATGATTGTATTTCAAGCTTTCTTTGATTCCTTCGAAATAGCGAGAAGGTGATATTTCTGCTGGGGAAAAAAAAAGAGAAAAGGGGATTCATGAGCCATGTCCCTTAAATTATTTAATAAATTTTGGACATCATGATAAGGAATAAGGGGATTCAGCCCCAAGGGTTAGCTCAATTGGTAAGACATGCGAACACTCTCTCGGTACGGGGGGAGGTCACGAGTTCGAGCCTTGAGTCCTTAGGGGTTAGGCCAACCGTTTATTTCTGGCCGACGGTTTACCATCCTTACCATCCACGAAATGTGAGTAAGTATTGGTGGGTTTCCCGTGCACCATTTCCGCAGAAACAAAAACAAAACAAAACAAAAAAAAAGAAGAAGAAGAAGAAAGAAAGAAAAAGAGAAAAAGAAAAAGGAATAAAGGGATTCATGTAATGTGCCTTTTTTAAGAATCCATCTTGACTTCTAATACATGTCTAACCATATGTGACCCTCATAAAGTGAAAAAAAGGGGTTTTCCATAGTAAAATAATATATGCTCTCATCCACATACGTGTCACTTCAAAGGAGCCAATCTAAAGTGGGTGGGTTATGTGATCATTGGGTTATGTTATCATTAATAAAATCAAAAGAGTACGATATTTTTGGTAAATCATCTTTAAGCTTGTCATGTGTGTCAATATATGCTACATTGATTTCAAGTATTACAAATATTAGTGAACATTATCTATAAAACATCGTCAAGTGTTAGATCATAATGTTAATCCTAATCTTAATCTATTCTTAAGGTCAAAGTCAAGCTAGACACCAATTTGGTGTATGAAACCCCTTGCTTGTAGGACAAGGGACTCTCTTTGCACATTGATGTAATTTCTAAAGTCTACAGAGGTGTACAAACCTTACCCCTCCGAATTTGAACCTGTGATCTGTTAAGAGGAAACACATGTTCTTAACTGTTAGACCCACTCAACTTAGGAAAATACCTTCATATATGCAAACATTAACATAAAGGCTATTAAGTGCACTTTTCTAATAACTCACTAATTAATTATCCCAATAACCTTAGAATTACCATGGTGTAACTATAATGTTTTTTCATGTTTTACATTTACAACTAAGTATATGTCCTAAGTCTCTAAGTAAGGTGTGGGTGATGAAATTAATATGTTGTTAGGGAAATGGAGCTTCTGAATTGACCATTATAGAAAGTGTCTTAAGTGCTAGGCCTACCCCTTAGCTTTCAAGAGCTAGGGGTTAATGATTTTTGTTCTACATGTTTGCCTTAAAAGGGAATAATTTTCTTGAGTCACCCTTTCCTTGCAACTTATTTTTGTGATTCATTTTTTTTTAATTATTTATTTCTTTAGCCTTTTTTGACTTAGTCTCTTTGCTTTAAATTTAGCTTTGATAACATGGGATATAGGGAACTGGCTTTTGCAAGGAGGCATTGCTCATATATGTAACATTTACAATTTAGCTTCACTTACTTGGCTCTTTTTACTTTTCTTAGGCATTAATACATGGGAATAATATAAAGAAAGTGATGCATAACATATAACTAGCATTTGCCCCTTGAGGGGCAAAAATGAACGTCGGTAGGAAAAGAGGAAAGTTAGAAGGAACAAAAACATAGGCATACGCAGCGAAGGATACTGGTAGGAAAAGAGCAAAGTTTGTAACAATCTCAGATTACAAAGACATAGGCACTCAACCCATAACAAAAAATAATGTTAAACTCATCAACACAGTGAGCCAACTACAATTGCTTTTCTCACAATCTCTGTAGTAGTAATCTCAACACTATAGATTACTACCATATTTGGAATATATAAGCAGTTTGAAAAAATATTTCTGCAATAATATAAATTAAAACAATGATTATAATAGCTCCTAAACTGCACAAACTACTTATGAACAAAAGTTTGCTTTCATGCCATGTGTTGTAGCAATAAATTTAGGAATCTCCATATACAAGTATAGGTATAGAACTCTTTCATGGACCAGCTCTTGATAGTGCCACAATCTAAGTTGTAAATGAATCTTCGTTATGCTTGCTTCAAGAATGGAAGATACAGTGGGAAACCCAAATATGTTTCCACAATAAAAACTTTACATCCTTCTCAACCATGTAAAGGAGAACAGATTTGTCACTACATTAACTAATCTTTTGAAAATTACTAATAAACCAAGGAAATTAACTGGTTATTAATGACTCTCACCGCATCAAGGATTCACATGTCTTATGACAATATAGATAGTTCACAACAAAGCACAATACAAATGCAGACTTACAACATAATAGGAGTGGTGAATCTTCGTTATGCCTGCTTCAAGAATGGAAGATACAGTGGGAAACCCAGATATGTTTCTTTCTTCTCATTGAGGATTTGAAGTCCACAATAAAAACTTTACATGCTTCTCAACCATGTAAAGGAGAACAGACCTGTCACTATATGAATTAATCTTCTGAAAAACACTAATAAACCAAGGAAAGTAATTGGTTATCAATGACTCTCACCGCATCAAGGATTCACACGTCTTCTAACAATATAGATAGTTCACAACAAAGCACAATAAAATAAAGACTTACAATACAATAGGAGTGGTTGCAGCTCTCAATATAAAGGTTGTATTTATTCAACGTGGAGGTAGATGAGGAGAGGTCGCTTTGCTTGGCTGCTTTGTTTTTATGAATGTAAAAGAGAGTACATAGTTTACAAATCAGCTGAGATTAATATTTACATCACTACTGCTTAGGATAATCCATTATGAGCTTAGCTTGAAAAGCCACATTGCCAACAAGGAAACTGAAGAGCATTGAACTAAAAAAAGTAGGAAAATATAGCACTGTTACAAAAATATGAACAAGCATTTAGGTTTTTTAGAGAAAAGGAATCCCAATAATATCCATTGAAAAGTACACATTACATATAAACATTTATGCAATAGTTTCTCAAGAAGGAAAATTTGTTTTCATTGACAAAGAAGAATAGATGAAAAACAAAAAGGGTTGGTTCACGACTATATATCCTTGGAAGAGTTTGTTATCTGGTGAAATTGCAAAAATGAGAATAGTAGGCAAAGTTTTCATTTGAGTGTTGTACATATGAGAAGATACAAATGATATTTACAATTAAAATTAGTTGGACGCTTCTAAATTGGAAATATAGTTTGCCCATGCAGTAGCTTCTTCAGTTATGATATTATATTCTCCAGGCTTTAATAGTTTTAAAGACACTTCATGATAAGACAGATCTGTTTCTATATTTACAACTTTTGTTGGTGCAGCCTTGCAGGTATCCTCAAGGAAAATGAGATGTGTAGACGTTTGCCTCACATAGAAGTCGATGTCTTCTTCTATTAGAGCATCAATTTTCTTGATGTAGTCCAGGTTTGATTGCAACACTTGCTGGAGTTCTACCATATGTTGATCCTTAGGGGGGAGCTCATCGATATTGGCTGCCATTGGGAGCTGACATTTACAGTGAACATGATGGATTTCCTCATAGAAGTTTGTGCATTTTTCAAGAGTTTTATCAATCTCGACATTTAGTCAATTAGTGGCTTTCTTGCAAAATTCAAGGAGTGCAATATCTAGCTTCAAGGTCGCTAGTGTTTTTTGAGGGACGTGAGGAGGAAATGCTGGGTTATTTTCTCTCCAAGTTAACTATTTGTTAAGCTTGTTTCCAGTAGTAATCAAATGTTGATGCATTGCTATTGAGCTTGCAGCAATTTCCTGCATCCTTGCCATGAATTGTTTGATATTGTAAATTTGTTGAAAGAGTGTTTTTTGACAATTTGAGACTTGCTCTTGAATCTTGCATGCTTGTGCCCAGAATGGTTCCATGAGTGATTCCTTATCTCTCAACAACTTATCTACTTGAGTCTTCAATTCATTGGCGTTGTCATTCGCCATTGATGCACGTGTTTCAAAGTCTGTAAGCTTTGCTTGAAAATCATTTGTCTCCCCTTCCATTATCATTAACTGAACAGTCAATGCTTCCTTTTCTGTGTTAAGGTTGTTGTACGCAGCTAGTAAATTGTCTTTCTCAAATAATGTGGCCTGTAATTTTGTGTTTAACTCAATGGTATCTCCACGTTCCTTTACCAAGGTGGCCTTGAGTTTCAACTTTTTTTCTTTGTTTCGCTCAATAGTGGTAAGCAGCTTGTCAACATTGTCAGCACTTGCTTGTGCAACTGCGACATTCACGGAGGCTGTGAATTTGGGGTCCTTTTGGGTGCCTTCTACAAGTGTGTTTTCTGTGATGGTGACAATATTTGGTTAAGAAATCATTTTCATTCTTTTTTCTGACCATCGTGTTATGGTCTTTCTCTTTGAATAAAAAAAAATTGTGTCCAATCGGGCCACTGTATGTTCTTTGGATGGGGTAAACGGCGTAAGCTCAAACTCTGGAAATGGAAAGTGGCCTCCAATTAGTGGGCTTAGCACGTTTGTGTCCATGGGTTCTGGACTATTGAATCCTTGTGCATAGCTGGTTGGATATTTTCTTGCGCTTCTTTGCTGATATGTTCTTCCAGAGCTTCATTTTCTTTAGTTTCTCTTGCACGACAGGCTTTTTCGTTTTGCAATTTTTCCATTTCCTCTCTTTGATGTTGTTCGATTGCTAATCTTTATGCTTCCTTTTTATCTTGTTTTTCTTGTACCCTTTTGGCCTGTTCACTTTGGCTATGTATTTATGCTTCCTCTTTCTTTTGTTGCTCTGTTGATTCTTCCCTTTGTATATGTATTTCTGCTTCCTTTTCCTGGGTTGTAATTTTGATAGAAGTAGGTGCATGGTTGGCCTTTATTTTTGTGTGCAACTCTTTCGCATTGTTGACCCTTTTATATATTTCCTCATCTGTCAGGAAATTATCTGAGTATTCAAAAGTGATTTTGCAAGAAGCACAATGTTTAGCCACTTTACCTTTGTTTTCGTTTCTTACAAAAAGTATAGTCCCGAAGTGAAAAGCTTCCAAGTCGGAAATAAAGGATTCAACAGCTCTATTTTTTTGGAACTTGTATGCACCAATATTGAATGGTAGAGGTGGGTAAGATGATTCTTTTTTTAGATGGATAAAGTCACCAATTCCATTGATGAAGACTTGTCTTATGGCTTCTTTATGCACTATGAAATCTGTAGCATACTTGGGCAGTAGATAAGGAGGTTTAGTGCCCCCATACATCCTTATGTATGTGCCTTCTAATGAGAATTAGTAGTTTCCGTACTCACCTATTACAGCCAAGGCATTGTCTGACAAACAATTTGGTTCTTTATTGAAGAGCAATGAATAAAGGGGCATGATTAGTTCTTCGCATAGTAGTTGGTAATACCCTTGATATCGATGAGCCCGAGTTATTTGGTATGCTACATGAAGGGGAGTCTCAGTCTATTTTCAAGTACATCCAAACTTAGGGAAAGGATTCTTGACTAATATACAATCAATGAGGTAAGAAGACATGAAAAATTATGCTTTCTGTTGTGAAAGGCAAGTTTGAGCTGTAGCAATGTTGGACGCCATACTATCTGATATTATATCTTCCCAATTGAAGACTGTACCATGTGTGGAAACGTGGTGGATCAATGAAACCCAACTGAGTTTATAGCTGTTTCCGTTTGGTAGGCCGAAGATTCTGTTCAACATTAGGACTATGATTCGATAAGGGGTCCTTAAGTGTTGGTTGTCATATTCCCCGCTACCTTTGGGTCTTAGTTGCTTCTCTGGTACCATCATCTTCTTTGCACATTCAAAATTATATATATTGGCATGCCTTACCCAATCATCAGTAAGCATAACTTTGGAGGAAGGAAACTTGTATGCGGTTGAAGGGTGTCCTAGTTGAAAGGAGGCGAGTCCTTCTCCATTGGTGTTTGAAATGATCCTAGTGGTTGTATCTACATGGGGCAAAATCCACCCAATCACCTCTAAGCAAGGAAACAATTATGGCCAGGTTGCTGCCTTGTGAAGGGAAGACCTCTTGATCTTTTGGTAAACCATTGATTCCTCGAGGTTTGCATCTGGTATTTTTCCATCTCTGATAGCTATGTACAGGTCACCCCATTTGAATTATGGAGTGGCCCTTGTGATGGGTTTGGTGTCTTCAAACATTGTTTCAATTGGTATAATTGGAGTTGTTTCTACGTTAGGCTCAATCTGCTTGCCCTTCTTCTTGTTGGATTTTTTAATCATACCTGATGTGAAAACATAAAGGGTGAATAATGGGTTTTGCTGCATTGTATTGATGAACATTCATGTTGTTGAAAAAACGATATGAAATCTTTATACCTACACCTAAAATCATAATATTATCTACAAAAAAATGTGATATGTATAACTATTTTGTAATTTAATACTCCTTACATGTCTAGCCTCCCTTTCTTATAAAAGTATAAACTTCAAGTAGATATATTGCAATACAGCCCATATATTTACACCAACCAACATTTGAACATCAACGTATATATATATATAACAATTCAGGGAGATGAAAAATCTATAAGGATTGTGACATCCATATCCACATTTATCTCTATAAATGATTTTAAATATATTCTCTACCTTTGTGTGTGAATGAGATGGCCATATTATTTTTTCTAAGTGAACATGGTAAGACATGAGTGTTAAAGTGAGTGAAATGTATACATAAATTAATTATTAAAATGGTCAAGATTCACAATGGTTTGCACCACACACTGGAAATGACTTGATTGAGTTAGACCACACACTAGAATGATCAATATTCTTTGCCACAATTTGTTTAACAAGCTTCTCCTTCTTCATATGAAGAAAACTATTTAAAAGACCAATGCATTTGGAACACATTTGGAACAAATGAATAAATGTATCATAAATAAAAATGGCTCACTAAAAGCAATGGGTAAGATTGAGTCTTTTCCAATTACAGCATTACATTACAGCATAGTTGTTGAACGCAATAAAAGTAAAGATTACATAATGAAACAATGAATGGTAGCTGTAATATCCCGAATTTTGAGGGACATTACAGCAGCATATTGAAGTATATATATTGGGACATTTTATATTTGTTGTAAAAAAGACTAACACATGATGAAATGTTGTGTTGTGTTTGCTTTTGAAAAATGGTATGACAAGACATTGAAGTAGATAAGGTAAAGTAGTACAACAAAAATGTATATATGAAATTAAATATCCAAGAAGGCAATGTTTCTTTGTATTTTATTTTATCCTGTAGGAAAATATTCAATGATGATAGCAATAGGAATACAAGATCTAAAGAAAAATATACAAGTTGTATTGATTTAAAGGAGAAGGTAGTAAAGTAATAGCTATGGAAATTACAGGTGCTAAGGAGCAGGAATGCAAGTATATGGAACAGGTGGTTGCAAAGATTTTGAAGCAAGTAAGGTCTCCTCTTGTATCATGCGTTGCACATAGGGGTTGGCTTGCATTCGAGAATATCTAGAAAATGAAAAAGGTGGAGATATGCGGAGGCCTGACAAATATTTAACTATGGATATTGCAGTGAATGTAAGGCCTTGTTGCATTAGAGAGATTTTGAGGTCAAAAAATGGCCTCCTAAGAGATGTACTACAAAAATATGAGATATATTAAAATAATATGAATTTGGGGTTTTATGGGGTAGGTATATATGACAAGTCACCTCCCACACTATTTTCTATGCACAATATAAATAACCATGGTTGAGTTACTTTTCAAAATTCACTAGAAATGAAATTAATAAAATAAGTCTACATTGATGTGACTAAGATTCATTGTAAATTCCCAAAAATTTATTGTCCTTTAACATTTATTTGTCTTAAACTTGCAAATGAAATTAAATAATAAAAAACATTTTTAAGGGCTATTTTTTTAATTTTATGTTGACTTTTTATATTTAGTACTTTTCTCATGAATTTAATAATGTAATTTAATTGAGAATTTATTTACATGTAAAATGTCAATAATATTATTATAATCCACATTGCATTATTATTATTATTATTATTTATTAAATCTATTATTATTCTTTATTAGTTTGACATTAAGTTACTAGATAGAATGGAGTGAATATATAATTTAAAATTAAAAACATAAAAATGATAATATATTATTTTATAAAAAATTGTGAAAGGACTTTCTTTATGAATTAAGAGTACTTCACTTGAAAATGACAATAATATTATTTTATGAGAAAGTGTGAAAAGATATTCATTATGAGTACTTTACTTGAAAATGACAATAATATTATTTTATGAAAAGACTATCATTATGAGTACTTTACTTTATGACTTAAAAGTACTTACACCACTACTTTGGTTAACTATGTGTTTTCATCCACCATAGAAAATTTGACAAATAAGCATTCTTAACTCATGCAATGCCACCTCACCAAGGGGGATGATGTCATCTACTAGAATGTGATTGGTTGTATTTTATAGTACATTTTCTTTGTTTTGAGGCCATTTTTTGACCTCAAAATTTCTTTAATGGGTCAATGTTGCCAATATCTATGGTTGCATTTTGCAAGGTCATCCCTTGTGCTTTATGGATTGTTAAGCCCCATGCCATTCGAAGTGGTACTTGCCTTCGTGAACCCCTTGTTATAGAAATGATGGGGACAAAATTTGGACTGGAAGAATCCCATGGGGGGCCTTTGTAGTGGAGAAATTGGATTAAAACATAAGATGGCAAGGTAGGTGGTTGATCGTTGGAGTTGTACACAATTGCAATAACTATTCCAAGTGAGTCATTAACAAGGCCTGATGAGACACATAAGTTGGCTATCAACATGACCTGTTGACCAACTGCTAGTAGAACCTTGAATGAAAGTTGCTCATCATCGATTGAGGTTTGAAGGTGTTGTTTTTTTGCTCTACAAGGCAATGTGCAACTGGCATGTTAAGGAGTTTTAGCATTTGTTTGTTGTGCAATGCAACAGAGCTATTAATTGCGTACAAATGGGTGGATTGTTCAAATGTATTGTTCTCTTCTTGTGAAAGGGAGGAGGTTGTTCTTGACAAGAAAAATCACCTTCCTGATATTACGAAGGAATCAAGGAAAGCTAACAACGCACGGGAAATTTCAACAAACTTCCTCACATATCGTGGATGGTAGGTCGAGCAAACCATCAGCCGGTAATCCAAGCCAGAAAATGTCTCAACAAAATTGAACTCGGGTGGATGGAATGAAATCCATCTAACCCCGCCAGCGGGCCACCGTATCCTTGACTAAATATATAAATTCTACAAACTCAATTTATAACTATTAAATATTTTTAGTTTTTAATAAAATTAATTAAAGAAATGCAATGTTTAGACTTGACCAAGTATACTTGACTTGCGATGAAAAGACTTGCAGATGGCTTAAAACTTATAAGCGAGCAAATATGTATCAGTGTTCAAATATTCTACTGCCAATCTATGCGCAACTCCAAGAATCTTGTTTACACATTTATTCATAAAATAATAAAATAAGTACCATCTACTAATTTGTCACTTATTGTTCCACTCCCCACTCAAAGATGAAAGCAATTGAAATATCTATACTATATTGATAAAAAGGAAATAAATAACATACTTTTATGGGACCAGGGAATAACTAGGAGAATGTGCATTTTATTTTGTCCCCTAGACTTCCAAGTGGGCGAATGGAGGTTTTTTTTAAAGGAGGAATGGAATGTTTTTTTCCAGAGGAATGGAGGGGTTAAATACAACATAAAGACACTTATGCATTAAGGGATTTTATAGGTATTGCTTTTCATTTTATTTTATTTATTATTATTATATATATATTCTTTTCATTTTATTTTATTATATATATATATTGGGATAGCGTATATATATATATATATATCAATTCACTTCTATTGATTTATTGAATATGATTATTTTGTTCACTATTAACTATGTTAATTTATGATTGAGTTAACTATGTTAATGGTTAAAGGTGTTAAACTCTATTTATACGGTGGACATGCATCAAAGGTGTGGACTTATGAATATGTTTTTTTAATCATTTCATTACACTGGCATCTAGTTCAAGTAATGGGATGTCCTAGCTCAATATATTGCACAATAGGTAGCCCAAGGTTAGGTTAGTCTGTCTCTTGTATGCACGGGTTAAGTGTGTTGTTAGGTGCATAGGTTAGGGGTGTTGCTTATGTTATGTAAGTCACTTATATATGTTGCTTATATATGTGGGCTAGGTGCATGGATAACTATGTGGGTTATGTGCATGAGTTAGATATGTGTAGATACATTTCTTCATTGCATTACTTAGGTTAGGTGTGGCATTTATGTGTGTGGATTAGGAGTGACAATTATGTGTATGGATATGTGGATTAGCTATGTAGGTAAGTGAGAGTTTAAGTGTATTAATTATAAGAGTGAGTGCTTCACATATGTTAGATGCATGGATTAATTACAAAAATTACAATTAGGTGCATTGTTTATCTTAAATTTGTTACTTATATGCATAGACATATACATATATTAACTGTCTATAACTTTATTGTTTACTATGTATATAACTTATATATACATATCAAAACAAATCCTTATTAAAACATAAATTATAAATAAATAAAATAAATACATTGTAACCAAAATCTTAATCAAATTGGAGTCAACCCAATATACCACTCATTATCAAGCGAGAACACAATTTGTTTTTCATTATCAAGAGAGAACACAATTTGTTTTACAAAACATGTGTGAAGAACAATTATACTTATTCTTTGTTTAATTAAATTTCTCCCAGGTGAACATTCAAATAGCTATATGGATTTCTTTTAATTACTCTTCAAATAGCTATATGGATTTCTTTTAATTACTCTTGTGTTACATCATTTAACCTAATATCAAATTTACTCGATTCATCTTTGAACTTTGCATCTTAATTCAAATTATCTCATTAATTTACCTCAAAATTTGAATCCTCCAATCAACTTCAGGGTTAATTTAAATTAAGTTAATCCTAACATATGAGATTTGATTTGTCATCTAACTTTATCTTAATGTTTATTTATATGTATTTTTAAATCAACCTATTTAGTATGTATATATATACATTCATCAATTTAAAATAACTAAAATTTAACAAAACCTATTTCAATTATAGTTTAATGTATATATATATCAAAATTCCAAATAATTAATTTGAAAATATATATAATCAAAATTTTATAGACTAAAATTTTAATCCACAAAATTCAAATAATTCTATTAAATTTGAGTTTTTTTTTTTAATTATATATAATTTAAACAATAAACAATTTAAAAAATTTAAATCTCTATAACCTCTATCAAAACATTCACCATGAATAATTAAAACATTTTAACAATTTAAACCCATAATAATAAAATAAAAATAAAAATATTCGTAACCTTATACTTAGCCTTAGCTCCTAGGGCATCCTGGCTTCTTTTCACTCCAGGAGATCCACCTTGCCCTTCTCCTTCTCTTCACACGAGATTCCACGCGGCAGCCCCACCTCAACTGTTCGCCCACCATATCTCCTAACCTCTTCCACTTGTCACCCTTTCCCTACCATCCTGCTCCTCTCTCCTTCCCCACATACCACCTGCCAGCCTCTTCCATTGTCAACCTCTCGTACCCTTGTCCTTCCTCCGAGCCATGACCTCCTTCGCCGCTCGTCTGTAAATGGCATAAGGAGCCCACGGGGAAGGACAAAGCTGCATGCATGCCACGCGGGTTGCATGCACGCCCTCCTCCCACCGTCCCAAAGCAGGGTGCCCGCATGGTCACTCCCTCCGCGCGCGTGAAGGCCATTCGGCTGGGTTCGAGCTTCCTCTTCTCCAGAGAGAAAGGACTGCCCGGTATGGAAACGTTGGTATCTTTGAACTAAACTTGAGCACACAAATATGACCTGAAGGTGGAGACAATTATCCTTTCAACTTGAGCAGCCATGTCCTAGCCGGGCGCTTACATTGACCAGCTGCACCCACACACGGTTAGTGGCTTGTAGATGCATGGTGAGAGCTCAAGCCCTGCTGCAAACGAGATCGCAACTGATCGGGCTTTTACTAGAGTTTTGAAATATCGGGGACCATGGATACAGAACTCCAAAGCCAAATATTTGACGCCAAGATTCCGTAATCTGTTAAGTTGCTGAACCATTTTTGATGCTTGAAATGCATTAAATTCGTTGTTCTTGATGCAGATTTGTAGTAATAAAGCTCTGCACTGGAAATTTCTGGCGAAAGTGCGGTGTGAAGCTTTGAAATGCATTAAAATCTCTGTTCTTGATGAAGATTTGGAGTCTCAAGAGAACTGTGGTGGAAAATTCTGGCGGAAAAAGCAATCGAGATCAATTGAAATAGAGGGAACGGAATGGGAAATGTAGGAAGCAATGGCGAGCTCTGCATATTAAACATTACGTCTTTCTTTCTTGATTAATTCCTGTTTCAAACCTTCGGACGACTGTATCCATGGGCGGCCTCTCGCTAGCTAGTTCGCTGGTGCAAGCCAATGCAATTTCGGCCAGATTTGTGGCTTCTGCAACCGAGTATTTTCCGTCCAGCCCAGGATCCATGAATTCTTTGACTTTGCCCGACTCCACCAGGGTTTTGACGGAGCGCTGGGCCGATGAAGTCGAAGGATTGTTGAGACTGATGTCCTTCCTTCCTCCCGTGAGAAGCTGTAGGAGTATTTTTCCAAAAGCGTAAATATCACTTTCCAGTGTAAGGCGTCCTACTGTGGCGTACTCTGGCGCCAAGTAGCCCATGGCTGCCGAGGTTTTAAGGATTGAAAATACTATGTCGTCTGCGAACAGCCTCTGCAAGGCGTAGTCCGATAGATGAGGGCTCAAATGTTGGTCCAGAAGGATATTTGCGGCTGAAATGTTTTGATGCACGATCGGTTCTGGAAGGCCGTGATGCAGGTATTCAATTCCTGCAAAAGTATCCAACAAAATCAGCGACAATTTCTTTAAAACCAACCTACAAAGCTATTGTCTAGTTGCAGAAAATTCATTAATCTCTGAAGGTAAAAGATTTGGAATCTGAAGAGATCCAGGAAGACAATTGGAATCCTAAACCAGATAGTCATAATTCTTTCACATTTTTTAGATCTAAAAACATTAAAATTGAGTATAGTTTGAGTACGTTTGATGGTGAAGTATGTGTTTTTCTTTTATAGTAAGATTTCAAAATTTTATTTCATAGTAAGATTTCAAAATTTTCTTTCATTAAATTCGTTGTTCTTGATGCAGATTTGTAGTAATAAAGCACTGCACTGGAAATTTCTGGCAAAAATGCGGTGTGAAGCTTTGAAATGCATTAAAATCTGAGTCATGATGAAGATTTGGAATCTCAAGAGAACTGTGGTGGAAAATTCTGGCTGGAAAAGCAATCCAGATCAATTGAAATAGAGGGAACAGAATGGGAAATGTAGGAAGCAATGGCGAGCTCTGCATATTAAACATTATGTCTTTCTTTCTTGATTAATTCCTGTTTCAAACCTTCGGACGACTTTATCCATGGGCGGCCTCTCGCTAGCTAGCTCGCTGGTGCAAGCCAATGTAATTTCGGTCAGATTTGTGGCTTCTGCAACAGGCTATGCAGGTCCGAGAGAGGTAAGAACAGGCTATGAAGGAGCTTCTGCTGCGAACGTGCTTATGCATTGGCAGTACCTTCCGTCGTCTGAGCGAGAAGCATAACCATCCACGTGGCAGCATTCCATCCATGAAGAATCTAACCTACATGGAGGTCATGCTTCTCCATGGTGAAACGCCTACCGCGTAACAAGTGAAAGGTGAAAGGGCACATGACAGAAATTGGTAGAAATGTCAACAAATAATAGATGAGTGACCTTCAGTTGTTCCTTAAAGGATAGCCTTTGCAGTCTTCGAGAGGATCTAGCTTCCTGAAGCAAATAATTGAGTCCTTCTGCCACCACAAGAAGAGGTATGGTGAGAGTGGGAAGCCTTGGCGTAACCCTCTTGATGGCAAGAAGAAGGGCGAAGTCGAACCGTTTATGAGCACTGCATAGGATACAGAGGAGAGGCAACCCATTATCCAATTCATAATTTCCAAATTGAACCCAATGTGAATTAATAAGAGTCTCAAGTATAACCAACTCACACGATCAAAAGCTTTTGAGATATATAACTTAACAATCATACCAGGAGTCTTCGTACTAACTTTCAAGTTCTGCATGCATTTTTGAGCAACACCAATGGCGTCATGAATTTGCATGCCTTTAAGAAAAGAAAATTGTTTTGGTGGACAAATGACTTCTGAAAGCACCAGTGTTCTGCTAGTGTCTTAGGAATAATCTTATAGACTATATTACAAAGGGAGATAGGGCAGATATCTCCAAAACTGTTTGGCTTATCAGTCTTAGGAATTGGTGTCAAAAGGTAACATTGAAGGCTGGAAGAACATTACCTGTTTGTGTAACCTTTTACACCTTTTTCAATACATGGAGAGGATCGTTCCCCATTAGCTCAAAGAAGATTAGGAAGAGTAATATAGTCCAGCCACCTTTTTCAATACATGGAGAGGATCGTTCCCCATTAGCTCAAAGAAGATTAGGAAGAGTTATATAGTCAGCCATCAGGACGTGGGCTCTTATCTTTCCTAAATTTGTCATGACGCTTTCCAACTCAGCTAAAGAAATAGGTTCCAAGAGCATGGCGTTATCCTCTGGAGAAATCATCCTATGGAAAAAAGTGCATGTTCTGACCACCTCTGCTATGTTGGCCTCGGATGGTTCAAAGTATATGCTCGAGAAGTGCTGGACCCCCAAATCTACCAGGCTCGAGAAGCCTCTTTAGATTTCCGCATTCGGATCTTGCAACTTACATGCAGAGTTGACATTCTTCCTGTGATTTTCCATCTTATGAAAGAACGACGTGTTTTCATCCCCCAACGCTAGCTATGTTGCCCAGCTTTTCATTATCCAATCGGCTTCTGTGTCCCATAGGAACTTGCCTTTTTTGGTTTCCAATTCTTTAATACGTTGCAGTTCTTCCTCAGAGAAAGGAAGATGTGAGGGATCAGCTTGCAGAACCTCTAATTCAGCTTCGATATCCTTGGTGCCTCTCTCTCTCTCCTTGTATCGACTACCCGCTCAATCCATAAAAAAATTTAATGATTTTTTAACGAATTCGTGAACTGTTGGTTGGGACTAAGATACAGATTAGCATCATACATCCGCCAGTTCGACAGGGCCAGACTTTTAAAATCCTCCTTAGTAGTACACGACGGGTTGAATTTAAAGGGTGTCAAAGGCTTGTTTTCCCTTGAAGCTAGAAGTAGTAATATCAGTTGATGGTCCAATCCCTCACCTGACGACACCCACAATATGCTCAAGTGTGTTTGGCTAATTAACGATTCAAAGACTAAAAAGCGGTCAAGCCTCTTGGCTTTACCTGCACGCCCATAATGGTTGTTCCTCTAAGTGGGATTTAACAGCACTAGATTGACGTTGACCAAATTGTGGTTCTCCAACTCGAATAAGATAAAATATGTAATTGATTCTATCATTGGGGAGACACCCTACACCTCATTCCTATGTAAGGTAAAGTTCATGTCATCTCCAATAATCAGATTTTCTTCCTCTAGAATCGAGGAGCGAAAGAACCTGTTCCAAAACCAAAAATCATGTTTTTGTATATACATACCGTAAACGTTTAGGATAGAAATAGTAGAAGATGCCGAGGGGGAGTTTAGTTGCACTAAGAGGCCCAATCGTATAGAGAAATTGTTCCTTAGTTTGAAATCCTAACACTTCCAACTAGTTAGCAAGTCTCTAGAGAGCCGTGCCGAATCCACCCATAGAGACTCCCAACCTTTCAACAGTTTGATTAGTATACTAATCACGAAATAACCTTTATATATAGTTTCCTAAACTAGAATAATATCTGACAATTCTTTCTCCACCAGCCTCTGCAAAGCCAAATGTTTATTGGGGCTTGGCAGGCCCCAGATGTTCAACGAGAGAAATTTCATGATAGACACCCTTCAGCGGACTTTTGGTCTCTTAGCGCCCAAAACAGAGTTAGTTGAGTTCCCTTCTCAATTTTTTCTATGACTTTCGACTGTGCATGTCTTATATAGGATTTCTTGCCCACACCAGATTGCCCTTTGTCCTGAGAAAAATCTCTCCCTAGACCTCCCATTGTTCTTGCTCCTTCAAAGGGTGGTTTCACCTTTCGATCTAAGGGCATAGGGGCATCTCTTAATATCATCCCCTGAGCAAGAAGACTGGAAAGTCTCTCCACTTGGACAGGACACACCTTTCATAGGACTAGGGTTTCCCTTAAGAGGCTTGGAACAAGGCTCCCTTGAAGCCCACATGGCATCTCCTAGAGGCACTTTCCCCCTGTCTTCCACCTCATCAATTGAAATAGAAAAATTGTTAGAAAAAAATAAGAAAAAGAGATATCCTTACCTCCCATGCCATGAGAAAATAGGTTTGAAGGAGACTCATCATCTTGTTCCTTTCCCATCCCAAAGATAAAGATTATGCCACCCTAACATAGGCCGCTCCCTCTGAGGGAGACTTCCCCTTGGAGTATGAGGACATCATGATGTTCTCATGGTTTAAAGGAGTCCTCTTGGCCAAAGGAATGAAAGTCAGAACCTCTTTATAGCTCCTAGCTCCTAGCTCCTATCTGCGGGATGGATGCCTATAGCTTCCAGAGTCTGTTAATCCACCACTTCCAAATTTAGATCCTTGCTTGAAGAAGGTTGACCTTTTTCCATTGACTTTGGCCCATCCCCTGCCAAGTCTCTCCTTGAAGAATACTCATCACCTTCCTCACCTTAAAAAGTCACCACCTTGTTGAGAACGATGTCCTTTGAAGGATTCAATGGGCTTGGAACCTCCAATTGAATCGATATATCCTCATTTTTTCCCCATATTCGGTGTTGGAACTATTCGGAACAAATTTTACAATGTAACCCCATTTATGACAGCGGTTGCATTGAAACAGGGTGTTATAGTAGTCCAAATATTGTACATGCACTAGATCACCCATAACTATCTCTGCGTTGTCTGCTAGTCCTTCTTTCAGCTTGGTTAAGATTAGAATTCTAGCAACAAAACAATTGGAGCAATATTTATATTGTTGATGTTCTCCATGGTTCCAACATTGGGCAAGCATTCTGCAGATCATTCTCTTGGATGGCTTTGCAACCTAGAGAGAATGGCCCCATTGTCTCCCTTGACTATGTGTCTTATGGCTCGGATGCTTAGCCTCATTTAGTCATGTGTTGACTGGACTGTAGGAGGCTAGAGGTCATATTGTGTACTCCAGGTGGGAGTGCTCCTTAGCCGGAGTGATATATTCTTGTAGAGTGAGATGACTTTTCTATATTACAAGGAGATCTTATATCCTTGTATATTAGACAAAGTCTAATCTAATGTTGAATTTGACATTTGGCTCTAAGAAGTGCCCGGGACTTCTTAGAGTATGGTCAAACCAACATTAAAGCTCTATTGAAAGAATGTGACCACATGTGAGGAGATATCAACGAGGAGAAATTTTCTATGATGAAGAAATAACCAAGGAGTCAAAACAATCCATTGAAGAAGTCCCAGATAAAGTGGAAGGAAAGAAAGAGCACAACTGCCCTGGCAAAAGGGGTAAATTGACCCGAGAAGACAAAATGACAAGTCGGCTTGAAAGATAAATAAAATATAAATAAAGAATAGAATAAAAGTATAGGTCGGCCTCAAGATTAAAAATCAAGTTAACTAAAGAATATAAATAGAAGTGTTCCCACACTTCATTTCTCACATTTAAGCAAGCACATCTCTCTCAGTTGGTGCACACTTCTCATGGAGGACTAGTGAAGTTCACTAGAAGCATAATTTTTGGGGTTTCTCTTATTCTCTTATTCTCTTGGAAGATTATCTACCCTCGCTAGGTTATATTGTGAACGAGGTCAAACCTATCTTGTGCTAGGGTTCAACTTCATGATTGGTATTGCTCTTGTATTGGATTAATTTCTTCTGAGAAAAGTTTGTTGTGTTTTCTCCCATTAGGGTTTCCCGGGACAAATCTTTGTGTCTCTTGTGCATGGTTATTCTTTTAGTGATATTTTTTTTATTTTCCGTTGCAAATGAATGATGCTATAATTGTGGGATGAAATAAATTAAGAATCAAGTTGAAAGATACTGCTAAGTTAAAACATCAACATGGTATCAGTGTAGTTTGAATAGAAGCCATTAATCGAGTCTGTTTTTCCCTAACCTGGAAACTAGGGTTTCCAATTGTGAATACTTCCAAACTCAATTTTGATTCAACCTAGGTGCATTGCAACTCGCCCTAGGATGGCTCATCTTTCTGTGGAGGCAAAATTCAATTTTGAAAATTTTCAGTTTTGACCTAATTTATGTTGGAATCGAGAAGTTAGGGTTTTCAATTTCTAACATTTCTGACCACAAATTGGGTTCAATATTATCATTTTGGAGCTCTCCCTAGGAGGGCGCATCTACCCATGGAATCAATTTTCACATTTACCAAACTTCAATTTTGACCTAGCTCCCACTAGGGTTTCTGGATCAGAAATTCAAAATGGTGTCCAATCTTTAGAGTGGAAGACAGGTTGAATGGTGCTTCAAATTTTAGATACTAGAAGACAAGAATACTTTTCATTTTGGAAGAAAATGAGATCTAGGATCATATAAAGAAGGATATCTCAGAACTAGAAGATAATGGAGAGAAAGCCAAATACAAGAAGAATGAAGCAAAGAAAAAGAGGATCTTGGTAGACTCTATAAAAGACCACTTGATTCCTCATATCTCTGAGTTGAAGACTTCTAAATCAATGTATAATGCCTTGGTAGGATTGTTCGAAATCAAAACCACCAGCAGAAGACTAGCCTTGAGAAATCAACTCTGTTGCAAAAAGATGTCAAACACAGATTTTGTTGTTACTTACTTCATGAAGGTCTCACAATTGAGAGATCAACTTAAAGACATTGGAGACATTATTGAAGATGCAAAACTTGTCATGATGACCCTTAATGTATTTCCATCCACATGGGAATTATTTATTCAAATTGTTTGTGGAAGAGAAGATTTTCCCAAGTTTGATCGACTGTGGATTGATTTCCTATTCAAGAAGAGGCCAGAGTATTATCAAAGAATAGCTTACAGAAACCTCAAGAAGAAGAAAATCAAGCTCTTGCAGCTCATGCAAGAAAAGGAAGAGGAAGAAGAAGAAAGTTCGAAAAGAAGAAAAATACAAGTGAAGGATCAGCCCTAGCTCAAAGGAAGAAGGATATTTCAAAGATAAATTGTTACAGTTGTCAAAAATTTGTTCATTGTGCTAACCAATGTACTTAAGGGTAAAGGAAGGAAAGGCATCATGCATCAACACTGAACTAGCGTTGATGAACCTCCATCAAAGAAGACAAAAGAAGATAAACTCGAGGAAATTGCAGATGATCTACGGAATGAGTATTTCTTCTAGTACATTCAAATTACATGCAAACCAATGACAATATCATCTTCGGATGATGTCTTGTACTATGTGACTATCATTAGTGATCTACTCCATGAATACCCATGATGAAGACTTCAACATGTTCCTGAAATTTAGAAGAAGATCAAGGTTGTTAGATTAGGTGATAAAGAAGAGCTCCCTCCCAGAAACTCCAATGATTTCTACAAGGAGGAAGAGATCAAGAGGGAGCCAACAAAACAAACAAAGATAAGTATTTTATACTTGACATGATAAGTTTTATTTGCTCAAATTAAATTGTTATCTTTATTGATGAATATCATGACTGTTTAAATTAGTACTGATTAACCCTTGTAGATATTTATGGCATGGATAGGTCCATTATAAATATTGTGGAGATGAAAATCCATGGTGCGACCAGTACAACAGTTATGCTGAGATCAAGTGTCCTCACCAGATAGTGGGGACAAGACTCCCAACATTGCATTCACAGGAGTGGATCATTGGTTGTTCAACATACTCTCATGTGCCAAGGAAGAATAGGACAAAGACAGTAACCTTCAAGAGATCTAGAAGGTTTCATATGGAGTTTGATAATGAGAAGCAAAAAATTCCAAAGGATGAGTATCCCTCTAAGTACAGTAATCATCCTTCTATCAGGATGAGACAATAGAGCTAGCAAAACAATTGGATCTTCCAAGAGATTATGTAGTGATCAGGCAGTAGGCTAGCAGGAAACCAGGATGGAATAATATTATTCCACCATGAATAATTATGTATGAGAGTACTAATACCTGAAGAGAATTCTATGGTGACCTCCAAGTATATCTATAAGATCTAACATGCAATCCAAATTAGCATCAGAAATGGATCATAAATGACAACCAGGTTGCAAACTCAGAGGGAGTATTCAGTGTTCTTGAGTGAGCAGGAGGCTCACCTTAGAAGACCCACTTGATGAGAGGTGACACAAATGGATACTCAAGATACAAAGAGAGCAAAGTATCCAGATGCAGAGGGAGAAAGATACTCATATGTAGAGTGAGCAGTATGCTCCCACACTAATAATTTTTTACTTGTTTAGCATAATAACATTAAACAATCTAATCACTGAAATAAATACAAGCACATCAAACACAAAGAACACAAAATTTCTCTCAGGGAAACCACAAGGGAGAAAACCCCGACAAAAAATCCTCAATATAGAATTCACCAAGTACAAGATAAAACCCCAAGACAAAAATGACTTCTCTCCTTCACTTGTGCGAACTTCTCTCTCTCCTATGCGAACTTGAGTGAGTGAGGTGAGTGATGCAAATAAGAAACTCAACCTCCTATTTATACTTAACAAGTGACTTGACCTTTTTACTAATTAGGTCGGCTTGACTCACCTAACTGGGATGACCTGTACACTTTACAATAAAATATTCTTTTCTAGTTATTTCCAGGCGGACCTAACAGTTAGGGTTTACATTGACTCTTTCAATGACTCTTACATTATCAATTACATCAATGACATCTCCCGAAGGAGGAATACAATAATACAATAGACAAGTATATCTAGAATATCTTCTGCAGTTACATTTCTTTAACACTCCCTCTTAACTAGGAAGGCATTCTGCATGAAACATCAACAGCATCAACAGTTGTCCAATTGACTGGTGAATATCTATATGTCATAGGAAGTTTTGGAACATCGTCATATGTATGGGGTATCATCAACATCATATGTCGGAACATAACCATCAGCATCATCATCAGCAACAAGAACTGTTGGAAAATCAACGTAATCTGCTGGAATATAACCATCATCATCATCATCATCATCATCTGTTGGAATATCAACATCAGCAGCAGCAGTAGCAAGAACAGCTGGAACATCAATGTCATTTGCTGGAATATAACCATCAACATAATCATCATCATCTACTGGAATATCACCATCATCGTCTGCTGGAATATCACCATCAACATCATCATAGTCATTTGCAGGAATATTACCATCATCATCATCTGCTGGAATATCATCATCATCGGTATATGAATACTGGAACAACATCAATCATCAGTTGGCAAGTACTAAAACAACATCAATCATTAGTAAGTAAATACTGGAACAACAACATCAATCATTAGTAAACAAGTATTGGAACAACAATCATCAGTAAGTAAATACTGGAACAACAACATCAATCATCAATGAACAAGTACTAAGATAACATCACCAGTCGGAAAGTATTGGGATAACACTACCAATTGGAAAGTACTGGAGTAACATCATCAGTCGGCAAGTACTGAGATAACATCACCAGTTGGCAAGTACTGGGATAGCACTACCAGTCGGCAAGTACTGGAGTAATATCATCAATTGGAAAGTACTGAGATAACATCACCAGTCGGAAAGTACTGGGATAACACTACCAGTCGGAAAGTATTGGAATAACATCATCAGTCGGAAAGTACTGAGATAACATCACCAGTCGAAAAGTACTAAGATAACACTATCAGTCAGCAAGTACTGGAATAACATCACCAGTCGGAAAGTACTAGGATAACACTATCAATCGGAAAGTACTGGAATAACATCACCAGTCGACAAGTACTGGGATAACACTATCAGTCGGAAAGTACTGGAATATCATCACCAATCGGTAAGTACTGGGATAACACTATCAGTCGGAAAGTATTGATCTTCAGTCGACAAGTACTGGAATAGCATCACCATTCAGAAAGTACTGGGATAACACTATCAGTCGGAAAGTACTAATCTTCAGTCGGAAAGTACTGGAATAACATCACCAGTCGGAAAGTACTGGGATAACACTATTAGTCGTCAAGTACTAATCTTCAGTCGAAAAGTACTGGAATAACATCATCATAGCTCCCTCTTTCGAGGGAGGTCCTTTTGGACCACACCAAGCTTGTCTCGAAAGTATTCAAACTTTATGCGAGACAGAGGCTTAGTCAACATATCAGCAACTTGTTCCTCTGTAGGAACATACTTGAGCTTTACAACTCCCTTCTACACCATATCCAGGATATAGTGATACTTGATCTCGATATGCTTCGATCTATCATGGAACATTGGATTCTCTGACATCTTGATACAAATCTGATTTTAAGTTCTCTCTCACACCCATCCATGAGATCCTCATCTTCAACCTTGTAGCAAAGGTTGATATTTCATCACTCTAGGTGATCATCCTATCCCATGGGTGCCTTCTGATCCCATACAAAGTCTTCTTTAATATGCACACATGTGGTTATTTGTAGAGAGTCCTGAATCCTGGAGGTTGCTCGATATCTTCTTCTACTTCGATTACACCATTTATCTAGTGTAATATTCACCACTGAGGAAGTGTGTCTGGCCACTAGAGCAACACCTCGTCATAGTCGACTCCCTCTTTCTGAGAGAACCCTTGCTTTGTAATTTTGTTTTATACCTGATTTCATAAGTCTCGTTGGATGTTATAGTTGAACCATTGTCACTTGTTCTACGGAACAAGTCGCATCATTCTTCGTTTGTAGGTGATCGTACACGATATTTCCTACAATTCAAATCCAGTTGCATGGTTAGAAACATTTCATAGTTTCCAAAACATATTAATAATGACAAATTATTATGCATACAAACATAGGTCACACAATCATGCAACTATCTTAGCCAATGCATCAACACAACATTCATCCATATCCCGTATTCATACAGTAACTTTCTAGATGCCTTCCATCTCTACCATAACATTATTAAGAGTGTGCACTACTGCCAATATGCCAGCAAAGAGGTTTCATTCTAGATAAGTGGCAATGGAATGTTGTAAAGCACCATAGGCCACTTACCCATGAAATGCATATCAATGCAAACATTCTAACATGCATAATACACATCCTAAGTCTAGGAACATAAATATGTACACAAATGGACAATACAGGAAATGACAATTCAAATACTTATATTTGTTTGTTTGGTAGGATCTCTCTTGATCCTAGTCTCCTTGCAAGAGTCTCTAACAGTGTTCTTCACTCCATCATCTGATTCTAAGAACCTGTTCCTTTCTTTCTTATGACTGACAATGTTGAACAAGTCTTATATACTACAAATCACAAGGACTCATGGTCCTAGATATTAGGGGTGAGTCTGCATGTCCCTTCAATTTATAGATTCATCCTTCTTCCATTTCAATCACAACTACATCCCCTCTTATCCAATGCTGAGATAGATAAGAGGTTATTCTATCTTCCTGGTTTGGATTAAAGTACATATTCCTCATCATTGGAGGAATATTCTTTGGCCTTCCTTTCATCATCATGTTCATCTACATGGGCATGAAATATTTTATTCTGCTTCTTGAATTGTTCAGCTCTGACTGGACAATTTCTTGCAGTGTGTCCCATCTTGTGACAAGTAAAACATTCAAAGGAGGATAAGTATTTCTTGATCCTTCGTTCGTTTGAAATCTTTGAGATCTTCTAGGAGAGTGGTCATGAGAATGTTCATGATTCTTCATTTTGTTCCTTCTTTTGGCATGGGTTGCCAAAGTTTGATCTTCATCATCATTTAAATTCTCTTCTCTTATTGCTATCATTTCTTCTTCTTGCACACACTCTTCCCATAATTGTATGAACTTGATCAATTTATTCCTAGAGCACATGCCACAAACGAAAGGTTCCCAATCTCTTGGGAGACCATTCAGGGTAGTCATCACAACTTCATCTTCTTCTATCATGTCTCCAATAGCTTCTAATTGTTCTTTGATCTAAGATACTCTAGTGAAATAAGAATACATAGTGTCAGACTTCTGAACCTTCACACGCTCGAGTTGATTTCTCAAGGTCATCTTTTTGTTAATGTTCTTTCCTTCAAATAGACTGGTCAAGGAATCAAACATTTATTTTGGGGTCTTCTTTGATGACACTTTAGGGATCAAGTGATCTTTGATAGAGTCAGCTTTGATCCTCTTAGCCTTGATCATATCCTTCTTGTGTTTTGCTTTGGCCTCATCTCCCTCTGGTTCTTTAACTTCTTCTTTTATGAAGCCTTCTAGGTCATGTTCTTCAAGAATGAGAATGACCCTATATTTCCATGCCCTGAAGTTATCAACTCCCTCAAGCTTGATAGTGTTTTCATTTTGATAATATAAGAACCTCAAATGGAAATAGAATGGAGCTACATACTTGTGAAACTGCTTCTCTAAGGACTAGGATTTGACAGAGAAACCCTAATTTTTCAACTTTGATATCTTGGGAAACTAATTGGAGGAAAATATGCACCTCCCCAAGGTGAGTTAGTAAAAGTACTCATTTTCCCAAATCTGTGGACAGGACTGCAAAATATTTGATGCCCTAGTTTCTTCAATTTCTACTGCAGATTTGTATGGTATTAATTCTGATGTATATCTGAAATTGATACTCCTCAAGGTATGAAACTTTGTCCTGTGATAATCTGATTTGTCCTATATCCAACACCACAGGTTAGATCAGTATTGGATTCACCAAGTGGAACTTATGCTACGTTTCCCAAGATGACATGTTTATGGACTGTTTTAGTATAGCAAACTTGTACGGACTTCCACGTGTCATTGTTTTATCTTAGGGTTCTGAAACTTGCACCAGAGAAACTACAGTCTGTGCACTTTCTGGAAAATATTACAAAATTCGATTTGGATCTTCCTAGCCAGAGATATAGCATTTCTCCCTAGGTCACCTTTTTAAAACTGAATTCTAGAGGAGGATGGAACCCTAATTTGCATGGATCATATCTCCTAAAGTAAAACAAATATGAGGTTGAAACACGCACACAAGGTACACAAAAATTTCATATTCTGCCTTTCCGAGTTTCAGATCCTGGGCCTTCTCCAAAAGTGATTTATAGCGAAAATTCCAAGATGACTAGTTTTCAGAAATGGAAACCCTAGCTAGCAGCCGCACAATGTTCTCTTTCAAGCCTGCTCTGATAGCATGTTAAGTTTTTACTTATTTAGCATAATAACATTAAACAATCTAATCATTGAAATAAAGACAAGCACATCAAACACAAAGAACACAAAATTTCTCTAAGGAAAACCACAAGGGAGAAAACCCCGGCAAAATTTCCTCAATATAGAATTCACCAAGTACAAGATAAAACCCCAAGACAAAAACAAATTATCTCCTTCACTTGTGCGAACTTATATCTCTCCTAAGTGAACTTGAGTGAGTGAGGTGAGTGATGAAAATGAGCAACTCAAGCTCCTATTTATACTTAACAAGTGACTTGACCTTTTTACTAATCAGGTCGGCTTGACTCACCTAACTGGGTCGACTGTACACTTTACAATAAAATATTCTTTTCTAGCTATTTCCAGGCCGACCTAACAGTTAGGGTTTACATTGACTCTTTCAATGACTCTTACATTATCAATTACATCAATGAAATATCCCAAAGGAGGAATACAATAATACAATAGACAAGTATATCTAGAATATCTTCCGCGGTTACATTTCTTTAACACACACAGAGGGAGTAGTTGCAACACAACTTGTTGATAAAGAAGATATTGTACGAACTCAAGCAAACCCCTATAGCTTGGTATGTCAAGATCAACAAATATTTGATGAGCTTGGACTTTACCAAGAGTGATGTGGATTCCAACATTTACAGGTTGTAGATAATGATTCGTTGATCTTGGTATTGTATATTATATAATCTATTCCTTACAGGAGCAAAGAGGCTCATGGACGAGTGCAAAAGGGAGTTAGCCTCTGAGTCCAAGAATATTGAGAATAGAGTTGTGATGAGATATTCCTCAGGAAGAGGGAGTGAAAAGTTGATATATTGCAAGAAACGACATGATGGACTGCAACTCAATGACCACACCTATGATAACAGATATGAAGAAGATGAGTGATTTCGCTTCATATTCAGATCCGATGGATCCCATGATATGCATATTTGGAGAAGTTAAGTGATTCTGCTTCAGATTCAGATTTGGTGATGTACAGATAATTGTTCAATGTTTTGATGAGATATTTACTTTGCAATCAATACTCTGAGCTAGTTTATGGTTGATTCGAGACTCTTCCATTGGGTTGTGGAAAAGCATGTGCTAAGATACCTGAGTGGTACAATAGGATATGATCGTAGGTGATGAAGTGAAGCTACCAAAGATATACAGATTATGACTAAGAAGAGTGCAGTGGAAAGAGGAAGCATGCTCTTGTAACACTCAATTCAACAGAAGTAGAGTGAATTGCAGCTAGTATCATAGGAATATTTAATCTAAATATAAAATACTACTTCATCTGAGATGCGGTACAAAAGGGAGCAGTGAAGCTCCAATACATATCCATGGATGAACAGATAGTTGGCATTCTCACCAAGCCTCTATCCAAGGAAAGTTTGTATACTTTAAGGACAATCTTGGTATGATGGAGAATGCCTCTCTGAGTGAGAGGGAGCGTTGATGGATGTGTAACAATATGATGACTCATGAGCAGGCAGACATTCATATGAGAGATGAATGGCCCAAACAATGTGTTGAACATGAAAACATTCATATGAGAGATGATGGCCTAGACACCGTGATGATATTCTAGATGAGCAGCAGATGTTCATATGAGATATGAATGGATCAGACATCATGATGATTCGATAGATGAGTGGCAGAAATTCACGAAAGTGAATGGCCCAGTGCAGATGCAGTTGCGGTACAATAGTACAGATGCAGTTGCAGGACAGATACTGTAGTACATATGTAGTTGCAGTACAGATACAGTGCGGTTCCAGTACAAATGAGTAGCATTGAGAAGACATTCTCCACGAGAATCCATGGTGATGGAGAATGACTCATTCACTCACAAAAATAGCCATTTTGGATAGTGGTGAATGGCCCTAGCATAGTCTTAACAGACTCAAGATACAGATTATGGATATTCTCACCAAGTTAGTGACTTGGCACAGAATGTCTCCCTCACTGAGAGGAATTGTTGATTCTCTCCATGGTTCTAGCATCAGGAAAACATTATGTAGATCATTATCTTGGATGGGTTTGCGACCCAAAGAGAATGGCCTCGTTGTAGCCCTTAACTACGTGTCTTATGGCTCGGATGCTTAGCCTCATTCAGTCATATGTTGACTAGGCTATAGGAGGCTAGAGGTCACATTGTGTACTCCAAGTGGGAGTGATCCTTAGTCGGAGTGATATATTCTTATAGAGTGAGATGACTTGTCTATGTTACAAGGAGATCTTATCTCCTTGTATAGTAGACAAAGTTTAATCTAATGTTGAATTTGACAATTGGCTCTAAGAAGTGCCTGAGACTTCTAGTAGAGTATGTCAACCCAACATTAGATCTCTACTGAAATAATGTGACCACATGTGAGGATATATCAACAATGAGAACTTTTCTATGATGAAGAAATAACCAAGGAGTCAAGACAATCGATTGAAGACATTTCATAGAAAGTGGAATGCAAGAAAGAGCATAACTGCCCCAACAAAAGGGGTAAATTGACCCTAGAAGACAAAATGACAAGTCGGCTTGAAAGATAAATAAAAGATAGATAAAGAATAAAATAAAAGTACAGGTCGGCCTCAAGAGTAAAAATCAAGTCAACTGAAAAATATAAATAGAAGTATTCTCACACTTCATTTCTCACATTCAAGCAAGCACATCTCTCTCAATTGGTGTGCACTTCTCAAGGAAGACTAGTGAAGTTCACTAGAAGCATAATTTTTGAGGTTTGCACTCTCATCCAGAATACAATCTTGTTGAGAGTCAAAAGCTTTAAGGATAACTTGTGGTGTCAGCGACACAGAGCATGGAGAGGCAGTCTTGCATGAATCAATTGGCATGCTTTCTTCAGTGTTAACCACATCATTGGAACAAAGTAAGGACTCCCGAGTAGGGCTACAATAAACCGAGATACCAATATTACCATCTGCAAATCCCTCCTCTTGTTCTACCACCATCCTCTGATATGTACGAGAATCATGAATCCCTATCAAGTCAGGTGCAATCTATCTGGAATTCTTAAGTTTCTCATGTGCTGAAAGATCTCAATCCAAGAAGGGATCATGCCCCTCCCTTGATTTGAGAGGCTCCAACATTCAATGAATTCTTGGTAGGACCTAAGTATGCCATGTGGAGAGTCTAAATCAGCCTCCTCTTCATAATCCACAAGTTCATCATCCGCCATGTGGATCTTGACCTCCGGTGAAATCATGCACTCTAGCACTAGAACCTAACTAGGGTTTTGTAGTAGCTTTCCCATGATCCTTATCAAACCAAATTATATATATATATATAGATCCCCATAATAATTTATGGGTCTGTAAATAATTTCCCTCTAATTGGGTATATTGTATTGTGTAAATAAATAAACATGTCTCTAAATTACTATTTATCTTCATATTGATGAGTAACCTAGATTTAGAGTTTTACTATGTTTTGTGAAAAATAAAACATACATGAGTTTTCAGTTTAGGAATTTTAGTTTCTCATAAAACCTAAAAATCTATAATCTCTTGTTCTTATAAAAGACAAAATATATGCATGTATCCACAGTTTAATGTTGAAGTCTATAACCTAAACACATAACTAGAGTAATGTCATATTAATTTATCTCTCTTATTCTAAATAGAAATATTAACTATTTCTATATCAAATTATAGTATCTATAATACCGAGAAAATAGTTATTAAAGCTCTAAGTTAGCCTATACTTATAGAGCTTCTACTTGCAAATATAATACATAACCCATTTACTTTTCATATTGCAGGCATCTAAAAATTACTACATTAATTATAAGAATACATGTATACATTTCTTTTTCTATTCCCAAGTTTGCATCCATTCTATACACTACACCTTTCCATAAATACATAACAACAAATAATATAACATTACTTTTTTTTTAAAAACATAGTAAATGTGGATAATAAACTTTTTTTAATTTTTTTTATTAGCTATCCAAACCATATATGGGCATTCCTTCAACCACCCAACTGTAAACCAGTTTAAGAACACTTAGTTCTCTTTGTTCTTAGTAGCCACCCTCGAGCCAAGCCAGGATACCATTAAGGATAAACTACACTGAAATTTAGGTATTTGTCCAAATCTCCCTCAAATGAAGTGTCTTCATATAAGTTATTATCTTTTGTGAGGAAGTGTACCTTCTTCCATATTTCACACCTAAAATTAAATGTGCTCAGAACAGTGTGTGATGAAGGGTTTCCTATACATTGACCTTTTCGTAGCTCAAGAATTCATTCTTTGACCAACCTTCCAAGATATAAGTATAAGGAACTCACATTATCTGCTTCATACAACACTTCAGTGTGTTCACAGTACAAGCATAAAGAGTCCTTCTACACTTAGCTAAGTTGAACTTGAACTTTTGTTGTTACAATTAGAAAAAAATGTCTTCTTATTGTCTTCTTGTTTTTCTCCTCTCATCCCTCTCATGTCTATCCATCTCCTCTTTTCCTATTCAAATCCCCCTCTAGGTATGGGTTAGGTTTACTATGTTAACTAAAAAAAGATAGCTCACCCTAAACTTTAGGAGTTATAACTAAATTTAAAGAAATAGGTTTTTTTTAACCACTAACTTATCTTTATGAAAAGAGGTTCTATAATGAGTTGTAGAAATAATGACTACTTCATTTAACAAAACATGAACCATGGAGATCAAAAACTTTAACAACTTCTTCCCATGTACCATACACAATAACTTTAACCCATGCACATTAATTGCTAAAAATTCTTATTATTGTTATCAACATTAACCATACATAACATGAAAAGGTTGATAATGGAAACTCTACCCTTACAATATAAACCCATATACTATGATATAAAATATTGTTATTAGCATTAATCTGAAATTGGAACCATGTCTCATCCACAGTGAAGAGTTCATTTTCAAAAAGAAATATATATATATATATATATATATATATATATATATATATATATATATATATACTCTTCATTTTCAAAAAGAAATATATATATATATATATATATATATATATATATATATATATATATATATGAGGGGAATTACTTTTAATTTTTATGAAATGTTTTTAAAAAAATTGAAGAGCTATAACATCTCAATGCTAAAACTGGTTAGATAAAAGAAGATAAATTATTGTGAAAATCACAAAAAAATGGTAGATTTTGCGTTCAGTTTGATAGAAGAAGATAGATTATTGTTAAAATCACAAAAAATGGTAGATTACCTTGAGGACAATTTTGATGAAAACATATTTGAAGAATTGAATGTAATAATGGATGAGTTTCATGGATACGTTTTCAAATAGGATAATTATATAGAGCTGGAAATTGGGCTTTCTAAAACCATTGATAAATTTATTTCCAGAGGTATGAAAGCCTCCAATAGATAAAAAGACCCTCATATCCCTAGCTCAACCCTTTGTTGGAATGGTACTCAGCATAAAGGCCTGAAGAATCTAAGAGTGAAATGCATGGATTTTCGTTGTCTCTTGTAGTGCTCAGTAGCATCTGCATAGAATAAATGACTTGATTGATTGGACATATCAATTGCTCAAAATCTTTAAAATAATAGTATCAGAAAATGTGCAGAACATACTTAAAATTAGTTTTAATGGTCCAGATACACATCACAAGCAATAGTCTTAGACACTTGCTTGCTTCTTCATAGGAGAAAACAAGGAAACTGCCCTGTGAATATGGGACAGATCGAACTGGCAGGATATTAAGGCATATGGACCTTACATAATAAGTATATAGGAAAAAACTGTATAAAAATGCATGGCCACCTTGGAGACTTGGGAAAAGATATCGCAAAGAAAGAACCTCAACATTGTCTTTGGCACCCAACTGACAACCTTTTCCATGTTCTGCTAAATCAATTACCTGCAGGTATGTTGAAGCTCCAGTCGACTTTCGAAATTGTAAACTATCTTCTCCAAGTTGTATCTTTTGAATCCTAGAGTTTTCAAGGATATCAAGGTTGTTTCTAATACCTACCAAGAAAAAATTAGATGCATGGAATTCAAATGGTTAAACAAAGATATGGCCAACACATGGATAGAAGTTTGAAGCCATCATCTGTACTTTCCATAGGTGTTTATATTGATGAAATTCGAGAGGTTTGAAGCAAGTTCTTTGTTTTGGTTGAGATGGTGAAAACATCAAAGGCAGAGGCAAGTAAAAAAATTTCAAATCTCAAAGCTTTTGCAATGCAGAAATTGGATTTATCTCTCCACATTACTCCCGTGATAATTATTTCAACTCATGATATTCTAATAATGGTTTCAACTCATAACAAACAAAGGGTGGTGGATATGGGCTTATTGGTCATCCCCCTTTCCCACACTAAAAACATTGTTTCATGGATTGAATTTCCAGCAATTTAGTGGCATAAGATGAAATATTATTTTATGCAACATCTTTACCAAAAACTAATCACTTTGCTCATTAAAAAGTTCATTTGCCTTATGTTTTGATGCAGTCAAACAACTATATTGGAATGAAATTGTTGCAATCTCGTGAACTTTTTACTAGTTGCCACCGGTACTCGATTGGTGTTGCAGGTTCACTATTATGTTCTTCTTCACACTTGCATCATACAATCTGAACCGTAAGTAATAATCAAGTTAAGTTTTTCCTAATAGAACTTAAACTTTAGAGAGAAATATTTACTTTTAGAAATGTCATCAAACAATCTATACAAATAATATTTGGACGAACTATAGAATTCTAAGTGGATAAAACGTTCCATAAAAGTAGCTTGCACTGTAACTAAAAAATAATTTATTTATGGTAAATATTTTAAAATATTATCTACACTGAGAAAAAAAATTCATACGGAAATAGGAATAGTAGCTTGAACTACTACAATTACAAATAGAAATTCATACTTAAGTAAAGTAATTTCACAATGAGTAATTTCAATCTCTCTAAGGGGTATGTGTTCGAGCAAGGAAGACCGGGGCCAAGAAAATAAAAAGGCTAAGTCGAGTGCCCCTTTAACTTTTTCATGCAATGCAGTATCATGAGTAACACATATTGAGGAAAAAAAAACATTCGCAACATACATAACACAAATTAGAAAATCGTTTGTCTACACAGCAACAGCAACAGGAGGCTTGTGATTTGACTTTATGGGTGAAGCAAACCCTTTATTTTTCTCTTTGTTTCTACAGAAAAACAAAAAAGAGGCCAAGCCCTTTTAGAGTACAAGTTCCCGAGATTGTATAGATACAACCCAATTATAGTCTAAACTTTCCCATATTTTCTAAAGATGGAGTTTCTAGGGAGAGGGTGCACTATTCCTAACTGCAATAACCACAATGATACAATATATATTAGAGACAAAGGTAAATTGGAGTAATATAAGAATTGTAAAAGAAGAATAATTTAATAGTTATTTGTCTTTTAAGGATTATGGTGGTTTGAAACTGGTGATGTCTCTGGGATGGGCTCTGCTCACACAGCCTAGAAAGGTAAAGAAAAGGTAAAATATGGGGGCCGCGACTCGGGCAGGGTAACGCGGGCTCAAGTCCGAGCTCAATCTGCCGCCTCTTTCTTTGGTGAACGTATCCCTGATCCCATCAGGGAAGAGATTGAGGCTATTGAGAAGTACCTGTGGAGCGAAGTCCAAGCCTTGCCTTTTGAGGAAGTCGAGAATGAGGTGGAGGATTGGGTCACTGATCTGGGTACTACCGCGGGGCGAGCTTAGGCCTATGACAGAATGGTGATGGTTTACTGGGTCACTAAGAACCTGTTAGCTCATGTGGCGATGGGAGGTAACGCGAAGCGTTAAGGCGATGAAGAACCAGTCAAGGCGTGGAAAGCTCACAATGCTGATAACAGGTTAATGCACTGTAAAATTGATGCTATTGCGAAGAAGTTGGGCCTCTCTTTCTCATATGTGGGCCTGGATGCTCAAGGGAATTGGGTCTCCAGCAGCAAATCGCCCAAGCATGGATCGCCCCGACCAACGACTGCTGTTATTCCAGACGGGAATCTCTCCCAGAAGATGGTGGCGGACATAAAGGTGCCAGAGAAAGGTGCTGAAGGACCTTCGGCTCTACCACTAAAAGGTCTTGGGATTTAGGTTTTTCATGTTTTCGGTTTTTTGTATCTCTGTCTGTAATTCGAACTATGGGTAGTAGGCAGTGTTCGGTGAAAGTTGTAATTTGGCATAGGGGTAATGTTTACTGTTCTGTGAATTGTGTTCGGTCGGTGAGGAGGTTCGGCTTCATGGACGCTTGCTCTGCAATGTTGTAGCTCTGATGGTGCATCTGTCTGTAGTGTTTTGGGTTTCGGACTCTTAACTCAGCATCGCTGTAAGCGCAACATGTATCTCCTTTTTATTTACAAAAAAAAAAGGATTATGGTGGTTTACCCCATAAAAATTAGTAAATATAAATCACCATGGTGATGACTAAGAATTAACTTACCATGGAAAAGGTCAACCATATCTAGGCATATGGATACACAACTCTAAAATATTTAACTGAGTTATAATCATTAAAAACATTTTTTATATCTATAAAAATACTATTGATTAGACTCATAAGATGTCTATTGAATACTCCGCATTATAGAATGCCTAATACCCAATTCAAGCTAACCCAAAAAAATGATATATAACCAATTCGTTGCAAGAGAGTGAGTTATACATTTACCTATATCATTGTTGCGTAAAACTGTTATAGCAATATTTTCCACACTTTATGCAACATGCCTTGATGGCTTGCCATGTCCCTCTACAAACTCAAATTATCCCTCTTGCTCAAAGAAACCCCTAAAAAGCACATTTTTGTCGATGTACGCGACCTACCAGCACTACAACCTGCATATAGGCATGTTGCTCCACTACTACCAACGTACATCGGGTTTCATGCTCAAAATTAAAAATATTTTGGGTTTTCTTCTCAAGTAACAACCATTTTGATCCTTGGCCTTCCATATGCTGAAAAACGCTCCGATTAGACCCTCCACCTCCTTTGAGGATTATATATTGAGCCATTGTGGAGCATTTGAGGGAGGAGAAATTAGAGAGCAAGGAATCTATGGAGAAATTTTTCCCCATTGTCATTGCCTTGAGCCTACATCCCTTTATCCTTGTTGTTTGAACTCTTTTATGTTCATCTCCCAAGCTCTTCCACATCTTTTGAAGGAGGAACCCAATTACTCCTTGAACTTGTGAGCTTTCCATTGCATGGAGGATTGAAGTGGTGGATGCCTAGGTGGAGGAACTTAGTTTCTCGGTTCCGATGAGTTTCCTACAGAAGGTTGTCACTATGTACTTCTGTTCATTTCATTAATAGAAATACTCTTTTCTCGTCCAATACATGTTGCAAATGTTTATGTTATTTTCTTTGGGTATATTTGATGAATATGTTAATGGATTATGCTAGTTTATATGCTAAAAATTTATATCTATATTCCATATTGCTCGTATATATTTGTTGTTGAGGACAAGTTGTAGGTAAGGAGCATTGGATTGCAAGCTCAACGGTGATATTCTTCGAGCATTCAGTTGAGGCAAGAGTTTTCTCTTTTTGTTGTTGTCATTTCATATTTATATAGCATACTTGAGAATTGAGTTAATTTTTGGTGTCACTCTGTCTGTTGTGGTCTACCCCAAGACATAGGAAGTTTTTCTTCATAACAGAATTGGTGACCATACTGGGGAGCCTCTATTTGGGGTCTTTTTGGGCAATGTTTCCTTCTTATTGATCTTTGTTTTTCTGAGTTTCTATGTTGCTGGTGGTTTGATAGTCAATGCATTGATTTTAACTTGAGTTATTTGGCTTCACTCTTAATTTTTTTGAGTATTTTTCTCCACCCACGAAGGATGGTTGAGCCCTGCCTATGTACCCATGTGACTTGTCAGCGTCTTTCCCGCGTACATATGTTGTTGTTTGTTAAACAGTCGTGTACATCTCACTTTTAAGCACATATAATGAGTTAGATGTTTGTTGGGTGAATTACGAGTGTTGCTGAGTCTTCTAAGGTCTCTGTGCTATCTGTTGGTTTCCTTTATAGTGACTGGAAGCTCTCCTTTTGTTTGTTTTTAATTAAGTTAGTTTTTGTCATTTTTTCTCATTTGTAGCCTTTGGCTTGTTTGAGTCATTCTTCTTGGTGTATTGCTTGGTTGGTCTCTTTATACTAACTGTAATCTGAGAAGTTCATAGTTCAATATTGCATTTTCATTCATATATTTTGAAAATACAAAAATGCTTGCATGTTGCATTTTAATTCAGCACTTGCATTTTTATTAGGAGTTGCATTAGTCTTGCCATTATTAAGAAATATTGCATTTGCATTTGAAATTGAAAAAGACCATAGTTGCATTTTCATTTAGTGGCATACAAATTTCATTTGAAAAACAAGTCAAGAACTTAGCAATGTTTTTATGTATGATTCTTTCTTTCTGTTGAGTCACAACATCACTAGTTGCATGACCAGTCACCATATCCCCTTGAGTAAGCACAGCCAACTAAAATTAATGCGTAACTTAAAATTGATTAGAAACATTTTTATTTGATAGAGTACACAAACAAGTATAGGTTTTAGAGTCTTGGAATAGGATTGTGTGAGTAAACTTCTCCAAGACTATGAAACTAAATATTAGGTGTCTGTCCAGGGAGTGGCAAAACCCATGGTATAATTGTTGTTCTCAAGAAGCTCTCCTTACACACAAGCCAAGAACGAGGTGACGTGAAAGTTGGTTGTGGAGATAGCCCGCCAATACCTTCCTCACGTTGGAGATATATCTCAGTTTTATTCGTATTTGGGAGTTCTTGAAGCACCTAAGTGCTTCTTGAGCTTAGAGCTTAGCTACCCTACCCATATAGTGGATCTGACCTGCGACTGTTCGCCTAAGCATCAGTTATACGTGGTGACCATAGTTTCCTATCCTAGGTACCGCATAGGGTATTTGCAAGGGTTATTATGTGAGTGTTCTTAGTCAGATAGGGGTCAGAAAACACATAGCATTATGATTTGAAGTCTGAGGGCCCTTATAACTAATTATGTTACCTTCGGTTGTAGTAGTAGTGTCTCCGGCCTCTCCTGGGCGAGGCACATCTTCTATAGTGTCAGGAGGACCTTTAGCCACTCTCTTTGATTGTGTGCATCTTGGCTTAGATTGTATAGGAGTGTTCTCGTTGTCAGTTAGCTGGCCTTAGGGATCAATATTGGTTTTACGAATCTTTGGAGTCATCGTGGATCGATTTTCGGCCATTCGTTGTTCTCATCGCTTAGCGAGTTTACCACCTAGTGATCCTTTGCATCCTCGCCACACGAGGCGTAGAGATATTATTGGTGGTCCTTATTTATCTCATCGTGAGCTTACTATGAGCTCTACGTCCGATATTTCAGGGATCCCTTCGACCCCTCTATCGACAGGGGGTGGAAGAGTCTATGGGAGTCCTTTTTCTTCTGTCTCTTGGGTCCCTGGGTCTCCCGTGTTCACTAGTTCTCATATTGTTGGTTCATCCCATCCCATTAGAACAAATACTTTTGATAATTCTTGGTCGTCAGATGATGTCTCCACTTTTTCTTTACGATTATCGGATGGTGATGCTTCGTCGATTCCTAGAACCACTAATCCTTTCACATTTGACATGCCCCATCCTTCATCCAGTATCCCATTTTCCATACCGGTTTCTAGTAGTACCTTTGGTGTTGGGTTTGGGGGCATATCAACCCCATTTATTGCATATCAGTTTGGGAGTGGTCATATCCCTCCTTCTTCTCCTTTCGTTGGGGGATGGCTTCCCCCTTCATCAGCCCCCAATACCAGTTTTAATCCTTTTGTGGGTGGAAGTGGGCACGTAGGCGATGGTTCCACTTCATATATACCATCAGTTTGATTATCATCTATTGCAACAGTCCCTACGAACGCCTTTCTTATGGTGCATCCTCCTCCCAGTTCGTCCATCCCCTTAGATGGTAATGTATCGTTTAATGTAGGTCACCCTTCGGCTAGAGTTCCTCCGTTGGGGGGGGTATATGTCACCCCCTCTATCAAGGGGAAACATATACAATTATATGGGAAATTTTGGAAATATTTCTTTTCCTTCCCAAGGGGTCCCTTCCATGCAAATACCAATTCATCCTTATAAGAATAAATTTGGAGGAGGATACTATCCTACTGGCCAGGGTCATGGTCTTTACCAGAATCCACCATGGCCCATGGTCTCGAATCCCATGCCTACGGGCATGTATCCGTAGATTTTTTCTTTACCGGAAGCATGGCCTCAAGCTTCGCAACCAAGGCTCTCGTTCCTAGATACTTTGAACTTACCGGACTTATCTAGGCTTACGAATGATTTAGTGTGTCACGATCTGGTATGGCCACCAGTCCCCACTAAGCTTCCTTCAAGCATTCATAAGTTTGAAGGCAAAAAGGGTGAGGATCCAGGTGATCATGTTACTACTTTTCACCTTTGGTGCTCGTCGAATTCTTTAAACAATGATTCTATTCATTTGAGACTATTTCAATGCACCCTTATAGGGCCCACTGCAAAATGGTGCGTCGAGTTTCTCGGGGACATGTACTGAACTTTTAACGATTTGGCCTTAGTTTCTCTTAACCACTTCAGTTGTTGGTCCGCTATGACACAGGCACGGAAATCTTATCGACATTCCGTCAAGGAAAAGCCACGCATATTTATGACCATATTCATTAGTAGCGTCGATGAAAGAGGTTGAATAAAGCTAATATTACACCAAAGTTTTTGTTGGAGTGGTTCCTTAAGTCACTTTACCATATATCGCGAAGGATGTTTTGACGTCTGAAGTCACAACTAAGGAATGGGCCATCTTTAAAGCTCAGCAGTTAGAATTTATATACGCTCAGTCTGGGATTCTTTATGAGATCATAACTGACGCGTTGTGATCGAGCCATGAATCGAAACCAACTCCAGGACCTCATGCCGATGGCATAGTGGGTTTCAAAAGTTCCAAAGCTGTAGACCAGGTGACAAACCAGATGCATAATTTGTCTATTAACCAGTCTGCAACAAGACAAGCTACGACTTCATTCTCTCCCACCCAGCCATCCGATGTACACTCTGTGCAGTTGATGAACCCGAAGGGTAACCAACAACGCATAGGGAATAAGAAAAGGGGGAAGAACAACCATAAGGGTGGGAACAACAATAATAAGAAGGGAAATGTGAATAAGGAGAAGAATGACAATAATGTTGGTGGGGACAAGAAGTAGAAACGGGAAGTGAATTTTCCTTATAAGATTTTCTCATAGGATCAATCCAGTCACTTGTTCCCCAGGATGGATGAAGCCTCGAAGCTCATTGCACAAATCCCAGTTGTGTTAACGAATCCACTTCCTCATAACCAAAATATGACTTTGGGTGCTTCTACCACTGGAAATGGGTCTGTTGGAACTTCGAACCCTTTGTCCCATGGTGGTGGTCACAGATGCATTAATATGGTACAATCATAGGTGAATTTCACTACTCGTTCTTGTGATTATAATCCTCCACATCCCTCTATGAGGAAAGAGCCTCCTCCTCTAGAGATCCCCTTGTAGATTGATAATCTTGATCATATGCCACGTGTTCTGAAATGTCTCCTTAAACGCTCAGCTCACAATCCTAATGCTCGATCTACCCAAAACTATTCCATCGTTGAGCATATGGGCCAAATTATGTGTGCTATGTCATCCTTGGAGGTACTCCAAACGTGTCCTTCATAGAGGAATTCCTTGTTATCTGCCTTGGGAGCTCTTGATTATAGTGGCCCTAGTGTGATCAAGTTTGAGACCGCTGACGTGTATCCTCGCTTACCTTACCATGTGGATTTTCAAGTCCATGTGGAAAGTCTCGCTATGACTGTCAAATGTACTATCATTGACGAAGGTGCTTCTACGTCAGTGATGTCTTTATCTTATGGGAAGTCCCTTGGATCTCCTCCGTTATCCAATTCTATGACCATGTTGACTATGTTTGACGGACGTTCATTTAGAACGCATGGAATTATTCCCTCTCTCCAGGTCCAGTTGGTGGGGGGAGTCTATGTCTGTCGATGTCGAGGTGGTTGATGCACCCCTTGACTACAATATTTTACCAGGTAGGAATTGGATCTATGCTATGAAAGCGGTCGTGTCATCTGTATTCTGAGTGATCTTATTTCCTCATGAATGTAAGTGATTATTAACCAATTATCTTTTACTAGTTCCAATTCCACTGCATCACTAGGATCTATGGTCCCCAAGATTGAAAATTCTCAGCAGGAAACTAAGAATGTTGGCGTCGGGATGTACTCCTCTCTCATGGGAACCTTTAACTTTTCGGCACCAATTGCATTATTGATTCCATTTTCAATGATACTCCATCATCGTTGAGTCCAATTTCATTTCGCACTTCATATTTTGATGATCCATGGACTCTCCCTTCCATGACTGCATCGTGCGAAGTACATTCACAAATCGGAATGGCTATGCCACTGTTTGTAGCTAAAGTTGCTTATCAAGTTGTACAACAAGTCACTGCAGACCCCGATCTTTCCTCTTCACGGACGGAGGAGGAAGATCCACTCTACTGTCGGCTTGGGTGGTTAACTCATCTTGTTCGCATGATTTCCTCGATGATAGTTTACCTTCGGATGAATCCATTATCGTGTTAGTTTCTACTTGTTTAGAATATAACATTAAACAATCTATCATTGAAAGAAATACAAGCACAGCAAGAACACAATGAACACAATATTTCTCTTGGGGAAACCACAAGGGAGAAAACCCCGACAAAATCTTCCTCAATATAGAATTCACAAAGTACAAAAGTAAACCCCAAGACAAAATTAGCTACTCCTCCACTTGTGCGAACTTCTCTCTCTCTCATATGTGAACTTGTGTGAGTGAGATGAGTGAATACAAATGAGAGACTCCTCCTCTATTTATATTCTTCTGTTGAGGTGACTTTTCCCCAAGTGAGCCGACTTCACCTAACTGACTGGTTTGGCCTCTCACTTACATAATATAATAATATTTTATGGGTTCTTCTAGGCCGACCCAAGACCTAGTGTTTACATTGACTCTTTCAATGAATCTTACATTATTAATTACATCAATGACATCTCCCGAAGGAGGAATACAATAATATAATAGACAAGTACAAATAGAATATCTTTCATAGCTACATTTCTTTAACACTCCCTCTTAAATAGGAAGGTATTATGTGGGTAACATCAATAGCTGCACAACTGACTTGTGAATCTCTATATGTCGTAGGAATATTTTGGATCATCATATGTCTGGGGTATCATTTGTTGGAGCATCATCGTATGCTAGAATATCACCATCAGTAGCATCCTTTGTATCATCGTCAGCAACATCCTCTTCTGGAACATCCTCTGCTGGATCAACAACATCGCCAGCTGGAACATCCTCTGCTGGAAGATCCTCATCAGCAACATCATCAGCTGGAACATCTTCTGTTGGATCAGAAACATCGTCAGCTGGAACATCCTCTGCTGGATCAAAAAGATCGTCAGCTGGAACATCCTCATCAGCAACATCATCAGCTGGAACATCCTTTGTTGGATCAGCAACATCCTCTGCTGGAACATCCTCATCAGCAACATCATCAACTGGAACATCCTCTACTGGAACATCAACATCGTCATCTAGAAGATCCCCTACTGGAACATCCTCATAAACAACATCATCAGATGGAACATTATCAGTCAGCAAGTACTGATATTCCATCACCCTTGGACAAGCATCCATCCCTAAGCATAGGAACTCTATCAATCGGAAAGTACTGATCTTATGTCACCCCTAGATAGACATCCATCCCTAAGGATAGGAACTCTATCAGTCGACAAGTACTGATCTTTTGTCACCCATGCACATGCATCCATCCCTAAAGATAATAACTCTATCAATCGGCAAGTATTGATCTTCTGTCACCCTTAGACAAGCATCCATCCCTAAGTATAGGAACTCTATCAATCGCCAATGTCACCCCTGGATAGGCATCCATCCCTAAGGATAGGAACTCTATCATTCGAAAAGAACTGATCTTATGTCACCCCTGGATAGGCATCCATCCCTAAGGATAGGAACTCTATCAGTCGAAAAGTACTGATCTTCCGTCACCCATGGACAGGCATCCATCCCTAAGGATAGGAACTCTATCAGTCGGCAAGTACTGATCTTCTGTCACCCCTAGATAGGCATCCATCCCTAAGGATAGGAACTCTATTAGTCGGCAAGTACAAATCTTCCGTCACCCCTGGACAGGAATCCATCCCTAAGGATAGGAACTCTATCATTCGTCAAGTACTGATCTTCTACCACCCCTGGACAAGCATCCATCCCTAAGGATATGAACTCTATCAGTCGGCAAGTACTGATCTTTCGTCATCCTTTGACCGGGATTAGTTCCCTAGGAACTAGAACTCTCATTCTCTTTTTCGAGAGAGGTCCCTCTGGACCACACCAAGCTTGTCTCGAAATTATTCTAACTTTATGCGAGACAGAGGCTTAGTCAGAACATCAACAACTTGTTCCTTTGTATGAACATACTTGATCTTTACAGCTCTCTTCTGCACCATATCCCAGATATAGTGGAACTTTATCTCGATATGCTTCGATCTATCATGGAACACAGGATTCTCTGTCATCTTGATGCAACTCTGGTTGTCACGGAGTATATCCGTAGCATCAATCTCCACATCAAACAATCCTGCCAACATCTTGTGAAGCCACACTGCTTCGCTACAAGCTGAACAAGCTACTATATATTCAGCTTCTATTGTACTTAGTGCAACACATGGATGCATTCTAATGAGCCATGAGATCATACTTGATCCCAAACTAAAGCAACATCCTGAAGTGTTTTTCCTATCTTCGGCACTTCCATCCCAATCTGAGTTTGTGTACCCGTACAACCTAAAATCACTATCTGAAGCATATCTGAGTCCACAATCCAACGTACCCTTTAGGTACCTCATCACATGTTTTGTTGCAATCAAGTGAACATTCCTGGGCTCCACCATATACTGGCTCAATGTGTTCATAGCAAAACATATATCTAGTTGAGTATTGGTCAAGTACAACAATGACCCAATAATCTGTCTACACATGGTGACATCTACTATCTCTTATGAAGCATCATTCAGGAGCTTCAAGTTTGTCACCATCGGAGTAGTCATGGCCTTACAATCCATCATCCCAAATCTCTTCAGGATCTCAATTGTGTATTTTCCTTGACTGGGGAAAATATTATCTGGAAACTGCCATACTTCAAGACCTAGAAAGTAATACATCATACGAAGGTCTTTCATCTCAAATTTTGTTGCAATCATTTTCTTACATTCGATGATGGGTTTGTCTTCTCCTATCAGGAACAAATCATCTACATATAATAGTAGTATCATAGGTTCATCATTCATAATATTATAATAAAGATTAGAATTTGCTTTAGTCTTGGTAAATCCCAAACTCACCAGGAAGCTATCAATTCTTCCATACCATGCTTTGGGTGATTGCTTCAACCCGTACAATGCTTTCTTCAGTCTACATACATGTGACTTTCTATCTTCCATTTCAAATCCTTCTGGTTGCTTGATATATACTTATTCTTCTATCTTCCCATTCAGGAACGTCGTCTTTACATCCATATGATGTAACTTCCATTTCATCTTGGATTCCAAGGCAAGAATGGTTCTAATTGAAGTATATCTGGACACAGGAGCAAAGGTCTCCTTATAATCAATTCCTTCCTTCTGATATAACCCTCATGCTACAAATCTAATTGCTTTGTACTTTTCAATGCTTCCGTCTACTGAGTGTTTTTTTTTGAAGATCCACTTTGATGAAATGAATTACTTATCCTTTGGTCTTGGTACCACATCCCGAACATCATTCTTGATGATGGGCCGGTATTCTTCATTCATAGCATCCAGTCATTCCTTCTTCTTCACTGCATCTTCAAAACATGTCGGTTCCTCTTCAACAAGGTTAAACATCAAGGCTACATAACTGGAGTATGGCCTTGGTCTCTTGCTCTCTCTGCTAGTTCCTTCAGGGGCACCATACCTTCCTGCATCTTGAATTAATTCGCGTGCCTAGGTTGGTCTTCTCTTTCGATAAATATCCTCATGAGGTGTCTCCTCAGGTCTCTGAGGTTCTTCCATGTCATGATCCTCTAGAATAGGTTCTTATTCAATATTTCTTTCTAGTACTCTGTTTGTTTCTGTAACTCTAGGAGCTTCATGCTCCTCTTCATCCTCATGATTCTTCTTGGATTTGATGAAAGTTGTGTCTTCATCAAATGTAACATCCCGGCTGAGATCAATCTAGTGGAATACTGGGATGTAGATACGGTGAGCCTTTGATTGCTCACTATAGCCCACAAATATTCCCTTCTTTCCTGAAGGTTCCAAATTCGATCTCTTCTCTTTTGGAATGTGAATAAATACAGGACATCCAAATATTTTTAGATGGCTAACTTCAGGCTTCATACTAGTAAACATCTCTTCTGGGGTCTTGTTTCCAAGAGCACTATGAGAGATTATGTTCTATACATATATTGCGGTTCTGGCTGATTCTTCCCATAGATGCATGGGTAAGTCTTGATCATGAATCATGGCCTCCACTGCTTCTATGATAGTTATGTTCTTCCTTTCAACTACACCATTCTGTTGTGGATTATAGGGAATAGTAAGCTCCCTCTTAATCCCTATTTGTTTACAGAAATCTTTAAAATCCCCTGAAGTGTATTCTCCTCCATTATCTATCCTTAGAATCTTTATCTTCTTTTCAGAGAGGTTTTTTACAAGATCCTTGAAATTTTTAAACTTTTCAAATACTTCATTCTTATTCTTTGGGAAATAAATCCATGTTTTGTGGGAGTAATCATCAATAAAAGAAGCATAGTAAACATACCCACTTAGTGAGGTGGTGGACATAGGTCCACAAATATCTGAGTGAATAATATCCAAAATACCTTTCGCTTTGTTGTCGCTGCTTGGAAATGGATTCTTCGTACTCTTCCCTTGAGCACATCCTTTGCATACTCCTTCATGATCAACCTCGATTTTCGGTAGTCCAGTCACCACCTTACTTACTATTGGTAAGGATTTGTAGTGTACATGATCTAGTATCCTATGCCATAGCTCACAAGGGCTCATGGTACTGGCCATCAATGTTGTATCTACATGACCCTTCAATTTGTAAAGTCCTCCTTCTTCTACTCCAATGACTAATTCATCATTGATAGTCTTCCCCTTTGGTCACATAAGAACTTCACCATCTATAAATGCAATTCAAAGACCTTTCTTATCTAATTCTGAAATAGATAGAAGGTTCTTCTTTAAACCCGATACATAAAGTACATCCTTCATGTTCATGGACTTTCCAAAGTCCAATTTGTAAGATGCTTCTCCCATTCCTTTGATGGGGTATTGATAATCATCTCCAATCTTTACCCTGCGTGGAGAATCCTTATGAATGAGATGTGAGAGGGATTCTTTGTATTCAGTCATGTGTTTTGAAGCTCCACTATCTACTAGCCAAGTATCACTTCCATGAGATACTGAACCAGTGAGGGCTAATATTAGAACATATTCTGCGTTGGAGTCTTCATCTTCTCTTTTTTTGACTTCTTCATCATACTCACTATCTTCTGCTGCATGAGCATGAAATCTCTTCTTCTTCTTCTTATGATGTCCAGATTTGTTTGGAAAATTTCTTGCAATGTGTCCTGTTTTGTGACAGGAGTAACATTCAACTGAAGATAGGTCTTTCTTGAACTTCTTTTTCTTCTGAGGTCTTCTTGGAGAATCCTCTCGGGAACGTACATTGTTCTTCCTTTTCCTTCCAAATTTGGCATGAGTCGCCGAAGCTTTATCTTCATTGTCGTTTAGTTTCTCCTCTCTCACTTCTATTCTTTCTTCCTCTTTCACACACTCTTCCCATAGTTGTCTGAACTGGATCAATTTATTTCTAGTACAAATGCCACGAAAAAATAGTTCCCAATCTCTGGGGAGACCATTCAGAGTGGTCATCACAACTTCAACATCCTCTACCATGTATCCAATAGATTCCAGTTGTTCTTTTATCTGGGACACTCTAGAGAAGTATGAGTGCAAGGACTCAGACTTCAATATCTTCACTCCCTTGAGTTGATTTCTCAAGGTCATCTTCCTATTAATGTTCTTCCCTTCAAATAGGTTGGTCAGGGCATCGAACATCTCTTTTGGGGTCTTCTTGGAAGACACTTGGGGGATCAAGTGATATTTTATGGAATCAACAATGATCCTCTTTTCCTTGACCATATTCTTCTTATGGCTTGCTTTGGCTTCATCTCCCTCTGGTTCTGTAAGTCCTTCCTTTATAAAGTCTTCTAGGTCATGTTCTTCAAGAATGAGCATGACTCTATACTTCCATGCCCTAAAGCTCTCAGTTCCCTCAAGCTTCTCATCAAGCTTGGTATTGCTTGTCATCTTGATATAATGAGTACTTCAAATGGAAATATAATAGATTTGAGTCTTACCAGAAAAGTTGTCCTTCTGAAAACTGCTTCTTCTTGACCTATGGTTTGTCAAAGAAACCCTAATTTTCCTACTTCATGATTTTGGAAAATTGAATGGATGAGAAAATTATCCTCCTCAAGGCAATTTGAGCAAAGTACTCCTTCTCCCAACTCTGTGAGCAGATGATCCAAAAACTTGATGCCCTAATTCTCCCAAGTTGTAGTGGGGGACCCAAAAATGAAAATTCTCAGAATTGAAATTTGCTTAGACAGAAAGATGCGACCTAGTGAGGCGAATTAGATGCATTATATTTTTCAGTTGATCTATTGAGGGAGATCCCGGAACAAGAAGCCCTAGATTGTGCAGTTACAGAGGCTACACAATGTTTTCTTTCAGGCCTGCTCTGATACCATGTTAGTTTATACTTGTTTAGCATATAACATTAAACAATATATCAATGAAAGAAATACAAGCACAACAAGAACACAATGAACACAATATTTCTCTCGGGGAAACCACAAGGGAGAAAACCCCGGCAAAATATTCCTCAATATAGAATTCACAAAGTACAAAAGTAAACCCCAAGACAAAATCAGCTACTCCTCCACTTGTGCGAACTTTTCTCTCTCCCCTATGCTAACTTGTGTGAGTGAGATGAGTGAATACAAATGAGAGACTCCTCTATTTATATTCTTCCATTGAGGTGACTTTTCCCTAACTGGGCCGACTTCACCTGACTGACTGGGCCGACCTCTCAATTACATAATAGAATAATATTTTCTTGGTTCTTCTAGGCTGACACAAGACCTAGGGTTTACATTGACTCTTTCAATGACTCTTACATTATTAATTACATCAATGACATCTCCTGAAGGATGAATACAATAATATAATAGACAAGTACAAATAGAATATATTCTGGATTTACATTTATTTAACATATCGAGTCCATGAATAGTCCCCATAGGCCTTCGGAAGACCTTCATCATAGATATTATTTCCTCCCTGAGATTGAAAGGATTGAGCAAGACGAGTTTCAATCAACTCTAAGCAATAAATTTCGTCACCCCATGGTCCCTTTGGATACGCATGGTATAAATGTTGAAGGGAACACGGAAAATATCTCTCCTACCATTCCGATCAACATTTATCAAACACCTAGAAAAGTGGAAAATGTATATATCGGTGCAGACTTCTCCCCTGAAGAAGTTCAGATCTACACTGATTTATTTAAAGAATTCTGGGATGTTTTTTCCTAGCCTTATGAAGAGATGTTAGGTATAGACCTGAGTATTGTTGAACATCAAATAAAAACTTATCCTAACGCTAAACCTGTTCGGCAACGCCTGTGGGCGGTGAATCCTAGGAAGGCACCCGCTATTAAGGCCTAGGTAGAGAAGCTCCTTAAAGGTGGCTTCATCTATTCGGTCCCTTTAACCGAATGGGTATCCAACCTCGTTCACGTGGATAAAAAGTAAGGAACCATCCGAGTGTGCACAGATTTTAGGGATCTAAATAAATCATGTCCAAAAGATAACTTTCCCAGTCCTTTCATTGATCATATTTTGGATGTGTGTGCGGGAAATGAGATTTTCTCGTTTATGGATGATTTTTTGGGATATAATCAGATCCAAATCAATCCCGAGGACCAACATAAGACTGTATTTATTTTTCCCTGGGGTACTTTCGCATACCGAAAATTTCCCCTCGACCTTAAAAATAGTGGAGCAACCTTGCAACGGGCTATGACCTTTGCATTTCATGATCTTAAATGTATTTTGGAGGCTTATCTTGACGATCTTGCTGCTCACTCTCGCAAGAGAGTGGATCATCAAGACCACCTCCATCTTGTATTCGAAATATTTCGACGCTATAAGATCCGGTTAAACCCTCATAAGTGCATCTTTTGCATGAGAACGGGTCTCCTTTTGGGATTCATCGTTTCAAAGGACGGGATTAGAGTCGACCCCTTAAAGGTTGAGGAAATACTTCGGTTGCCTCCCCGTGCACGATTACTCAACTTCAGATTCTATAGGGGAAAGCTAATTTTGTATGTCGCTTTGTAGTAAACTTTTCCTTCCTTTCTAAGGGTTTCATACACCTTTTGAAGAAGTTTGTTCCGTTTATATGGGATGAGCGAGCCCAAGTATCCTTTGACGCTCTTAAGAAATCCCTAGTATTAGCGCCTTTGCTGCCTCCTCTTGACTACCATAGAGATTTTTTGCTTTATATCTCCGAGTCCCAGGAGACGGTTGGCATGGTCTTGGTTTAGGAATATGACGAGCTCCAAGAGCACGTTATCTATTATCTTAGTCGAAATCTAGTATACATTGAACTCAGGTATACTCACATGGAAAAATTGGCACTCGCGACTGTTCATGCAATTCAACGGTTGCGCCACTACATTTTACTTTGGAAGACCATTGTCATGGCCTATATCAGTCCATTTCAATTCGTCTTGACATGACATATGATTGGTGGGGAATATAATAAATGGATTGTGATCTTACAAGAATTCGACCTTGATTTTGTCTCGACGAAATCCAAAAATTATTTGGTCTTTGCGGAGTTAATGTCAGATTTCCCTAGGCTTGATGAGGACACATTTCATGATAACTCATTCATGGATGAGAATATCTTTCTTATCTCTTCTTCGGACCACTGGTATGGAGACATCATCATGTGTCTCCGGACCCTGAAGTTACCTCCACATATTTCAAGGGATGAATGATGATGGATTCGTCATCAAGCTAAGAACTACCTTATCATCAGTGACACCTTGTATCACCGAGGGGTGGATTCCATTTTGCATCGTTGTTTAACTCACAAAGAAGTGGAGGATGTGCTTAATGAATGCCATGGTGGGGTGTGTGGTGGTCACATATCCGAACTTGCTACAGCTCAGAATATTCTGTGAGTTGGTTAATGTGTTAGAGAATTCTTCCTACGGATAGTTAAACCCTCTCATAGACTAAACTAAGTTCCTAAATGTTCAATCTTTGACATAAACAAAACAAATAGACACTAAAATCCTCCTAGATCTAGTTCATACAACAATTTGCAAGCTATGGAAAGGAAAAGCATGTAGATGATGTACCTTGCTTTGATGGTTACCCTTGATACCTTTATGTTACTCCAGCTCCAGCCTTTGATCACAAGCTCGTGGACCTGTTTGCAAAAAGAAGACAACACCTTCTCCAAAGAAATATGCATATAAACAAAGATCTAACTATGCAATTAGAGACAATTTCATACATTCATCATGAAAGCATGAAAGCATGAAAGTGGGAGGAATAGGCTAAGTTATATTAATGGAAAGCCATGAAGACATGTACATCAAAGTGAATTATACTTGATATTGTTGCAGCATGATCATCCTCCAAGCTCTCCTTTGCTACCTCTGCAATACTTCTAAGATCATAGGTTTTATGCCTCCAAAGTTCTCCCCTTAGATCATGGATGGCCTCCTTCTTATAAGATTTGGGAGGCCAACCACTAGGAGAAAATGATGGATCTAGGTGAGTAAAAGATGGATCAAGGAGATGAATCAGACCAAGGAAGAAGGGTGAGATGAGATTCGAAGGGAATCCCTATCCCATAAAAATCTCCTCGGGATTCAAGATCCAAAACCCAAGGAAAAAGGTTGTTTCAGGGATTTTCGCGCCCCCATAGATGTGCAAAGTGCGAAAATGTTGTATTTTCGCGCCCTGCACCACTAGCAAGGCGTAAAAATGCCTCTAAGGTGGACTTGGTGAAGTGGCATTAGACTCTCAAAAGTTGGATTTGTATCCAAGTAGGACTAGGGAGGGGATCAACATGATGAGGATGGGGTCTCAACACTCCTAGGAGGTATAAACATTGTGTTTTTCATGGTGGTGTGGCATGAAGGTTCGCAACGGTGTACATAGTGACAATTTGAGGTATAACAATTACTATTGGCCATCTATCTTTAAGGACCGTGTTAACGCGGTCAAGAGATGTAACCCTTGCTAGGTTTTTTCTAGAAATATGTGCTTGCGTCCTGCCCCTTTACATCCATTCATCACCGTCGATCCCTTCACCGAGTGGGGGGTGGATTCCATGGATTGCAACCTAGCCTCAGATGGGGGGCATCACCATATCATTGTGGTTGTAGATTACTTTACTAAGTGGGAAGAGTCCATGTTGATTGTCAAATCCGATGGTGCGACTACAACCCAATTTGTGTTCAATCATATTATCACTCGGTTTGGGATCCTGAAGGAGATTGTCACTAACCATGGCATTCACTTCCAAAATAAAATGATGGCGTAATTGGCATTAAAGTTGGGGTTTAAACAATATAATTCATCGTCTTACTATCCCCAGGCGAATGGCCAAGTAGAGGCGGTCAATAAGTCTCTTAAGGCCATTTTATAGAAATCCGTCAGACAAAGCAAGTCTAACTAGCATATTGTGTTATATCCTGCTTTGTGGGAATATCGAACCACAATTAAGACTTCCACCGGTTTCTTACCTTTCCAATTAGTTCATGGTGTGGAACCTATTCTTTCGGTTGAATGCGAGATCCCTTCGTTGAAGCTAGCTATTAAGTTCCTTCCTGACACTACGGACTTAGAACAATGATCAATCCACCTCAAGAAACTTGATGAGAAGGGTCAAGATGTTGTTGTGGCCACAGAAGCTAATAAACGTCTTGTTAAGGCTCAATATGATAGGTCTGTCCATCCCCAACAGTATGTTGAGGGTGACTTGGTCCTCTTGTATGACCAAGCTAAGGAACCGCTGGGGGCAGGAAATTTCAATCCAATGTTGCATGGTCCTTACATAGTGAGGCATGTCCTAGAGAAAAGAGATTATGAGTTAGAAGAATACAAAGGGAATGTGTCAAACGATCCTAGAAATGGGCTCTACCTTAAGCGGTACTATGCTTGAGTCTCCAGCTTAGGTTAGTACCCTGTATATTATTGTATAGTTTTGTACATAGTTTAGTGTTTCTTTTGGTATCTCGGGTTTTCTTATACTCTTCCTTTTGGTTGGAAGATGTCAACGGATTATTCGGCGTTCTTAGGATTCGCAGATTGTGCCAATCATCATACGCAGAACTTAGCTTTTGTCGCTTGGGTCATTTATTCACCCGAGGGTCAACTTGTGTCTTTAGGAGATGTATGTCTCAGGCCATCGTCGAACAATTTGGCCAAGTACAGTGCCATCATTTCTTAGGATTCACAGATGGTGCTAGTCATCATACGCAAAATTTAGATTTTATCACTTGGATCATTTATTCACCCGAGGGTCAACTTGTGTCTTCATGAGGTGTATATCTCGGGCCATCGTCGAACAATGTGGCCGAGTACAGTGTCGTCATTGAGCTACTACGCGATGCCATTTCTAATGGTATTCACTCTTTAGAGGTCTGCCTAGATTCATAATTGGTCATTTCACAATTGAATGGTTGGTATCATGTTAGATATCCTACACTACTAAGAAGATTCTTATGGGTAATACTGTTGGAGCAACATTTTAATTTTATCACATACATTCATATACCTAGATGTTCTAATCAAGTCGTCGATGCATATGAAAACTATATTTTAGATTGGCATTTGTCTCATAACTAAGTAAAGGAATCAACCATACATTCATTCATTCATACATTTATACACAAATAATAGTAGAGCCAAGAACCATAAGTTTTTCATTATCATAAATAAGTCCAAAATGTGGTGTCATAGTACAAAAATTGAGCTCATAGCTCTCAAAATATACACGACTAGTACATAACATAACCACAACATCTAAGCCTGAGGTGTAGGATGTGTGTCATGATAGTATTCTATGGTGTTTTCTAGACGTCGGAAAAGCTGCACCCATGGATGGGGTACTCCTACTACGTGTCTCTGCATGTCCTCAGGGAGATCCTCTATCTGAACCATCGGTACTCTATGAGTCAACTGGGCTAGGTTTCCCTGTACATTCTGCAATGTACGATCGACATCTCCGCCAGATAACTCCTCTCCTTGGCCTATGCATTGGTGTCATGGGTATACATCAGGTCATTGTGGACCTATGTCTGCGAAAAACATTTTAGCATTAATACTTGATACCACACCAAAAATATTTGTTGCTTTCATTAAAGTCAAAAAATCCAAAAAAAATAAATAATTAAAAAATCAAAACAATGCTTACCAATCCCACCAAACATAGACCCCGATGGTAACAACATGTCCCTGTCACCACAAAATTCTATCCCCTCATAGGGATAGTCATCTATGGCGATCACCTGTCATTGCAACTAGTGGAAGAAATCATCATTGTATGGAGAGGGCACTCTGCCACCTCCCACTCCAGTGGGCCTGGGATGGTTCTTGTAGACTATGAGGAGGGACCTCCAATTTTGGGATAAGGCCTGGAACCCTCTCGAAGAAGAAACTGCACAATATGCTTGCAAACCCAAAAATTTTGGCCCTTCCAAGCTTGCATTCAGTACTTTGGCGCTTCATAGTTGCCAGCAGTGATGTACACCAGTCATACATAGTAGGTCTCATACACTCTACCGCATAGAACATAACGGGTCTCGAAGCCTGGTGGACTGAAGCCAAACCCGATATCCTATCGAGCACTAGTATGGTAATCTTCAAGCTTGGGCTCATGATGGTCGTGATAGGGACTTGAATTCCCACCTTTTGAGTGTCAGGAAGGCAGTAAGTAGCAATGTAATCCTCTATAGTCATTGCCCCTCCTATGCAACGAGCCCTACGATTGACTATCTCACCTCAATGGGATAATCATGTAATGAAGTAGATGTCTTCAACCTCAATCTTTAGAGGCTTCCCGTCCAAGTTGAAATACTTGGTGTCTAGATCCCAATAGTCTATAAGCATATGAAGCAACCTTGGTTGTGCCCTTAGGTTTCCAATGTTCCAAAAATTGTAAATACCACACCTTTGGAGAGTTTGTTGGGAATCCAAATCACCTTGCACTTGATGATCAATGGCATCATGCTCCCTCTCCCCATTCTATCACCATCCTACCAAAATAATGGAGAAATTTGAGTTAGTTCTCTTAAAAAACAACCCTCACGGCTATGTACACGAGCAGTAGTTATCACAGTCACACATATACGCAGGCAGTATTTTCTTTTCCCACGTGGACCTACCCTTGTACGCGGCCCAATGATCTACCGCCCACGTACAACGAGTTCTATAAGTTTTGGACTTGAAGACTCAAAAATGAACCACTAAAATTTAAAATTTGACCAATGAAATTGAAGAGCATGGTGAGGTAACTTACTTGGTCCAGGCGGCTCGTGATTTCATCTCTCGTAGCTCCCGGAATCACTGATTGAAGGAAGAGGGAAAAATGGCTCCAAATGCACTATTGTGGTAAAAAAAATGAACTTGTATGGTAAAAATACCTATTTTTACTATTTGTAGAATTTTTTTACCCATTTATATATTTGTGACCCTTTCTTTTAATATTTTATGGGCCTAATGGACTAATTCTATGGTGTAAGGTACTTTTTGAAACAGTTTCTTTGGATGGTTATCAATTCCATCCTTTTTTAACATGATCCGCGCCTTCGACAGGTATATATCATCCCTGTCATATAGATTAGGATTACACTCTGCATGCATTGTTGCATTGACATATGACTATGATTCATAAACCTTAGATGAAATCCTACTTTTTATCGACACAAAACCTTCCAGCTGCTTCTAGAAGTGTTGTTATTTAAGCGGTAAAGCCTTCCCGACCATGGGTACCTTAGTTAGAACCTATTTTTTGATTTGGTTCCCATGCTGCAATTCCTCTTTAGGTCTGGGAGTCTCTTGTAGTCCCGTCATGACTTTGTGTAGAAACCACATGTTTCTTCTTATCTTATATTATGGTTATCACACATAGGGACTCCCGATTATGTCAAGTTGTAATAGCATATCATTGACTTGCTTGCCTATTTTAGCCCGGTGTCGGCTCCCGCTTCAGTTTTATAAGCCAAAATTGCCTAAGCACTTCTCAGTCTTAGACAAGAATAGATAATTAACGGTATCCTTTGCAGCTTGATTACCCTTTGACCCTGGGAACATCCTCCCGAGTGTCCTTATCCTGCACGTGTTTCCTTGCATTGAGCATATGTATGTTCCACTGCATGGAACTAGTTTTCTTGACTGTGACACTCATTCCCTCATACTTGTATTATAAGCACTCTTTTATTCCTTTTCAGGATTTCATAATATAAAAAAAGACCCAAAAAATTAAAAAAACATAAAAATTCGAACGGGAAAATGTCATTATCTTCTATTGGCAGCAATCATGTCTCCTTTGAATAGAGCAAAAATATTGATTCCATTCATAAACGATTTGGTTTTAGTATGGCCTTAGGAAGTTGAACTTGTTACTCAGAGATTACTCCTATGACTAGTTAAGCTTCCAGTCCCTATGGAGATTCTGTCTATGCTGCCTGAGTCTCCATCTGTCTCATGCTCTTTTTCAAAGGAAGTCTATAAACCTGAGTCGACCATTCCTCAGATCTCTTGAATTTGCATGTCGGCCATCCTTGTATAAGTACATTTCAATCACATGACACTTTTTTTCCTACCGAGCACCTTGGTCCTACTTTCAGCATTGGTAGGTGACCTTGAACTCAACAGATGACACCTCATGATTGGTTGTTGACTGAGTGGTTTCCCTTGTGTTCAATAGCAAGACCTTTATTCACACATCGGGATTTGTGTTGTGTCTTGGATTCCATTAGACCTCATTAGGGATTCCCTTGCTTCTGTCAATAGTATTCGTCATTGGCTATTATTCAAAGGGTCTCTTATGTGCACTACTTGAATCTGATACATGCGAGAGAAGCACTTGGTTCTTGGTCCATGTTCAACCTGTACGTCCAAGTTATTGTAAATATTTCAGCCTAACTGTGTACCTCATGTTGGTTGATGGGATATTCCTTAATTCCCTACTTCCAACAGATCTCATTCCATCGACTTACGATCATGTATTATGGAATTGGGATCTAGAGTCAGATGAGTACCTTTAGACTTGCAGTCATCAATGGAAGGTTCTCTCGTCATCGACAGTTGGGAATTCATTAATGTCCCCTGATCAATGGATTCTGCAAGTGTTCGACCTCAGCACCCTTATTCACACTTGTTGAATGTACTCGGTGCCTTGACACCCATTTTCATCATTGGTGGGTAGTCCCGCGTCTGTTAACGGTATACCTTAATGATCGGTAATCATATGATGTTTCATCATGTTCAACTCCAACCTATATTCACGTGATGGTACATGCACCATTGACAGTTTTTGTAGAAGACCTCAGGATACAGTGGCATTATACTATATATCTATGTGACTTCATTTCTCATGGCATAGCAGTTTGTACCCCAGGTTGTACCAGATGTCTTCAGTTCAGTTGGAGACTGGACCTCACTGTATATGGGACACGGTTGTGACCACTTATGACATATGTATATGATGTATTGCATATTCATGTCCATTGTATAAAACTTCCATGTACTTCAAAGTTACTGATATTTATACAAAGTCAACATTGTAATATTTTGATGACTGGCTAGTTCTTCAGGCTGCTACTGCTGCACTGAAAAACTAAAACTGTTGCTACTGTTGGACTGAAAAACCTTCAAAATCCTGCAAAAAACTCTCAATTTTGGAGATAGACTTCTACTGAGCACTACTTTAGGGAAATAGTCACTTTTATATGAATCCTTCACACCTGGCTAGACTTCAAGGATTTCTCCAATGTATTCAATGCAATGGCACCAGGATTTGTTGTGGAAATCCAGAGGATTCTGGTGCACTACTGAAAGCAGTTGCTCAACCTATTCTCTCTGAGCTCTGATACCATGTGAAATTATGGATCATGGAATATCATAGAACTGAGAATACCTTGCAGTGAAAGAATGAGCAGAAAAGATGAATTACAGTTAAAATTGCAGTGAAAAGAACAGTAAAATTAATCATGCATTGGAAATCAGATGGAAACATAAATATGTGTTATGATCCATTAATAGTATAGTCAACAGATATATTACAATGGAGAGAAGTTGATTATCCTAGGAGAATTTGAATCCATGTCAGTCTGGCATAGGAATTGTCACCACTGGAGTGCTCTAGAAGTCCCAAACTCAAGTCAACTCAACCAAAACTTAGTTAACTACGACCATTATCAGTTAACTGACCAAGGAGGGTGCATTAGTGAGTTCTGCATGCAAATTAGGTGAAAAGGGCACATTAGATCACAATCAGTGGTGATTGGAGCTAAATCCCTCAGTAGAGTTCAGGGACTCAGGTGGACAAAACTAGAACATAGAGTTAGCTCCTAAAATGTAGGGAACTGACTCTAGTGGGCCTAAAATCATGCATGTGGGGCGCATTAGGTGGGTAATGGGTCCTAGATGACATTCGCGCCACTAGGGGGGAAATAAAATCATCAACTACTAGGAAAAGGTAAATAATGTTGAGAAGGACAAGGATGGAATATTAATTATCCTAACAACCAGTTCTATTGTGAGGAAATCTAAATGCAATGCTAAAGAGAAAGGCTCGGATCTCCAAATGACTTGGTGAGGGTCACTAACATAGATACAAATTAATTATTACAAATTTTCCTAATATCTATTCATAATTTTTTAAGAGTTTGAAGCTTGGGGAAGGAAGAAGTGGATTACCTCTTGAAGTGTGGTTGTCCGATGAGATTTTGATCCTTGCTTGTTGTTCTTGATGCTCCTTGAATAACGTGCACACAATCAACCACATATCATTCTCATTCCACAAAATAGGTACTATTAAATGCATTGAAATTTATATATTATTCATTACCACAATAACAACAAGTTGAATTGGATCGGGGTTGGCAGGTGCGGGGGGAGTAATTTTTTACTCCAAGGGGAACAACCAGAAGGAGTTTGCCTAGAGCATAGGAAGAAAAACCAATAACGGGGCAGAGTGGCTTGGTCTCATCAAAGGGTTGGAGATTGCTATCAAGCTAGGCATAACGAAGCTTACGGTCTTAGGAGACTCCCTTATCATTATCAAAGAAGCTAGAGGTATAGTTGGCAAAAGAAAGGAACCCGCCTTAAAAATGCATCATCTCGTACTCTACTTCAGCAAAGAGTTTCATGAACTTACATTTCTGCATATTTTGCGAGAACTAAACGGTCAAGCTGACGAAATGGAAAATATTGGAGTCAGGCTCTCCTATGGTGTTCTAAGTTGCAACAATGAGGCCTTGGAAAACTCTTGGATCCCCAAGGCTAAGGTTAGTCTTAAGGGCTTGGGATCATGCCCAAATCTATTGGCACTATATGTCTCATTGGGCGCATTGCTATAGAGGGACAAATTTTTAAATTTGTGGGAATTCTCCCTTGGAGCTTCGATGACTCTACCATCCCTCGTTAATTGCCCTTGCACGCTCGAATTTAATGCATTTAGACAGCTCGCCAGTTGGTCGGCATGCGAGCTGGGTGTTGGTGTATATCTTTGTTTCTGGATGCTTCCGAGTCCTCATTCCGTCAGCTTCAGAGCTCTGCAGGTGCTTGTTGCTTCGAGTGTTGGCTTCAGAGATCTACAAGTGTTGTCCGTTGCTTTGATTTTCGGTGTAGGCAGGAGTATGGAATGACATGGTGTCGGGTGTCCTCAGGGGCGAGGTGATATGTGTTTTCATGGTGCTGGGATTACTCAGGGAAGGGACGAAGTGGCTCAGAAATGTGGAAGGTGCTTCAAGGTGGGGAGAGGCCCTAATGGAAGTTGTAGTCAAGGTTGGCAAATGGAGGAAATCGGGGGAGACTCGACAGAGGCTGAGAGTAACCCTAGGTTCGGTCCTTGTTGCAGACACGTCGGGGTTGGGAATACGCAGGGGCGGACTGGGAATCGCAGCATCTCAAAGTTCGAAGTGGAATTCTTGGACAGATTGCAGGAGCTCGAGGTGCAAGCCAGGATGATTCCAAGTGAGAACCTGGAGCATAAGAAAATACTAACTCGCCTTTACAATCTAGCATATGCTACTCATTCCGAGACAAAAGCTCAGTACCAGAGCATTGCTGAGAAAGTCGAACACCTGGAAGAGACCCTGGGTCTAGCTTACCCCCATAAGGTTCGCAAGCACAAAGTTTATGGAAAATATTTGGAAGACATCAACAGGAAGATGGAAAAATTGCAGAAGTTCATGGCAAAAGAGGGAAATTTCGTGGACCTCAGCACAGAGAAGAATGGGGCAGCAATTTCCGTCGGTGTTGCCATGGATTTTGGTCTACAGTAATGGATTAGTCGGTTCTGGTCTCGGGTTGGGCCTCTCTAGCTCTGTTATGTTTTTTATGCTTTTTATTAGTATGTTTAAGGTTTATGGAACTCTTAGAATAGGCATCGGCTGCAATTTTCGTAACCTAGAAAGTTTGAAACTCCAGTTTTGTATAAGGAAGAATCATTTCAATGTTTTATTTATGCATACTTCTCCTAGGGCAGTTCATAAGATGTTACAGTTATCATAGGACAGGAAGATACAATGATAGTTATCAGTTAGAACATGATGAACTTGGGGTGATGGATGTCTTCCTTTCATGGGAGCAATCTGATCAATCTTTGTTATGTATTTTCTCTCTTTTTTTATAATCAAAGCTCGCTAGTCGTTTCTGTTAAAAAAAACAACAAGTTGAATTGGGGGAAAACTAAATTCATTTGTATTGAATCAAGAGGAAATGCAATACTTACAACCTTGTCACTTGTAGTGTCATCCTCCTCAAGTATCTAGACTCTCTCTCCTTCACCCTTAGCCTTTGATCACCAAATCCTTTGATGAATGAAGACTTATTATATTCCTTCAACGTTATGGCATATTCTCACTCTCCAAATGATCCTCCCAAGTCTCTGCCCCAAATGCTTATTTTATAGCTTTGGATTTGGGTGAAAAAGGTAAGAATATCAATGTGGGATGACAATCCCAATTAATTGATTTTTGTATACTTTTAAGTTTCGCTTTGTCTCCATAGTTAAGCTTTTCATGTATAATTAATATTTTCACACATTGAATACACATTTTCATGTATTTTCATCCACTTTAAGTTTGTGGTGAATTTTCTTAACTCGTAATTATCAACTTAATGACTACAATTGCCTCTTTTAGGGCCTCTTAAGTAACCATTCGCACCTTTCTTTGAGGAAAGTGGTGATCGGGCCATTAATAGTGTTTCTCTTTAGTGCTTTAGCTCAATCTTCATGCTAAGGTCGGACTTAGTATACGATTACGACCCGTTTCCTACTAAGTTGCCCTTAGTTGGATTTCAAGTGATCCTCTAAAGAATGAACAAGTCAGTTGCTCATAATTCAAGATCAGAAGTCCATTCAGGCCATTCTGCCCCTTTTTTATGTTTTTTGCATGTTCACACCCCCTTGGAGGAATTGTAATAAATGATGTAGCATTATGACCTTATGTGAAAGTCTTGGCCTTCTTAGGACTTAGTCATCAAATGTTACACCTAAAATCCTACCACCATGAGATTCAGTGTATACACCCCTGAAGTTTCATTGGCTAAGTCATTCACCTGGAAGGGATATCATTGCACTTATGCTAGGTTTTGAGAGGTCGTCGCAGGTTGCACTCATGCAACCTGTGACGTTGCATCTTGCTCTATTGCAGGGTGCGACGAAGTGAGTTAATGGACAAAAATAGGTCATTCGACCTCATTCTCGAAGCCTGCTGACTTGTATCCTTATCCCTGACCTCTTGGGGGAGCTGGCACTCGGTTCCTAACCTCTTGGAAGGATCCCCTATCTCTCTCCTACCATATCTCAACTTACCCTATCCATACCCTATCCACTTAGTCCTATATAAGTGAATCTCTACCCCTCTCCAAAGGGAGGAAGTCTATAGTGTCTACATGCTGGTGAAATCACATTGGAGAGATCTCTAACTCGTCCATTGAGAGACTCACACTTCCTTGGAAGGATGGAAATTGGCTTGGATGGAGAAGGAATACTACGTTAAGCCTTGGTTGTAGTCTATTCTTATCTATGTACTTTCCTGATTTACAGTAATATAAACGCTTTCCACCAATATTGTTTATGTGTGATGATATTGTGTAGTTTACTTGCTTAACTGTTTACTTAGATCTCTTATTGTATAGATGCTCTTTACTCGTTTGTGTTGTTCTATGTGTCTTGACAGGTCTTGCAGCTGAGATCTGACGACCGCGGGACATGGAGCAGCATCCAGGAGAAAGGATTACGAAGTTAAGGTAAGACATCTAGTCACTTGATCCTTAATCAGATCTAGGGAAGTAGTTTGTAGTCTGTATTATTTATTCTAGACTCACTTTGAGCTAGGGAGATCTGGCTCGCATCCGCTCGAGTGGATTGTTCGTCAAAAAAATCTGGCGACCATACTGGGGAAATAACATTGCTTTGTAGTTGTCAATTTGAATGTCGTTTTTAAGTTGATTTCTCGCCAAGCCATTTTGTTTTGTCATTTCCTTCTTGGGTTGATTTCACCATCAGATCTTCACTTTGAAGAGTCTGATTAGCTTCCTTTGAGTTTGTACTTCTCATTTGCAGACCTTTTTTATGCTCATTACCTGGAGAATTGGTTCCCTTTCGAACTCAGATCTTGCCTATTGCACCTGGTCAGTGTACCCAGAGCGACACTGTGTTGTTCTTGATCTCTGTTCTTTGCTTGTTAGTCTGTCGTCGCAGCCCTTCCATTGGTCTACTGCAACATCGTCGGACTTCCCGCACTGGTGAACTGCGACGTCGCACTGTGTACAAGCATAGAGTGTGTCGATCTGCCATTTTTTCCATACAGGCACCCTTTCTCCATTTATGTTTTGAGTTTGGTTTGTGTGTAGACTCCCTCTGTACTGTATGATCCAGTCAGAGATCCCTTTTTGCTTTGTGTGATTGAGTTGTTTGGTTTTGTTTGGAGTTGTTTTGGGTTTCGTCTTGGACAAGCCTGAGATTTGGTAGTGGTGGACACTCTTGTCTCCCCCACCTGCATCCACTCACCCTTGCATTCCCTCCTCCCCTTTCCAGATCTGGTCATTTTATTGGATCGGTTTCCAGACCTCACTTGCATTCATTTTGTGAGTTTTGCTTGCTTTAGTGTTGCTTGTTACTGATTGATTTTGAGTGTTTGTGCGTACTTTCATTCTATTGAGTGCTCATCTCTTCTTGAGATTTTATGAGTTATTAGAGTGCTGCGAGTAATCTTTTCAGTTCAGTGTTTATGTTTAAAAGCATTGTTGTTGTCAAATTGTTATTTTGATATATCCATTGAAAAATCGAAAGTACTTTATTTCCGTCATTTTTCAAGCTCATTTGAAGAATTGCACATGCACTGGAATGCTTCATTCATAAATCTTTTGGAAAAATTGAAAGAAAATTACATTATTTGTGTTTTTCATGAATTATGAGTTTCTCATTTTCTTGAAAAATTCGAATAGATATCAGGTTTTGCAAAGTAGTTCCATGCTTTGGAAATTGCATTGTATCTTTTGGTTTTTATGCTTTTAGACCATCATAGTGAAAGTGAAAAGTTTGCATGCTTTACTTATAAACTCTCTCTTTTCATCACTTAGCATCATTTTCGTTTTGAAAAATATAAAAGAAAAAGAAAACATGTTTTGATTTGGTTTAGTAGTGTTGTGTCTTTTATGTTTCGCTGAAAAGGAAAAAGAATACTTCATAGTCATTCTTTGGTAGATTTGCGATTGTCTTGCATTGCATTGCTTTGGTAAAATTGTTGGAAATAAAAAGAAAATTTCTCCTTCCCATACATAGAGTTCATTGAAAGAAAAGCGTATTTTTTGCATTTAGTTAGGGCTTGCATTATGTTTATGATTATGTACTCACCTCATGCATTCACCTAACCGTCCAGATAAAATTAACGGTATAACTAGGGTAAAATTTTTAGTAACTTGTGTGTAAGTTAGAGACGTGTTCCGACGTCGTTAAGCATGGCAGTTGTCGTTATTTTCCAATGCTGTATCCCGGGGGTATTATAGTCTTCCACGTACTTATCGGTATATCGAGCTCCTTCACGTACCCACCAAGTCACCTTTAGTACTTGGCGTATATCGAAGGGTGTATCACGTACTCGGTAGTATATCGGAAGGTCTCTTGCCGAACGGTTGTGCATTAGACAACACCACTATGGATTTGAGCTCCCACGCACCTTGTGTATATCGGGAGACACCCTTAGGATTCTTGAAACCAACTGAGTCAACCTTTTGGCCATCTTGGCGGAGCAATACACCGAGAATAGCACTCGGGGAGATACTACGCACGTACCGTCTAGGTAATCGGGTATTCAAGCAAGGGCATGGTCCCAATCCTCCTTGTTGCGTTTTACTGTTGGACCCTGCGGTATATCGCGATTTGCGAAGCCTTGACAATCTTGTGAGGTTCCAGATCGTTGAATCCACTCTTATCACGTAAGTTTGCTTGTGGCCTTAGTTTGTGAAGGGTTTTGTCTAGTCTGCTTTTCTTTCGTTTAGCTTGCCTTAGGAGAAACTTTTTGTTTCAATCACTCTGGCTGAATTTCCTTGGAGAAGGTCTCGCAAGATTCAGAATTTGCCACCCGAATATCCCCTTAACCAGGAGGTAATTTCAAGGGTAAGGATGGATCCACAAGCTAGGGTCGGGTCACATGAAGTGGAAAACCCCACTTTGAATATTGGAGGAAATTTTTTTCCTCGTACTCCTCCAGATTCACCGGCTTCTCATCCCTCACAGGGTGAAGAAGCACAAATCCCCACTTCACAAGAATTATCTCCCGTTGCGTCGGGGGAGCCTGGATCGTTGGAATGGATAAATCAACCCCAGGACGACCCTACAGCAGCTGTTGGTCCTTCATCAGCTTATTGGACAACTTATACAGGCCACCCAGTGGCCCATTTGCCGTTGCACCCCCACCCAGTTGAGCTAGTCCCAACGACCGCTTAGCACCTTATCGTGAGCAATTGGCTCATTTACGTGGTATGGGTGAGGAGTTTCAAAGTCAGAACTTTCAACTAAGGTTCGACGACCGACCACCCCCAAGTCGTGTTTTATCTTTCGAGTTACCAGAATCATCCGTGCAACACGTGACCACTGCTGAAACTGGTCAACCATCCATTCATGCACATGCATCTCCTAGTCAGGAGACCAGTTCGGTACCTCCCACAACCCAACCTGCTCCTCCCCCACCCCAAACTTCATGGGGAGGATACTCGTTACCCCCTACCTTCTTTATAGGTAGTGGTAATCCTACGGTGAATAATCAACAGCCAGCGTTGGGTAAACCTTTACCTAGTGGTCAGCAAGTTGTTATTGGGGGAAACCCCTGTCTCTTAACCATAATACTGCAGCAGGAGTTCCCATCGGGCCTTCCGTTGGAAATTCCTTACCTCCTGGACCTTCCACTTCGGGACTATCCCATGTCGGGGGGCCATCCAATGTAATTCAACCTCCATCGAGTCAAGCGTATCCAGGTCATCTTAACCCTGTGCCGGGTCAAATTAATCCCGGAAACGCACTCTACGGGGTACCCTACCCCGATAATCCTTACACTCTATGGGGACAGCAAATTTTTTTACAACATGGACCCCCACTTACAGTCCCTCCACCCTCGTTTGGTCCACCCCCACCTCCCATTGGAGGCGGTGGGCTGCCACATAACTTTGGAGGAGGTGGACCTCTACCTTCTGGCGGAGGACCATCCCACTTCAATCATCATGGCCCACCCTCCCTGGTGGAGGTGGTGGAGGACCAGCCCCCCCTCCCGGTGGAGGTGGGGGAGAACCATCTCATCTCGGTGGTGGCGGAGGAGCACCACCCCCTCCCGGTGGTGGTGGTGGAGGACCTTCTCATCCTGGTGGTGGTGGTGGTGGACCACCACCCTACTATGGTGAAGGTGGAGGAGGAGGCTCTTACCCTTCTGGCGGTGGAGGTGGCCCACCACCCCCTCCTGGCGGAGGTGGTGGAGGCTCGTCCTATTCCGGTGGTGTTAGTGGACCGCCACCTCCTCTCGACGGAGGCGGTGGCGACCCATCCTACCCTGGCGGTGGTGGCGTACCCCCACCATTTGGAGGTGGCCCACCCCCTCCTAATGGCGGATGCGGGCCCCCACCTTATGGTAATGGGCCACCTTATTACGGTTATGGACCACCTTACTATGGCGGCAGACCTACATTTGGTCTGGGCGACCAGTACCCCTATGGCCAGTTTCCTCCTGGAACACCTTATGGTCAGTCGATACAAGGTCGCACAGGTCCTTATACGCCTTATCCGTACTATCAGTACTCGTGGCCTAATCCGCAGCTGCCCTTTTCGGCTACTTTGGATCTACCTGACCTGTCTCGTTTAACTAACGACCCCATCTACCATGGAACTAATTGGCCACCCATTCCGATAAAACTTCCGTCAGATATTCCAAAATTTGATGGTAAGCCAGGTGAGGATCCTAAAAACCACGTGATGACTTACCACTTATGGTGTTCATCCAACTCCCTGATGGACGACTCGATCCGTCTTCGGTTATTCCAACGGACTCTCACTGGTTCGGCTACCAAGTGGTATATTGAACTACCACCTCATTATTTTCCTGATTTTGGTTCTCTTGCTATGAACTTTTTGACTCATTTCTAACTGCCTATACAGTATGAAACCGATACAGAGCTTTTAACCTCGCTCCGTTAAAATATCGCTACTCATATCTTAGATCATATACATGAGTGGCGGAGGAGACGACGTCTCATTAAGGCTCCTATTCCAGATCAACTCCTAGCAGACTGGTTTACAAAGTCCCTCATACCTACCATAGCATGATATGTTGCCATGGGAGGTGTTGTCACTGAGGAACAAGCTATCGCTCGTGCCCATCTGCTAGACTTAGTCTATGCTCAATCTGGCACATTGTTTGATATTCTTCCCGACGCACCCTGCAACACTTATGACCCCACGAAACCACCCAAGGGACCCCAAGCCGATGGCATTATTGGATCCCTTCACACCCAGCCTTCTTCTCAGACTGTTGGTTCGTCGAACCCCCAGGGTTCTTCCCCATCACCAACACAGGCTGGTCACGGCACCACCAAATCATCCACTCCCACTATCACTGAAGAAGTGAATTTTGTTTCATCAGTTTCACCTCAAAAGTCTGGTGGTAAGAAGAAGAACAAGGGGAAACCTAAGAAATCTTCCACCCATCAGGAACAAAAGAGCACCCCTGATGATACCAAATTGAAAAGGAAGTTGAAGTATCATTGCCTACTGTGTGGTGATGATCACTTTTCTAAGGAGTTCCCCCATAGAGACGAAGTTCAAAAGTTTCTCAAGGGAAAACCCACACCCGCAGTTCTCAACGATCCCTTCCCTGCTCAAAATCAGCAGTCGATTGCTCACATTTCTTCTTCCCAAGGAGAAGCATCCACCACTGCACATGTTCTCATGGTATGTAATGAGACTATCAACTTGAACACCCATTCTCGTTCGTATGACTCCGTTCCAGCCAAAGAACCTGTTGGAAGCAATACTGAAAAAGCTTCCACTTCGATGCCCGATATCACCATACCAGCTGCTCCTCTCACCATAGAGAAGCCTTCTCTCGAGTTAGTGTTGCGTCCACCCAAGAGCACGATTAGAAAATCAGTTCTCAATCCTAATGCTCGGGCTGCTCAAAACTACAACATTGTAGAGGACCTAGCACAAGCTACTTGTGCTATGGTGACGCTCGAGGTCTTGCAAAACTGTCCCAATCAGTGCAAGACTCTCCTCGCTGCCATCGATGCAGTTGACCCGGATTCATCGAACACCATTATGTTCCGGCTAGAATACTTCAAACTGATGCTCTCCCATCAGCTGGCATTTCAAGTCGCCACAAACATTGCTGGGAAGATAATCCATCATACCATTTTGGACGAAGGATCCTCCACGTCAGTCATGTCGATCGCATGTTGGAGAGCCATTGGCTCTCCCTAGTTGAACCGTTCTCCTACCACTTTGAGAGCCTTCGATGGACGTGGCTTTCAACCTCATGGGTTGTTACAAGCCTTACCAGTCGAGCTGGGGGTCAAGACCGCAACCCTTAACGTGGAAGTGGTCACTGCCCCATTAGATTATAACATTCTGCTTGGTCGTAATTGGTTTTACGCCATGACTGCGGTCGCATCATCTGTCTTCTGCATAGTACAATTCCCCCATCAAGGCCGAATTGTCACAGTTGACCAACTGGATTTCTGCACACCTGACACCACTACTCATCCTGGCCATAACGTTCCTTCGATTGGACAATCTTCGCAAAAGTATGAGAGTGTGGGGGTAGGCCTCCTTAAGGATTCATCCCTTATGGGCATTTTTCCTACTTCGGATCCCCCAAATCATGTTGCCACGGTGAACATGATCTCCTCGCAAACTTCATCTACCCCTAACTCCACTGATTCATGGCTTGTACCTGATGAAGCCACCGCACACCTGATTGGAGACATCGTGCCTCTATCACCCGCTGAACTCATGTACGAGGATATCCAATCAGCGCCAGAGGACCACTTAGCTGTGGCCTCCACTTATTGTTCTCTACAACGAACATCATCCGATCCTCTGCTACGGACTTTTCATTTTGACGAGTCCATTATGGAAATCATGAGCGCAGATAATCCTCCGTGGGAAGACCTCCATCATCGTTCGTCTTCTTTTCCAGTATTGGATGCTGTGGAGAACAACATTCACACCATCATAACACTCGATATCTACTCCGGGTCTCAGTCAACGATACTTACGTGTCAAATGGACTCCAAAGGCAACTTAGCCAACATCGAACCCACCACCTCGATAGACATTTCGGTTACCCCTGTTGTAGTGGAACACATTCATTTGGGCCAGAAGTGTTCCCCTGAAGAAGTCATTGCTTGTACGACCTTATTCAAGCGATTCCGAGACATTTTCGCTTGGACCTACGAGGAGATGCCTGGGATAGATCCCTCCATTGTTTTACTCAATATTAAAACCTATCCCGACATCAAACCTGTCCGCCAAAAGCTGCGAATGGTACACCCTCGGAAGACTGCGGCAATCAAGGCAAAGATTGAGAAACTTTTGAAGGTCGGCTTCATCTATCCTGTCCCATTGACAGAATGGGTCTCAAACGTCGTCCCTGTTACTAAAAAACAGGGTACCATTCGTGTCTTTGTCGACTATCGGGATCTCAACAAAGCTTGTCCCAAGGACAACTACCCGACTCCCTTTATTGACCAGATTATCGACAATTGTGCTGGAAGTGTCATTTTTTCATTCATGGATGGCTTTTCCGGATACAACCAAATCAAGATCCACCCCGCCGACCAACACAAGACTGCATTCATCTGCCCTTGGGGAACGTTTGTGTATCGTAAACTTCCATATGGTCTTAAAAACGCTGGTGCCACATTCTAGTGGGCCATGTCGTACGCCTTCCACGATGTGAAGGAATTTGTGGAGCCTTACTTGGATGACCTCCCTGCCCACTCGAAGTAGCGTGAGTTCCACTTAGATCATCTGACGGCCGTTTTTCTCAGATGTAGACGGTACAATATCCGTCTAAATCCTCATAAGTGTATTTTTTGTGTCGAGTCTGGATGCCTCTTATGGTTCATTGTCTCGAAGGATGGGATCCGCATTGATCCCTTGAAGGTGGAAGCCATCATCGCTCTTCCACCTCCAACTGACATTACGGAACTTCAGAGTCTGCAAGGACGTGCGACTTATTTAAGGCATTTTGTTTGTAATTTCGTACAAAAGACACAGGGTTATATGATATTGATAAAAAAAGAAGTCCCGTTCATTTGGGATGATCAAGCTCAACAATATTTCGAAAGTTTGAAACATGCAATCACGCATGCCCCTGTGATCGAACCGCCGAATTACTATCGATATTACATTCTATATCTCGCCGCTTCCGACACCACTATCGCCATGGTTTTGGTACAGGAAGACATGTGATATACTATGCCAACAAAGGTCTCATTGACACTGAAACTCACTATTCACATGTTGAGAAGCTCGCTCTCGCGACAGTCATTGTCGTGCAGAAGTTTCGTCATTACATTTTGCTCCGCACCACCACTATCATCGCTAATTCGAACCCCATGTACCACGTTTTGACTCGTCAGGTGCTTGGGGGCAAGTATTCACGCTGGATCGTGATACTGCAAGAATTCGATCTTCTTTTCGAAAAATCCAAGTCTAAAAAGTCTTTGGTGTTTGTTGAGCTCATCTGCGACCTCCCCCATACTGATACAAAATCTGATCCCAATGACTCGTTTCCAGATGAGTCATTGTTTCTTATCAGTACATCTAATCTATGGTATGGAGATATCACATTGTATATTCAAACCCAACACTTCAGCCCTGAATTGTCTCGTGACGACCATCGTCCAATACGCCACCATGCAAAGTATTATCTGATTATCAGTGATACTTTGTACCATCGTGGCATCGATTCTATCCTTCGACATTTTCTGACTCATGATGAGGTTGAACGCGTTCTGAATGACTGTCACGCTGGGGCATGTGGCTGTCACCTCTCTAGGATGGCTATAGCCCAGAAGATTTTGCACGCAGGATATTACTGGTTGTCTATCTTCAAAGATTGTATCGAGGCCGTAAAAAAATGTCCTCCATGTCAACATTTTCATACGAAAAAGTGCACCCATACTGCCCCGTTACACCCGGTTATTGCCGTTGGCCCCTTCGCTAAATGGGGCATCGATTTCATGCATTGTAAGCCTACCTCGGCCGGGGGGCATAGTTACGTCATTGTAGCTATGGACTACTTTACAAAGTGGGTCGAGGCAATGCCTACATACACAAACGACGACAAGACCGCCGCACTCTTCATGTTCAACCATGTAATAGCGTGGTTTGGAGTTCCTCAAGCGATAGTTACTGACCATGGTTCTCACTTTATGAACCATATGGTTAATGAGTTGAGCGATAGATTGGGTTTTCACCATGAAAACGCAACACCGTACTACCCACAGTCAAACGGACAGGTCGAGGCCATTAACAAGGTCTTGAAAACTATGGTTCAACGTATGGTAGGTATGCACAAGGCCAATTGGCATAACATGCTCTTATCTGCACTTTGAGCTTATAGAACCTTCGTTAAAACCGCCACCGGATTTACTCCTTTCCAACTAGTGTATGGATTAGAGGCGGTCCTTCCCATTGAGTGCGAAATTCCGTCTCTCAAGATCGCCATCGAACTTCTCCCAAACACTACTGCCGAGGAAGAACGCTTCCTCTACCTAGCTAAGCTCGACAAGACTCGCCGAGATGCCTCTCTTTCCAACATAGCTCATAAGAAACACATCAAAGCGCAGTACGACAAGTCGGTAGAACCTCGCACCTACAGCGAGGGAGATTTGGTCCTCACATATGACCAGAAGCATGATAAGCTAGGGGTAGGAAAGTTTGAGTCCATGTGGCATGGACCTTACGTAGTAAAACACGTCCTAGAGAAGGGAGCTTATGAGCTTGAAGACTACGACGGGATATCTTTGGGAGAGCCCCGCAATGGGCTCTACCTAAAGAGGTACTATTCCTGAGTCTTTCATGCATGAGTACTTTTGTACATACTGTACATGGCGTGTGTGTGTTTTTTGTGTGGTGTGACGCTTGGATTTCTTGCGTGTTTAGGTCTTGTTTCGTTTCTTATACCGTGTTCTGTCTGCGTGTGCAGATGGCAATGTGTTATGGATTCGCGGACGGCGTTAGTCGACATACCCGCAACCTTGCCTCGACAGCCTGGGTACTCTATTCACCTACCGGTGAGCTCATCAGCTCAGGGTGAATGTGTCTAGGTTTCGCAACCAACAATGCTGCAGAATATCAGGCAGTCATTGGAACCCTAACTGACGCCATTTCTTTGGGTATGGACCATGTTGTCATCCACCTGGATTCTCAACTAGTGGTCTCTCATCTTAACCGAGTCTACGCCATCCGCGATCCTACCTTACTATGTCTCTATCGATGAGTCTGTCTTCTGGAAAGGTCCTTCGAATCCATTCAGTACCTGCACATTCCACGAGACGCGAACACAGTTGCCAATTCTATGGCCAACTTCATCTTAGATTGGTACATTCCACACACATAAGCATATATCATGAACTGTTAAAAGTAGACATAACATGTAAATAACTCATTTTATATAAGCAAACACATAACAAGACCACACCATTCATCCATTTTAAAACACATAATGTATAAACCGCCGGAATGTCTGTATATATATATATATATATCATCATAAAAAGGTAGTGTTGGTACAAAATCTAAAGCACAATGGCTTTCAGTGGGTCTCTACAAAATCTGAAGCCTCATAGCTTTCAGTAAGTACAAAAAATCTGAGGCCTCCAAGCTCTCAGTACATACATAGTAACAACACAAGGCCTATCGCCTGGCCCATACAACCCTATGTGGTCTAACAGCTCTAGCCTGCTGAGTGTGGAAATAGTCGACTGCTCTCGCGACTCTGCGAAGCAGTGCGTTGAAGCGCGCAGTAGCTCCAACCATGTACACCTGCATGGGTCGCGGCACCTCATCCACCGTCGGCTCAGGAACGTCTAACGTCAACCCACTCAAGTTGGTGTAGACTCCATCCATCTCTGCAATAGAAACATGTACGGCAGGACCCACGACTGCTCCCTCTCCTCTCTCTCTCCTTGTAAGAAGAGAGACCCCCACTGGTTGTACGGGTCCCACATCTGCACACACATGTTGTTAACTTGTCAGCACTATAACAAAAAAATTATAAAAAACACAAAACTTAAAAGTGCAAGGGTTTTTTGTTCTTACCTAGGTCTCCCCATGCTGCTCCCCTGGGCAACGGCAAGTCGGGATCATCTCTAAAGTCCATACCATTGTACGGTAAGTCCTCTACCATCAGTAACTGACCCTCTAGCCAGCTAAAAACTCAATGCCATATGAGATGATGGGACCCCCACCATGACGGGACATCACCGCCGTCCATCTAGCCATGTGTGGATCCCTAGGATCCCTGTCATCTAGTGGTACCTGAGGGCGCAAGAGGGGAACCCGCTCCAAGAGGAACAAGATCACTATCGAACCGAAGCCAAACTGTTTGAGCTCTCCCCACCGACACTTGGTCAGCTAAGCTCGCATGTTTGCGAGGAGTCCCTCGCACCAGTTGTAGATCTTCAGAGACATGCAGTCCTCTGCGTATAACATCTGCGATCTGGTGGCTAAGTGAGGAGCTTGGCTCCCTGCCATCCTTGTAATGGTGAAAAGTATGGCGCGTAATGGACGTTCCCGCACATCTTTTATGGGAATCTTCCCACTAGAAGCATGGGTGTTGGGAATACAGTGTTGCAGGATCATGTCACCCACACTCCGATCACTCCCATGTGATCCAGTAAGAAGCACATTGTCCCCTCTTCGGGACAATCCGGTCAGGAAGTAGATGTCCTCGACATCTATGGTATGCACGTGCTCACCGATCACGAAATATTGCTAGGCCGCATCCCAGCATCGGAATATATGTGTCAGTAGTGGGATTTGGGCCCTCATGCCCTGGATCTCGAAGAACTTGAGGAGCCCATAGTTCCTCAGTGCTTCCACGCATCGTGGATCATTTGCAGCCTGTTCATCATCTAACTCATGCTCCCATTCACGCCACTCCAAAACCATTATGGCTGCTGGCAACCTGCCAAAAGGAGATTATAGACATTGTTAACACTTACTTCAACCACCAAAAGTTATTTTTTTGGGCATAGTTTGTGTTTGGGGTTGGACGTTTCCGTCGTTGCACCCCATTATTGCTAACAGTGCGATGTCGTCGCAGTCCGTCCATGCGACCTTTGTGATGACTCAGTCTCATCGCAGTTTCCGAAAGGGCAGACTACGACGAGCCGAGGATGCAATGGCCCTTCACAAACCAAGCTAAAACCAAAAAAATGAACAAAATTCAAAAATGTAAACCACTACAATTATGCTGGATGAAGTTTAGGGTTACCTGCTCCGGACGTTGGGTGAAATGGCTGCTCGTAGCTCCCGGAATTGACAAGTGAAGTTTTGGCTACAAATGGCACTTCTCTTCCCAATTTGGCAAATGAAACAATGGTAACTCTATTTGGCCCATTTTTATATTTATAGATCACATGGAATATTCTTTTTTCAAATATTTGATGCCTTTAGGACATTTGCTATAGTTCGGATCGATTATTATCATATCTGAACGCTTGGTTGACTATTTGACCTAGTTTTCGAGTGTGCAGGAATCATTAAGTGTCGTTTCAATCCATTTTCACATTGGAACGGTCAGCTCAGGTATGAACAGCCCTTATGTGTTTTTGTCGTTATTTTCCATTCATTAGATTGTAATTATTTATGATGATGAGCTTACTCTTTGTTCTTTCTCGTGCTCTTTAAACCATGAGAATAAGTTACCGAGTTACAATTTATCACTTTTCCGGGCTCGTTAAACTCCTACGGAAAAGGAACCCCCCCAGAGTCTATCTTTAAACTCTTTTCAGGCTCTCAAAATACTAAAAGATTGCCAAGCGAACTTGTCGCTTTCACGCTTGTTAAAGAATTTGAATGGTCGTCTTCCTGGTGATAGTTTACCCCTTTTTCGGACCAAGGGGCACTACTTACAAAAAAGGTATACTCTAGCCAATCATGACTGGAAGAGTCCTCTCCCGCGTTGTTTTACCTTTTTTCGGGCGATGAGGCTAACTTTACGAAAAATGATCGTTGGAGTCTTCTTTAGTTCTTTTCAGACTCTCTAAACATGAAATGACGACCGATTTTACCTTCTATGGACTCGTTAAACTCTCACATTGAAGGGCCCGCCATGGGACAAACCCCTCCTATCCCAGGTTCGGAAAATATTTGGGATTTGACTCATTTATGAGATGAGCTATACTGAGCATCTGGTTACCCTCATCAAGCTCGTAAAAAACACATGAGGCACTCATCATTCATGATGGGGAAAAAGGAAAGGTTTTATGTTACACCCTTATTAGTGGCAGTATCTAGTCATTTCTTGAACATGGCACTCATTTGCATTTGCATACTGTACTTGGATCATCCGTTTGTCCTCGAGTTTCACCTATTTCCTGAGTCTTGTTACTCCTTTGATTCATTCAAAGAACGCTTCCATCATCAGTTGCATTAGGAGTTGGTACCATAACTCGTCAAGTCAATACTGCCAAGGCATGCCATGCCCATGTTCAAGAATACTCTCACTACTCGTCATCTGCAATCAGTAAACCTTCCATCATGTCGGTCTACTCTGATTCAGTCTTGCATGTCACTGTACCATCCGATCTGCTCTACACATCCTTTGTCGTGTTTCATGTCGATGATGGGGGATTCATCATGGTCCTCCTTCGACGGATTCATCCTTATCGACTTCAGCTCATCATCCGAGGATTGAATCTAGAAACCAACCAAGAACCTTGGCCCTGCATGCCTCAATGGCAGGTTACCTCGCTTTCGACATGAGTTTACATCATTGACTCTTGATTGAAAGATTTCATCTCGCGTTCGACTTCAACTCATTTATTCACGCTTGATGATATGTATTGTGATACCTTAGGGATCATTGACATTAATGGTGATTTCCCTCGCACTTGTTAACGGTATACATCAATGACCGGTAATCAAGTGGTTTCTACCATGTTCGACGTTAAGACATTTGTAATCACGTGGATAGATTCGTATCATTGCGGGTTCAACTTGGAAGACCCTGGGGAGTCATGTTTTACCCAGGTTGCGATGGAGTTTGTATTCATTCATGTCACATGGATCCACATTTGTATTGGTCGTGGTTGTGTTATCATCTCATCATGGATCTACGCTTGTGTCTAGTAGCCATGATTGTGTTCAGTCGGTCATTACTACCATGGATCTACAATGTATTGGTCGGCAGCCATGTTGTATGTCATATGAGACAGTGTACTTAGAGTCAGTTGTACCGCAGCAGTTTCCTTCGTCCGTCAAGCCATTGCCATTCTATATGTCAAAGCATTTCACCTGTCCAATATTTCAACAGCTTCATGCTTTGGGGGGCATTCTGTTACACCTAAAATCCTACCATCATGAGATTCAATGTATACACCCCTAAAGTTTCATTAGCTAAGTCATTCACCTGGAAGGGGTATCATTGCACTTATGCTAGGTTTTGAGAGGTCGTCGCAGGCTGCACTCATGCAACCTGCGACGTCGCATCTTGCTCTATTGCAGGGTGCGACGAAGTCAGTTAATGGACAAAAATAGGTCCTTTGAGCTCATTCTCAAAGCCTGCTAACTTGTATCCTTATCCCTGACCTCTTGGGGGAGCTAGCACTCGGTTCCTAACCTCTTGGAAGGATCCCCTATCTCTCTCCTACCATATCTCAACTTACCCTATCCATACCCTATCCACTTAGTCCTATATAAGTGAAGCTCTAGCCCTCTCCAAAGGGAGGAAGTCTATAGTGTCTACATGATGGTGAAATCACATTGGAGAGATCTTTAACTCATCCATTGAGAGACTCACACTTCCTTGGAAGGATGGAAATTGGATTGGATGGAGAAGGACTACTACGTTAAGCCTTGGTTGTAGTCTATTCTTATCTATGTACTTTCCTGATTTACAGTAATATAAACGCTTTCCACCAATATTGTTTATGTGTGATGATATTGTGTAGTTTACTTGCTTAACTGTTTACTTAGATCTCTTATTGTAATATTGTATAGATGCTCTTTACTCGTTTGCGTTGTTCTATGTGTCTTGACAAGTCTTGCAGCTGAGATCTGACGACCGCGGGACGTGGAGCAGCATCCAAGAGAAAGGATTGCGAAGTTAAGGTAACACATCTAGTCACTTGATCCTTAATCAGATCTAGGGAAGTAGTTTGTAGTTTGTATTATTTGTTCTAGACTCACTTTGAGCTAGGGAGATCCAGCTCGCGTCCGCTCGAGTGGATTGTCCGTCAAACATCAAACTAATCACCCTAGAGTGTTTTTTCCTTGTTAATTATGCGACGCTTTTTAACAACACATAATTTTTAGTTTTTCACTCAAACCCTCCAAATATGGGGTGGTTAAGTTGATGATTATTCCCTAGGAGGGTTATTAAATCCTATATTCTATGTATATTACCATTCTAGTGATAATCCCAAAGTCTTGTGAACATGCATTAAGTCCCCCCTAGGATTTTTTAATTTTTTAGTTTTTTAATAAAAATCATCGATAAGGTGTATTTTAATTGTAAAATTTCAAAAGGTCATAAAAGTAGGTCTAGGGGGGGGAATTAGTCATGGGGGTGCTCAATTTTTAACCTAGATCCCCCACTTAACCCCTAAACCCACTTTTGAGATTCAAACTGTTGGAACATTTAAAAACCCACTCATACTTAGAATATATTTTATTAGTCATCTAGATTAATTTTCCGAGGTGTAGATTATGTAGTTGGCCTAGTTTTGTCTTTTATGCCTCCATATTCCATCCTAAGTCACTAAAACGAATTTGGATAGATTATGGATAATATTTCCTGAGATTCTATCTTATTTTATTCTATTCCTAGATTAGAAAGGCTCCTTCCTACTTTAGATAGCTTTATCCTGCTTTTTCTGCTTTCTAGTGGATAAGGTAAAGCTAGTTTGACTAGGAAAATGTCTCCACTTGGACAATTGGACCTCCACCTCTTTATTCTCTCCAAAATCTTTCATCACAATCTATTTTCATCACTCATTAGCTTCCATACCATACTTATCCAATTCGTGAGCCTTTAGACTGATTTGGAAGGTGCTTTTGCTACCTAAGGGGTTTTTTAGCTTTTAGTAAGTCTTCCTTTTTGTGCTTTAAAACTTTCATTTGAGGCATTCTATTTTCTCTCTTGAAGATGTATTATATATTGTATGCATATTGATGAATAATACAAGAGATGATATTTCCATCAATTGATTTCTCTCTTATGGTCCTATTTCAGTATTTATTCTTATTCTTGCATATCTTTGAATAATTCCTGTGAGGACTTCTTTGCTTCAAGATCCTTGGCTATTAGAATTCTTTAATGGTATTAAACCTATATATAATTATCACATGGTATCAGATATCAAGGATCTATCAAAGCCTTGGGATCTCTTGACTAAATTAGTCTTCCAGTATAAGTTGCAGAGAGTTTGTTTTGTTGGTATTGAAGATCAAATGCCAGAAATTTATTGTTGAAGAAGAACTCAGATATTTCCATCTCTCATCATTGTTTTCCTCTTACACTTCAGATATTGAGGATCATTTGATGTCCAATGGTATCCAAGAAGGTGCTCTATAGTTATTTGGAATTTAGTATACATTCGAGGTTGTTGGTTGTGCCTTCACTTCCTCTGTCCATGCTCCTACCAGTTCCTACATGATTGCCAGCACGTTTTTCAAGAAGTTGGAGACATCTCTCAGTTCTCTCATATGTCTTCTGATTCGAATCATCAACCAGTTGTTGCAGCTCATACACGCTCATAACCTCTACTTGGGTTGATTTTTGGTGCGTTATTGGATGCTATAGAGGAAAAATTACAATTTGGAGTGACTGGATTTTCTCTCTCTGTCAACCATTCCTAATTATTATACATTGCATGCTTATATGACGTCATTGTGCTTAGATGTCTTCGTTGAATTCATTGTTTATGATTTCCTCCATATTAAATGATTTTCGAATATTCTCAATGTGTTGGAATGTAGAAACACCTACAACGTCACAGTTTAGATGTAATGCATGTGGAGAAGAATGTGTGTGAAGCATTTTTGGAACTCTTTTGGATATAAAAGGGAAGTCCAAAGATGGAAAGAAATCATGAGATGACTTGCAAAAAATGGGTTTGAGAAAATCACTGTGGCCAGAAGTTAAAGGAAAAAAACTATTCCTTCCACCTGCACAGCATACTCTTTCAAAGAAAGAGAAAGAGGCCCTATGTCATGTTCTTTTCACATTAAAAGTGCCAGGTGGTTATAGCTCTAATCCAAAAAATCATATATCTATGGAAGAGCTTAAGTTCCATGGAATGAAAGCACATGATTGCCATGTTCTAATGCAACAACTTCTCCCAATAGCTTTGCGCCATGTGATACCAATTGTTGTTCGAAAGACGCTTTGTAAGCTTTGTTACTTTTATAGGAAAATTTGTGCAAAATCGGTTTCAATAGAGAGCCTTGACAAGTTGGAAAATGATATCATGGACACAATGTGCATTTTTCAATATAATGATGCATTTGAATGTACATTTGGTACACGAGCTTCGATATTGTGGCCCGGTTTCATATAGATGGATGTACCCCTTTGAGAGGTACATGAAACTTTACTTGGTATCAAACACCACAACAAGAATAATTTATTCAAATATTTTGACATTACTTAAAAAAATATGCTCTTTTTGTAGGTGCATGAAAGTATACAAGAGTTATGTTAAGAACAAAAATAGGGTTGAAGGATGCATCACTGAAATCTACAATGTGGAGGAATCAATAAAGTTTCGTGGAGGATACTTGAAAGGTATGGAAGCTATTGGAACCACACATGGTCGAAATGAAGTGTGGGATGACGATGTCGAAGAAGTAATTTTTTATGGAAAGCCATTATTTGCTTCAATTCCGTCAGAATTAGATGACATTAGTTGGGAACAAGCCCATAGGTGGGTTCTATTTCACACAAATGAAGTTGATCCATGGATAGAGTAAGTAACATGTTTGACCTTCAAAATTTTGTTTGTTTGTGGTTTAACAAAACACGGATCCATGGATAGAATAATGTATTTGACATTTCAAATTATTTTTATTCCTATTTTATCAAAACACATTAACAACCATTTTTACTGTCCATAATTGTCAAATTAGGATGCACAAAATGGAGATTCCAAACTCATTTACCCAAACCAAAAAATATGAAGCTCTATTGCAGAGACTCCACACCCAACATTTTTCTAGTTGGCTAAAAAAACAGGTTACTTTATACTATTTATATTATAAGTACTTAAAAATCATTACATGTTGAATATTGTCATGTACAAATTTAAATATTTTATCATAGGTTGGATGTATGTGTTCTAACTACATTAAAAAAACTGAGAATATGTAGGTGGAAGGAGATGGAAAGGTGTCTGATACACTTAAATGGCTAGCGTGGGGCCCAAGGAAATTTGTGAATAATTAGTACAGGGGATACCTAACCAATGGTTATAGATACCATACAAAAAGCATGGATAATGAGAGAACCACCCAAAATAGTGGTGTGTGTTTGGAATTCGAAACAATGAAGAGGTCAAGTTCCAAAGATCCAAACCCTGTACTTCAGAAAACAACATTTTATGGAGTAATAGAAGGAATAATTACATTGGACTATTTTTGTGGAGTAAACGTTGTTCAAATGGAATTGGGTCGATGTATACAATAAGAGAGGGATTAAAACTGATGATTTGGGTTTTACAATGGTGAATATGAAGAAATGCTTAAATTAGAATCATTGGCAAGATGATCCATTTATTCTAGCATCGCAAGCTAAACATATATTATATGTACAAGATCCAGTTGAGACTGACTGGTATGTAGTGTTAACATGTCCTTCAAAAGGATTGATAAATAGTACATCATATGAACCCGAGTATGCATATTTGTCAGGGGTTACAGACTTTCAAGAAGCAAAATGTGTAAATGAAGAAGATATAGTTAATGTTGATGTCGACGTTGACGTGAACGTGGATTATGTCTGTTCAGATTGTGAAGGAATATGGTTGAATATTAAACAATAAAACATATTGATTCTGCTATATTCACCTTTACATGGTATATACATTTGCAGACTTTGCATATTGGGTCACTAATGGTTTGGATTTACAATGAATGAATGATGTACATAGAAGCATATTAATAAATGCTAGTTTTGATCTTTTGTCTTGGGCTTAATTAAGATGTTCTTGGACTATCCAGTGGATTATTTACAGCTCATCCTTTATGTTTGATTATGCTCTTGGAAAGTAAGTGTACTGTTATGTGGTTGTAATTGCTTCATCTTGACTTTCTAGATGTGTTAACTTGGGTATGGAATCATATCATTTTATAGTGGTGTATTTTTTGTTGTGTTTTGAATTTGTTTTTTATTTTTAAATCATTAACTTGGAGTTATTCCACAATAGATTTCTTTAAGAAAAAATGAGTGTTGTTATGTGTTGGTTTTGCATGCATGGAATTGTAGAAATAGTCTTTAAACATATGGGACACAATATGCTAGCTGACATGTTCTCTTGATGATTGTAAGTAACAACAATCCTTGGTGGATTTATACTAATCTTGTATGGTGCTTATATATTTATAGTACTTACCTATTTCATTTTTCAGGAAATTCCTTCCAGGGAAAACAGTCACATTTTCAATGTTGGCAATCCTAATAATGAGGTCACTGTAAAGCAGCTGGCAGAAATAATGGTTGAGGTATGGTTCATGTTTTTCGTTGGAGTTCAAAAAAGTTGTTTGAATAGCTTCTTGAATAGTTTATTGTGCTTATGTTCTTGTCAATAGTGTTGATTTATAGTGATTTTTTAGTTTCCATTAACATTCATTAACATTTCATCACAACATAAGCATAAACTATTGTTCTGTGACCAGTCTACAATAAATCCGCTCCTTAGTTAACATTAGAACGAACTCGGAGGAACAAAAAGGAGGATGATCTAGGTGACATGATTCCAAAGAAGGCCCACATGTCTGATTTCCATTTGTGCATCTGTAAGTGTAAAAAACAACTCATCTTACAGGCTTAGGCCAAGCCTGTAGATATACGTTATTAAACTGTTGTTACAACATTTTATATCATCTTTTGCTATCTTGTTTCCATATGCTTAAAAAAGATTATATATCTATTTTAGTTATTGTGTAAATAGATTAGTGAATCAGTTCTATTTACTTTACTTATAACAATGTGATATTTTTGCTTATTAGTAAAATGTTATAATAATAATAACCAAATGTTCAATATTTTCCAGCAGGCCATTGGTCATCTCCATCTACTAGGGTTGCATTCTCCTTGTGGCCTGCTCCACCTGACTGACATGATTTTAAAAGGGATGAGGCTGAGTACTAGTCCCAAGCAATTTTGATGGGTATAGCTACACCTCATATTGGGCAAGTAAGCAAAGAAATTCTACCCTATGTAGTGCAACCCATCAGAGGAAGTTTCTAGAAGCATTTCCAAAAAAAAATGTGTAATTTCATGCCGATATGAATCTTAGGAATTCTGCACTTTTATAGGTCCTCTACATTTATGTTATATATGATAATTAAAAAATGCATGTAAGTTGCGATAACACCGATAATTCATAGGATATGCTACTTTTTTGTTTATTCAAGCACGTTTATATACCTGTTGAAACTAATGCTTGGAACATGACAATTATAAAGAGAAAATTCTCAAGTATTACAATGAGAAAAAAATACAAATTAAAGCTAGAGGCTCTATCTTATGCATAGCCTCCTTTACTAAACCATTTAATTTATTATATATCTTGGAATACACATAAGATTTTTTTATTATTTGCTGGCAAATCTTAGGGTTAAAATGTGTCTCTCTGCTTTTTAGGTCCCCACATTTTCACTGTGGATTAGGGGGTCTGCATTGACCAGCTTGGGTGGTCCACACCATCCATTTTGGGGCATATGTACCTGAGATGTCATATAAAATCCACTATGAAGAAAATTATGTTCAGATGGATGTGTTGCAAAGAGGTCTTAAAGTACTGGCAGGTTATTCAACATGAAATTATATAGCAGGTACAGGTATGTTTTTTAATCAATATACTGGAATGAGTTCCAACATATTGATTCCATTCTCCAAAATTCTCTTTTGAAGGAACATGTGAAATTCAGTTTAGATAGTAAATTTTTATGTCCCTAGGATTTTCTCAAATGGTAAATAATGAAGGCCAAGAGAATTATGATCCAGGAATTTTAATAGGCATGATGTAATCGTAGTTAGAGAACATTTTTAATTACCATAGTTTAGAGTTTAAACCTTTATAGGCCTACTGCATTATTGTTTGCAAGCAAGTTTATAGGCCCGTTGAAACTCATCCATGCAAGGTAACGATTCCTATGATTGTAAAGTACAACCAACAAGAAAAAAAATATGCCCCTGCCAAGTACAACCAACAACTCATAAAATTTCCCTTGTAAACTACAACCAGCAAACTCGGAAATGTGCCTTTGTAAGGTACAATCAACACAACAGAAAACTATCCCTTCAAATCTATGTAGGCTGAACTGAAAAGACGCTCAGAACAACAAGGAAGGTGCTCTATCAAAAATGATTGGACATACTTCTCTTCTAATACTACAACCAAATAGATTTAATTCCCAATAAGCTACAACAATTTGAAAACCAAGTTTTTGTCAAAATTCAATAGTCATCTTGTCAGACACTTTGGGAAAAATTGATGGAATTTGAATAGGGGCACTACTACAAAACAAGACATTGGTGAGGGGCATGCTTGTGATGGGCCTTAAAGGGTCGTTGCCAATGTCACAAATGATGACAAACCTTAAAAAAATGTCATTGTTATTGTATTTGGAGACATTCATTTAAGGTTTGTCACCAAAACTCTTTTCAGTGACACTTTTTGTGAGGGTTATTAAAGGCTCGTTGCCAACTCTCTCTTTAGTGACACTTCTAGTGACGATCCTTTAATGGCCCTCATTAATATCCATTAGTGAGGGTCATGGTTGTGACGGACCTTAAAGGGCCATCACCAATTTCACATATGATGACAGATCTTAAAGAACCATCATTATAATTGTCTTTAGAGACATTCCTTTAAGGTTTGTCACTAAATCCCTTTTCAATGACACTTTTGTTGATGGTTGTTAAGGGAACGTTACAAATTCTCTCTTTGGTGACACTTCTAGTGACGATCCTTTAATGGCCCCCACTAATACATTTTTTGGTGACTTTTAGTGACAATAAAAAATGTAATTCTAATGAGTTTTTAATTGATGATGCTATGTGACCATTTCTATAAGTATTATGCGTGTTTGAGTTAAGTTTCCCTGGCGGATTTTATTAGGTACTTCTTTATTTCCTTCAATAGGGTAGCGTGGCTTCGTGAAGATAGATTTGTATTTGCAGTTCGTCTTGCCTCGAAGTTTCCACTTCATTGCCTCCCTATTCCCCTTGCAATCTAGAGCCATGTTTTCATGGAGATGAAAGATAAATGTTTGTTATGTAATATAATGGGAAATAATGGTGTATTTCTGAGATGCAATGGATTCAGAGTCCGAGTCTGATGGGATGCAACTGAATCAAATCCAACCAATTAAATTTATCAATTAAAATCAATTCAATTGCCAAGAGAATTTCAACTTCCAAGAGAATCCATGGTCTCATCGGCCTGCATTTGAATCGTGCATAAGCCTCTCCATCTGTTACATGTGGACGCCATGAGACATGAAATGCGATGTACATATATAAGGATGCCATAACCAATGTAATTCATCCATTTCCATCCATCAAACTCATCCACTAATGTCAAGTCAACCTCGGTCAAAGTTACAATGTCACTAGGAGAGTCACATTAGGCATCAATATGGGAGTCCATTAAACAAAATGATGTTGAAATCAAACCATACTTCTCATGACATTAGAGTAGACCGTAATAAAGGGGATACAAAAAATTTCACCCTTCAAACACTTTTAAATCATCATGGCCAAACTTGGTTCCTGTTGGTCTAAATATAAACCATATATATGTCAACACTTAATTGTCAACCCGGGAAGGTAACCTTCGAGGAATCAACACCATATGTGCAGGATTGGATTCACACAAAATCTACTCTATCCAAATTTACTTCAACTAGCTAAGAGTAATTCAAAACTGTAATCACTGCTTCAACTTTAAATGGCAGAAAAATCCTATTTAACCACACTCTTAAAGAAGACAAATCTTGTTGCCTTACTTATGCACAAGAGATAAGTTGAATTTGATCTTCAATAGCCTAATACAGAAACTCTGATCACCTAATGGACATTAACTAATACTTCAAGATTCCTATGTCCATCAATGTTCTCTGCAATCTTAATAATCAGAATTGTAGCTTTGAAAGATGATGCATTGAAATTATTTCTTAATTCCTTTCAAAACTTGATTTCCTTCTCTTACTCCTTATTAAGATGCTTTGGAAATGAATCCAAAAATAATCAAGCAAAGTGATCTTTCTTTCAATCTTTAAAACCCATCTTCAATTTAATGAAATAACAGTAATTCAAATTGAAACTGTTGTAACTCTGCTAATCTTCACTATTCATTTCTACCCATTGCTCTGTTTTTCTCTTAACTGCAAATCTAGACTAATATGTCATTTTACCACACCATTCCTCAAATAGGCTAAACTCATGTAGAATGCTTGAAACTAACTATGCAATTTATGCATCTCATCTTATCCATTACAAAGTATTGAAAGCAAATCTTAAATCAATCCACTCTGTCTTAACTGAAATTTTTCAAAACACTCCTCACTCAAAATTATTGAATTGTAAAAATGCAACATAATTTGAAATTGTAAGCTGCAATAATAAAAATGTTTCAAAACCTCGAATTGCAGAATCAAAAGCATATGTCGAGACAAGGGGCCCTTCCTGTCTTCAACAATGACTAGCTAATCAATTCATCACATGAAGACCAGATAAAACTGAATTATGAAAATATGTATATATAATGATGCGCAATCACTTCTGGTTCATCTTTGTTTACATAAATAAAAGAAACACTATCTATCGACAAAAATGAAACTATCTATCAGCTTGATGTTTTCTATCATCCCCCCTTCCTTCCTTTTTGCAAAGTGCAGGACTGGTTCTTAAAGTTTGAACGTTTATTACATAATAAACATAAATCCCCCTTTTTAGAAACAGTTTTCAAAACTGTTACGTATAACAACTATTGACATAGAGAGGGATCAATCGACCATAATGAGGATTTCGAGGCCTTGTCCTCATGCACTTCGGCACTTGTTCTAGATATGCGCCAAGCATTAACATCTGGTAGTTATGAAGCATCTTGCACCCCATCTTTGATTGATCACTCATGTTTTTTCGGGAGTAGTTGAGGATGGATCTGTAGGTTCATAACCATCTTGGTTCCTTGTTCTTCACCGCCTATATCCTTGAATTCCATCTAAGCAACTGGATATATGAGAACCAATGATGGTGTAACTGAAACTGCGATGTGTAGCCAGATCTGATCCAGGTGGCAGGAACTCAATTGTACAACAGGAACTAAGCTCATAATATCATTAGCACATTAATTTTCAATTTCTTATCTAAATCATTAAAATCAAAGGAATTTAAGCAAAAATAATCATGATAATACCTTAATATACTTGCTTGGGCAAAGACTGTATAATTACAAGAAAACGAGCAATATGTATAGTATATGAATGTCATATCTATATGGAGGAAGCCAAAAATTGAGGAGACAAATGAGGAAAATATGCAAAATGATCATCCCAATAGTTCCTTAAAGAGGAAGAATAATCGGGTGAAACCCTAGGAGGCTGAGAAAACTCCCTGGGAACATGCACCAATCATCCAACCATTTTCAATGCATTATATCATTTCCAATGAAAGTGATTCCATCATTAAAATCTTAAAAGACCAAATCACTCATCAGAGTTACCCCCTTGATTGACATAATCCATCGATGTTGTCACTAGCTTTCTACTTCCTTGGGAGGCCAAGAGGACATACAAATATAATCATATGTGTTTTCGACACCACTTAAACCATCACCCAACTTATATCACAAACATGGAACTATGGGATTTATATCCTCCTTCAAATCAACCACTTGATAAATAATCTCGCAACTCACCTACCCTTCTTCTGACCTCCTTCCCCACATTAATTCAACCACTCTTGTGATACATTCATCATCTACAATAAACCATCGAGAGTGAGTGAAACAAAGCTCCATTAAGCTTGAAATCAAAAGATATAACATCTCATAATGCATAAAAAATTAAAGAAAAATCAATGATCATCATAGGGAAATTAGAGTACATGCGAATAGGACGAATGAAACCCATCAAATGATTTATTCATGAAAAAATCTTAAATCAAGAAATCATAAAATCAACCAATGAACCTCAAAGACTCGCCAAATGAAGCCAATTGAAAGAGTTAGATCTCACCAAGTGACATCAAAGTAGATTACAATTTAAGAATAGGGTTGATAAGGATGGGCTTCCACTTGTAATCTCCTTGCTCAATCTCAAAGGATTCTCAACGTAGAAATAACTAACCCTAAATTCTAGAACTTGTCCTTTTCGAGGAAAGACTAGGAAGATGGAAGCTATGTCACATCTCCAAGGGTTCATAAATAACATAGACAACTTAGTGCTTATGCAAACAGTGTTCAAATCATCGATTTTGAGTAGAATGGGCAAGAGATTTATAAAGGGGTTACTTGCTTATGGTGTAAGATGCACCAGTACCTCAAAACTTCCATAGTTGGTCACACATTTCCCGTATTCATTTATACCTTATTGATCTAGGATTTTATTTGCAAATGGAGGCTTACACAAATTATACTCATCAAGCCAAGTAAAGCTCTTATTATATTTGAATATATTTAAAACAATCTTTTTTTTTCATATATAAAATAGAATTTGAATTCTAATAATTTTACACAACATTGAAGTACTCAATATTATTGGCCCATTGAAGCTTATCCATAGCATAGTGGCTTCTTCGGAAATGGGGGATGGGAGAAGATGGACACATACCTTGTAAATACAATGGAAGGATGTTTTAGCCAAGTTATAGATTCATACATTTACTATTACTCAAAAAGTGGGCACTTGATTTCATGGAACACAATGGCCAAAGGAAGTTTACCCCTAGCATATAGAGTAGTACTGGCTTCCTAGGAAATCGGGGAGGGGATAAGATGGCTACATAACTTGTATATCCAATACAAATATGTTTTATCCAAATCATGGATTCATAGAATGCACTTTACAATTTCATTTTTAAACGAAAGAGGGAACTTTAGTCGAGCCGCACTTAGATACTGAAGGACTAGTTATCATATATATAGGCTATTGAGGGTCAACGATTAAGCAAATAAACCATAGAGATCATGAATTGAACTAGAGAACTACATAATTCCCATGGTTCTAGCAAGGAAGCTAGAGATGAACTAATGGCCAAGATCACTAGGTTACGGTTTATCTATTTTCCTTATGAGAAACCAAAAGATCAGATTGCTTATGGATCTATTTTGGAATGGTACTTATAAATTGCTAGTGGTTTCTTATGGAAAACCACTAGAGATTGCTTATAGACCTTATGAGTGGGTACTGTGACTACTATGACCTTGGAAACATATTAATTAAAAATAATCCATAACAATACTAGTCTTAAACCATTATCTTTTGTCGAAAAATATAGCAATGCTCACATAGTGTCATAAAAAACCCAGTAGAATGATAATTGCTGACAACTACACTCACCAAAAGTAACATAAACGAGTATTAGTGAGGGCTAATAAAATATTGTCACTAGAAGTGTCACCAAAGAGAGAATCAATAATGGGCCTTTAACAACCCTCACCAAAAGTGTCACTGGAAAGGGATTTGGTGACGAACCTTAAAGGCCAATCTCAAAAGGCACCTATAACGACAATATTTTAAGGACCATCATCATATGCGACATTCGTGACAACCCTTAAAGGTTCATCACATGTATGACCCTCACCAATGACATTTTTTCTTGTAGTGTTGACCCCTTTGTGTATCTTTTGAATCAGTCCCCAAACCCTCCCATTTCCCTGATTAATTCCCCCGTCTTCCAAAATGTCACTATTCGTAAGAAGAAAACAGAAAAAAGGGTCTACTCTTGACTCTATTTCTAGTCAGGATGAGACTGTGTCTTCAGGACCTCCTTTCATCCCCTTATCTACTAGACTGAAATTGGTTGCTTGCAACCCTTCTTCAAATGTTTTTTGGCCTCTTAGAGATTCACAGGCCTCAGACGATGTTACCCAATGATCTATGTGTCCTATAATATTAGGGAGGTGGGGGGCACACTCAAGTTTAATGCCTTAAAACATATTTTTGAGCTTGTTAATCTGGACATTGCGTTGATTTAGGAGAGCATGTGTTTGGCTGCAAAAGCAACTGAGGTCTTTCTTCGTCTTTTTCCTGGTTGGTGTGTTAGTGCTACTGACTCAAGTGGTCTGTCCATGGGTTTACTGGTGGCTTGGAACCCGTCGGTTTGGGATTTAAAGCCTTTTTCTCTTGTGCAAGCATTCTTTTGGAAGGCAGATTTCAGGGTCTTGATGCACCCTTTCATATATTAAATTGCTATGGTCCTTATTTGAACCGTGAAGCTTTTTGGAATTCGGTGATTAACAATGGCATTCTTCAATCACAAATTTTGGTTATGGGTGGCAATCTGAACCTAACTTTGGCTACTTCTGAAAGTTGAGGGTCGTGTAATAGATTGGATCCCTTGTCAGATTTTTTCAAGGGTATCTTCCAGGTGAATAATATGATTGATGTTCTGCTTAGCCCAATGTCTCCTACATGGAAGAATGGCATAAGCGAGAAGGATGCCATCTCAAAGAGATTGGACTGTTTCTTAATTGCAGAGAACATATTGGACCTATTCTCGAGGTTTAGATCTTGGACTATTCAATCCGAGGTTTCAGATCATTTTCCGGTATGGTTACAGTTCGATTCTGATAGCCATAAGCTTCACTTTCCCTTTAAATTCAACCATACATGGTTGGAGGATAAATCTTTCAATAAGATGGTTAAATATTTCTGGTTGTCTTTTTTGTCTGCTCCCTAAGATACCGCCGTGCATGATCTACAGTTGAGACTTAAGAAGCTGAAGTTAGTTGTTGTAGTGTGAGAAAAAAGAAGCGGACCTTTCTTAGGTAGGATCTCCTCTCGATAGAGGAACATATTTCACTATTGTTCTCTGAAACTCCCTCAGGTTGCCTCTCGAAGGAAAATAAGGCAACTTTGTTACAGTTGGAGGCAAAGAAGAATCATATTCTCAGAATCGAGCAGGAGACTTGGAGGCTAAAACGCTCAGCAATTTGGGTTAACCGAGTGATTGTAATTCCAAGTTTTTCCATAAATATGCCAGCTTTCGGAGAAATCAAAATTTTATTTGGGACTTAAAGGATTCATCTGGTAAAAATATCTATTCTCAGGTGGAGTTAGAAATGGAAGCTGCTCAACATTTTGGGCATTTTTTCAAGGATCCTAGTACAATTGAGAGAGGGGCTCAACTTGAAGTCATCAAACACTTTCCTTCCTTTTTCACTGAAGCTGAAGGTTTGTCGGTGGGTAGGGAGGCCACCTTGGAAGAGATTGAGTCTATTTTGAAGAAGTTGGCCAGGGAAAAAAGTCCAATCCCGACGGCTGGACAGTTGAATTCTTCTTGCATTTTTTTGACATTTTGGGAAAGAATCTTCTTGCAGTTGTGGAGGAATCGTAGAGGAAGGGCTATGTTTCAGGGTCTTTAAACTCCAATTTTATTGCTCTCATCCCAAAGAGTTCTAGTCAGTTACTTTCAATGATTTTCGTCCAATCTCTTTATGTAACCTGGTGTACAAGGTTCTAACAAAGCTGATCGCAAATCGCATTAAGCCCATCCTTGCTAGATGTATGTCTTTGGAGCAATTCAGATTTATACATAACATGCAAATTCAAGATGCAATTGGGGTTTCCCAAGAGGGGTTACACTCCATAAAAATAAAACAATTAAGTGCTTTAGTGTTGAAGACGGACCTGCCAAAGGCTTATGACAGGGTGGATTGGACGTTTTTAAGGCTTATTCTTCTCCAAATAGGCCCACCCCTTGGGGTGACTGATTGGATTATGTCATGTGTTACTACTGCCAGGTTTGCTACTCTTGTGAATGGATCCCCCTAAAAATTTTTCAGAAGCTCGAGAGGTCTTCATGAGGGGTGTCCCTTATCTCCCCTCCTCTTCCTTCTGGTTATAGAAGGACTTAGTAGATTGATTTCACAAGCAAAAAGAGACCAACAATTAATAGGGATAAAGGTTTATGCAAACCATAACATCTCACATTTGCTATTTGTGGATGATGTTTTGCTTTTTGGGACCGAAGCAGTGGAGGAGTGGATTTCCTTTCATAATATCATTCAACTCTTTTGTAAGGCCCCCGAGATGGAAGTCCGTCTTCAAAAATCAGGTCTTTTTCATTTTAATGTTAAATCTGATGTGTTGCAGCAGGTACTCTCCTTTCTCCCTTATCTAGTGGAGCCTTTGGAATCAGGTTTTAAATATTTGGGGTTTTATTTGAAGCCAAACTATTACTATACTTCTAACTGGCACTGGTTACTTCAAAAGTTTGAGAGGAAAATTAAGTGTTGGTGTTTCAAGTGGCTTTCTTTAGGTGGTCGGCTTATTTTAGTGAAGGTTGACCTCGAGGGCATTCCAGTTTTTTGGATGTCTTTAGCCAGGATTCCTTCTTCCATTTTACACAATATAAGGAGGAAGATAATGAGTTTTTTGTGGGCTGGTTATTAGAAGAAGGGAAAGATCCATCCGGTTCATTGGGAGAAGATTTGCTTGCCACGAGATATTGGCGGTTGGGGTATCAAGAATTTAACTTGGTCCAGTCAAGCTCTAAGCTTAAAAAGCCTCTAGTGAGGTCTCTTTGATCAAGGTTTGTGGGGCATGGTAATTCGGGACAAATATTTAAAGAAATGCTCTATCGAAGAATGGGTTAGGAAAGGAATAATTCATGCACACCAGGATTCAAATATTTGGCTGGCTTTTTCTAGGTCTTTTTGCTGGCTTGGTAATGGTTATCATGGAAGGTTGGAAGCGGGAAAAATATTGTCTCGAGGATTGATCATTTCATAGGAGGCGAATAGTTTTTCGAACACTTTCTGTGAATGGAATTTCATGGTCCATATTGGATCACAACCTGCTGATTTGGGCATGATGGGGTCTTTAGTTGAGGAGGTGGACAAAGTATACAGATTGTCTAAGACATTTGGGTATCAGTTTGGATGACTCCGGGACTATTTAGTTTGGACCGGGGACAAAGAGGCAGGAAGGATAACTGCAAAAAAGGCGTACGAGGTAATCATTTCTTCCTCCTTTAATTATGTTTCTGGATGGTGGCAGTCCATTTGGAAATGGGCTCTCCATGAAGATCAAATGTTTCACTCGTTATGCATTGAAAACCTCTTGCTGACATGGGACAACTTATTAAGCGGGATTACGAGGCTGAGTAGGTGTATTCTATGTGGCAGTGGTAGAGGAAAATGCACAACACCTTTTTGTTGATTATGGTTTCAGTCATGAGGTTTGGTGTGTCATGCTTGAAAGCTTGTCCATTTTCGTTTTGCTGGGATTGCACATATGTGGTTGAGAATATCTTTCATTTGCGCATGCGGTTCCCTAGAATTAAGTCTCTGCCTTTGTTTATGTTGTGGGGCATTTGGAAAGCACGAATGCCAAGATCTTTGAAGATCACTTTCAGACGCCTGCTTTGATTGGCATCAAAAGCTGGGTTTCTTCATGGAGTGTTATAAGCCTTCCTCCTGTCCTCTACCTTGGATTCTTCAGGTCCCTTTGATGGAGAAGGACACCCCTTGGGGGTTTTTGATGGCGCAGCAAGTCATAATCTTTGTGGTTGTGGTATGGTTTTGCACTTATCGACATATCATACCCTTTTACTAAAGATGGGGGGTGGCTCTGGTACAAACTCTCGTTCCAAATTGCTTGCTCTTTGGGGCATCCTAAAGTTCGTAGTTAAGTCAAGCCGCATTTGATTCAACTCTTTGGAGACTCTAGAGTGATGGTAGATTGGGCAAATGGACTCTCAATCAGATTTTACTTTTGGATCATTGGCTTGTCAACACTCGGACTCTAATTGCCTCTTTCCACAATTTTTCTATTAGACACATCTATCGACAATTAAATACTCTTGCAGATGGACTGTCAAAAGAGGTCGTGGGATCTCAGGAAGGACTCCTTTTCTACGAGGAGTTTAAAGATAATGTCTTAGTCAACTCTACACATTGTCCTTATATTAGAAGGGGTGTTATTTATGGTTCTTGGTGTTTTTTTAGACATGGAATCTTTCTTCAGTTCGCTGTCTTGGGTTCCTCATTGTATCTATGTTTCACCTTAATATCTTTTTTGCTATTTAAAGTTTATGCATAGTTGTTAGACATAGGTTTATTCTAACCTTAGTTTTGACAATTATAATTTTGATTTTTATTCTAACCTTAGTTTTGACAATTATAATTTTGATTTTTATTCTAACCTTAGTTTTTGACAATTATAACTTTGATTCTCCTCAATAAGTTAGGTTTTTTTTCTGTTTGAAAAACTCTCGGTGTGGAGGGAAGAGGGAAGTGTCAGAAGTGTGGCATGTCACTTTTATCATTGCGATTAGGGTTTCATTTGCAAAAACCATCTATGTGTGAGGGGGTGTGGCATGTCACTTTCATCATTGTGAGTAGGGTTTACTGTTTGTGCCCAATGGATTCCGTGATTCACCTCTATCATCGAAAACAAGCCACCCCATGGATGAAGAGGCTGTTTCCCGGGACTCACCTCTATCCTCGAACACAAGCTCTACTCAAATTCGGGAGCAACAATCCCACTCTTTGGATTCAATCGCTCAACTTCGACGCTGCTTACTATTCCATTGCACATCGTAAGATTGAATTATGTTTTCAGTACAGATACAAACATCCCTTCGAGAGGTAACAAAAACCACTCGTTATAGGGGGATGACAAAGCTGTAAGCTGCTTCTTTCGTTTATGTATTGTTCTACGTCAATGAAGCATAGAATCCAATTCTCGTGTGGTATTCCAGTAATCCAACAACAGTATACATGTACCCATTTTCCAAAGTCGGTGGTTCTCAAGTATGTAACCAAATGCGCTTGTACTGTGGGTATCAATGCTTACTCTTTCTACATCTGTTATTGCTAGAAGGAAAACGATAGCCAAACCAGAAGGTAGCAAAGAAGCCAACGAGGAATATATGGTTTTCATTTATGTGACATTTTACTCCGAGAGTGCATCAATATGAAATCTCTCTCGGAGGGCAAAAGGGTTCACTCCCACATTGTCAAAAGCAATTTCAAGGAACACGTATTTTTCCAAAACAATCTTATTAATATGTATGGCAAATGTGGGGAGTGTTGAGAATGCGCCGCAAAGTGTTCGATAAAATGCATGAACGAAATGTCTATTCTTGGACGCTGATGATCGGCGAATATGTTCACCACGACATTGTGAGGAAGCCCTGAAACTCTTTTCCCCAATTGAAACAAGAACCAGGCATGGAGTTGAGTCAGTTCACAGTAGTTAGTGTGATTCAGGCTTGTGCTTAAAATAACAGGGTCACAATTTGGTAAGTTGGTTCACGCCCATGTAATAAAAACTGGGTTTCAGTCAGAGGTAATCGTCGGAACACCCTTGTTGATATGTACGCTAAACTGGGAGTAAAGAGGATGCACGCAAAGTATTTGACAAAATGCCCGAGAAAACGTGTTTTCGTGGACTGCGGTAATTCAGAATATGCAAGCATGGACATGGGGAAGAGGTGTTTAAGTTATTTAAAGGATTACTATTTGCAGGAGTGAAGCCAAATCACTTTACTTTTTCCAGCGTTCTCAGTGTAGGTTCAATGTTAGATTCTTTGGAACAAGGCATGCAGGTTCATGCACAAATAATCAAAACTGGCTTTGATTCATACCTCTATGTGGGGAATGCTCTTGTTGACATGTATGCAAAATGGGGGTAGCATGGCAGATGCAAACACCGTGTTTGACTATATGCCTGAACTGGACATGGTTTCATGGACTGGATTGATCTCAGGATATGCCAGTGATGCTGAAAATGGGTATGGTCAGGAAGCTCTGGAACTCTTTTCTCAAATGACTTGGTCGGGGATGAAACCAGATAATTTTATCTTATCTTTAGTTCTCAAGGCATGTGCTTGCATAGCATCTCTCGAAAGTGGGCAGGAGTTACATGCCTACCTTATTAAAGCTGGGTACGATGCAAATGTCTCTGTGGTAAACACTCTTGTTGACATGTATGGTAAATGCGGGAGTATACAGGATGCATGTAAAATATTTGATGAAATGGAAAAACCCAATCTGATCTCATGCAATGCAATGATCGGAGGATATACACGTCATGGGCTGGATGAAAACGCCCTGAAACTCTTTCATGAGATGCGTCAGGTGAGGATGATTCCAAATGGGTTTACTTTTGTCAGTGTTGTTACTGCCTGTGCTAACCTAGCAGCGGAAGAGCAAGGAAAGCATATCCACGCTGACATTGTCAAAAGTGGATTTGCTTATGACCTGTTTGTAGGGAATTCACTTGTCGGCATGTATGCTAAATGTGGAAGCATGAAGGATGCAGCAATGGTATTTGATAGGATGCTTACGTGGGATGTTGTTTCATGGAATTCAATGATAGCAGGATATGCTCAGCACAACTGTGGCGTGGAGGCTTTCCAACTTGTGGCAGAAATGCTTCGGTTTGGCATAAACCCAAACCAGGTGACCTTCACTAGTATTTTCAAGGCATGTGCCAGACTGCCATCAGGGGAAAATGGCAAGCAGGTCCATGTAAACATTATCAGAATGTGCTGGGAAACAAATATTTTTGTGGCTAGTGCCCTTGTTGATATGTACGCTAAATGCAATAACATTGAGGATGCTATGAAAGTGTTTGAAAAAATGCCCACACGGGACGTGGTTGCATGGAATGCAATGATGGGAGGATTTTGTCACTCTCAAAATGGTGAGGAGGCACTAGAACTATATTTTGATATGCTATGGGCAGGTATAAAGTCAAACCAGTCCACCTTTGTCCCTGTTATCACAGTCTGTACAGATCTAGCAGCAATGGAACAGGGCAAATATTTCCATTGTCACATCATCAAAACTGGGTTTGAGTCGGATGTAATTTTGGGAAGTGCATTGGTTGACATGTATGCTAAATGCGGGTGCATAGAGGATGCAGAAAAAGTTTTTAACAAAATGATCAATCGAGACCTGATCTTATGGAATGCAATGATCACAGGATATGCCAACCACGGGCTTGTGAAGAATGTTTTCCAACTATTCCAACAGATGGAGCATGCTGGCATGCAGCTGAACCATATTACCTTTATTGCCCTTCTCTCTGCCTGTGGCCATGCAGGCCTAGTGGATGAAGCTTTCGAGTACTTAGATTTAATGAGTCAAGCTTATGGCATTATACCAGGAGTGGAGCACCATGCATGCATTGTTGACCTTTTAGGTCGTGCAGGGCACTTAAATGAGGCACATAACTATATCCATGAAAAGTCTTTGCAACTGAGTGCGGTGATTTGGCAGAGCCTATTGGCTGCTTGTAGAGAATATGGCAATATAGATTTGGGAGAACAAGCTGCAAAATGCATTCTTGCACTGGGACCACAAGATGTCACAACATATGTTCAGCTGTCAAACATTTACGCTGCAGCTGGCAGGTGGGATGATGTAAACAGAGTGAGGAAAATGATGAAGGATGTTGGGTTGAAAAAGAAGCCTGGATTTAGCTGGATTGAGGTCAAGAACAAAGTGCATACATTTGTTGTAGGAGATAGATCACACCCACAGACAGGGGAGATCTATGCAGAATTGCAGCGATTGACAGGGTTGATGAAGGAAGCAGGACATGTGCATGATGTGCACTTTATACTGCATGATAAGGAACAGGAGCAAGTAGAAATGATCATCACGTGATGCACAAATAGGAGCAGTGGGAATTTGGATTATCTTACAAGTGGAAGAGGCTTATATTTTGTTTGTGCTTGTCAACAAGTTTTATGGATCACTAAAGTCTGATTCAAATCAAAAGAAGCCCATATGTGGTAATTGCCACATTCTGCCAAGTTCATATATGTGGTAATTGCCACATTCTGCCAAGTTCATATATGTGGTCACTATGCAAGAAATCACACTGAGTGATTTAATCCACTTCAGTATTTCACCAACTCTGTTCTTTTGGGGTTTATGTTGAGGTCTATGTAAAATAAACATAGCTGGAAGTGCTATATTATTCTTTTGGTGTCTCTAGAAAGGGAGTGGGGGTTTTAGTACTGCTCATTGTTTCCACGTATCATGTATGGCATGGCCAAAGGCTATATCCTCCTAACTTCCTAAGGAATATCTCAAGGACAAAAGCCCATACAACAAGTTTGAAGTAGCATGCAGATTTTCAATATTCTTAGGTTGAAGCTACATGAAGCAATTCTAGTGAACACAAGATGTGATTGGATTGTTGACTTCCTTGGATATAAGGTGGCAGAGAGCTTCCCTGGGCAGAATAAGGATCAGGCCTTAGGTAGAGGCTTAAAACTATAAGTAATGGCATTTTTAGAGACATTCTTGTTATATTTTTGCTCATGATGAAAAGTGCTGAAATTCAAATCCCACATATATATAGAAGATGTAGATGTACACACATTCAAATCTATGCATACACATAGACAGACATTAATGGACATAGAGAGATGCACACAAGAATTATATTTTATAGCTAGAACGTATTCTTCCATATGCTGGCATGACAAATGGTGCTTGCCAACAAACTATATAATTGGCTTAGTACTGGTTTTATTTGTTTCATTTTTGGCTGAAAATATGGTGCAACTCTCCATTTAATAAGTTGATTACATCAAGTGAAAGATGTTATGCTTGTATGTATAATACTATAATTAATATCTTCGCCTTTTTTATGGTGGTTAATGCTGGGGACTTGTTTTTGAAGGTCAAGCAGAGAAACATAACAATTGAGAAGGTTTTAAATTTGGTTGGATTTGGAAGATTAAATGAAAGATGAGCATAAGAAGGGAAATTGAAAGCATGAAAAAAGGACATTGTAGCAGTGTGATCAAACAAACAAATGATACCTGCAAGCTTCGAAGTTAATCACTGTGTGATAGTTTGGTGAGTGCCTTCTGTAGGACTATTTCTCCATTCCTATTTATGGTGATTTAGAATTGCTTCGATTTTCTTGTTGGGTTTATGCACAACACTTTGTAATAGGGGTTTGCATGTGATCAATCATCAGATCTACCTCATCTGTTGACAGGCATCTATACTCCAGCGAATTGCGGATGCACGTTTCAGTCATATGGACATCGAATGTGGGGTGAGGAGTTATTTACGTTATATCTGCCATATTTGTTTTATTTGTGTCTAAATGGGCCAAAGAATTATATTGTCTATATAATCAATAGTTGTACTTTTTTATGGCAATTAGTGCTTTGGATTCTTGTTTGAGTGTCAAACAGAACAACATTACAATGGAGAAAGGTCTGAAGTTTGGTTGGACTTTCAAGATTAATTGAGAGATGAGTGTAAAACGTGGGAAAAGAGGGCCAGGATAGCGGTGTGGTCAAACTTTCAATAATGCCAGTAATATTAAATTATTAATCACTGAGCATGATATATTTGTGAGTGCCTACTGTAGGACTATTTCTGCATTTTTATTAAATGTGATTTAAAATTACTTTCATTTTCTTGTTGGATTTATCTTCAACACTTTAAATGGAGGTTTGCTTGTAATCAATCATCAGACCTACCTCATTCGTCTGCAGCTATTTGCACTTCACATAATTGCAGCCATGTGTGTCATATTGACATTCAGTTGGGACTGAGGCATAATCAGGGTCATTGCTGCTGTATGTGTTGTATCCATGGACCAGTTACAGGGGTAAGGAACACCACAAGTGGTATTAGAGCCATGATCCTAAGACAACACACCCCCGAGAATTGATAGAATTTTTCTTTTAGCTAGAGATGTGTTCTGGTGTTTGAAAATAATCGCAAAGACCTGTCGTTCAACGGATAAACCTGCAGCTGGAGAGCGCTACACGTAGTGAATACAGTTGGTACTTAGTCACGTTGTACCCTCGCTTGGTGCTATTGTTGGACACCACTGCAACTCTTGGGGTACCCCTTCGAGTAGTACCACATTAGACAACACCTGCACACAGAATCACTTCCATGTACTCGGGTATATGAGAAGTCCCATAGTTCACCTAAAACCAGCCTATGATCATCTTTTTTGCTATAGTGGCATCGATAATAGCACTCGGGAAGATACTCTCGTGTACCTGGGTAGCTAGGTAGTACTGCTAAGGGCACGATTGAGCCTCTTTAGTTAGTGCCTTGAGAGATTGGGCCGAGTACTACTATTGGACCCCACACGTATATAAGAGAGCTATAGTGCATGATAATCCCTTGGATTAGAACACTGGAAAAACTAGAAACCCTTCTCTCTGCAACCTGTTTGTGAGATTTTTTCATTTTATCTCAGCAACAAGCAAATTCACTGGGAGAGGTCGTGCATAATTCCTACATCTTTGAATCTAACGGGAATTTGGCAATTTTGTCAATGCAGTAACATTCAAGCCCCAATGTTAAAAATGTTTGGAGGGTCCTAAAAACCCTTATTTGTGACACGCCTCATTGGAATCCCAACATTGCGTTGATTGTTTTGATATATAATTCTCATAACCTTTTTTGGGAGTCCCAAAACCCTTATTTGTGACCTACCTCAACAAACTCCTTGCCTTGTACTAATCGTTTTGATATATATCTCCCACAACCCTGTTTTGGTAGACCCTACCCCCCTCCTTTTGTAGTTCCTACTTTTCTACTCCCATGGTACACACCTGCCACCAAGCCAACATGGAGAATACCAACCAGAATCCACCCCAATCCAATCCAAACCCCCCTACTCAGCCTCTTGACCTTCAAACCCTTGCCTCTAACATGGGCCAACTCACCCAACCAATGATCGAACAGGAAAATAAGTACCGAACATTAATTTCCTACAAACTGTTATTGCTCAACATTGTGGATATGTTCCACCCTTTGACACCCCCACGCATGAAGACAAAACTCCATGGCATCATTTTTCAAAGATTGACGTGCAAATTTGATGGTTTCGACCCCTCAAGTTGGGTGACTCAAATGGAACATTATTTTTCACTCCATGGCATTAAAGATGATCTCCAAAAGTTGAAAATTGGGGGTCCTAGATTTTAAACAATGGCAGTGGTGACAATGTTACCATAAATCTTATCGCCATTATATCCTTTGGAACCAATTTGTGAAGACCCTTCATGAGCGATTTGATTGTGACACTCATTATTTAGGTCGATTGACTAAACTACGCCAAACATGCACTGTTTTGGACTACATGACAACATTTGAGCAGTTGGCCATTCACACCAAAGGCCTCTTTGATTCCTTTTTTCAAGAATGTCATCAGTGGCCTTAAAGAGGCGATTTGTGCACATGTCCTCATGCAACGACCCTCCACTTGGTTGGAAGCTCGTGATAGAGCTTGTGAAGTTGAATTGGTCCTCAATGCCCAAACCAAGCGCCCTTTGTTTCCCCCCTTGCACTGTATCTCCCATGGCTCCACCTCTCAACAACCCCCCCACCCCATCTTTTCGCATTCATAAGCTCACCCCAGAGGTCATGGTTGAGCGTCAGCGATTGACCTTTGCTACAATTGTGATGAAAAACATGTTGGAGGACATAAATATATGGAACATAAAATCTTCTTGACAGAAGCCACCCCCTCGAGGTCCCAGAAGCCAACACTGTGGAAGCTCTACTCGAATCAGAAGGTGATGACCAAATGTCACCTCTCAAAGATGCTCTTGATATGTTAGTTCTTGAAGAGCAACCACAAATTTCCCTTCATGCTTTATCTAGGTTTTCCACTCCCCAAAAGTTGAAATTGGTTGGCTACATAAAGCACAAGAAAGTCATCGTGCTAATTGACAGTGGCAATACCCATAATTTCATCCATAGGCGTGTGGTGGAAGACACCCATTGCTATATTTGCCCCATTTCCAATTTCCAAATCCTGATAGCCAATGGGGATACAATGAAATGTGGTGCGATGTGAGAATGTGAAACTCCAAATGGGAGACTACCATCTAAGAACTCATATGTTTTCTATTGACATTGGTGGTTGTGATATCGTTTTGGGGATTGAATGGCTTAGGACCTTAGGTCCTATCACAATGGATTGCACACACATCACCTTCAAGGAATTACCCCAGGTTCTCCTGTAATTATCTCTTCCCACTGCATGGAGAAACTGTTGAAGAAGGGCCACTCAGGTGTTATTGCTCACTTCCATGCCATACAAGTTCTGGACACAATCTCCTTAGGTATTCACCCCGACTTGCAACAAGTTCTCTCCCAGTACCAATATGTTTTTGATGAACCCAAGTGTTTACCTCCATCCCGTGGGGAACATGACCATGCCATTCCTTTAATTCCAGGTAGTCAACCCCCCAATGTCCGTCCTTATCGCCACCCTTTTGCCTAAAATAATGAAATTGAAAAGATCATTCAAGAATTGTTGTCCATCGGTGTTATTCGTCCTAGCACCAGGCCTTATTCTTCTCCTGTGGTTATGATTCTAAAAAAGGAAGGTGATTAGCACATGTCTTGATCTTTGAGCCCTCAAGAAAATCACCATCAAAGACAAATTTCCGATTCCAGCCATTGATGATCTTTTAGATGAGTTTCATGGTGCCAAATTCTTCACCAAACTCAACCTTTGTTGGGGCTACTATCAAATCGGGATGAAAGAGGCGGATATACCCAAAACAACTTTTTGCATTCATGGAGGTCATTATGAGTTCTTGGTCATGCCTTTCAGCCTTTGCAATGCCCCATCAACTTTTCAATCTCATGAACAAGATTTTCTACCCCTTCCTTTGCCATTTTGTCTTGGTTTTCTTTGATGATATCTTGGTCTATAGTCCCACTTGGGAAAGCCACCTTCAACATGTTTCTCGTACTTTACACTTATTATAGGACCAACAATTATTTTTGAAACACTCCAAGTGCACTTTTGGGGTGACTGAGGTTGAATACTTGGGCCATATTGTGATTCATGGTAGGGTTTGGGTTGATCCCAAGAATGTGGAAGCTATAAGAATTGGCTACGCTGCAACACTCTCATGAGCTTGCGAAAATTCCTTGTACTCATAGGCCATTACCATAAGTTTGTGGCGAACCATGGGAAGATTGCAGCTCATTTAACAACATTGCTAAAAAGAATGCCTTTTCCTGGCATGAAACAACTGAGCATGCTTTCTCTGTCCTCAAGGAGTCCATGTGTACTACATCTGTGCTAGCCATGCTGGATTTAACTAAGACATTCATCGTAGAATGTGATGCCTTCGGTTGTGGACTGGGAATCATCTTATCACAAGGAGGATGTCCCTTGGCCTTCACTTGTGAGCAACTATGTGATAGAAACTTGGGCAAATCCACCTATCAAAAATAGATGATGGTTATCCTTCATGCAGTTGAGACATGGTGCCCCTATCTAATCGACTAACATTTCCAGATCAACATAGACCATCATAGTCTCAAGCATTTTTTCGAATAATGCCTTTCCTCGCTCAAGCAATAGAAATGGGTCACTAAGATGTTGGGTTATGATTACAAAATCATATATAAGAAGGTTTGCGACAATGTGGTGGCTGGTGCCATGTTTAGGCAATTCGAAGAGGAGGGTTCATTCTTCGCCTTGTCCTTGCTAGGCCTAGGATGGCTAGACGAAGCGTGACATGAATGGTTGGCCTAGGACACAGTTTGCCACCTCATCAAACGACTTCAAGAAGACCCGAATCCTCCACCTGGGTATACATGGAACCAAAATATTTTGAGGTATAAGGAGTGCATCTTTCTCACATCAGATTTGACATTGAAACCAAAAATCTTGGTGGAATTACATTCATCACCCACAGTAGGTCACTCAGGATTTCATAAAACTTATGAAAGAATTAAGTGCTCTTTCTTCTAGGAAGGCATGAAAAAAGATATCCATAGCTTCGTTGTTTCCTACGACACTTGCCAACGGCATAAGGGTGAAAGAGTGAAGTCACCAGGGGCTTTGCAGCCATTCCCCATTCCTAATTATACATGGATGGACATCTCTATGGACTCCATTATGGGGCTTCCTAATGCAGGCAATAAAACAACCATTATGGTGGTAGTAGATCGTTTGACCAAATATGCCCATTTTTGTGCCTTACCACCCACTTTCACACCCTCTTTGGTGGCCCAAGTGTTTGTGGATCAAATTTTCAAACTCCATAGCATGCTCACTTCTATTGTCTCTAATCAAGACCCCACTTTTACCAACAAGTTTTGGCAAGAGTTGTTCAAACTTCAAAGCACTTAGTTTAATCTTAGCACGACATGCCACCCCCAAACAGATGGTCAAACTGAAGAAATCAATAAGTGCTTGGAAAATTACCTGCGTTGCTTTGCATCAAATAAGCCACACCAATGGGTCCACCGTCTCCCTTTGGCTGAATGGTGGTATAGTACCACCAATCATGGTTCCTCAAAGATGACTCCATATGAAGCAGTGTATGGCCATACACCATATGAAGCAGTGTATGGCCAAAAACCTTATTAATGATTTCCTATATATCGGGTACCTCACAAGTTCAGGCAATGGATGACGCACTCCACACCAAAGATGACATTCTTCGCATCCTTAAAGATAATCTGATTCTTTCCCAAAACAGAATGACGCAATAGGTAGATCGACATAATCTGATTCCTATGTCCTTCCCTTTTTTCCTTTCCTCTTTCCTACCATCATCCATCCCCCCGGGGGAGAGGCCATGGGAACTAGTTGCAAACTATCTTGCTGAACAACGATTGCCTCATTATCGGAGTCCAAAGAAACAAGTTCATGTGCCCATTTCGGGCCTCCAATTAAAGCCTCCATATCAACTGGCTCTCTTGAGTGAGAAGTCCCCTGTTTCACAACTACTACTCATTCTTTTATAGACGTTGGTGTGTCTAAATTATATTCTTCCTCTACTTCAAGCTCAGTTGTAACAAATTTTTCATCACCCTCATCCAAAAGTGGGAGCTCAAAGGGATGCCATCTTCTGGAGTTGGGTGGACCTTTTTTTCTTGACTGATGTGATTTTGGTTTTGATCAGGTCTCCTGTAGGTGCCTTGTTTGGTGGCAGAATCAACATTGAAAAGCTTTGTTTGCATAGTATAGGTCTTGAGCGCAAAGGTGGTTTCCCATTTTTAAGAGGATATTGTTTGGGAGGCCTTTGCTAAAGTCAACTCTATGCATATTCGACCATAGGTGAAGAGCCAAAGGTCTACTCTTTCTACGACTGTTTCAAGATTTTGCCTAGAGAATTTCCTATGCTTGTAAAAATTGAATAATGCCAAAAATGAAAAGGTAGGTTGGGAATTTGAACTCACATGGGAAATATGGAGACTACCATGATTAAGCGATCACTCTCATGAAACCAAGTGGCGATGAAGAGCCCTACTCTTCCCCTAAACCAGGGCCCCTTCCATAGAATTCTTTTACAGTTTACCTTCTTTATGAAAGTCACTACAAAAAACCCTTATAGCACATGTTTACCTAACATTCCTTTGTTCAGTTTGAGAAAATGCATTTATACATATCTGGTGTGCAAAAACCATAATTCATTGACATGACATATAAACTCTTCAATTTCATATGGAAATCTATAACAGAAAATGACTAGAAACTTCAGATGGCAACTTTCTGATGCGCTAAGAAGTTTGTTTGAACCTCAGTTAGATAGAGCCTCCTCGCCTTCATTTTCCTGTTCACTTGAACCTGTAGTAGCTTTACAGCGTTTTTGGACAGGAAAAAGTGGCATTGAAACTCCCAAGTTGTCCTGATCACAACATGGGAATGAATAGTGATTTACATTCTCAGACTCAACATGGTAGAAATCATGGTGTGGAGCACCTATGTATATAACCCTATGGTAAGTGTTATTGTCTATGCGATCAAAGGACCCCAAGAAATTTCATATCGAAATCACAACATGGACATTGCTATCCAATAACCACAAGACAACCATATTTCAGGTATAGACAACCAAAATTGTATAGCTGGCAGAAAATTGTCATGTAATACAGTCAAGCCACTGGCAACAGATGGTGATAGCTTTCGAGAAGAAAACTATCAAATTATACCTCTAAGTTCTTACAAACTTCAACAAGGCCATGATGGCTGCCCATATCAGCACAATATTTGCATTTCCTCTTCATAGTGCCTCTAAGCATTCTGGAAGATTTCCTGGCCAATGACTTGGTAGAATTCAGAGAATTTGTGGGCAAACTCACTTAAGATGGAAATGGCTGTTCTGCAATTCATTTGAACAATGAGTGAACCATTTTAATAAATGGGAAGGAAAACAGAACTTCAGCAGTTCAAAACTGTCATTTTGGTTTCTTCAGCAGACTTTGGGATCTCATCCAACACGTCAATCCATGTCTAGTGCACTTAGTAACCTGGTGGGAGGTAGCTTGGGGGTTATCTCCCTGACCATCTCCTTAGTCTCTTTCTTACTCTATCTTGCCAAATCCTTACAACTCGATACTTAAAACAGAGGCTGCTTGGTTGTACCTACTATACTTTGAGTGGTCTCTCTAGTAAAAGTTGATGTTTCCAACAATGTTGTAGGCTTTACCTGTTTTGAAACTAAAGGTTCTCTCAGACTTGAACTAAAAATAATGTGACTAACTCGAGTTGATTCAAAATTCCTAAGATAGGTTCTTTCCCTCTGAAACACACTGAAGTAACTGCTAGGGTGTGCATGCTATCCCAGAAAAAGGTGTAGTAATGTACAACTCCTTAAGTGATTTCATCCTACACATGTTTGCATAGAACCACCTTCAATCTCAGTCACTAAAATGCCTTTACCTATTGTTGTTCACCTACTGAATGAACAATTCTGAACAAGCGTGAAAGGTGCACTCTCCTGCTGATGAAGATAGTTATGTTGAGTTTCAACTTTCTTCCATGTATCAACCAACCCACCTCAACCATGAAACTCAAAACTGAACTGAACTTCCATTAGTATGCATTTACTTGCATGAGACAACCCAGAAAACACCCCAATGATTCACCCCAATATGGATGAATAATAGATAAGCTAACTCAAACTATACCCATAAATGGTGCACCTCCCCTGTTGACTTTATTATAAAACTAACTGAAAAAGAATGTGTGCCTGAGTTAAAATTAGAACATAAACTGGTTACTGAACTAAACTCCCCTCGATGCAATGCATAACCTAACTAACTAGAACAAGGATATGATCTTGATTGGAAGGAATGAAAGGTACACTCTCCTGCTGATCAAAATAGTTATGCTGAGTTTCTTCTATGTATCAACCAACCCACCTCAACCATGTGACTCAAAACTGAACTGAAGTTTCAGTAGTACGCATTTACTTGCATGAGACAGCCCAGAATACACCCCAATGATTCACTCTAATTTGGATGAATAATAGATAAACCAACTCAAACTACCCATAAATGGTGCACCTCCCCTGTTCCCTTTATTATAAAACTATCTGAAAAAGAATGCATCCCTGAGTTTTTATTAGAACACAAACTGAACTAAACTTCCCTCCATGCAATGCATAACCTAACTAACTAGAAAAAGGACAGGATCCTCCTAGGAAGTGCCCCCCCTTTGCATGCTACAAGAGTCGGGGAACACCCTCCTATCCGTCCGATGCTTGATGGTAATCTTTGTAACACCAGTGGAACGTTCAAGGCTTTGTATATCAATCTTATTGTCAAGTGACCGATGTTACAAACAATGGCATTGTTCTTATTCTTCATGCTTCAATCTGTAGAGTGTTAGTTTTTATACCAAGGTCGAGTTCCCCTAGTGACTATGCCTAAGTCACTAAGTATGGGGTGGTGGGACCCTCACTTTAATTGTTCAATTAATGAGACTTTAATGTCTTTTTTATCCTAAGTCTAAAAGGTGAATGAGAAATTATTATTTAAGTGAGTTAATTAATAAAGTGAACTCTCATCTAATCTGGGCCATTGATGAGATCTAATCTCAGCCCTTGATTTAGAGATTCCTTTAGGGTTGGATAAAAAGGTAAGAGGGAGGCAATACTATTCATTTTGTGATGAGAAGAAGAGAGAGCTCGAGAGCTTGGAGAAGGAGAAGCTAGGGCGCAGGTACAGTACTAGTGTTTTGCAGGGCACGAGTTTCTATGCACCATTCTTCCAGTATTTGGCTCAGAACTCGAGGCATGCAAGTGGCATGAGTATTCAGCAGGATTAATACCTTACAGCAGCAAGCTACAGCCAACTTCACGTGGAGGCAAACCGTACAGCAGGTACAGGACAGGAAGCTTCTCCAGCACGCAGTTCTAGGAGTGACAGGGCGCCATTCCCAAGGTGTCTTCTGCTGCAACTGTGGAGGAGGTACATGGCAGGGGTTTAATCTGAGCACCATTCTCTTTACACCTTCTGCTGAACCTGTGATGAAGGTCTGGGCACTGATTACAATCTATCAGCATTAATTTTTGTTGAAAGAAATCTGCACAGGATTCAAGGAACACTAGCACAGAGATTAAGGGTAATTTCTGTCTGTATTCCCAGCACAGAATTCGAGGTACTTGACTCAGAACTCGAGAAGACTCAGAGATTTAGACTGTGTATTTTCCTGCACAGTTCATGAGTTAATTTCTGGTACAGAATTCGAGACTGTGGGCACTCACTTCGAGGTGCTGTAGGTGCACATTCTTCCAGAAGAATTCTGCTGAGTGGTGAAGATAAGTTAAATTCTTCATTGTAAAGCTGTGATGTATAATTTGCTGATGAAATAATATCTCTCTCTCACTCAACTGGTTTTCCCCGTGGGGGTTTTTCCAGGGCTCGATTTGGCCAAAAACTACAGTGTCAAATTTGTGTGTGAATGTTTGTAAATTAGCTTGCAGCTTGTTAATTTCCTTTGCTGTGTGTTTAGTGTTATTTACTTTTGGCATTAAGTAACCTACAGCCAATGCAAAACAGGGCTGTAGGTGAAAACCACTTTAAACTTGGCATTAAACCAGCTTACAGACAGAGGCAGAAAATCTTCATGGTATCAGAGCACAGGGGGCAGAAATAAAACTAATTTGCAGACACCCATAAAATTTGCAGATCTCAGAAAACCAAGTGTTCTTACCTTTGTTATTGGGCAGCGTTCTTTTGGACTGATTTCCAGATGGCTACAGGGTTGAGGATAGAGGACAGATTGAGTGGGACGGAGAATTTTGTGCCTTGGAAGGCCAGAATTCTATTGCTGTTATAGGAGAACGAGTTGTGGGAAGAGGTGGTGAGGAACACCACCACATACCCCATTACTATTCCAGATGGCTCAGATGTGACCGCTCTTTCAGTCTTCAACAAGAAAGACTGTAAGGCAAGGAGAATCATTCTAGATGCAGTGAAGGACCACATCATCCCTCACATTTCCGGGAAGACCAAGGCACACGAGATGTGGAGTGCCTTGATCAGCTTGTACGAGAGCTCCAACGAGAACAGGAAGATGGTTCTCAAGGAGAAGCTCAAGAGTATCAGGATGACCAGAGGAGAGGGAGTCACAGCTTATCTCACCAGGATCTCAGCAGTTCGTGATGAACTGGCAGCAGTTGGTGAGGTGGTATCCCCCACAGAGTTAGTTCGCACAGCAGTCAATGGGGCTTCAAGGCCCTGGAGTGCATTTGTGCAGGCCATTGTGGGCAGGGAGAACCTTCCATCATGGGAGAGGTTGTGGGATGACTTTGTACAGGAGGAGACCAGGAGGGGTCTCGTACAGGGCAGTACATCAGGTGGTGCAGTAGATGAGGAGAACGTGGCTCTCACAACCAAAGGGAAGAAGAAGAAGGGTCCCAAGAAGCATGGGGCCAAGGGACAGCAGCAGCAGCAGCAACATCATACACAGGGTGGGCAGAAGAAGGACTTGAGTAAAATCAAGTGCTACTGTTGTCAGGCGTTTGGGCACTATGCATCTCAGTGTCCAAACAAGAAGAGGAAGAAGGGACCAGGTCAGCAGACAGCAGCCTCAGCAGAGATAGATGAGTTTGGTGATAGGTTTCAGAGGGAGTTTTCCCTCTATGCTGGACAGAGTGAGAGAGAGAGAGTTTCTTTAGCCACCAGCAGTGATATGGATATGCAGGTTGAGCACTCATTGTTGACTGGGCATCAGACAGGTCCTTCCACCACTGGTACGTGGTATATTGACAGCGGAGCTTCGAGGCACATGACAGGTACTCGTGAGTTCTTCTCCGAGTTGTCACGCACAGAGAGAGAGGTGGAGGTGGTACTTGGCGACAACACCATAGTTAGAGCAGTGGGTCAGGGGACAGTTATATTTGAGAGGGAGTCCATGAGTCCCATGACTTTGAGGGATGTGTTGTACGTCCTTGGGCTGAAGAAGAACCTTGTTTCAGTTTCCACGATTGAGGACAGGGGTCTTGGGGTGTGCTTCTCAGATGGGAGAGTGCAAGTGTATCCCAAGACTACAGGTGTATCTACTCCCATGGATATTGGAGTTAGATGTGGAAGACTGTACAAGCTCTTGTTTCAGCCACAGCATGCTCTAGCACACAGCAGCAGCAGCAGTGAGCTGTGTGAGTTATGGCACAGGAGGATGGCCCATTTACATCACCCCGCTCTGGGAGTGTTGCGGAGCATGGTCACAGGTTTACCAGATTTTGACATCGAGCAGAGTGATGTATGCAGAGGGTGTGCTTTGGGAAAGTACACCAAGACCGTGTTTCCTAGTAGTGACACGAGAGCAGCAGGTGTGCTTGATCTGATTCATACCGACATATGTGGTCCCATGTCCTCAGTATCTTTGTCTGGCCATGAGTACTACATCAGCTTCATTGATGACTACTCCAGGAAGACCTGGATCTACTTCTTGAGGAGCAAGAAGTCCCCACTTGTATTGAGTGTCTTCCAAGGGTTTAAAGCCCTTGTGGAGAAGCAGACGGGGAGGAAGATCAGGATCTTGAGGTCAGACAACGGGGGTGAGTATACCTCCAAGGAGTTCAGTGCATTCTGCAGACAGGAGGGCATACAGCGACAGTTGACAGTTCCCTACACTCCTGAGCAGAATGGAGTAGCAGAGAGGAAGAACAGGTCGATCGTTGGAGCAGCGAGGGCTATGCTTCATGATCAGGGGTTACCGTTCTTTCTGTGGGCTGAGGCCTGCAACACTGCAGTATACCTGCAGAACAGGAGTCCCCATCGTGCCGTGGGGAGGATGACTCCCGAGGAGATGTATTCAGGCAAGAAGCCTGAGGTGAGCCATTTTCGCATATTTGGCTCTCTGACTTACTCTCACGTCCCCTCAGAGAGGAGGACGAAGTTTGAGCCCACCGCAGAGACAGGCATCTTTGTGGGCTACGACGAGACTTCGAAGGCTTATCGACTTTACATTCCTGGCCAGAGGCGAGTTGTAGTTAGGCGGGAAGTAAAGTTTGATGAGGATAGAGCCTTCAGGAAGTCCAGAGAGTTAGAGCAGGGGGAGCCACCAGCTCCCACACCTCAGTTGAGTCAGGCTTCTTCGATACAGGTTACAGGTCCACAGGTTTCTGGGGTGACTGGATCACAGGGTACTGGCACAGGTTCTACAGGGTCAGTGGTTCAGACTTCAGGGACAGGTACAGGGACAGGTACAGGGTTTGGCACAGGTTCAGGATCACCGGTCTCTGGCTCACAGATTGCAGGGTCTTCTGGGACTAGTTCTTCAGCTACAGGTCCTAGGGGTGGTAGACCTCATGTTTCTGACACATCCTCAGAGGAGGTTACACCAGGTTCAGAGGAGCCTTCAAGGAAGAAGAAGCCCAAGTGGCTTCAGGACACCTTGAAGGAAGCAGAGGCATATGGTAGACCTCAGGAGCAGATCAGGACTATTTTTGAGCTAGATACATATGGGTCAGCCCTTGTTGCGAGTCTTCGTGACTCAGCGCCTTCTACTTATGAGGAGGCTTCTCAGCATCAGGTTTGGAGAGATGCCATGATGGAAGAGTACCATTCCATCATGAAGAATGATGCTTGGGAGATTGTACCGAGGCCTGAGGGGAAGTCAGTTGTGACTTCCAAGTGGCTCTACAAGGTCAAGCATGCAGCTGATGGCAGTGTAGAGAAGTTCAAGGCTCGGTTTGTGGCTCGAGGGTTCTCACAGGTTGAGGGAGTCGATTATGATGAGACTTTTGCTCCAGTAGCTCGGTATTCCTCCATCAGGGCAGTGATATCGATTGCAGCAGAGATGGGTTGGAGGATCCACCAGATGGATGTGAAGACCGCATTTCTCAATGGTCTTCTACAGGAGGAGGTGTACTTGGAGCAGCCACAGGGATTTGAGACACATGAGAGAGATTCACATGTTTGCAGGCTTAGGAAAGCCTTGTACGGTCTGAAGCAAGCTCCTAGAGCTTGGTACTCCAGGATAGATGCATATCTGATTTCGATGGGATTTCAGAAGAGTGAGGCTGATCCCAACCTTTACTACATTGTGGTTGGTGGAGATCCGCTCATTCTTCTGCTATACGTTGATGATTTATTTATCACTGGAGATGAGCGTCTTATTGCTCTGTGCAAGAGAGATCTTGCAGCTGAGTATGAGATGACAGATATTGGGCTGATGCATTACTATTTGGGGATGGAGGTATGGCAGGAGCCAGGACATATTTTCCTTGGTCAGGGGAAGTATGCTGCAGAGATCCTGAAGACTTTTCGGATGGACGACTGCAGGCCCATGTCTACACCGATGATCACCGACTTGAAGCAACTTCATGCTTCAGGTGGTAAGTTGGTGGATCCCACATTATATCGTCAGCTCATCGGATCGTTGATGTATCTGGTCAACACCAGGCCAGACTTGTGCTTTGCAGTCAACACTCTTAGCCAGTTCATGGTGCAACCTAGGAGTGTACATTGGAGTGCTGCAAAGCACATCTTGAGATACCTTGCAGGGACGGTGGATTATGGTCTGGACTACAGGGGTTCAGGTGGAGTTAGTTTGATTGGGTTCACAGATTCAGACTGGGCAGGTAGTGTGAGGGACCGGAAGAGCACTTCCGGTTGCTGTTTCAGCTTGGGCTCGGCAGCAGTGTCGTGGTTCAGCAGGAAACAGAAGTCCGTTGCATTGAGTTCTGCTGAGGCTGAGTATATGGCCGCTAGTCAGGCGACTTGCGAAGCACTGTGGCTTCGTAAGTTATTGGTAGATCTATTTGATCAGCAGCTGAGACCTACGGTGATTTACTGCGACAATCAGAGTTGCATTCAGCTCTCTGAGAATCCAGTCTTTCACGACAGGTCAAAGCATATTGAGATCAGATATCATTTCATCCGGGACTACGTTCAGAGAGGAGCAGTTGAGCTTCAGTACATATCCACTGATCAGCAGGTTGCAGACGTCCTAACGAAATCTTTGGGGAGGGGGAAGTTTGTCTTCTTCAGAGATAAGTTGGGAGTGGTGCGGAACTCCTTCCTCGGTAAGAGGGAGTGTTAGTTTTTATACCAAGGTCGAGTTCCCCTAGTGACTATGCCTAAGTCACTAAGTATGGGGTGGTGGGACCCTCACTTTAATTGTTCAATTAATGAGACTTTAATGTCTTTTTTATCCTAAGTCTAAAAGGTGAATGAGAAATTATTATTTAAGTGAGTTAATTAATAAAGTGAACTCTCATCTAATCTGGGCCATTGATGAGATCTAATCTCAGCCCTTGATTTAGAGATTCCTTTAGGGTTGGATAAAAAGGTAAGAGGGAGGCAATACTATTCATTTTGTGATGAGAAGAAGAGAGAGCTCGAGAGCTTGGAGAAGGAGAAGCTAGGGCGCAGGTACAGTACTAGTGTTTTGCAGGGCACGAGTTTCTATGCACCATTCTTCCAGTATTTGGCTCAGAACTCGAGGCATGCAAGTGGCATGAGTATTCAGCAGGATTAATACCTTACAGCAGCAAGCTACAGCCAACTTCACGTGGAGGCAAACCGTACAGCAGGTACAGGACAGGAAGCTTCTCCAGCACGCAGTTCTAGGAGTGACAGGGCGCCATTCCCAAGGTGTCTTCTGCTGCAACTGTGGAGGAGGTACATGGCAGGGGTTTAATCTGAGCACCATTCTCTTTACACCTTCTGCTGAACCTGTGATGAAGGTCTGGGCACTGATTACAATCTATCAGCATTAATTTTTGTTGAAAGAAATCTGCACAGGATTCAAGGAACACCAGCACAGAGATTAAGGGTAATTTCTGTCTGTATTCCCAGCACAGAATTCGAGGTACTTGACTCAGAACTCGAGAAGACTCAGAGATTTAGACTGTGTATTTTCCTGCACAGTTCATGAGTTAATTTCTGGTACAGAATTCGAGACTGTGGGCACTCACTTCGAGGTGCTGTAGGTGCACATTCTTCCAGAAGAATTCTGCTGAGTGGTGAAGATAAGTTAAATTCTTCATTGTAAAGCTGTGATGTATAATTTGCTGATGAAATAATATCTCTCTCTCACTCAACTGGTTTTCCCCGTGGGGGTTTTTCCAGGGCACGATTTGGCCAAAAACTACAGTGTCAAATTTGTGTGTGAATGTTTGTAAATTAGCTTGCAGCCTGTTAATTTCCTTTGCTGTGTGTTTAGTGTTATTTACTTTTGGCATTAAGTAACCTACAGCCAATGCAAAACAGGGCTGTAGGTGAAAACCACTTTAAACTTGGCATTAAACCAGCATTAAACCATTAGTATGCATTTACTTGCATGAGACAACCCAGAAAACACCCCAATGATTCACCCCAATATGGATGAATAATAGATAAGCTAACTCAAACTATACCCATAAATGGTGCACCTCCCCTGTTGACTTTATTATAAAACTAACTGAAAAAGAATGTGTGCCTGAGTTAAAATTAGAACATAAACTGGTTACTGAACTAAACTCCCCTCGATGCAATGCATAACCTAACTAACTAGAACAAGGATATGATCTTGATTGGAAGGAATGAAAGGTACACTCTCCTGCTGATCAAAATAGTTATGCTGAGTTTCTTCTATGTATCAACCAACCCACCTCAACCATGTGACTCAAAACTGAACTGAAGTTTCAGTAGTACGCATTTACTTGCATGAGACAGCCCAGAATACACCCCAATGATTCACTCTAATTTGGATGAATAATAGATAAACCAACTCAAACTACCCATAAATGGTGCACCTCCCCTGTTCCCTTTATTATAAAACTATCTGAAAAAGAATGCATCCCTGAGTTTTTATTAGAACACAAACTGAACTAAACTTCCCTCCATGCAATGCATAACCTAACTAACTAGAAAAAGGACAGGATCCTCCTAGGAAGTGCCCCCCCTTTGCATGCTACAAGAGTCGGGGAACACCCTCCTATCCGTCCGATGCTTGATGGTAATCTTTGTAACACCAGTGGAACGTTCAAGGCTTTGTATATCAATCTTATTGTCAAGTGACCGATGTTACAAACAATGGCATTGTTCTTATTCTTCATGCTTCAATCTGTAGAGATACTTCAGGAGTCAATTCATCTAGTCACATGTTAGCTGCAGAAAGATACTCATGGTAAAAACTGTCCTGCTGGAGCACCTCACTGTTTATTGGTTGCAGGAAATTAACTCTGATGGATTTACCATTGCTGTTGTAATTTCCTGAACAAACATCATACATGTAGCAGCCTGTCCAGAATGTTAGATTGAGTATATATATTTCATGAAGCTGCCATGACTGAAAAAAGAAAAAATGGTGATGATTGCAACCTTTTGTTGCTGCTAGTATTAAAGTATTTAGTTTTCTCAATTTCTATATATGGTGAGCCTTCCCTCAAGCATTCTGAAAGCATGTACTCTTTACTTCAATGCACAAGATTGTACTGCTGATATGTCACCAAAATCTGTCCCTTGTTATGATCTTTATCTCTGAAGACCTGTAAAATGCCAGATTAGACTACTTTCACACAATATTCATTATCAAGTATGCTAGAACCACTTTCTATGAAAATCCATCCTATTACAGCTGATCTCTATCTGCTGCTATACAAAACAGGTCTGCAATACATGTGCTAACTTTACATTTTCAAGAACAATACTGCCCACAGGTATTTCCAACAGTAGCTTGTATTTCCCGATATATGGTCCAAACTCATTCATGAAAATAATACCAAGTGTAGCTCCCTTTGCATGATCAAGACAAGTAAGGCCAACAAAAGCACCATGGGTAATTAATCCATCATCACTCCTTACATCCAAGCGTGTGAAGGGTTACTATCATTATGAAGACCAATCTCATCTTGAACCATTTTAAATTGTACCACCTGCTTTGACGATGCAAACTAAAAGTTCAAAATTTCCTTACAAATTTGGTGATAACACTTTGATATATTGTAATTTCTTAATAATATGGATTCTTAATTATTTTTATAGATACATACCGTGGAGTCATGAAAGGTCTAAATGGTTCATGTTCTTTTTGTCTTTTTCTTACAGATTGTTGGAGATAGAAGCGTTCATGTCAAAATTGATGCAGACCTTCTACACATTTCTGTTGGAGGTGTACACAAACTTAGGTTCTTGGAAAAAACCTAATCCATGGATCCTTCCACCAAGGCTCCATTGGAAGAAATCACAGCACTAGAGAAAGATGAGAAGGAATTGGCACAATTATTACAAGTAACCATGTCAATTGCAAAATGATTTTCATTTCTTTAATGTTGATACTTTCTGGGACTAGGTGTTAGCTTGCTTTTCCCTCTACACTGGAATTTGGTGGATCCATAAAAATTTGATGATAAGATATGAAGCAAAAGAGAGAAGGGAGAAGAGGAGAAACGTTGAAGAGGGGGAAAGTCAAAGTCTTGCAGAGAAAATCGAAGAAAACAACGAGCAAAACCAAACACCAGACAATCAGTCTAGGAGAATCAGGGCATCTTCAAGCTCTTTGTTAAGTTACAACAGTGATGAACTCTTATATGATGGTAAAATGATGTAGATAAAGGACTTGATATACGACAAAGTGATCAAAATATAGTATATACCCACTGAAGCTATCAAAAAATCCTTATTTCTATCACGGAAAAGAACCCCAGTTTCAAGTGTGTTTTATATTGTTTGTAAATATGATATTAATGGTTTTGTCTTTTTGCAGGGAACATAATAACGATACTTTAATTGAATGTGCAATGGCCCACCAGAAACGTCACGAATTTGCTGCTCAGTATGGTTCACGTGGAGTTTTTCAAGCGGCAGGATCCTATTACAGAGCATACCAGGTCTGCTTCTGGTATCGTCATTATTTTAATAATATTTTTTTCCCCTGTCCGAATGCTGGTGTTAGGAAAGTGGGAAAACAAACAGAAATTTTCAACTCTTCCTTGCAGGAACAGAGCTATATCGAGAGAGACTTGTGAAGGCCCTTGCGCATCATTTGCAAGTGCCATTGTTAATTCTTGACAGTAGCGTTCTTGCTCCTCATGTATGTATCTTGCAACATATCCATATTTTGTATGGCATTTCGTTGTTCCATATGTTTTTTCGACAATTGTCATTTGCTCTAAATGGCTGTTTTTCCTTGTTTTTTGTTTGGTTAATGTATATGCTTTGTACGGATTTAAAGCTGACATTTTGAACTCGAATTGAGGTAGAAACTCTTTCTGAGTTGAGGGTTTTGAGGCGTAGGGTTTGAGACGATAGAAGAAAGAAATACCACAATTTACATCAACATAAAAACATTGGTTATTAACATTTATACTCCCCTTCAACGACCCCGTCACTATGACAAATCCTTTTATTTTTGCTTGAGCTGCCCATTCAGGGAATCAGCATGGCCTTTGAAATGGTGAGATTGGACGATGAACCACATTAAAAGTTAATTTTACCAACCACTGTTGCAGTGTCTGCTAATGGTGAGATTGGATTCCCAAAATCATTTGCAACAACATGTGTATTGTAGAAGTTGACATGCCCTCAAGCAATATGAAAGGTGGACATCACACATCCAGCATCAAACCCATGACAGTTTTTCATTCACCATTAAACTCAATTTTCCACTAGAAAACAGAGACTTAAAAAAAACTTAAGACACAAGGGAGGTTTCCTTAGGAAAATGTATGGTAGAGTTATAAAAAACTAATGGATGGGTGGACCAAAATTAGTGCTTATCCATAATAGGTCAAATGGAGTCAAGAGAGGTCTTGTTGGGTTGTTTTCTTATGAGATAAGAACATAATGAAGCTGGGATCAACAAGCTGCAGCTATCCTTATATTGCCTGACTGTACTACCTGCAAAAGTAATACCCTGCTGTCCAAATTGCTGCAATAATATCAGCTGCACTATTTCTCTCTTGTGCTACCTTTCCAACAGTAAAAAAATAATCAGCAGATGCTCTGATTATACTAGGCACAGATCCAAAGAAGAAACTCGGGTTTCAACTCATTGCTATACATGCAATACTTGCCTTTTGACTTGACTGACATAACTTGACTTGAATAGAGACCTCACTCGTAACATCAGTTGGAACTTGACATCCAAACTTCGAACTTCACAACTCGTCTTGCAACTGAACTAGAAACTCGATAGAATCTTTTAGTTAGAGTCTAGACACAAGGACAATGCATGCAATCGAGTTAGACAACTCGGAATAGACACTTGAGTTCAATAAATTCGAAATAGACACTTGATTTCAATCACGAGTTTGCACAAATGGCCGATGTATCAAAGGTTAGAACATGAGACATGCAACCTTGTGGTGAATGTTGGACCCGGGTCTAGATGGCGCTGGACTAGTGTAGTTTCACTGTTGTCGTCCATTGCCTTGATGTTTCTGTTATTGCCTTGGCCATGGGTCATGGGCTTGATCGCATAGAGTAGCATCATCTGCAATTAGAAGCACTGGACAGCCACCAATGGCATGCCAGAACAGAGGGACAGTTAACATATAGGTTTGGGAAGCTGTGTTCCCCAGCAAACAGTCTTCCTTATCAACAAATGAATAATGACCAATCAGATTACAAATCCACCATGATAGTGCTCTTCAGTGAGCTTGCCAAAACAAGTCTAGTCCTGATTGTACTACCTGCAAAAGTAATACCCTTCTGTTCAAACTGTTGCAATAATATCAGCTGCACTATTTATTACTAATATTTGGTATGTATATTTAATATCCACGTTCTCTAAGTTTGGCAATCTGCTTGTTTCAGGAAAAGTTGAGGATGCAAGCAAGGTTCAAACACTCCTTTTTAGCGCAACAATGTCGGATTGGGTAAAGAAGGTAATGTTTCTGAGAACATTGAGTGTTGGTTTGTGTTGTTTGTTGCAATAGATTGTACATATTTTATTTTTTTGTTTTATCCTTTAGCTGCTCTTGATTTTTGTAAATATTGTTATGACAACGTAGAACCAAGATTCTTGATCTAGTTTTGCAGATTTTAATTATAATGATGTTTGTTATTTTGGTATACTTGATGAACAGATTGCATCAAGGTTCTTGAAACCTGACAAAGAAACTGTGGATCTTGTTGGAGATGATAAGATGAAAGCTAATAGAAGTGTGAGACACATCGTCCTTCCCTATTTTTATTCAGCAAGAGCACATGTTATACTAGATGGTTGAAGGTAAGAAAATTGTAGATGACTTAGAAAAACCTTTAAGTAACTAAAATTTTGCCCTTTTTCTATTGACTATGTGAATTATGAACATTGTCTTGAATCTATATTGCTTTTGCAGGCATGGTTATGAAAGATGCATGCTATTGTAGAGGACAATGATATTGGGTTCCGACATGTCATCAGGAAAGAGTTACAGTTACCACCATGTCCCATGATGCTGATAAAATAGTGTTTAAGGCTACTGGAAAAGGAGCTTTCCTACAGTTTTTAAACCACTCCATATTGAACCTTTCCATAAGATTGGAAACTCAAACAAGAATTATCATTGTTAATCTCTGTAGATGGTGACGTTGGTATGAAAGTTGGAACATGTACACGCAAATTATTGTTTATGCAAAATTACTTTCATGATAACCCAAGTTTACATGAAGCTTGCAAGGACAATTTTGTTACATTATCTAGCATGTTAAGTGCGTGTTATGGGGCTTGATCTGTTCTTTCTTTTGTACTTTTCTTCATTGCTTCTTGATTTTTTTTACTATTATACATAGAAATGTGTTGCTAGCCATCTCCATGGGTAACAACACATGCCTAAGATTGTCATCATTGTGGAAATTAATGGTAATGTTAAATTTTGTGACTGTAACCAATGTGTAAATTAACTATGATGCTTAATTCCATGACCATCACCATTAATGAAATACTAATCGTTTGCAATTTAATGACTATGACAATTGTTTTCAAAGTGAATATAAATGGTGACAATTTTTAATTGCATGTCATTAAAAGATTTTCAAATTGACAATTGGTGATGATCTTGTAGGGCCCATCACCATTGATATGATAATAGCAATGATGTTTGCAATTTAATGACTATGACAAGTGTTTTCAAAGTGAATATAAATGGTGACAATTTTTAATTGCACGTCATTAAAAGATTTTCAAATTGACAATTGGTGATGATCTTGTAGGGCCCATCACCATTGATATGATAATAGCAATGATGTCAATAGCGAGGGTCATCGAAATCCCATCACTATTGTTCATAGGATATGGTGACGGTCTTTGTTCATCTCCATATATGCCATCAATAATGACGGTCATCAAAGGCCTATCATTAAAAGTTACTATAGTGAGGGTCATTAAAGACTCATCACCAAAAAAAACTATTGTTCATAACAAATGGTGATGGACACCATCCGTCATTTTAATTATTATTGCTAACAAAACTTGAACCTCACTATATCACCTTTACTTTTGGGGATGCTTCCTTTGGTGACGCTCGGTTTTTGGTAACGGAGGCCCTTTTGAATGTCACCAATATATGCATAAATAGTGAGGGCTATTAAAGTCTCGTCACCATAAATCACTATTATTCATAGCAAATGGTGAGGGGCACCATCTGTCACAATAATGATTATTGCTAACAGAACTTGAATGTCACCATATCACCTTTACTTTTGGCGACGCCACCTTTGGTGACGTTCAGTGTTTGGTTACGGAGGCCTTTTTGAACGTCACGGATATATCGATCAATAGTGAGGGCCATTAAAGACTCGTCACTATTATTCATAGGAAATGGTGAGGGACTTGACCCGTCACAATAATTATTATTGGTGACGGAACGTGAACCTCACCATATTACCTATACTTTTGGGGACATCACCTTTGGTGAGGTTCAGTTTTTGGTGACGAACACCCTTTTGAACGTAACCAATCAACGTAACGGAACTTAATAGAGAGAAAAGAGCGCTCTAGGGCGCACTTAACAGGGAAAAATGAGCGAACTAGGGCGCACTTAACTGAGGAATAGGAGAGCTCAAGGGCGCACTTAACAGGGAAAACAGAGCGCTCTAGGGCACACTTAACTGAGGAACATGAGCGCTTTGGGGCACTCTTAAATGTGAAACAGGTGCGCCCCAAAAATTGAGAAATACAAACAAAAAAAATTAAGCTTAAAGAAATGCTGAAAGGGGGGATTAAGGGTTGGTTTAGGCCGGTTTTTCCAGCCAGGGGTTAACTGTAGGGTCTCAACACCTGAAACCAACAGTTTAAGGAGATCTTAGCACTTCCAAATCTATGGTAAAAACTACTTAAAAACTCAACATAAAACTACACGAGATCTGTAGGGCTCTCCCCAGCGGAGTTGCCAGTTCTGTTGGTGGTGCTTTCGCACACCAACAGGCAGAAAATGGGGGTCTACCGGCTTGTGGAAGCCAAGGTAGAGAGCCTGGTAACTATGGCTTCCCGTGGCTCTGTGTGTGAGAAGTGAGGTAAAAAGCTGGAGTGAAAATATGTAAAAAAATGAAAACTATGCAAATATAAGATATAAATCGAAATAAACCTAAGCTAAATGTGAGGTAACAAACTGTAAAAAACCAAAAACATTCAGATCTATTCCGGTAAAATGGTAAAAACAACTATCTACCGTAGTAAAAACACACACATATAACTCAAACCACATATATTTCACGCATTTATGGAATTACAGATGCAAAAATGAATTAAATTTTTCACAAAGCATAAGGTTACAATGGTACTTGTAAGGGCATGTGTGTTGCTCGTCCGCCTAAAGCTATCCTTCTCCGCCGATCCACCATAGGGAATGGACAGGCTAGATCTCGATCAGATGAGGGTGAAAAAAACACAAAGGGGTTCAACTTTCACACAGGAGGGAGTGCAAAGAGGAGGCTCTGAGAAGGGGATGCAAATGAAAAATGGTTCGAATATCTTTGTGAAGGTAGAAAAATTTACTTTTATAACTATGGTTTAGGGTTTTTTTGATAACCCTAAACCATGGTAGTTTTGGTTTTCACCGCTGGTAAGGTTTGAATGTGGGCCGGAATTTTGTTTTTACGAGCAACCTCCATATTTGGTGGACTTCCCCCTATTTTGGTGGAGGTTCCTTCTTTTTAGGGGGCTTGTCCTAAATAGGATTTTATACTTAGGACAAAGTGCTTTTTGGGTTTTTGGCTTTATTTTTCATTTTTGAGGGTTTTATGCATAGGGATAGTATATGGTCATTTTTTTGGTGTTAACAGTGTGGATAGTCGAGGATGAAAATAAAATCGAGCCCACTAGGTGCTCTACTTCTTCCTCCATGGGTAAAACTACTTCCTTACATCAAAGGATTGCTTGAGAAATTAGGGAGACATCAATGTGGCTTTCTCTGTTGAAATTTGGTTGTCATTGATGTCAACTGATGTCAAAGAGGATTTAGTATTCCTGTGCCAGTTTGAATAAATATATGAAAGCCACTTTGAAGAAGTATATTTCCGTGCCAGTTTAAATAAGTATATGGAATCCAGTTTGAAGAAGTACATAAGGAGTACATTAAGTACATATGGTACAGGTGTAGGTCTCAAGTCCACCCAGTCATACTACTTCAATGGTATATTCCAATGACATGGTTGGACAAGGTTTGGGAGTGCACAGGTGACTTGGAGCAAGAAGCGGTTGCATATGTAAGCAAGTCCCGAAAGTGCGCAAGACTCACCAATCAGAAGAAGCTTTCAAGTTGTTGATACACACAAGAGTAATAGAAGGATGTGACGGTTGGAGAAGTCAAGTGCGCAAGTCCCACAAGTGATGGTACATTAAGGGCGCAAGACCACACCGCAAGGGCGCAAGTCCCACTAAGGCAAGGACCAAGTATGCGCAATACCCACACGAGATGAAACCTCAACGACGCAGAACATGAAGCATGAACCATGAAGCAAGGAAGAAGGGACGCCACAACCAACTTGTGGACATCACCATTCACACAAAACAAGTATAAATAAGAAGCCGAGTTAGAGAATGGAAGTAAGCTTCTGTGTGGAAAGTTGGAAGATATAGATTTATTAAGCTTCTAATTCTTGGGGCATCAAGGGCTCATGGATCCAAAACAACACGATCTAGTAGAGAGCCGAGTGAGCACATACAAAAGAACATAACTGTTGATGGTGCGCAGAATGATGCAAGTTTATCTGTGATAGTTGCATGGAGACAAAAAGGCATAACTATAGAGAATGTGCAAGTGCTCAAGATCAGAATGATAGTATTGCAAACAACATACATACAGTTATAGATGATCTAAGACAAGAGCGCAAGAACAGACTTGAAGTATATCTTGTAATGCATGAAGTAAAGTATTTTATCAGATGTGCAAAGACATAATTGTTGCACAGTAAAGGGTGCGCATTATGACAAGGATGATCTAAGATAAGTGCGATAAACTAAAAGGCCAAATCATAAATGATGCACATAAGATTGCAGATTATCCAAAAATTGTTGCACCAAGACAGAACAGAAATATCTCATAAGGTGCGCGGACACATCTAATATTGATGCGCAAAGTCAGAACATCAGCTCAGCAGAAGACGCACAGTATTAGTTGAAGTCGCAGATGCGCATAAACATAACAAAATTCAACACCTAAGTGTAGAGTGCAGGAGATGATGGAATAGTACACATTTTGTGAAGTATGATGTCAAGTATATCTGGTTGATGTGTTCACGTGAATTTCATGATATAGATTAGTGATTGAAGATCTCAAGGTTGCAGAAGGTGCACACAACATAGTGAACAACAATTTATCAGATGAGTGCGCGGATCAGAAGAACATGAAAGTATAATATTCTTCTTTCATATCAGGGCGGCAGGATGGGGCAAGGAGCAGGGAGTCAGTGCCTCCTTCTAGTTGAAGCTGGTAAATCAGGGAGTTGGTGCTTCCTTCAGGTCGGTGCCTGTAAAACCAGGGGGTCGGTGCCTCCTTCCAGTTGGTTCTAGAGAACTTCGGAAGTTGGTGCTTCCATGAATGTGATTGTTATATTATAAGAGAGCATTCTGTGGTTTTCTCCTATTTGGGTTTGCACGTAAAAATTTATGTGTTCTGTGTATTGCGCATATGTGGATGAATGTTGTTGTTTATGTGAATGCATAATTTAATTTCAGATTAATCAGTTAATAAATTAATTTTTTTTCATAACTGCGCTAATAGTGATTCACCCCCCCTCTTAGTATTAATAAGATTCCAACATTCTCTAGGATAAATACAATAAGACATATGATAGATGTGGCTAAGGATCCGGTTGACCCAAGCTCACACAAAGGAGTTTATGCGATTCCTTGCTCTTGTAGAAAAGTCTACATTAGTAAAAAGGGTAGGTCGATGAGGGTTAGATTCAAGGAACATAGTGCAGATTTCAGATTAAACAGAACCCAAAAAGCCACCCTTGCTAATCATTCATGAGGAATGGGCCACCATGTGTGTTTCAAAGAAGCTAAAGTCACTGCCAAAATATACCATTACGGGAAAAGGAAAATGATGGAATCTCTAGAAATCAAGTTGAATTTGAACAACTTCAATAGATACGATAGTTGGAAGTTGAGTGAGCTAGGAAGGAGAAAACAACTTAGAGGTATTCTCTTCATTGAATTTATACTTCTATACTTACTTTTACTATCAAATTGGCCTGGAATATTATATCATTCTTTGCAATTCGTTCAATATATATTTATACATGTAAATGCAGAACGTACTTATTCAAAGCCTCAAAAGGGGATGCGGGGTAGTAAAGGATGTATAACCATCCAATTTGGTTGTTGCTATAATTATGCAATTGTAAGTGATACATTATTTTCATATGTATTATTATTTTCTCATCATAGTTTTTCCTTCATTGCTAATTTGTAATATTTTAAATATAGGACAAAAAATGTAACCCCCCTGGAATTGTACGTGATGAGGAAGTTGATCCACTTCCTTCTTTATTCAAAAATGTCATTCGTCGATTGGTGAGATGGCATGTTTTCTTGCCATCATGCGTCCCTGATAGTTGCATTGTTAATATTTATGACAAAGGTGATTGCATACCACCTCATATTGATCATCACGACTTTGTTCGTCCTTTTTGTACCATCTCACTTCTTAGTGAGTGCAACATTATCTTTGGTACAAACTTGAAGATATTAGGACCGAGTGATTTTGTTGGATCCATTGCGATACCATTGCGTATGGGGTAAGGATATTTACTTTTAATTAGTTAACTTGTGGTTAAATTTTGAATAATTTGTGATAAATTGCTTCTTTAATGCATATCAGTTCTTATTTTAAATGGAAATGGAGCAAATGTAGCAAAACATTCCATTCCAGCTGTTCCATGCAAAAGGTATCCACAATTTATTTATTCTAAGATACATAATTGCTAGTCACCATCTCTCAAAGCTAAGTTGAACTAATCAAATTTATTGTGGTGATTTTTTTTACAGAATTTCCATAACTTTTAGGAAGATGAACAAATCAAAATTACCATATCACTTTTTCCATGAACGTGATTTTCAAAATATTCAAGCTCTTTCATTGGAAGAAGAATAAGGAAACCTCGCAAGTTCAAGTCATTAAAACAATTAAATGTTCATCTTGGAAAGTTTAAGCCATTAAGCAAAAGAATGTTCAAACACTATAAACATATCTTAGTCTAATCTGTTTTGGAACTGCATTTTGAAACAATATAATTGGTCTCTTTATTAGTCCCTGTGCCTTGCAGCAGGGACTATAAGAATCGCTCCGTGAAACTTCAATTAGTTATGCACAGTTACCAAAGCAATTTATTTGTGTTTTAACTTAAAAGTTTTATGTTCAAACATTATAAACATATCTTAGTCTAGTCTGTGTTGGAACTATATTTTGAGACAATATATTTTGATCTCTTTATTTCTGTTTTAACTGAAAGGTTTCAAATTCTTGGAACTCTTGATTTCCTTGTATTTGTGTTTTAACTTAAAAGTTTCATGTTCAAACACTATAAACATATGTTAGTCTATTCTGTCTTCTAACTGCATTTTTGAGACAATATAGTTAGATCTCTTTATTTGTGTTTTAACTTAAAAGTTTCAAATTGTTCAATCTCTTATTTTGGTGAATGCACTAACTTGCAATACTAAAAATGGCTTCTTTTACAATTGTTATGTTTATTCTTTTAATATACATTGCACAGTATGTTGTAGCGGATCATGCACAAAGATCATATAGCACTATCAATCCAAGATGAGATTACTAAAGTTCTTGATATTTCATTCTTACAAATTGATGCTTTATATGATAAGTGTTTACGCACTCTATAGCATATGTTTGTTTATCACTATAAAATGTAAAGAACTTATAATAAGAAAGTATTCATTTGTACATTTGCAGCTAGTGATTTGGTGTTGCACCAAAATTTCAAAAATTGGTCTGAATTTAAGGAGAATTTATCTTCTTAAATCTTTTTGATGTGAATGTTCTAAAATATAGACATGAGTTAATTGGTAAAGGAATAAGTTAACCAAAATAAAATATTTTATTCTACACTTGTTAAAGTTAGTTTTCAGTTGTTAAACAAAATGTGTTTCACTATTTTATGTATTCACTTATACTTCATTTTTGTAGATACAATTAAGAGTCTTGGGCATTAATAATTTTGGTTTTAGTACTATTTCTTGGTGGAGCAAGAAGCGGTTTGCCATTGTTCTTTCGACCAATCATTTGCTTTTTTTTTACTGATATTTGAAAAGTAATATTCTATTTAACTCAATTTACTCTGGAATAATTCCTTCGCGGAAACAATCAGTTTGATAGCAATCTTCAAATCTTACATGAAAGTGCATATTTTTTAACTCCCTTTTCACATAATTAATCTAGCCATTTGTGAAGAAATTACCGATAAACTTTGAATCTACCAACCAACTGTCTAGAATGCGACCCATTATGTTATGGATCACCTCTATGTTTATATTGGTTACCATACTTGGTATGGTCGATGGACCTGCCATCATTGTGGGGTATTGGGATGTGTGGATATATGGTTGATAAATTAATTTGATCCTAGTAATGATAGTTGAATGAAATAACTATTTCAACAGTGGTGGTGTTGTTCAGGGAAAGAACCAAGAGTCCGATGTCCATGTCCATGATCACTTGAGACAATAACAATAAAAGTCACTGTATCATTACTGTGACTTTCTTGCTACTAGGTTGTTCTTAATTTTCTGCTATGCTATTGATAGCCTCGCTTCATAACATATTAATATTAATTTGTAGACAAATAGTATGCAGAGTGGAAAAAAACCATGGCAAAGAGGAACAACAATAGATCCTGTCAAAAAATGTGGATGGTATTCTCTGTAAGCAAAATCTTTTAATTTTCATTTCATGTTCTAAAAGCTTGAAATTGCTTGCTCTTGTACTGACTCTGGACGTTCTCTTGTAGTTTATGGGCTTCAACTTTTAAAATTATGTTGTTCTGATTTAATTTTCTTAATATCATCTACTTTATTGACATCCTCTGCCAACTAATCTTTGTATGAACATGTTGAATTGGGTATAAGGCAGGTATATATATATATAAAGGCCGCATGACTAATATTATTATTAAAGTTTGTACAGGCCTTTCTATGCATTAATCGTTTCCTGGAAACCACCATAATCCTTAAAATATAACTAACTATTAAATTATTCTTCTTTTACAATTCTTATATTATTCCAATTTAATCGACCTTCGTCTCTAATATATATTGTATCATTTTGGTTATTGCAGTTAGGAATACTGGAAAGAGAAGAATAAAGGGTTTGTTTAACTCATAAAGTCAAATCACGAGCTTCCTGTTGTTGTGCAGACAAATGATTTTATAATTTGTGTTCTGTATGTTGCTAATGCTTTTTTTACCTCAATGTTTGTTACTCATGATACTACGTTGCATGAATACGTTTATCTCAGAGCTAAGGGGCATTTGATCTAGCATTTTTATTTTCTCGGCCCCTGATCTTCCCTACTCGACCACATACCCCTTAGAGAGATTGAAATTACTCATTGTGAGATTACTTTACTTCAGTATGAATTTATATATGTAATTGTGGTAGTTCAAGCTACTATTTCTATTCTGAGTGTAGATAATATTTTAAAATATTTACCATAAATAAATTATTTTTTAGTTATAGTGCAAACTACATTTATGGAATGTTTTATCCACTTGGAAATTCTATAAAATGTCCAAAAATGATTTGTATGGATTGTTTGATGACATTTCTAATAGTAAATATTTCTCTCTAAATTTTAAGTTTTATTAGGAAAAACTTAACTTGATTATTACTTACTGCTCAGATTGTAAGATGTAAGCGTGAAGAAGAACATAACAATGAACCTCCTGAGTGTTGCAACACCAATCCAGTACCAGTGGCTACTGGTAAAAAGTTCACGAGATTGAGACAATTTCATTCCAATATAGTTGTTTGACTGCATCAAAACATAACACAAATGAACTTTTTAATGAGCAAATTGATTAGCTTTTGGTAAAGATGTTGCATAAAATAATTTGATTAGTTTTTGAAAAAATTTCACTTGCCTCTGACTTTGATGTTTTCACCGTATCAACAACAACCTTCATGGTTTCTTATGTAGGAGCAGGAACAAGAACGAGAATAGGAGCGGCCTCTTTGGTGGCAGCGATGTCTAGACTATAAAACAAAGAACTTGCTTCGAACTTCTCAAACTTCATCAATATAAACACCTGTGCTGAGTACAGATGATAGCTTCAAACTTCTATCCATGTGTTGGGCATTGACCAATAACTCTTCTATCGATATTAAAGGCTTGTTCTTCGAGTTAGTTGTGGCAATACAATCTTGTTCGTGTCTCCATGTGTCCCATTGTCCCAATCCATACAACCACGTTGCCCATATCATATCATATTATTTTACGTTGTATTATATTGTATGTATATATTATGTCCTATGTTATATTATATTTATGTATATTGCTTGCTTCACATGATTCTCAAACGGTTGGCCATATTTTTGTTTAACCATGTGAATTCCATCATCTAATTTTTCCTTGGAAGGTATTAGAAACAACCTTGGTATCCTTGAAAAATCTAGGATTCAAAAGATACAACTTGGAGAAGATAATTTGCTATTTTGAAAGTCGATCTATAACTTCAAAATACCTGCCGATTATTGATTTAGAAGACCATGGAAAAGGTTGTCAGTTGGGTGCCAAAGGAAATGCCGAGGTTCTTTCTTTGAGATATCTTTTCCCAAGTCTCCAAGGTGGCCATCCATTCTTATACAGTATTTTCCTCTATACTTATTCTGTAAGGTCCAGATACCTTAATATCCTCCTAGTTCGATCTGTCCCATATTCATAGGGCAGTTTCCTTGTTTTCTCCTATGTAGAAGCAGGCAAATGTCTAAGAATTTTTGCTTGAGATGTATATCCAGATCATCGAAACTAATTTTAAGTGTGTTCTGCACATTTTCTGATACTATTATTTTATAGATTTTGAGCAATTGATATGTCCAATCAGTCAAGGCTATTTGCAAATTCTCCTGAGAACTATAAGAGACAACGACAATCTATGCATTTCACTCTTAGATTCTTCATGCTGAGTATCATTCCAATAGAGGGTTGAGCTGGGGATATGAGGATTTTTTTTTTTTTTATCTATTGGAGGCTTTCGTACCTTTGCAAATAAATTTATCAATGGTTTTAGAAAGCCCAGTTTCCAGCTCTATATAATTATCCTATTTGAAAACATATCCATAAAACTCATTCATCATTACATTCAATTCTTCAAATATGTGTTCATCAAAATCGTCCTCAATGTAATCTACCATTTTTTTTATTTTAACAATAGCCTATCTTCTTCTATCGAACTAAACACAAAATCGTTCCCTGGGTAATCAACCATTTTTTGTGATTTTCACAATAATTTATCTTCTTTTATCGAACCAGTTTTAGCATTGAGATGTTATATATATATATTCTTTTTGAAAAAGAACTGTTTGCTCATCGGTGAGACATGGTTCCAATTTTAGATTACATCTCATTTAGTTAATTGATCAAATAAAATCTTGCTCACATGCTTACATATAATTGAGGAAAAGAGTTATGAGTCCGTGCTTGATCTATAGGTTACCTTGCAGACAATGCTTCCCCAGCTTCAACCATTGATTTGGAAATCCGCGGTTTCAAAAACTCAAGAAAGCACTCTATGGAAATTCACAATTTGACCCACCAAGTAATTTACATGCAAAATATACATACTAATCCAATGAAGGGAACTGTAATTTATTGGATAATGAATAGTTTGCTATTAGAAATCTCATTATCTAGATAGCAATTGCTACTATTATCACCTAACTTGTAGTTTCCCCTAGAGATGGATCCAAGATGGATGGCAGAGGGGATAGGCAACCAAAGAGGTGCAACCAAGATAGCCTCGACTCCCAGCGGATGGTTATCACGCCAATCGAGGCAATCTTCACTTTATGTTATCTAGCCCAAGACAACAAAGGGGGAGACCCAGATCTATTCCCGATAGGAGAGATCATACCAAGACACCAGATCAAATCAAGTATGGATGAAGTACGTAAGGTGTATGGTAAACCCTAGATCTATGGATGAAGTCACAAGATGAGTGATAGGTTGGATCAAGAGGTTTAAATAGTGTAGATTTGGTCCAACATGGTTATGTGAGTGACTTATGAGGTTTGATACAAGATCCAGGATCAGGGTACTAGTCAAAGATGAGAAAATCCACTGCCTTGGGAACCATGTCCAATGCAGGGTAGTTAAGGACCAAACTGGGGCTAACCAGTACCAAAGATGAGCTTGATGAATGGATATGACAATGTTTAGGTGTTCAAGCATGCAAAACAAAGATCAAACCACAAGATAACTCAACAATCCAAGAAAGTCGAATTGGTTTGGAGAAGATCAGTGCCTTGGGAAATGGGCCAAATGGAGTCGGATGTCCACCAAATTATAGATCATTGACGTTGAAGTGTTAAGTTAGGTGGATCTCGAAAATTAGGATCATCCAATGGCTAGATCTCAGTAGATCTGAGATTGAAATGTATCACTAAGTGACCCAAGTGGGGCTCAACCCTCAAAATGAGGAATGGGGCCCACAAGGTAAAAATCATTGAAGTGACACACTAGGGGTAGGTTATCAACTGTGTAGATTAAGGATCAAGTGAGATCTCACCTACCCAGGCGCTAGATCTTAGCAAAATCACCCCTCCTAGGAAGTGCGACCTCCCTTGGAGACTCTGTTTTGCCTTGGGAAATGGGTCGGATGAAGGCCAATCCACACCAAACTATAGATCCGAATCGCCGTGGATGCTATAGAGGTGGGTTTTAAATTTTATACCCAAAAGCCAAGTAGATCTTGCTAGATCTGAAAAATTGTAAAATGAGGGTTTGAAATATGAGGGTTTTATCAATGAAGTAGCTATGCCAATGGATTGGAACCAAGAAAAGAAGAACAAACCTGTGGATCGTACCTGGATAACCTTGTAGGTACCTTGATGATGATGATCTATGCAAACCCGATCAATTTGAAGCAATTTGAGGTATTTTTCTATGAATTCGATTTGCCCAAGGAAGCCAATGCGCCCTCTCTCCTGCACAATAAACGTCAACAATATCAGATTTATTGTGAACAAGAGATAAGACTAACGCCACAAGAGAAATAACAGAAAGATAGCATAGATCACAATGATACTAATGATAACCCCCTGATACAAGCAAATGCCAAGTGGAGCGAGTTGAAGAAGCCTTGCAAAAACGCCCAAGTGAAGTTGCCCTCCTGTAGACAAGACAAAAGTTTCCAAAAAAGATAGATATTACCACAAATAACCAAATGCTAGGATGCAATAGACTTTACAATCACCATCGAAGAACACCAGATTCAAAGGAGACCACAAGAATTTCCACAGAAAAGTTTTTCTATATCAAGATTCCCAGAGCCAAAGACCCTTTACAATGAGAAGCTCTCTCCTTTAAATAGGATGGAGAGAGGCCATAACCCTAACCACTTTTTGAATGAGTGGCTAAGATTAAAAGATCAAATGATCTAATCAATGGTTGAGATGAGCTCAACAATACAATACATGGATCAACTCAATAATACAATATAATAATGGACAAATCACCCATAATAAGGGGTCCCACCAAATGTCAATGATAAAACATAAGAAATAGCTTATGGTGGGTCCAAGAGGTAATTTCTAACACCCTTGGTCAATCCCCATAGCACAATGTCATCAAAATAATCATCTAAGCACCAAATCATGCCTCTCTGGGAAAGTCGTGCGCCTTAGAAGGCTCCAGAAATCATCATAAAATGCCAAAAGTGATGGGTGTGGGTCCCACTGGAAGTTGAAACTACTGGAGGAGGTGTGGAAGACATCCCAATCATCATCCCATGCCATAACCTTACCTCAGTATCTCAAATCGAATTCCTCTGTAGACATTTTTACCATTTCTAGACTGCCTCGGGAAGTGTGAAACTGCCCAAACTGCCTCCTGGAATGCCTGCGCGGTCAAGGTAAGCTCACCAATGTGTCTGGGAGGGGGTTAATATGGTAATAACAAGTGGCTGGACCACCCCCTCCATGCACATCTCCCTAGGTGAACCAATCAAATCTCACCAATGCTCTGACAGGGCCTTTGACAGGCCAAAATTGTGCTAGGATAGCCAACTGAGGCTAACTCATCACTGTAATTGCTCGGAACTGAAAACAGACTGTCTCATTGGACTCAAAGAGCCCAAATTGATCTAATATGTGTACTCATACACCATATGGATCTCTGCATGATCATATAATATATCCAATATGCCCGGACAGGTGAAATAGTAATAATATGTAAATGATCAAATAATGCTGAAAACCACAAATCATCATCATAAACCTGTATTTGTTGCATAGAACCATCATGTACCTGTACATAGAGCATATACCATCTATCTGCATCATAATAAGGTCTAACCATCTCATGTCCTGTGGTTGACCTTGGTCTAACTAGGTTTGACCAAGTCAACATGACCAAAATATAACTTAGAATATCATCAAAAGCTGCTGCAAGTGTTGGAGGTTAATGCATGCTCTACAATTCATTCGAATAGCAATTATAACAAGAAGCAATCATTACTAGTGATCTAAATCCAAATATATAAAGTCATTAATTATTATTATTACTCAGACTAGACTTTCAAGACCATACTCACTTCATAGTTGGGACCATTTTGCTAGTGAAAGGTGAAGGCTAAAATAAAGATGGCTAGGCTAAGGGATGACTCACTGACTTAACACTGTGACACTTCGGAAAATGAAAGGGAATACACACCATAGCATGTACTGAATGAGCAACAACACAAGGAATGGCGGTGTCTCACAAATGGGTAAGTTGTTCAAAGAGTGTTTATTCACCTTGACAGATGTGCACAATCCACAACACAAATGAGGCCAGCAATCTTTTTGATATAGAGTTTAAGTTCCGTTTCCTTTTGGGCCTATAGTTTCCATAGCCTTTGATCTATGTGTGTTTATAAACACATTGCATAGATTTACATTTTATTAGGCTTCTTGCTGCAGGTGTGTTTTTAAGGCACTTGTTTACCTGAGCACTTCTAGGTGTGTCTTTAGACAGCTTGTTTACCCAGGTATTTACATTTCACAATAGATATAACATTTGATATTTCATAGCCATTTTCATTTGGATTTCCTTTCATTCATGTGTGTTGAGAAACACATTGCATGAATGGGCTTTCATACAAGATACAACATTTTATTTCCATACTTTGTATTCATGGAAGCACTAAAAGTTTCAAGTTTAGCCAACAACATCTTTAGTGATTAGGGGGACTTCATGAGAAAATCCAATTCACCAAAGGTAAGTTTTGTCACCAACTCAAAGCTGAGACACAATAAACAAGGAAGCTCATTCAATACAAAGGCTACAGCGGGGAAAGGTTCTCCATGCCACTAGTCAAGTAGTAAGTCAAGGTAAATAACAAACTGGGCAGGTAATGGATGGATGAAGATAGTGAATAATGAGACCAACACTAGCAAGCCAAAGTATGGTGGGAATGATCACCTCTAATCTCCCTAAGGAGGGCAAAACCGATGAGTATAGGTCAAGAACTTTTAAGTCTGAGTAGGGACAAATATGATATATATATATAAATACAACTAGGTCCACATATCTATATGATCACCAGATCATGATACTAAATGCTAAGACATGCTATAAGAATGAAAATAAAAGCAATATAACCATAACACCATAATATACCTGCTGAGTCATATACCTGAATGCTCATCATCTGAACCAACATCTGTCCTCTGAAACTGCTGCTATAACTCAGGGCAATACTGACTGCTCTGTATAAATAGATAAATAGCTACATCGGTCATCTCTCTGAGTGTCTTGAGACTCAGTCATGGCATGGGGAACACACTGTTGTCCATAATAATAATCATGATCCATAAATAGATGCTCATCTCAGCATCTCAATGCAAGGGAACTGGCTGAATAGTGTACTGGAATCAGAAAATAATGTATGGTAGCCCGACTACTATATATGTGATAATAGATACATGCATATACCGATTTAAATATGAAATGAGAGATCAAACTCCACAACACTACATTATTAACATGTCTTAGTTCCTTTATACAACTATTTAAGGTATCCGCAAGCACTGAATGGAGACCCCCATTAGAAACAAAAAGGGAAAAACCAACAACCAAGAACAGATGATTGGGATTTTGATCTCGGATTTCCACCAACATGGCTCTGACAAAGTATATATTTATTGATATGAGAGAGAATGAAAATATTATGTATGTTAGATACCCAGATTATCGAGTTATTAAGTTAGGGTACCTTAACTGTTGTATGACTTATTAAGTTCAAGTAGGTGATAGTCAGGTAGTTCCACATGGTTGGCTTTACAAAAGCATCATCCACCTTCATCGACACATGGATTCCATGCACCACGTTCCTCAGTCTATGCCCAGTGTCATCTTCGAGCTTTGTTCTGTGTTCGAGAAACACGCGAGAGCTTGAAAAGAAACAACTCATGCAGAATCAACATTCCTTTGGCATGGAATCAATCCGTCATGACAAAAAGAATAAACTTATTAAGGAGAATGCACTCATGTATGTTGGGAATGGGATCTCGCTCCTCGCTCTGTACCTATCTAGTACTGTAATTTTGCTCCTTAGTTTATTCATAAGGGAAAAGGACTCCTGCTCTCCGGTCACCATGCTCTGATCCTCAGTCTAGTTTTTACATCTAGGGTCTCTTTACTGTACATCCGCAATGGTGAATGTTATCAATCCTGTGGCATGGTGGGTGTTCCAGGCGAACAGGGTTTATAACCCCTTGCCGTCCCTTAGCTTCTGTGTTTGATCTAATGGGAATCTGTGCATGTTTATCTGAGGTAGCCCTTGAGTAAAGCACATATAATATGGTACCCAAATATGTAAGGGCTTACAGTTGGCCAGAGCAATATATATAGTATACAATATCTTCCCGGCAGCTCAGGGATACTGATAAATTATCTTATCTTTGAAGGAAGAAAAAGATAGCACGCTGAGAACTGAAAAGTCCATTTTATGAGGGGAAAGATAACTATGGATCTGATAAATCAAATGCATATTTATAAGGGGCTTTTAGGTGTGACATATTGTTGGGAGGGTTCGTGCATCCATAGTGTCCAACTCTACAAAATTTCACTCAGTATACCTACCTTGAACCGCCCTCTTCTTAAAGCATTAGAATCAAGCAACATTGGGGCACCAAAACTCATCTCTGACGAGGAAGGAGGGCTCAGTCGACCTCAGAAGGGTGAGGAAAGGCCCAAGATTGCTTCAGTCGAGGATTACTGGGACGAGCAGACCATGTCCGAAGTTGCGGCCTTACTTTAAAAATATGAAAAACTATTTCTGCAAAGTTTCACAGAATTGAAGGGTAAAAAGGTATGGAATTAGAGAATACGAATTTAAACTACATCTGTAGATATAACTTATTAAAAGAAGGTAGGGTTCAATTATGAACCCTAACACATCAGAGGTTCGATACATAGCCATATATTCGTGCTTATGCAGAAAAGGTATTTATATAAATTATGCAACCACGATTTAAAAGGGAAATGAACCCATAGGGTTCGTATTTCCTTCTCATATAACTGTAGAGGCAAACTTCATAATAGACTTTGAAATCATTAACATTTTCACACAGCTGGTACAAGCATGAGCAGAGACTTTCCACTAAACCCATTAAACGTAGGACCCCTTTTTTAACAGTCAAGCAATTCTAGATGAAAAGAAGGAACTCGAAAGGTTGTCTTATCTACAATCATAGAGAAGTAAATACACACGATAATAAACGAAGAACAAAGGAGTTCGAATGGTGGTCATAAAGGCCATAATAAACATTATCAAAACATAAGAAATTAATTATATATAAGCCACTGATACAAGGAAAGCTGGCACCAATCTAAAGGGGTAAAGCCCCATTGTTTTATTAACAAATACTTAAGGCCGTAGCCACACAATCACATAACAAGGCCTTGAGCCATTGAAACCCATCATAAGGTTTGTAGAAATTTACAACCACATAGAATAAGCTCTGAGCAACTTAAACAAACAAAAGGATTGCCATTCCTCGCATGGAATAGGGCTTGACGTCGTAGCTCGAAGGAGAGCGAATCATCATCGTTGACAACCAGACCAAGAGGAGAGATTACCTGGGATGGAAGTCTTCCTCATCCTCGGATAAAGGAGCCTCCCAGGTTCTGTGCACTTGTATTCACCTACAGGAAAAGAATTCAAACCGTTATTATCTGCGAATAAGAAGGAAATAACTCATAAGCTATAGACAATGATACAAGGAGAGATCTTTGAACAGGAAAATGAAGACATTACCTTACCATTGTGAACATGAATGAAAACCCTAACGATGGTCTCCATACAGATAAGAACCACACCATATTTCATGCCATGAGCAAGGGAAGATAAACTCTGAAGCTTATTTTACAAGCCTAGTGTGCGCGAAAAACAAACAAAGACTGCACTTTGTCTCAGACCGAGCCATGCAAGGCCCTCGGGCTAGCAACAAACCCTTCCACAACGAAAAACAATAAACCAAATGAAGCTTCTCGGTGAAGAGGAGGGACTAAACCCTCGCTTCACTCCTTTCAAGGAGCTGTATGCATTTCATTTATAGCATGCACATTGTAAGGCTGCTAGAAACAAAGACCGGAGGTTATGGCATTAACCCGATTCCAACTTTCACACCAGCTCCTGCTCGAACGACAGGTTCTGTTTCGGACCCGACATCCTCTTATGCTCCAGCTTGAACATAGACATTTACTTTTGGAAAAGGGGCGGCTTGCGACTTGGGAGGTTAATGTGTATGCAATAATTTCCCAGCAGTTCAAATAAGTATGCTCCGGCTTCCACTGATATAGGCACATATACAACAATAGCACTGATATGGTTGAAGACTTCTGAGCTGCGTGAACATGAAAGTGGGTATCCCTCGGCGAGCATGAAAATGATAAAGAATTTTCATAAAGAACACGACATGCAGAACGTGACATGCAACTTGCCACGCTCCACCCTCTTGCTTCGAACACTGACCTGCCTCGAATAGAAACCAAATAAGGCCTTTAAATAGTTGATTGGCTACAACAACAACAAAAACTTAGGTTAAAACATTTTGGTTTTTGTGCCAAACTAATACTAATAAGGAAATCAATTCCTATTGTTCTGCTCGGTTTCTGGTATGATCATCAATTATAACAAATCACGTTTCATAAAACACTCTCTATTGAGGGAGGTGGAAAACTCCATATGTACAATCTTTCCCTTAAATTTCTTGGAGTTGGAGGCTGGAACGAAATACCTTGGCTTCTTTATAAAGCCGACTAATTATCTGGTGAAGGACTGGAGCTGGCTCGTTCGCCGATTTGAAGGACGTATCAGTCATTGGAGCTATCGCTACCTATCTATGGGGGGCAGACTCACACTGGCAAAATCCGTTCTACAGAACCTCAGAGTGTACTGGTTTACACTTTGCAAAGTCCCAAGGTCTGTTCTATGTCTCATTCGTCGAAAGTTGTTTAACTTTTTATGGTCGGGTTGTGGTTGTCAGGAAAAATATCACCTTATTGGTTGGTCCCGGTTGGCTCGTCCTTGGAAGTTGGGTGGATGGAATATAAAGAACTTGGACCTTTTTGTTATGGCTCTGCATACGAAGAGCTTGTGGCGTGCTCTCTTTGACAATTCTGTTTGGGGCCGAATTATTAGAGCTAAGTATCTGAAGAACACCTTTGTTGAGGTATGGCTTCGTGGGAACCGGCCTGTCACTGTGGGGGTGTCCAATATCTGGAGCGAGTTGCTTGGATCTTTAAAAGTTATTTCACATTGGATTGCTTGGATACCTGGCAATGGACGTGACATTAAGTTGGGACTTGACCCGATCTTGGGGGGTCCTTCTGAGCATACACTATCATTGGAATTAAGGACCCATCTCAATTCTAAAGGATATTACACTCTGGCACATGCGGTGGGGCAGTTCATGGGGGGACGGCCTCTTTGGATAACGGCTACACAGCTGGGTTTATCTGGCACTATGGGATTGGAATGGGATGCATATATCGGGCCTTTTTATCACTCAAACACACAATTAACTGATGAGGCTGACAGATTGGCTTGGTCGTGGGATGTGGCTTCTGGAGAGCCTACTGCAAAATTGGTCTATGATGCATTGTTTGCCGATTCTTGTGATGTCATCTGCTGGTGGGAATTATATATTTGGAAGCTGGTCATTCCTCTCAAGGTTAAGTGTTTTATCTGGCTTGCGTTATCAAACCGGATACTCACATGGGATAACTTATGCCGTCGTGGGTTCTGTGGACCGGGTAGGTGTCCGCTCTGCTGCTGTTTGGAGGAGACAGTGGAACATCTGTTTTCGACTTGTACCTTCATTTAGAATCTATGGGAGCAGGTTGCTCATAGATCCGGCGTGCAGTTCCGTTGGGGTGAGCATACATTATGTGATTGGTTGGAGGCTTGGACGAGCCTTCACAATGATTGTGTTGAACTTCCTTTCTTTATGATCTGGGAGGTGTGGCGTGCTCGCAATGCATGCATTTTTGAAGATCTGAAACCGCACTGTGCAACTTTATGCTATAAGATCATTGCTGCACATAAGGAATACATTTCCGTTTTTGGTGCGGGTGTTGGCTCGAAGACGCGGATATTGAGAAATCGTTTGACTCCCCCTATCCTGGTATTTCCTTGTGGTTTTTTCGATGGGGCTGATGTTCGCTTGAATGGCGCTGGGGGTGCCGGGGCAACTATTCACATTTCCAATACTACCACTGTTCATTATTGGCTAAACCTGGGTAATGGTTCAAACACTCGAAGTGAGATTTGCGCCCTTTGGCTCTTGTTATTCTGCGCCCGTCAAAGGAAGATTTCCTCCCTTGTTATTTATGGTGACTCACAGGCTATTATCGCTTGGGCTAAAGGTGCTGCTTCCCTGAATGTTCTCCTGCTCAAACACTGGTTGGAGGAGGCTCGAAAGCTCATTCTTGAATTTGAGCACATTCACTTTGAACATATCTTCAGGGAGGTGAATCTGGTGGCGGATATGCTCTCTAAGCGGGCTCTCAACTCCCTGCCTGGGGTCATCTTGTGGCAGGAATGGCGGGATGATTTGCTATTTTCTCATGGTTCCCACTTGTTACATTGGACTTGAGGGTGTTTGTCTTTTTTGCTCATTCTTTTTGTCTTTCCATATGGGATTTATGCGGCTGGTTACTTATATGTCTTGTAGTTTTACATGTGCAGATTCTTGATTATGATGCGTCCAATTACTTGTTGGGCATATCTATATATTCTCTCATATATTTTTGTGGCCTTATATCACCTACCTGCAGATGCTGACTCAGATCGGGTGTAATATTCGTATTTCACCCCACTTTATGCTGGGGTGACTTTGATATTTATTGTATGTGGATATCTATATTTTGGACTTTTTAGGAGACGCTTATACTTTTGATGATGTGGCATTTGTTTTACTGATATTACTGGATACATAGCAGTTTGACTATGGGAGTTGGTAGCTTTTGTTGACTGTTTTAGACAGCCCTCATGTTTTCACATTGATGATATAACCGGTTTGTTCCGGGGATTTCTATTGGCAGATTTGTATGTATTGGACATGGACTGACAGTTGGACATATTTTACTATTTCGCATATTAATAGTAAGTTATATTTTTCTATGAAAAAAAATGTAGATAGGCAGGGACTAATAAGGATGATAAGCCACATTTTACAGCTTTCTTTCTCGCTTCTGTACAAGAGGACTTGACGTTTGCATTTTAGAAAATGTGGGCGCTATAAGAAATATCATATTGCAATCATCTCTAAAATGATTCCACTCCATCTGTTGTTGCAACAAGGGTACGGTGTACAAATCTGATATCTTCCCTCAAAGGTCTGCTTACATCTCAAAAAGATGACAATTATTTACCCTCTACTTACATCAATATGTGTTTATATCTTAGAATTTGGGTTGGACTACCATCTATGCTTTTCCTAGATTGAAGGAAGATGGGACAAGTGTATTGTCCAGATTGATTTTATGGTCATTCAAAATTCCAAATAAACAATTATATATATATATAATAAGTGGTAGTTGATGCATGGATAACTTGTATCTCATACCAGCTTGATGAACAATGCGTCTTTCTTGAAGAATTTCCAGGCGAATGATCCTCTGTCTTTGGATGCATTATATACTGAGGGCTCATAGCATTCCTCCATAACACATCGCTTGTATTCAACAACTACAACTCTTCTTAGCAGCAGATCCATATCCTTTTCTAAAATGTCTGCAAACTTGGGGACGAGTCCAACAATATTAAAGTTAAATTCTTTGAGTAAGGTGGAGAAAATGAATTGATATGAGCCATGTTAGCGGCATGTAGTGTCGTCAGAGCCAATCCTTTGCACCTTCTTTATAAATCAATTCATCCTGGAGCAGCTTGGAGTGTCTCCCCATTTTTTGGCTCTTCATGCACACTTTTTTTATATTTCTTTTATAACCAATATCCCACATTTCATACACTTGAAATTTTCATCTTATTTATACCCATATAAGTTTAACCATCCCTAGTTCCATGGGCAAGATAAATGAAGCTTTTTCAGCATGTGGATATCAAGAACTTCATGATGTTTTTTAGGGGTATTTAAATAAATACCATATCACATTAAAACATCATTTGTCACTTGAAACTGGTCATACACAATTGGATAACAGATTCTTAATACGCTCCATTAAAAACATCATTTGCCATTTGAAACTTGTCATACACAATTGGATAATAGATTCTTAATTTGCTCCATTAACTCAATTATTTTATTAAAAAAATTTAAAGACTTCGTAATTATGGAAACCCCAGAAGATCTAAAGCAAGCTAGAGACATAAGTTAGTATTGCATATAACTTGGAGGCGGTGATTCGGTAAGAATTATGCATTTTAGCAACAACAACAAAAAATATATGTAGGAGAGCCTCGCAACTCTTTGTCAGTTAAGTATTGTTGGTGACGAAAATCGTCATCAACACCAACTTCCTTTGAAGAGGTTGTTTCTCGTGAGGGAAAGAAGCCATGCAGAATGAGTATGATGCGCTCATGAAGAATGGAACCTGGAAGCTGGTTGAACCTCCAGTTGGAACCAAACCAATTGGCTGCAAGTGGGTATACAAGAACAAATTTAGATCAGATGGCTCACTTGACAAGCACAAGGTGAGGCTTCCAACAAAAGGCTATGCATAAAAGGAAGGAATTGACTATGAGGAGACGTTCTCCCCCACAACAAAATGGGTTACCATCTGCACCTTATTGCCATTGGATGCACCAAATGAGTGGAAAGTTCAACAGATGGATGTGAAAACAGTTTTCTTGAATGGAGACTTGGAAGAGAATGTCTTCATGTCTCAACCAGAAGGATTTCTTGTGAAAGGGAAAGAACACAAGGTGTGTAATCTCATCAAGTCTTTGTACAAATTGAAACAAGCACCTCGCGGATGGTATGAAAGCTAATTGAGCATCTTCTAAAGATAAATTTCAAACATTTTAATATTGATGGTGACAACATTGTTTGTAAAGAAAGTTGAAAGATCTATTGTGTATCATGTCGTGCCTGTAGATGACCTTTTGAAGACAGGGAACAACGAAAGTTATATTGCATCCATAAAGAAAGATTTGAAGAAGGGCTTCGAAATGATAGATCTGGGACATCTTCACTACTACTTGGAATTGAAGTGACTCAATATAACATCCCAAAGAGTAGGAATTGCCTTTGCATGTGTTTATACTTGCCAATTTAAAATGGTTGACTAATTTTGCACCGTATTACTCTTTAACCCAGCCTAATGGCATGCCGTGTTAAACAACATAATCTAAAAAATTGATAATACCAAGCTAGGATATCCAAAGGATTTCATAGAGTTATCCTCCAATAAGAAACAAGAGTAATTACTTCATTATAAATAAAATATCAGACCTCATAAATGTATAAATATGACCTGTTAGCAGCGTATGTGATTTGAAGAAAATGGTTGTAGCATCTTATGATAATGTTGATCTTGAATATGTATAGTGTGTGAGGAGTATGTTGTCTAGGGAAAGATGACTCCAAGGATGAATATGAATTCCAATCAGCATGTACAGAGCCCAAGAATGAAGAAGGGAATTCCTTGCAATTTTGGAAGTCTTGTTTCCCAATAGACGCCTTGTTTGATTGTTCTGTAGCTGCCAGAAAGGTACCATGAATCCCATAGGAATGCATGTCTTCCCAAGAGAAGAACACGCCTAGTCAATGGTTGACGTGATTAAGGTTTTGTGTGCTACATGACTTCTCCCACCAATAGATCACTCTTAATATGAGAGATCTCCCACACTGTTTGTTGTAAGCTTTTCCTCCATAATGGTCCACACAGTTGATAAGAAGAAGAGAGTGCTCACACAGAATTGATGCCCCCTCATGCAATGAAGTAGGGATGCTATATGACCACGGTTCTGTAGTATTCAATCTCAATAAATATGATTGTTCCCTTGGTTCACTCCCTCTTTATATGAACATGCAGACAATAGATATAGCTAGTTACCTTATACATGTTGCTAGAAAGAAGAGAAGTTCCCTCTAATGGAGCATGCCTATATTGAGAAAACGCAGAGGTCTAGGAAGAGAGGTGTTTCCCTAGCTATTGATGGAAGACATCCCTTTTCAATGGGGAAGGTCACTACCCATAAGAAATGAAGGATTGGGCCCTCTCATGTCCTTGAACTTGTATATTATGCTCTAGAATCCATATGAATAATGATGGAAGTGTCGTGTCAATGAAGAATATTGATGATATTGGATGATCTATCCCTGTAATTGATTAAGGTGGATAGATTTCGCCACCAAAATCAATTGTTGTCTAAGGAATTCGACCTCAACCCTAGATGCTCACAGAGCTCTCCAAACTAAATTTCAACAATGAATAATAACAATGAATACCTAGAAAAGTCAATTTTCCTTCTTTTATTCTCTTTTAATTGCACACAACTCACTTTTCTCCTGCCCTTCTTTTATTCTTGCATGCAACTCACATTTTGCATGTCGCATGCAACTCACTTTTTGCATGTTGCATGCAACCTAACTTATGCATGCATGCAACCTAACTTATGCATGCATGCAACCTAACTTATGCATGCATGCAATTTTAGTGATGCATACCACATGCATTTTGAATTATGTACTGCATGTTGCACATGTCACTTGATACTACTTAATTTGTCAAAACAAGACATTACAAATCCTCCCTCGCCAAAGTTTGCTTGTGCTGGAGCAATGCCAACGCAACTCCTCAATCCATCAACTAAACCAACTGAATCTAGGGAAGACCCCAGGGTCCCAAATCATCTTAGGAGATATGTAGCACCTACTACTCAAAGCATTGTACTCTGAGGTACCATCAGAAGGGATCTCATGGAAGCCTCCTGTAAATAGAGTAATTAACCACGGTGTAGGCTCGACCAACTCCTCAGAGAATCTCTCTACTAAGACCTCCATTCCCTGCACCTGAAAATAAATAATGGACCTCTCACCTCTAGAAATCACTAAACTGTCGATCACTATAATTCTGGGGTCCCAAATCAATTTGAGAACGACGGAGTACCTACTGCACCCATCAATACCCTGCGTAGTATTGACACAAAGAGCATCCTATAGATTCCCAAGCATCCAAGCCAGTAAACATTGAGTCCTCCCCTCATAAGGTCTTACACCTAAGAAACTAATCCACTGCACCATAGGGATAAGCCCCCGAAAGTGATAGATGACTCTCGCCTCCATGTCGTCTGTTGTATTGTCCACTACTGCAATCCCAGGATCCCAGGATAACCTCAAAAGAATACCATCATGTGGCCATTGTGCCACTCTGATCATCACCAGTTGTATGGAATGCCCCGTCAACATCCACCTCTATTGGAACTCTGAGCGGAAATACCTGTAAGAGATGACCCCATCACTATGAATAGTGAAATGCATAGGAAACTAGGTGAATTCTACAAGTCTATTGTCATACTCAATCTCAAATACTAGCAAAGGAAGTCTACTATGATCACTAGTAACAACTTTGGGTTGCTCATGAACTCTAATCATCACCCCAAGAGATAGCTCTATCACCCGCGTTGCCCTATACTGCGAGGAAATCACCGGAACTTGCATGAACTCTGATAACTAGTGAATCTCTACACATATATACCCTGCACCTTGCATCCTCGGTATACATATGATGCAATCTAACAATATGCTCCCCCATGGATGCTCATAAATGGTTGAAGGTTGCATCAATGTGGGTCCTTCCTACCCTGCTAACCAGACATAATATCCACCAAGTTTCTCCATGCGAACCCACCTCAAATCTTCCTATAAAAGGTGAAGTCACCCGGGTCCCCCACTAGCCTGTATGATGTGAAGCGCCCTCTAAATCGAGCGTTGGTCTTCCTGGTGCCAACACCAGAATCCATCTGATATCCCTTGATGAGACAAGAAACCCTAAGCTACAATAACTTCTTAGAAGACTTCTCCGTCATGCCTCCAAACCTCAGCATCCCACAAATAAACTCCTGAAAGCAAATATTGGCCATCTACTCCATAGTGGCTCCACTATCAATCTCAATCCCGAATACCAGGGAAGAAAGCATGTACTGCCACAAAGAAGTAGTCTCAACCTATCCTCCATGGACATCCCAGAAATGTAGCGGATTAATCACTGTCACAACTCTATTGATCCTCTCTACCATCTGAAACAATCCATCGCTCGGATGAATGCTCGGCTCCCACCACCAAATGGGGAGTGCATGAAACCCAAATCCTACAGGATGATGTCATGCCATGCCAATAATCATTAGAGTCTCAATGAACCCATCCCTCGGGATGCAATCCTCTTGTGGAAACCAAGTACCAAGAATCGACTATGAGCCTGCCAATATGTTCGAATCCTTCCCAACTGCATTGAGAGATCTACTAGCCCACTCACCATCTATGTGCTCAAATAATCCATGGAGTTTAATCCTCTCTCTGGACAATAGCTCCACCACCTGCGATGCCTCATACTCATGTAGATACAAAAAATAATCTGCCAACCGTGAATCCCACATAACCCTCGTGATCTTCTCCCTAAGTGAGGACTCAAGGTCTGTACATGGGAAATATATATAGGATATGATGTCATCCCCTACTTTGTCAACTACAATCCCTACAAACCAATCTAATCTCCCATGTGTACTCGGTGTACCAATCCCATGTTCAAATTGAGAGATGTCCATTTTGGACAAGATGCCACTCACCTCATCTAACTGTCTTATGTGAACCTCCCAATCCTTGCTATGTAATAGCAATATATAGCTTTTCCCCTACATGTGTGAATGGGAAGTAACTAGTGTGTTGGTCAACCCCAAGGGCATGACCAAAATCCCAAAATGAGGTCTAGAAGTAGACCAATGAACATCATGCTATCTGACCCTCATTGGAAGATATCCCCAATAAAGATAGGCCATCGAGGTATCTCTATGAAGTGTTCCCTTCCCCTCACTAATCTTGGGGCCACCCAATTCAAGGGTATGCTCATGATCTCTGTTAGGTGGTCTCCCATGAGGAAACACTCTGAAACTCCATGCGACCTCACCATGTGCCACTATGTACCCCTGTAGACTGTTGCATACTCATGTGTCCCCCTGATCCATCGAGTATCCTGTATGCACTATTGTAGCCAATACTCCATTGATATCAATGGAACCTGTAACCTAGTGTGTCTCCATATCCACCATATATCTGTCCACCCAATATATGTATGCATATACTTAACAGTTGGTGATCCATAGGGAATGTGCTCAACTATCTCCTCCATGGCTAAACCTCTCTCCAACAGAAACAACTCATGATCCCATGCCTAATCCAAACCCTCTGTGTCATATCTCTCCTCAGTCACCTGCAACTCTGAGTGCTGCTTGTGCAGAAACAACATTGGATGCTATCCACTCAAACCATGAGTGCCACTCCTGCCCTCATGTGTCACAACTATCATGTATCCTTTGTGGGATGTGGTATCCTCTTGTGCACTCACACTACCGGTGTCATCTGAACCATGATCCCACACATCTTTACTATACCCATCCCGGAGAATATGGGATGCCTCCCTGTCACTATCGACTGGGCCCTAGAGTATATATATGTATCCCATCAACGCATCTGCAACTCCAATAGGATCCATTAATGTCCACTCCACAAGAGGTGACTCATAACCTCCAAACTGCCCCGCATGTATAGAATCAACCATCTTCGAGTCATGCCTCTCCACTCGTACCTGTGAATCTAAATGAGGCTCCTATTCTGCATGCTCTTCCACCTTGTGCTCAACCTGAAGACTCAAGGGTGCAATCTGTGATTCCTCTTGGTCCAAACTCTCATATGGTTGGAGAGAGCCTGTGAACATGGTCTCATCTTCTTTAGGACTCCCACATGATGATGGATTTTTGCTTTCTACATGATCACTTGTAGGTGTTGGAATCGATTTAATACTAAGAGGGGGGGTGAATCAGTATTAGCACAGTTATCAACAATTTTTAACTTCTTTAATAGATTAGCCTTTACATAATATTTAGCTTCAGTTATGCATTAGTAAATAAACATCCACACATATATGCACCAACATAAACAACACATAACACGCAGGATTTTTATGTGGAAACCCAAACGGGATAAAACCATGGAATGCTTCTTTATAATGAGAAAGAATACATTCAAGGAAGCACCAACTTCTTGTGTTTACCAACACCAACCCCCTAGTTTTACAAGCTCCAACCTAAAGGAAGCTACAACTCCCTGTTTTTCTCTAGCGCAAATTGGAAGGAGGCACCGACCCCATGTCTCCTTGTTGTTTTACAGGCATTGACCTAAAGGAAGCTCCAACTCTCGGTGTCCTTGCCCCGTCTGATCGCCCTTATGTCCAATGTATGATTCTATCGAATTTCAACCTCGCGCACCCTTCTGATCTTCTGATAATAAGTCTGTTGTGTGCTACCCTTGTATGCAGTCAATACTCTGTCATTGAGCTGCATACATCACTTGACTTATAATTCCTCTCAAATCACACTTCTGATGATGACTTACTTCATGTTATGTGTGCTCGTTGAGACTGCAGTCAGTGTCCCTGATTATCTCATCATTCTGCTACTTGTGTGATTACAATGACAAACTGATACTGTGCTTTCAATTGATAGTTTGTTGTTCTGAAATAAAGCACTAGTAACAGATGGAATTGCGCACTTATTGATGGGTTCGTTATGTTTAAGTGCAACAGTGTCTTAGACAATCTACGACGTCATGTGCATCAATTGATTCGTCTGTTCTGTTTAACGCATTTGTCTCAGGTAATCTACATCATGATGCGCACACTAGATCCTACTACTATTTTGTTGTTGCGCATCAGATGGTCTTCTCAACTTCGCACACTTTCACTTCTATTTTCTATTCAATATGCATCAGGAAGACATGTGCGCATTATCTGATAAAATTCGGTTCTATCTCTTCGCTTTTGTCTTTACAACATCTATGACTAACAACATGCTAAATGTAATGGTGTTCTTCGAAACATCAAGCACTTGCACATACTTCAGTATTTATTCCTTTCAGTACTTGCGCATCTGTCACAGATCTACAACATCTTTCTACGAACCATCAAAACTTCGTTTAGTTGCATTTGCACATTCGGCATCTCGCTAGATCATAATGCTCTGTCATCGAGCCCTTTGATGCCCCGAATATCAAACTTCAACTAACACTTGAAGAACTTATCCTCTCACCATCAAGCTTACTTTAATTCTCCAACTTGCATCTTTATTTATACATGTCCTACATGGATTGTATGTTCACAAGTTGGTCGTGGCATCCCTTCTTCCATACTTCACGGATTGTGCATATGCCACATGTCATCTTCTGCATTGTTGATGTGTCATATGTTAGGTGTCAAGCGCCTTCATGGTCCACAACATAGCGGGACTTTACACCTTGGTGGTATACCTTTGCGCCCTCGATGTACCATTGCCTTTGAGGTATGTGTGCATTCATACTCTTCATCTTGATGAGTCTATAACCTTTGTTGTACCATTCCTTGTGGGTATTGCGCCCTTGCAATATTAATTCTTTGCGGATTCTGCGCATACTCCAACTTCTACTTGGTGGGATTATGACCCTTTCCTTTTCATCACTTGTGAAACTCACTCACCTATTGTACCATCAATTGTGGAATTTGCTCATAGACTTGCTTCAACCACTGTACCTTTCTAAGAACTTGTGCATGTTCCACTAACTGAAAGCATATTCTAATTGGCTAGGCTTGTGTGCTTTCAAGAGTGTCCAACCATTTGTTGGTTCTTACTGCATGCGCACTTCCAACCATCAACCAAGCAATGCTTAGACTTGCTTGCGTACTCGTATCATTTTCTTGGGAAATTTATAATGACTTTATCAGTTGCATTTCTAGTGGGAATTGCCTCTACCCATTTGTTGAAGAAATCAGTGGTTGTTAAGATCCATTTATGTTGTCCACTAGAAGGAGGGTTAATCTCACCTATGAAATCTAACCCCCATTGCTGAAATGGAGCATTTATTGCAATGGGCTTTAAAGGCCAAAGATTGAAGCTTTTGTTTACCAACGAATTTTTGACACTGCATACAAGCTTTAACTTAGGCGTATACATCTGAGAACAAAGTAGGACAATAATATCCTACTCTCATGATCTTGAAAGTTGTAGCTTTCCAATACTTATGCCCCCCACATGCACCCTCATGCGATTCTACAGTGATCCAATCGGTTTCAGACTTATCCAAATACCTAAGAAGCATCCCTCCTGGATCTCATCAATTAAATATTTGGTCAACCAAACAATATTTTGTAGTTTTGAGCTTTAATGACCTACATTCTATTTTATTTAAATGAAAGAGACATTACAGATACAACAACAACAAAAAAAACTATGTCACCATACTAGGGAGATTCGACATATTTGTCATAAATATGTTCTTTATTTTGTTATGTCTGTCATTGTGCTGACTAATTGGCTACCAAATGAAGGCCTAAGGCCAAGTGAAGGCCCAGTGTCGTCGGAGCCAATCCTTTGCATCTTCTTTATAAATCAATTCATCCCGGAGCAGCTTGGAGTGTCTCTCCATTTTTTTGGCTCTTCATGCACGCTTTTTTTATATTTCTTTTATAACCAATATCTCACATTTCATATACTTGAAATTTTCACCTTTTTATACCCATAGAACTTTTTCTACCCATAGAATTTTAACCATCCAATCGATGCGTTGTGCATGAGATATCATCCGCTTGTGACTTGGCATATGATTTGACCACTAAACTTGGAGTGTGAACTTCAAATGATTCCCTTTTTAACTTGACATATAATATGGGTAAAAAATATAATATATCATAAAGAATAATGATATATATATATATATATAAAAAGACGAAACTTTAAATATTCTTTTAACATATTAAAAAGGAAATAATCCCCAGTTCCATGGGCAAGATAAATGAAGCTTTTTCAGCGTCGGAAGAGTTCAGACCCTTTTGCGTGAAGTGGAATATAAAAGATATGATGAGCAAATAAAAGATATAAAAACTCATGAACTTTATGAAAAAATATTTGGGGCTATTTAAATAAATAGCATATCACATTAAAACATCATTTGCCACTTGAAATTGGTCATACACAATTGGATAACAGATTCTTAATACGCTCCATTAAAAACATAATTTGCCATTTGAAACTTGCTATACGCTCCATTAAAAACATCATTTGCCATTTGAAACTTGTTATACACAATTGGATAACAGATTCTTAATATGCTTCATTAACTCAATTATTTTATTAATAAAATTTAATGCCTTCATAATGGTGGAAACCCTAGAAGATCTAAATAAAGCTAGAGACATAAGCTAGTATTGCATATAACTCAGAGGCATTGATTCAGTGATTCGGTAAGAATTATGCATTTTAGAAAGAAAAAAATTATATGTAGCAGAGCCTTGCAACTCTGTGTCTGTTAAGTATTGTTGGTGACGAAAATCGTCATCAACACCAACTTCCTTTGAAGAGGTTGTTGCTCGTGATGATTGGAAAGAAGCCATGCATAATGAGTATGATGTGCTCATGAAGAATGGAACCTGGAAGCTGGTTGAACCTCCAGTTGGAACCAAACCAATTGGCTGCAAGTGGGTATACAAGAACAAATTCAGATCAGATGGCTCACTTGACAAGCACAAGGTGAGGCTTGTAGCAAAAGGCTATGCATAAAAGGAAGGAATTGACTATGAGGAGACGTTCTCCCCCATAGAAAAATGGGCCACCATCTGCACCTTATTGTCTTTGGATGCACCAAATGGGTGGAAAGTTCAACATATGGATGTGAAAACAGTTTTCTTGAATGGAGACTTGGAAGACAATGTTTTCATGTCTCAGCCAGAAGGATTTATTGTGAAATGGAAAGAACATAAGGTGTGTAATCTCATCAAGTCTTTGTACGGCCTAAAACAAGCACCTCGCGGATGGTATGAAAAGCTAACTAAGCATCTTCTAAAAATAAATTTCAAACATTTTAATATTAATGACACAACATTGTTTGTAAAGAAAGTTGGAAGATCTATTGTGTATCCTGTCGTGCTTCTAGATGAATTTTTGATGACAGGGAACAATAAAAGTTATATTGCATCCATAAAGAAAGATTTGAAGAAGGGCTTTGAAATGATAGATCGAGGACATCTTCACTACTACTTGGGAATTGAAGCGACTCAATATAACATCCCAAAGAGTAGGAACTGCCTTTGAATGTGTTTATACTTGCCAATTTAAAATGGTTGAATGATTTTGCACCGTATTACTCTTTAACCCAGCCTAATGGCATGCCGTGTTCAACAACGTAATCTAACAAATTGATAATACCAAGCTAGGAAACCCAAAGGATTTCATAGAGTTATCCTCCAATAAGAAACAAGAGTAATTACTTCTTTATAAATAAAATATCAGATCTCATAAATGTATAAATATGACCTGTTAACAACGTATGTTATTCAAAGAATATGGTTGTAGCCGCTTATGATAATGTTGATCTTGAATATGTATAGTATGTGAGGAGTATGTTGTCTAAAGAAAGATGACACCAAGGTTGAATATGAATTCCAATCATCATGTACAAAGCCCAAGATTGAAGAAGGGAATTCCTTGCAATTTTGGAAGTCTTGTTGCCCAATAGACGCCTTGTTTGACTGTTTTGTAGCTTCCAGAAAGGTACCATGACTCCCACAGAAATACATGCCTTCCCAAGAGAAGAACACGCCCAATCAATGGTTGACGTGATTAAGGGTTTGTGTGCTGCATGACTTCTACCAATAGATCACTCTTAATATGAGAGATCTCCCACACTGTTTGTTGTAAGATTTTCCTCCATAATGGTCCACGCAATTGATAAGAAGAAGATAATACTCACACAGAATTAATGCACCCTCATGCAATGGAGTAGGGCTACTAGATGACCACGGTTTTGTAGTATTCAATCTCAACAAATATGATTGCTTCCCTTGTCAATAGAGGCTCGAGACTATGCGTAATAAATGGTGATGTATGCCCTAGAAGTGGTGGATGTGCCCTTACACAATCCTCTTTATTTGATGGTGGTTAGATCCTTGGCTCACTCCCTCTTTATATGAACATGCAAACAATAGATATAGTTGGTTATCTTATACACGCTACTAGAAAGAAGAGAAGATCCCTCTCACGGAGCATGCCCTATTGAGAAAATAGGGTAACCTCCTCTAGGAACACACAGAGGTCTAGGCAGAGAGGTGTTTCCCTAGTTATTGATGGAAGACGTCCCTTTTCAATGGGGAAGGTCACTTCCCATAAGAAATGAAGGATTGCGCGCTCTCATGTCCTTGAACTTGTATATTATGCTCTAGAATCCATACGAGGAATGATGGAAGTGTCGTGTCAATGAAGAATATTGATAAACCTGGATGATATATCCCTGTAATTGATTAAGGTGGATAGATTTCGCCACCACACTCAATTGTTGGCTAAGGAATTCGACCTCAACCCTAAATGCTCTCAGAGCTCACCAAACTAAATCTCAACAATGAATACCTAGAAAAGTCGATTTGCCTTCTTTTATTCTCTTTTGATTGCATGCAACTCACTTTTTGCATGCCCTTCTTTTATTCTTGAATGCAACTCACTTTTTGCATGTTGCATGCAACTCACTTTTTGCATGTTGCATGCAACTCACTTTTTGTATGTCACATGCAACCTAACTTATGCATGCAATTTTAGTGATGCATGCTGCATGCATTTTGACTTATGCACTGCATGTTGCACATGTCACTTAATACTACTTAATTGGTCAAAACGAGACATTACAAATCCTCCCTCGCCAAAGTTTGCTTGTCCTCAAGCAATGCCAACGCAACTCCTCAATCCATCAACTAAACCAACTGAATCCAGGGATGATCCCAGGGTCCCAAATCATCTTAGGAGATATGTAGCACCCACTACTCAAAGCACTGTACTGTGAGGTACCATCACAAGAGGTATCATGGAAGCCTCCTGTAAATAGAGAAATCAACCACAGTGCAGGATCGGCCAACTCCTCATAGAATCTCTCTACTAAGACCTCCATTCCCTGCACCTGGAAATAAATAATGGACCTCTCACCTCTAGCAATGACTAAACTGTCAATCACTATAATTTTGGGGTCCCAAATAAATCTGAGAACGACAGAGTACCTACTGCATCCATCACTACCATGCATAGTGTCGACACAAAGATCATCCTGTAGATTCCCAAGCATCCAAGCCAGTAAACATTGTGTCCTCTCCTCATAAGGTCTTACACCTAAGAAACTAATACACTACACCATAGGAATAAGCTCCTGAAAGTGATAGTTGACTCTCTCCTCCATGTCATCTATTGTATTGTCCACTACTACGATCCCAGGATCCCAGGATAACCTCAAAAGAATACCATCATGTGGTTGTTGCGCCACTCTGATCATCACCAGTTGTATGGCTTGCCTCGTCAACATCCACCTCTCCTGGAACTCTGAGCGTACTAATAGTTGTAAGAGATGACCCCATCACTATGAATAGTGGAGTGCATAGGAAACCAGGTGAAGTCTACAAGTCTATTGTCATACTTGATCTCAAATACCAGAAAAGGAAGTCTGCTCTGATCAGTAGTAACAACTTTGGGTTGCTCATGAACTCTAATCATCACATCAAGAGATAGCTCTATCACTTGCGCTACCCTATAGTCCGAAGAAATCACCAAAACTTGCATGAACTCTGATAACTGGTGAATATCTACACATATATACCCTGCACCTTGCATCCTCAATATACATGTGATTTAATCAGCTAACAATATGCTCCCCCATGGATGGTCATAAATGGTCGAAGGATACATCAATGTGGGTCCTGACCTGCCCTGTTGACCAGACATAATATCCACCAAGTTTCTCCATGCGAACCCACCTCAAATATGCCTATAAAAGGTGAAGTCATCAAGGTCCCCCACTAGCCTGTATGATGTGAAGCGCCCTCTACCCCGAGCGTTGGTCTTCCTGGTGCTAACACCAGAATCCATCGGACTGCCATTGGTGAGACAAGCAACCCTAAGCTACAATAACTTCTTAGAAGACTGCTCCATCATGCCTCCAAACCTCAACATCCCACAAATAAACTCTTGAAAGGAAATACTGGCCATCTCCTCCATAGCGGCTCCATTGTCAATCTCAATCCCGAATACCAGGGAAGAAAGCATGCACTGCCATAAAGAAGTAGTCTCAACCTCTCCTCCATGGACATCCCATAAATGTAGCAGATCGATCACTGTCACAACTATGTTGATCCTCTCTACCATTTGAAACAATCCATTGCTTGGCTGAATGCACAGCTCCCACCACCAAATGGGAAGTGCATGAAGCCCAAATCCTACGGGATGTTGTCATGCCATGTTGATAATCATCAGTATTAATGAACCCATCCCTCTGGATGCAATCCTCTGGTGGAAACCAACTACCAAGAATGGACTCTGAGCCTGCCAATATGTTCGACTCCTTCCCAACTACATTGAGAGATCTACTATCCCACTCACCGTCTATGTGCTCAAATAATCCATGGAGTTTATGTTAGGAACCCATGTCTTTACTTTGTTAGTATGTTGTTGTTGGACGCATATGCTTTGTAAGTCATCCCGTAGTATTTGTTGATCAATAGTTTGTGTTATTGTTGTTGGCGCATATGCTTTGTAAGTCGCCCGTAGTATTGTTGATCCATAGTTTGTAACGGCCCATGGTTTCGACCCACAGTATTGGCACCTAGAATTAGTATATAAGTGTGTGTTGAGACCTATGAAGGCACCGTGAAGTTATTTGTATTGAGCTTGCTCATAGGAGGTTGCCCCCTCGAAGTGGCCTGTGATCAATATAAAAGTGATTCTGAGTTCTGTCATTTTCTGCTATTTCGCGTATTCATATTAATTAATTGTTGCAGGTGCCTCACAGTTTAATCCTCTCTCTGGATAATAGCTTTGCCACCTGCGATGCCTCATACTCATGCAGATACCAAAAATAATCTTCCAACTGTGAATCCCACATAACCCTTGTGTTATTCTCCCTAATTGAGGACTCAGGGTCTGTACATGGGAAATATCTATAGGAGATGATGTCATCCCCTACTCTGTCATCTACAATCCCTGCAAACCAATCTAATCTCCCATGTGTACTTGGTGTACCAACCCCATGGTCAAAATGAAATATCTCCATTGTGGCCAAGATGCCACTCACCTCATCTAACTGTCTTAGGTGAACCTCCCAATCCTTGTTGTGTAACAGTAATAGATAGCTCTGCCCCTGCATGTGTGACTGGGAAGTAACTAGTGTGTTGGTCAACCCCAAGGGCATGAACAAAATCCCAAAATGAGGTCTAAAAGTAGACCAGTGAACATCATGATCTCTGACCCTCATTGGAATATATCCCCGATAAAGATAGGCCATTGAGGGATCTCTATGAAGCGTTCCCTTCCCCTCATTGATATTGGGTCTACCCAATTCAAGGGTATGCTCGTGATCTCTATTAGGTGGTCTCCCATGATGAAACACTCTGAAACTCCACGAGACCTCACTATGTGCCACTATGTACCCCTGTAGACTACTGCATACTCATGTATTCCCCTGATCCACCGGGTATCCTGTATGCACTATTGTAGCCAATACTCCATTGATATTGATGGAACCTATAACCCATTCCGTCTCCATATCCACCATATATATGTCCACCCAATATCTGTATGCATATACTCCCCTGTTGGTTGATCCAAAGGGAACGTGCTCAACTATCTCTTTCATGGATAAACCTCTCTCCAATAGAAGCGACTCATGATCCCATGCCTGATCCAAACCCTCTGTGTCATATCTCTCCTCAGTCACCTGCAACTCTGAGTGCTCCTCGTGCAGAAACATCAATGGATGCTCTCCCCTGAAACCATGAGTGCCACTCCCGCCCTCATGTGTCACAGCTATCATGTATCCTTTGTGGGTTGAGGTATCCTCCTATGCACTCAAACTATCGGTGTCATTTGAACCAAGATCCCACACATCTGTACTATACCCATCTCGGAGAATAAGGGATGTGTCCCTATCACTATCGATTGGGACTTGGAGTATATATATGTATCCCATCAATGCATCTACAACTCCAACAAGATCCATTAATGTCCCCTCCACAAGAGGTGACTCATAACCTCCACAATGCCCCGCATGTATAGAATCAACTATCTCTGAGTCATGCCTCTCCACTCGTACCTGTGAATCTAAATGAGGCTCCTCTTTTGCATCCTCTTCCACCTTGTGCTCAACCTGAAGACTCAAGGGTGCAATATGTGATTCCTCTTGGTCCAAACTCTCATATGGTGGGAGAGAGCTTGTGAACATGGTCTTGTCTTCTTTAGGACTCCCACATGATGATGGATTTTTGCTTTCTTCATGATCACTTGTAGGTGTTGGAATCGATTTAATACTATGAGGGGGGGTGAATCAATATTAGTGCAGTTATCAACAGTTTTTAACTTATTTAACAGATTAGCCTTTACTTAATCTTTATCTTCAGTTATGCATTAGTAAATAAACATCCACACATATATGCACCAACATAAACAACACATAACACATGGGATTTTTACGTGGAAACCCAAATGGGAGAAAACCATGGAATGCTTCTTTATAATGAGAAAGAATACATTCTAGGAAGCACCAACTTCCTGTGTTTACCAGCACCAACTGGAAGGAGGCACCAACCCCTTGGTTTTATAGGCTCCAACCTTAAGGAAGCTACAACTCCCTGTTTTTCTCCAGCACCAACTGGAAGGAGGCACCGACCCCCTGTTTCCTTGTTGTTTTATAGGAACCGACCTTAAGGAAGATCCAATTCTCTGTCTCCTTGCCCCGCCCGACCACCCTTATTTCAAATGTATGATTCTATCGAACTTCAACCTCACGCACCCTTCTGATATTCTAATAATAAGTCTATTGTACGCTACCTTTGTATGCAGTCGATACTCTGTCACTGAGCTGCAGACATCACTTGACTTCTCATTCCTCTCAAATCACACTTCTGCTGATGACTTACTTCATGTTCTGTGTGCTCGCTGATACTACAGTCAGTGTCATTGATTATCTCATCATTCTGATACTTGTGTGACTGCAATGACTAACTGATACTGTGCTTTCAATTGATAGTTTGTTGTTCTGAAATAAATCACTAGTAATCGATGGAACTGCGCACTTATTGATTGGTACGTTCTATTTAAGTGCAACAGTCTCTTGGAAAATCTACGGCATCTGTGCATCAAATGATTCATCTGTTTCGTTTAACGCACTTGTCTCAAATCATATGCATCATGATGAGCACACTGGATCATTTTGTTATTATGTCATTGCTCATCATATGGTCTTCTCAACTTCGCACACTTTCACTTTTGTTCAATATGCATCAGGAATACCTCTATGCATTATCTGATAAACTTTGGTTCTATCTTTGCGCTTCTATCTTTACAACATCTGTGACTAATGAAGTGCTGACTATAAAGATGTTCTTCGAAACATCAAGCACTTGTGTATACTTCAGTATTTCTTCCTTTCAGTACTTGCACATCCATCACATATCTACAACATCTTTCTACGCACCATCAAAACTTCATTCAGTTTCATGTGTGCATTCGGCTCCTCGCTAGATCATACTGTTATATCCTCAAGCCCTTTGATGCCTCGAATATCAAACTTAAACAAACACTTGAAGCACTTATCCTATCGCCACCAAGCTTACTTTAATTCTCCAACTTGCATCTTTATTTGTACATGTCCTGCATGGATTGTATGTTCACAAGTTGGTCGTGGCATCCCTTCTTCCATACTTCACGGATTGTGCATATGCCACGTGTCATCTTCCCCACTGTTGATGTGTCATCTGTTAGGTGTCAAGCGCCTTCATGGTCCACAACATAATGAGACTTTACACCTTGGTGGTATACCTCTGCGCCCTCGATGTGCCATTTCCTTTGAGGTATGTGCACATTCATACTCTTCATCTTGATGAGTCTATAACCTTTGTTGTACCATCCCTTGTGGGTATTGCTCCCTTGCAATATTAATTCTTTGTGGATTATGCGAATACTCCAACTTCTACTTGGTGGGATTATGACCCTTGCCTTGTCATCACTTGTGAAACTTGCGCACCTTTTGTAGCGTCAACTATGGAATTTTCTCATAGACTTGCTTCAACCACTGTACCTTTCTAGGACTTGTGCACGTTCCACTAACTGAAAGCATATTCTATTTGGCTATGCTTGTGTGCTTTCAGGACTGTACAACCATTTGTTGGTTCTACTGCATGTGCACTTCCGACCATCAACTAAGCAATGCTTAGACTTGCTTGTGCACTTGTACCATTTGTTCCTCCGAGATGGTCCACGTAGTTGATAAGAAGAAGATAATTCTCACACAAAATTAATGTGCCCTCATGCAATGGAGCAAGGATGCTAGATGAACATGGTTTTGTAGTATTCAATATTAGAAAATATGATTGCTCCCCTTGTCAACAGAGGCTCACGGTTGTGCTTAATAAATGGTGTTGTCTTCCCTAGATTTGTTGGATGCACCCCTACAAAATCATCTTTATTTGATGGTGGATGCCTATTTGGTTCACTCCCTCTCTATATGAACATGCAGACAATAGATATAGCAAGTTATCTTATACGTGTTTCCATAAAGAAGAGAATATCCCTCTCATGGAGCACGCCTCTATTAAGAAAACATAACAACCTCCTGTAGGAACACGTAGAGGTCTAGGCAGAGAGGTGTTTCCCTAGTTATTGATAGAAGATGTCCCTTTTCAATGGGGAAGGTCACTTCCCATGAGCAATGAAGGATTGTGCCCTCCCATTTCCTTGAACTTGTATAATATGCTCGAGAATCCATATGAGGAATGATGGAGGTGTCGTGTCAATGAAGAGTATTAATAAACCTGGATGATTTGTCCCTATAATTGATTAGGTTGGATAGATTTCGCCACCGAACTCAATTGTTGGCAAAGGAATTCAACCTCAACCCTAAATGCTCTCAGATCTCTCCAAACTAAATCTCAACAATGAATAACTAGAAAAGTTGATTTGCCTTCTTTAATTCTCTTTTGATTGCATGCAACTCACTTTTTGAATGCCCTTTTTTTATTCTTGCATGCAACTCACTTTTTGCATGTCGCATGCAACCTAACTTATGCATGCATGCAATTTTAGTGATGCATGCCACATGCATTTTGACTTACACACTGCATGTTGCACATGTCACTTGATACTTCTTAATTGGTCAAAACGGAACATTACACTCAACATCCTAAGTACATATTCATCTCCTAGAAGAAGTATGTTGGAGAATTGTTGAACAAATTTTGCATGACAAAATGCAACCCTCTCTCCACTCCAATGGAACAAAAGTTGAAGATCACATCAAAAGAACGAAAAGAATTTGAGGATGCAACAAAGTACCGATAGCTTGTGGGAATCCTAATCTACCTTAGCAACTTCAGACTAGATATTTCATATGTTATTGGAATCCTTTCAAGGTTCATGCAAAAACCTTGTGAAGGACACTATTCTGCTACCAAAAGTGCTCTAAGATACTTGAATGAGACTCAAGTATTCTAAGGTGTATGACTTCAAACTTATTGGGTATTGTTATCACATTCATAGTAGTTGGGGCTACCATATCTTCAAACCAGATTCCAGTACTTTTTTGAGCTAGTTCTTTACAATGAGATGCTTGAGATCGGCAGTTGATTAGTGACTATTCTATTATCACTCATATTTTCAGCAACCCCAGAGCAGACATTACGGCCTTTTGCCATGACTGAGCCTCATGACCTCAGATTTGATGACTGAGGTGTCCATTTCCTTTCCATACATAGTAGTGTGATAATGCCCAGAGTTATGTAGCAACAGTGTTCCAGTGACAGTTGATGGTTCAGATGACGGATACAGGTATATGACCCAACAGGGATATGGTTGTGCATTGGATACCTATATTGTGCTCTTTTACTTATCTAAGTAGTTTAACTAGGTATTTAGTGGTCATGATCTAGTGATATATATATATTGTTATTGGTTGATTGTTTAGAATTAAAGTGATCTAATTACTTGGAATCAGAATTTCTTGTGTATACTCATTGGTCTTACCCTCTTAAGTGGTATGGACTTGGTCATTCCCACCATTTATGGATTGCTAGTTATGGCATCACCTATCACCCTTCCCCATCCATTTGTTCTCTTATGTATTTGGTTTTATCCCGACTTACACTTCAGCCTGTGATATGGACAACTTCCCCACTTATGCCTCTATGTTGGATAGGCTCCCTATTTTGGAATCCCTAACTCTCAGATCCACTACTTGGGACCATTCTCCTTGATTTAAGTACATGTTTCCCAAGGCAGTTGATTTTGATCATTTACCCTAGCACCTAAATTCTGGATCTGTTCTTAATATTCAGGTGAGCGTGTCTAATACATCTAAGGTTGAATTTCATCTATCTTAAGCCTCCATAGTGACCTTATTCCTTAGATATAGGGTTCTTCACCCCTCACCTTATGTACCCTATTGAATAGCTTGATCTGGTGATTGGGTGAGATCTATCATGTCGGGAGTGGATCAGGGTCTCCCCCTTTGCTATCGGGGGCTTGGATAGAAAGAAGCAAAGAGTTCCTCAATTGGTGTGACAACCAATCCATCTTGGGGATCGAGGCTCTCTTAGGTCACATCTTTATTTTCCTAGCTCCTCTACTGTCCTGAATAGGATCATCATTAGGGGAAACTACAAGTTGTGTGATAAAAAATTTGGCGCCATTTTTGGAGAGGTAGAGGCTTACCTTTGGTGTCTGCGAGTGTCCATGCATCCGGTCTTTTACATTGGTAATTGCATTTAGCCATTGCATAATTAACCTAATCACCATTTTAATTCACTCATCTCACCTCTCCTACGACATTTACCTTTTCGGTGAATCACTGTTGTGGTTCACCTGGAGAATCCACCTTGCGACTCTACTGAGGACCGAACCCAACAAATAAATCTTAAATTCCTAAATCGTCCATCAAATCCTGAAGGAACCCCTATAACATATACTCGAAATCGAAGAAACCTTAAAGAGAACTCATCCAACTTCTTTTGGAAGATTTATAATCCTATTGATTCACCGAGTCATCTTTTAGGGTCTCCTTCATTCACATCTAGTTCAATGGCTGGTACAAACATTGGTGGAAACCAAAATAATCCTCCATAGAATCCTAGGATTTTCGGAAGAAAGGCTAGAGCTTCTCCTTTAGATTTTTCCCAAATCTAGGGAGCTCCTCATAATATGCTTGAAAATTATTTTGAAAAGTTCCCAAGTTTGACGGAAACTTTGCTATAACCATAGAAGACCATATAGATAAAGTTTGGGAACACATGGAAGCATATGGAGCATTTGATGAATATGTCTTCATGAGGAGCCTCCTGGCATCTTTGGAAGGGGATGCTCATAAGTGGTTTGATCGGTTACATGATTCATCCATTAAAGGATATGATAATTTTTTCACGAAGCTTACCGATGAATGGTCACAAAAATTAGATGGGAAGTATCTCCTACATCAATTGCTTGACATCAAGAAAAAGGAGAATGAAATAGACCATGAGTTTAACCTTATATTTGACAAGAATGTAGCAAACATTCTAGAAGAAATCAAACCGAAAGACCAAGCAATCCTTATCCATTATTTGAGTTCCTTTGAAGGATGGCTTGGATATCATTCAAAGGATAAGAATCCGAATAACCTAAAGACCACACAATTCAATGCCAAAATTGTTGAGTCAAATGCATCATCCATGAGGAAGCAAATTTTTTTATTATCATTATTCCCCTTCCACTTCTAGATCTGAGCCTAGAACCCGGAAATCCAAGGAACCTGTAGTTGAGCCTAAGGACACAAAGGATACGTTAGAAAGTATGCAAGAAATGATGAGACAATTGACTATCCTGGCCAAAGATGTAATGAGAACTAAGGAATCTGAACGATATAGAAATCCTTACGGCCCTAAGAAAGGATAATTTTAGGGGCAAAATTTATCCCATGGGCTATTTTTCCAAGTTTTTTCCAAAAAAAGATTCGCCAATTGCATTTTTTGAAGCCCCATTTCGCCCAATTTTGATGGGGTAAACTTTTTCACTCTTAAAATCGCCAAATTATTATATAAACTCTATAAAATACTTAGAAATTGAAATAATTTTAGAAAAATATCGCCAAATATTTTATTGTTGACATTTTAGGAATTGGTAAGATTCGCCAAGGTTTATACACTTTTAAATAATTATGGGTACTTAATTATCCCTGAGGCCCCTAAGCCTTATTGGAACAATAATAGGAGGCATGAGGGAGAAGACAGTAGGCGTCGTCCTGTAGTTCCTGATACTTCTGAGAAGAAGAATGTTAACTGGTGTGATGAACCTAAAGAGGAACCTTTAGACACAAGTTATCCCAATCCTAATGACAAACCCAAAAACATCAACTTGATTGAAGATCTATCTTACGATGATGATTTGGGAAGGATTCTCCTTGAAGAAGATGAAATAGAACAAGATGAGTTAATTGAAGAACAAGAATCTCCATGTTGTGCAATTAATCTTCCAGAACCACAGGAACAACCCAAACTCCAAATTTATAAGCGACGTAATAGTAATCCCAAGCCACCTTCTTTAATAGATAAACGTAATGCCGCTAAAGAAGATAAGAAGGAAGAAGAGAATCCTACTCCTTGTCATTATACCTTGAACATTGATATGAAGAAGGAGTTAAGTAAAATCATGTGTAACATCCCTGTAACTGAATTAATGAAAGTACCGTTGGTCAGAATCCAAGTAGAGGAATTTTTTGAAGGCATAAACCAAAAGAAGGACTCTGAGGTTGCTTATGAATCACGTCATATACAGAGTCTTAGTGGGAATGAAATTAGGAAATTTGAAAAGGATCCACCCATCAACAACCAGTCTATTATTTATGAGCGGAAAAATGGTGGTCACCCTCCCTTCTACCTTACCTTGCACATTCAGGACATGCTCCTTAACAATTTCATGTTAGATTCTGGAGCCGTCATGAATGTCATGCCTTTACATGTCATGAAGGAAATGGGTTTAGAGGTCACTAGGCCTTATGGAAATGTTTGTGGCATAGATTCTAGATGAGTATAGTCCTATGGTTTGATTAAAAACTTAAGAGCTGATCTTTTTGCATGCTTAGACATTTCCATCATGATGGATGTTGTTGTAATTGACTTTCCTCCAGCATATGGAATGCTTTTATATAGGAAATGGGCATCCAGTTTAGGTGGGTACCTTATGATGGACTTGTCTTATATTTGTGTTCCTAACTCAGATGGTGCCTTAGTTCAAATCAATAGAGAACCTTTCATTGACAAGCACTTAGAAACTTTTGAGAATGGGATAAAGAATACTTATGGGGATGATCTTTTGAATAATGCCAAGGCTGGGGTGATTAGGATTTGGGGATTGTCACAATCAGAAAAAATATTCATGGTAATGGAATATGTTGGTTCTTTTGAGGAAGAAAATGGGATAGCTAAACTGGTTAGGAGAATCAATTTGGAAATGCATCTAAGTAAAGTTTATGAAGAAATACGGGAATTGAGAAACGGAAATGAAAACCAACTTCAAAGTTAGGAACCTAATAATGAAATAAATCAAGAACAAGTTATTGCAAATCAAACACTTGAAGTTGTGGATGATCTAGATGATATAAGGAAAGGCGGGCATAGGCTTGGAATTGTTAGGGAATACATGGGCTTAATTGACTATAATTTGGATAGAGAGAGTGAAGGGCTTCACCATATTATTCCTTGGTAAATAATAATGAAAGGTTTCCTTCTTCACCTAGTGAAAGGAGTGACATTGATTCGTCTCATGCTCCTGATCACTTTCCCTCCCAACCTCTAGGAGACACTTCATAAAGACAAATTAATACTAATTTTAGAAGTTGGCAAGAGGATGCTCTAATCAACGATGCCCCTAAAGGAGAATTTGCTTTGAATAACCTTACTATCTTTCAGGAATCCCCTTCTCTAAATCAATCTAATGTTTTACCAACATTTCCTCACATCCCTAGTTTTTTGGTGCCACCTAAATTGCATAATCAACAAGAGAATAATCCTTCTCACATTCATATTTCTTCTGAGTCTTTCTTAGAAAGTGAATCCTGAAGGTTTAGAAATATGGCTTCTAATTTTCCTATGTCATCAGAGTCTTTATCCAATAGGTTAGAGAACATGAGCATTCCAGTCCCTTCTGGGGAGGGTACTAGCCATAGCAATGATCACTCACACATTCCATCTCCCCTAGAGGAGGATAATGAGCGATTCTTCAGAGATTTTTGGACTGTGGGGGAGACACCCAAGTACATATTCACCCACAGAAAGAGGAATCGAACATGAATGTTTAGGAGACAAGAAGAGAGAATAGGGAAGTTTTGATTGGTAGGGTAGTTATTCCCATTGATGGTGTTCCACCCAGATTTGATGCAGTTCCTTCTCAAAGGAGCTCTAGAATCATCACCCCGCAGCTGCAAAACTGTGTTGAGGCTCATCCTATTCATATGCATAACATTGAAGTCATCCCTAAATCTGTGAACATGCATAGGTTTTCTAGTGGTAATCGGGTTGTTATCCTGAACCATTTGTTTTATACCAGATCCAGGCGATCTGATAATATTTGGGTAGGACCTTTTACGGTGGAGTGATGTGTTGGAGACATGTGCTTTTTGGACACTGGTAGTGGACAAGGTATTTTACTCCCCATCAATCAGAGAGAGTTAATGGATTACATCCCTGACTTGACTTAGTGATGAAATTCCCTCTTGCATGTTAGATTAGGGTAGGTAGGAACTAAATAAGCTCACTTGAGCAATAGTTTAGTGTTTTTGGCCATTGAGTCTGGCACCTTTTTCTCAAACTCGCCTTTGAGTCTGGTGGTTAGTCTTGAGTTCCTTTTCATTTATATGTTCCTGCAAAATAATAAAAGTTTTAATTTATGTCAGTAGATTAGTTTCTTTATTTTCACTATTTTATTTTTCAGTACTGTTATTTTTATATTTTTGTACATATGCGTGCTACTGACGATCGGTCTAGGAGTTTCATATATCTCTTTGCATTTTACAGATAACAGGTACACATTCTGAAGATGATGCATAGCTAGAGTGAATGTTCGAGGATACGAGTAGTAGAGCGATGAGGGACAAATATTCTGAGGTTCTCAAGCGCTTATCCCAGCTGGAGCCAGATGTTATCACATTCATAGTAGCCTGGGATACCATATCTTTAGACCAAATTCCAATACTTTTATGAGACATTCCTTTAATATGAGATGCCTGAGATCGGAATTTGATGAGCAACTATTATATGATCACTCATATTTTCAGCAACCCCGGAGCAGACATTACAACCTTATGCCATGACTGAGCCTCATGACCTCAAATTTGATGATTGAGGTGGCCATTTCCTTCCATACAAAGCAGTGTGATAGTTCCCATATTTATGCAGCAACAGTGTTACAGTGAAAATATATGGTTCAGATGACGGATACAGTTATATGACCCAGCAGGTATATGGTTGTGCATTGGATACCTATATTGTGATCTTTTACTTATCTTAGTAGCTTGACTAGGTATTTAGTGGTCATGATCTAGCGATATATATAAGTATTATTGTTATTGGTTGATTGTTTAGAATTAAAGTGATCTAATTACTTGGAATCAGAATTTATTTTGTATACTCGTTGGTCTTACTCTCTTAAGTAGTATCGACTTGGTCATTCCCATCATTTATGGCATCACCTATCACCTTTCCCCATCCATCCGTTCTCTTCCGTATTTGGTTTTATCCCAACTTACACTTCAGCCTGTGATATGGAGGAATTCCCCACTTATTCCTCTATGTTGGATAGACTCCCTGTTGTTTTGTGTCTCGGCTCTGAGTTGTGCAACAGAACTTACTGAAGCCTTGATCCTTATGGGCCAGGAGAACTCGTTGGTATTGGTTCCTGAGATTAGGTAAGTTGGATTTGAAGCCTTGACCTCTTTGGCCAGTTTCCATTGATGTTTGGTCCTGATTGTGGATGATCCCCCTAGTTTCCCGAGTTGTGTCAACTAGACTTGAAGCAAATTGTACTACCATCATTACATGCTTATGTGACTCATTGCTATATCTTCTATGCAATCCCATGGTTATAAATTAAAATTGTTCTTTTAAGAACAATGAAAGAGGGCTATAAAATGAAATGCAAAGCACCCTGGATGTAGTGTCCCTTTTTAATAAATTTGGAAAAATTGCACTTTTTGGCCAATTCGACCCTTAGACTAGTAATGACTCAAATGCTTCCAAATTGCTCCGAATGCTTCCGAATTGTGTCTGAATGTGTTTGAGAGGTATTAAGACATAAAAATGAGTCTGATGGATGCTTGGACACTCTCAAAAGACTTCTGTAACACTCATTTACAATCAGGAGAAAATAGGGAAACTTACTAGAAACTTCGAGGTTCAAACCCCCAAGGGTAAGGGACAAAGATGACTTCCCAAATGAAGTACGACCATCCCAAATTTCAGAAGAGATACATGGATTAGTTAAAGTACTTCAATGGGCACCCAAATGCATCATTAATCAGTTCCTAAAGGCTGCGGAAACTCCCATAAATCATAGGTTTGTGGACAAGTCTTCACATAGGGGGAAATGATAGGAAACTTCACTACTTGCTATGAAATTCAAGATTTATACTCCAAAGGCTTATGTAATGTATATGAAACTTCTTCAAGAAATTGATGACTCTCAATACATCATAAAAATCACAGATATGAATTGATACAAGTCGAAATAAAGCAACTTCAAGCTTTCATAACAAGATATGAGGAAATTGCAACCATTTGTACATTGTTTGGTATTTTGACATAGTTTCACTTGGTATTTCGACATGAGGTTATTATGAGCATTAAATAAAGAGTAAATGCATCATATTACAAATAAATGGTGCCACAATAGCTTCCGCAAAGAGATCAAAATCTCACCAAATGCGCCCTTCCTCCAAGAGCCAAAATATGAAGAGAAATGTGAGAAAGGTGTGGAAACAAGTTGATGTTACACCAAAATGTTGTCACCCTTGTGCAAGTGTCGCAAGTGTCGCAAGTGTTGCAAGTGTCGTCATCCTGACTTAGTGTCATCACCATGACCGTTGCAAGTATCATCCTTATGACCAAGTGTCGTTATCATGAACGTTGTGATAAAGTCGTCATCTTGACCATTGTGTAAACTCTGTGCTCTAACCCCTAAACTCATTCTGGGCTAAAACACATCCAATTGAGAGATTTTTCCTGCCTAGTTGACCTCTTTGAGTAGGCTGTCGCACTTCTCCTTCATCTAGGGTGCAACGTCCCAGTTTCTGGTCAGCTAGGGTGAGACAATGTCGCAACTTGTCTTTCTACAGAGTGCGACGACCCCCCTCTGTCGCTCTGTGTCCTCTACCAAGTTGCAAGGAGGTTGGTTAAGGGTTATTTTGGGGAGTCTCGAGGTCTTTCTAGAAGTTTGTTGAGGTGGAGGCCTATCCATAGGCTCTAGGTGAGGTGGCATTTTGGTTCCTAACCTTATGGGAAGATCCCTTAACCATCTCCCCCTAATCCTCAACCTACCCTATCTCTTTAGCCCTATATAAACACCCACTCTCTCCATGAGAGGGGGGAAGGTCTATGGTATCCTTATGCTGAGAGAATCCACATTGGTGATTTGGAAGCTTGTACCATCTTAGAGGCTTGGCTCGTACATGTTGGATGGAGGATGCAACATTGAGGCTTTGGTTGTAGCTTCATCCTTTCTATGTAATTCCGACTTTTATATAGTTAATATAATCTCTTTCCATAAATTGTTGTCTCATTGATGATGGTGTTTAGAGTTTTCTTCCTTAACTGTTAAATTAGATCAATCATATGAAATGTATGCTTTCATTGTTTGTTAGTATCTATATGTTCGACGGGGTCTTGCAGCTGGAGATCTGACGACGCTGGAGAATTGGATCAACAAAGAGCAAAGGGATCTGCAAATCTAAGGTAATCTATCTATCCACTAGTTTGCACTTCTATTGATCTAAGAAAGTAGATTTATATTCTGTTTGATTTGTTCTAGATTTGCATTAAACTAGGGAGATCACACCTTAGATCCGTCTTTGGTAGATTGTCCGTTAACAAATTTGGTGACCATACTAGGGAAGAACATTGCTTTGTAGTGTCAATTTGAATGTTGTTTTCAGTTGATTTCTTTCCAAGCCTTTTTCATTTGTCATTTGGCTCCTAAGCTGGTTTCGCCATAAGATCTTCACTTTGAAGAGTTTAATTACATTCCTCCGAGTTTGTACTTTTCATTCTCAAACCAGTTCATTGCTCATTACTTGGAGATTTGGCTCATTTTTTAACTTAGATCTCGCATGTCGCACCTGGTTAGTATACACAGAGCGACACTGTGTTTTTTGATCTCTGTTCTTAGCCTGTTAGTCTGTCATCGCAGCCGTTCCATTGGTCTACTGCGATGCCGTCGCACTTCCCGCACTGGTGAACTGCGACGTCGCACTGTGTACAAGCACATAGTGTGTCGATCTACCATTTTTTCCATACAGGCACCCCTTCTCCATTTCTGATTTGAGTTTTGGTTTGTGTGCAAACTCCTCTGCATTGTACCTTCCAGGTAGAGACCCTTTTGTCCAACAGTGTTTTGTTTGGCTTGTTTGTATTGGTTTTTGGGTCTTTTGAGACTTGGATTCATGTTTGGCCCTTTGAGTCGAAACTAGTGTTTTGCGTGCATCCTACAGTCGTTTTGACCCATCTCAAGGTTTTGAGATCATTTTTGGTTTGGTGTGATTGACTTGTTTTAAAGACTTGAAAAGTGTGGGATATCCATGTCTTTTTGAGCCTCTCTTTCTTGGGTTATGCATCTTGTTTCCCTTACATGCTGAGTTATTCAATGATTATTGGAAAATATTGACTCTTTGTCTCCACTTTAGTTCAGAGAAAAGCTTGATTTTGTCACTCTTTTGCTACATTCACAAACTTGGAAAACGTAAATATTCTTCTTACTTTATTTTTGATCATTTGATATTCTTGGTCTTACCATCATAAGAAGAAGAAAGGCTTGTTTCATATTTGTGTGCATTTGAGTTAGATAAGACTGTTAAGTGCTTATCTTTGTCTTGCATTTGATTGGAAGTGTTTGTGGAATCCTTCTTTCCATGGCTTAGATGTGTCTTTTTCGAAGTGTAAAAAGATAGGAAATGAGTTATAATTATTGCATTTGGTATATTTTGAGCCTTTCTTGAGTGTCTTTGAGTTGTTTGGGTGCTTGCCATTCTTCTTTGAGAATTTTTGAATGATTAGAATGTTGTAGATATTCTCTCACTTTATGTATATAGATATGAAAAGCGATTAGTTATCAAATTCCATTTTTGATACATGCATTTGAAAATTGAAAGTGCTTCATTATTTTATCTTATACATTGTTAAGATTCATCGCATCTTTCATTTTCTTTACGCTTTTTAGCTGATTACTGCAGAAAGTTAGAGTTATTGCACTCTAGGAAGGAATTCTTCTTTACGCTACTACTTAAGTGCTTTTGGTTTGAAAGAAAGAAAAATCTCTCCTTACCTTAAGTAGTTTTCATTGAAAAGGAAAGGAAAATGTGAATTATCATGTAGTTGAGGATTGCAGTATGTTTACATTTATGTACTCACCTCATGCATCCACCTAACCGTACAAGATAAAATTAATGCTAGCTTAGGTTAAAATCATTTAGTAACTATGTGTAAGTTAGAGACGTATTCCGACGTCTCTAAGCGTGGCAGCTGTCGTTATTTGCCAGCACTGTATCCCGGGGGTATTGTAGTCTTCCACGTACTTATCGGTATATCGAGCTCCTTCACGTACCCACCAAGTCACCTTTAGTACTTGGCGTATATCGAAGGGTGTTTCACGTACTCGGTAGTATATCAGAAGGTCTCTTGCCGAACGGTTGTGCATTAGACAGCACCACTATGGATTTGAGCTCCCACGTACCTTGCGTATATTGGGAGACACCACTAGGATTCTTGAAACCAACTAAGTTAACCATTTGGTCGTCTTGGAAAAGCAATACACTGAGAACAGCACTCGGGGAGATTAGCATGCACGTACTGTCAAGGTAATCGGGTATGCAGGAAAGGGTGCGGTCCCAATCCTCCTTGTCGTGTCATATTGTTGGACCCTGCAGTATATAGCGGTTTGCCATGCCTTGATAATCCTGTGAGGATCCTTACTTTTCATCCACTCCTATTCACACAGTTTGCTTGTTGCTTTTAGACTTGAGTAGTGTTTGACTTGTGTGGTACTTTAGAGTCTCTTAGGGAGGTCAGATATGGAAGATTCTTACGGGACTACCAACCAAAGCGCCCCTTTCTAGGGTGTGCCATTTGTTCTTCCCCCTTGTGGAACTGTTGGTCCTCCCTTTATGGCTACGTTGAGTCTTCCTGGATTGACGATAGGATTACCAGTATGGTTATTCTCCAATCCAGTTACACCAAGTGCACCAATTGTGTCGAACCTAGGTCCTTCATCACATGAGCATCAATCTCATGGTGACCATTTTCCTTCTTCATCGAAAGTTGAATCGGCTTCCGTCTCTTCTTCTTCTCCTACTGAAAACTCTGATGTTAGTAAGAAGGCGGGTGAGAAGAAGAAGAAGAAAAGGAAGATAAAGAAGAAGAAGGATAAGAAAGAGACCAAGCATCAACCATCTACCTCTGATGGCACTCATTCTGTGAGAACACCTCGTAAACCCAAGTTCCCTTGCAAACTTTGCAAGGGTGATCACCTTCTCAAGAATTGTCCCTATCTTTCCCGTGTGTCAGAAGTGTGGTCTAAAAACCCCAAACCGGTTGTATCGTCAACCTCTGACCATCATGTTGATGATACTCCCTCGACCAGTGACCCGTTGGTGAAGGGTCGGAAGGGTAAAGTCCTGTATCCTTGTTTGATATGCAAGGGTATGCACCGTACTTTCCTTTGTCCAAGCATGGATGAAGCTTCACGGTGGTTGGAAGATATTACTAGTTCTCAACAGGTGCTTCCAACAAGTGATAGTAAGTTGTCCCTCGACCCCCCGCTAGTTGACCAAGTGATCGATTCAGTTTCATCTATAATCGATCCCACTCTTCCTTACGAGAGTGGAGTGATCGAGTCGATGTCATCTCCACTCGACCCCACTCTTTCATTGGAGAAAGTTCAGACTGAAGCAGTCACCATGACACAATCTTCGTCTCATTCTTATCTTCCAAGTGAGAGTGAATTGGAAACCGCTGATGTTTTCCTAGTCAGTTCAGAATTTCCTAGGTAAGGGGAGACCCTATCCATTCCAACAGGACCCCGCCTAAGTACTGAGGTCATTTTATTTGATTGGAATGGTCTAATAGAATCTCATCTTCCTTCGAGTATTCCTTTTCAAATATCTATAGGAGTTTCCGATAAAGAAATCTTTCGTACAATAGTTGATGAGGGAGCTTCTGTTAGTATTTTAGCCTCAACTACTTGGCAAGCTATAGGTTCCCCTTAGATTGTGCCAGTAACTGACCAGATTTTGGCCTTTAATCGAAGGCCTACGGGACCTTTAGGGATTATCCCATAGTTACCTGTCACGTTGAGAGGTAAAACTATTTATGTTGATGTCATGGTTGTCCAAGGTCCTTTAGATTTCAATCTGCTCCTTGGACGTGATTAATTCTATGATATGAAAACTGTAATTTCCACGCTCACTCAATCTGCTCCTTAGACGTGATTATGTCTATGATATGAAAGCTGTAGTTTCCACGCTCTTTCGAGTGATGTATTTTCCTCATCATGGGAATATTGTGACCATCGATCAGCTTTCTTTCGTGACACCCACTCATCATATGACTCCCAGTCATCAGACTTCCCTGAATGTTCCTCATGTTTTAGTGGTTTCTTCCCCCTGAGGATGAGGGGTACGAGCATGGTTTATGTTATGTTTCAAGCTCGTTAAAAAATGAAACCAACCACCCTAGCATAGTTTCCCTTTGGTTTCAAGCTTACATAAAAATGAAACCAATCCATTAGAGCACAGTTTTATTCTATTTCAAGCTTGTTAAAAAATGAGATAGACCCCTCTAAGCATAGTTTACCTTTGGTTCAAGCTTGCATAAAAATAAAAACATCCACTCGAGCATAGTTCTATTCCATTTCAAGCTCGTTAAAAAATAAGATGGGCCCCCTCAAGCATAGTTATTGTCTATTTCAAGCTTGTGTAAAAATGAAATAGATATCCCTCCCATCAGTTCGAGTCTCTCACGAGAGTTAGAACTTGAACCTTCATTTCATTTGATTCTCGTTTTCCCCCCTTGGTGAACATTTTTCATATTAGTAGCCAGGCTGGTAGTTGGGTTAGCAAGCAGCATTTTCAGACGAAATGAAGCGTGGGGGGCATGCCACATGTCGTACCATCAGCAATCATGTTGAGGGAACACCACCATGATAAGCTGCTAGCAATCATGTTGGGGGCATTTACCAACCTTTGGGCACCATGTTGGGAAGGAACCCGTCAATGGGCCTTAACCTATGAGCATAGTTCCCTTTCTATGTCAAGCTCGTTAAAAATGAAATAGGTTCCCGTAAGCAGAGTTCTAATCTTGTGTCAAGCTTGTTAAAAAATTGAAACATATCCTTTCCCTTTGAGTCGAGTCTCCTCGTAGACTTAGTACCTGGACCTTCTTTTCACCCGCCTATGCCTTAGGCAGATGAAATGAAGCTTGGGGGCATGTCTTCAACCTCTGGAAGTTACGTTGAAGTCAACTCGATCGAATCTCCACACCACGTTGGAGCTAAGTCACTTACTTCTAGCAATCATGCTGGGGGCATGTACCAACCTTTGGATTTCATGATGGGAAGAAGTTCACCATTGGGAACATTTTCGAGCATACTTTCCTTTTTAGGTTTCGAGCTCATTAAACCATGAAAATTATCTCGAGCATAGTTCATTTTCTGTTACAAGCTCGTTAAAAAATGAAGCAGACATCATGAGCATTCTTAAAACCTATCTTCGAGCTTGTTAAAAATAGTAAGATGGAATTTGAGCTTACTTTTCACTTTTTTCGTGCTCTGGTTGAAACATGAAAAGAGGTTTGAGCTTAGTTTTTACTTTTTCGTGCTCTGGTTCAAATATGAAAAAGATTCCGAGTGCTTTTGATACCATTGTCATGCTCGTTAAAAAATTGCGTAAAAAGGTGTGTCTAACGAGTATAGGTTTATCACTTTATCCAGCCTCGCTACATTATTTACGGAAAAGGAACTGTGCCGAGTTTACTTTTTCCTTTGTCGTACTCGGTCATCAACCATGACAAAGTTGTTCATGGAGTGCTTTTAAGCTCTTTTCAAACTCCCTAAATAGGAAAAGATTGCCAAGCGAACTTGATCGTTTCACGCTTGTAAAAGCATTTGAATGATCATCTTTCTGGTGATAGTTTACCCCTTTTTCGGACCAGGAAGCACTATTTACGAAAAAGGAATACTCCAACCAACCATGGTTGGAAGAGTTCTCTCTCACGTTGTTTTACCCTTTTCTGGGCGAAGAGACTAACTTTATGAAAAAGGACCCTTTGGAGTCTCCTTTAGTTCTTTTCAGACTCTCTAAACATGAAATGACGCCGAGTTTTCCTTCTTTGGACTCGTTAAAAGTCAAACATCGAAGGGCCCATTTTGGGATGAACCCCTCCTTTCCCAAGTTCGTAAAATGTTTGGGATTGGACTCATTTATGAGATGAGCTATACCAAGCATCTAGTTACCCTCATCAAGCTCGTAAAAAACACGAGGCACTCATCAATCATGATGGGAAAAAATGGAAGATTTTATGTTACATCTTAATTACGGCAGTACATAGTCACTCTTGAACATGGCACTCGTTTTCATTTGCATTCAGTACTTGGGTAATCTGTTTGTCCTCGAATCTTGTCAATTCCATGAGTCGCGTCGCTCCTTTGGGTTAGCCAAAGAATGATTCCGCCATCAGTCGCATTGGGAGTTAGTATCATTCTCGTCATGTCAATACTGCCAATTCATTCCATGCCGATGTTCAAGAGATGTTTCATTACTCATCATCTGCAGTCAGTATACCTTCAATCATGTTGGTCTACCTTGAATCAGTCTTGCACATTACTCTACCGTCCGATCTACACCAAACATTTGTTATCAAGTTTCATGTCGATGATGGGGGAATTCATCATGGCCCTCCTTTGACGGGTTCATCCTCATCGACTTCAAATCATCATCCGAGGATTGAACTTAGAAACCAACCAAGTACCTTGGGCCTACATGCCTCAATGACAAGTTACCTCGCTTTCAACATGAGTTCACCTCATTGACTCTTGATTGAAAGATTCCATTAGGCATTCGACTTCAGCTCATTGATTCACGCTTGATGGTATGTACTGTGATACCTTGGGGATCATTAACATTAATGGATTCCCCTCGCACCTGTTAATGGTATGAATTAATGACCGGTAATCAAGCGGTTTCTACCATGTTCGACTCCAAAACATTGTAATCACGTGGATAAATTCGTATTATTGCGGATTCAGCTTGAAGACCCTGGGGAAGTTATTTGCTACCCAGGTTACGATGGAGATTGTTTGGGACGCATAGATCCACTTTGTATTGGTCGTGGTTGTGTTGTCAGTTCAGAGTTACACGGATCCACTTTTGTATTGGTCGTGGCTGTGTTATCATCTCATCATGGATCTATGATTGTGTCTAGTAGCCATGATTGTGTTCAGTCGGTCATTACTATCATGGATCTGCAATGTATTGGTTGGCAACCATGATTTTTGTTGTATGAGACTTATGTATCTCAGGTCATTTCTGCAGCAACTCCTTCCAACTAGAAAGTCCTTTCCATTTTTCTTATTACAAAGCATTTCACCTGTCTCATTCCGTCAGCTTCATGCTTTGGGGAGCATTCTGTTACACCAAAATGTCGTCACCCTTGTGCAAGTGTCACAAGTGTCATCATCCTGACTTAGTGTCGTCACCATGACCATTGCAAGTATCGTCCTTATGACCAAGTGTCGTCATCATGAACGTTGTGATAAAGTTGTCATCTTGACCATTGTGTAAACTATGTGCTCTAACCCCTAAATTCATTCTGGGCTAAAACACATCCAATTGAAAGATTTTTCCTGCCTAGTTGACCTCTTTGAGTAGGTTGTCGCACTTCTCCTTCATCTAGGGTGCGACGTCACAGTTTCTGGTTAGCTAGGGTGAGACAGTGTCACAACGTATCTTTCTATAGAGTGCGTCGACCCCCCTTTGTCGCTCTATGTCCTCTACCAGGGTGCGACGAGGTTGGTTAAGGGTTATTTTGGGGAGTCTCAAGGTCTTTCTAAAAGTTTGTTGAGGTGGAGGCCTATCCCTAGGCTCTAGGTGAGGTGGTATTTCGGTTCCTAACCTTATGGGAAGATCCCTTAACCATCTCCCCCTAATCCTCAACCTACCCTATCTCTTTAGCCCTATATAAACACCCACTCTCTCCATGAGAGGGGGGAAGGTCTATGGTATCTTTATGCTGATAGAATCCACATTAGTGATTGGGAATCTTGTACCATCTTAGAGGCTTGGCTCGGACATGTTGGATGGAGGATGCAACGTTGAGGCTTTGGTTGTAGCTTCATCCTTTCTATGTAATTCCAACTTTTATACAGTTAATATAATCTCTTTCCATAAACTGTTGTCTCATTGATGATGATGTTTAGAGTTTTCTTCCTTAACTGTTAACTTAGATCAATCATATGAAATGTATGCTTTCGTTGTTTGTTAGTATCTATATGTTCGACAGGGTCTTGCAGCTAGAGATCTGACGACGCTGGAGCATTGGATCAACAAAGAGCAAAGGGATCTGCAAATCTAAGGTAAGCTATCTATCCAATAGTTTGCACTTCTATTGATCTAGGAAAGTAGATTTATATTCTGTTTGATTTGTTCTAGACTTGCATTAAGCTAGGGAGATCACGCCTTAGATCCATCTTTGGTAGATTGTCCGTTAACAGTTGAAGAAGAGAATATCACGAGCAGCCCTATAGCTTCAACCTGCAACAAATGAATCCATTGTAGCTACAAATGAAATCTCTGAATGGCCTCTCCAATTTCCAATTAGGATGGGAATCTTTCACCCTCGAAATTGGTACTAAGGAAAGTAGAGTAAACACTCCACGAGCATGGACAAGCTATGCTCTCCAATATGCAAAATGAGAAATGATCAAAAGCCACTCTCCTTCTTTGTTCTTTTATTTTATAAACTTCTAAAGTCCTCCATGGTTCGAATTCCTTCCAAAATACTCATGCCAACTAAAGTTGGGAAGAGATTCCAATGTGTGCCACTTGTCCAACAATTCCTAGTCTCTATCTTCCCTCATTTCTAATGGGTGAGAATAGAATGCCATGTGGCATGAGGAATCTAGCTTTGTGTGGGTCCCACACCACCAATGTGTCTCCATGACCAAGTGCCACATTATTTTCCTATAGTAAATATTTATTTAACCCCTTTTAATATATATATATATGTCAAGCTAATGTCCATTTGGGTTTTATTAGCTCCCTTATTCAAAATCCCAATGTTTCCACCCCAACCTAGGAAACTAGTAGATTGGTGGAATTTTCCTATAATCCACTCTCCTTCTTTGTTCTTGTATTTTATAAACTTCTCAAGTCCTCCATGGATTGAATTCCTTCCAAAATCCTCATGCCAACTCAAGTTGGGAAGAGATTCCAATGTGTGCCACTTGTCCAACAATTCCTAGTCTCCATCTTCCCTAATTTCGAATGGGTGTCTCTTTGGCTGCCCTAACTCCCTTGTGTGCCTTCTTGGAGGCTATTTTTAGCCCTGACATGTCATATATGTCAGATTTCAGCATTCAGGTCATATTTGTGTCATAGGTGTCATAGCATCTTCATCATTGTTGTCATAGAAGCTAGGGAATCTCTCCCAAGTGTCTCAATATCTCTCAAATGCCTCTTCCTCTTCCATGGGAGTTACTCTTCCACTCCAATTCGAAATTCATTGAGTCATGGAAAGTATATTGACCTTCCAAATCCCCAAGATCATTAGAATCCACCTTGGATTCGAATGGGTGAGAATAGAATGCCATGTGTCATGAGGAATCTAGCTTTGTGTGGGTCCCACACCACCAATGTGTCTCCATGACCAAGTGCCACATTATTTTCCTATAATAAATATTTATTTAACCCCTTTTAATATATTTATGTCAATATAATGTCCATTTGGGGTTTATTAGCTCCCTTATTCAAAATCCCAATGTTTCCACCCCAACCTAGGAAACTAGTAGATTGGTGGAATTTTCTCTTTTGAGATTTATTTGAATGGGGACATTACACTGGAAGAAAGTTGCAATCAGTTGTGCTTCTAAGCACATGCAAAATACTAAGGGTCGTAAGCCCTAAAGAGCAGTGGTTAAATGTATGCTAAATCTAAATGCTGTTGGCCATGATTGAAATGTAATGATTAGTCCCTCACAGAGCCTACGGGTTGGGATGTGAGATGGAGTAAGGGACAGGTAATTCTAAGTGTCCCCTAGAACCTCAAGTTATGTTTAGTTGTGCACCTAGTCACAGTGGTTCTAGAAAATATCCTCATGGATTTGGTTTCAAGCTTGGATGTGAGTTGCAGACATTTGTTAAAGCTGAATGGGCACTCCTCTAAACAACTTATTCCATTTGTGAGACACCGTCATTCCTTGTGTGTTTTTTGTCCAACATATGCTTAGGTGGTTTTCCCTTTCCCTTTATCCAAAGTGTCACAGTGTTGAAGTTGTAAAGTCATCCCCTTGTCCTAGCCTTGTCTTTTCCACCTTCACTCATTTCTAGCAAAATGGTCACATACATAAAATGAGTATACACTTGAGGGTCTTTCTCTTAGTAATTGATTGCTTTAACCTAGACTTATATTTAATGTTTTATTTGCATAATCACCAGTAAATGTCATTGTATACTTTAGTCTTGCTATTGAAATAATTAGAGGAACATGTCTTATCCATTTGTACTTGCAGCATTAGTCAGTTTGAGCCTGGGTCATTATTCTAATAAGTTTTGACTTGGTCAACCTAGTTTGACCAAGTCAACCACGGGATCTAGGATGAGTTGGACCAATGATGTTCAATATTGATTATGTGTGGTCCTATGGTTCCCATTTGATGGTTCCATGCATCAGACACATGTTTCATGTGATGGTTTGATGGATTTTTATTATTATTATTATTTACAGACCATTATTTGTATTGTTTGGGCATGGTTGAGCTTACCGATGATTATCTAGGTGGTCACATGATGTATGAGTACTCATCTCTACTACATTTGGGGCTTGTGAGTCCATTGGTACACTCAGATATCAGTTTCAAGCTTTCAGATGGGATTATGGTCAGTTTATCACTTTATTGCATATTTGCCATATAAAATGGCATGTTAGCACATTTCAAGATTATTTTGGTTCACCTAGGGCGATATAGAGGGAGTATGGGGTCCAAACACTAGTTATTACCATATTACCATGCTCCCATACATTTTGGTACAGTCTGATTTGTGCCCGGGGCACCAGGTAGAGAGATACAGGCATTTTATTATTTTATAGGTGATATTCCGGGAAAAAAAAATGGAAGGAATGGTCACTGAGGAAATCTATTTGGAAAAATGAGGCAAGGAATTGGTATGTGGTTTGTTTAGAGGATTTTTGTGATGCATCCCACACCTTTCGGCACAACTTGCAGAATTTAGTGGGGTCCACATACAATCCGGGCTATTATTTTGGGCATTTTTATTATGTCATTGAGGAGCCACGATTTGGTCATTTTGTCACATTATGATATTATCTTGAGTTATTATATGTTATTGTTCGATGGGTTCATGCTAGAGAAGGACATGTTACACCTCCTAGCCCCACCATGTGCTTATGTTATGTGTCTTAGTCATGTATCATGTGGTGCGTCCCCTTAGGGCATCTTGGTGAGTGTGCCCCCTCTCTTTTTGAGTGATCCATGTATATTGTATCCGGGCTCATCTTAGCCGTTGATTATCATTGATGTATATTTTAATCTCAACCACTCATTCAAAAAGTGGTTAGGGTTTTGGTCTCTCTCATTCCTATTTAAGGAAGAGACCCCCCTCATTGTAAAGGGACTTTTGGCTCTTGGCTATTGGAATAAAATTTGATTCTTGTGAGAAATTCTTGTATCTTGGTTTGGATGTATGGCTATGGTGATTGAAACTACTTTTCCATTGCACTAAGTATCTTGGTGAATATCTTGCACATTTTTCTATCCATATTTTTACTTGCAGGTGAAGAGGACGATTTGGTAGAGGGGCGCATTGGCTGGGGAGACTCACCCTATCTCTCTCTCTCAGATCCGGTTTATTCAGGGAGTAGTTTTGTCTTTGTAACAATTATTCTCAGCATATTATTCTTTAGTTGCAATTACCCTCATTCTTGTTTACTAATTGAGTTGATCTCCTTGGTTTTGCAGGAAGAGAGGGGTGCACTTGTGGACTTGGTAAAATCATGGGAGCAAGAGAAAATTCCAAATATTCATTTGATATTTGCGAGAGTAGTACTTATCATGATGGAATCCATTCTCATCATCCAGGTACGCTCATAAGGTGAGTATTTGATTTCTCTAACTTACCCATCTGTCATTTACTTTCAAACCCTAACTGCTAAATCTTATAAAAATTCTTTGGGTTTGATTATTTGGTTTACTAGCGAACCATTTATGGGTTTTCATCCTTAGTCCTAGTCCCAAGTGGGCCCTCAAGGGCATCTTGCTCCATGGAATCCATTTACCCCATTCCCTAGGCACTGACCTCTCCATGCTTGCACCCTCCTTGGTTTGTTGGTCTTCCGGATAGTTGGTACCCTTTTTCTGAGCTTGTGTGTTGTGATACTGTCAGATTTAACTCCAAGCTGTGCTAGGAATACCTAACTCTCAGATTCACTACTTGGGACCATTCTCCTTGATTTAAGTACATGTTTCCCAAGGCATTTGATTTTGATCATTTACCCTAGCACCTAAATCCTAGATCCGTTCTTAATCTTCAATTCATTGTGTCTAATACATATAAGGTTGAATTTCATCTATCTTAAGCCTCCATAGTGACCTTATTCCTTAGATCTAGGGTTCTTCACCCCTCACCGTATGTACCCTATTGAATAGCTTGATCTGGTGATTGGGTTAGATCTCTCCTGTCAGGAGTAGATCAGGGTCTCCCCCTTTTCTATATGGGGCTTGGATAGCAAGAAGCGAAGAGTGCCTCGATGGGCATGACAACCAATCCATCTTGGGGACCAAGGCTCTCTTGGGTCACCTCTTTAGTTTACTGTCCTGAATAAGATAATCGTTAGGGGCAACTACAAGTTGTGTGATAATAGGTACTCTGATTTAGACTTTGATGGTGACAAAGATACAAGAGTGTCTATTTTTGGCTACCTCATGAGTCTTGGATTAGCATATGTCTCTTGGAGATCACACAAATAGGAAGTTCCAACATATTCAACAACAAAGGAAAAATATGTGGCTACTGCGGAAGCAACAAAGGAAATTGTGTGGCTCAAGAAGATACTTGAATATTTGTGAGAGAAACAAGAGAACTCCGCTCCCTTATTGATCGAAAACACTTCTGCAATCAAGTTGGCCAAGAATCCTAGATTATGTGATGGAACCAAGCACATTAACACGGAGTACCATCTGATTCGACACAATGTAGAGGCTAAGACATTCCACTTACGACATTGTTCCACAAATGAGCAAATTGCATACATCTTCACCAAAGCGCTTGGAAGAGAAAAAGTTTGAAAAGTTTAGAAACATGCTGGGACTCACAAACACCCCTTCAAATTAAGGGGGGGAATATTGGAGACCTAATCCTATGGGATTATGGTTCCACTAATAATTTTATAAATAGTGTAAAAAAATTTCATTTTATTAAGGAGAAGATGGAGAGTCTCCTTGGATTCTAATGTATCTCTTGGAATATAAAGCCCAAGAGACAATCCCATTGTATAAAATAAGGATCTAGATCATGAATAAAATTATTCAGAAGTTATTCTCTAAGATACCTAAATTGGGATATTTCTAAAGAGGTACTCTTTATCTAATTACATACCATTTCTTTGATCCCAATCATCACATTGAGGGTATGATATTTGAACAAATAGATGTAGGTACATAAACTAAGGAGATTTATAGTGAAAATCAAATCAACCATCAACAAATTATGTAACAAATGAATAACATAGATCATTACACAATAACTTAGAAAAGAAGAGAAGAACAATGATATATTTCATGTAACTTAAATGAGTGATGGTGAACAATATTTATAGGGAGGCAATTCGAATTAGGTTTAGAGGCAATTCAAATTTCCCATGCAATGATTTGAGATGAGTCAGGCTTAACTAGAGGCTAAGAACCCTTAGTCATGCTAACTCTCCTTCATTGAGTTATACTAACACATGACTTCATAAACATAGTTATGACTGAATGATGCTCAGTTAACTGACTGAATGATGTTCAGTTAACTGACTGAATGACTAGTTAATTGAATGAATGAACATAGTTAATTTACTGAATGAGCATGCAAAAAACCTAAATAGGTCAAAGAAGGCACTAATGGATAATTTTGGACATTAATGTTTAGTTAGAACCTGAGTTAGTAAATATCTCTTAGTTACTAACTTAATATGAACTCCAAAACTACTAAAATCAGGGAAACACTCCCCAAATCAAAGGGAGGCACCCCGAAAACTAGGAATGCACCTATCTTAGCAAAGAATGGATATTAGGGTTTTGTTGAATGTGGAAGATAAGCTGGTTAGGGACCCTTAGATTTTAGAAGAAGCTCTAGGATGAATTACGTGGTCAAAATGAGTATGGTTTGGCCCTCAAGAGTCATGAAGTCAAGGGCTAGTTCACTAGGAAGGAGAATGATGCTATGGAGAAGATGTTTTTCTCTAACAAAGGGATATTTTTATATTTTGTACTTCACTCGCAAATTGGATAATGTTATAGATTTATATTGCTACAAATCCATGAACATATCCATATGCTATGAATCCACATGTTCTACCTTCCACATCTTCATATGTTGTGGATCCATGAGTTTGGTTTCCACATATCCATTGCTACCGATCCATATGCCACCAATGTTACAAACCCATTGATATGGAACTACAAACTGTAGGATAAAGAGGATTCATGGGTTTCACGAGAATATAGTAGTTGTTTCATATCATGTAGATTACATTATGAGTGTTGTGTACACTTGCGTTTGAAGATTCCATTATGCAATTATGAAAACATATTCATATATTTTGCATATTCTACAACCTGGATTCTAGCAAACTATTAGATCATTATCGCTATGTTTTAAAGACAATAATTTAACATTATTATGTTTTCATATGGCTTGAGAATCTTTGATTCTCAATCACATCTACATAAATGAGTTTTAATTCGGATTGTTAAGACTATGTGCCTATAAAAGGGTGTGTCCACCTCTAAACAGGGAAGAGAAGAAGTGTATACATAATTTATGATGGTTTATACAGTAATATCACATTGTCCCAAACCTTTTTGTTTTGATATTCATGAGTGACTATGTTTCATGTTGAGCTATGACTTAGATTTTTAGTTGGTGTAGTGTCCCCAATGCCTTTCTCCACAGAGGAATGGGCCACTCTTAACTAAGCATCTTATGTTAGTATTTATTGTTTATGTTTATATTTAGCTTTACATTCAATATACATCATTGTTTAGTTTCATTGCTATAGATTTCACTATTTATGGTTTATCGCTATTGATCATCAGATATCAAATGTGATTATTTGCTATTGATCATTAGGTTATAGATCATATATGTGTTTATCATTATTTCTTTCATGAGTATGTTCTATGTTTCACTATCAATTTAATTCACTTATGATTACAAGAAGTGTATTATTTATTTAGAATTGATTTGAATTCTTAGTTAGCTCATAACCCAGTAGAAGTCAATTGGTAAAATATTCCTAAGAATTGCATATACATTACACATCTCGTAAGCGTAAAAGCTCCAAGTTGATAATTAAATGTACATGTGAGTTATGAATACCATGTTAAATATTAATAAGGTATTTATAAAACATGTCAATGCTCATTAAACTCTCTATCATGGATGAGATACTTCCTACTGTTCAGAATGGGGACGATGCATTCACCACTTGGTAGACTCTTCAAAATTCACATCAAACTCTAATAAAGGTGGATCCTTTTTGTTGAACAATATGTTTTTTACTATTAAGATTAAAGAACATGATTAACTTCTAGATCATGTATTGAAGACCAAAGATATTAAAGATCAACTAAAGGAATATCTTGGTATCATAACTCTGAAGAATTTACTTGCCTCCTTTGAAAATTTGATTAAGACATTGAATATCACTTCAAATGATGTAATCTCCCTTTATAGGTGACCTTTCTACGGGGTTATTGTATGACACTTAAGCCTAAGTGTCATCCAATAAACCCCTAGAAAGGTCACCTAGAAAGGGACATTACAAATGATGAGCTAAGGCTTCACCAAGTTTGCAATAAAATTTTGTAGAAATATAGGTGGAGGAAGCAATTTGGAAATAAAAGTGGTCATGATACTCAGAGGTAGCCTTACTAATGAATTTTAAAGGAAAAAGTAAGGGTAACAAGACTAGAAGTGGCTGGAAAGGAAGCGGCAAGGCTAATATTCGGGTAATCTAAAAATCAAAATATTTGTAAATGTTTTTATTAAGGCAAGCTTTGTCATAAAAGATATTTTTGTCAAAAGAAAATGTGGGATGAAAGACACAATTCGGGGGCTAATCAAACCAACCAGAAGCAAGCTAATGTGGTTGAACATAATGAAGAGATGTTTGTTATGTCTTTATGGCAGGGAACAAGGAGGCCCATGTAAATAAGATTGATTGGTCTATTGATTATGGTTCCTTTCGTCATTTCACTAACAAGAAGGATTGGTGCCTTGATTTTAAGGTAGATAAGACCGGTTCATATTATGTGATTTTTAGTGGCATAGAAAAATATAGAATTGCTAGAAAAGGAAATGTGCAAATTGAAATGTAAGGTAAAGGGTTGTTCTTCCTTAATGTATTGTTCATCCCTGGATTGGATAAGAATATTCTTTCTATCAATGAAATTATGAACATAATAACCATCTCAATGTGATCTTTACTAAACAAGTGCCATATGGTTCATGAACATTGCATGAAATTAGTTGGTTTGGGAACATTGCATGAAATTAATTGGTGAATGATGATTAAGTTTAGGAACATGCCTTAATGGCTAGCAATGGACATGGAATTTTTTTACTTTGGAATCATACGTATGGCCATCTCAAATTGCATTATCATTCTTTTTTTACTACTAAGATAATGGTGGATGGTCACCAAGATACTTTGGAAAAAATAAGACATAGTTTCTAGCACATGGCTGGTGGGGAAACAACATAGAAATCCTTTTGATGAAGGAAAGTATTGGAGAGCCAAAGTACTTCTTGAATTAATTCATGTCAATATATGTGGATCAATGAAGATGGTATCATTTTCTAGTACTAGGTATTTTTTTGTTATTTGTTGATGAATTTTCAAGAAAAATGTGGGTGTATTTCTTAAGTAAAAAATCAAATGCCTTTTCCAAGATCCAAGAATATGAAGTGGTGGTAGAGAAACAATCAGAGAGAACCATCATATTTTTAGGACAAATAATGGCGGTGGATTTGGTTCTCGTGATTTCAATAACTTTTGTAGTCAAGAAGACATACAAAGACAATATATCACACCCTATACTCCATCGTAAACTGGAGTTGTGGAGAGAGAATCACGCTATTATTGAGATGGCCATTTGCATGTTAGAGAACCGTTGCATTCCTCACAAATATTGGGAAAAGGCATTTCATGCAATTGTACATTTGTTAAATATATCTCCTACACAGTTTGTTCCAACTATGACTCCATAAGAGGCTTGATTTGGTAAGAAGCCTCAAGTAAGTCATCTCAAATTTTTCCATTCAATTACTTATGTGTGGATTCTTAATGATAAGCATAGTAAGTTGGATTCTAAATGTAAAAAGTTAATGTTTACAACGTATAGTGACCATCCTAAAGCCTATAAACCGATTGATATTGAAGCTAACAAATGTGTTTTCAGTTAGGATTTTGTACTTGATGAATATGTAAGGTTGTTTCAAAGTACCTTGGATCATAAAATCAGGCTAGAAATTTCTTGTAGAAGAATGTGATATTGTTGAAAAACCATTGTCTTTGCATAGGTATGCCAGCCATGAGGTAGGGAAAACCTCACATAGTCATGTGGCTACTTAAATAAGTAAAAATTAGAAGCATATTAGTGTTGAAAATGTTGGTAGTATGGCTGCCGTTACACCAAAACCTGCAGGTGATTGGTAAACTCACCACCGCCAGATTTTAAGGATTCACGAGAGGCGATTAGTCCCTTGTCACGATACACCGGGGAGCAATGACTACTTGCAATTTCGTGCAACAATATCCCCCTCAGCCCGAGCCGAGTGTGTATCGAACTCGTGACCTCTAGCTCTGATACCAATTTTTGGTAGTACAGCTGTCATTACACCAAAACCCGTAGGTGATTGGTAAACTCACTATTGGCTCGGTTTTGCAACCAAGCTTAGTGCTATGGGCACCTACTAACTAGTAGTAGCAGTTTCAATAGAAATAAAAGCAATAAACTAAATAAACAATACTTTTCATGGATCTAAGCAAGAATCTAAGCAAATAATTTGAATATTTCAAAAATCAAGAACAAGAAACATAAGAAATAATTTTTGTATTGAAAAGTGGGGGGCAAGCAAGTGCTTGCGATATTACCTCCAATGGTGAAGGTTGATGTTGAGCAACTCCCAAGATGAGTAGCTCCAAACTCCAATAGGTCTCTTTCTCCAAGGTTGCTTCAATGGCTAAAAGTGCTCAGGGGAGATTTCAGCAGCATAAGGATGAGATAATGGAAGGATATGAAATGAGGAGCCCCTACCACCTTTTTATAGGTTTTGGTGGTGAGGAATACCATTTGTGGTTTTGTGGAAACCAATGGTATTGACCAACATGGTTTAGGTTCTTTTCCCTCCTTTTTCCTTTTTTGAATAAAAATAATATTTTAATTCCCTTTTTAATATTTTTGGGAATTTGGACCCTTTTTGAGGGTTTTTTATGATTTTCTTGGAAAAATAATCTTTTTTAATGGAAAAAGGGGTGTACCAAGGTCTTTTGGTGACCTTTTGTTGGTTTCAGAGGCTCAGATGGTGGAAAAGTGGACAAATGGGTCATGTGAATAGGAAAATGAGCTAGTGAGCACTTTTTGGGTGTTAACAGATTGCCCCCTGATGTGTGAGGGCAGGAGCTCATCGTATGGCCGATAGACATCATAGTTCATTTGTCTTTTTCTGGGGTTTTAGGGGAGAGAAGAGACCGTTTGGAGACTGGAGCCACGGCCCTTGGAAGCTGCAAAAACAAAAAATATTACATGACCTCAATATGGATGAGGTATAATCTCTGATAAAGGACGAGGCGGGCATTCCCATGCTCGTATCAAGACATATACAAAACAATTAGTCCCAAGAAGGGGGATCTAATACGGAAAGAAATATACTGGTACATCATAATGGTCCAGAGGGGACATTATTGTGGGATATACTCATGATCATGACTGATCTCAATAACTGATACACTGGAATAACTGTTGAACTGCTGAAACTGAAGGTGTCCAACATCTGTAGGGACTCAAAGACTATGAGTCATCTCTGAGCAATAATGTAACTGTATACTCAAGGGAGTATGAAACTGGGGTAAATCTGAATATTGTCGCCATGCGCAAACCGGATCTCTATAGAAAAAGTGTAACTGGTTGTATCCATAGGTAGACTCTCAAATGTGGAGGAGTCAGGTGGTATCCGGGGTCTTCGACTAATAACTGAACGGACCAATACCCTGTGCGAGTCTCAACGATGCGATCAAGGTGTTGAAGTCGAGCATGTGAGAAACAACCATTTGGAGAGGCACTGAGGATTCCTCTCGAAATGATCCGTAGGCACTCATTATAAATGGTAATGAGTCCAAGACACAGGGACCTCTAGGCCTATCCTCTGGAATCAATGTGGTTGTCGTCGACAGAGGGAGACCAGCAACTAACAAGGCAATGATGTTTCCTTAATAGGAGCTCGAGGTGTAGAACTGAAGTGATGTAGTACTATTGGTAGGACTGACATAGTTGTGGGGATGGGAAATAACTGGGTCAAAAAATGGGTAGACTCAAACTTCCTTTGTTCAGAGCATGATGACATGGTTGACCTGGCAGCGTAGGGGACTGACTTGTAGGTGTGGGGATCATCTTTTAGGGACTGAAGGGTATGTACTTACTCTGGGGGGGGAGGACGAGCTGATAGGTGCCGTCGAGGAATTGTCAAGGTGACATACTGCAGAATACTCTGAACAAAGGCGACCAAAATGGGGAAGCTGCTATGTGAGTAGACGTGATGTGTTGTAGCGCCAAGAGGCACCATTGATTCCTTCTTCGTGGTTTTAATGAGCTCCAAGAAGGGATAAAAGTATGCTCTGAAATGGTACGGTCCTGTGGATTTTGTGAGCCCAGGACGGCGCATGCTCATGGTTGCTTTCATGTTTAGAGAGTCTGAAAACAGTAAGTGGACTCTGTTGGTGTTTCTTTTTCGTAAGTTTAGTCTCCGAGGCCCGAAAAAGTATAAAATGATGCGAATGGAGAACTCTTCTAGCCGATGTGACTAGAGTATACCTTTTTCGTAATTAGTCTACAAGGTCCGGAAAAGGGGTAAACTTATACCAGGTAGACGCCCTTTCAGATACGTTTATCGAGCATGAAAGGAAGCAAGATTGCTCGGCGATCTTTTCATTGTTTTAGGAGTCAGAAAAGAGCTTAACAGAAACTCCCTAAGTGCCTTTTTCGTAAAAGGGGTTGCTCGGCCCGAAAAAGGGGTAAAATCATACCGAACAAAAAATGGTTCGACGAGGACGAGAAAAGGTCTCAAGCATCGTCATCTGTGCGGAAAACTGGATCCGGCGACATAAGATACATCGACAACGGAGAACGGCCGATGTGGTACGCAAACCGAGGCGACGAGGGGGCGTGGAAAAAATGCCCGGAAAATCTAAAGGTGAGAGCGAGAAATGGTCTCTAGCATCATCAAGGGCGCGGAAAACTGAATCCGGCGATATAAGACACATCGAAAACGGAGAACGGCCGATGTGGCACGCAAACCGAGGCGACGAGGGGGCGTGGGAAAAAAAAAAAAAAAAAAATGCCCGGAAAATCTAAAGGTGAGAGCGAGAAATGGTCTCAAGCATCATCACGAGCGCGGAAAACTGAATCCGGCCATATAAGGCACCTCGAAAACGGAGTACGGCCGATGTGGCACGCAAACCGAGGCCACCAGAGGGGCTAAAAAATGGTCAAAAAATGGACCCCGGAAAAAACGGGAAACGGAAGGAACCTCTATGAAGTTCCCGCTGTGCTGATCCCAACGGTACCAACGGTTTGAGAAATGGACTTCGTATGACGCCGCAATGGTTGTTTGAAATTTGTGGAATTTCTATAAATAGGACGTGGGGCCCAATATGACTTGTCATTGTCACGTGCGAGTTTGATAGAGCAGTCAGAGCTATTTCTCGATTTCCGGGAGATTTCACCGTTGGTTTTCGATTTAGCGAGTTGCAGGTAACTCTATTCGCCTTAACCTAGTCAATTATGTCTTTTTTAGTTGGCGGTGGGCCCCCGAAAGCCGCGAAACTCCACGTTGACTCTCCAACGTGGAACCGCGCGGGTTTCGGGGCGGAACCCGCGATGAACCGCGCGGGTTTTAGACTCACAGTCGCGATGTTCATCGCGACTGTGAGGTCGGAACCCGCGATGTTCATCGCGTGTTCATGGGTGACAGTCGCGATGTTCATCGCGACTGTCTGGACGAAACTCGCGATGTTCATCGCGGGTTTTTTCATGGAACCCGCGATGGTCATCGCGGCTTTTGTGGAAAAGCCGCGATGGTCATCGCGGCTTTTTTTTTTTGAAAAAGTCGCGATGAGATTTTTTTTCAAAAATTTTTATGCTGGGGCTAAAATTTTCTGTGTTTTCTTGGCAGGATGTTGCGGAGGGCTCAGTCCGTATGGCGGGAGAGAGATATTGATGCCGAGATTGTGGCGAGGATCGAGGATGATGGGGGGGTGAGACAGACTTTAGCCATGAGCGGACTCTTGAAGTTCGCTCAGATACCTTATATCCGTTCAGTGAGGAGACTCCTGAACAAGCTCGTTCAGTGGTGGGTGCCGGCAGAGGGTGCCTTTATTATTGGTGGTGAGAGGTTGGAGATTACTCTCACTGATGTATATTTTTTGACCGGTTTGCCTCGCTTGGGTGAGGTGGGTGATATCTCTCCGAGGTTGCCTCCAGGCGTGGATATGGAGGACCTCTTACAGACCTTTTGTGGGGATGACGCTGTTTTGGTAAACAGCTCTATCAGTCTGAAGTTCCTACGTGAGTGGGATATGCGGGCCGTTGGTGCCTGCGTTCTGAGGGTTTTGGGTGCTGCTGCACCACATCGTATGTCTGGGGGGCAGACGGTGATGGTGGACTCCGTTCTACGGGGTACGTACTATGCTTGGGCTCAGATGTTCTTGGCCGGTGTCCGGAGAGATCTGGACAAGGCCGTGAGAGAGGGAGGTGAGTTCTGTTACGCCTCATTTTTATGTTGTTTTTTCTTTGAGCGGGTGCCGACCCTACGGCCACACGTACCGGTTCGTGCTGGTCTACCTAGCGAGCCTCGTATGATGAGGTGGGGGCAGATGATGCCTCGTGCTGGCGGTGGTATCCGTGGCTTCTTTACAGAGGATTTTTTCCAGCAGTGGGAGCAGATGCCACTGGTGATCGAGGACTATCCATACGCCGGTATGGACTACCGGGGAGACCCGGAGATGCCACGTGCCCCAGGACAGGCCTGGAGCTTAGACGGTATGTTTTTGTGTCCTATGTGATGTTTATACCATATGTATTATGTTTGATCATGATGATGTCTGTTGTATAGTATCTGATGGTTCTACTTGTTTTGTGCAGATATTGGTCCGGTACCACCACCTGACTATGTGGCTCGGCAGGGGCGGGCGATAGTGGTTGCGCGTCCTCCAGTACCTGTACGTCCTCCTCGTGGTGGAGGATTTGGAGCCCGTGGGCGAGGGGTTGGCCCTCAGGACGATGCTATAGATGGTGTTCGACGGACTTTGGCCCGGATCGTAGCTAGACTTCCGGAGGATGGCTGGAGGGACCTTGATCGGGACATTTTGCAGGGATGTCTCGGTGCACCGCCCGAGTGGCAGTCACTGTTGTTGAGGGCAGCGGTGCTTGCTGCGAGACACGGGGGTGGTGGAGGAGATGCTCCGGCAGAGCCGGCACCGGGGAGGATACGTCTGAGGGACGACCCAGCAGGGCCAGCCGAGCGGCGAGTTCGGGGTCGTCGTGACCCGGCTGGGCCAGCGGAGGTGGAGTCGGAGGAGGAGCCGGAGGAGGATCCTGAGGATCCGGAGGATCCTGATGATTAGACGTCATTGTACTTGCCCCCAAATGCTCATGAGTATATGGGGAAGCATGTTTGTATGACAGATGTATTTTGTGTATATCGAGTGCTGAGGGCACTTATGACATGTAGACGTTTTGGTTCGTATATATATGTGGATATATATTTTGGATATTTTGATGTGTATGCACGTGGATGCACTTTGTTTTTTGTATATGCTCATGGAGACACATGTTATGCACGTGGATGCAGTGTGTTTGTAGATTTATATATGCCCGTGGAGGCACATGCTATGCACATGGATGCATTATTTTGGTTTGTTTTATGCCCGTGGAGGCACATGTTATGCACGTGGATGCAATATTGGTTTTTTGTATATGCCCGTGGAGGCACATCTTTTGCACTTGGGTGCATGTTTGTTTATGGATATGACATGATGTGATTGGTGTGCCAGTCGAGGACACTGTTGGCCATATTATCTGCTACACTATTGAGGTGTCTTGGGACATGTGTGAATGTAATGGATTCAAACTGTCTAACCATTTGTTTAGTGCGCAGGAATTTTCTGAACAGACAGGGATCGCGTACCTGGTAATCATTGTTGAGCTGGGAAACTAGGAGCTGTGAGTCCAAGAAAACGTTGAGGTGACGTATGCTCATCTGGAGAGCAGCGGCCAGGAGACCGGTCACGGCATCGTATTCAGCTTGATTATTGGTGGCGGCACCTAAACATACTCCATCGATGTGAATTAACTCATGTGAAGGGGAGTATATTACCCAAGCTGCGGAGGCGATATTGGGAGACCAACGGCTTGCACCATCAGCGAAACCGATATGGCAGAGTGGAAGAGGCTCCATCTGTGGTCATGCAGGGAAAACAAATATTTAGGTTTTTTTTTTGAAAAATTTTTTGTGAACGAAAAAACGTATGCCTATACTAAAAAATGGACGATGGTGTCCATGAGATTTTCTATGGGTAAAATCTTTTAAGGTACAACCCGTTGCGTGGGTTGCGTAAGGTGTTGCCTTCTGAATCGGTCAGAATGTATGCCCCCTGCCCGAGGCAGGTGTGTATAATGTAGGGGCCTTGCCACATAGACACGAACTTCCCTTTTCCGGTTTTATCATGAGCTTGATCGTAAGCGAGGACAAGGTCTCCCTCCGAAAAGGTTCTTGGGTGGACGCGTTTGTCGTAACTTAGTTTCGATCTTTGTTTAGCGGCTTCCATGTTTTGAATGGCTGTGCGCCGATCTTCATCGGCCTGCTCTAGGAGCAGTAAACGTTGCTCGATCGGGGAAGTATCTGGTAGGAGCTCAACGGCGATGTGTAAAGCTGGGATCTGGCACTCAATAGGGAGGACAGATTCGACACCGTGAACTAAATGGAAAGGGGTAAAACCGGTGGCGGTTTTGGTTGATGTGCGGTAAGCCCAGAGTGCTGGGAAAAGCATGTGATGCCAATTGGATTTGTGCTTGTCTACAGTGCGTTGGAGAATGGTCTTCAAGATTTTATTGATCGCTTCGACTTGGCCGTTTCCTTGGGGGTAGTAAGCGGAAGAGAAATGGTGTTCGAATTTCAACATGGTTGATAATTCTTTCCAGACGGCATCTTCGAAGTGAGAGCCGTGGTCAGAGACTAGCTGTTGTGGTACTCCGAAACGAGCGATGACGTGGTTGAAGAAAAACCGTGCCGCGGTGTCGGCTTTGCAGTTATAGGTTGGCATGGCTTCTGCCCACTTGGTGAAATAATCTACGGCCACAATGATGTGTTTGTGACCGCCGGCTGACGGGGGGTTGCAGTCGAGGAAGTCTATGGCCCATTTGCAGAATGGTCCAACAGTGATGACTGGATGAAGGGGGGCAGGGGGGGTTCTTGCCTTGGGGGCAAAGAGCTGGCAGTTCTGGCAATGCTTGACTGCGGTGATGCAATCAGTAAACAACGATGGCCAAAAATAACCTGCCCGAATGATTTTCTGGGCGGTAGCCATGCCGGAGAAATGGCCTCCACAGGCACCGCTATGACAATCATTGAGGACTTGTTCTGCCTCACTATGGGATAGGCAGCGGCGTAAGATAGTATCAACGCCGCGTCGGTAAAGTACATCTCCAATAAGTAGGTATCGGGGTGCGTGGTGTCGTATGCGACGGCGTCCATCACGATCGATGTGTGGTCGGAATTTTTGAGTACGGAGGTAAGTCAAAATGTCTCCGTACCAAGGGTCGTCCGACGAAATGACGAAGATCTGCTCGTCAATCAGGTCCGTATGGATAACGGGTGATGTCGAAGAGGACGGGAGATCTGTAATTAAGTGAGCAAGCGCGAGGGCTTTGGTGCTTTTGGGAGTCTTGAAAGTAAGGTCATATTCCTGGAGGATAATGACCCATTTAGCGACACGACCCTGAAGGAGTCTCCTGGTGAGGAGGTAGACCATGGGGTTGGAGTCGGCCACGACCGTGGTATGACTAAGCAAAATGTAGTGTCGTAGTTTCTGTACGGAAAAGACTACAGCTAGGGCTAATCTTTCCTCATATGGGTAACGTAGAGGTGGGCCAGACAAGGTCTGGCTGACGTAGTAAATTACATGCTCTTTGTGGGAAGCATCTTCTTGGACCAAAACTCCGGATACGGCATGTTCGGATGCCGAGACGTAAAGGGTGAAGTCTTGGGAAAAATCCGGTGGGGATATCAAGGGGGCTTGTGTGAGAGCCTTCTTGAGGGCTTCGAATGCCGTGTCTGCTTGTTCGTCCCAGACAAAGGGTATGTGGGTACGAAGTAAGCGTAAGAATCCATGGACTTTGGTGGCGTAATCAGGAACAAAGCGCCTAAGAAAATTGGACCGACCTTGCAAGCTCTGAAGCTGGCGAAGCGTGCGAGGAGGGGGAAGTTCTAAGATGGCTTTGACTTTCAGGGGATCAACGGTGATCCCGTCCTGAGAAACAATGAAACCCAACAACCGGCCTGCCGGGACGCAAAAGACACACTTGTGTGGGTTCAAGCGGATTTTATATTTACGACAACGCAGGAAAACTTGCCGGAGGTCGCTAAGGTGGTCTGATCGTTTTAGGGAACGCGCTGTGAGGTCGTCAAGATAGACCCGCAGGATATGGACCAAGTCGTGAAAGCAGTAGGTCATGGCTCGCTGGAAAGTGGCACCAGCATTTTTAAGGCCAAAGGGCATGACTCGATAGGCAAAGGTGCCCCATGGGGTGGTAAAGGCAGTCTTGTACTGATCCTCCTTGCGGATGTGAATCTGGTTGTATCCGGAAAAACCGTCCATGAAGGATAGGACCTCATGGCCCGCACACTCATCAATGAGTTGGTCAATGAATGGCGTGGGGAAATTGTCTTTTGGACAAGCGTGGTTTAGGTCGCGGAAATCAGTGCATACTCTAAGGGTGCCTTGCTTTTTGTTGACAGGGACGGGGTTCGACACCCATGTGGTGTACGGAATAGGGTAGATGAAACCTGCTGTTCGAAGTTTCTCGACTTCAGCCTTGACAGCGGGGAGCTTGGCAGGGTGAATAGGTCGCTGTTTCTGACGAACAGGGGGTACTTCCGGCCATGTATCGATATGGTGTTCAATAATGGCGGGGTCGAGACCAGGCATCTCGGTATAGGACCAGGCGAAGACGTCTCGGAACTCTTGAAAGAGTTTTTTGTATGCCTGAGTTTCTGCTTGAGTGCAAGATGCGCCCAGCGAGATGAGCTCAGGTTTCCCTGGTGTTATGGAAATGTCTATCTGTATGGTGGGGGAAATGTTGGACATGTTCCCTTCTTCAAAGGCATCCGGTGCTGGGATGGGGTCCTTTAACCAATCGACCTTAGCAGGTATGAAGTCTTTCGACTCGACTGATAGCTGGTTGGATGCGGTGGAGGTAGATGTTTCCGGGAGGAAGTACGAGCGATGATGCATATCATCCCAAGGGTAGTCGGGTGCAGTGAGTGTTTCCAAAATCTGCTCGTCAGTATTGAAGTAGTCAGACCATAAATCAAGGGGTTCTGGTTTGAAGGTTGTCGAAATCATATATATCGTATTGACTTCTTCTGACGAGGATGATGGTGGAGGGTGAATCTCCTCGATAAGGGGAGGAGATATCTCTAAATCGGCATTGTTTAATTCGTACAGCGCTGCTCTATAGTCTGGTAGATCAGGGCAATGGTGTGAGTAGTGGCCGTAGACACTGCATATAGCACAAGGATGGTTAGTGCGCAGTGATTTATCGCGAGGCTGTAGAGGTGGCTCTAATTTGACTACTGGGATGCCGACGTCATCGTCCAACATATTCATATGTTCTTGGAGTGCCGGTAAATGTGGGCATTGATGAGTTGGATGGCCAATTTCATCGCATAATGAACATTTGGGGGGAGCTCGAAACACCGGTGGGGGTTTGGCTGTCTTAGGAGGTGGTATGGCAGTGTAGGGTTGTGGACCTCTGCCCCCAGTGGGCTTAGCAAGGAGAGGGGGATCCTTTGACGTCGACGCAATCGTGAGACCCGGAGGAGGTTTCATTGCCGACGAAGGAATATTGAGGTTAGGAGGAGGTGTCGTTGCCGACGAAGGGATCGCGACGCCAGGGGGAGGTTGATTTGTGGTAACAATAGGTTGTACTGGTTGGAGGATGACGTCTGGTGTCGGTAATCGAACGGGTGGCGGAATATACCACACGGGTAATCCCAATGTTAGCCCGGGTAGGCTAAGGGTAGCCATAACCGGGGCGCTTACTACGCCCGAAGGAGGAAATAGGAAGGGGATGGTGTGGATGGGTGTAACACCAATGTGACTGGGGATCAATGGCGGTTGACCGCCGGGTGTTTGTGAAAGAGTGCAGAGGTTAGCGACCTGGGTCTCCGGTGACGGTGGTGGAATGGCCTGGAATGTAGAGGTTATCGACGCCTCGGAGTAAAGTCTGGGTCCTACTGAGGAAATGAATGAGGTAGTTGCACCACAAACAGGTTGTTCAACCATGGTGAGACCATTTTCAGGTGTGGTAGGGGCCTTGGGATCGTAATAGGTGAGCTGGTCGACCTTGACCACGCGTCCCTCATGGGGGAACATCATGGTACGAAAAACGGATGAGGCAACCGCTTTCATGGCGTACATGTAGTTGCGACCAAGTAAAAGGTTATAGTCTAGTGGGGCATTGATGACCTCAATGTCAATGAGCACGGTTTTACCCGCCAGCTGGACAGGGACATTGGCTAACAGACCTAGGGGTTGAGCCGAACGGCCGTCATAAGCTCGTAATGCAGTGGTGGACTGCTGGAGAGTAGGGGATCCCAACTTCTGCCAAACAAATGTGGACATGACGCATGTGGAGGCCCCTTCATCGATAATGCACCGATGGATGACAAGATTCCGAACAGAAATGGAAACTTGGAATGCTAAAGAGGAAGGCAGGCGGGGTTCAGACTGGTCTGAATCGAATGCGATCAACTGTGAATCATTGGGGGTCAATGGCGCCAATGGCAGAGAGCAAAGTTTTGCGCTGCGAAGGACAGTTTTGCAAAACTTCTAAAGCAGACATGGCTGCAGGAGACTGGGCTAAGTCGTCTAGGATGTTGTAATTCGACGCAGCGCGAGCATTGGGATTACTGTTGATGCGACAAAGTGGGAAGCGAGGTGCTTTGGAAGCGCCATCAAGTGAAGCCGGAGGTATACGTAACGTTTGATCTGTGGGATTAACGTTAGTGTTCTTGTCGGTGGGAGGGGCTTCAGAGGTGGAGCCATATTGGTTCCAACGAGTTTGGAGGTTAGCATCGGCAGTCGACATCATCAACAAATGGTGAGTACCTGAATCGAACATGGGTTGATCAGGGGCTGCATAAGTGATCTGCTGTGGTGGCACGTTTCCCTGAGGGGGGGCTAACGGCTGAGTGTTCACTACACCCTGGTTTGGAAAGGGGTTTTGCAGCACCAAAGGTTGATGTTGAGGTGGTGGAGGGTTGGGTGGTGGCTGAGGAACCGCTTGCCCTTGACGATGGGCATCGTTGGTCCAGAGTTGCCGAGCTCGCTCCAAATGTGGGCAAGAATGCGTGTAATGACCATAGACCCCGCAAATAGAACAAGGGTGGTTTGTTCTGAGGTTATTATTTCTAGGCTGCTTAGGATTCCGATCCGGATTGCGGTTGGGAGGAGCAGCATTGTTATTTTGCGGAGGATTGGGAGGTGGAGGACCTTGCTGATGTTGTTGGTTATTACCATGGTTATGACCTCTACCGCGGTTCTGTTGCGCACCTTGGTTGCGCTGGTTGTTTTGGTATTGGGGCTGATGTTGTTGTGCGTACACGTGCCCTTGAGCATTGGGGGGATTTTGGGGAGCCGCAGGTGCGGGAGCAGGTTGCGGTAGATAGTATGCAGGTGGAGGTGGAGGTGGTCCAGTTGCCTGTTGGGGTTGTTGGTACCCCTGAGCTGGTGGAGGTGTGAGGTTAGCTAGTGCAACCGGTTGTGGGTAATGCATGGGCTGTTGTGGGAACTGCATGGGGGTCTGTACCGTAGGTTGAGCATAGTATGTAGGAGGTACATATGCTGATGGCGCTTGGCCATAACAATGTTGTGGACAAGAGGGTCCATGAACGTGATGGGTCTGGTTTGTTGGAGCATAGGAAGTCGTCGCTCCGGAACTAGATGTAGCCCTAGAAAGGTCTGGGGCGGGCATGGTGCTCACCATACTGAAAGGTTTTGCTTGCGGTGTAATTTGGCCAATAATGCCATCAGCGGCATGTGATGCCCCCGGTGTGTCACCGCGTGCAGAGTCACCTCGTGGGGCGTCCGGTATGATCGTGTATAAGTAACCCGATTGGGCGTAGATGAGATCAAACTGTTGGGCCTTGAGGATGGCCTCTTCCTCAGACTGGGGTCTTTCAGATGCTACATCCTTTGCAATGAGAGGAAGGAGGGATTTAAGGAACCAGTCTAAAAAGATTCGGTCGTCTAATTTGATCTTGCATAGGCTTCGGCGCCGACGCCAATCATGGATATGGTCAGTGATGTGCGTGGCCGTGTTCTGTCTGCAAGACAGTAGGATTTCGACGCCCGCATCATAGCGGACTGGTAGCTGAAAGAACTGCAGGAAGGTCGAGGCAAGGGAGGTAAATGTGGAATGCGTCCCATGGGGTTGCTCGATATACCATTTGGCTGCAGAGCCAGTGAAGGTGCGCTGTAATAAACGGAGGCGGACAGAGTCGTCCACTATGGAGTTGGAGGAACACCATAAATGGAAGGACATGATGTGGTTCTGGGGGTCTTCTCCGGCCTTTCCCTCAAACTTAGGGATGTCAGAGGGAAGCTTAGTGGGCATATGGGGCCAAGCAGGATCATGCCTAATGGGGTCATTCGTAAGCCTAGCTAAATCTGGCAAGTTGAGACTTGCCATGTATGGTAGACTAGCGGATGTAGTGACCGGAACCGGGACCTGCCTAGCCATTGTGGTATGGTGTAGGGGTCCAGTAGCGCCTATAGGTATGCTAGGTATGGAGGGTATGTGCCCTCCAAAAGGTGTGGCCTGATATGGGTTAGCACTCCCAAGTGCAACCTGGGTTACACTTGGGTTAGGGATCGCACTAGGGATTCCTGGTATAGTACTACCGAGTGCAACATGGGTTACACTTGGGTTAGGAATCGCACTAGGGATTCCTGGGATAGCATTCCCAAGTGCAACAGGAGTGACACTTGGGTTAGGAATCGTACTAGGGATTCCTGGGATAGGGTTTGTGGAAACCGAAGGGGGTATGACCCCCATGTTGGGCATGCCCATGACAGGTTGTGGTCCTGTACTAGGCATTCCTAAATGTGGAGTGTTACCCATATTGGGCATACCCAAGGGGGTGGGTGTTGTCATGGATGGTATCCCCGCAGAAAGGTCTGCGGATGTCTGACCTATGGTTAATGTAAATTGTGGATCTTCTGGTGTTCCATACATAATTGTGGTAGGTGGTAACTCTGTGGGGTTTTCGGATTCTACCTCCAAATCAAAGGTGAAGTGGGGTATGTCAGAATCGGATGACCGTCTAGATGATCGACGATGTGTCGAATCAAGGGATAATGCTCTGCGTCTGTGACGTGGAGAGCCAAGTGGACTAAACTCTGGGAGTTCGCCCTGTAGACGACGAGAACGTCTAGAATTCTCAATGGTGAGAATATGGTTTTTATGTAAAAATTGTTTTAAGTATCAGGTGGTGATATATATGTAAAAGACTCAAAACCCTAATGCAACCACGGGTGCAAAAAGGGGAGTGAAAAAAAGAAGGCTCACAGGCCAAAAAATCAATCCTCAAAAAATGCACTTATTCTAGCAGCTGTGCTACAATAAGTGGAGGAATGCAACAACCGGTCAGAATACCAACATGCAAGCGGCTCCTAGAAAAAATAGGTGTAACTAGACTCAAAAGGTGGTAAAGATCATGCAAACACCTAATCTAAAAGTATTGTGACTCAAACAGACGATATCCCCTGCAAGGTGATGAAATCCAAGTCAGACAATATGAATGTAGAGACAACGGCTAGATATCCCCCTACCGGGAGGGACACCGGGTAATCAATCCTAAAAAGACAGGCTACTAGGATACTCCGTTCATGACGCGTCGAGAAAAGGTAAATCTGCCGTTTGGTCCTTTGATCGCAATATCCCAATACAGGGATATCCCGAGAACTGCGAATGGTAGCCCTTCGGTTACTGAATGGGTTTCGGTATCCCACTCAGGCTTCCGGAACCATCCTCGCGACTTCAACCCTCCTAGGGGAGAGGCCTTCCCACAAACCGGTTGTGACCGCGCCAAAAAGTACTAAGAGATTTTAGCTCCCTAATTGGACAACTTCTATGTCTCAGATGTATGAACTGAGGGGTGTTATTGGAACACCTATCCCCCCAATACTACCTAGCTACAAGAATTCTTTTTGTGTTCCCCAAGTGGGGTTAAGAGTGTGTTCAAATTAGGGTAAGTTTTAAGTCTTAGTTCAATTAAGTGATCGTGTGAGTGCACGTGGGGTTTTGTAAACTGAACTTGAAAAAATTAAATGCTTTAAGGGAAAAATTTTCAAAAAAAATAAAGGACTTTTCGAAAAATAATAAGCAAATATTTAAGACTTTTTTCACTAAAAGAAATTAAATTGCTTTTTCAAAAATAACTCGAAAAAATAATGGATTTTTTGGATTTTTGAAAGCAAATAATAAACTTCTAAAAGAAATAAATGGATTTCTTCGTTTCAATAAAATTTGCTAAGGGCAAGATTCTAAAGAAGTAAACAGGAAAAAATTTGAATCTAGATAAAGAATGCAAAATGAATCTTTCTTTCACTTTCTTGAAAATTTTTAAAAAGATTTCTATGTATGCACTTTTAAATAGTAAAAAAATTTTCTAAATCTGGAAAATATGCAGAATTTGATACTGTAAAAAATGTGCTATGGGCAGAAAGTACAGTAAAAAATATTTTTCAAAATCGGGATGGAATGAAAAAATTCAGCCGCGCGGGTTTTGGACGAACAGCCGCGATGGGCCGCGCGGGTTTTGGCCGAACAGTCGCGATGGACCGCGCGGGTTTTGGACGCACAGTCGCGATGGACCGCGCAGGTTTAGGGCGCACAGTCGCGATGGACCGCGCAGGTTTTGGGCGCACAGTCGCGATGGACCGCGCAGGTTTTGGGCGCACAGTCGCGATGGACAGCGCGGAAAAAGGCCGCGAAGCCGCGGTGTGCAGCGCGGAAAAACACAGAACAGTCGCGATGGACCGCGCGACTGTCTGGAAAAAGGCCGCGATGGACCGCGCGGAAAAATGCAGAAAAGTCGCGATGGACCGCGCGACTGTCTGGCAAAAAGCCGCGAGGCGGAAGCCGTGCACGGAAAACGAGAAACGAACTCGAAAATTTAAAATTTAGGGCTGTTTTTTGGGGCCAAATCTCAGAACAGCAATGGATCTGCTGTCTAAGATGGCAGATCTATGGATCTAATGGTTAAAAACTCATAAAAACTAAGATTTAATGGCAAAGCTAGAGATCTAAAGTTCAAACCAAAGCGGAGTCGCCAAAACTGTTGGCTCGGTTTTGCAACCAAGCTTAGTGCTATGGGCACCTACTAACTAGTAGTAGCAGTTTCAATAGAAATAAAAGCAATAAACTAAATAAACAATACTTTTCATGGATCTAAGCAAGAATCTAAGCAAATAATTTGAATATTTCAAAAATCAAGAACAAGAAACATAAGAAATAATTTTTGTATTGAAAAGTGGGGGGCAAGCAAGTGCTTGCGATATTACCTCCAATGGTGAAGGTTGATGTTGAGCAACTCCCAAGATGAGTAGCTCCAAACTCCAATAGGTCTCTTTCTCCAAGGTTGCTTCAATGGCTAAAAGTGCTCAGGGGAGATTTCAGTAGCATAAGGATGAGATAATGGAAGGATATGAAATGAGGAGCCCCTACCACCTTTTTATAGGTTTTGGTGGTGAGGAATACCATTTGTGGTTTTGTGGAAACCAATGGTATTGACCAACATGGTTTAGGTTCTTTTCCCTCCTTTTTCCTTTTTTGAATAAAAATAATATTTTAATTCCCTTTTTAATATTTTTGGGAATTTGGACCCTTTTTGAGGGTTTTTTATGATTTTCTTGGAAAAATAATCTTTTTTAATGGAAAAAGGGGTGTACCAAGGTCTTTTGGTGACCTTTTGTTGGTTTCAGAGGCTCAGATGGTGGAAAAGTGGACAAATGGGTCATGTGAATAGGAAAATGAGCTAGTGAGCACTTTTTGGGTGTTAACACTCACCACCGCCAAATTTCAAGGATTCATGAGAGGCGATTAGTCCCTTGTCACGATACACTGGGGAGCGTTGACTACTTGCAAATTCGTGCAACAAAAAATAGTCCCAATCAACATGAAATAAGCATTAATTCATAGTTAAAAAGACATCCCAAGTGGTTTTATAAAACATTTGATGAGGTTCACTTGGATGAGATTCCTGAATCAAGGGAGGAAGGATGGTTGTTAAGAAGCCTTGCAATTATGGTTTAATGGCAAACATTCAACATTATTTTGAACCTAGGAGTTATGAAGAAGCCAAACGATGCCCTAAATGGAAGAAATATATGCACGTTGAATATGATTCAGTGATGAAAAATCAAACTTGGGTGTTAGAGGATCTCCCTATTGATAAAAAACCTATTGGTCATAAGTACGTTTATAAGGTGAAGTACAAGGCACATGGTACATTTGACAAGCACAAAGCAAGGTTGATCGCAAAGGGGTTTTCTTAACAGAAAGGGATCGATTATGAGGATACATTCACTCCTACTCTCAAGATGGTTACAATCAGGTTAGTTTTGGCTCTTGCTGCTCATTTTGGTTGGATTATCTCTCAAATGGATGTTAAAAGCACCTTCATAAATGGTCACTTGGAGGAAGAAGCTTATATATATCAACCTCGAGGTTTTTAGGTTCCTAGAAAGTAGCATATGGTATCTAGATTGATTAAATCTATTTATGGTTTCAAACAAGCACCAAGAGCTTGGTACGCCAAAATTGACAAACATTTGTAGGATCATGGATTTTGAAATTCTATAATGCCAGCCTCTATTTATAAAGAAAGGATGGTGATACATGTAGATGACACCGTCATCACAAGAAGTGAGATAAGAGAAATTACCCAGGTAAAATATGAATTATGTTCCACTTTTGACATGAGAGATTTAGGCCTCCTACATTATTGTTTAGGTGTAGAAGCATGGGAAACTAACACATGTATTTTTGTTTCACAAACTAATTATACCAAAGGTCTATTAGACAAATATAGGATGATTGATTATACAAGTTCATCTACACCTCTAGAGAAAGGGCTAAAACTTCTAGCCAAAGTCAACTCAAAATCAGTAAATGAGTCAATTTTCAAGCAACTAGTGGGGAGTCTATCCACTAGGTTAGACCTTAGTTGTTAGGAACCCATGTCAACCCTTCTATTTACTTTGTTATTATATTGTTGTTGGACACATATGCTTTGTAAGTCGTCCCGTAGTATTTGTTGATCCATAGTTTGTCTTATTGTTGTTGGACGCATATGCTTTGTAAGTCGTCCCGTAGTAATTATTGATCCATAGTTTGTATTGGCCCATGGTTTGTATTGACACGTGGTATTGACCCATGGTATTGGTGCCTAGACTTAGTATATAAGTTTGTGTTGAGACCAATGAAGGTACCGTGAAGTTATTTGTATTAAGCTTGCTCAAAGGAGGTTGCCCCCTCAAAGTGGCCTGCGATCAATAAAAGTGATTCTGAGTTCTATTATTTTTGCTATCTCGTGTATTTTCATTAATTAATTGTTGCAGGTTCTTCACATCTGGTATCAGAGCACTTTCTTGGGGTCATTGGGTGGAATTTCTGCCAATTTTTTTTTTTCGCATCTGTTGCAAGTTCGGATCTGGGAATAATCCCTATCCGCTTAACTGTGGGAAGTACTTGGGCATAAGCCCTAAAACTCATTGTGAGGAGTACCACAGGAACCCCAAAGTAATTGTCCCATTGAGACGACCTGTCAGCGAAAAGGGAAACGACCTCTACCTGATTGACTAGTTCCCACCCGTGAGGTAAACCAAGAGCTGGCGTTTGTGGCAAAACAGTTATCAGTTTTACCTGAGTCGTGGAGTGAGGGGTACTTCCCCAATACACAAGCCTTCAGACAGCATTGGTGGCCGAGTGAAACCCCTGAACTGTTAGGAAGCCGCACATACCTGGGGTCCATATCTATTTTTAGATGAACTGTTGGCGATCACTTCCGCGCCGTTTCAGATCCATTCCAAGCCGTTCCAGATCCAGTCGTTTCAGATCTATTCTGAAAGCCATTTCAGATCCAGTCATTTTCGATCCATTCAGCGTCGTTTCAGATCCATCTATTGCCAATCCCTTCCGCGTCATTTCAAATCCAATTGTTTTGATCCCATCCGCGTCGTTGCAAATCCATTTCTAAAAAATAAAAAAATAAAAATTATGTTTTTTTGCCATATCTCCCTTGTTTTAACTCTGTTTCCCTTGAAACTTCCCAGACATCCCTGCAATCCCATTTTGCATATTTCATTCCTGAGGACCCTATCCCAAATTCTTCTTCCCAAAGCCAGAAATCTCACATTTGTCTATTTTTAGGGTTTGCCATAACTTCTTCAATTTTCACCCACTCGTCTCCAAATTTTGCCACCGTGTTCATTCCCTATTTCTGTTTCTTTGTTCCTCTTTGACAAATTTTCTCATTCTTTCACCCCACTTCTAAAATCCCCATTTTTTGCTTCCCTCTCCATTAGAAAGTGTCCAAAACCTAGTCAAACCCCAATTAACATCCGAGTTTTTCCCAAATCCAAATTTCCCTTTACTAAATAAGCTTTTGTTTGTGTTTTTCTATCCATTCTCAACAACAAAAACAAAAAAAACTCCTGGTTATGGTTGTCACCCGCGCAGGAGCAAAACCCATGGAGCAAGCACTTGCAGCCATCCAAACCAAACTCCACGATCTGGATGAAAAATTTCTCAACCTCCATCTTCAGCATTCAACCATGAACAATAACCGACAGCAAGAATCTTCTGCATCCAATGGGTTCTCTTCTTCCAGTAATTTTCGTGGTCCGAAGCTTGAATTTACTCGCTTTAATGGTACTGATCCGACTGGATGGATCTATCGTGCAGAACAGTATTTCAGTCTGCATAATACTTTTGATGTCCAAAAATTTCCACTTGCATCCTTTCATTTGGAACAGGAAGCCCTTCAATGGTACCGTTGGTACATCAAGGCTCATGACGAGCCAAAATGGACAGATTTTTGCCAACTCCTTTTGCAACGATTTGGTCCTAGTGCTTTTGATGACTTCACCGAAGCACTCACTAAGCTTCGTCAAAGTGGCACTATGAGAGAGTATCAGACAGAATTTGAGAAACTAGCCAATCACATAGAAGGATTGTCTGATGAATTCTACAGGAGTTGTTTTATCAGTGGTATTATGGATGAAATCCGGTCAAAGGTTAAAATGTTCTGTCCCAACACAATGATGGAAGTCCTAGGGTTGGCTAAGTTGGCAGAAGACAAGATTGCAGCCCAACAGCGCTCCAAACCCACTTTTGTTCCCTTCCGAAATATGGGTTCTCAACTACCTCCCATCCCGCCAGCTCCTTGACCAACTCCTATCAAGCATTTGTCTGAAACAAAGATGCAGGCACGCAGAGAAAACGGGCTTTGTTATAATTGTGATGAGAAATTCACTCGGGGACATAGATGTGTTCAACAAAAGCTCTATCTCTTGGATATGGATTCTCTGCCTGCCTCTAAAATTGGTGAAGAAGCTCCAAATACAATGGATGATCAGGTCGCCATTCAGGAGCCACCTATTGACCCCCCATCTCAGGATGAACAACCAGAGATATCTCTCCATGCTTTATTCGGCGTCACCACCCCCCAAACAATGCGGGTCAGGGGTTACTTCAAGAAGCTTCCTCTTACAATACTCATTGATTCTGGTAGCACTCATAACTTCTTTGACCCTCGAATCGCCAAACATGCTGATTGTTTTGTCCATCATTGCTCCAACTTTGAAGTCATGGTTGCTAATGGGGGCACCTTACCTTGCAAGGGGAAGTGTCACAATGTGCGTATCTCTCTGGAAGATTATAACCTGGGCTCTGACATGTTTGCCTTGTCTCTAGGAGGATGTGATGTGGTTTTGGGCATTCAATGGTTATGCACACTTGGCCCCATCTTATGGGATTTTTTTGAACTTTGAATGCAGTTTTCAGTCAATGGGAAACAACACAAATTTAAGGGCTTACAACAAGGGTCTCTCTGCATCATCAGTTCACATCGCCTAGAAAAGATCCTTAAGAAGAATTCACATGGTGTCATCGCTCAACTCCATTCCATTCAGATGCACCCATCGACGGTCTCCCTTACTTCCTTGGATAGATATGCAGGTGTCCTTACTAAACCAGTGGGCTTGTCGCCTTCAAGAGACCTTTCCGGTAAGAATTTAGCCGCATCTACATCTCAGCAGGAAATGATGGCTATTTTGCATGTAGTACAAAAGTGGCAGCCATACCTATTAGGGAATTATATTTGCATCAAGACTGATCTCCAAAGTCTGGAAAATTTTCTGGAATAATGAGTCTCCTCCCCAGCACACCTGAAATGGGTTATCCAACTCATGGGTTATGCATATGCAATCACTTACAAGAAGGGTAAGGACAATATGGTCGCAGATGCTCCTTCTCGCACATTTGATGACCCAGTTTCTCTTTCAGTTATTTCTCTGCTTGTTCCAAATTGGTTGCAATCTGTTCAACAGGGCTATCTCTTCTATGAACTCCATGCTTCTTCATCAGCAGGGCACTCTGGGTTCCTCAAAATGTATAACCGGGAACAATGTAACTTCTTTTGGCAAGGACTGAAAATGACCATTCAACAGATGGTGGCTGACTGTGATACTTTCCAGGTCAACAAGGGTGAAACGACACTCCTTTCGGGACTGCTCGAATCCTTGCCCATCCCTACTCAGATTTGGACAACTATTTCTATGGATTTCCTAGAAGCGCTCCAGTGGTACAATACCACATATAAAAGGACACCACATGAAGCAGTCTATGGACAGGCACCGCTAGCTCTTCTTCCATACACCCTCAGCAGCTTCCCAGTTCAGGCAATTGACTCGGTTCTTCGAAACCATGATCATATTCTTCTAATTTTACAGGACAATCTTCACATGGAAAGAATTCGACTGAAACAACAAGCCGGTTAGCACCGTTCTAAGCGCACTTTTCACGCAGCTGATATGGTTCTTCTTCGTCTACAGCCTTCCAAGCAACGTTAATGGCCTGAAATGAAACTCGAGGATGCTACAGGGGAACCACTCCTTCAGATTCCACATCAATTTCCACATCTAAAGCTTTGAGGACAAAGCTTTTTCTAAGGGAGAGGAGATGTTAGGAACCCATGTCAACCCTTCTATTTACTTTGTTATTATATTGTTGTTGGACGCATATGCTTTGTAAGTCATCCCGTAGTATTTGTTGATCCATAGTTTGTCTTATTGTTGTTGGATGCTTATGCTTTGTAAGTTGTCTCGTAGTAATTGTTGATCCATAGTTTGTATTGGACCATGGTTTGTATTGACACATGGTATTGACCCATGGTATTGGCGCCTAGACTTAGTATATAAGTTTGTGTTGAGACCAATGAAGGTACCGTGAAGTTATTTGTATTGAGCTTGCTCAAAGGAGGTTTCCCCCTCGAAGTGGCCTGCGATCAATAAAAGCGATTATGAGTTCTATTATTTCTGCTATCTCATGTATTTTCATTAATTAAGTATTGCAGGTTCTTCACATTAGCTTTGTAGTCAACTACATATCCAAGTTCATGACACATCCTAACATAGAACATTGGATAGAATCACAAAGTATTTTGAGATATGTTAAAGGTACAATAGATTTTGGAATATTATATGGTGAAAGTGATGCACTTCGTTTAACTGGCTATACAGATTGCAATTGCACAGGAATTATGGATGATCAAAAATCAACAGCTAGTTATGTATTCAATCATGGAATAGTTTCATGGGATAGCAAGAAACATTATTTTTCTTATCTTTCTTCCACCAAGGAAAAATACAAGGCAGCAACAAAAAGAGCATGTGAGACAATTTGGCTTAGAAGACTACTTGGAGATTTAATGGTTGAGCAAACCAAGCCAACAGTTTTTATTTGTGACATCTAAGGAGCTTTAAGATTAGCAATCCAATTTTTCAAAAGTGCACTAAACACATTAATGTACATTGCCATTTCATTGGACAACTTGTAGAACATGATGAGGTTGAACTTCGATATTGTACCACACAAGAGCAAACTGTATACATCTTCACCAGGCCACTTGGTCCATATAAGTTTGTTAAATTTAGATACAAAATTGGTGTATTTTCCGGAATGACCATTAAGGGAGGATTGTAGTGTAATTAATGTTATTCGTCATTCTTAGAAAACATGAAGTTAGTTTTACATAAATGAAAGTACATTAAAGCACTTTAGTTTAATAAATAAGTTAATGGAAATACATTACGTAACGTCTCTCCTTCACTTATATAAATGTAAGAACACCTATTCTATCTTAAATTAACAAAATAATTGATGGTTTTCTCTTCCAAGTGTACCATTCTCTCTCTTCTCTTCTAGATTATTTTCCTTATAAAACTAAAAAGGATACGAAAACCAGCTCTAAGGACAACAAATGAAAGATTGAGCAACTTTTATTGTTGGCCAATTTATTACATATGTCCTTTTTTTCATAAAGGTCATCGCATATTTGATGTGCCATGTACAGACACAATGGTGGATGATTATTACACAACACATTATGTTGTTTGCGAAGGTGCACTGATGATTAACTTATTCGCCCAGGACATGGAGAGGTAAAAATACACCCGCATTACAAAACTTACGACGATAAAATGAACCCTTTAATGGATGGCACAGTTACCCACATTCATTTTACTACCACATTTAGTCCGTTTTATTTGATGTGCCATTACATACGTCATTTTGTTTTCATAAAGGTCATTCCCCCTCTTAGCTATGCTAGTAACTTAAAGAATGAACGAGAATTCTTCTCGTTTTTTTTTATCTATTTTATTGTTTCATTTTCTCAATGTGAATATATTTCACCATTCTATTTTTTCCTGATCTATTTTCTTAATACAAATTTATAATTCACCAACTAGGGCATATGCGAAACACTTTTATTTTTATTATATTTCATCCATATATACTTAGAGGGACATATGTGATGCAACATTTTTTAAATGCAATTCTTGTTTCTTTAAAAAGGTTAAAATTTATTAGTGGTTGGATGCCATTTTTCTCAATTTATATATGTTTATGTCTATGGATGTCATTTTTAAGTAGTTATTTTTAAATAGAAAAGTAAATATTGATTTATTTATATTATTGTTTGTTCATCAGTGTTCATTTATTTACTTGTATATGGTATCTCTAGGTTATACTATCATATCAACACATTTGTATTCCCAACCTGGTTTCAAGTTTTGGTTTTCACATGAAGTTTAATGCCCAAACCCCATAACTACAAATTGGCTTTTCATGCATGAAAATTCAATCTTTCTTGAAACACATGGAAATTTTTCTACTTTAAACAACTCATAAAATTAAATAGCAGCCAAACCACAAATTTTAAGACTTAGAAATTTTAGCCAAATTGGCTCAGGAAAAATCCCGAAGGGAAAACCTGACAGGAGAGAAAATTTTATTCTTTCAACAAATTACAAAATTGAACAACAATACTTATCCCAGTTTTTCATCTCGAAAAGCGTGCCAATGTTTCAGCAAAAATTATGTACCCTTCTGATAGCAGTACGACCCACACGTGTGAGTAATAAATGCTGTTGTACACCTCAAAAACCATGTCCAAATTTTTGTTTTCTCGATTTCTGTGTTGTATGGCTAGAATTTAATGTTGTACAGTCTACATACAAATTCGTGCCAGCATCTACATAATCTTCCTCGATTTTTGTGTTGTATGACCTGAAATAAATGATGTACGACCTCCTCGATTTATGTGCTAAACTCTTCCTGTACGGACTGCAATAAATACAGTAGGGCCTCCATAATCTTCCTCGATTTATGTGGTATATGACCTGCAATAAATTATGTACGACCTCCTCGATTTCTGTGCCAAACTATGTTTGTATGAACTGCAATAAATACAGTATGTCCTGCTTGGAAATTGTGCCTATACAACCTCCTTTAAGACTGTCTCTGCTGCTGTACGGATTTGTCTAGGAATTTGTGCTCATGCTCAGCCTGCAAATTCTTCAAGGGTTTTCTCCTCTTTTTCTCTTCACTTCTTCATCTCCAAAATCTCTTTGTGAAAATGAACAATGAATTAGGTTTGATGCATTTCCTCAAGTTTTGTTTGAGGTAACCACCACCCACCAAATCCATGGCTAGGATTTAATCTTAATTTAATGAGATATAGGGCCCACATTAATTGCTCATTAATGTCTTGTTAATTAAATGAAAACACTTTCTCATTAACTTATGTAAGTGACCCTTTTAATTAAATCTTCACTTAAGTCTCATAAAGTCAATTTAAATTTATAACCTCAAACTCACTTTCTAAAGCGACTATATAAAAATAAAGTACATCACACTTTATAAAGTACTAGGGACCACTTTTTGATGTTTTTGTCCACCCCACGGCATCACAAGGTGAACAACATTTCCTTGGTAAATGTTCAACAAGACATTTAGTGCTGCCATATAAGTGAGCATGCCAAGCCAACACCTTATTTGAACCCCTCTACCTTGATCATATGAAACTAGCACCTCAACTTCAAATGATGATAACCCAATGATTTGGGGTTTTTTCAAGTGAAAGTTTAGTAGGTTAAGCTAACTTTCCATCCTTTGTGGAATGGAACACTCAGCTTAATTTGTTGTTTTATATGCATGTTATATTTGTGGTTTTCAACAAGCTCTACTACAATCCTTGATTTGACAACACGTTTTTGTGTTCATAACTTATGCATGTCGGCCCTGCTTTTTAGTTTTTTTTTTTTAAGTCGTGTAGTTTTCCGATCACTATGCATTGGCATCACCAAATTTTAGATATGAAGACATATGAATTTGTTTTGTATAAAATGTACTTTGCATATGTTTACATAAAGTGTACTTTGGGGCCATTATTGTGTTTTGGCTTTCTTAGGTTTCTATGGATTCTTCAAGTTGCTTGTTATATTGATTTATTTGTTCTTTTTTAAGTAAATCAACCATGGAACACCACCAATGATATGTATGTCAAAATGTCTTCACTTCAATCAAATATTATATCTTTTGTAAAGGAAATTAGGACAAGGCTAAAAATGTTATCTCCTTAATAACAATCCGCAAACCTTGCAAATTGAAGTTCATAATTTGGAGCAACTTCTTTTAGATGTGGATACCACTCTTGGTTCACAAGATCCAGGAAAGGTTGAATCTCTTTAATCATGTACTCATCAACTAAATGAGATATTAAAGACTAATCTTGTTTTATCTCCACCTCCTCATGATTATTTTTTTATGTACATTTATTTGCTTATTTTGACAACATGCAAATACCATTGTTTATAAGTTAATTCCGCAAAATAGGTTTTGAAGGAAGAGATCTTAGAAAGCATGGACAAGGAATTGCAAGTCCCATTGTGTCTTTGTTTCTACCATTTCGACGATTTTAATACTCTAAGCATTTAGACTCACCTACTTTCCAATTTTTATGGCACCAACTTTCCAATGTTGTCCCACATCATTATATTCTTCACTTTCAGAATATAGAGAGCAATATCACTCTTTTGCAAGGGGAGCCTCCCGTTCTCATTCTTGGTATCAACCTTCTCATTGTAAGATCTCTTCTCATAGAAACTTTGGTGAAAAAGAGGAAGTAGTAAATTTTTTATTCAACTCACCATCCATCTTTCTTGTGATAAGATTGATAATTAGCCATCTTTCTTGTGATTAGATTGATCATTAGCCATTGCAGCACCTAAGTAGTGTTTAAATGCATCATCCATGTATTTATTTTATAGTGCTCTTGCATTGCCTACATGTCAGCTACTACAAATAGCATCATTTACTCCATTTGAGTTTGGTCTCATTGAAGAACATTCCCTAATAGCATTGTTTGGTGCTTGTTTTTTTTCATGAAACATTTGTCCATTGTTTTTTTTATCCACTTCCTTCTTGAATAACTCATGTTAATCATTGTCAATTTTGTCTTCCCGTGCATCTACATTTGATCTCTTATTCTTTAACTCACTCAACAATCTTGACAAATTTGGTGTTCACTTATTTTTCATGATACACATTATATAGCTTTGCTTACGATGGCACTTCTTTCTATCTAAAACACTTTCTTGATCGATGACAAAGTATTGTGTTTCTATGCATCTACATTAGATCTTCTTCAACTTCAACACAATATGTCATCTTCTTAGAACATTGATGTTGATTGTTTGACAGATTTTTTTTCTTTTTTTACATGCATCTCCATTTGATCTTCTATGACTTCAACTCATTCAATGATCTTGACAGGGATGATGTTGCTTAAAGTTACCTTGCTTATGTGTATTTTTTATGGTGTTTGGAGTATTGGTTCTTGGCCTGGTTGGAACAATCTTGTTAGTCTAGTATTGTCAAGTCGCTCACAACTTGAACTCATCATTTCCTATTCGTTTTGGAGATTGTCCTTTGGCAGTATCATGGATGTTTTCACTCTCAATTCTTGATTCATTGTGACTATGCTCATTTATGGAAGCCTTTCTCAATTATTTTGAAGGGCTATGTGTTGCACGCAAGCTTGCACATTGTTATGGTCACAATTTATCATCAAATTTATCACTCGCCACTCACTTTTCAATAGGGACAATTTGTACTATTTAGCCAATCTTTTATCTCGAAACTTGTCTAAGTGCATATTTAATAAGGATGTTAAGATAATATATACTTAAATAAATATGTGAGACTACATTTCTTTTGCACTCATCCTCTGAATCAACCATAAGGGGGGTGTTGATCTGAACAGTCAATCTTGTTAGTTATTCTAGAATTTGTTGACATTTAATGAGAACTAACATTAACTTGTTCTTTTTAATGAGTTGGTTAGCAGGTTAGTTGTCCTCCTTTATAATATGATCAAATAACATCTCTGGTGCGAGTGGTATTAATGAGTTAATTCTACGTAATCATTATATAATGGTTTAAGTATCATTGCCTTGAGAGACGAAAAAGAGAGGAGGAATGCATACATAGTACAATGACTGTTTTCTTCATGAATGTTTTTTTTTTCTTTAAGGGTTTTACCACAAAAACCATGTTATTCATTGTTTGATTTTTATCATTAATTAGTGCTTAAGGTGTTCAATCTTTGTCCATGTCGAATTTTTACAATTTTGTGTTTTGATGTACCTATATTTTCTTGTTAAATGAGGTTTATGAAGTCGTAACATGTTAAATGCCAATAACATCTTAGAATTCATCGCATGACAACAAATTGAAATAGTGTTATTTTTACTAAGGGAAACACGATAAAAGTAGCAATTACAAACATCTTATTTGGATCATGTCATTTTTAATGGGAAGATTTGTGCAACATAGAACAAGGCCAAGGCCTTGTATTAGAACTTTGTATGCAGCCCCACTTACAAGCAAGCTATAAAAAGCACCTTAATGATCTCAAAACTTAATCACTACAATAAAATGAAAATTATTTCAAGAGAATAACAAAATTAAAAATGGATTAGAAAATTAGCATATACCCATCTAAACTCATGTTTGGCATGCACTAGTAAGAACTTGTAAGTTGGAAACTCAAGATGTACATTAAATATGGTTTTAGTTGAATGGTTTGAGTTATAGTTCATGCATCCAATGACCTTGATTTAGTGAACCATTACACACAAAAAGTTGATTACCCAAATTCTTTGAAGATAATAACAAAATTACAAATGAATTATGGAAACTAGCACATACCCATGGAACCTCATTTTGGTATGCACAATGATGTTACACAATGAGACATTTGAGTGAACTTGTAAAGTTGAGATATGCATCCTCAATCTTGCAACCTCGACGTGTACATTAAATGTGGGTTTAGATGAATTGTCCGTGTTAGTTCCTATAATGGTCTATTGCATCACCTCATTTCAATGAACCATTACACAAACAAAAACATATTGTCCGTGTTAGTTCCTATAATGGTCTATTGCATCACATCGTTTCAACGAACCATTACACAAACAAAGAGTTAATCACCGCCACCATCACCTAGATTGTAAGATGTTTCAGAATTAAAACAATTAAAGGTACGTGAGAGATGTGAGCATTAGAGGAGTTGGGCCCCAACCTAGTGTCGCTCCACAATGAATAACAATGCCCAACCATAGTCTTGTTCATCTCTGAAGGGCAAGAACCTATGGAGTTTTCCCACCAATAGTTGGGAGCTTGTGCTATGGACAAATGTCAATCTCCCAATCACAGGTTGAGGCCCTACCCTAGACCATGACCAGCCTCCACCTGGGGCTAACGCTATTACTTAATTTATTTATGCTAAAAGAGGAATTTGAATCTATTAATAAGCATGAAGAGGAATTGAAGAGGAATAGAAAGGAATAGAGGTAAAATTTCCAAGTGCTTAAGCTTGATAGGGTTAGTATTATTTTTATTCTTGTTTTATCATTATGCTCAACCATTATTCACGTTAAAACCTCAACTTTTCTTTCATTTTAAGTTATTAGTGTTACATTACATTAAATCACATCACACATCGCATCCACACTGCACCGTAGAGTGCACTTTGCTTCTTAGTGCAACCAATATGGGATACCAAATAAATCATGTATCCTGTATTCACAAATAAAAGCATGTCTTGTATTCATCATGTGCTGAAACCAGCATCAAGTTTTTCATAGCCCTAAGGGTCCCACTGAAAGAGGCACTTTGAGTGCGTGTTCTATGTCAGAATGGCAAGAGGGTCAGACAAATCAATGTCAGGTATTTATTGGACCAAAACCATGTAAAATCATGGCCATAGTCATGCAAATCTTCTTTGCAGTCTAGACTATTACACTTTAATTTATATAACAGCATGAGAGTAGTTGCCAACTGTCACTTCAAATGACTTCCATGGTTGTTGATATTATATACTACTAATTTACTTGTGTACAAATTTTCCAATAGAATGAGGTACTTCAGGATGACACTGCCCCACATAATTTTACTATTCTAGATTTAGATTGATTTTTAGGTTCAAAATCGAAAAATAATGCCTTGCGACCAAAAATAGCATTATATCCGGAAAAGAATTCCACTGCATCCAGAATTAAGCTCTGGCAAGATATGCTTATGCAGTATGTTTCATTTCTCTGCAGCTTTTCCTTTCATCCTGTATATGCTTTCCCCTCCAGGACTACCTGTCCCAGTCTCCAGGAGATAACACACCATGGACTCTACATCATCACCAAAGATGCTGTGTGCCTCTGTCACCCTCGCATAGCTAAAGCCCATAGACAGAACTGTGTGGATACTTCTTGACAGTGCAGTGTCTTCGACCACTTTAAAATCTCCAAGCTCACATCTGGATGTTCCTGTCGCTGTGACAAGTAGACAAATGGAAAGCAAAGCATTACGGCCCTGCAAACTTTCAGGAAGCTTTTTGTTCAAAGAAACTAAATTTAGTGAGTGCTTCAACTACAGCAGAAAACAATTTCATTACACAATTGTATAATTCCAAACTCACAAGCACCCGAGGATGATGGCTCGGCACCGGCAGAAGTGGAGGATTCTCTGTAGCCAAATTGTTGTCTGTATTTATCTTGGGCAAGATATTCAGCCCGTGAAGCTTCCATCACCGTGCGTTCAATCTCTCTCTCTGTTAACTCCAAATCGGAGTAGAAGCGGCCCTCAGCTAAAAGTGCCTAGCATCCAAAATGCAATAAGATCACAATATAATGATAAAATGGCCTACTAATTCCATACCCCAGACTCTCAATAATGGATAGTCTTGTAAAGATAATACCACTATAACACCAAATAAAATCACAGGAGCACATATTTTTTCTCATTCCAGTCATGATGATAATCCTTGTAACTCATTCTAAGAAAATAGATTCGCGGTAGATAGCCAAAGCATACCACTATCACACCAAATAAAAACATAGGAGCACATATTTCCTCTCTCATTCCAGTCATAGTGATAATCCTTGTTTCATAAATTGACTGCCACCCTTTGTGAATAAGTCACAATATCAAGAATAGTGATCCATTCTATTTCTTGGGGATTTCTTTCAGAGAAACAACATAACTGCAGCAGTCTTATCTAGTACGAAATTAAATTTTAAATAACCAGCAAATACAAAACTATTAATCAGTGTTGCAAAACTCTGCACTGGGGGCGGGAGTATTCAGTCAGGAAATCAGCAAAATTTGGAAAAAATGGCAAAACTACGCCAGCATAAACTCAGACTTGAAAAACATGGTAAAGTCAGAAAAATAAGAAGAAATCAGATATTTCTGCAACACTGCTATTAATATATAAATTAGCTTCACTAGATTCATTAATATAAAATTGATACGGATCTTGGATAGTATAATCCAAAATCAGCATGTTTTCCTAAAATGGTGACATGTTTTCCAATACTATTTTATATAGTATATCTGCTGTATATTTTGCAACAGTTACCTATGGTGTCAGTACAACAATGCTGACTACAAAATACATTTTTTAAGTGTTCAATAGCAAATAAATATACAATCCAAGCATTTATGTGCATTGGCTCAACACCTTGAACATTAAAAGTCCAATTCTCCCTTTGAATGGTCTGGGCAAGGCACTGTGGAATAAGGAATTTTGTGGCCACATAGAGACCTCACTACAGGAAATAGATTGCCTGGCTGCAAAAAGGGTACTGAATGGACTACCTTGTTCTAGAAGGTAAAGAATTCAAATTGTGAATTACAAATCCTAAATAAATTCGTGAGTGAAAAGTCGATACCTTTTAGTAGAATGTCAGTTTTCTGATTATGATGCAATTAATCGAAAGTTCACAACTACATTATTGCATCTGATAATCATCTCTAAAGGGTAATTGCAATTCCCACATGTTGCAATTATGTTGAATTTACACGTAGAATTCAAACCTTTTTCTTGCCTCGTCAATTAAACTTGGAATGTCTAAAATTTTAAATTGAACTATAGAAAAGTTGACAGTTGTGCTGTAGTAATAACACTCCAAGTTGACAGTTGTGCTGTAGTAATAACACTCCAAGTTGACAGTTGTGTCGGAGTAATGAGACTCCAATAAAGATTAGGAATCATAAATGTCTGTTTTTCATAAAGGTCACATTAAATGTAAGTAACCAAGACTTATGTCTGTTAAATGTTTGTAGTTGTAATCCGGCAGTCTAACTTACCTTGCACACAAATAAGTGTATTTAGCATGATGTATCAATGACACTAATTTCAATAATAATTTAACAATTACCCACATCTCTAATATATTTGGTCGGTGTGCATTCCCCTAAAATTCTGCATGTGATCAGAGTATGCTGTTGAAAATTGAAATCAACAGGTGGGCAACCACAAGAATGAACACCAGAGTAATGACTCACATAGATCACAGATCAAGACAGCAAGATTTATGTAGTAAAACTTTCAGAGAGAGAACATCCATAAAGCCACAGAAAATACTGTATAACTGCTTAAGAAAGAAACACTACATCCAGTACACTATCCATCATGTTGTGTATACCAGCATCTGGGCATCACCAACAAATCACCCTCCATGATCGTTAAATAGAGATCATGGACGAATTAGGTGATATGTCATAGGACATGGATAACTGCAATGTTCCACAGAGTTTCCAGGACGGGGGAGCACAGGATCGGGGAAACGCACAAAGGGGGATGTGTGGAAGCCACCCCAAATTTTAGGGAAATTTCGGGGAAACAAGGGGATGTCGGAGTCATAAAAATTAATTTAAAATATAAAAATGATAAATCCCAACAATAACTATAACCATGTAAAAAGTAAAACTAAAAATTAAATTCATCATTATGGAATGTGCATCTATTAGTTGTTCCTATATCAAATTTCAAATTTGTAAATGATATTGAACTATGTTACTATTACCATGTAAAAACTAAAAACTATATATCATCGTTATCATTATGCAATGTATATCTAAATTCAAATTTCAAATTTGTAAAAGATAATGCAACAGATTCTGAAGCCTGAAATAGTCAAATAGATATTGAACAGTTAACACAGAGAAGTTAGAACAGTGAAACAGACAAAAGTGAAAAGTCTAATAATTTGTCAAAAAATACTAAATAGTAAAGAGTTAAGGACTGTCATCAATATCTAAAATCTACTATCTAGAGTGAAAACTGAAACAATAAAAAGTAGCTGAAATGAATCAACACTTTTTAATATTTTAATTTGCATTTATTTTTGTTATAAAAGATGAAAATCGGGGGCAGGGCTGCTGTGTGTCCCCTCAAGCGGAACTTCTGGACAACCCCCACGTGGCAGGACACCCAGAAGCCCCCCCGGGGAGGAAATGTGTTCTGCACCTAGGGAAACTTGGGAAAATGTGTTTCCCCGAATTTCCTCCAAAAGGGGGACGTGGGGAAAGGTTTACCCAGGAGCTTCCCCTTCCCAGAAGCGTGGAGGAGAGAGGGGGCACATTCCCCACCCTGGGGGACACGTCCCCGTGGAACACTGGATAACTGTCATGAGGAGTATCAAATCACCCATGCACAAGATAGAATGGTGACCATAGGATACAAAAGTACACTAACAAAGAAACATGCTAGACACTTGACTAGAACATTAAACCAAGTCAGTTTTAAGCAATCACCTAATATCTAAAATCCTAACATCCTCCCTTGAGAACAAATTAGGATAAGAACAATTTATAAACGACAGGGGGAGAAGGAAGAAGCATTGTGCCTATCTCCCCTTAATGACAACTCCCTTCACACCTAACATGGACCCAAGATGTAGAAGGATGTCATGTCAAGAGGTCAGTGTCTACTGTGTTAATGTTGAACTGGAATGTAAGCATGCTATAGAAAAACAGTCTCCACAAGATTACTTGGTAGATGCCAATGTTGAAGCAGAAAGTACACAACAATGCTTCAGGGGAGTGTAGAAGATTCACAAGGGTGCTCCAAGTGAACCAAGAACCTGTGCTCTAAACAACACATGTACTCAGATGGAATCCCATTGTAAAGTAACGAATATGAAAGAAGCAAAGAGGGCCTGCCATCATAACTCTCAAAGAGATGAAAATTGCTGATGCTGAAAAGAACAAGCAAATGCTCTAAAAGGCAAAAATCCGTGGATGAACCACAAAATGTTTCAAGCACTCAAAGAATGTGGCAGAAGATGAATGTGATCTAACAATGCAGCAATGTGAAAGATCAATGAAAGTGCTTCAAGGAATCAAAGAGAGTTGACCCACCTATCAGCCAAAAGAGTCAAAAAACTCATGAAGTGATCCAAGTAACACAAACAAAAAATGTAGGCATACAAGGAAGCAACTAAAGCTAGCATCACAACACTCTGGAGCTGAGATGCTCCGGCACAGGCACAAAAAGGGAAAATTCTGAAGGTGCCAATGATCCGGATTCCGCATAAGTGCTCCAAAACGAGAGTGGTGTCAGCATATAAAGATCGAAGAAACACCACATTGTAAAGAATCAAGATAGTTGATGTACTGAAGCCAAAGAAAATCATATACGAATGCACAAAAAGGAAAGCACTGTCACTGATCAACTTGACTGCTCCAAGAAGTGGGTAGTGCCAACGTACCAAGTTGAATGCAAACACTGCCACTGTTAATATAACTATAGCACTAAAGCTGAAGAGGATCTGCCACAGAAGCACCAAAAAGGCAAAGCACTTACAACAATCACATAAGTATTCCAGGGTGAGCAATGCAAACAAAAAAAGCTAGTCAAAGTGCTTCACGAAAAAGAAGCAAAGACCAAGGTTGTCAAGATGGTTGATGTACTGAAGCTGAAGATGTTCAGATGGAGAGGCACAAAATAAAAAAGCACTGACAGCAATCAAATCTCCAAGCAACAAGTGGTGCCAACATAAAAAGCTAGAAGCAAACACAAAAACACTCCCATCAAGATGATACAAACTTCTCAAAAAATACCCTGCTTACATACCCATTTATAATCCAAGAAAGTTGTGGTGTCCCCACTTAGCACTCCCAACCAGTGTTGCAAATATTGGTGACATATTGCTAACATCATGATATATCTTGAATCTCTCAGCGTGGCGATATTATAGTTATAAAAAAATCATGATTTTATTCAAAATTTGAATATACGATGATATTTTGAAAATATCATGATACATCAACACAATATATCGGGAGAAAAAGGAAAATATCTGCTGAGTCGAGACTTTCTAGATATTTCTGGATTTTTTTTGCTCGATTTAGAGAGGGAAAGCAGGGGATTGAGAACAAAGAGGTTACTCATTAATACATTTTCCCATAAAAGGGATCGAGGGAGGGGTTTGCTTTAGATGCTTAAAAAATTGAAAAAAAAAAAGATATTTTGTTTTTTTAAGCTTGCCAATTTTTTCCAATACTTTCTCTGATGTTTGCTGCTAAGTTTCTTTTTGGACCCTCCACAACATATTCGCTGACACAATGTTCGCAACATTGTTCCCAGCCACAGGATGGATAACCACTAAACCAGCACCTAACATTCTGGACCTCAAGAGACCATTTCACCATAATCCCAACAAAGGAGGGCCTATTACATGCATGCCTTGGTGCAATAACAAAAATAAACAAGCATGAATCGACAGATTCCATGGCAACCAAATGCCCATGATCATAATTAAGCACAACCACACACACAACATGCAAAATATATATGTTTCCATAGCAATAAATAACACTCAATTGCGGATGCATAAACAGAGATAAGATATTTATCTTTTAACAAAATACAGTCCAAGACAAGCTGCATATAAGTTATTTTCCACACAACCATAGGCATCTAGTGTACCTCACACCCCCGAGCCAGTCTACGAAGCCACCAAAGCAAATGAATCAAGCTACAAGCTTCTCGCTCACAACCCAACCCATTTGTTCTCATGGCTAAGCTAATCTGCTCACTATAGGTCACTCCAGGTATCTCATCCAAATATCAAATGACCATGGCACTTTTTTCCACTGTGCTACACAACACAAGGAAGATCTTCCCTTTATATGCTCAACGATCCCTCAGGAATATTCTTCCTTTCTAATGCTCTTCATTGTAGGCAAAAGAGTCCAATCTACGCAATGCCTTCCAGGATTAGCTTCCAATAATAACACCTGTCTCTAAAGCATCCAATGAGCAGAAACTACATAATGGGTGAAGGCTTTCTAACTTGCCCACATACAATCATCTATTTATCATCCAAGGTTTGAAAATACCCCTTCATTCTGTTGATTTGATCAATTTTCAGCTTCGTTAATCCATCCCAATGGAGAACGCAGCATTAGAAGTCTAGAAGACCATGAAAGTGGGAATGATAGAATGAATGACCATGAGAAAGACATGAGGGAATGATGGCTAACTTTCCTTCTGACGGGAGAATAAAGTACTTACACTTCCCCGTAATGATTGTAAATAGCCCATGCTACAATAGCTACAAGAGTATACTTCCCAAACAACCTCTACATGCATTTAGTCATTGGCTTTCTAAGTCAATGAAGTTGGATGGTTTTATTTAAGGCACGTGATAGAAAAGGAGGTGGGATCTTAAGTTCAAACTTCAGACTTAGCAATAGAGGATTACTTTCCCATAGGCCCATTTCCTCTTCCTCTCTAGTGGAACATAGCCCTTTTTCTGCTCTTTGCAGCGATCTTGGACCCAAAATATACATCATATTACAACATTAATATTTACATTGCTCCAGCTCATCCTGGCAAGCCTGCCACAAGGTCCATAAAAGTATATTTACATCATATGCATGCTTAGTGAATCACAAGTCAAGACTTGGCCTTCAGCTCTACAGTAGGTATACTTACTAGCATATTTACATCATTTACAAATGGGATCTGTTACGCCTCACAGTATCTGCAGCATTCACGGTTAGGTTTACCATAGCGAAGGGTTAAAAATTTTGATGTAAAGGTCAAGTTGAAGCGTAGAGTGTTGATTTGGGGTTAAATACCCCTAACCATGTCATGGATAGTCCGCTTGATTTCCACATCCAAGAGGTGCTCGCCCTGTAGGGGTTGGTGCCCTTGGGGGGCTAATCACTTGGACGCATGACCACACTGATTTATTTGTCATGTAAAAGGTGATGGCATTTTGTAAAGAGCTTTGTAACCTATCTGGCACACCTCATTTGCTCACTTGGACCTATTTTACCCCTCCTCTGGGTTGTGTTACCCGCAAATTGTACTTCCTTATTGAAGAAGCCTACAAGGATAATGAAGGAGGACGTCGAGGGCACACATTTGCTAGTGTTAGTTGGGGCATGACGTCCTCCTTTTGGCACACCTAGCACTTGGTGTACCCTAACTGCACTTTATTTACTACTTTTATGTCATTAAGAGATATTTTCTAATTATTATGAGTGGTTAGCCCCCAAAGTTGTGGGTGAGCAAGCCAAATGTTATATTTTTCACATTATATTGTAGGCTAATAACTTAAAATTAGGTGAGGTTGGTCTTATATAAATAGTGCCTCCCTCTCATTGTAAAAACAACAAGATACAGGTTCATTATGAGATCTTTTCTATTTCTCTTGGTTTATTGGAGCTCTTGATGATATGCACACCTCTCTTTGGATGTTATTTATTTCTTGAAGGTTGATGTGATGAAGTTCTAGGGTTTCTTTTACACATACTTATTAGTTGATGCTAACAATAGTTGTGATAACTCATGCTCAAGGGTGACCTAAGGTGTGTAGAAATTTCACTTCTCTAACAGGCGTTCAAGTTAACTTAGATTAACAATGTTTAATAAACCATCTCATTCAACCATAGATAGCTGAAAATGAAATTTCACATATCAACACATCTGAACTGGAAGCACAAAAGAAGTACTACCAAAATACTGAGAACAGAAAGAACATAACAGCCATGCACAGAAAATTTCAGACTCAAATATTTTAGCCAAAATGGCCCAGGAAAAACTCCAAAGGGAAAACCTGTGAGAGAGATATTTTATTAACTTCTTCTTCAATAAAATGTACAGCAGAATTTTAATAATATCAAGCACAGCTTTCTCAACTAGTAGACTAATAGGCTGCCTCGAATTCTGTGCATAAATTTCTGGAAAATCGTGCCCTTTTCAAGCAACACAGAGCTGTACAGACAGCTCCTCGATTTCAGTGCCAAATTCAATCTTCTGCCTGGAAATTCGTGCCCAACAAAACAGCACAGAAATTAATTGGGCCTTGGACTTCTTTGCTTGCCCTAATTAGGCTCTTCTACCTAACTCTTGTGGTTGCTAGTTGATAACCTAATTGCATGTATTGAAAGCCATTCTAAGAGAGGGATGTTAGTATCGATCTCTCAACACCCTAGGGATTGAGACAAAAATCATATGCCCTATCTTTTCAACAAATCTATCTCTCTTTTACCAATTTACATGCCTTTTATTTCACAAGCATCTTTATATATTGAAAAACCCAAAAAATATAATATTGTTTGAAAAACCCTAAAAATCTAAATAAATTCAGAAAATCCAAAAGTAGTTGTGAACTTGTTTTTCTTCCTACCCTAAAAATTTGCCCTAGGGTTTTAGCCACAAACCCTAGAGAGCGTCCTCTTTTGAGGAAGTGCATTGGGATACATGAAAACCTTGTAACTGGTGAATATTTGCAATTTGATAATTCTGGTCCACCCATCAAATTCGCAATGTTCCACGAGGACGCGTCCCGAAGGGTCGGGGACGCGTTTCGGCGTTTCTTGCGTCCCAGGGACTCCGAAACTCCATGCGAAACGATTCGGGGGTCTCGCTTTGGGCCAAACTTGGCAAAACGCACAACAAAACGTTTCGGTGGGTGGCGAAACTTGGGGAGACTTCCTGGCGTCCCCCCCGAAACTCTGAAACTTCGCCGAGACTTGTGGGCGTCTCGCCCGAAACTCCGAAACTCCAGCAAGACTCAAAACTGAAATATCAAATATCAAATATCAAATGACAAAGACTCAGAAGTGGCAAACATGAAATATGATGTTCATGTTAATCATAGATTCATGTATTAATATAATCATGATGAATCGTGTAATGTGTCTGAACTTTGCATTTACATTGCATGATTGCACAATGATGAATGCAGTGTTTAGCAATTCACTAATTTGCATGGGATGGTTTGTTATTGTTGGGATTTATATTTTTAATATTTTTAAAATTTTTATGACTCTCGCGTCCCGCCGTCCCCCCCGAATTTCTCTAAAAATTGGGGGTGGTCTCCACACATCCCGAATGTGTGTCTCCCTGCACCCGCGTCCCGCCGTCTCAGAACCTTGGGGGAACATTGCAAATTCGCCCTAGTGGATTTATCCACAAATTTTTGAGGGCATCCTCATTTGCCTTGGTGCATTCGGAAACGTGAATTTTCCCAAATTAGGGTTTCTGCAGGGTTTTTGGCGATTCTAACTGGATAATCAAGTGCATCCTAGTTCACTTGATTTTCTCCCCTTCGGAGTGCACTTTTCTGAGGTAGTGCCCTGGGAAGTGTGAAACCATACCTTGGGACTTGTGAAGTGTATTGAATTGATGATATCTATTGATATTGATTGGTAGATTGAATTAACTCCTTTTATGTGATTTATGTGTCTTTATTCTCCATTCTTGACTCCATATAAGGCATTGATCTTAGCCATAAGGCTTGTAGAAGGGTATTTGCAGGTGTATTGGTGTCTACAGGTGTTCTTCCTCTATTAGGGACTTGTTATCACATCTATAGTAGCCAGGCTATCATGATTGCAGATCAGTTTCTAGTATATTTTTGAGCCAGTCCTTTACAATTTTTTGATGAAATCAGTCTATGATGAGCAACATTTTGATGATCACTCGTGTACATTCAATGGATCCAGAGTTTGCATAGTTACAGTCTCATGCCAGGACTGAGCCCCATGACCCCAGGTCAGTGACTGAGATAGCCTTTCCTCTATCATCCAGAGCAAATTGATGACAGTGCCCATATTATATTCAGATGCAGTGCTTTAGTGTTATTCAGACAGTTTGGATCAAGGACTCGGGTATATGATCCAACAGGTATATTTTGGTACATATGGGTTGTTGATGTGCTTTTCCTCTTATCTAGGTCGTTTATGACTGGGTATATTATGATTGTTGTTGGCTCTATCTTATTTGATGCTTACTTGTTGTCTAGAATAGAAGTGGTTGGTTACTATTAATAGGAGGTTCTTGAATATACTCGTTGGTCATACCCTTACTCCATGAAGTACTGACTTGTTGATTCCCTTATTTTAGGACCTTTTCTATCCATGGCACCATTAGTCATTTTCTTTGTCCATCCGTTATCTTCCAGTATTGGTTTTCTCCCGACTCACACCTTAGCTAGTGATCTCGAGGACTTCCCCCACCTAGACCTCTGTGTTGGATAGATTCTCAGTTTGCATTGTGTCTTGGCTTTGGGGTGTGTGATTTTAGTCACAGTGGTTGTTCTCCTCTAGTGCTCGAAACCAAGTATTCCTACAAACAGTGTTGCTAAACACTAGAGCATCGGATCTTAAAAGCTATATCTAATGGATGCTTAGTCAGCAAAAACAGTTTGCTAAACACTAACCATGCATACCTATATTAGCTAGTCAGTGGCCAAGGGACGCGCACTCATTCGTTGTATGATGTAAGGTTGTTTTCCCCTACAGGGCAACAGGGTGGTCGCTCCATCGCACCTATGGACGGTGGCAGGCAATGGAGGTCATACCGAGTCATTATATGAGACCCGCCAAGCTATTCAGGTCACTTGCTGTTGGAGGCTGGCTAGTGAAAATCTATAAAGTGAAATAAATGTTGAATCTTAAATGTGAAAGCTGACAAATAATAAATTGCTAAAAGGTTGCTTGTCTAGAGTTTATTGGAAGCATTCTCATCACTCTACCCATTTGTGAGACACCACCATCCCTCGTGTTATCTTCTATCCAATATATGTGTAGGTGGTCTCCATGGGTCCTTCATCCGAGATATTGCGGTGTTGAGGTTGTTGAGTCCTTCCCCTAGCCTAGCCTTTGTTTTCCACCCTCACCCATGGTTAGCAAATTGTTCATGTCAATTAACGAATATACACTTGAAAATCCTATTTTTAGTAGCTATTTACTTTGATCTAGACTTATCCTATTTATATTATTATTTACATGCTTACGCTAGTTAAACATCATTCTATGCTTCGGTCTAGCTACTGATATAATTGAAGGAACATATCATAACCATATGTACTTGTAGCAACAGTTATTCATGGTCTAGATCATTATTTTGATCGTTCTTGAGCTGGTCAACCCAGTTTGACCAAGTCAACCGTAGGGTCCAGGGTGAGTTTGGGCAGACAGTGTTTGAGATGCATTATTCATGGCCCATATGTGTCCATTAGATGGTCCATGCCTCATACAGCAGTTTCAGATGATGGTTTGATGGATTTTTATGATTATTATTATTTACGGACCATTATTTTTATTATTCTAGGCATGGATGAGCTTACAGAGGTATCTTTTGATGGTCACATGGTGTGTGAGTACTCATTCCTAGTGGATTTGAGCATTCTAAGCTCATTGGTGCTCTCAGCAATCAGTTCCGAGTACTTACAGGTGATGATATGGTCAGATTAGCAATTTTATCTAGTTTGCCATGCAGAAATGGCATGTCCAACACTTTCATTGAGCTAGCACGTTCTTTTAGGGAGATAAAAAGGGATATGGGGGTCCAGCCAATCTTTATTACCATTTTACCCCATCCCCAGACATGTTGGTATAGTCAGATTTGTGTATGGGTCACTTGGCAGTGAGTTATAGGCATTTTTGTACTTTAAAAGGTGGTTTTCCGGCAGAGGAATGGCTCATTGAGGAAATCAATTTGGCTTAGTGGGGCAAGGAAAGGGCATGAGATTGGTCTGGGATGTTTTGATGATGATGTGCACACCTAGCACTTGTTCCGGCATCAGTGGGGTCCACACATCCCAGTATTTCATCATTTTGGGCATTTTATTGTGTATTTGAGGGGCCACAATTTGGTCATGTGGTCACATTATGATGTTATCTTATCATATTATTTGTTATTGTGCCATGGGGCCATGCTAGTGAAGGATATGTTACACCTCCTAGCCCCACCATGTGCTTATATCATGTGTTTTAGTCACTTACTATCTACTGATATAATTAGCACAGGTTTGGAATCGATGATGCTTGTGAGAGGGAGAGGCTTTGACAAGGGGTTTCCTGACCAGATGGGGGTTTAGCATTTCAAACACAAAGCTATCCCATGTTTGCCCCTTTTCCTTCAATTGATAGGTGATCAGGATTTTTATCAGACAGTGATGATATAAACTACTAGCGGGGTTAACTGCATTTTTCCTAACCTGGCTAGACATCTTTTCTAGGATCTTTAGAAAATAAAATGGGAAATTTAGGGCCTGGTTACTACTAAAGTGAGCTAATAAACAGAAGTGGCAGGCTTTGAAACTGGTGAACTTACCTTCACAAGTGATCAATCGGATGATGACAGTCAAAGGCTCGAGATATTCAAGCTTAATCCATTCCCCGTGGAACCCTTTTGTGCCTACAACATGTTTATAGTCGGCCCTGAGGGCGAATTCATGAGGTGTCACGTACCCACCCATCTATCCAATGCAAGGAAGGGAACATGGCACTAAAATCTGGGCTTTTAGAACAACTTAGCCAAATTCATAATGAATAAAGGATATGGCATTACAGTAAAATGCATAGGTGTGCAGATGTAAATCAATTGAACATGTCCCCCTAGGGCATCTTAGTGAGTGCCACCCCTCTATTTTTTAGTTGATCCATTTATTGTCCTTTCGGCTCATCTTAGTCGTTGAATATTATTGTTATATCTTTTGATCTCCACCACTCATTTAAAAAGTGGTCAGGGTTTTGGTCTCTCTCATTCCTATTTAAGGAAGAGACCCCCTCATTGTAAAGGGACTTTTGGCTCTTGGCTTTTGGAATACAAAGAAATATTTTGTGAGAATTCTTGTGATCTTGGGTTGAATGCTTGGTTATGGTGATTGAAACTACTTTTCCACTGCACTGAAAGATCTTGGTAGCTATCTTGCATATTTTGTTCCACTATTTCGATTTGCAGGTGAAGGAGACGATTTGAGAGAGGGGTGCATTGGTTGGAGAGACGCACCCTACTTCTTTATGTCAGATCTTGGTTTACATAGGGAGTAATTTTTTCTTTGCACCAATTATTCTCTTTCTTTTACTTCTAGCTTGTATCTACCTTCATCTTTGTTTACTGATTGAGCTTTGGTTCCTTGGTTTTGTAGAGAGAGATGGATGCACTTGTGGATCTCGGCAATTCATTGGAGCAAGAGAAGTGACCAAGCTTTCATTTGATCTTTGCGGGAGTAATCTTCATCATACCGGCATTCACCTTCATCGTCCAGGTATGCTAACAAGGTATGTATGTGTTTCTTTAGCTTACCCATCTCTCAATTTCATTCAAACCCTAACTCCTAAAATTTATAAAAATTCCCTAGATCATTCAATTTAGATTTTGGGCAAAATATTTATGGGTTTTTCACGTAAGACCTAGCCCTAAGTGGGTCCTCAAGGGTGTCACCCTTGGGAGACTCCATCTACCTTAAACCCCTACGCAATGATCTTTAGCTATTGTGCCCTCCTTGATTTTGCCACCTTTTCTTGGTTGTTTGAGTCTCGTTTTGGCTTGTGAGATTAGACACTGTCAAATCTATCATCAAGCCCTGCTAGGAAGCCCATATCCTTTCAGATCTACTCCTTGGGACTAGCTTTCCATCTTTTAAGTACATGTTTCCCAAGGCAGCTAATTTTGATCATTTTCCCTAGCATCTCTTTCCTAGATTCATTCTTAATCTCGAGTTACTGTAATTGATCTAATTAACGCTTATATCTCATATCCCCTAAGCCTCTACAGTAACTCATTTCCTTAAATCTAGGGTTCATCACCTTTCACCATAGATCCCTTATTGAATATCTTCATCACCTTTCTCTCTGAGAGTAGATCAGGGTCTCCCCCTTTGTTATCTGAGGCTTGGATAGCAAGAAGCGAAGAGTGCCTCGATTGGAGTGACAACCAATCCATCTTGGGAATCAAGGTCCTCTTGGGTCACCTCTTTAGTTGCCCGTCCCCTCTAACATCCTGGATAGGATCACCTTTAGGGGCAACTACAAGTTGTGTGATAACAAGACTCTCCCCTGAGTTTAGGAGTTACCAGAAGAAGTTCAGTTAGGTTGTGGTGACATTGGATCTAGCCCCTCTTGTATGCTTACCATCACTAGCATAGGGCATACTTAGTCTACTTCGAAAGTACTGCTAGTTTGAGTAGCACCATGGTCATTTATTAAAAAAACTCACATGACTACACTCTCGTCATTACGACCATGGATTTAGATTTTATACACAAATCAATCCAATACAATCTCAAGGTCAAAATTGGGGTATTACAAAAGCATTATTCAATATATCCCTATAATGCTAAATTAGGGTGTAAATAAACTAATATTCATATCTGACATCAACTTCAGCATAACAAGGTGCAAAACAATGCTTGAAATAGACTCCTGCAAAAACATAGGCTCCAAGAAACCAAAAATTGCTTCCCCCAAACTGGCAAAACTTACAAGAGTTTCAATTACTCAGCATAGGCACAAAAGATCAAAAATAGAATTTAAAATCCATAAAGTATAAACACATTGTCAAGGAACAATCTCCAAAAGGTAACATAGAAGATGCTAGAGAGCAAGCTGAAGTAAGAGAAAAACTAACTCTAATGCCAAAATGAAAAATATATCAAAGATCATCATTATAGCTCTAAGCATGGAAACCAAGAATCTTAATGAAGTAAAGCTATGTTGCACAAGATTCTAGAACGCTTGAACGTGGGTATGTAGGGTACGTGGGTACGAGTATCTGGTATGGCTAGAAGCTTCACCCAAATTTCCAGGAAACGACAAGTTACGAGCAACAATAATATATATATATATATATATATAAACAAAAAAAATATTGAAGAGAATTTAAAAAATTGAAACACAACAAAATTGATTAATTAAAATTTCATTGCTTTTACTATTTTAGCCTATGAAGCCTCTATTAGTGTCATAAAATTCATTCCTTTTAAATTTGCTCATAGCCTAGGCCCATGTTATACATAAAATTGGGCTTGTGTTACTTGAAATCGACCCTTTACTAACTATGCATGACTCTAGTGCAATGGCATGTTTTGTAATTTTGACCTACAACTTCATCCCATTGTATGAGTTTGCATATCTATAGATGTACGAAGCACCAATAGTTTCATAAACCATGAGATTCAATCTTTTTGTAATTCCTTTTTCCAACTCCATCTCTATTGTTACTCCCAAGAGTGCTTAGTATTTGGTTACCTTTGCATTCTTTTAGATGGTAAATGTGAAAGAACTTGATTGCTTCAAGGTCAACTATTATCAAACTCTCAAAGTCTTTGGTATTTTGAGGTTGATGTTGTTTATGATCTTAAATCACTATATCAAACAATAGGAATAACATAATCTAGCTATAAACATTTGAGACATGAGTTATCATTGTTCAATGAATTAGTACTCATCTAGAAAGATCCATGTTTAATCACTTAAGTAAAATTACAGCTTATGTTTCGAGTGTGAATGGATCTAAAGAGCTAAGAGGCATGAGCCCTCTTAATTTATATAATCTTGAAAAATTTTAAAATGCTATGATGGATAGATTTAATTCATTTTTTATATTTTTGTTGGTGATTCTTGCCACAAGAAACAATGATCATTCAATTGATTTTTGGCACTTTTCTTATTATTTTGGACCCCACATGGTCAGGAGCTTGTAGAAGCTCCCTGCCTCAAGGAGCTTCTGGAAACATTTAAACAGACAAGGAGCTTCTACAAGCTCCCCAAAAAAGGGAGTGGCCAGGGCAAGTTTCCCAAAAAGGGAGCATTTCGTACCAGCTCCAAAGCTCCCTTGAGCGAGTAAACACTAGGTACGGGTTGCCCGAATCTCAGAAGGGATACCCGTGCAACTATGAAGCAAAGAGCAATCTAACTAAGCTCAAGTGTGAAAAATCCACAACAATGGTTGTACAAGGATTGGTTGCCATCAAAAGTCATCAAGGGAAGAGACTACATAACGATCAACCAACAACAGCAAACAGTGACAAACACCATCTTCAATGTAGGAATTCAATGAGAAATAGTAAGTGCTAGATAAGCAAATGCATTCATATTAGCGATAATGAGGAACGGAATTCACATGTCTATAAAAACTTAAACTGACTACACCAACACATAGCGCACAAAAAAATATAACAGACTTTCAAAAAACAACACTCCAAAAAGTGCTCAGACAACCAAGATACAGTGTTCCACGAGGAGGTGTCTCGCAAGGCCAGGGACACGTTTCTCCGTTTTTTGCATTTCGAGGACGGCGAAACTCCATGCAAAACGTTTCTAGACGTTTCGCTTTGGGCGAAACGCACGGCGAAAGGTTTCCATGTGGCGAAACTCGTTTCTCCATGACGAAACCTAGGAGGGGGTTCCTCGCGTCCCGCACGAAATTCTGAAATTCGACAAACCTTTTGGGTGTCCCACAAGAAACTCCGAAACTTCGGCGAACCTTCTAGGCGTCCCGCACGAAACTCTGAACCTCCAACGAACCTTCTAGGTGTCTGAATAATCATATATAATCATGATGAATCGTGTAATGTGTTTGCATTATTAATTTATCAGATTCTAAATTACATTACATGATTGCACAATGATGACTGTAGAATTTAGTAATATACTAATTTGCATGGGATGAATTGTTATTGTTGGGATTTAAATTTTTCATATTTTTATATTTTTAGAATTTTTATGACCCCGGCTTCCCCCGATCCCCCCCCGAATTTTCCTAAAATTTGGGGATGGTCTCCACTCGTCTCGAATGTGCGTCTCCCCACTCCCGCGTCTCGGCGTCCCAGAACCTTAGGGGAACACTGCCAAGATATGACCTTCAAAAGTTCCCAAAACAAGGATTAGTGGATGGCTTTCTAAGAGAATTGAGAAACAAGCAGCAATACGCAACAAAATCTCTAAAAACCAATCACTACAGTGGATAGAGCATGAAAAAATTACAAAGCAAAAGACACATTAGAGGACGCAAAATAACAAAGTTATATATGTTTGAAACTCGCCTTCAAACAAAAGTGCAATGAAGGGGATTCCTTCAAAACGATGATGTAACAGTTGACATGGCACAAACGCTTACGTGTTCTGACATGGCACTGATAACCTGGCAAAATCTGGTGATGATATCCTACTGTGCCTAGGTGCCATGATATAACGATCAACCAACAAGAGCAAACACTGACCAACACCATCTTCAATGTAGGAATTCAACAACATATAGTAAGGGTTTGATAAGCAGATTGCATCCATATTAGCCACAATGAGGAACGGAATTCACGTGTCTATAAAAACTTAAACTGACCACCAACACATAGCGCACAAAAAAAATTAACAGACTTTTAGAAAAACAACAGTCGAAAAAGTGCTCAGACAACCAAGATATGACCTTCAAAAGTTCCAAAAATAAGGATTAGAAGAGGGCTTTCTAAGCAAACTGAGAAACAAATAGTAAGCAACAAAATATCCAAAAACCAATCACTATAGTGGATAGAGCATGAAAAAATTACAAAGCAAAAAGCACATTAGAGGACTCAAAATGACAAAGTTATATATGTTTGAAACTCACTTTCAAACAACAAAAGTGCAGTGATGGGGGTTCCTTCAAAACGATGATGTAATAGTTGGCATGGCATAAACGCTTACATGTTCTGACATGGCACTAACCAGCATAGATCCATCTTAATCCTGTATCTATCAAGCACCGAGAGGGATCCAATTTCTTGAGGTGTATTTCTTTTTTTAAATTTAAACTCAAGAAATTTAATCTCTCTTGATTGATAGATCCGGGTTTAAGTTTTAAGTTTTTATTTTATAAACGAACATCTATTTTTTAATTACTTTTCACAATATTTTATTTTATGAGCCGACATGGATTTTTTTTAAATACTTTCCATAATTTTACTTTTTTTTACATTTAAATTAATGGCCGACAATACATTTTATTTTTTTACTTTTCATTACATTTTACTTTTTTACTTTTCATTAAATACTTTCCATTACATTTTACTTTTTTTTTACATTTTAATTAATGGCCGACAATAATAAAGACAAACGTTACATGTTACAACATCTCCCCCATACTGGGCTGTAGAGCACCTCGTTTCACTTGATGCAATAAACTGGCAAAATCTGGTGATGACATCCTACTGTGACTAGGTGCCATGATATCACCTAAACCCCCCCCCCCCACTCACTCAGCTATAATCTTTTTTCCTTTCGCAACATCATGAGAGCAACCGTGGCCATGGATACTAGGAGGGTCACTAATGATTTGGGCTTTCAAGCCGAATTTCCCAAACATTTCATACACTCTAAGACTCTTAAATTGTAGACTTCTTTAACCACGTAGTATGTTTGGGTTTCCCTCAAGGTTGGTCAAGACATAACCTTCACCCAATTAGAAAATTAAGTCCAACCTCTATTCTACAGTTCTTCACGTGTAGCTTTCAAAGGAGCCTAAAAGGCAACACCTCAAAGAAAAGGACAAGTAAGGTTCCACCCAAAGTATCAAACTACTGACCATTTTTTCACACTCGTGCCTATTATTTAGGAGCCCCATCATTACTCTTCGAAAGTCTTTTGTTGGCTTAAGGACTTTCAAAAAGCATTTGACACACCTTGAGAGATGCCTTGTTTAAGAGGCTATTTGATATTGGCATTTCAAAGACCTCTTGATGGCCATCATGAGACTCTACCGGTAAACTCTTGATTGCCTCTATATGGCCACAGTGTTTCGAACTTCATTTGCATCACCATCAAGTTTAAGTAAGGGTGTCGTCTTTCATAAATACTTTTTGGGATCTAAATTGATGAGCTAGGGTCTTTTCTTTAAGAATATATTCAAGGCAAGGATGGTTGTCTTTTATGTTAGACTTTACTAATAAAGCAGTATAATTTTCATCTCTTTCAACTTTAACTACACATAAGGATCATTGAAAGAATAACCATGCATAGAAACACAAGAGACACAATAGTTTACCCTGGGAAAACCCAAACTCGGGAAAAACCCAACCAACCTTTCTTATTCAAAATTCAATACAAAGTACAAGTACATAAGATATAAAAGCGATCTATGACAAGAGAGATCACATAGGAAGATGATATCAAAGAAAGAATCCCAGAAAAGCAGTCTTCTACAACCCTTGAGCAAATTTCTCCTTACTTGAGCGAACTTTCTTGATTGGTGCAAATGAGAAGGACGTCACCTTTATTTATACCGGTTTTCTGACTGATTTTTTCACTAGGGTCGACTTGTCAATTCTGCCTAGGCCGACTTGTCAATTCTGCCTAGGCCGACTTGTCATTTAGGATAATAAATTATACTTTATTAATTGTTTTCTTTCTGGGCCAACTTAGCTAGTGAGGATACCTCACGTAGCTATAAACATCAACACTCCCTCTCAGCTAGGGAGGTATCATCTCGCTGGAACACATCTGGATATTGTATGATCGTCACGACTTGTCTCGTATATCTCATCATCATAAAAAAGGTCTCTTATGAACAAGTCCTTCTGACCAAAACAATTGTTCCCACTAGAACCACATCATCTTTCCAAAGATAATATATGATCTGCCTAATCAACTTGGTCATCCTAGACCAAAGAGGATTACTTCCTCATGCACTTTATCAATCTAAAACTGAAGGGAGGCCACACTCCCCAGGAAGACACTTCTTCCAAGCACTTTATCGATCTCAAATCGAAAGGAGGCTATACTCCCCAAGAAGACACTTCTTCCAAGCACTTTAACGATCTCAACTCGAAAGGAGGCTATACTCCCCAGGAAGACATTTCTTCCAATTTACCAATCATTACAACTAGAAGGCAGTAATGACTACAACTAGTCCACCACCCTGGGCCCATACTCCACCTAGGAGCACTCTCCACATAAGAGAACATCCCACACAGGGATCCACTCCACAAAGGAGTACTCTCCACACAGGAGAACATCCCACACAGGGATACACTCAACAAAGGAGTCCTCTCCACACAGCAGAACGTTCCACATAGGAACCATCCCACGTAGGGATACACTCCACAAAGGATTCCTCTCCACACAGGAGAACGTTCCACACAAGAACCATTGGACATAGGGATACACTCCACAAAGGAGTCCTCTCCACACAGGAGAATGTTCCACACAAGAACCATAGTCCACACAGGACAAGGAGTTCGCACAGAACTCATATTGGTCCACACAGAACCATAGCCCACACAGGGCAAGTAGTTCACACAAAACTCAAGAGAATCAACTCCATCTCCCTCTCAAGGAGGGACACATCATTCTCCCAATTTCAAGGAGAATGTCACACCGATGCAGCAACCGTCAACACTCCCTCTCACTGAGGGAGGCATTCTATACTACTCCAAGCCAATCACAGAAGTACACAAACTTCACTCTGGAAAGAGGCTAGGTGAGAATGTCAACAACCTGATCCTCTATAGGAATATATAGGAGTTGGACTGGTCCCCTAAGCACCATAGCATACCACTAAAAGTTGCACTACTGGACATTGTTGCTCATCCATCTGAGAGTTTACTAAAATGAGCCTCTTGCTCTCTCTGTGTCACTAGATATCACTCCAGACTCCCTCCGGAACTATGTTGCAGACTCCCTCTGCAACTCTGCATCATACTCTCCCTCTAGAGCTGCTCATTGTTTAGTCCATCAACCTATACGAGGTGTCACCCTGGATGCCAATCTAAACTGCATCCTAAATACTGGTTTTGCACAGCTTCTCGTGAGAGTATGCAAATATATGGTCTGGTGTTATCCAAATACATCAATGACCCAATTAGTTGTCTGTTCGTGGTTGAATCTACCAAATCTGACTCGAAAGTTGAGTCATTCAACTTCACCATAGGGGTAGCCATGGGCTTACAATCCATCATCCCAAACCTCTTCAGGACATCAATAGTATACTTCCCATTACTCAAGGAGATCTCATCATGTCTCTGCCACACCCCTAATCCCATGAAATAATGTATCAAGCCAAATTTCTTCATCTCGAACTCAGAGGCTAGCTACCTCTGCATCTGTTCTCTCTGTCTTAGCGGGAAACAACAACACGATCAATATTAGCAATGTGTGCCAACTGCACATCTTGAATACTGGGCCACTGCTCTGACTGAACAAATAATGCTCAATGCTCAATCTTGAGGACTAATCTTCCCAAGATATCCGGAAGAAAACACTGTCCTACTCTGAGGGGATGTCTGATGCCACAACACTATTCATCATGCAAGGAGCAATCTGCAAACATCAGCCTTCAAGTGCCCTGCTCCCTCTGCATCTGAGCATCCTGCTCCCTCTCAAATACTGAGTATCAACTGGATCTTCACATCCATCACTTGTCCTCTTGCTAAACGGCTATCACTTGTTCTTCGGAACAAGTCTCTTGTAGGTCATATCACATGATCTTTCCTACAAGTCAAGTTCAGTCAATTAGTTACCAACATTGCATTATCATGACATTCAATAAAATCAAATTGACATTTCAATGCAATAGTTCACACAATTATGTAAGCATCTTAGCCAATGCTTCAACACAACACCCATCGATTTCCCAAACACACATGGTGACTATCTGGATGCCTTTCATCTCCACCAGAACATACTAGCAAGAGCGTGCACTGCTCCGAGTATGTCAACAAAGAGGTTTCATCCTAGACTATAGTTCCAACAAGGGTTGTTGTGCATCACTATAGGCTACTTACCCAACATATATATGCACTACATGAGCCTAATGCTCATCGATCTCAGTCATATATAAATGCATAAAAGAAAACTGTATCACATATCTACATATAGTTATTGTGAACATTATCCTTTAAACCAAACATTCAAAGATTTAAAGAATAACTCAAATGACAGTACAAATACTTATATTTTATTGTTTTGTTGGTTCCTTGGTTCCCTCTTGATCTTTGCCTCCTTGCAGAAATCACAGGAGTCCTTAGATCTTCATTTGCTTTCATTTTCTTTTTGCAACCTGGATCTTCATACATCAACAATGACAATCACATAATCTTGATACTGCAATCATTGGTGCACTCATAGAGTGTACTAGAGGAAGTACTCCTTTCGACAATCTTCTGCAATTTCCTCAAGATCATCTTTTGCATTCCTTGACCTCTTTTGTAGAGAATCTTCATCAACATCAACAGTTGAGGCATGGTGCTTTCTCTTCTTTGAGGTACATTGTTTTGCATAGTGGCCATACTTTCTGCAGTTGAAACATTGAATGTGAGAAAGATCACTCTTGATCTTTGGATTTTGGACTGACTTGATGCCTTTCTTTCCCTTGTTCCACTTTCCTTTCCTCTTTCCAATTCTAGCTACAAGAACTAGTTCTTCTTCCTTTTCCTTTGAGGTAGAGGCAAGCTCCCTTATTTCCTCTTGGATACCTTCTAACCAAAACTAATCAAAATTGGGTAACTGACCATGCCCAAATATTCTTTTCACAAATGGATTCCATTCTAGAGGAAGTCCACCCATAGATGTCAACACCAGATCTCTATCAAGGACACTTTCATCAACAGCTGCAAGTTGATCTCTGATATGGGCAATCTTCAAGAAATAAGATGAAACTAAATCATCAATTGTGAACTTCACTTGACGAGGTTGGTCTTTTAGGGCCAAGATTCTGCTAGGGTTCTCATTCTCATAAAGTTTCTTCGAGGCATCAAACATCTTCTTCGTAGTGTTCTTACTTGCAATAAGAGGTACAAGATGATCTTTCACTGAGTCCATCAACATCCTCATGGCTATGGCTTCATTCTTCTTGTGTCTTGCTTTCTCCCAGGCTCCCTCTGGTTCTGGCATATCTTTGAGTATATGATCCTTGAAATCATGTTCATTTATGAGCATGAGCATCCTACTCTTCCAAGGTCGTAAGTTTGAAGCTCCCCCCCAATCTGTCTTCTACGCTGAGTCCAACAACCATCTTCACCCTGGTTCAGAAATAGGTCAAAAAACTGAAATTTTTCGAATCTAAAATGTATTGCAAAAACCCTAGTAGGAGCTAGGTCAGAAATGAAATTTGGAATTTGGAAAATATGATTCCACGGGTAGATGTTCCCTCCTACAGCGAGTTGAGTAGCCCTCCTTTTCTTCTGGATCTGTGGACATAACAACATGCAAACTGAAACCCTAGTTTCTGCAGTTTCTGTAGAATTTAGGTCAAAACTACAATTTCTCTGAATGAAGATCTTCCTCCACAAATAGTTGTGCCCTCCTAGGGCAAGTTCCAATATGGTCTTTCTGGATCAATTCTATGGTTGGAAACCCTAGAATCAAGAAGCCCTAGTTTTTGGCAGTTTCGCAACATAAGCGTGGAGTGGGCCCATAACCTGTTAGACTTTAATGATATAGCAATATAATTTTCATCTCTTTCAACTTTAACTGTCATAATTTTGATACTTCAAGTATGGTTATGTTAGATCTTCAAACAATTTATATTATTATCACAATAACCACATACAATAGGATCACTAAAAGATAGACAAGCACAGCATAACAAGAAAACACAAAGATTTACCCTGGGAAAACCCTCTCACGCGAAAAATCCAGCAAAACTTCTTCAATATAGATTCATCAGAAAGTACAATGTCAATCTCATACAATAACCTGAGAACAAGATACAATAGAAACCCAAAGAAAAGATGTCTTCAATGCAGCTAATCTTTCTCCCAAGCGAACTTGCCTTTCTACTACTACTCATGCAAACTTGCTTGAGTGAGATGATACACAAATGAGCTAGGCGCCGCCCTATTTATACTAGTCACAAAACTGGCCATTTTACATAAATGGGCCAACCTGACTTTTCCTGACTCGGGCAGTTCTAGCCATTGTTTGCGGCAATTTACCCACTGAGCCGACTTGACTATTTTACATGATTTCTTTTAGGGTTTTTACATAATCAAATAAAATATGAATATTTCACGAAGGAAGTACAATAAAAATACAATAAGAATATCTTCCGAAGTTACATTCTTCAACATTAACTACACACAAGGATCACTAAAAGAATAACCATGCACAGAAACACAAGAGACAATAGTTTACCCTGGGAAAACCCAAACTCGAGAAAAACCCAGCCAACCTTTCTTATTCAGAGATTCAGTACAAAGTACAAGTACATCAAATATAAAAGTGATCTATGAGAAAAGAGATCGCAAGGGAAGATGATATCAAAGAAAGAACACCAAAAAAGCAGTCTTCTACAACCCTTGAGCGAATTTCTCCTTGCTTGAGCGACCTTACTTGATTGGTGCAAATGAGGACGTCACCCTTATTTATACTGGTTTTCTAGCTTACTTCTTCAGTGGTGCCAACTTGTCAATTCTACCAAGGTCGACTTGTCATTTAGGATAATAAATTACACTTTATTAATTGTTTTCTTTCTGGGCCGACTTAGCTAGTGCGGATACCTCACGTAGCTACAAACATCAACATTTTACACAACATTTTAATATCTCTACTTCTTGATGATTTTATCCTTCTAGCATCCTCACCTAAGAGCATATAGAAACAACGCTTTGCTCATTTTTTGTGACCTTAGACAACTAACAATGTAAAACCAATGTTATGATCTTCAATGCATTGAAGTGTGATCTATCAGATTACCATTAGTACTTCCAAGGGGAAGAGATTGAAATAACTACAACCTACATGTATCCAAGGATTCAATTCAAGGAACCATGTTTTAATATGTGACATGCTCTCCATCCTCGACTTAATAAGGGAAATGGCTCCCTTTCCTTTCTTGAGAGATTGTGCTTCCATAACCACTTATTGGATATCTAATCCAAGATGTACCTCTTAGACACGATCGCCAAGCCCACAATGCTTTATTGTTTCGAGATCTAGGGATTGGGATACTTCAAATTGAATGGGCCATGTTAGAGAGTTCAAACCCTCTCAATTAATCGCATCAACAGATGCAAGTAGATTGTGCCTCGTCCCACTATTCAAGCGGGGTTTGAGGCCCAAACTCTTTGCCTCGAGGCCATCTACACACTAGTATCATTCCTTTATAGCAGTCAGAATTTGGGGGAAAACCTCCAATCCACACTTTTATTCCATAAAGGCCATTTCCTCGACCAGCCCCACAAGGCGCACCTATTGTTGGTTCTAAAAGGTCTCTCATTTACTCTAGTTAATGACCATCTCTCCAAATTGTCTTCCCCCTTCAAGTACTTCATAGGCATTCCATGTCACCTCCTATTGTCCAAGTAGGACGTAACCAGACCATCAAAGAGGGAATCTATAGACAGTATATCCAGGTCACCTAGATCATGCCTTTTAGGTCTCTACCCTAAGATGACCTCCTTTGTTGAGCATATTTTTAAGCTAAGAGATGGCCTTGTCATTCAACCTTTGTACCTTTGCAAACATTAGATGCATGCCCTTGGGATCCCCCTTGGTTAGTTTCAGGTGGGTTGCCACAACCTCAAGATTAAGACAACTCACCACCTCTAGTAAGCGGATAGGGTCTATCAATTATTCCATTACAAGAGCCAAAGGTGGAGGAACATCTTATTTTCCAATGACCTAACTACCATGAGCTCAAAGAGAAATACTATTGTCTATTTTGGGACTCGAGGAGGTCCCTCTCCACTTTCTTTCACTAAAACAGTCAAAGATGGCATTCCCTCTTCTTGAGGTAAGTATTCGAACACAAATCCCAATCTTTACATGTCTTGACCTAGTTTGAGGCCTTAAGAAGGATTACCTCATACTTCCTAGTTGTCTTATCAGATCGAGGCAACAAGCAACACGAAAAGATCCATGAGACATCAAAATCAGTGCACCCTCGTGGTACCTCCTAATCCCACCTCGAGGGTCATCTGACCTCCTCGAGACCCATAAAGAGTCGTTGCTCCAATAAACAAGGTGTACACCACTAGCTCAACAATAAAACCAAATCTAAGTGCCACCAAAATGAAGTTATCCTAGTCCAATGCACCACCCTCAAGACAGATGTGATGATCAGACATGCTCAAAAGAGATGATCGGATGTGTTCCGATGTGATGATCAAATGTGCTCAAATGAGATGATCGGATGCGTTCTGATGTGATGATCAGACGTGCTCAGACGAGATGTTTGGATGTGTTCCAATATGACGATCAAATGTACTCAGACGAGATAGACGAGATGACCATACGTGTTCCGACATGATGAGCTCCAGCGTGATGATGCCTCCCTAGCTAAGAGGGAGTGTTGATGTTTGTAGCTAAGTGAGGTATCCTCACTAGCTAAAGTCTGCCCTAAATAAATAAATAAAACAATTTTATATTGCTCCTAATACAAGTCGGCCCAAGCAAAAAAGGAGAAGTCGGCCCCACTAAGAAAAGTCAGCTCAGAATCAAGTATAAATAAAGAATGATGTCTGCTCATTTGAACCATCAAGCAATTCGTCCAAGTCAGCTGGAAAAGTATGCATCACTTAGAGGAAGACAAATTTCGGGCTGTAGAAGACCATCTTTATCTGTCATCTTATTTCTTGTGATCTTTATCTGCTCTATGTACTAAATATTGAAATTTTTCTGAGGCTCAAACCCAACCCGGTTTCAAGTAAAAAATTTGACAATTTAATGCCCAACCCAGTTTAGATGAGTGCTGAAAAATTCACCAATCTTTTCAGACTTAGAAACACAGTATGAACATCATTTTTCTAGGCAGAAAATTTAATAAAGATTGCACAGCATGAAATTTAAAGACTCGGAAATTTTTGGCAAATGCCCAGGAAAAACCCACAAGGGGAAAACCTGTTAGAGAGAGTTCTTTATTTTATTTCTTCAGCAAAATAAAAAATGCAACAGCAGAATTACAACTTATCTCAACAGCAAAACCCAAAAATTTTGTCTTGGAATTTGTGCCAAACCAGCAGTGTACGAACTGTACGGACCTCGAAATTTGTGTCCAGAAATTAATTTCCTACCTCGAAAATTGTGTTTACCACAGATCTCGATTTCCGTGCCACTGTACGAACTGTATGGAATTTATTTTTCTGTATGCCTGGAAATTTGTCACTGATTTTCTCCTCGAAAATTGTGCCCAAAATTGTTGTATGGACCTGCTGTACGGATTCTTGAAATTTGTGCCACTGTACTTCTCCTGCCTCCTGCAAATTTTCTTCTTCTCCTCTCAAGAAGTTGAATTGCTCTCAGCTTTCACAGCTCTCTCAGCTCTCTCAAAACTCATGAAAGAATGAATGTGTGAAAAGCCTTTCCCTTGCCTTTTTGTTTGGATGCTAGGGTGAGTGAAGAGACATCAAATCCAAGGGCCCACATTGACTTAGATGGATGGATGAGAATAAAAGCTAATTTAATTCTCTCCAAAATTAAATTCACTCACTTTAATTAAATTTACCAAAAAGTCACTTTAATCTCTAAAGTGGAATTAAATGCTTATCTCAAGTCATTTAATGCAATGGTCATGTTAATTTCCCCCTTTTGTGACTTAGGCTATCTTTCACTAGGGGAACACTTTCCTAGGTACAAATTCAACAAATATCTCTGATTAAGAAGGTTGTTGGGTTTTTCCCTGTGGTTTCCCAGGATAAACATCTGTGTCTATTGTTTCTTTGTGCCTTGTTATTCTTTCAATTATTTCTTGGGATGCTTATGATATAAACTATACTGCTATATTATAAAATTAACATTTAGCATACATTTATCTTTCATGTAGACATTTAGTTCTTTATATGTTTGCTTTTGACATTAATCTAGGAAATGCTTTCACACACTAACATTTTATTTGCACTAGATGTATCATATGAATCCCATTGAACCACATTTGTGGCCATTTGCTGGACATTAATAAAATTACCTTATCCTATCTTAACTATTCATTGGTCCACATTTTGTTCTTATCTAATGTGGTGTTTCGTGCTTGGTTAACTCTAGTTGTCCTTCTCCCTAGTGAAGACCACATGGTGGTTGTGGTATCCATGTAACTAGGTCTCTGATTGTCTGAAAGCCTAATACAAAGGGGGTGATAGTGGTCCCGAGGTGGTATGGTGCCATAGCTTAAACGACCAATGGATGCCTAGTTGGTGCAAGCATGTGGGGTGGGGTTGCAAAAGGCGGCTCATCACCACTACTGGAAATGGGATCCTCTACATGAGCCACAAGACCACCCCCTAGCTCAGAGTCCTTGGACTCGTCGAACTCCCCAAAAACATCTAAACTATAGTAGTACTAGTCTTTAATCTTGCTCCAAAAACTCTAAATCAAATACTCAATAGGAGAGGTGTGAGGCAAATAGAATGGAGAGAGGGAGGGGGGGAGTTCTCTTGATAATTTAGTTTTACTCTACTTATGTATTGTTGGCATGTTAAGGTGCAAAATCAGATCCAGTCGACTGAGATGGACAAGTTTGGTACAAAACCGATCGAGTCGTAAACTAATTTGTTTGGTTTCGTACCAAACTAATCCTCGATCCATTTAGAAGGCCCATTCAATATAATCAGGGGTCAACTCAACCAAATAGAAGTCCAAGTTGATCGTTTTAAAAAAACATTGGGGAGGCCTCACTTGAGTTGTGTATAAATACACAACTCATGATGTGATTTGTACCATCTCATCTTGATTTGAAATACAAGTGTTATAAGCCTAAGGGTACTTAATTTTTGTGTTCTCTCTTGTGATTGGCATCTTTCCCTTAGGTACGCTTGTGTATTTCTATTTTCCGCACTTGTACTTGGCCTTTTAACCCCCTCTCAAGCACACTAGACCTATCTTCTCCAACACATTCATCAGGAGTTTATTTCAAAATTTAGGGAGATTTAGTTCCATTGATTGAGGAAGAGGAAAGGGTAAACCACTTGGAGAAGATTCCCTTGCCATGTGTCAAGTCAAGAACTCCACACCTTTTAGTTTTGAATACTCACTATCATTGCACCTAATGTGTCATGTTACCCCTTGGCACGTACTGGGGTGACTTGATCTTCATTTCCTATGTAATTTTCCATCACACTCAACAGTTCCACAGATGAGATCTATGGTTTTCCCATAAACACATGACAGAGACACTTTCAGCTAGCACAGAGATTCTTCTATCCTACTCAACCTTCGTTGCCACTTGACAGAAACAAATGGGGACATCCAATTGGTACCAGTGTTATGACATTTCCTCTTTGCGTGACTTATGGTAAAATGCTTCCTTATGTGTAGACATAACATTAGAGGTCAAAAGTGTTACTTTATAATGGCTCGTGCATCCTAAATATGTTTCAAAAGCTTAGGCGCACCATGGTGTGGTTATAATTCTTCTTTCCTCAATTAGATTAAGTGTATGACCATGTGGGATTAGGTGTGCCCCTAGGGATTTAAACAAGCATGACCCCCTCATGTCATTTACAACATTTTACCTAGCCATTTTTCATACCATGCCATTTCACTAGCCACTTACCCATTTCCATCATGTCCCCCTTTCGCAATTAACTAATTATGTGTCATGTTCTGAAGTTTCTACATATTATTCTATGTGTGATGCCTAAATTAAAGTCAAAAGAGTCAAAGTACTCTAAGAGAAATTAGATTAAATGATGAATATGAGCTATGCCCCCTTGCAAAAAAAGCCACGATCCTATGTCCCAGCATATCAAAGCTAAATCAAAAGAAAGGGACCAATGTGTTTTATAAAAATAATAAGAAGGATCATAAAAATGGCACAAGGAAAGGATAACTCATGAGGAAATAATTCGCTTTGAAAGGCATACATATGGATGAAAATTACTAACCCCTAGCTCTTGAAAGCTAAGGGGGAGACTTGGAACTTAAAGACTCTCTCATGGTAGTTAATTCACAAACCCCTTCCCTAACATTATAGTCAATTCCTCTTCATTACATCGCCTTCACCTTGCTTATAAACTTAGGAAGTTTACTTAGTCTTAGGATGTAACATGAGATATGGATCAATTATTGTTGCACCATGATAGTTCTAAGGTTATTGAGCAATTAATTAAAATTTAGATGAGTTATTAAAAAAGTGCACATAATAGCCTTTTATGTTAATGTTTGCATTTAACTAAGTGTTTTCGTAAGTTATACCTTGTGACGTCTAACACTTGCTTAATTTTGCTAGATACATGTTGTCTTCATGCACATGTGGGGCTTCATGAGGTATATTCCATCATCATTAGAGAAGGTCAACCCTCTTGGACATTAGGATGAGTTGTCATGAGCTTTGACCACCTTCTTAATGACATTTGGAGCATTACCCTCACATTTGGACCATTGCACAGAGATTGAGGACTTGGTTAGAGGAATGCTCCACTATTTGAGGCTTCATTCATCACTCTTGGACCATTCTAAGAGGGTGCATTCACCACTTCTGGACCTTTACTTGTCACACGTGCCAAGTTTGTTAGAGATTCCACCATTCGATCCCCTTTTGAGTATTTGGACCATTGTAATAATGATGACAAGTTACATTTGACTTGTAAAGGATGTGGATAAGGTTGTTGGACCTTGTTCACCAGATTTTGGTATATACATTATTATTTTTTACCACTTCTAGAGGGTGCCTCACTCATTGGAGGATATTTTACCATTCATGTATTCTTTTACTCACATTCTAGTGGTGTAATCCCCTATTTTAACTTGTCAAGTTGGTTAGGAAGTTGAGTTAGGGTTTTGGATACTAGCTACTCTCTCATCTATATAAGAGAGACTCACCTCATTGTATTTTTTGCTAGTCACTTGTAAGTTGTGAATAAATTGCCCTCTTTGTAAATTTTGCTTAAGAATTTTTTGTGTGACTTATGAGTTAATGTGACTTTCTTTGAAGAGAAGAGATAAAAGGAAGATGAGGAAGGCGTGGGGGCTTCTCCTTTGCTCCAAGAGGCTAAGGTAACTTGTTATTTCTTGCTTATTTTGTTATAAATCAAATGCATATGAATGTATGGCTTCAGTTCCATGAATTTATGCACATAAGTGGTATCTATAGCATCGATCTAGATTTTTATTGTAGGTATCTTGGATTTAACACCACAAATTCAACCCTAGGAAGCATATATAGCATAAATCTAGATTTTTATTGTAGGTATCTTGGATTTAACACCACAAATTTAACCCTTGGTAGCATAAAAGAGACTTTTGGCCATCCACAACTATTGGTTGGTTGAGTTTTTCAACCAAGCCTACATGGTGGCATGAAAATCTCTATGAATCCTCATAATGACAAATGTAGATAAGATAATTTATTAGTGTCCAGTAAATCACCACAAAAGTAGGTCCTTGGGACTAAAAGAGTACATCCAGTGCAGATACAAAGTGGGAGTGTGAAAGCAGCTCCTACGGTTATACGTCAATGCCAAAAGCATAAAAAGATAAAGATCCAAGTATCTAGCTAAAATCTAAACATCTAGCTAAGAGAGAATATAAGTTAAGGTGCAGGTACAAGAAATATGCTAGAAACTAAACATGAAATTAGAAGTATTACATGGAATGTACACATCAGGTGATATGAAGTCCATGCTGGATTTACTTATGTAATTATGTTTCTTATGCATTCTGGGTCAATGCCGAACATATGAATGATATGAGTTTATATTTGTACATCAATCAAATTCCGAATATAGACTTGCATTACAATGCTGGGTAGAAGCCCCATTTCGAGATTCAGGTGTTAATTAAGAGCTGTGTGAGGTGAATGTTAAGTTGGTGAGGTGGGTACCCAGCTACCGGCGAAGGGAACAGATGCATGCACACCACATCATACTTTGAAAATTAAAATGTTGTTATTAATGCATTCAACTGCTTGGGGAATAGTTAGTGGAGTAGAACAGAAACACCTGCAGCATGACAACTTGATTGAATTGAAAATCAGAGATGATAACACTAAATCCATTATTGGGCTAAGGCATAACAGTTACTTTAATTACATCATCTTGATTTGGTTGATAACCTCAAAGGAATTTTAAAAGGAATTGAACAAATTGTTTCCTTCAAAGCAAAGAGAGCAGGATTCTCTTTAAAACCACCATTTTTTGCTTCAAGATAACTTGCAGTGACACAATGTCTAGGCATATAAACACATTAAAATCTTCATTGTCACAATTAGCTGGGGTTGTTATTAAAATTGATGAAGGATGCAATGGCAAGATTATCAAACACTCTACCCCCAAGATACAATGATGTTGTATTCATTCTTAGTCAAATGGCTGCACAATCTTTGGTAGCTACAGCTTCAACCCTCTATGCTAGGGAAAAGAGGGTGGGTGCTGCTGAAGAAAAGGCCTTTCTTAGCAAAAGCAAACTAGGTAAGATACTAAGAAGGCTGGCAAAGGAGATGTATACTTGCAAGGAAATAAATTGATTTCTTTTACAGTGGGAAACCAGGCCATGTGGCCTGGATTGTAGGTTTCAGGCAGTTGACCTGCTCAAGGGTAAACGATATTGCAAAGAAGTCAAGGGTCAGGCTAGCAATGTTGCCTAGATTACAGATATCAAAGAGGTTAGTATCGAGTAATAATGAAATCAATGAAAACTATTTAAATCAATTCACTGCTCAAGCAAGTCTCCAGATAGAAGGAACTAAAGAGGGAATGTTTAGTATGGATGACTGTCTAAGGGATTTCAGCAAAATTCTACTTCAACATTAGGATGTGTGAGGGTGAAGACAAACTGAGGGAAAACTAATGATGATTTTTGCATATGCCTCAGTGGATGGAAGTGTAACCATATACAATCTTCACATCATAAAATTTGGAAGTCCTATTTTAGTTGTTGACATGTATTTCTTCTGTATAAAAGTTTTGAGCTTAACTCTGTGTGCCTGTGCATTGTGGGAAAGTGTAGGAGTAACACTCAAACTATATTAAGATTAGCAGTCAGAAATATCTGTGTTCAATAAACATCACAAAAAATGAGAAGTGACCAACATGTCTATTAGTTTAAAACTTCAATGTTAGTAGCTGGCAGAGTGGCGGAGTCCTGTAGTTTAACTACCTAGCACACGAACAACCAATTTGGTAGTATATTGACTTTTTCTGGTCGTTATTGACCGATTCTAGTCCTATTTGTGTCCAAATCATAGAATAGTTAGACAAGTCGATTTATTATTACATAAATTCTACAAGTTATAGCTATATTTAAATTTGAGAATGGTGCTACAAATGAAATCAGTCAATCATTAATCGATGTCCTCTTTCTAACTTGTTATGATCCTTGAGGAAATCTAGCAGAAAAAAACTTACATTTTCAATTTGCTGATCTTGCTGTGCTTTTATAGCAGCTTTCACTTGATCCTTGTCTATATTTTTCTGGAGATTACAAGGGAAAATGCATGTCAAAAACAAGTGGAATAAAATGCAAATCAAAGTACTGGTCATCATGGTTCTTGTTGCAAAAAAAATAAGATCAGTCCCAATGCCCCAACTGGATTCAAATCTTATGCCTTAACTGAGACATTTACAAACTTGAAAAAATAACATGAAGTAAACTATGGTACGCACCCCTTGAAGACTACTAAAGCCAAGGCCATCACCAATTGTCAATCGGTGTGGATCAACAAGAGAATTGTAGTGATTTCCGCGATGATAGCTAAGCCGGATAGGGGGAGAATCCGTACCATAACTACCATGAAATGTGTTGATAGGCTCTGCCAAAAATTAAGTGCAAGTAATTTTGTATATGAATAAAAGCTATAGATACAGGATATTATAATAAGAAGGCCGAAATCCATTCTTAGCTTCCAACTGAATACCTGTGCTGTATGAATAAATATGAATGGGACGATTATACATCTCCGACATTGCCTGGATTTCCAAATTGTTACCATACACCTGTTTCAAGATTATTCAGTAACTCTTATTTTACATGAAAATAAAACCTCTGCACATCCATCTCATCTGAAAATACACAAAAGTTGCATAAAAGTAAACAAGCAAGCACTTGTAGAAGGAAATACAACTTTCTGCATATATGCAGAGTCTGATCATATTTTTCTAACAGAACAAATTATTCAACCTGTGCTGGGTGCATATTGGATGGTGACCACTCATTGCAATAACTCGCTGATGCTGTTTACTGTTCAATATGCACCCAATTCAGGTTGGATAATTTGCTCTTTTCAAGTGTGCAATATTCTACAATTCTCGAGAAAGGCAAACAGAATAGGGTGAAGTAAGCTTCACAAGCAAGAATATCCAATTATATCACATATTAATGTACATATTACATAGAGTTAATACTCTACACCAACTACATACAAGAACATAGTGGAACTTATCCCAAGAAAAGCTGAAGCTAAAAATGGCAAAAACTACAATAATACTGAACCACAGCTCCAATTAACAAAATGAAAAAGAATATCAAACTTTTCAGACTTTAAAGTAAAAGATATGGAATATAAAGAGTTATTTTTATCTCTAATTAACTATAAAATAAGCAATCAACCCACATCTGGACCAAGATATTGACAGCATGCGGATATCCAATTACCAATGGCTTCAAGGAATACATAGATAATTTTAACCTTTAGAACTAGTAATACAGTGATTAAATGGCACTGTATACCTCAAATGGCACTGTATACCTCAAATTGGCACTGGAAATTGTTGTTTTTCAGAGCATGGTAAGAATATTCTGTACACAAAGAATAAAAAAATACACTGCAAACTTGCTAACCAACAGAGTGGTGATAACTTTTTAAAAAAATTTAGCTTCAGATTTACAAAGTTTCTCCTGTTTGTTGTATCACACCCTCTTGTGAAAAATAATTGTGGAAGAAAAGACACAAGGTATATTCAAACAGCACTAGGATGGAATCATTGGAAAAAACGAAGGCTATATGTGAGAGATTTATTATTTCAATCAACATAGGAGGAGAATAGAACAAGGAAATAGATGCATGGGTGGATATACAAGACTCTTGAGAAGAATAAATGCCTAGGTGGATCTAGAAGAGGCTTGTGAAGAATGGTTTGCAGGAAGCTTTCAGCGATGTAAAGATAACTATTTTGACATTCTCTTTACTAAATCTACTCCTATGTGTGAAGAATGGTTCACAGGGAGCTTTCAGCGATGTGAAGATAACTACTTTGACCTTCCCTTTACTTAATCTGCTCCTATATGATGGATATCTATATGAAGAGGATGTAGATAAGATAGATAATTTTATTAATGTCCAACAAATGACCACAAAAGTAGGTCAATGGGAGCGTGTGGTACCATGATTTCAATACAAGATGGAAGCGCTAGGGCGGCTCCTATAAAAAGCAAGAGGTAATACTCTAACCTAAAAACCAAAAAGAGCTAACTCCAAAGATGGAGAGCCAATCTAGAAGAGAGATGTACAAAGAGAACCGATACAGAAGAAAATTGTACAAGGGGAGTGGATCTGGAAATTGTGATACAAAAATGGTGAGTATGTCATGGTGCACTGGAAGCATCTCTCCTAACATCCGAAGCAGAATGAAGGAATCTCAAAATAGTACTCTATCTGGAGGAAGCACTGGAAGAGGAGCTATAATTGGTAGTGTGTCACCGCATGAAGTATGGAGCTTGTTATTGTGATTTGGATGAGGTCATCCGATGACTGGGATGGGTCGAGACTGGCCACATCACTGGTGTCGGGCTGAAGTGGAGGTGGTCCTTCGTGTCCTAACTGTTGAATTAATGTAACTTCGAAGAATATTCTACTTGTACTTTATTATTGTAACTCCGTCGGGGATGTTTTACCTCCGATCGGGGATGTCATTATTATATTTGGTCATGTAGAAGTCATGAGGTAAAACCTCCATTGTAAGTCGGGTCATTAGTACCCAAAAAGAATGTAATATAAATATTATTTGAGTCTTTCTAGAGAGATCGGCCCAGTCAAGTTAAGTGAGGCCGACCTAGTTAGGTTAAATGTCAAAGTGAAAAGTAAAGTATAAATATAGGGAGTCTTTCCCTCATTTGTACCATTCACTCACTCATGCATTGCCCATTAGAGGAGAGAGGAAGTTTGCGAAGGAGGATGAGGATTGGCTTGGCTCTAGAGTTTGGGTTTTTGTCTCTCTTCTTTGTGAGACTTATTTTTAGGCATTGTACTTCGGTAATCTATATTGAGGAAGTTCTTGCTGGGTTTTCTTCCCCTTGAGGCTTTCCCAGGATATATTGTTGTGAACCTTGTGATTGTGTATCTTTCAGAGATCCTTGTTATGCTGCTATTGTGAAAATGTATTAAATGATCATGAAGATAGAATTTAGTCTTTAGTAGCACATAATCTTAACACTAACTAATCTGCAACAAAAATCAGTGTCTTCCTCTGTCAGCCTCTTGGTGCCCCTAGAGGAAGGGAGCACCGAAAAGAAGGAAGTTATCCACTGGGTGAAGGCTAGTCCCGACTACGAATGGCATTGGAGGGTGAGGGAGTGAAGTCCGAGGGTTTCCTACAAGTATAAGTCCAAACATCTCTGATTGAGATATCTGAGAAGCTAGTCGGAGTCTGAGCTCCATGGGAAGAAGGCCCCTAAAATGACAATGGAACCGCCCGCAAATCTCGTAGTCGATAGGGCACTGAAAGATGAAGTGTTCCTCGATCTCAACATCTCGAAGATGAAACACCTGACAAATCCTCTCTGATTGATCTATCTGGTGATCGATCTCCACTCTGAACTGGCCTAAAGGAATACGAAGAGCATGTGCCCAAGGGCGAAGTGTGTAATGGGGCAAAACAATGAGACCACCACTCAGATCCATGAAATATGCAGCATAAAAGGCCATCTTTGGAAGTAACTCAACCTGAGGGTTGATCCAAGTGACCTGCATAAATTGCCTATAAATGTCCTATCGAATTATTCTATTCAACAGTAATAGGCGGCCAGAGGCATCCAAGGAATATCTAGAAGAGGCAACCATGATCCCCTAGCTTCCTTTCGACAAAACTCTCCATCCCTATGTCAACCTTCTAATTAGCAAAATTTATTGGGTGAACAAGAAGAAGAAAACATTGAAAAAAATGATGAACAATGATGAAAAAAAAGTTTTCCACATGATTCTTCTGCAATGGTAATGTCCTCTCTAGCCCCACAATCAACCATTTTAAATTTTAAAGTTAAATGGATGATAATTTTACTCTGACGGTTCCTAGTATCTGGGTGGACAACACTTGGATCTTTGTGACTTTAATGAACATCTTGAACAAAGCACAGTGAATGAGTTCATTGCACCGAGAGGAGTAAGGTTCTCTACAGCCCAGTATTGGAGAGATATTGTCACATAATGTAATGTAACGTAACATTACATTACCAAAAATAAAAAGTAATTAAAAAAATCTATGTCAGCTGATAAAATAAAAAATTAAAACCAAATGAAAAGTAATTAAAAAATCCATGTTGACCTCTAAAATAAAAATCAAAACCAACCAGCATAGATACATCTTAAACCTGGACATATCAAGCACCAACAGAGATCAAATTTATGGACATGTAAATTTTTTGTAAAAAATTTAACATAAAAAAAAGTTTACACCTCAAGAAATTGGATCCCTCTCGGTGCTTGATAGATCCGGGTTTAAGATGGATCTATGCTTATTCTCAAATCGTCCATCCATTCGAATGGTATCCATCACTGTATTCAAGCAAAAAACGAACAACAAGAAGAAACCATTGAACAGAATATAGAAAAGGAAAACATGATCTCCTAGCATCTTTTCCAAGAAGCTCCACCTCCCTATGATGAATCTTCTAGTGAGAAAAATGTATCAGTTGAACAAGAAGAAGAAACCATTGAAGGCAATTACGAGCAAACGATGAAAACGAGATGACCACTTGACTCTTCTGCAATGGTAATGTTCTCTCTAGCATTGGATGGTAGCAAAATGAGACACCCTCATTTTCCCAAGATCATTGAGTTGGATCCCCTCGATTCCAATCACCACTCCCCCGAGGATATCATCGTCTCTTTCAAAGTGATTGACAACTCCGACCATAAGTCCACATCTCGATCCCTTCTCTCAATCTCTACCACCAGATCCAATGGGCCTTGGCATCCTCTCTCTCTCTCTCTCTCTCTCTCTCTCTTGCTCAACACCAAGATCTCCAATCTCTAGCATTTTCTTTATATCATTGTACTTACACTATCTTATATTGTTTTGCTAGACTATGAGTTTATAGCTCTTAGCTAGGTCCTTAGGTTTATCATTGCATTTAGTATTGACTTAGGAGTTGGTTTCAATGTTCACACTCCCACATTGTCCTTCATTGCTTGTACCTTTTAGTCCCATTGACCTACTTTTGTGGTCATTTGTTGGATATTAATAAAATTATCTTATCTAGCCCCACAACCAAAATTCTGAAATTGAGTGGATGATATTTTTGATCCAACAATTCATATTATATTGGGTGAAAAATACTTGAATCCTTGAGACCTTGGTGAACATCTTGAATAAAGCACGGTGAATGAGTTCATTAAGTTCATAAAAAAAATGCTCATTCTCAAAGCTTCCATCCATTCAAATGGTTGAATATGTGTGTGTTCAAGCAAAACCGAAGAAGCGTCAAAAGAAGCCACATCGTCATGTCACTATTTGGTACTCAAGCATTGGGACAAAGCTCATTTAAAGGGGAAGGTATGTTGTGTAGTTGGTATCCTAGTACCACAACACAACATTCTCTTGCATGTGAGCCATTTGTATAACATTGTACTCATTTGATATTTTGTACACAGTGATTTATGTTAAATAAGGCCTCATATAGATAATTAGTATGTTTAGGACTAATTAGTTAAATAAGAGCCTAATTATCCCATAAAGGTAACTTCGGTGACAAGCTAGGGTTTAAAACCTTAGATCCTCTTTGGTATAAATAAGGATCTTAACCCTCCCTTGTAATCAATCAATCTATTAATTGTATTACTCTTTTCAAGTACAATATGGAGATGTCCTCCATATTTTAGATTTTGTAGGTGCAATCAACCCCTAGGTGCGGAAGTGCACTCAACCCTTATTCTTTAACATCGTTGCTTAGTTCCATTTATAGTGCTTATTTTTGTAGTAGTTCCAATCTGGGTATTGGAACACTACAATCAAAGACAAGTTCAGAGAACATTGGTTCTATATTGTTTCTTTCAGATTGTTGCCAGATCATTTTTTGCCGATATACCAATAAAAGGTTGGGTTAGAACAAATTTTAAAGTTTCCAGATCCTAAGTATGTCTATTATGAGCAGAGCTTCTATCTATCCTCATGGGATGAACTGAACACAAACCCTATACTCTGAATTTTGTCTTTCATGGCGTAACTATGCCAGGTAATATTTTTTCCCTTTATTGTGTTTACAGTTGTATTAGTTTCAATTTTGGGTATTGGAACATGTTAGAAAGTGACAACGAAAGGAAGGTCTTCCTGCATGCATGTGTCCTTGCATGCAGAAGACATTAAATGAGAGAAGCCAATAAAATGTATTTGACTTACTTAATGAAACGCTTTTTTTATAAAGTGTAAGTGAAATAGTTAAAGTGATGGCAAGATCTAATCTTGGCCATCCAATCTCACCGAAATATCTCAACCTTAGATCTATAGTGAGATTAGGGTTTTCGCTTAGCATTGAGTTATAAAAGAAAGATCAATTGGTGGAGAGGACACACAATTGCATTCCGACAGAGATGGAGAAAAGGAGTGTGAGAGAGAGTTTTGAGAAGAAGACGGAGGAGCAGAAAACAAAGGCAAATTTGCAGAAGAGAGAAACAGCAGCAGGCAGAGGTGACCGTACAGAATTCCGTACAGCCGTACAAATTCTGTACAGCAGGTCATACGGATCCATACAGCAGGACGTACAAGCCATATAGCAGCACCAGCTTGCTACGTTGGGATCCGTGCCAACTTACAGGTTTTTCTCATTGTTTTTTCTGTGGTACGATTTTGCCAATTGGGCAAAATCAAAATCTGATTTGTATTGCTCCATATTTTCTAAATAAAATAAATATCTCATACTGCTGCACCGATTTTCCCATCTTGGGTTTTGTCCGGGGGTTTATACCCAAAAAGACTGGGTTGTCTCTATTGATGTGATTGCTGCTATATTTCTTTCAATATTTATTATTCCGTTGCATAGTGAAGAAATCCATGTGTGGTTATTGGTAGCAATTAATTGGCATGCTTTTAGCCCTAGTTGTGTTTTAAGGAAATTTACATGGTATCAGAGCTCTTTTGAAAAGGCTGAGAGAAAGCAGCAAGTTGGCTGAATAGATCACTGCATATCTATCCAAGGATTTACAGGTACTATTCATTATGGCCGTACAGTTGAGAGTTGAGGATAGACTCCAGGGGGCACAGAACTTTCCTACTTGGAAAGAGAGGATCACCAAGATCCTTGATGTCAGTGATGTTGATGACCACATTGATGATCAGAAGGTAGCTCCCACGAATCTGGCAAATTTGGCTAGATGGAAGAAGATAGACTCCAGAGCAATGTTGATCATCTTAGATGGGGTGAAGGACCACATAGTCCCTCATCTGTCTGGGAAGAAAACCGCATTAGAGATGTGGAAGGCTTTGGAGAGTCTCTACCAGAGCAAGAATGAAAACCGGAAGATGGTGTTGCAGGAGAGATTGCGCAGTACAAGGATGGCCAAGGGTGAAAGAGTGGTGCCTTATCTTACAAGGCTCACACAGATTAGGGATGAGCTTGGAGCCGTGGGCTCTAAGACTGAGGATGAGGAGCTAGTTCGTATAGCTCTCAATGGATTTTCTAAGCCATGGAACGTCTTTGTTAAAGGCGTGGTGGCTAGGGAGAAGCTCCTTGACTAGCATAGATTGTGGGATGACTTCGCACAGGAAGAGACCCACATGGGTCAAGGTTCAGCTTCATCCTGCGGTACTACACAAATCGTGGATGAAGAGGCTCTAGCCCTATCGAGCAAAGGTAAGGGGAAGGCAAAGAAAAAGAAAGGTGGCAAGAAGAACTTGGACATGTCAAAAGTCAAGTGCTTCATTTGTCACAAACAGAGACACTTTGCTTCCCAGTGCCCAGAGAAGAAGAACAACAACAACACTCAGATGTCAGGTTCTGAAGAGGTGGATGATTTCAGCAAGACTTTTGAGGAGCATTTTTGCTTGATTGCTTGCATGGCAAGTTCCATCAGTAGCAGTATCTGGTATGTGGACAGTTGTGCATCTTGTCATATGATAGGACATAGGTCTTTCTTCAAGAGCTTGAAGGAGGGTGGAGTAAATCTCCATATTGAATTAGGGGATGATGCACGGTATCAAGCGGAGGGTGTTGGCACTGTATCGTTTCAGAGGGAGTCTAGAAGACCCATCAGTTTTGTTGATGTGTTATATGTCCCAGGGATGACGAAGAATCTCATATCAATTTCCACACTAGAAGACAAGGGTTTTCTAGTGACTTTCCAGGATAGGAGAGTATATATCAGGCCACATCGATCAGATCAAAGATTGGACAAGATGATCGGGGTTCGGAGTGGGAAGGTTTACAGACTACAGTTTGAGGCTGCAAAGGCTCTGGTCAGTAGCAGCAGCAGTGATGGTGAGTTATGGCATAGGAGGATGGCACACTTACATCATGGTGCACTGAGGCATCTGAGACGGGCAGTCATTGGAGTTCCTTCAATAGAGGAGGACAAGCACAACCACTGCAAGGGTTGTGCGTTGGGGAAGAACATCAAGAGACCTTTCCCACATAGTGAGCACAAGTCTGAGGGAGCCTTAGACTTGGTGCATTCGGATGTATGCGGACCAATGAGTGTACATTCATTCAGTGGTTACAATTACTACGTTACATTCATTGATGCTTATTCCAGGAAAACCTGGATCTTTTCTGAAGGCCAAGTCAGAGGTCTTTGATTGGTTACAAGAGTTCAAAACTCTCGTGGAGAACCAAACAGGGAGAAAGATCCGGATATTGAGGACAGACAACGGTGGTGAGTACACCGGTAGAGAGTTTGTGGAGTACTGTGCATCTGAGGGGATCAGGAAGGAACACACTGTTCCTCATTCCCTGCAGCAGAATGGAGTGGCAGAGAGGAAGAACAGGACACTAGTGAGTGCAGCTAAGGCCATGTTATTTGATTAGGGATTACCTCTATACCTATGGGCCGAGGCATTTCGGACTACAGTATATGTCCAGAACAGGTGTCCCCACACAACATTGGGGAGGAAGACACCTGAGGAGGTATTCACAGGTACTAGGCCAGATGTGAGTCACTTACGCATATTTGGTAGTATCTGCTATTGTCACATTCATGCTGACAGTAGGAAGAAGTTGGATCCTTCTGGAGAGAAGGGGCTTCTAGTTGGGCATAGTGAGAATTCCAAGGCTTACAGAGTTTATATCCCAGCTCGCAAGAGGATCATTGTGAGCAAGGATGTCCAGTTTGACAAGGACAAAGCCTTGGGAAGATCTATGCACTTACCAGCACAGGAGCAGCCAGCTGAGGACTCAGAGGGAGTCAAGTTGGAGGAGTCACACATACGGATTCAGACACAGGGCACAAGCTCTGGTTGTCAGAGGGAGTCAGGTGGACAGGATCCTCTTATCTTTGATGGCGAGGATGAGCAGCAACAGCAGGAGGACATCCAGCAACCGCAGCAGACAGACACTAGACCACGGCCTAAGTGGTATAGGTCCACAGTTCAGGATTCCAGACAGGTGAGTCTTCCACAAAGATCCTTCAGACGTAGCGTACCACCAAATAGACTGAGCTATATGGCACTGATGACAGAGTTGATTGACTCTAAACCTTCTAGGTTCGAGGAGGCTGCACAACATGATGTGTGGCAAGAGGCCATGGTTGAGGAGTATGACTCAATCATGAAAAATCAAGTATGGGAGGTTGTGCCAAGACCAGAGAGTAAGAAGGTGGTGGGATCTAGATGGACCTATAAGGTAAAGCATGCAGCAGACGGAAGTGTGGAGAAGTACAAGGCACGCTTGGTGGCGAAGGGGTATTCGCAGAAGGAAGGTATTGACTATGAGGAAACCTTCGCCCCTGTCGCTAGGTATTCTTCTATTCGGACTATCCTATCATTAGCAGCAGAGATTGGTTGGCGCGTTCATCAGATGGACGTGAAGACAACCTTCCTCAATGGAGTTATTGAGGAAGAGATTTATATTGAGCAGCCAGAGGGGTTTGAGGTCGAGAGTAGAGAGTCTCATGTATGCAGACTGCAGAGAGCTCTTTATGGGCTAAAGCAAGCACCTCGAGCATGGTACTCGAGGATTGACAGTTATCTACGAGAGATGGGGTTCTAGCGGAGTGAGGCAGACCATAACCTGTACTTCTTGGCAGGTGAGGTACCTTTCATACTAGTTCTATATGTGGATGATCTCTTTCTTACAGGAGATGAGGAGTTGATCAGGGACTGCAAGCCCAATCTTGCAGTAGAGTTATAGATGAAAGACCTTGGGTTGATGCATTACTTCCTAGGTTTGGAGGTCTGGCAAAGAGATGGGTGCTTCTTCACTGGACAGGGGAAGTATGCAGTAGAGATCTTGAAGAGTTTCAGAATGGAGGACTATAGACCTATGGCTATACCTCTAGTTTCCAACTGGAGGAAGATTGATGTATTGGGATCAGAAGAGTTCGATCCTACACTGTATAGGCAGCTTATCGGGTAGGTTATGTATCTGGTCAACACTCTACCAGACATTAGCTTTGCAGTCAACTCTTTGAGTCAGTTCATGGTGAACCCTTGAAGAGTACACTGGACAACTGCGAAGCACATACTTCGCTACATCAGAGGTACAATGGAGTATGGATTGGTTTATGAGCGAAGTGGGAGTTTTCAGTTGGCAAGGTTTACAGATGTTGACTGGGCAGGATGTGTAGAGGATCGGAAGAGCACTTCAGGTTGTTGCTTCAACATTGGATCAAGGGTTGTCTCTTGGTTCAGCAGGAAGCAGAAGTCAGTCGCATTGAGTTCAGCAGAGGCTAAATACATGGCAGCCAGCATGGCTAGCATGGCTGCATGTGAGGGGATGTGGCTAAGGAAATTGCTCTCAGGATTGTTCGAGAGTGAGATAGAGACTACTATAGTTCAATGTGATAAATCAAAGTGGTATCAACCTTTCTGAGAATCCAGTGTTCCATGACAGGAGTAAACACATTGACATCCGGTATCACTTCCTCAGAGATTGTGTTCAGAGAGGAACCATTCGGAGTACATTCAAACAGATGAGCAGGTGGCAAACATATTCACCAAGGCACTTTGCAAACTCAAGTTTGTGAAGTTCAGAGACAAGCTGGGGTTGTTACCGAATCCCTTCCTCGTTGAGAGGGAGTGTTAGAAAGTGACAACGAAGGAAGGTCTTCCTGCATGCATGTGTCCTTGCATGCAAAAGACATTAAATGAGAGAAGCCAATAAAATGTATTTGATTTACTTTTCCTAAGTTCACTTTGGAAAATAAATTAAAGTGATCTAATTTATGATTGACTTAATAAACGCTTTTTTTATATAGTGTAAGTGAAATATTTAAAGTGATGGCAAGATATAATCTTGGCCATCCAATCTCACCGGAAGATCTCAACCTTAGATCTATAGTGAGATTAGGGTTTTCCCTTAGCATTGAGTTATAAAAGAAAGACCAATTGGTGGAGAGGACACACAATTGCATTCCGACAAAGACGGAGAAAAGGAGCGTGAGAGCAAGTTTTGAGAAGAAGACGGAGGAGCAGAAAACCAGAAAACGAAGGCAGATTTGCAGGAGAGAGAAACAGCAGCAGGCAGAGGTGACCGTACGGAATTCCGTACAGTACAGTCTGTACAGCCGTACGGATTCCATACAGCAGGCCGTACAGCAGCAGCAGCTTGCTGCGTTGGGATCTGTGCCAACTTACAGGTTTTTTTCATTGTTTTTTCTGTGGTTCGATTTTGCCAATTGGGCAGAATCGAAATCTGATTTGTATTGCTCCATATTTTCTGAATAAAATAAATATCTCATACTGCTGCACCGGTTTTCCCATCTTGGGTTTTGTCCAGGGGTTTATACCCAAAAAGACTGAGTTGTCTCTATTGATTTGTATTGCTCCATATTTTCTGAATAAAATAAATATCTCATACTGCTGCACCGGTTTTCCCATCTTGGGTTTTGTCTGGGGGTTTATACCCAAGAAGACTGAGTTGTCTCTATTGATGTGATTGCTGCTATATTTCTTTCAGTATTTATTATTCCGTTGCATAGTGAAGAAATCCATGTGTGGTTATTGGTAGCAATTAATTGGCATGCTTTTAGCCCTAGTAGGGTTTCAAGGAAATTTACAGAACAGTGCAATCAGAGACAAGTTCAGAGAACACATCTATCCTCATGGGATGAACAGAACACAAAACCCTATACTCTGAATTTTGTCGTTCATGGTGTAACTATGCCAGGTAATATTTTTTCCCTTTATTGTGTTTACTGTTGTAGTAGTTCCAATTTTGGGTATTGGAACAGTGCAATCAGAGACAAGTTCAGAGAACACATCTATCCTCATGGGATGAACTGTACACAAAACCCTATACTCTGAATTTTGTCTTTCATGGCATAACAATACCAGGTAATATCTTCTCCCTTTACTGTGTTTACTGTTGTAGTAGTTCCAATTTTGGGTATTGGAACAGTGCAATCAGAGACAAGTTCAGAGAACACATATTGCTTTTATTGCCTCTTTAAGATCATTGCCAGATCATTTTTTTCCAGTATACCAATCAAAAGTCCAGGTTAAAACAATGTTTATAGTTTCCAGATCCCAAGTATGTATATAATGCACAGAGCTTATATATCTATCATCATGGGATGAACTAAACACAAAAACCTTAGGTGTAAAAAGAATTGCCTGGCATAGTTATGCTGTGAAAGACAAAATTCATTTCGATAACTGTCAAATATTGAGTGCAAATATAATAAGAAATTGACAGAGCTGATTAGGCCGCTACACCTTAAGCCATCGACAATCAAAACAGCTTGAATGCAATATGTATCATACCTTGTCTCTCCTTTTTCTCTTGCAATAAGCCGTGAAGCTTTCTGTGACAAATTGAGAAAAATGATCTCTCTCTTTCTCCTGCAAAAAATACACACACTGTGACTAAATTTATATTTCAGGAGATAATACATAACAGCATCATCCTTTCTGGAAAACAGAAATGTTATGGCATTCGGCCAAACACAAAATATATTGTGCTCAAGAAAAAACACAGAAGTTTTTGTTATTTGTAAATTTGTATGAATGATAATTTTAAGAATGATCTTACTTTCAGCAATTAAAACATTCTAGCATTGCAACACTCAAAATGAAGGAAAATTCTCCAATAAAATTGTAAATCATTTTCACCCACTGATTAAAGGAAATAGCAAATATGGTATTGCATTATATTTTAATCTGTGGGTATGAATGAAATAATTTTTAACCTTAGGATATTTATAGAAAACTGAGAATTTGAGTTATAAGCATGCTCGAGAAAAGGGATCTTTTGCATCAACATAGGAGTCATTGAAATTGCACCCATGGAGACGCAAAGTTAGAGAAAAATCGTACACCAACCCCACCACACTTGGTTTCTTGTATCAATGTTTCCAGGACATAAATGAGGATGAAATGCCATGGAAACATTTCCCATCCAAATACACCAGAAAAGACATACTTCCAAGAGCAGAAATGAAAATGAAAATAATAATAATAATAATAAATAAATAAAGACACCCAAGGGATGTCGACAAATCTATGTCTTGTTTGTGGGTATATAACCTCTAAAATAGTAAAATAGCAACAACAACAAAAAATCTAGAAATCCAATAAATAGGAAACACAAAATTCCTTTTATAAAGTTATGACTTTCGCTCACCATTCACACATATTTCATTTGTGAGCAGCTTGGAAAGTGTGGCGAGCAGACTTGCGAGTGGAGTGTGTGTTTTAGCAGGTGGAGAGTGCATTTTTCAAGCAGAGAGTGTGGTTCTGTAACTGAAATTGTGTTCTGCACCACTCTTTTCTAGTGTGCCATCGCATTCAATGGCATCTTCACATTATCCATGCAAGCTACCTCAAAAATCCATAAGAATGTTGGTGGTGGGGACTACTTTTTCTAAAGTATGTCAAAGTAATTATAAACATAGCAGGAGGGGACAGTAAGGAAAGGTTGCCTTTTGTGCAACAAAACCACCCTCAAGGGATCTTACACCCTTGTGAAGACTCTGTTTTTTGCATGAACTAGGAAATGTAGTGGATGGATGTGAAAAACAAGAGATGTCCAAGCACGAATGCCTTATCAAAAAGAGCACAAGGCAGTCCAGAGGGCAAAAGAAATCAGGCAAGAGGAGAGAAAACATGGCCAAAGTTGCTCCTCAATCATTCAATAAAGAACCTCTTATTGTGCAGGAAACACAAAAGAGATTAAGATATGGTGGCCCTTTGGATGCTATGTTTGATGTTAGGGGTATAGATGACATGGATAGTTGTGGCAAGGTGTATGTTTGTGCACAACCTAGTAGTCAATAGATAGGCAAGGAATCGACTGCTAACCTGACACAAATATGGACCTCTTTCCATATTTGGAGTTAGCTTCACAGAGGTTGTAGCAAATTGGTCGGGGGCATATGAGTAGTTGATCCTAGTGTTTTTGAAGTCTCCCGATCCATCCGTGCATTCAGATTTCCACTCCGGGCAACGAAAGATCCAGATTTGGGCAAATTGAAGATTTATTATGGTTTCCAAATTTCCAGCTAAATAATTAAAAATTAAAAGATAACCAAGGTTTGAGATTTATGACTCGTTGAATTTTGTACCTAGGAGAGTGTTCCCCTAGTGATTTTTGCCTAAGTCACTAAAGGGGGACAAGTTACATGAGAAAAGTAATTAATGTCACTTTAGAGTTATAAAGTGACTTTTCAAATTAATTTGAGTGGAAGTTGAAAAGAAATTAATTAATGGAGAGAAAAGTGGCTTTTCTCATCCATTGATGTGGAAACACTAGATTAAATGTGGACCCTTGATCCAGTGTCCTTTCAGCTACGCCAGGAAGAGGAAGTGAAAAGACGAGGGAAACTATTAAAAAAGGCATTCTCTCATTCATTTTCAATTAATCCAAGAGAGTTGGAGAGGTCGAGTCAGAGAGAGAGAGATAGCATGAATTTCAAGAGCTGAGATAACTGGCACGATTCCCAAGACAGTTCCGTACAGCAGCATGACTGGCACATTTTCCTGAGTATCATTGGCACAGAATTTGAGAAGTACAGCTGAGTTTTCTTCTTGCTGTCAGCACAAAATTCGAGGAGTTGGGCACGCTGTTCTAGGAGTGTACTGTGGCTCAAATTTTGAGGAGAACAGCACAGCATTTAATGCTGGCCGTACTGCATTTATTGCAGCAGTTCTGCACAGTTGTTTGCTGAGAGGGCACGAATTTTAAGGCAGAGTAGTGCACAGAATTCAAGGAGTTTTCTGCTGTAGCAGTGAGCACAAATTCCAAGATGAAGAACGTACTGTCCTGTGTGAAGCAGTTCATACAGTACAGATAATTCAGCGTGAAGTTCAGAGGCAGCTGAGTGCACTGAAATCGAGGCAGTCCTGGCACTGTTTCAGAGGTTGAATTTTGTCTTCAGGGCTGAGATACATTGTCATTAATTGCTGTACCTTATTACTGCTGTACCATTTTTGAAGAATAAAAATAAAGATAATCTCTCTCAGAGGTTTTAACTTTCCCCCCTATGGGGTTTTTCCTGGGCCGATTGGCTAAAAATTCCTGAATTTACTTGTGATATCAGTTTGCTGTTCATTCATATTTCCTGCTGCAAATTCACGTTGTAAGTAGTATATATCAGCCTACAGTACTATTGCATTTAATACTTAATTAATGTGGTTGAAATTAGTTCACTGTTGAAGTCTGATATCAGAGTTTCTGTGAAGTGTTTGACCATTTTCTGTGCATGAGAAAATGTATGTTTTCTAACATGGTATCAGAGCTGGGGCTCTGAGAAGACAGCAGACTGTTGTGCAAGAGATTTGCATGAAGAGGCTGATTTCTGAGCAGGGATTTCAGACTTGAGTGGGAGTTTTCTTTTGTTCATCAGAGGCAGATTTGGACTTACATTTTCAGTGTGATGGCCACGGGGTTGAGGTTGGAGGACAGGCTGGATGGGGCAGCCGACTTCATTCCTTGGAAAGCAAGGATTGTGTTGATATTGGAGGAGAATGGGTTGTGGGATGGAGTAGTGAATAATACTCAAGCTAATCTGGTACAAGTACCCGCAGCCACAGATGCAGCAGCGTTGGTAGCTTTCAATAAGGATATCAAGGTAAAGAGGATCATCCTTGATGAAGTGAAGAACCATTTGATCCCACACTTGACCTCTAAGAACCGAACTTATCAAATGTGGGATGCCTTAACCAACTTGTACCAGAGTTCGAATGAAAATCGAAACATGGTACTGAGAAAGAAGCTGAAAAACATCAGGATGGTTGAATCTGAGAATGTGACCTCTTGAGTCTTACCTTACTCTGATCACTCAGGTGAGATGAGCTTGCAGCAATTGGGGAGGTTGTGCAGGACAGCGACCTTGTGAGGACGGCACTGAATGGAGTATCCAAGCAGTGGGCAGTCTTCGTGGAGGCGGTTGTTGCACGAGAGAACATGCCTTCCTAGGATCGTCTCTAGGATGACTTTGTGCAGAAAGAGACCCGGAGGGGATATGTGCAAGGGAGTTCGTCTCATAGCAAGGAAGAAGAGGAGAAAGTTGCCTCTTCAGCTACCACAGGAAGAGGAAGTGAAAAGACAAAGGAAATTAATTAAAAAAGGCATTCCCTCATTCATTTTCAATTCATCCAAGAGAATTGGAGAGGAGGTCGAGTTCATGAGAAGCGAGGTCAAGTCAAAGAGAGAAAGATAGCATGAATTTCAAGAGCTAAGATAACTGGCACGATTCCCAAGACAGTTCTATAAAGCAGCGTGACTGGCATGTTTTCCTGAGTATGACTGGCACAGAATTTGAAGAGAAGTACAGCTGAGTTTTCTTCTTGCTATCAACACGAAATACGAGTTGGGCACAATGTTCGAGGATTGTACTGTGGCTCGAATTTTGAGGAGAACAACACATCATTTCATGCTGGCTGTACTGCATTTATTGCAGCAGTTCCGCACAGTTATTTGCTGAGAGGGCACTTTGAGGCAGAGCAGTGCACAGAATTCAAGTAGTTTTGCGCTGTAGCAGTGGGCACAAATTCCAAGGTGAAGACCATACTATCCTGTGTGAAGCAGTTCGTACAGTACAGAGAACTCAGCATGAAGTTTAGAGACAGCTGAGTGCACTGAAATCGAGGCAGTCCTGGCACTGTTTCAGAGGCTAAATTTTGCCTTCTAGGCTGAGATAAGTTGGCATTAATTGCTGTACCTTATTACTGCTGTACCATTTTTGAAGAATAAAAATAAATATCATCTGATATCAGTTTACTTGTGATATCAGTTTGCTGTTCATTCATAGTTTCCACTGCAAATTCACTTTGCAAGTAGTATGTCAGCCTACAGTACTATTGCATTTAATACTTAATTAATGTGGTTGAAATTAGTGTTAGTTTTGTACCTAGGGAAGTGTTCCCCTAGTGACTATTTGCCTAAGTCACTTAGAAGGGGGAAAAAGTGACCCTCACATTAAAAGCACTTTAATGAGACTTTATAAAATGAAAGTCACTTTTTGCTAAAGTTAAGTGGGTGAGTAAATATTTATTTAAGTGAATTAAATAAAGTGATATTTTTACTCTCATCAAATCTTGACCATTGGATTGGATCATTTGTCCACCGTTGGATTAGAACCCATTTAGGGATTAGACAAAAAGCATGAGGGAGGCAAAACCTAATTACTTTTTTGATTGAAGTGGAGAGAGTTGAGAGAGAGCAGCTAGCACGATTTCCAAGGAGCAGCAAGGCACAGAAATTGAGGAGACTTCAGCATAAATTTCTGGGCACATTTCCCAAGACTGCCGTACAGCATAAATCTGGGCACAAATATCGAGGACTGTCATGGGCACGCAGACCGAGAACAGCAGCACAGAAATCAAGGTGTTCTGGGCACAAATCCCGAGATAACCTGCACTGTTTTCAAGGGAGTTCACGGGCACATTTCCCAAGACAGGCTCGGGTTTCAAGGCAAGGAATCTGGGCACTATTCCCGAGGCATATTCTGCTCAGTTTGTGAAGAAGGTACAGGGCACGGTTTTCAAGACATTCAGCACGGTTTTCTAGAAAGATAACAGCACAGAAATCGAGGAACAAACAGCACAGAAATCGAGAGAGATTTCAGATTTGTTCATGCACAGAAATCGAGGTGCATTGGCACAGATATCGAGGAAAGTACAGTGGTACGGACTCTGTATTTTCCAGCACAGTTTGAGTCATTTCTGGCACGTATTTCAAGGCTGTGGGCACACAAATCGAGGTTCAGTTTGGTGCACGTTTTTCGAGAAAGATTCTGCTGAGTGGTGAAGATAAGTTAAATTTTTCATTGTAATGCTGTGATGAAATCTTGCTGAAGAAATAATATCTCTCTCTCTAACTGGTTTTCCCCGTGGGGGTTTTTCCAGGGCTTGATTTTGGCCAAAAATCTCTGAGTCTATTATTTTCATGTCTGTATGTTGAAATGTGTTTTTCAGCCTGTTAAAAGCTTTTACTGTGTGTTTATTGTTACAGTAATTTTTTGTTATAAGTAAGCTACAGCCTATGCATAACTGGCTGTAGGTGAAAACCACAAAATGTTGACATAAACCAGCAAACAGTAAAGTGCAGAAAAATTCTACAATTAGTTCACTGTTGAGGTCTGATATCAGAGTTTTTGTGAAGTGTTATTTTCTGTGCATGAAAAAAAATGTGTTTTCTAACATGACTTGGGACTAACGAATGGCAAAAGGTGACTTAGGTTATGTTATGATGACCCTCTAGAGACTATTGGCCACTTTTCCTAACATTTTATTATGTTATCACTTCACATGCCTCATTCCCCCCATGGGGGGCGCATTTCTCCTAGTGAGGGCGACTTTCTCACTTGGTGATGTGTATCTTGAGTTTGATGCTATTGTAGAAGTGAATTATCATTCCCTAGGGGTGAATTGAGGCCCCTAGGATGTTATTTGATGTATCTCGCATGTGTATCTATCATCATATCATGGGCAAAGGAGGTAATATGCACCCCTCACGTAGGTTTGACATTTCCAACTTTTAAAAAAGAGATAAAGTGAGATTTAATCTCCACCATTGATCATTTCATTGTATCTTTTAATCTCAACCGTCCACATAAATATTGGTTAGGGTTTTGCTCATCTCTTAGCTATAAAGAGAGAGAGCTCCTCATTTGTAATGGACTCTTGGCTCTTCATTGAATAATATCAAAAAACTTTTTGTGGTGCATTTCTCTTGTGATTGGGATGATGGATCAATCCACTTAAACATAGCTCGGTAATCAAATTCATTGAGTCTAGGAATAGCATCCCATAACCTTCAATAGTATCTTGTAGCTTAAAAGGGGTCTGGCTCGTGAGACGGGCTTGGGACACCTCTCGTGGCTAGTCTAGTTCACCTTGAGTGGATTAGGAAGCCTAAAGAGAGGAGAAGCCTATCCGGAGTGACAATCATACATATTGGGGGGGTAGGAATCTCGAAGTATCATGTTCTTGGTGACTGTTTGTCGCTTCCATCCTGGATAAGATCATTATAAAGGTCACTACAAAAATTGTGATAACAAGTCCAAAAAACTTCATGCTACAAGAAATAATTATATATCAAAATCATTGACTATATCGAGATCCTATTCATCAATAGCACCCTACGCCCCCCTCCTCTAGGCTCTAGCCCTTGCCTCTACCTTGAATCTTCACGTTGGTCCATGGGCATTAGTCAACACCCTACAGTTTTGATGAAACTTCCTAACCCAAGTGTTAAAATAAGGTAGAAAAAACTTCACATGCTTAATAAGTGATTTTGCTTCAGTGAAGTGTACATTTTTGTTAAGGTCATGATAGAGGAGTTCAGCAATAAGCACAACCAACATCAAGGTACATAGATAGGTTGATGTGCTTGATTAAATGCAAATCTCATACCCTTGTACATGATAGAATCCAGTGGAAACGTTGCAATCCTAAAATCCTAAAAACTGTTAAGTCCTAAGTTGCACGGGAACGGTTCCCAACTATTGGGAAACTCGTTCCGGAGGTTCCCGCGTTCCAGGGAACTTGGGAACCGGAACGAAACGTTCCTAAATTAGTGGGAACGGTTTCGGGAACGGGGGAACAGTTTCGGAACTTTTCGCTGAAAATCGGGGAACTCGAGAACTTGCAAATCGACGTTCTGGTGAAAGGGAACTTCTAGGCATTTCGGAAATGATTGGGAACGGACTCCAGCTCCTCGTCGAAGGGAATGGGGTGGCGTTCCAAGCTCGCCGTCCCATCGAAATTACGATTGCCGCCAAAAAAACTCCCGCGGATTCCCGCGAATTTACACCCAATTTCTGTTATAAATCGAACCCTGCATCTGTCTTCACAACACACGCAATTTGTGAAGGCCGAACGAGCTTCATTCGAGGTGAAGGGCGAGCGAACTTCATTTGTTTAGGGGTCGGTGAGAGCCGAGAGCCGAGAGGCTGACGCTGAGACTGCGTGTGGGTGAGAGCGTGGGTGAGGCTGAGCGTGGAAGGGTCGACGAGAGTTGCAGGAGTGCGCGGGCGAGGGTGAGGGAAGCCATTGACAGTCCACGAGGGTCGACGGGAGGGCGACGGCGAGGGCTGCAGCAAGGGTCGACGGGAGGGCGACGGCGAGGGCAACAGGAGGGAAGGCGACGGCGAGGGCAAGGGAAGGCGACGGTGAGGGCAGCAGGAGGGAAGGCGACGCGAGGGTCTCTGCAGTCGACAGTAAGCCTGTAGGCTGTAAGGTAAAATTAAAAATTAAAAATTGCCATTCATTTTTAATTTTTGTTTAATTTTTAATTTTTTGTATTAAAGTTTGTTGTTTAATAAATAATTTTATTTCCATTTTGATATGGCTACATGAATGCACTGTTTAGCTGTTAGCCTTGGAAGCTGTGGAATTTGTTGTCGATCTGTGTGTTTAACTGAAAATGTGTTGGATTCTTGGTTTCTTTACTTCTAATTGTTGTTTAGCAAGAAAATACATGGCAATAGCAATAGAATGCTACTTCGGTTTGTTTGATACCAGTATGAATTTGACAAAGGTTCGGTTTACCGCTTCTATCTCGGGAGAATTTAGAGTAAACCTCTTCTTGGACTGTTTTATAAATTTATTCCGATCTACATTTCTTGAGAAGTACTTTATTTTTTCGATCAAATTACATCATATATTACATTAAAAATCGATTTACATAATCTTGGTTTTTGTACTTCTAATTCCTGTTTAGCAGGAAAATCAATGGGGATAGTACGGTACTCTCCTTTTGCTGTTTAGCAAGAAGATACATGGCAATAGAATAGAATGCTACTTCGGTTTGTCGGAGACCAGTAGGCACTTGGCAAAGATTACCTGCTTCTATTTCCGGAGAATTTAGAGCAAAACTATTGGTGAACTGTTTTATTTTGGTTTATGTTTCTTGATAATTTTTTTTTTCGATGACAATGCATCATATATTAAATTTAGTTTTAAATTTATTTTTAATAATAAATTTAGTTTTAAATTTTATAATGAGAATTTTTATTTTATTTTATTTTTTGTATTAAAGTTTAGCCTTTAGTAGTTCTAAGTTTACTTAGTTTAGTGTTTAGTTTTACTGTTTAGTAAATTTTTTTAATTTGTTAGTGTTAGTACTTAGTACTTAGTAACTTTAAACTTAGTCGTTAGTGTTACTGTTAGGTGTTAGGCTATTAGAATTTAGATTTAGTAATTAATTACTAATTATTTAATGAGCATATTCATTAGTTTACTAATTTAAAATATTACTTCAACTAACATAACAATTTTCTTCAACAAGCATACAACTTCAATTTGGATCAAAACATTTTAATTTTTTACTTTAATCAGCATATCAATTTACTTCAAGCAACATGATAACTTACTTTAATCAACTTAATGATTTGCTTTGTAGATACTAGACTTCAATTGGCATAATAATTTACTTCAATCAACATAATAATAATTTGCATTGTAGACTTAAATTCAATTTACTAACACAATTTCATAATTGCTATTTAATTTACAACTTAATTCAATTTCAATTTCAACATGTACATTTCAAAATTTTCAAATTTCAATTTGTCAAGCATCAACATGTACATTTTAATTCCAATTCAACATGTACATTTCAAATTTCAATTTGACAAGCATCAACATAAGCATTTCAATTTCAATTCAACATGTACATTTCAAATTTCAATTTGTCAAGCATCAACATGTACATTTTAATTTCAATTCAACATGTACATTTCAATTTGTCAAGCATCAATATACTTTTCAAATTTCAATTTGTCAAGCATCAACATAAGCATTTCAATTTCAATTCAACATGTACATTTCAAATTTCAATTTGTCAAGCATCAACATGTACATTTCAATTTGTCAAGCATCAATATAATAGAGTTTTAAACTTGTTATGTTGTGTATTAATCAGGGAAGTCATGGAGAGTGAAAGCCCAGAATTGAGGGAGCAGAACACTAGTTCTACTCCAAGTCCACTTGCAAGCCAAAGTCAAGTTCAACAAATATCAAACCCTAAGAAACCTTTGTTAAAGCTTGTGAACAAGATTACTAAAAACAAGAAAAAGAATAGTGGGGGTTGTGAAGAATGGGCATGCACATTGTGCAACCATGTGTTTCAAGGAAGCTACACTAGAGTGTGGCATCATATTCTATCTCTACCTGGTGATGGGGTTAAGGGTTGTTCATGTGGGCTTGACAAAAGGATGGAGATGACCAAGCTTCATATGGTTGCCACAGGTGTTAGTGAGACAAATTTGGACAGTGATCGTCCTTTTAAGGTACCTAGACTTGTACCATCCTCCACTGATAGGCCAGATTCGGTGAATCAGAGTCAATTAAATCAACTTGAGTCTGAGGGGGGTTCTACTTCTGAGAAGAGTAAGAGGTCTGCTAGTGTTGCTGCTGAACAAATACGTAAAATCTACAATGTGGTGCATAGGGATGAGGCTGATGATGCTGTAGCTGATTTTTTTATGGCAAATGGAATTTCATTTAATGCTACTCGTTCACCATATTACAAAGAAATGGTGAAAAAAATCCTAGTTGCTGGCACAAATTACACACCCCCGGGTTACAACAAAATGAGGACATCATTGCTAGATAAGAGGGTGACAAGAATGCAGGGACTTATGGGCGACATCAAACAATCTTGGATTATTTCAGGATGTTCAATAGTCATGGATGGTTGGACAGACATTCAACAAAGGCCATTGTTGAATATTATTGTCACATCTCCAGCGGGGCCCTACTTTTTGAGAGCAGTTGATTGTAGTGGAAAATTGAAAGATGCTACCTTCATGTTTGAAATTTTGAAGGATGCAATTGAAGAGGTTGGACCCTCAAATGTAGTACATGTAATCATAGATGCAGCACCTGTTTGTAGAGCAGCGGGATTGATGATCCAAAGCCGATATAAGCATATCTTTTGGACTACATGTTGTGTTCATGCCCTTAACAATGTCCTCAAAGACATTGGCAAAATACCTTGGATTTCAAAAATCATATCAGATGCGAGAGAGGCACAAATGTTCATTTGCAACCATCATGCCTCATTAGCAATCTACAGGATGAAATCAAGGAAGCATTTTTTGAAACCTACAGAAACAAGATATGCCACATACTTCATTCTTCTAGAACGTATGGTCGAGGTATTTGCATCTTTGCAAGCCACTGTTGTTGCTCAAGAGTGGAATGCATGGTCCGAGTCTAAATCAGCTCAAGCAAAGAAGATAAGAGATATGCTTCTTAATGAAGATTGGTGGGTGGAGTGTATATATGTTGTTTCTTTCACAGCCCCAATTGTTGAGTTGATTAGGTATGCAGATTCGGATTCCCCTAGTCTTGGGGAAATATATCAATGTATGGATTGCATGGTGGGCAAGGTAAGGCACATAATTCGTCAGAGAAACCCCTCTTTGGAGTTTTTCGAGGAAATACATAAGATAATAGAGAAGAGATGGAGCAAACTCAATACCTCTCTTCACATGGCCGCATATGCCCTTAATCCAAAATGGTATATGGAGAAACCGAATAGAGTTCTACCCATTGATGATGAAGAGGTAAAAGATGGGTTTCTTGATGCCATAGGGAAAATGTATAGCCCTGATGAAGCAAATGTTATGCGAGAACAATTTATTGATTTTGGTACTTTAAGTCCCCCTGCTTTCACTCAAAATGCAAAGAGGGACATCAAGATTTATGCACAAAAGAATCCCATTGGATGGTAGAGAATGTATGGGGGGAAAGTTTCAGAGCTTCGACAACTTGCCTCACGTTTGCTATCTCAAGTTGCTAGTTCCTCAGCGGCTGAAAGGAACTAGTCCACTTATAGTTTCATCCACTCTGTTAAGAGGAATAGGCTTATCTCTACGAGAGCGGAGAAACTGGTTTATGTGCATAGTAGTCTTCGACTTTGTTCAAGGAAGCTACCTAAGTATTTAGCAGGTCCTGCGGCACGATGGGATGTGGATGCTAAAGATGCTGCTCAGATTGATGAAGATGAGGATAATCCTTCACCAAATGCAGGATTGGTTGGAATACCCTTAGATGACATTGCATCTAATCTTGATGATGATGATGATGACGACGGTGATAGTGGAGGTGCAGAGCCTAGTGAGGCTCAAGCCTATATGGATAGCCTTGTTGCCGAAGATCACACTTTATGATCACCTTCAGGCTTCATTGTTATTTTGGGCCTTATCCTTTGGGCATTTTTGGATTTGTGTACTACTTTGGTGACTGGTCATTTTGCCAACTTTTGGACTATGTAGTACTTTGGGCATTTTGCCAAGTTGTTGACTATGTATTGCTTTGGGCATTTTGGTTTTCATTTTATCAATATAAATATCAATGTGATCTGGATGATTTAAATTTGTGTTTTTAACTTTTTAAAATTTTCTTTATTGTTCAATCATTTTAAAATATATGTAAGAAATAAGAATTAGTTTTAGTAAATAATAAATTCATTTAAATTACAAAACATTATATATAAGATTTATATTTTTAATACTAATTTTTAAAATATTTTTTTAATTTTTTAATATATTTTATTGTCGTTCCCAACCTGCCGTTTCCGGCAAATTTAGGGGGAAACCTCTAGCTGTATCCGAAACTTGTTCCCCCGTTCCCAGCGTTCCCACGTTCCGGAAACCCGTGCAACATAGGTTAAGTCTGTTGAATTATGAATGGGATATAAAATTCTACTTTTTGCATATGAAGTCCAATGAGGTTGGAACCACTCTCAAACATCCTGAAACAATTAATGGTAATGTAAAAAATTTAAGTAAGAGTGACATTCTCCTTATCTTTCATATTCTATCCTTTTACTTCAAGAATTTTATATTACCATTTAACATTACTGATTTTAATGTCACTTGTACAAACTAGGTGGGCTCGTACAAAACTGGTCCCTAGGAGTCACCAAGTGTTCCCAAAACCAGTGAAGCACGACTCGTCCGGGACTCGCGAGTCTGGACGAGTGGACTCCCGCGCCGGTTAACCGCCATGAACTCACCCCTAGACTCACGGCTTCCTGCAAACTCGTCCCAACTCACGGACTTAAGCAAACTCGAGTGACTCGCATCAGGCAAACTCGGGTGACTACCGCGAAAAAAAGGGTGGACACCAAAGATAAAAAGGGCAGAGGTCGACTTGTGGTGGTGGGCTCGTTCGTGGACTATCGCAGCTTGCTCGAGCCTTGGCTGTCGTGGTGGGCAGGACTGCAGGTTAGTATTGTATTTTTTTTTTATCATATTTGCAAATTGTGGCACTGCATTACAGCATCAATACAATCTGTAATACAGTATTACTGTATTACGGATTGTATTAATACAATCTGTAATACAGTATTAATACAATCCGTAATACTGTATTACAGACTGTATTGATGTTGTAATACAGTATTAATACAATATGTAATACAGTATTACTGTATTACATATTGTATTAGTATTAATAATTTAATATGCTTATAAGTTATGCCACTATATAAGCTATTTTCAACAAACGAATATTTTCATTTTTTTTATTTTTATTTATAAATCGTAGGGCTGTTTTTTTAGTTTAAAATTGTTTTACAATTATAAATTTAATATTAGAGTAATATAGTATAATAGCGTTAGTAATTTTTTTTTAATTTAAAATTATAATTTGTTTTTAATTTAAAATTTGTAAATTTTTTATGGGCAAATGCCCTGTGGCTGAGTAACTCAGCCACAGGGCCTCCCTATGGTCCCTATACTCAGCCACAGGGCAGCCACTGGTGAAATGTATTATAATTTATCATATGGAACATTGTGATATTCATTAACTGATAAAACTAGTTGTATATCTTCTCTCTGAGCGGAAATGCTTTAAACCTCTTTTTTGTGCCCAAAATGTACAATATTTTTATTTTTTTCCTATTTGCCGAGTTTGTCCCGAGTCTTTCCCAAGTTTTTCCCACGAGTCATATGCCAGCTGAGTCTTTGTTGAGTCCAAGTCGTGCAGCATTGCCCAAAACAAGGGTAACGTGTACAAGGGTAACACCATCAAGCTATGGGATTTTGCATCATTTAATAATCTATGAGATCTAAATATAGACATGGGTTTCTTTCTAAAATGTCATTTATGTGTATCATTCTTTTTTTCGCAAGATAATGCGTTATTTAAAAAAACCTATATATCTCTAGTTTGTAATTTTTATATACCACGCATCCCCCACGTACCCATTTTCGGAGTGTCACATTTCCAGGCATTCCCATTTTGTAAACTTGTGTTTGTTTCCAGGATTCATGCAACTCAGGTTCCAACTTATATCAGAGTCATTTGAACTTCAAACATTAGGAATAGGATCACAACACATGGTGTGTTCATCATACTGCGTCATTCCTTTTAAATGTTTGTTTAAACTTTAAATAACTATTTGGCTCTCCTCTATATTATTTTACCTGTTCGAACAAGTTGCAGTATTTTATCCTCCAGTATTTCTGTGGCAAGCACTTCTAGATAATTTATTTTCTAAATGATAAAAAGATTCACCATATACCAATTAGAAGTCACCAGAAATAAAATCATAACAAAGATTGTTCAAAACTTGCTCTTGAATGGATTCTATCAAAAATGCATAGTAATAATCAGCATGTTCAACGGAGCTTTACAAAGCAACAATATTGCTTACCATATAGTCAATGCACATCTGTCTCGTGAGATCATACACCTCTGGGTCACCATAAACCTGATCTGCGACTGCACGAAAAAGGCAGTTGCCATCTGCTGCCATGCGTCTCACTTCAAGCCCTTTTGACCGTCTAATATCAAGTTCAAATTGTCGTTCTCTTTCCTGCAACAATCTTAAGTTAATACTGACACCCTCTAATCTTTTATATAACAAATTAGTCAGAAAGATTATCCCAAGTTCAAATTTCAATTAATTGCCATGGGGTAGCAACATTAACACAGATCTCTTACATAGCCTGAGGGATGTGTCCAAAATGTTCCATTTATTCTTGCCATGATAAAGCAATTAATTAAAGAGGTTACATAGAGCAAATACAATCATCATAGGAGCAGAGCCATCAAAACTTTACCAGCAAACAAACAAACAAAACGTACCTGGAAAAAGGTACAGCCACTGAAACAACAAAAAAATAGCAGAAGACAGAAGGGGAAAAAAAGTCAAACAAGGACGAATCACTATGTCTTTGGTCCAACATAATATAGTTAAATTACAAATAGATGGATTTTATCCAAGTTACCAGGATTTGGATATGGATCCACCAGATTTTAGAAAAGCCAGGATCCAAATATGGCAGGGAAAGACCATGTACAAATAATATAAATATAATTTTATAAATTAAATTTATATATAATTAAAAAATATATATATATAACTTATAAAGTTATATATACATTGAAATTATGGAGTTATACATGCATTGAAATTAGATATATACTTATCTAAATAATAATACTTATATATGAAAGATTAATAACTTGGACATATACTTGGATATAAAAATAATAACAACATTACAAGTTATGTATACTTACATAATAAAAATAATATATACCTATCTAAATAATAAAACTTGTACAAAATACTTGGCCACGTGAAGGGTATGGGACGATTTTTATATAAAATAGTTGGACACGTGAAGGGTATGGAGAGGTCTTGTTTCCCTGCGAATTAACAGGTGATAAATGAATACTACCTAGACTATAAGAGTTGACAAGAGTCTAGACACCGAGGGGCATTTATTCTTCTCAGAGGAAGCAGACGGTTCCTTCTCCATGTAGACAAGGTATGAGACAGAGTGAATTCTCCACCATAGAAGAGAGGGCATGAAGCAGCGTGAATTCTCCGTGTAGAAGAGAGGGCATGAGGCGGCATGAATTCTCCATGTAGACAACAGGGCATGAGGCAGCATGAATTCTCCACATAGATAGGCTATGAGGCGGTGTGAAGGAAACATTGCGGCATACCCTGGAGGATATGTTTCATTTGTGCATGAACCCTTTCAGAACAGATCCTGGGAAGATCCAGGTGGTTCCAGGTTCGAATCCACATCAATCCAGGGATCCGCAGAACCATACCCTGAGGCCGACGGCTCCAATAAGCTGGAATTTTATTAACAACTGTTAGTGGGCTAAAGGAAAAAATGGGACTGAGGGAGACAACAAATCAAAGCAGTTGTGAAGGAATAAAGAAACAAAAACACTGTGCCCACTACATATGTTAATCTAATAGTTATAAAATGGGTCAAGAAGAACAAAGTTTAAGATTAGACTAGTTTATACTTTATAATGGTACTCCATAAACTTTGATCGTGCTGAAGGTCAATCCCACCATACTGACTATCAGATTGTCCTTGTTAGGATGGTTCATGACTGTTGAAGGAAATGTCTCGATATAAAGGGGACTTTCCCACCAGAAACCTACTAGTACATGCTGACCCAATGTGGACAACCAGTTCTTGGAGGAAGATACACTAGAAGGTATTTTTTTTGTGTTTCTCCTTCAAGCCTCTACTGTCCCTTCTTTGGATTTGTCCACAGCTCTGTCGTCTAAGACTCTAAATGCACAACAGGGTCAGGAAAGCAGTTGTCAACAAACTCCAACTTCACTCGTCTACCTTAAATTAATCTACAGGACACAAATGTAGAGAAATATGATTTCACAAATAGTCACCATACTCATTTACTTCAGTTTGGCTAAACAGCTACAGTACAAAATCCATGAAACATCATAACGCCTGCTGGACAAAGCGGCCTACAGGTGCAGAAGCCCAAGTAAATGAATAGTGAAAGAACCCACTAGGTTTCTCACCCACAGACATGAGACAAATAAATTAATAAGTTTTAGCCTTCACAAACACAAGGCCCTTAATCATATCTGTGACAAACAACTTATTTAGCATTATCTTGGCTATTTCTTGGTGTTAAATATAGACCAGGTAATGAAGCCTTTAAGCTTTATTGTGGCCTACGCCCTCTTCATTACTGTTTTAGGGTATGATAGCATCATGTGCAATAGATAGCTACCACCTGCCAAACAACAAAAACAATGTGTTGTTTCAAGTTACAAGTTTCTATTGATCAAGCAGATTCTCCAGCCATGCTGAGTCTTGATACACAGATTTTGGATAGTGAATGGCTCCTTATTGAACAATCTTGGAGAACTACAATTGCCTAGTGCTCTTCACATGAGAAGGACTTGAATACTAGTAAGCGCGCATAAGTTAGTAATATTTGGCCCTCCTCACTTTTATACTAAAGAGGCTCATCCTACTTATTCTTTGACCTTCCTTAAAGTAGCCGAGAACAACAGATCCCATTCGGTCGCGGGAACTGAAAAGGGGCCACGCACGTATTGGGTAGATCTAAATGTCTATGCAAAATGTGATATTCCCAGACACAATTCCAATTATCTGGACATTCCCAAGTTTTGAGGCCATCATAACCTCGAAAAGCAACAAACAAAATTTTAAAAAATAATAGAGAGGTTTAAAGTATAACCCAAGCAATCTATAAAACACAACTCCCACTCAGCTATCACTCATTTCTCAGCTAATTTTTTTTATTTTCACCCGATAGAGGACTATGACCAGCTTTATGGGCAAAATATTTGGACTGTGTTGAGTTCACTTGTGAGCTCCTATGTTGAACTTGGAGGGCAGCACCATAATTGATCTATGAGAAGCATCACTCATCTTGTACAACATTCATAGGAGTACGTACGTTCCAAAAAAAAATTCGAAGACTCCATTGTGTCATTATTCCATTGTTGCTTCAGTAAAGACAGGAATGGGCACAAAGAATATACAATGCAACCTGTCTAACTAACCTAGGTAGTGATGCTCATCAAGAGATGAGGCAAATTTGTTAGGCCTCACTAGTTACGGTGTAACACTTTTGCTCTATTACTTAGGCAGACACAATTGATGAAAGAATTAACAGAGGAATAACATGATGCTAAAAATAGGACCCTCCAGCTTACAAATTTTTTTGGTCTGCTATTGTTCGCAATAGATATACTACAATTATTTAGGTAAACAGGCCTCCTTCATGAATGCACCTTCCTAAATCTGGTATTCCCTGAAAGAGGCAAGTCATTCCCTATACTTCATCATTTGTTTGGTAGGAAGCAGATAGAAATTACCAATGTTCCCCCAAGGTTATGGGACAAACGGACGAGGGAGCAGGGAGACGCACATTTGGGACGCGTGGAGACAACCCCCAAATTTTAGGAGAATTCGGGAGGGACAGGGGGACGTCGGGGTCATAAAAATTCTAAAAATATGAAAAATATAAATCCTAACAATAACAATTCATCCCATGCAAATTAGTAAATTACTAAATACTACATTCATCATTGTGCAATCATGCAATGTAATTTAGAATCTGATAAATTAATAATGCAAACATATTACACGATTCATCATGATTATATATTATTATCCGGATACCTAGAAGGTTCGCTGGAGGTTCGGAGTTTCGTGGGGGACGCCTAGAAGGTTCATCAGAGTTTCGTGCGGGATGACAGGAAGTCCCTCCCAAGTTTCGTCATGGAGAAGCGAGTTTCGCCATAGACCGAAACGTTTTCCATGCATTTTGCCGAGTTTTGCCCAAAGCGAAACGTCCAAAAACGGTTTGCATGGAGTTTCAACGTCCCTGGGACGCAAGAAACGCAGAAACGCGTCCCCGACCCTGTGGGACGTGTCCCAGTGGAACATTGGAAATTACAATAACCTGTCGTTAATCCATGTAGAACACAATTCACCATGCTGCATTATCCCTTCATTATAATTTTATTGAATTGGTGTATGCCATCAATGAAAAGCCTGAAGACTATCAACGAGGATATGAGAAAGTCCCCTCTTTACATCTAGATAAGGAGAAGCACAGATTGGCAAAGCCATTGTGCTAGAAACAATTGAAAGCAAGTTCTCAATTGTTATGGATGGATGGATTCATGCTAGAACGTGCCTTTGTAGAGCAACATTGTTCTTGATTTTCGAAGACATTACTTGAGGACTGTAGATTGGATGTTGAGAGAATCAAAAACCTGTAATTTTAAGTTAGATAATAGATAAGATAATTGTATTAATGTCCAATGAATGACCACTAAAGTAGGTCAAAGGGACTCTAGGGTGCAAAATGATGTCAATACAAAGTGGGAGCACTAAAACAACTCCTATGAAAAGCAAGATGCAGAAAGTAAAGTATGATTCTAATCTAATTCCCGGAAAAATCCGAAGATAGAGAGTTGATATGAGAGTAAGATATTTAGAAACAATGGATCATGAACCTGCGATACAAAAGGTACAAACCTGTCATGGTCCGTCGGAACCATCTCTTCTAACATCCGAAGCCGAATGGAGGAATCTCAACATAGAAGTATGTCTGGTGGAAGAGGAGCTAGACCTTGTAAAAAAGTTGGTTGAGTGGGGAAGGTTCTAGATAACCCTAAACCCCACTTAAGAGGCCATATTTTAAATTTTTTTTTTAATAAAAAAGTTGGTTGAGTGGGGAAGGTTCCCTAAACCCCTAAGAAAGCTATAAAAGCAACCCCAACCGCTCTATTTCTCTCACACTATTCACTTGAATATTTTGAGTTAAGAATCATTCTTGACATTCCTAGGAAGTGTAGTAGCCTTGAAGAGTATGCTAAGTACCTACATCAGTCCTAGTTATATCATCATAAATAAAATACACCTAATAGTAGTTACCTACAGCAGTAAAGAGGCTTTGAGTAGCCCTAACAACAACTCAGAGCTAACTGTGTAGTTAAAAGATACTTTTGTGGGCATATTCCAAGGTGACAATCTCTTACAACAGCCTTGAAACAGGTTTTTCAATAGCAACAGTTTCCTCAGCATGTTAGACATATGATTCAAGTGAAATATGCTCAGTATGGCACCTAGCAAAATACATACAGGAGCCCTTTTTGCAAATTTGTGTATAATGGTTTTGATCCACATGGTTGAACACACACACACACACACAAATATTTATATATATATATAGTTTTTCAAAATATGAACATTTTAAGTATTTATGGTGCACCGATTTTGTGATCCGGTTTTGGTCTGGTTCCAGTTCCCAAGGTCAGTCGGTTCGACCACCAATTCGGTTTTTGTAACATTGGAACTTAGGAGAAGTCGGCCCTGTTGGGGAAAATGTCACCCAACTAAAGAATATAAATAGAGAGGTCGAGTTGCTCATTTGTATCACTCATTCACTCACTCAAGCTCGCATAGGAGAGAGAGAGAAGTTCGTTGGTGAAGGAGAAGTAGTTGTTTTGTCTTGGGCTTTTATCTTGTACTTGGTGAATTCTATATTGAGGAAGTTTTGTCAGGGTTTTCTCCCTTGTGGTTTCCCCGAGAGAAATCTTGTGTTCTTTGTGATTGTTGTGCTTGTCTTTATTTCAGTGATTATATTGTTTAATGCTATTATGTTAAACAAGTAAAAACTTAACACAGTGCCAAAATAAGCAAATCACTCCCAACAAATATATAATAAAAATTAGGATTTGCTTCACTTTTAGTGAAGTCCACACTCTAGAAATATCCATCTATCTTGGAATACCATGCTCTTGGTGCCTACTTAAGACCATACAATGCCCTCTTAAACCTACAAACAAGGGATTCCTTCCCAACTACCTCAAAGCTCTATGGCTTCTCTTACACTTCTTCCTTAATTATCCCATAAAGGAAAGTTGTCTTCGCATCCATCTGATGTCTTCTCCATCTATAAATGAAACTAAAGACATAATTGTTATAATGGAAGTGTACCTAGCATAGTCCACTCCCCTTTTGTATGAGAACCCTCCCACCAAAAACCTCACCTTGAACTTCTTGATGCTTCCATCAACAACATGCTTGATTTTGTAGATCCCACCCGAAACTAGCTAAATTCCTCAGGAGTCTTGGTACCATGTCCCACACATCATACTTGATGGTGTATGTGTACTACAACATGGCATCCCACCAAGCCTACTACTTTGTTTCCTTTTGAAAGCTAGAAGGCTCTCAATCTATAATGTTTCTCATCAATTCCATGTAGTTTGGAAACTTCTTCGAAGGTCTGCTCTCCCTAAACGTGGCCCTACGATCCTCAACATACTCCTAGGCATCCCTCAATGTCTGAGTGAAAAATAATAATCTCTTGAAAAAACTGAAAAGGACTAATATCTCCCCCTCTTCACCTACATGTTGTAGTCTGGAATCAAAGTCATTGGTGACCCTAGCTCAATCTCCAAAGCTTCCTAGTTCCTACTTGTTATCTTATGTCACTAGAATAGGCTCATGAAATGTCCTAGATGCAAAGTCTTCCTCAAAATTTACTCTTCCATTGTTCTAGAATATAGACCTTGTAGGCCTTTGAAGTCTCTGTAATCTAGATATAAAACCTTTTCTGCTGGAGGGCTCCATCCTGGTCCTCTTCTCTACCGATACAACCATATAAATTGGACATCCAAAGATGCGAAAATGACTCATCTCTGGCTTTATACCAGTGAATGTTTCCTCTGGTGTCTTGTCCTGCAATATCCTGTGAAGACACCTATTCTAGATATAGATTGTTACATTGTATGCTTCAACCCAAAGAAACATAGATAAGTCATGGCATGAATCATGGCCTTAGCAACTGCTATGATGGATCAATTTTTTTTGTCTACAACCGATTATGATGTGGGTTGTATTGAGCAGTTAATTCCTTCTTGATTCCTACCTCCCTCAAGCTCCTTGGAGGTATACTTACCCCCATTCGTTGATCTCGAGGCTTTGACCTTCTTTCTTGTTTGATTCTAAACTAGAGATTTAAACTCCTAAAACTTGCTATAGACCTCATTCTTGGTCTCTAAAAAGTAGATCCATGTGTTGCGAGAGAATCATCAATGAAGGAAACATAGTACATGCTACCTAAGATTGATGCCACTAAAATCGATCCACAAACATCCGAATGAACTGTCTAGAATCCCCTTAGACCAATGCTCATTGCTTGGAAAAGCAACCTTGGCATTCTTGCTAAGCGTGCACCCTTTACAAACTCTCTATTGTTGAATGCTAAGCTTTGAAAGACATATACTATCCCCACCGAAATAGGAAACATTGTATGATGCAAGTGCCCCATCCTCTTGTGCCAAAACTTGCACAAGGTATCACTATTATGAACTAGGGCTCGAATAGGTTCACCATGTAACCTATATAGATTTCCTTCCCTAACCCTTATCACTTATGTTGGTCCTTGACCTCTACTACATAACCCTTATCTTCCATTACCGAAACTGAAAGAAATTTTTTCTTAAGACCAAGAAGAAACAAAACATCATCAAAGTCTAAAGAGTTACCTGGCTAGAGTTGGAAGGAAATAGTACCGACTCCCACTACCAGGTACTTGGCATCATCACCAAGTTGAACCCATGAGTTGTGCTCTTTTAGACTGGTAAAACATTGTCGAGTTGATGTCATATGCGAAGATGAGCAATTGACCACATACCAAGCATCCCTCAAAATTGTACTAGTATAAAGGCAAGATACCATCGAGAAATCCTTCTCGAATTTGGTGGCAAACACATTCATCTGAGTTTCTATAAATGCTACCATCGGTTTCTATCGTTGCTTCCCTTTTCCCTTCCTGTTTGGACACTGTGATGCATAATGTCTGTGCTTATGAAAATGAAGCACTTGACCTTGCTCAATTCCTTCTTCCCTCACTGTAAGGTTGACTCCTCACTCTTCCCTTCATCCTCTATCCAAATAGGGGTAGTTTATTATCACCAACTTCTTCTTGTCCTTTAACTCCATTCGAGTCTCCTCCCGGATACAATCATCTGTTAGTCATTCAAAGGAACGAGGATGCTCACGTGCACAAATACCTTAGATAAATGTTCCCCATGAAGATGAGAATTCAATAAATGTCATGTTCTCTAGCTATGAGTCTTCAATCTTCTCCCCAATTGTTGCAAGTGATCACAAATTTGCATGACCTTCATCAAGTAACCCTTAATTGTGTCTGATCTAGTCATCTTTATAGTTTTGAGTTTGCTCTACAATATCATCTTCGTGTTTATGTTCTTGCTCGAGAACAAGTTTACTATGGCATCAAACATCTCCTTTGTCGTTTTCTTCTCAAATATGTGAGGAATCAAATGATCATTTATAGCATCCAAGATCATCTACTTGGCCTCCACTTCCTTCTTGTGAGCCGCCAACTACTGCAGATCTATTAGTGGAGTCATAACATCTTTGATGACATCTCAAAGATCATTCCGTTGCAATAGAAAAGTTACCCTGACTTTCCAAGGCAAACAATTTGAGACACCTTCCAATCTATCCTCAAATTTTAGGCCAGTTGATGCCATCTCTAAGATCTAATATACAAACTCCCAAACCTAATAAGTAAGCAATCACAATCTTTGAAACGCTCTAACTGTTAATCCTTGTTTCTGACAGTTGCTTCCGGTAGTTATTATGCAGTTGTTTCCAGCAATTTATCTACTATCATAAACCCTTGAGAATCTCAATAAAAAAGGCTTTAATACCATCAAAATTTCAAACCCTGGACAACTATTGGCCTTAGGTTCTTTAATTAAAAAAATCAAATACTAAGTATATTTAAATGCAGAAAATTAATTTCAAAACAGAGCAACAATCACACAATAGATAGAAAAGTAAATAGCAAAAGTGTAAATGATATACACACATACACAAACAATTTATGCTTTGAAATAGCTTCTCATTCCTTAGAAGTTTACAAGGTGACCTCTGCAGCATGGTAAGCCAAGCGATGTAAGGTCAATAAAATCACCCCAAACAATGGTGTATGGCTTGTGCACTAGGGGGGAGCTATAGTAGTATGGACTATTATTTCCTTCCTATTTTGGACAACTGATCTCTTACTCTCTCTTCAATTGAAACTCACTCAAGCAACCATAGAAGACAATGTACAGCCTTCTCTAAATGTATACAACCTACACATAAAGGAAAACAACAACTACTACAATGTACAGTCTACTAATATTTGTTGATAAATCCTCTTTTTCCTCCAAATGCGCTATGCTTCTTCTCCTATTTGCTTATTGTGCTCAATTGGTGTTACCTCTCTATCTTGTACATCTTTTATGTTTTGCCAGAACCCTAATCTCCTTAACCCTAACCACCACGTATGTCAATCTTGAGATCTATTGAGATTAAATGTAGTCTACGTCATTAATGCATTTGTTGGAACCTAAATCGTAAGGATAATGGTTCCACTTGTAAATTATTATTTTAGTTTCAATTATTAAAGAAATAAGGTGAAGATCCATGTACCTTTGGAATGTGAAAGACCAAAGGTCACTTCTCCTCGTGTATTAATAAGACATTCTTGTTAATGCAAGTCAATCCAACCTTGGGGTTATTCCAAACTTATCAGTGGTATCAGAGCCCTGGCGCTTCTAAATCCATGATTGCGTGCTCTGTTAGGTCTAGCGTACTACCTCCTCTACCCCTCAAACCTACAAGCTTAGGAGTGACTTTTGGGTGTGATTCCTTCTACATCCCTAGCTAGAGTCTGTGTGATTCCTCTCCACGAAACCTTAATTCGCTCATTCTCTACGTGGAACTGAGCAAGAGTCTATTCCTTCATTGTGCGTGGAACTGAGCGACTACATTTGAAGTCTGTGTGTGGTATTACATTGCATAAAGACACGATGCCAATACTTCTAGATACTCGTGATTTCATCTCAAGATGTGTGAAGAAATCCCTTCTCTACCTGAGAGCTGTTACAACTGCATGGAGTTGTGTGAAGTCTCTACGACCAACGACCAATGACCATGACCTACACTATGACTGCGTATCACTTGATATGCATGGTACTGGTGTCTTTGGGATCTCCACAACTGCGTGGAGAACATTTGTGCAAGACATGAACCCACAAACTCTACATTTAACTAACCTAGTGTAGTCTTCTTCCATGCAACCTCCACTGTGTTGGTGCTCTTTTAAACTGCACATGTGCATGCTCTACTAGATCTGGCATACTACCTCCTTTACCCCTCAAACCTACAAGCTTAGGAGTGACTTTTGGGCGTGATTCCTTCTGCATCCCTGGTAAGAGTCTGAGTGATTCCTCTCCTAGAAACCTTAATTTGTTGATTCTTTGCGTGGAACTAAGCGAGAGTCTATTCCTTCACCATGCATGGAATTGAGCAAGAGTATATTCCTTCATCATGCATGGAACTGAGCGACTACATTTGAAGACTATGTGTGGTATTACACTGCGTAAAGACACGATAGAAATACTCCTAGATACTCGTGATTCAATCTCAAGATTTGTGAGGAAATCCCTTCTCTACCTAAGAGTTGTTGCAACTGCATGGAGTTGTGTAAGTCTCTACACCCAACGACCACGACCACAACTGTGACTGCGTATCACTGGGCATGGTACTGGTGCCTTTGGGATCTCCACAACTGCGTGGAGAACATTTGCACAAGGCATGAACCCACAAACTCTACATTTAACTAACGCAGTGCGGCCTTCCTCCATACAACCTCCACTATGTGGGTTATAGGAACTGCATATCATAGCTTCAAGCCCAGCTTTGTTATTCTTTCAACCTCTGTGGATTATCTCTATGTATCGGGTGGATACAGGACTAAGTCGATGCACGGAAGTTCTCCACCTCTGTATGGACCATACTCTTTGCATCTACGTGTTGGTTACTCATGGGTATAATCTCTGGTATACAACCTCTCCATAGTTGTGGGTGTAACAATATTTTGCTATTTAATTAACTACCTTGGGTGTTGGTGGTAGTTGAAGAGTATTAAGTTATTTTCACAGAGACTATTGCAAAGACTATTACTGAGTTATTTTTCACAGAGATTGCCATTATTGTTATTGTATTATTTGTATCACAGAAGACTACATTGTATTGCAAAGATTGAGGTCACTATAGTGTAGCTTGCATATTTGCAGAGACCACGTTGTACAACTCTTGCTTTGCAAAGCATTGCAAAGGATAGTATTGTAAATTGTATTGTGAAATTGTTGCAAAGAAACATGTTGCCTCTTGTGCACATTCGACAACAAGGCCATTCCATCCACATATTTGATGGGAAAGTGGAGATAAGGAGATCCTCTCACAACCAAGTCATCATGATCGGATGGGAAGATGAGAAACTATTGAAGTTGAAAGGAACATCTACAAGAGCTCAAAGTTTTGCATACCACTCTTAGCATGAAGAAGGTACTTTGTCATCCAGTCTCTTGTATCATGCTAGATTTGGGCATATCACTTATGATAGCCTAAAAATGTAGAAGAACGGTGTTACTATTTGCCCACCATTTCAAAGAAGTTGAAAGAGTGTGATGCAAGTATTTTCGGAAACATAGTATGCAACCTTTCCGTGTTTCAAATCCCAAAGCATGTCGAAAACTAGAATTAATACACTCTGACTCGTGTGGCCCCATGTTCATTGCTTCTACAAATGGTAATAAATATCTCATGACTTATATTGATGATTACACCAAGATGTGTTGAGTTTATGTACTAAAGCAAAAATCTTAGGCATCTAAAACTTTTAAAAAATTTCATGTATGGATTGAAAACGAAGCACAATCTCACATTAGCACTCTTCATAGTGATAATGGAAAAGAATATACCTCTAATGAATTTGAACACTACCTTCGTCAACATGGCATTATGCATCAAACCACTGTTCCATATAATCCTCAACAAAATGGTGTAGCAGAAAGAATGAACATGATATTATTGAATATGGTACAGTCCATGTTATTTTTCAAGAATGTGAAATTGATGTTTTGGGGTGATGCAACTTTATGTGCAATCTATTTCAGAAGCAGAAATCCAACTCATGCTCTTGGAAACAAGACTCCAAATGAAATGTGGTATGGCTGCATTCTTTCGATGAGGCATCTCAAGGTCTTTGGTTCCACCTGTTATGCCTTTATGCATAAGGAACAAAGAAACAAGCTTGATGCAAGGAGTCAGAAGTGCATCTTCTTGAGATACTCAAACACCACCAAGGTATATCGTATTTTCGATAAGGTGAACAAAAAGTTTATACTTTCCAGAGGTGTCATTTTTCTTGAAATGAATAAAAATGACAAGTCTATTGAGAGGCAGCTTAATCATCTGAATAATTTACCCATGTAAAGACATTTCATGAATTGACAATGAAATTCCACATTTTGAATGGGGGATCCGGGATCCCTATCTTGGATCAATCTTTGGAATCGCCTTTTCCAACACCAACTCCCCCTCATGAAGAAGTCCATGCCACTTCACCAAAACAAGAGGTTCAATTAGATGATGTGAATGAGAGGATTGGAAGATTGAATCTTGAAGAGAAAGAACCACCACCAATTGAGCAACCTAGACCCTCATGGAAAGTTCCTAAGTGGGTCACGAAGACCCTAGAAAGTGTTCATCATGATGAAGTCGAAAAGACAGGAACCAAAAGTTTGGCAAGACAAGAAGATGGAGGAGATGCAGATAATTCAAATCTTGGTGATGTAAAAGACATGGATGTTTCAGATGACTATGAATTGAATTTATCTGCCAACATTGAACCAACTTCTTTTGAAGAAGTTGCTTCTCATTATGAGTGGTAAGAAGCCATGCACAACAAGTATGATGCTCTCATCAAGAATGAAACATGGAAGTTGATAGACCCTCCATTTGGAACCAAACCAATTGGTTGCAAATGGGTCTACAAGAAAGAGTACAAATCAAATGGCTCACTTGACAAGCATAAGGTGAGGCTTGTGGCAAAAAGTTTTTCACAAAAAGAAGACATTGACTATGATGAGACCTTCTTCCCCACAGCAAAATGGGCTACCATATGTACTCTATTGGCTTTGGCTAGACATAATGGGTGGAAAGTTCATCAAATGGATGTGAGGATTGCTTTCTTGAATGGAGACTTGAAGGAGAATGTCTTCATGTCTCAGCGAGAAGGCTTTGTTGTGAAGGGACAAAAACTGAAGGTATGCAAACTCATCAAGTCTTTGTATGGCCTAAAACATGCACCTCATGGATGGTACGAAAAGCTAACCAAGCATCTTTTGAAATTAAATTTCAACAACTTTAATCTTGATTATGAAACATTATTTGTCAATAACGTTGGAAGATATGTTGTATATCTTCTAGTGTATGTAAATGATCTCTTAATGACAGGGAACAATGAAAGCTACATTACATCCATAAAGAAAGGATTGAAGAGAGGCTTTGAGATGACAGATTTGGGACATGTTCACTACTACTTGAGAATTGAAGTGACTCAGAATCCAATGCACATATTCATCTCCCAGAAGAAGTACACTAGAGAGTTGTTGAGCAGGTTTGGCATGAGAGAGTGTAACCCTCTCTCTACTCCAATGGAACAGAACTTGAAGCTCGCATCAAAAGAAGGGGACAAATTTGAGGATGAAACCAGGTATAGACAGCTTGCGCGGAAATCTTATCTACCTTATCACCACCAAACCAAATATTTTATTTGTTGTTGGGATCCTTTCCAGATTCATGCAAAAATCTATTGAAGGACATTGGTCTGTTGCGTTTCGCCTCATAGTATCTGCAACGTTCCCTACGGATCCACCAGAGTGAGGGGTTATTTTTTGCTATGTAAAGGCCATGTTTTATGAGCATTTTTGTATGTAGAGTGTTGATTTGAGGCTAAATACCCCTAATCATGTCATGGATGGTCCTCTCGATTTCCACTTCCAGGAGGTGCTTATTGCCCTATAGGGGTTGGTGCCCTTGGGGGGCTAATCACTTGGACGCATGACCGCACTCATTTATTTGCCATGTAAAACGTTATAATGCTTTGTAAAGTGATACCACTTTGTAAAGGGTTGTGTACCCTATCTAGCACACCTTATTTGCTCGCTTGGACCTATTTTGTGACATAAACCCCTCCCCCAGACTGTGTTACCCACAAATTGTACTTCCTTATTGAAAAAGCCTACAAGGATAATGAGGTAGGACGTTGAGGGCACACATCTATTAAGGTTAGTTGGGGCATGACGTCCTCCTTTTGGCACACCTAGCACTTGGTGTAGCCTAATTGCATTTTAATTATTATTTTTATGTCATTTAGAGATATTTTATTGTTATTTTATGAGTGGTTTAGGCCCCCTTTTGAGGGTGATCAAGCCAAATGTTATATTTTAACATTATCTTGTAGGCTCATAACTTAAAATTAGGTGAGGCTAGTCTTATATAAATAGTGCCTCCCTCTCATTGTAAAAACATAGCAAGATATGGGTTCATTATTAGATCTTTTCTATTTCTCTTGGTCTATTCGAGCTCTTGATGTTATGCACGCCTCTCTTTGGATGATCTTTGTTTCTTGAAGGTTGATTTGATGAAGTTCTAGGGTTTCTTTTCCACATAATATTGGTTGATGCTAAAAAATGGTTGTAATAACTCAATCACAAAGGTGACCTAAGGCACTATCTTGCTCATCGTTGTTAAATGCTGGTAAGTTATACTTCTAACATAGTTTAATGGTGCTTTTAGGGTGCATTATTCTAAAGTGTTAGGGTTTCTTGCTGATATTTTGTTAACCTTGCATTAGCAGACCTTCATTTCATAAGAGCTCTCCATTGTTATTGGGCCTTGTACTTCTTTTATTGCCCTAATTAGGCTCTTCTACCTAACTCTTGTGGCTGCTAGTTGCTGCCATAATTGCAAGTATTGAAAGCCATTCTAAGAGAGGGACGTTGGTATCAATCTCTCAATGCCCTAGGGATTGAGACAAAATCATATGCCCTATTTTTTCAACAAATCTATCTCTCTTTTTATCAATTCACATGCCTTTTATTTCACATGCATCTTTATATATTGAAAAACCCTAAAAAAATATAATATTGCTGGAAAAACCCTAAAAATCTAAATAAATTCAAAATTCCAAAAATAGTCGTGAATTTGTAATTTTGTTCCACCCATCAAATTCGCCCTAGTGGATTTATCCACTAATCTCTGAAGCGTCCCCATTTGCCTTGGTGCATTGGGAAACATTAAAATGCCCAAATTAGGGTTTCTGCAGGGTTTTTTGCAGCTCTGACTAGACCATCAACTGCACCCTAGGCCAATTGATCATCTCCCCTTCTGAGTGCACTTTTTTGAGGTAATGCCTTGGGAAGTGTGAAACCCTACCTTGGGATTTGTAAAGTGTATTGAAGTGGTGATATTTATTGATATCAATTGGTAGATTGAATTAACTCCTTTTATATGATTTATGTGTCTTTATTATTCATTCTTGACTCTATATAAGGAACTGATCTTGGCCATAGGGATTGTAGAAGGGTATATGCATGTGTGTTGGTGTCTGCAAGTGCTCTCCCTCCATTAGGGACTCTCCCCTGGGCTTAGGAGTTACCCAAAGAAGTTGAGGAGTTAGGTCGTGGTGACATTGGGTCAACCCCTCTCGTGTGCTTACCATGACTAGCACAAGGCATACTTAGTTTACTTTGAAAGGACTTCTAGTTTGAACAATAACATGTTGTAAAAAGAGTTCTAATATACTTGAAGGGGACTCAAGACTTTAGACTCAAATATTCTAAGGTGGATGACTTCAAACTGATTTATAATTTGCTTCAGACTTTGGTGGCAACAAAGAGAATGGGGTGTCTACTTCAGGCTACCTCATGAGTCTTGGATCAACAGTTGTCATCTAGAGATCATGCAATGAATCTATTCTAGTAGATTCCACAACATAGGTAAGACATGTGGAAACGACAAAAGCAACAAAGGAAATTGTGTGGCTCACAAAAATACTTAAAGATTTGCAAGAGAAACAAGTGAATTCTACTCCTCTACTGGTTGACAATAATTATGCAATCAAGTTGGCCAAGAATCCTAGATTCCATGATCGAACTAAGCACATCAATGCAAAGTACCATCTGATTCCATATCATGTAGAGGCCAAGACTATTTATTTGAGACATTGTTCCACAAGTGAGCAAATTGGAGACATCTTCACCACAGCTCTTGGAAGAGAAAAGCTTGAAAAGTTCAAAAAGATGCTTGAACTTACGAACATCCATTCGGATTAAGGGGAGGGGCGAATGTTGGAAACCTAATCCAGAGGGTTATGGTTCCACTTGAAAAGTGTTATTGTAGTTTAAATTATTAAAGAAATAAGGTGAAGAGTCACGTACCTTTGGAATGTTAAATACCAAAGGTCACTTCTCCTCTTGTATTAATAAGATATTTCCATTAATGTACATTGCAAATCAATCCTACCTTAGAGTAATTCCAGGCCTGTCAGTGTTAAATACACTTTATTAGACTTGTACGACTAAGTGAACCTCTAAACATTAGACTTTCACTTTTACTAAGTGAAATTATAAAATAGGAATATTACCCACTTTTCCTAAGTGGTCACTTTACAAAATGACTCGAACCACGCCCTGCATGTTCACACTCAGACATGTGCAAGATGTTCATGTTTGAGCTACATTTCTCAACACTCCTTGGGGCCAGAAGAACCAGCTTGGTACTGGAAGATTCTGGAAACTAAAAGCAACATTGAAAACTCATCTTCATGTGGATGGCAATTTAGAATGACGTTGACTTCAGAAGGAATACAAAAGAGGGCAGGATGGGGGGGATCTGTATACCATGTAGAGGGAATGAGGAAACAATTAATCATTTACTTATAAATTTATAATTCTTATGCGATAAATGTATGGTCAGATATAGAGTCATTTACAGGTGTGAAGCAAAAGATAGAAAGGGGATTCAGTGGAGAAATCTTTGAGAAACTGGATGGGCAAAAGAGAATTAAAAGAATGGTGGGCAGTCCCATGCTTGGTAGTGTGGATATTTGTGGCTGGCAAGGAACTCTCTTCTTTTCGAAGACAGATACAATCCCTCAATCCAGTGCTGCTCTCAAATAAGATCACTGTCAAGTGCATATAGAATGCCAGCCCTACCAAAAAAGGAGAGAGAGTTGATGGAGTTGGTAATCAATAATGAACAGGCTTGGTGAATCTTCGATGGAACCAAACAGGGACCTCAGAAATTCAGTAGTGCTAGGATCATTGTGCATCTTGCTGAAATGCATTATGTCAAGATGAAAGCAGAGCTGGGAACAGGAACTAACAACTCTGCAGAATTCATCATGTTAAAATTTCTGCTAAAAAGTGCTCTGGATCACAGTGCCTCTCAGTTGCAGGATTTTTGGGGTTCTACTTTAGTAATCAGCTGAATGAAGGGCACAGGACTGTTGCATAACATTTCTTTCAGACCTCTGAGTGAACAGATAAAAAAGTTACAAGTTCTTTTCAACCTGTTTCATTCACTCGTGTCTTTAGAGTGCAAAATATGCCAGCGATGCACTTTCAAAATAGAGTCAACAAGTAGCTGCAGGCAAAGTGATAACTGAAGAGAAGAGGGATAAAGTTATATCGGTCTCTGAATCTAGTTTTTAAATATTATTTTGCAGTAAAGGGTCTTGAAAGGCTCAATCATAATGGGATGGACTGATTAGTTGTTTTTATTAAATGCTCTTTTTTGGTTGTATATGTAAACGCCTGTGTGGCTTCAGAATATTTTCAGAACTTTAAAGGCTCATTCACATGAAGATTTAGGGAAAGAAGCTAGAGTCACCAGGCTGAAAAAAGGAATCTGGTTTAAAGTAGCTTGGATTCTTTATTATCTTTATTGAGAGAGGTTAGGCCCACTCAGTTTTCTGAAAGTGCGGATGCACGTAAAAATGTAATTTCTTTTCTACATGAAATGAAATAATGAATTTTTTCTTGTGACAAAAGGCCTACTTTGGTTGGACAGACCAGCTAAAATTGTGTGGAAATATGTTGATTGAAAATCTACTTCGGGCTTTGTCTATCTTCTCGGCTCAGGTCCGATTGCTTGGTCAAGTAGAAAGCAATACACAATTTCTCTCTCTACCATTGAGGCCAAGTATAGAGTGCAGTCAGCATTGACTGGAAGGGCAATATAGATTCAAACAATATTAGGTAAGCTTGGACATCAACGTGACCAGTCAATTTTACTCCAGTGCAATAATCAGAGTGATGTTCAGAAAGCAAGCAATCTGGTGTTTTGTTGTAGGACCAAGCATATTGGGGCCCATCAGCATTACATACCACAGATGATACCAGATCAGGCAGATATCCCAACTCAAGTTATTCACCTTGAGTATTGTTGCACGAATGGATTGCTCATATATTCACCAAGCCTTTCAGTGTTTCACAGATGCCAAGTTTGCCAAAGTTCATACTCTAATCTACTATACCTCTCATTCAGGAATAATCTACCATACCTCTCTTCATTTTTGTTCCCCCAACTCAAGCTTAAGTGGGATTTTAGTGTAATGTAATCTAAACTTGTGACCCTTTAGAGGTTGACATGTGCTCCCATCAGGTTATGATAGCCACCCTCTAGTAGCAGACCTATTGTCTCATTGGAATTATAGTGGGTGACCATAGTGGTCCCACATCTAGGGTTAGGAAAAGGTCTATTTCAGCTCTAACACCTACAAATAAAGGTCTACTTCAACCCCATTGTATCATCTAGTGCAATCTTGCATCAAGTACAATCATTCATTCATTAATTATAAGCTGAATATTTGGGTAATAAGGTTGCTGATCTAAAAACTATTGTCCAGGGGTTGTGGTATGAGAGTCTCAAATCTCAACAGACCATGCTGGAAAAGAATTAACTCCAAATAACTGAAGGAAGGACAAAGTGTCGTGCCTAAGAAGTGAATTCCTTTATGCAATTAATATAAGCGCAGGGAAACCTGAAAGAGGATTGAAGAAGACTGCAACAGGAGAAGATCCAAAAGTCTTTGACAGCAACATAGAGAGAAAAAGAACTATCAATACCTGACTCCATGAACAAGGGCATTTCCCTCATGTCAATCATCCATCCCAATTGCACAGAACACATGAAGCAACCCCATTACAATCCAGATTACAAAGAAGCTAGTAGCCAATATTTTAAATACTAGCAGACAAAAAGATTTCATTCGAGAAGTGGTATTCAAGAAACTTAATCTAACCAAAATCACACATCCCTTGGGTTGCGTTAAAAAATAAAAATACTTGCAAATTCAAAATTAATGCAATTCCATGTTCACCATCTCAAAAAATTATATCAAATGCATTGCCTTTGGATGTATGGTGTAACTTTTGGCAATCCACACTTGTGAGCTAATGATGCAATCATGCAACAGTGTAAAAACCAATAAAACCTAGTTAAAGATGGACAAGCTCATACAGTGATGACACAAATAGATCGAGCACATTTAGCATTGGTTTCAATTTCTAAAGCTCAAAGACTTATCTAAAACTCAACACAGTTTTCAATACATGGTGCACATCTAGGGAAGGACGAGACATTTGCACTTTCTAGTCAGCATGGGAACTTTGAGGACTCATCACACAAATTTTCAACATGATAAGAGACGTGGAATCTAAGCTTAATGATTAAATATAATTATTCAAAATTATTTCTAGCAACACAGGGTATATGCCTCTTAGTCATGTAGCCAAACATGGTATTTAGACTACAAGGTCAAAAGAATGATAAAGCTAAATGGAACCTCGTTCTAGGTTATGGGTTTTGGGTAAGAATGAATAGCTAGGAATAATTTTATCTTTGAAAATAAGAAATTCAAACCACAAAAGGAGATGATGAAAGTCAACGCAATAGTAAGAGAATAAATAAAGACACATTGTGCTAAGAAATTAGACCCTTGTAGAGTGGGTACAAGGTCAAAAGAATGATAAAACTAAATGGAACCTCGTTCTAGCTTATGGGATTTGGATAAGAATGGATAGCCAGTAATAATTTTATCTTTGAAAATAAGAAATTCAAAATTTCAAACCACACAAGAAGATGATGAAAGTCAAAGAAATAGTAAGAGAATAAATAAAGATACATTATGCTAACGTACAAGAAGAAGGTTTTCAATGAAATGAAATGAATTGGCTAAGAAATTAGAGTCTAGACCCTTGTAGAGAGCGCAAAGGGTCAAAAAATTGATAAAATATTAAAACCAAAATGAAATCCTACAACAAGCAACTAAATGCCTAGATTTTGCATTTTGATGGGATACTAAAGATAATCTGAGAGTCAAGGCTAGAGGGCTCATATGAAACCCAAAAAGGATACTCAAGCTTTTACATGAGTAGGGTCTCAGACGTCTAGATGAGGCTCGTGTTCTTCTAACAGAATTGAAGCTTGCAATAAAGGAAGCACTAATTTGCAATGTGTAACAGACTCCTCCTTAATCATTAGGAAAATGGAAGATTAATGCTCGCCTCCAACATTAATTTGGAGAGAATAATGAATCAAGTAGAGTCTAAAGTTACTTTGACCAATTAAAGTTTACACATCACTCACAGTATAATAAAGACACAAACAAACTAGCTACTTAAGCAATGGGTTGAGCAGCAAAAGAATATTAAATTGCCTAAACTAAAGGAGAACCTCCTTTTACTTTCAAAAGTCTTGACTTCACAGAGTGGTGATATCCCTAGGAAATTCTTTTACCAGCACAATGAACACTTTCCTGTCTACAATCTCTGAAATCAGATGTAACTAGACAATCGTAGGCTAATTTGAAATATGAGTTACAACTGCATAGAAGTGATCTTCGTCAACAAAAGGATAAGGAAGCAAACAGCAAAGAGAGACTGACGAAGGGAGAAAGGGGTGGACAAAATCTAGGCTAAATTTGAACATCCAAAAGATTTTGAAGGGAATCCAAAAGGTTATATCGAAAGTTTGCATGTGGTCTAGCTATGGAAAATAACTCATATAATGAGAGCATTGTTCTAGATTTCTTCTTCTTAGAATGTTAATAAGTTTATTGAATTTATCTCATAGCTTTAATGCTTGGTTCTCCTCGTTGTATGTTGCTGAATGTTTGTGGAAGTAGCAGCCAATTTTGGCTTTCCTATATCCAGCAGATTATGAAGATTTCTGTATTAGGCAGATCATCAAGAAAATGTCTAGATCAAAAGTATTTGAAATCAAGATTTACCTGCACTTACAAGTAAAATTAGGACTTTTTCATGTTTTACATATTTAAAATGTAAATAACCTCCTTGTTGAAAAATAAACACAATGTTGGACCAACCACCGCACCTCTGGGGATTGATCTTGTGGACTAACCCCCACCCTGGGAACATGGGACTAATTGCCCACTCAAGGTTATGTGCTTGATTGGGAAGTTTACTGACATCTGCAGGTTTTGGTGTAATGGCAAACCTTAACATGGTATCAAAGCCTTGGCCGAGGTTCAATTCCCCTGAGTTACGTCGGAGGGGAGGTGTTGGAGTCTGGACTAATCGCCACACCTCTGGGAATTGATCTTGTGGACTAACCGCCACCCTGGGAACATGGGACTAACCGCCCACTCAAAGTTATGTGCTTGGTTTGGAAGTTTACTAACATCTGTAGGTTTTGGTATAACAGCAAACCTTAAAGCACAACACGCCCATCAATGTATTATTAATATATTTATAATGCATTAATGTATTAATAAGTAACATCTTAATAATTTAAATGCTCTAATAGCAAAAAATTAAATTTGTATCCATAAATTTTGTGTATGTTTATGCACTGCTTCCCATTTCTTAAAGTTTTGTACAAGTTGCTTTCATTAATGGAACTGTTGCCAAAAAAAACTAACACCCTAAGGTGCAAGGTCTTCACTAAAGTGTAGCTATGTGCAACTATGGAAGTAATGCCACTATCACCTTAGCAATTACTTCCCTTCACTTTAGTGACTTGGATAGAATCAAATCACCAGGAGGGATTCCCTAAAAGCTATTAAGTGTCTAGAAATGGTGATCATGCAAATTACTTAGGTTGCAAAATTAATTGTGGACGGTTTATGGTAGTGAGTTTGGACTGAAATCTAAAATGTTAAAAGCGATAACTAAAATTTGATCACAACATCCATGATTGAATGAACTTGCTTGCAAATAAAATGTAGTTAAATAAAGAAAGTGAATTTAAGCAACCCAAAAGCATAAATAATTTGCCAAGCGAATAATGAACAACTTGTTGCAAAATAGAACTAGATCAAGAACAGTAAAAATGAGAAGCAAAATGTAACAAGTGAAATATATCCCATTAAACAATGTAGATCATGTTAAATATACAGTATCAGGAGACATTCTCCAAACCAATCTTGTGTAGTCAAGATTGATCCTCCCGTATAGAGGTGAGCAATTTGATTGCCTTCCGTCTAAAGGTTATTCCCCCCGTATAGAGGTAATTGATCAAAGTAATGATGTTGTAAAGTCTTGTTGGACAAGGCTCCGAACTTGTGTATCAAGTCATGAGTATCATGTGAACCTTCCGTATAAAGGTATCCATGAGATGGACCTCCCGTATAGAGGTGGACCTTCTGTATAAAGGTCATGCTTTACTTGTTAAAAGCATTTAATGTTGTGTGATATATTATTAACCATGATCACCAGATTGCTATTAAGTCTCCTTTAGAGATTGATCACCTCTAAAGTGAATTACTTTAGCATATGATCATTTGGTCCGGAATAATATAATATGATCACAGCATCCGATAATTCTTCTTAGTATAATGTAATGTGATGGATAATTAAAGTTATGACATATTGATCATGCAGTAAGAGATAAAGAAATAAAAGATAAAGCATAAAGATCAAGAGAATTTGAAATTGCCCATGCAGACACTTCAGCTAATTAAAGAGAACTCAAATTATTAAAGCTTCAGTTATGTATCAAAGATTCAGTTAAAGCATCAGTTAAAGATATGTCTCAGTTAACTAAATAACTCACAGTGGTCACTTCAAGTAAATCAATCAGTATGATTTCAGTTAACTAAGTGTTAAATAAAAGGGACTAGTTAACTAAAGTATTTTCACTTTAGTTAAACTAAAAGACAACACTTCATTTAAAGAGAGTTAACTAAGTGACAACAAAGAAGATCTAGTTAACTAAGTGTTATTGCATGATGACAGTTATGTTAAACTAAAAGATGACACGTGAGTTGTGAAACTTGCATGTCGACACTTAAGTTAGCCACCTAACTAAGTGGGCAAGCTTTCAATTAAGAGGCGAGTTCATCCTAAGTGACAGCTCAGTGAGATGAAGCACTGCATGAGAAGTGGGGCACACCACTCCATGCAAGATTAATACATCCAGTTTGAGGGCAAGTTTATCCTAAAGTTAGAAGTTAAAAATAGAAGAGAAGAATGTATAAATATGATATACAGGATTGTTGAATCCAGTGAGAAGCGAATCTTCTTCTCCATTGAAGGCAAGGCACTTCTCTTTGTGCAGGGTATTGTTCGTGCTTGTTATTGTTGTGTTTGGAACACATCCGATTGATCTCTCTTCTCGATTGCTTCTGTATCTTCACCAAGAAGTTTGGTGATCTCTTATCTTCCAAAAGCAATATGCTATGTTGTAAAAGAAAGCATTCTCTACTATCCATTATATTATATTGAGAAGAATTGTTGGGGTTTTTGTTCTCATAATTTTGAGGATTTTCCCCAGGGTATATTTTGTGTTATGTGTGTATGAATTTCATGGATTGAATTGTCTCATTGCTTCAAGTCTCTGCATCTAAAAGAATTAAAGATCAAAGCTCAACCAAATTTCAACATGGTATTAAAGCTCAGGGCGTGAAGGAGCTCAGTTTTTGCATGCCAGCTAGAGCCTACGTTGATCCTTAGAAGTTGAGCACAAGATTTGAAGACTATGGCATCAGTCTCTGTAAGACCGAAAGACTGTCTTGAGGGCACCTCAAACTTCAACACTTGGAAGGCTAAGATTCTCAACATCCTAGAGGAACATGACTTGGATGGCTATGTATCCACTGTGGTGGAGGAGCCTAGATCTAATGCAAGGCGCATCAACTTCAAGAAGAATCAGGCTAAGGCTAAACGAATCATCTATGATTCGGTAAAAGATAACTTAATGCCCGTGATCACACCGTTGAAGACCGCGAAAGAATGTTATGATACATTGACTAATCTATATGAGAAGAAGGCCCCGAGTCAAAAGAGGGCATTGAAGAATAAGCTTCGAAACTTAAAGATGGAGACGGATGAGATAGTGGCCGCTTTCTTCTCCAAGATCTCTCAGGTAAGAGATCAGCTTGCTAGTATTGGAGTAATGGTGGATGAAGATGATCTTCTCCAAACCGTTATTCTCCCATCCTCATGGGAGACATTCTTGGCTGCGGTAAATGCCCGAGAGGTACAACCTAACTTCGAAAGGTTGTGGCATGGCTGCCTCCAAGAGGAGGGGTGAATCTAGAGCAAGTCAATGTGCATCAAAGAAGAAAATCTTGCCCTCATGGCAAGAATGAAGAAAGGAAAGAAACCCCTCTTCCAAAAGATGTTCTCTCATTCAAAGAAGAAGGAGTTCTACAAAGGCTTTGACAAGTCAAAAGCTAGATACTTCAATTGCAACAAGAAAGGCCATTTCTCAAGAGATTGTAGAGCAAAGCGGAAAGGAAAGTTTCATGCTTCTACCGCCATAGAAGATGAAAGCACTCAAAAGAATGCATCCGAAGAAAAGGAGACAAGAAGGGAGTATTATCTTGTCTCATCCCTTTCGGGATCCGTCGTCACAAATGCAAACACATGGTTGATTGACAGTGGTGCATCCAAACACATGATTGGTTACAAGAGTACCATCACCGATCTAAAAGAGAAAGAATTCACATGCATGGTAGAGTTGGGGGACAACTCAACTTATTCAATCCAAGGAGTTGGATCCACCTCATTCCAACTGAGCATCGGTGATATTCTACATGTGGAGGTCATTTTATATGTTCCAGGCTTGAAGAAGAACCTCCTCTCAGTTTCGGTTCTTGAAGACAAAGGCTTACTAGTTATCTTCATAGATAACAAAGCACTTTTATGGCCAAAGAACAAAAGCCTAGAATCTGCTGCTATGATTGGAGTTCGAGAGGGAGAACTCTACAAGGTACCCAGGAAGTACATGCAAGCTATGATTCACCATACTATTAGTCCATGCGAGCTATGGCACCGAAGGCTTGGAAACCTGCACTACAAAGCACTAACAGGACTTCTAAAGATGGTAAAAGGTATGCCCATATTTGATTTTAAGCATGATAGTGTATGTCATGGTTGTGCACTTGGGAAGAATGTTAAGAAAAGATTTTCTAGCAGTTCTACTAGATCTAAAGGGATTTTAGATTCTGATGTATGTGGTCCCATGTCATCCCCCTCCCTAAGTGGCTTCTTATATTATGTATTGTTCATAGATGATTTTTCTAGGAAGTCATGGATTTATTTCATGAAGGCTAAAAGTGAAACTCTTAGCAAATTTAAAGAGTTTAAAGCCCTAGTTGAAAACTAGAAAGAAAATCACATTCGTGCATTAAGGTCTGATAATGGAGGTGAATTTGATCCACATGCATTTAATGAACTATGTAGTGATGTAGGAATATGTAGACAGTTAACAGTACCATACAACCCTCAACAAAATGGGGTTGCCGAAAGAAAGAATAGAACCATATGTGAGGCTTCAAAAGCCATGATGCATGATCAAGATATGTCTACCTCATTATGGGCAAAAGCGACCCATACAGCTGTGTACATCGAGAATAGAAGCCTGCATGTCATTCTATATGAGAAGACACCAGAAGAAGTTTTTAACGATGAGAAGCCAAACATCTCACACTTGAGGATCTTTGGGAGCCCAATATACATTCATGTACCGAAAGAAAAGAGAACAAAAATGGAGCCTTCTAGAAAGAAAGGCACCTTTGTGGGTTATAGCGAGACATCCAAAGCACACTGAATATGTATCTGGTGAGAGACACATTGAAGTCAGCCGAGATGTTACCTTCCATGAGGAAGTTGCTTTCAAAAGATCGAAAGAGATTCAATGTGATTCAAAGATGGAGGATCCCGAGTCTGATTCTCCCCCTTCAGAGTTAGAGAGGGAGAAACCAAAAGATGCCTCAGATCCGCTAGCTCCTGAAGAACCAATAGAACTGGTTGAGAGGTCACATGATGAACCTCCCGCTAAAAGAAGATCTGCTTGTTGTCGAGACATCTTACAAAAGCAGAGAAACATGGAGCACCAGCAGGCTCATCCAGAGAGCGCAAGCAACCTTACAGATATTCAGCGTATGTTGCACTGATGAGTCACATCAATGATTCAGAACCATCCTCATATGAAGAAGTTGCAAAGCAACAAGATTGGAAAGATGCAATGACAGAAGAGTACAACTCTGTAATGAAGAATGATGTTTGGGAGGTTGTTCCCAAACCGGATGGTAAGTCCATTGTGACTTCCAGATGACTTTAAAAGATAAAGCATGTTGCGGATGGTAGCATTGGGAAGTATAAAGCCAGATTCATTGCCAGAGGTTTCTCTCGGAAAGAAGGCATCAATTATGATGAGACCTTTGCCCTTGTGGCAAGGTACACCACAATCCAAGCAATGATTGCACTTGCATCTGTTCTAGGATGGAAACTTCACCAGATGGATGTGAAGACAACCTTTCTCAATGGTGAGGTTGATGAAGAGGTTTATATTCAGCAACCTGAAGGATTTGCGGTACATGGAAAGGAGACCCGTGTTTGCAAGCTAAAGAAAGCTCTATATCTGCTTAAGTAAGCCCCCAGGGCTTGGTACTCCAGAATTGATAGCTAGCTTCAAAAACTGGGTTTCTGTAAGAGTGAAGTTGATCCAAATTTGTACTTCAAAGTAGTGAAGAACCAACCTTTGTATTGGTTCTGTATGTTGATGATTTGTTTCTCACTGGAGAGGAACATTTGATTGCTTGGTGCAAGAGGGAGCTCACCTCAGAGTTCAAGATGAAAGACTTAGGTCTAATGCACTATTTTCTTGGCCTTGAGATCTGGCAAAGAAAAGATGAAATTTTTCTATCTCAAGGGAAGTACAGTGTGGATATATTGCGCAGGTTTGGCATGATAGATTGCAAATCTATGACTACACCGATGGTTTCCAATTTGAGGAAACTTCACGAGTCAGGCTCTGGATTAGATCCAGTAGATCCCACTTTGTATAGACAACTTATAGGCTCGCTAATGTACTTGATACATTCGAGGCCTGATATATGTTATGTTGTGAGCATTATGAGTCAATTTATGTCTAATCCGAGACACAGACACTGGACAGCTGCTAAGCATGTGCTTAGGTACCTTCGAGGTACAATTTCATATGGACTTAGATATGCCTTCAGTGGAGGAGTCATGTTACTTGGTTATACAGACTCAAATGGGGAGGAAGCATTGTGGACCATAAGAGCACATCCATCTACTGTTATAGCCTAGGATCAGCTATGATATCTTGGTCCAGCAGGAAACAGGGCTCCGTAGCCCAGAGCACTACCGAAGCAGAATACATAGCTGCTAGTGTTTCCCGCCGAGAAGCAATGTGGCTCAGAAAGCTACTTGCAGGGTTGTTCGGTGAAAAGCTTGAGCCTACAGTTAATAGGTGTGACAATCAGAGTTGCATCAAGCTTTCTGAAAACCCAATGTTTCATGACAAATTGAAGCACATTGAAATGAGGTATCACTTCCTCCGAGACATGGTCCAGAAAGGTACAGTGAAACTTCAGTACATTGCTACTGATGAGCAGATTGCAGATGTGTTAACAAAGCCTCTGTCAGTGACAAAGTTCAGGTACATCCGAGACAAACTTGGTATGGCAGAGAATCCATCCCTCGCTGAGAGGGAGTGTTAAATATACAGCATCAGGAGACATTCTCCAAACCAATCTTGTGTAGCCGAGATTGATCCTCCCGTATAGAGGTGAGCATTTTGATTGCCTTCCGTGTAAAGGTTATTCCTCCCATATAGAGGTAATTGATCAAAGTAATGATGTTGTAAAGTCTTGTTGGACAAGGCTCCGAACTTGTGTGTATCAAGTCATAAGTATCATGTGAACCTTTCATATAAAGGTATCCATGAGATGGACCTCCCGTATAGAGGTGGACCTTCTGTATAAAGGTCATGCTTTACTTGTTAAAAGCATTTAATGTTGTGTGATATATTATTAACCATGATCACCAGATTGCTATTAAGTCTCCTTTAGAGATCGATCACCTCTAAAGTGAATTACTTTAGAATATGATCATTTGGTCCGGAATAATATAATATGATCACATCATCCGATAATTCTTCTTAGTATAATGTAATGTGATGGATAATTAAAGTTAGGACATATTGATCATGCAGTAAGAGATAAAGAAATAAAGATAAAGCATGAAGATCAAGAGAATTCGAAATTGCCCATGCAGACACTTCAGCTAATTGAAGAGAACTTGAAGTATTAAAGCTTCAGTTAAGTATCAATGCTTCAGTTAAAGCATCAATTGAAGATATGTCTCAGGTAACTAAAGAACTCGCAGTGGTCACTTCAAGTAAATCAATCAACATGATTTCAGTTAACTAAGTGTTAAATAAAAGGGACTAGCTAACTAAAGTATTTTCACTTTAGTTAAACTAAAAGACGACACTTCAGTTAAAGAGATTTAACTAAGTGACAACAAAGAAGATCTAGTTAACTAAGTGTTATTGCATGACGACACTTATGTTAAACTAAAAGATTACACGTGAGTTGTGACACTTGCATGTCGACACTTAAGTTAGCCCCCTAACTAAGTGGGCAAGCTTTCAGTTAAGAGACGAGTTCATCCTAAGTGATTGCTCAGTGAGATGAAGCACTGCATGAGAAGTGGGGTGCACCACTCCATGCAAGATTAATACATCCAGTTTGAGGGTGAGTTTATCCTGAAGTTAGAAGTTAAAAATAGAAGAAAAGAATGTATAAATATGATATACAAGATTGTTGAATCCAGTGTGAAGCGAATTCTCTTCTCCATTGAAGGCAAGGCACTTCTCTTTGTGCAGGGCATTGTTCGTGCTTGTTATTGTTGTGTTGGGGACACATCCGATTGATCTCTCTTCTCTATTGCTTCTATATCTTCACCAAGAAGTTTGGTGATCTCTTATCTTCCGAAAGCAATCTGCTATGTTGTAAAAGAAAGCATTCTCTGCTATCCATTATATTATACTGAGAAGAATTGTTGGGGTTTTTGTTCTCATAATTTTGAGGATTTTCCTCAAAGTATATCTTGTGTTATGGGTGTATGAATTTCATGGATTGAACTATCTCATTGCTTCAAGTCTTTGCATCTAAAAGAATTAAAGATCAAAGCTCAACCAAATTTCAACAGATCAAGATAACATTGTTTTTGTAGTATAAGATGCGTCAAGTGGTCAAGACAAGCAATGAAAATGAGCTCTTTAAACCAGAAACGAAGATTGTGAAAGCATAAAGTTCATTGATTTAAAGGAATAAATAAAAAATGCAAGTAAATCTGAAAACAATTTTGAGAAAATACAACTTGATGAACCACAAGCTTTCAATCTATTGTTGGGATGGACAAAAGAATAGAGTTACAATTAATTTCAAAAATACACTCAACTTAAAAGTTTGTTAACTAACCCAATGATGAAGTTGAAAGAAAGATTATATGGTTAACAACAATGGAGAATTTCCGGCAACTTAAATAAGTGAAATTATGTGCGATGAAGGTAGAAAATTAACAAGTAACCATGTATTCTAATGTGCAGATGATTAAGATGAGTTTAGTTACTTCTTCATGCCATTAACATATTAAGGAAAGGTGTGCTTATGAGTTGACAACAATTATCAAATTCCAGATCTGCTTGTTGTAAGTGATGTATGCCATAAAACCATGTAGAAACAACCAAAGATCTGAATTCTTAGAGCTGTCCAAGAATGATATAGATGGTGCAAAGGAAAATGACTCAAAACAGTTAAAATTTTAACCCCATTAGAATGATGAATAAAATAACTAATATGGGGCTAAATTGGATTAAATCAAGAACCAACATTCACCTCAAATAAGCCGTTTCATAAACAGCGAGCAAAAAGTTACCATAAAGATAAATTTTAACCATACAAATCATGACACATATGGTGTTTATGGAAAGAAATGAATTGAAGCCCTCAAAAGAGGGTTCGAATTAACTCTTCCTCATTCTTTTGCTTAACCTTATGCTTGAGTGAAGATTTATAAAAACTTTAAAAGAAATAAATTAAATTAAATTAAAAGAAGGAATTAAATCTCTTGACTAGTGCCTAGTTGCTTGAAGAGAGAGAAATGGGGTTATAAAGGAAGCATGTGGAGATTTGGTAATCAAAGAATAGGAGAGGGGTTGAAGAGCTCAAACCCTTGTCCTGGTCTTTGAGAGCCAAATATGTGATTCTTCCTATCCAAAGGGAGCATTCAATCCTAATATCCTCAAAGAAAATCTGTATGCAAAGATTATCAATCCTATTACAAATGACATATATCATGAGTTGAGTATAATGCTATCCAGTAAATAAATTTAGCAAGACTTTGAATTTAAAAGGTAAAGAGCTTACCCCAATTTTCTCATGCAAACATTCACCATTTGTGGAAGAATTCCATAGCTAACATCAAGCACCTAAAGCTCCAACGAACTTCTTCGATATTTACCCAGTAACCTAACACAAAGAAAACTAAGAAAGAGTAGCAAGAGCAGCAAAAAAATAGAATGAGAGGAGTATCTCCTATATAGAAAAAAGAGATTAACTAACTCCTCAAGAGAAAATAATAAAATACCCTCATGACATGATCAAATACCAAAACCCTAACAACCTTGACCATGTGAGGGGTTGTACCACTAAATAAGAGAGATAATACATGAGAAACAAAAATAAACTCCAAATAAGGAGCACCCTAGAGGATGTGGTCAAAATAATAAAAGCTAGGTCCAAAACCCTAGAATTTTGACCAATCAACCACTACAAGGTGTGCCCTTATCAAGATACATGAAATAATGTGCCAAAACCATCTTGATAGGGTCACCCTCTAACAAACCAAGTCAAATGAGATAAATGCTGCAAGGGAAGGTGGCACGTGTGCCATGAAAGAGTCCTCCAAGGTGCAACGTACCACCTAGACAAGTCAATGAAACCACCTCAAATGATGGAGTGCTTTCATAAATGAAGATGCCAAGTGTCTCAAGGATCCAAGACTAGTCAAAAACCCTACAGCACTCCAAGGAAATGTCCAACAAACTCCTCAAGAAGTGTGCCAAAGGTCCAAAACGTGGTCAAACCTCATGCCAACTCATCCAAGTGATCATCGTGAAAAAGGGTTGGCCCTCTCCCACACAAATAGATCATCCACATGTGCCTCAAAAACCTCACATGTGCAAGAAGGAGGGCACATCATCAAAGGAGAAGACCAGACAACCATAGAATATCCACCAAGTGCTATATCATATAATGTATGAATTAGAAAAAATACCTTCAATAAAACATTAACATAAAAGGTTATCAAGTGCACTTTTCTAATTAACTAACTTACTTTTGATTAATTATCCCATTAACTTTAGAATTACCATGGTGTGACCATAATTAATCGAGATTTCATGTTACACCCCTAAGACCAAGTGCATTTACTAAGTTTCTAAGTAAGATGAGGGTGATGAAGTGAACATGGTACTAGCGAGAGGTTGTTCACAAATTGACCATCGTAGAAACATGACTAAGTGCTAAGTCTACCCCTTAGCTTTCAAGAGATAGGGGCTAGTGATTTTGCTTCCACATGTGTGTCTTAGAAGGGAGTGCGTTTTATTGAGTTACCCTTTCCTTGTGCCTCTTTTTTGCAATCCCTTTTTACTATTTTTAATATATTTGAATTTATTCTTTTAGCCTTTTTGACTTAGTCCCTTTTACTTTAGATTTGGCTTTGATAACCTAGGACATAAGGATCTTGGCCTTTTGCAAGAGGGCATTGCTCACATATATTACATTTATAACTTAGTAACCTCGTACTTTGACTCTTAACTTTGGCTTAGGCATTCATACATGGGAATAGTATAGGGACCTTGGAACATAACATATGATGGAAATGGGTGAAATAGCTAGTGAAATGACATGGTATGAAAAATGGCTACGTAAAATGTCGTGAATGACATGAAATGAGTGTTACACTTACTTAATTTCCTAGGGATACACCTGACTCACAAGGTCATACACTTAATCTAAGGAAAAATTATAACCACACCACAATTCATCCTTATCTATGAAACAGCCATCTAAGATTCATGAGCCATTATAGAGTAACACCATCGACCCCTCATGATCATGTCCACGCATAAGAAAGCATTTACTATGAATCAACTAGATAGCATATGTCATAACACTGGTGTCAATTGAATGTCCCCATTGATCTCTAGCACATAACATGGTGATCTAAGCAAGCTAGAAGTGTTTGTTCACACAACCTCCCTTTACACCATCCTCGAACAACTTCCGACACACATGCCCTGTCACCATTTCTCTATGAGAAACATTATGAGAGCAAACAGATGTTGAAGTTTGTAGCATCGTGAGTCATTCTCCAAGTAGGCTTCGTGTGTTGAAGCAAAGCCTCGTGTGTCGAGGTTGTCCTGAGTTAGTCTCAGGAAACTTGGAGAAAAGTCTCATGTATCAAGACTGAGCTTCATGTGTCAAGGCAGATGCTACTAACAGTCTCATGTGTCAAGACTGAATCTCGTGTGTCGAGACTAGGCTTCGTGTGTCGAAGCAGTGCCTTGTGTGTCGAGGCAAAGATGTTGCGTGATGTTCTCTTAGGTGGTTTTATTAGGACTCCTCTAGGACCTAGCCACCCCTAGTACGAATATCTCTAGTTTATGACCATGAGGACAAGATGATCACATCATCACAAGATCTTCCTTGTATATTTGATGAGCATTGAATTGGCACAAGTCTATGTTGCACAAGTTTCCAGAACGCGGGAACCTTGGGAACTCGGGTACGGGTGTCCGATACGGCTAGAAGTTTCCCTTAAATTTGCAGGAAACGGCGGGTTGGGAACGGCAATAATATATATTAAAAAATATAAAAATAATATAATTAAAAAACAAAATTAAACTTCTATTGTATGTTCTAAATCTTCTAATTAGGAATAATACATTAATTAATAATTAATAATTATCATATAAAGCAGTTGATACCAATTTAATCACCTAAATTTAAAAAATAATGTGTATAATGTAATTGAAAAAAAAATTAAATTATAACTAATAAATAAATTTTAAATTTAAAAAATTTAAATAAACAAATTTCAAATTTCAAAACTAATCAGTAATTTAATATTAATAACTAAAATTTAATAAATTGAAATTAAAAATATATATATTAAAAATTAAAAATATATAATTTTTAAAACAATAAAATTTAAAATATATAATTTTTAAAACAATAAAATTTAAAATCATAAATATAAATATTAATGATAAACTAAAACATTTTATAATTAATAATTAAAACAATTTATAATTTAAAAAATAAACTTTTAACAAAAAAATTTAAAACTTTATAAAATATTATGAAGTCAACTGCCAACACCGTGAAGAAGTGGCAACCGCAGCCGAGCCAACACTGTCGCAGCCCTTTTATCCAGCAAGAAGCCGCAATTGCCAACACCGTCGCCGTTACCCGACCAGCACGAAGCCGCAACCGAGCCGCCAACACGGTAGTTGTTACCCAAGCTCTGCCAACGCCATTGATGAAGCCGCGCCACCAGCAACTCGACTCTATCTCTACGTAGATGAGTTGAACAAGCTCTACCTCTGCCGAGGTCCATGAACCAGCTCAGCTCGGGGTGTCAACTCGCGGCTCACAGTTCGCGATGTCGAACTCGCAGGCAACTGCCGGCAAGGGAGACACAGGAGGGGCAAACTCAACACTGTAACACTCTTGACCGACGGAACGGCAAAAAACACGTTTCTAAGTTCCCAAATTTTTAAGCTGGAAGTTCCCGAAAAGTTCCAAAGCTCCCGGAACCGTTCCAGCTGATTTTGGAACGTTTCGCTCCTGTTCCTAAGCTCCCTGGAACGCAAGAACTTCTGGAACGAGTTCCCTGAACTCCGGGAGCGGTTCCAGTGCAACGAAGGCACAAGTGAACCTAATAGACCAAGAGGGGCTAACCTTAGCCTAAGAAGACTTGCCTAGGTCTTATGAGAAATTAGAAAAGGAGCTTATAATTTAAGTTGTTTCTAAGTGGTATTGGAATAATGGTATTTTGTGACTCGTGGTATTTGCCCATTGTATTTACGCAATGAAGAATTATAAAGAGGAACATTATGCCATTTCCATAAACACAATGTTGTGTGGATCTCTCTCTCCCTTCTCAAAATCTTGTATTAGGGTTTATACTGGCAGATTGACATCCGTGCGACTGGTCAAGAGTATTAGACCTCAGCAACCCCCTCCACAGCACATCGTGGCCTCTACTTAGCAGATCGGGGCTTCCTTTCAATACATCTGCCCTCCAAGTGGCAGATCAGTCCTTCTATCAGCAGATCAGAAGCTTATATCACCAGATCAGATCAGAAGTTATGTCAGCAGAACAGAAGCTTATATCAGTAGATCAGAAGTTATATCAACAAATCAAAAGCTTATATTAGCAGATCAGAAGTTGTTTTCTTGTTATATGGTTGCCCTAGGGGCATTAATATCTTAAGCAAACGAATTTGTAATCTGCTCATTGTATTCTCATGCTATCAATATATTGTATTCTCATGCTATCAATATATATAAAGGAAGATTTTGCTTGCTGGGGTTTTCTCCTGTAAAAGGTTCCCCAGGGTAAATTTCCTGTGTTCATGGTGGTTGCTTGATTTGTGATCTACTTCTGTCATTTACTGGTTATCATCAGATTTATGGTTTATATTCACAGTTGGTACCTTCAGTATTCTAGATCTGCAATATTAATCTAAACATCAGTCATAAGAATTTCCAGATCGACTATATTTATAAATTTTTATCAACAGAGTCATGAGCACCAACAAAGCAGCAGACAAGGCCTCCAAGACGAGTTCCTTCAGCATGGTATCCAATCTCTTGACTCACACATTGCTGATTTATTTAACCATGTGGTTTGTTTTGGTTTTCCCCAATTCTAGACCAGGCACATCATTCACCCGATTCACAAATCGAGGAGTAGTTCGGAACGAAACCACTATCATGGTGGGGCATAAATTCTCCAAGCTCTAATGCCATAGTCCGACATCAGCGGCTTTCTTATGAGTTAGAGAGTCGACATCTCAAGGCCAGAAGGCAGGCCAATTTTCGCTCAGAGTACCAGACAACCAACCACATCTTAACACTCAGAGCCAATATTGAGACTCATCATCACTCGTTGAAAGTCTATTGTTGTTTTATGGACTTCTGAAAGTGTATGACACGGTGCCAGGAGAGGCATTGTTCCAAAGATTTCATGATATTGGCTTTATCGAAGACCTCCTAGCGAAAATCATCAGATATTATGAGTCTGTTCTGGGTCGCCCCCCAACCTTTCTAACTTCATCCAAAGTACCATTGGGGTAAAACAGGGATGCCCCCTCTCACCGACACTCTTTGGGATCTAGATTCTATATTAATGAGCTGGAGTCTTTCCTCCATAAGCACATCCAAGAGGGAGAGATGGTTGCCCTCTACACCAGGTGTTGATTTCCCTACTTTTCAACGATGACTTGATCTTGCTGGCCTCTACTCTTGAGGGCCTACAATGGCAAATTGACACCCTGTCCAATTTTTGTGAACTCCAACAATTGACAGTCAGCCTAAGTAAAACCAAGGTTATAATCTTCAGAGCATCGAAGAGAACGAGATCACCACAGCTTACACCTAATTGGGGGTCCAGTTCAAGGGCCTAACTTCAACATGCGACATGCCCTCCAAATCAGCTTGGCAAAGGGTGTATCTCCCTAGCCCTTATTATAAGATAATACTTCCAAGGTCAATTTCAAGACGTCATGTCTATATTATACCTCATGGAGGTGATTTTCAAACCCACAGTACTCTATAGTTCAAAAATCTAGGGAGTGAGCTTGCTACAAACAAACTAGGCCTGGACAAAGAGAATCGATACCATGTTTCTTAGGCGCATCATGCAATGCAAACGTACAATTTCATAACCGATCTTTCAAGCGGAGTCCATCTATTTCGCCTGGAGGCTCTCTCTCTCTCTCTCTCTCTCTCTCTCTCAGCACCAAGATGTTTTTAGCCTCAAACTCTCACTCTCACTTTGTATCACTACACCCATGATACTGTTATATATCTTTTGGTGTTGGTTAACCCTAGTAATTAGCTCGGTTTAGTTGGAGACTTATCTATGTGGCACTTTTTCCTTCACTTTCATTTCTTGTCTTTAGCATTATCTAGGAGTCTCTCTCTCTCTCCATCAGCACCAAGATGTTTCCAGCCTCAAACTCTCACTCTCACTTTGTATCACTACACCCATGATACTGTTATATATCTTTTGGTGTTGGTTAACCCTAGTAATTAGCTCAGTTTAGTTGGAGACTTATCTATGTGGCACTTTTTCCTTCACTTTCATTTCTTGTCTTTAGCATTATCTAGGAGTTTCTCTTGCACTCACGCATTGTAACCATATATTGAAGTTATCTTTTAGTCCCATTGACCTACTTTTGTGGCCATTTGTTGGACATTAATAAAATTATCTTATCTTTTCTGGAAAATATCCATGGCCAAACCATATATCTCATCTGTGGAACTGCTAGTTGTAATGGAAGATCACACAAGCAATGATCATCAAGTCACCCCTACATGTGAAGGGGTAACAAGAACCTCATTTCAAAAATCCATACCTATCCCTCATTCTAGGTGACAAATTCAAAGAGAAATTGTCAACTTAATCTAGCAGGAGGAATTGTATGCATTGACACCTTAATGACTGATGAATTAAGAAGTTACAGGTCTTAATCTTTAATAGAATTTCATGATGTATGCATTGACACCTTAATGACTGATGAATTAAGAAGTTACAGGTCTTAATCTTTAATAGAATTTCATGATGTATGCATTGACACCTTAATGACTGATGAATTAAGAAGTTACAGGTCTTAATCTTTAATAGAATTTCATGAGCATGTACTACTCTCCTACTAGAGCTTAGTATGTATATATTGGTACAAGTTCTTATTAGAAGTTTGAAAAGGCTTATATCAAGCTTACGGAGTGGATACTAATTGAGGAGAAGTCATTGCCTAGGAAAGGAAACTAGAAGGAATTGCCTAGGAAAGAAAACATGAAGGAAGAGATAGAGTTGAGTTTAGAAAATCTAGAAAAGAGAATCCTGGAGATGTCAAAACAAGTAGACAGTAACACTGCAGCTACAAAGCACATTAACAAAAAGGTGGAAGGGCAGAAAACAGAGATGGACAGCAGTGAGAGAGGCAAAGGATGCAATGAAGTGGAGCGAGACATTTAGCATCATGATTAGTGCAGCAGTAGCAAGGAAATTTTGAATAATTCCAAGTAAGCTGGGAGCATGGATTATGGAAGGACACAAGGTTTTGATAATCAAAAAACTCTACATCTACATACAGTAGTAAAACAGCTGGTTGTGGTTCAGAATCATCACCAAAGTAACCACCATCATCAACAGTAAACCTATATCCTGGCAGTAAAGCATGCATAGCCGAGGTTCAAGATCATCTTCAAGTTCTTAGCTAAAACATTTGTAATTTTTTAATGGCTGAACGCTTTTCTATCAGTCACTGCGGACACTAGCAATCTGTTATACAGATTGTATTGATGATATCATACATTAATACCTAATGTAATGGAAATTGATGCAAGTTAGAGAGAATCTACTTGAGCAGATGTTGAAGAACCTGGATAAACATGCAAATCCAGATTATTACAGACCAAAACAAGGCTATAAGGAAGAAAGGCATGAAATGAACCAATGAAGTGAACCACCCTACATTTTGTATCATACTTATAATGTCAATATGTATTAACCTTTTTAAACTACCAAAAAAAACTTGAAAAAAGTTCTTATGAACTTGAGGGGCATTCACTTGCCAATTGCATCATACATTAAACCCAAATAGCTTCTTTGAGCTCTCATTTGTATATAAAATCTCCCTATCTCTTTATCCTATTACAAGCTTGCAATAACTGCCTTTATAATTATCCAGTCATTTATTTTAATTGCTATATTTTTTTCTCAAAGTGGATAATTGTTGATCTCAAAGAGTGAGAGGTTCATGAGCCTGAGCAAAGAGTTACTGTACCAACATTTTGCCAAGTTTTAGTTTGTTGATAGATCATTTTAAACCATATTGATAGAGCTCATGACAAAACAGGGACTTCAGAATCATTGATAATTCAAATGATCACTCTGAATGTTTAGGTCACTAAAATAGGCCCTGCTTCTTAAAATTTATTTACTGATAATGCCCATCTCCAATCTCCTGAAGTAGTTAAATCTGGGCCTCATTCTCCAAGATGTTGAGACTCATTCAGGCGACTTGTTAGTCTCCTTTGCACAGCTGCTGGCCTTCCATATAAAATTGTTCATTTTTATAATTCATGAAAATCTTATATATGACATAATGTGCATCAAGGAAAGCAAACAACTCTATGTTTTCTCTTTGCTCTATTTTCTTACTGGAATAATATTTGCTTTCCCCTTCTGATCTCTGACATCTTCCTTAGGCACTACATGTTGTCCCAAATTCCAATACATTTCTACCCCCTTGGTATCAGGTATACACATTGTTAAGAAATTGTGATCCCTACCTAAGTTTGCCATTAGTAGGGATATACTATGTTAACAATCTTTTTGGACATAAAAACCATCTAGTATTTTGGATCTAAGTTTTCTCATTGAAGCATTACTGACCAAATGTACACTGTTATATAATCCTATTATATCACGTAGAGTGACATCCAAGAAATGGTGCAACGAATGTTCAAGCCAAAGGAAACTATTCTCCAAATCTCGTACTACCAAACCCCAAGACACAGATCAAAGATAATGTGCAACAATGGTCCAAGCCCAAGAGAGAATATTTGCTAAATTTCCCAAAGACAGCTGGGGGAAGTCTCAACTCTATTGCAAAATCATTTTTCCTAATAAACAAGAAACTGTACAACAATATATAATACAATTTTATTCCAAATATTATGCATCAGTACAATTATAAAGAGATGGAAGCCGAATACCAAAACACATAAGCATGATTCCAATCAATTATCTCGGATTATGTGATAAATACTAAATTTAAACCCATAAATTCACAAAAGGTTATTTTCATGTAAGCACTGCAGGACTTTAGTTAGCAAGAATCAAAACGACAAAAATAGCATATAAAATGTCAAACGAAAAAAAAAACTTACAGCGTCATCATAAGACCCAAAACAGGGACTTTGTTCATCTGCACTATTATAACCTTCTCCATCTCCATGTGACCTCGGCGACGAAGGGTGTGAACCAGTAGGTGAAGACCTTGATGCCATGGTGGTCCATGAATTTCTTCTAGAAGACCCACTTCGTTGCGTACTTGACGCGCATGACACAACTCTTCTTGCAGTTGAACTAGCCATGGGTTTTGAAGGAGGAAGTGGAGGGGGAGGAGGGCATGAATGGCCCATATGCGACGAACCTACCAAACCAACACCGAACAGACTATGACTATTATCTTCTTCTATGACGAGTTTCTCTTCAGTATCAAATACACCCAATTCCACACCAGCCACCTCCGATTTAAAACTCGAATTAGCAACATTGCTGTCAGTTGAGGAAGCAATTCCAGACAAATCAACACTAATCTGTCCCTGTTCCAGTCTGCCAACAGCATTATTACTCCTGTCTGCTGCTAGATGAAGCGAATTCAGTCGAAATATAATGTGCCCATCTTCGATGGAATCAGTTTCGCATGCTCTAACTTCCTTAAGGGCATCGTCAAGTTCACAAGATTTGGTATCTGAATTGTTGTTTGTTTCGGATGTCTCTTGATCAATTACAGGTTCATTAAGATCCTCATAATTATGTTCTTCTTCAATGGAAGAGGAGGGAGAAAGCTTAGCTGTTAAGGATTCGGAAGGTTGCAGAGCAGAAGATGAAGAAGCAGCTGCTGCCGCCGATGCTGCTGCATGAGAACGACTCTGCGAAGGATTCGACGAAGAACCACTGCTGCCCCGCTGCACCAGAATTCGAGTCATTTTGTGAAAAATATAAAAAGTCCAACTAAAATGATACCACAAACAGCCCAGTCACCGCCACCGCCAGACCAACCAGGAGCCACCAGCTTCAGATACCAATAGAAGACATGAATCTTTTATCTCTCGTCCTCACTTTAGGCGCATTGATGCCAATGCCACGGCCTATGAGTTTATCTTCGTACACCTGCAAGCACAGAATACCAGAGTTTTAATTTTTCAAAAAGTTTCAATGCCCCATTCAAAATAAATATTTGTCCACGTTTATATATGGCCTATTAAAAAAAAAATAGTAATAAAATTAGCATATAACCATGAATTTATTAACAACAACAACAAAAAACCCCTTACAGTTGATTGTTGATATTTTGAGAGTTAAAAAGATTCGCCTAAAATGTGTGCTTAATATTTTCCTTACCTGCACGTCTTGTTCTTCTATATGACCCGCCACTGCTTCACTTCTCCGCATCCCCCTTACCAGCAGTCTCATAGAGACCAGAGCCACGTCTCTTTTAAACTCCCCCGAGTAATATTAATTCAACTGTTGCCTTTTAGATCGGCAATCTGCAAAATACCCACAAGAGCCGAGATGGTCATTTATCTGCATTCAACAAAGATAGCAATATACCGCTCAAACCCTATCATTCTGTAACCCTAGGGTTTTAAGCTCTGATAATTATTTTGTTTAATCCTTTCCCTTAAAATTTATACAATATGGAAAAAAATTTACAGAGCTTTGAAACCCCAAAACCTACTTACAGAAGCAACTGCAAGCAGGTCGCGAAAAACGCCGATTACGATATTGACGAAATGGATGACATGGCGCGGATTGACGCAGATAAGAGACTATAATACATATGGCAAGAGCTCTGAGGGTTTTCAGATGAATTGCAGAGACACTTCTCTGGGGTTCCTAATTTGAGGGTATAAAGTAGTCTTGGCCTGCAAGTTAATGAATTACAGGAAAAAAGCCAAGAATGAAGTATTAGAGCAGAGTAGAAATGCCGAGGCGTATGGTAGCAAGCGACCTGAATGGTAAAGATATATATAGACACACAAAGAAATGCCTTTTGCTTTTGCTTTCGTCTGTATGCACTTACAGTGTAAGTGTAAGGTTCTTCTGTCCCTTTAGAGAAAAAAGCAGCCAGAAAATGTAAAGTTAACAGAGGAAGGACAAGAGAAGCAGCAGCAGCATATATATGTGTAAAGGCACCCGCACTTATCAAGTTATTCGGCCCTTATTCTCTGAGGCCATCGTTGGCCTTAGTAGCGGGGGATTTTGCTATTTATCGCATAATCAATTATTATTATTGTTTGGTAAAATAGATGTACTTAATTTTTTCCTAGGGTGTACTTCTGCATTGCCTATGGATAAGGATATGCTGGTGGCTTTTTGGTGATTTGACAAATTAGGTGTTCTTTGCTATTCGAACTTGTGACCTCTAAACAAAAAATATATATGTTTTAACTTTTAAATTTATTCTAATAAATATAACAAAGTGTTATGGTTATTTTTTATTATTTTGATTTTTTTTTAAATTGTTATAATGGGAAAAAACTATGGAGATTATGCATTGGATGTGCCATGGGTTGTCTAAGCATCAATCAATATTTAAAAACAAATATATTAAAAGATAAACAAATTTAATATTTTCAATAAAAAAAAATTTGTTATAAGGTAAGGTTTTAAATTTTTTTTTTTTTTTTTTAAATGTAGCAATTTGGATCTTTTTAAAATAGGTAAAAATCCTTAAAACAAAGTTCCCATCACTAAGTGTAACTATAATTTTTGACAAATTCTTATTATATTTGGGAAATAATTTTGACAAAAAATGATAGATTTGTCCAATTTTTCACTTACTTCTTTCTTTTTGTTCACCTTCCTGCTATTTCAAAGGAATCAAGGAAAGCTAGTCAATACATAGGGGCTCAACAAGAGCATCATGTCACTTACAAGAATTGAACCTAGGTGGGGAGGTTAACAATCATTCCTCCCAACCACCCAAGCTACATCCAATGGACATTCACTTACTCCTTTGAAAACATAAGATGTGGTATATCTCACTATTTATTATCTTGTGAGGAATTGAGGATGTTTTCACCAATTACCAGGTTATGGGGAGTTCCCTTTGTAATATAAACACTTTATCCCAAGGGGTTTGCTCAACTGAATGTCACTAATGTTGTTTGTCATTTGTCTAGTTTTATATTGGTGCTTCGTTAGAATCCCCATAGGTGAGGCACACTAGTCTACGTCTATAGGTTTACTAGGGATGTATTCCATAAATGTGGGGAAGCATCCTTTGGGTTTTCCTTAGAGGAAAACTATGGGACCCTTGGGGGTAATTATCAAATTTGTGGCATTACATAGCACTACTTGTACACACATGACTAGATCAATGCCCACCCCCTACCCCTTAAGTCCAACCATTTTAAAAGTTGTGGGGTTGCGTCTTAGTGATAGGAACGCGAGGGAAGGTGTTTGACCCTCCAAGTTGTTTCCCTACATCATCAAAAAGACTCTATACATATTAGAAAAAACAAAAAGATTTAAGTGAACAGGAATGGGATACTTTCTCCTTTTATTAGTCATCGTTTACTATTGGCATCCATATATCAACATAATATGTTCTGCAAAAAAGAAAGAGACCACATAAACACACATATTTGTCTTTAAACGTAATGTGTTAAAAAAAAGACTCAACAAATACACATATTTGTTTTAAATAAACTAATTTTAGATAATTGTAGTGAGAGGCACTTTACTTAGTATGGCATAGATGTTCATGTCGAGAGGTGCTCTACAGCCCAATATGACATAAATGTTTGTGTCGAGAGGTGCGATATAACCTAGTATGGCATAGATGTTGCCACGTATGTGGGTAACCTTAACATGGCAAGTTATTGTCAAAATAACCAGTATAGATCTATCATCACTCCAGATCTACCAAGTTTCAAGAGGGATCAAATCCCTTGAGGTGCAAACCTTTTTCAAAATTCAAAATTTGAGGAAAAACTTGCACCTCAAAGGATTTGATCCCTCTCAATGCTTGGCAAATCTCGAGTTAAGATGGATCTATACTGGTTTAATATGTAAATCCTAGTTTAATCATGGCTTAATTCCCGCATCTCATAGCAAGAAGTATCTAAGTTTCATTAATTTTGTTAGTTTTAATTAATTGGAATATATATTTCTCTAGTTTTGAAGTTCGGGTTAGGGCCAACATTGTAAAAACTTTATCTAGTTAATATTATATGATTTTATTATAATGTCACAACTCCACGTTGAGTAGAGAATTACACTTCTCCCTTGTATTGGTTTTGATTTTTAAAAGGTCGACACTATAAAATTTCTATTTACTTAATATTTTATTATTTTATTAAAGTGCCATGTGTCAACTCCATGCTGAGCACATAATTACATTGTTCCCTCATACTGGGTTGTAGAAAGCGCCTGTTGGCACAATAACAAAAAGAACAATAACCATAACAAGAAAACAACATGCGAACCAATATAAACCAACATAGGTCCATCTTAACTCCAAATTCGTCAAGGACCAAAAGGATCAAATCCTTGAGGTGCAAGCCTTTCCTCAAGTTTTGCACACTTAAAAAGCTATGCACCTTAAGGAATTTGATCATTGATCCCTCCCAAAGTTTGATAGGTCCGAAGTTAGGATGAAGTTTTTTACCAATTAAGCTTAACCACTATAAAAATAACTTATATCAATTAGGTATACCCTAGATAATTTAAAAGAAGATTGTTAACCTTCCCACATTATGTAAATACATCTCAATCTTATAATGAATATATTATTGTATCAATATCAATCTTTAAAAAAATTGATTTACTTTAAATACCATCTCCAAAATAAAGAAAATCATACAATAAATTTTCCAAATATGTATATATATATAATAAATATGTATATATATAATAAATATATATATAACATTCTAAAAAATATTACTCAAATGGATGATATTATCACAATCCCCTTACACATATATATAATTATATATAACATTTAAAAAAATATTACTTAAATGGATGATATTATCACATTTTCCCATAAGCTAATAACCAAAAGAATAAAAAATAAAAATAAAAATGTATGGTTAACATGGATACCATGTAAATGTAGAGTTGTAAGTGAGATGTAAGTCTTAACTTGTCAAGAAGGGCTATAACATTTCATAAAATTAATTAAATGGATGATATTATCACATTTCCCCATAGCCAATAACGAAAAGAATAGAAAATAAAAAAGGTCTGGTTAACATGGATACCATGTAAATGTAAAGTTGTAAGTGAGATGTAAGTCTTAACTTGTCAAGTCAGAAAGGGCTTTAACGGTGGAGAAGGATCGGCATCGTCTATTTTCGAATCCCCAAAAGTAAAATTATGGGTTGAAGTTTGAAACCCAAAAAGTAAAGTGCACGTGTCCCAACTAGAGAAAATATATGCAAATTTTGACATGACCTAAGGGAGAGGGGTGTTCCCATGCAAGATGGGGTAAAAAAAAATTGTGCCTCATCTGGTTCTGAAAGTGCTAATTTTATTTATAGAGATATGATCATTTGTAAAATTTTGATATGCTACTATTATAGATTCATCTAACTTCGGTTCTACAAAGTGTTGAGAGCTAAAATCTTCAAACCTTTCATCACTGAACTACAACATACATCTCTCTCACTACTATGTTACAACACATTGATGCATGCATCTTTTTCTTTTTTTTTTATGGGAGAGACAAACACTTCCCTCTCACCACTATGCTACAGCATGTTGATGCATGCATTCTTTCTTTGTTTCTTTTATTTTATGGGAGAGACGAACACTTCCCTCTCACCACTATGCTACAACACACTGATGAATGCATTCTTTTTTTTAATTCTTTTTTTATGGGACAGATGGGCACTTCCCTCTCGCCTCTCACAACTATTCTACAACACGTTGATGCATGCAATTTTTATTTTTATTTTTATGGGATAGACAAACACTTCCCTCCCACCCAGGCTATAGAAATGTGCATTCTCCGTGCAAAAATATGCAAACCTTTCACCACTAAACTACAACACACATCCCTCTCACCACATGCTACAGCCCATCGATGATTGCATTCTTATTTTTTATTTTTGTATTTTATTTTTTTATTTGTTATTCTTATTTTTGTATTTTATGGGAGAGGCAGACACTTCTCTTTCACCCCTATGCTACAGTACACTGATGCGTGCATTCTTTTTTTTTCCTTTCTTTTTTACGGGAGAGACATAAACTTCCCTCTCACCACTATTCTACAGCACACTGATGCTGCAGTTTTTTTTTTCTTTTTTACAGGAGAGATGGACACTTCCCTCTCACCACTATGCTACAGCACACTAATGCATGCATCACAGCGCAACAATGCATGCGTTTTTTTTTTTATGGGACAAACAGACACTTCCCTCCCACCCAGGCTGTAGAAATGTTCCTTTTGGGCATGGCATAAAGTTGTGACCTCAAGTTCACATTATGAGGGACAAGGGGTGTTGGATGTCACCTTAAGGGTGTGGCCTTAAAAGGGAAGAGGGATGTAGAATGTTACCCAAGTTTGTGACCTTAGGTTGATCCATTTAAGGGATGAGAGGTATGATTCGGAAATCTTAGAATTCGATAAACAACTCATTATTCACAAACTTCCCTATGGCCATATATAATTAAAATGGTGGATTTTCCTGTTTATATTCTAAGTATGCATTTTATTAAAATGTTGATTAGTTATCGTATTTTTTCACACAGAAAAAAACTATACTTATGTTAAGTATATGTAAATATTGTCCATACATCCATAATCACAAGTGCTAGATTCCTCAAATAGTGAGGAAACAAAACGATATCAACAGAAATACAGTACAACAAGAGATGAGACCAATATAGCAGGACCAGTTGAAGAGCTCCACAAAAAGTATAAGAAGTCCAAAGGAAACTGATAGTAGCATACTCAAATACAAAACGACATCAAATGAAGACTAATACCAACATGGATCAATATCAAGTCAATCAAAACCACGGCTAGCGACATGGAAAACACCAACATCTCCAACGGAAAAAAGGACAAACCAAGTCCAAATTCCATCACACAAGAAGGCATAAATAGAAGGATGCCCCCATCCAAAAGCCACTACTCCACTCGAAAGTACGGTCCAAAGAAAACTGTATTCAACAAGCATCTTGAATATGCATGAAACCACGCATCTAGATTTTAACATGTAAACAAAGTAGTGAATCATAGACCTTGTAAGCTCCATCCAATATGGTATGATAATAGCTGGACGTGGACCCATCCATCTAAAAATATTGGCATCCATCCAAAAAACCAATGTAAGCTGCGAGAGATGACTGTGCAATTGATGTTGAAAGATACCACCCAGAGCAAGGAGAAAGAAAAAATAATAATATGAATCTGCAAGATCCAAATATCCTCCCCGCTAGACTGCAAAAATATATGGGTCGTAATAAGTAAACCCCTCAAAGCATGTAACCTAGAAAGTATGAACCAATCCTTCTTCCACAACATCCCCCTATTGATATAATATCTTTCCCTTCGGAGCTAAAAGAGTCAATTTTGGTAGTTTGTCCACCTCAATATTATACTCCATAAATATATTAGAAGGAAATATCTTCAAAAAATGTAATTAATGACCGAACCTTTACCATCCAAGGAACCAATGACATGACTTGTAAATTGATTTTGTGAATGGCCCACTCAATGATGATCTTAGAATCACCAGTGACTTGAATGGAAAGGATATGTTTAGTCCTGGAAAAAAATAGGAGCATCCAAAGAGCTAACAACTCACCACAGGTGTTGGCTCCCTACCCACAGTTCATATGAAGTCTATAAAAACAATCCATTGATAGCCAAATCACAGCACCTACCCCACATAGTGTCGCTCCAGATTGTGAAGCACCATCAAAGAAACCCCTAATCATATTCAAATCCATAGAAAGAGGCAATCAAAATCTAATTGATGGAGGTGGACTCTGAATTAGATCCCCATGAGACTCACAGAAATCCACCACAACTTTATAACCAATCAATGAAACATTAATCTTCCTGTCTTCAATGAGAAGACTATTTCGAGCCTTCCAAATGTCCCAACATAAATAAAGTGGAAGCTTTAGCCAGTTCCTATAGGAACACTTCCATGAGAACATGCAACCTTCCAGAGACCCACCAGACCAAGAAGCAGATATGTTGGACCTCTTATGAGCGTATTCCCAAACTTCCCTGGTGAAAGGACAATTGATAAAAAGATGTTCCACCGACTCAGTGTTGTTCCTACACAGAGAACAAACATTTGGTCCAATTCCCCCCCCCCCAACTTTAATAATTGTCCCATGTCATAATGTGATTTCTCAATGCAAGCCAGAAGAAACATTTGATCTTCAGTGGAGCAGACCATTTCCACAATTCTTTATACCACCAAACCTCTCCAACATCATATTCACCCAATAAAACCTCGTACGCATATTTAGTAGTCAATGAACCATCCTTATTATTCCACGACCAAATCGAAATGTCTGCTTGATCATGATCAAAAAGACAGATTCCTCCATGTAGAAGACACAATATGTAATGTGACCATTACGTATTATGAGCCCCCGTTAGACCCAACTGTGTTGCTCCCAACCAAGAAGACCTCATAACAAAAGAAATGGCATCAATAGAGATTTGAGCAGGTGACACATAACCCTGTGAATGAAGTGAACCAAACAACTCAGGAGATAACTTATAGTTCGAAGGACCACCAATAATAGGGTCCACACCAATTCTGATCGAATCTGCGTTGCCAAGAGATCGAGACAACCACTCCCCAATAACCAGGAAGGACAAGACCAGACAATTCTAGATCATGGAGACCCCACTAATCGGCTTGTCGGCAGAGCGGATCCATCATTCAATAGAAGTGTGTTTGAAATGTTTATCCAAAATCACTAAGTGCCACAAACTATCCACAAATAAGGCCCGCCATAAACATTTAGCTTAGAAGAGTTTTGCAAAATGGAAAATGTTCTTGATCCCCTATCCCCCCCATTGCTTAGGCCTAACCAAAATATCCCATCGGAATAGGTGGAATTTAAAAGTATGGTTGGACCCTGACTAGAGGAAATGAAATACCCTACTTCGTATAGCCCCCATGATTGATTTTGGAATCTTGCAGAGTGAAAGGCAATACACAGGGAGATTTTCCATAACCGATTTGACCAAGGTAAGCCTGCACCACAAAGAAATCCATTTCATGCACCACTGATGTGGGATCCAAATCTCTTAAGTAGTCAGAGCCAATCATTGGATGAATAATGTAACGCACCCAATGTTACACTAGACTTAGAACATGGATTTTTTTTCTAAATGTACATATATGAGACTTATATGCATTCTCATAACCAATGCACAACAATGCATAACAAATGCATAATAGACAAAAGTATTTTAGCGGAAGCATATAATATACTATAAGACACATAATCCGAACATATGCGCATAATGATTTTATGCATAATTACGGAAGCATAATAATTTCCATGTGTCACACAATTATTTCATTAAATTGGTACCATCTTTAACACACATAATATTTTTTTATTAATATACATTATTTCGGACCCAATTTTTAACTAAGACTTGGAATATAACATTTCCAATCTTTTCCTTATAAATTCATTATTGAGAAGTGCATAGTAAATATTGAGATTAGGAATTGAGCACTAAGGCCACATAAGTTAATTAGAATAACAATTTTAATTCTTCAAGTTATGTACTTTCCTTACTATTATGACAAGGAAAAATTATTAATCCAGCATATTCACTTAAAGTTACTGCGCAGTAATATTTGCAAGGTAAGAGTTGTGCGCACGCATAAATGGAATAAGGGACATTATAGCTATATACTTAGACCACATGCATGTTATATAATTTCCAACATATTTAATTAAACCTGCTACAAAGTCTCCACAGTAAAAATGGTGTAGTGATAATTGCGTAGCAATAAAAACAACTTTCAAAGGAACTGTGCAACCACAATTATACCATTCAATGCAAGGTACAATATACAAACCTTGGCACATATAATTTGTTTACAAATTATCAATTAAGCAAAAATAATGATAATTATGTGCATTTCAATGCAATTACCACTCATTACCAGCCTGTGGTTTATAATTTCTAGCCCGTGGTTTACAAATGCAAATACCATTAATGGTAAAACATATTAAATATACTTTTACCAACCAATGCAACACATAAGACATGTAATTACCAATGCATCCTATGCACCAAGTTTTTGTATTTATAATTTATCTATTGAGCAAGATAGGGTCGTGCCCATCTTTTACAAAATGTTTAAATCTCTTTGAGAGATTATTACAATAATTTTGCGCGCAAAACCTGGAATGTATTTCCATCCACACATAACCCATTCCCAAATAATTAAAAAACAAGGAACCATTAAGGCAGTTATACGGAAAGTAAATTTCTCACTTAAATAAAGAATGAGCATTCATCCAATTTTAGTTTCATTTGTATAATTTATGCATTACTAGCAAGCATTGTGCAGAGTTAAACTCACAATCATTCCATGCCTAGGAATCTAACCAAACAATGCAAACAATGCATGAATTCATTGTTTCTAACCAGAATTCAAAACATAAAACATGAACCATGGAAATTGTTTACCATTCATCAGATTAAATATTATTGAGGAATTAGAAACACCATTTCCAAGAATTAAAACTTATCTGTAAAAGCTTTAAATGGGAAATTGGCTCTATGTGAGGCATGCTCCACCCAACACTAGGCAAATTTTGCTCATTAATCTTTCATCAAAATGCCACTCCCGGGCTGAGACTTGTGCATTCACCATACTAACATCTCTCCCAATTCCCATAATTTTCAGAATTAACACTTGGCACTCGGGAAAATTGGCCAGTGCATTTCACCTACTTCATTTCCTTCTTTTCTACACAGCATTGATGTACGTCACTGCCTTTTGTGCTCAGAATTCCACCAATTCAGCTTCCTACACCATTTTCCACTTCACTAGTACAACTAGAGACAAAATGGACAAAGTTTCAACAAAATTCACACTAAATTTAGCTCACGGCTTCAAGGGTTCATCTCAGTTTTATTTTTTCAGAGAAAAATTACCCCTCCTATTCTCTCAGACATTCACACCCTAGCCATCAACAAAATTCTCTACCTAGTTCAGTTTTTTCTTCCTCTCCCACTTTTCCCAAGATGATGCAAACTCTAGTTTCCTTGCATGCAATCTGGAACCACGTGGGCTCTCCCTGCCACATTTTTATTTATTTTTATATAAAAACACAAAAATCCCACTTAATTGTAATTAAATAGTAATTACGATTTAAAAATATAAATCTAAAGTAATTTAAATGGGATTATGACTTAGGATAAACTTTAGGGACTTAAATATTTAACAAGGACATAACATGGCTTCCCCACCTAAGACATTTAACCCCCTTACTGTCTCTGGTGAATACACAAGTCCTTGATCTCTTTAACGTACTGCCTCAACACAACCAGTTGTCGATTTATTTAATATTAATATTGCAAAATACAATAGGTTCAACCTTGCTGGCATTCATAAATTGTAATTACATTTTGACATCATCAAACCAAGGGTGTTACATTCCCCTCCCACTTGGAGTCTACACCGTCCTCGATGTTTCATTGTCCAAACATATGAATGAAATTTCCTCAAAACTTATTTACATTACATATTTACAAACTTTCAAAATAAATATGGGTATTCTTCCTGCATAACATCTTCCATTTCCCAGGTGCTTCTTCGGGACTGTAGTGGGTCCATTGGACCTTTATCTGTCCTATGAATCTGTTCCTGAGTGCCTTCACTCTCCTGTCTAATATGCATATTGGTTGTACTTGGATTTCCCTTTCAGGTTCCATGTTTACCACAAACCAATCAAGTATGTGATTAGAATCACAAACATGTTTTTTAATAATGAAACATGAAAAACATTTTGCACTTTAACTGTAGGAGGTAGAGCTAGCTTATATACTACTGATCCAGTTCTGCTTGGGACCTCAAATGGTCCACAAAATCTGGCGGCCAACTTCTTGCAGTTACCCAACTACAATGAACTTTTTATGCCTCTGAACTTTAGGAATACTTTGTCTCCAACTTGGAACTCTCTCTGCATTCTATTTTTATCTGCATAGCTCTTATGTTAGTCTTGAGCTACCTTCAAGTTCTGTTTGATCCTGGTCACCTGTTGTTCCATGTCCTGAAGCATTTATGGTCCAACTATTATCCTATCCACTAGTTTATCCCAATTCACTGGAACATTACACTTCCTACCATATAGTGCTTCAAATGGACTCATCTTCAACGATGTTTGGTAACCATTATTGTAGGAAAATTCCACTAAGTATAGGTAATCTTCCAATTTATTGGGCTTGTCCATTACATACATTCGGAGCATGTCCTCGATGATTTGATTTACTCACTCAGTTTGTCCATTAGTTTGCGGATTATAAGTTGTACTAAGGTTGATTTTGGTTCCAAATTCTCTGAACAAACCTTTCCAAAGGTTCAAAGTGAACTTTGGATCTCGATCTGAAACAATTGCTTTTGGAATACCATGCAACTTGGAAACTTCCTTCATATAGACCTCTGCAATCTTGGCTACCTTAAACGTTGACCGAATAGGTATAAAATGGGTTGACTTTGTCAACTTGTCAACCACCACCATAATAGAATAGTGTTGCTTCAATTTTATTGGTAACTTTGTAATGAAATCAATGGTTACCACATCCCACTTCCATTATGGTACTGACAATGGATGATGTAAACGAGTAGGATGCATGTGTTCTGCTTTTACTCTTTGACATTCCAAGCATTGAGTAATAAAACTGGCCACTTCTTTCTTCATGCCTAGTTAGTAATAGTCTTTCTTAACTCATGTCAAAGTCTTTTGATAACCAGGGTGACCTGCATAAGGTACATTATGCATTTCATGTAACATGATTTTCTTCAATTCACTTTCAACTAGTATATAAATTTTGTCATTAAATTGAAGAGTTCCATCTTTAGCCAAAGCATATTTAGAAAATTTTAATGGTCTGTTTCCTGCTTGCAACGCATTCACAACTTGTAAATAAAAATCATCTACTTTTAATGCCTCCTATAACTTGATTTTAAAATCAAATTTCCAATTGTTGATAGCTTAAATTTGCATTATCTGGCCTCTTCTACTAAGTTCATTTGCCACTCGATTCTCTTTGCCTATTATGTACGTGATTTCGAAATTGAATTCACTCAGGAATTCAATCCATCTGCTTTGTCTGGCGTTCAAATGAGGTTGTTTAAATAAATATTTCAGGTTGTCATTATCTGTCTTTAACTCAAACATGTTCCCCATGAGATAATGCCTCCACATTCAAAGGGTATGAACTATAGCAACTAACTTCAGATAATGAGTAGCATAGTTCTTTTCATGTTCCTTCAACTTCCGTGATTTATAACAAATTACATGCCAATCTTGCATCATGACTGCCCCGAGTCCATTTAGAGATGCATCTGTACATACCACATATTCTTTGTCTGGATTCGAAATTTTTAATATTGGAGCACATGTGAGTAACTCTTTCAAGAGTCTGAAATTGTCTTCACACTTTTGGTTACATATGAATTTCACACCCTTCTTTTGTAATGATGTAATCAGATTTGCAATCCGAGAGAAAGCTTCTATGAATCTTCGGTAATAACCTTCCAGCCCCATAAATGATCTCACTTTCATGACATTTCTCGGAGTAGGCCATTCTTGTATGGATTTGATCTTTGTCGGGTCCAAGGTTACTCCTTCTTCAGAGATAATATGACTCAAATACAACAGTTGCTTCTAATACAATGAGCATTTGCTAAGCTTGACATAAAGCCGATTTTCTCTCAGGGTTTGCAAAGTAATCTGGAGATGATCTTCATGCTCTTCTTCAGATTTAGAATATACCAATATATCATATAGAAACACTATAATAAACTTATCCATAAATTCTTTAAATACGCCATTCATTAGACACATGAATGTGGCTGGGGCATTTGTTAGTCTGATTGGTAGCACTATATATTCATAATGCCCATACCTAGTTCTAAAAGTTGTTTTACTGATATTTTCATCTTTTATGCTCACCTGGTGATACCCATATCTCACATCAATCTTGGAAAATACTTTTGCTCCTCTCAATTGATCAAAGAGGTCATCAATTCTCGATAGTGGATACATGTTCTTGATCGTAGCTTTATTTAGTAAAAATGGTACAGTTAGATTAGGAATTGCGCGGTAAGGTCACATAAGTTAATTAGAATAACAATTTTACTTCTTCAAGTTATGTATTTTCCTTACTATTATGACAAGGAAAAATTAATAATCCGGCATATTCACTTAAAGTTAATATCTGCACGGTAAGAATTGTATGTATAAATGGAATAAGGGACTTTATAGCTATATACTTAGACCATATGCAAGTTATATAATTTCCAACATATTTAATTAAACCTATTGCGTAGTAAGAACATTACAACAAAACACTTCCATAAGGATTGCGCAATAAAAACAGTGTAGTGAGAACTGCGTAGTAATAAAAACAACTTAAACGATGTAGTAAGAACTGCACAGTAATAAAAACAACTTAAACGGTGTAGTAAGAACTGCACAGTAATAAAAACAACTTTCATAGGAATTGCACAATAGGGTTCACATAAATAATTAGGATAACCATAACAATCTTTCCAATGCCTGAAATGTTATGACAAATTCCTTCTAATGCAACCCATACAATTTCAATTCCTGTAAAAATAAAAACAACTGCCATTCATTATTGGCCCATGTTACTTGGGAAAAATGGACAAGGATGAAGTTAACTTCGACATAAACATTTAAACTTATTAGGACAAGCAAATCAACCTGTGGCTTCAAAAAAAATTATACTATTCAATGCAAGCTACAATATACAAACCTTGGCACATGGAATTTGTTTACAATTTACCAATTAAGCAAAAATAATGATAATTATGTGCATTTCAATGTAATCACCACTCATTACCAGCCTGTGGTTTATACTTTCGAGCTCGTGGTTTACAAATGCAAATACCATTCATGGTAAAACATATTAAATATACTTTTACCAACCAATGCAACCCATAAGATATGTAATTACCATTGCATCCTATGCACCAAGTATTTATATTTATAATTTATCTATTAAGTAAGATATGGCCATGCCCATCTTTTACGAAATGTTTAAATATCTTCGAGAGATTATTACAATAATTTTGTGCGCAAAACCTAGAATGTATTTCCAGCCACACATAACCCATTCCCAAATAATTTAAAAACTAGAAACCATTAAGGCAATCATACGGAAAGTAAATTTCCAACTTAATTAAAGAATGATCATTCATCCAATTTTAGTTTCATTTGTATAATTTATGCATTAGTAGCAAGCATTGCACAGAGTTAAACTCACAATCATTCCATACTTAGGAATCCAACCAAACAACGCATGAATTCATTGTTTCTAACCATAATTCAAAACATAAAACATGAACCATGGAAGTTGTTTACCATTCATCAGATTAAATAATACTAAGGAATTAGAAACACCATTTCCAAGAATTAAAACTTATCTGTAAAAGCTTGAAATGGGAAACTGGCTCCATGTGAGGCACCCTCCACCCAACCGTAGGAAAATTTTGCTCATTAATCTTTCAGCAAAATTCCACCCCTTAGATGAGACTCGTGTATTCACCATACTGACATCTCTCTCAATTCCCATAATTTTCATAATTAACGCTTGGCACTCAGGGAAATTGGTTTAAATCCAATTCCATGCCAAACAGTGCATTTCACCTCCTTGATTTCCTTCTGATCTGCACAACATTGTTGTATGTCAGTGCCTTATGTGCTCATAATTCCACCAATTCAGCTTCTTACACCATCTGTCACTTCACTGGTACAACCAGAGACAAAATGGACGCAGTTTCAGCAAAATTCACAGTTATTTTAGCTCATAGGTTCAAGGGTTCATCATAGTTTTATTTTTCCAGAGAAAAATTACCCCTCTTGTTCTCTCAAACATTCACACCCCAAGCATCAACAAAATTCTCTACCCAGTTCAATTTTTTCATCCTCTCCCCCTTTTCCCAGGATGATGTGAACTCCCTTTTCCTTGCATGCATAATCTTATGCATGTAATCTAGAACCAGGTGGGCTCTCCCTGCCACCTTTTTATTTATTTTTATATAAAAACATAAAACACCCAAATCCCACTTAATCATAACTAAATAATTGATTTAAAAATATAATTGTAAAGTCGTTTAAATGGGATTATGACTTATGATAAACTTTAGGGACTTAAATATTTAACACAGTCATAACATGGTTTCCCCACCTACGACATTTAACCCCTTATTGTCTCTGGTGCATACACAAGTCCTCGATCTCTTCAGCGTATTGCCTTAGCACAGCCAGTTGTATATTTCTTTAATATTAATATTGCAAAATACAATATGTTCAACCTTGCAGGCATTCATAAACTGTAATTACATCTTGGCATCATCAAACTAAGGGTTTCAAACCAAGGGTGTTACAAATAACATTTAGGTTTAATAAAGTTTCCCAAGTGTTTTGTTCCATCCATGAGAGATCTTACCCCATATGGCATGAAGCTTTGAATACGATCAACCATATCCAATTCCAGATCATATTCTAAAAAAGTATATTTTGAAACACTAATAATCATACCTGAAGCCCAACAAAATTTATCAAGTATGCTTTGTAGACTAGCCATTCACTTACCGTGCCAGCCCCAATCAACATCACGTCATCTACAAACAATAGGTGGGTGATTCAAACTATAGAAGACACTTTGATGCCCTGCAAAGCATCCAATCCCCTCTTGTCATCTATAAGCATGTTGAGCCCTTCGATTACCAAAATAAACAATAGAGGAGAGAGGGGACAACCCTAGCGAATACATGTGGAGCAACCAAAAACTCTGGTTGGTGAACCATTAACCAGCATTACAAAATTGGCCAACACCACACAGGCCATAATCCAATTTGTATCTTCCAAACTCAAACTTGTTTGAAGTAGGATCAGCCTCAGGAAGCCCCAGTCAATACGATCATATGCCTTGAGCAAATCAAGTTTAAGTAACCGGAGCAACCACATGTGATCCCGCAATGGGTGAAAAGAACCGCATAAATTTATGTATCATATCCATCTTATCAATGATATTAAAGGATCTCAGATCCGAAAACAAAGAATGAAAGTACTTGACAGCCTCAACCGCAATATGATTTTGATCTAGAACATAGTCCCCATCTTCTCTAGAAATGCCCCAAATAGTATTTGGACCCTTCTGCTATCAATTTTTTATGAAAAAAATTTATATTTTGATCACCCCACGATAACCAAATCTTCAACCTCCACGTCTCCTCCTCCATCCAAAGGACCTTCAATATTTTATCTCTAAAGCTTCAAGACGGTGCATAACATTTGGGTTGGGAGATTGATCAATTAAACCCTTACAAAGCCCAACCATCTCTTCTTCACAAGCCAAAAGTTCATGTTTCATATCAACATTCCTGCCCTTCTCCCAAGAAATAACCATAGTCTTTAATTGCTTAAGTTTGGAAACCAGTCGGTCCATAGGTGACTGGTTAATAGGAGCCACTTGCCCAGATCACTCCCGCCAAATAAGATCTTTGAAACCTTGTTCTCAAATCCAAGAATGATTAAATTTAAATGGATAATGAAAATTGTCATCCACTTTATCTAGTTGAAGAAAGATGGGAGACTGGTCCAAAATCACCGAATGTTCTACCCATGATCGATATCTAGAAGAGAACTCAAGAATATATCCAACAACTAGGAATCGATCCAACCACTTCGCAATACCATAAACTCCCGATCTATGATTCCACCAAATTGGAGCCAATGGGTTTGGACAAATATCTCTCAAACCCTTTGTGAAGAAGGTCTCTTTAAAAGAATCCCCCAAAGGATCCAGACGAGCCCTAGATGCCCAAACCTCCATAGTGTCAAAGGTAAAGTTAAGATCACCACCCAGTATAAGAATAACTGTCTTCAAAATACCTTCCCTCTCCACCCTAGCCCAGAAGCTAGTAACACGATCTTGGTAAGGAGCATAATAGTTGATCAAGTTTACTTCACCCTCGAAACCAACAAAATTACCACAAATCAAAATACCCACAAAAATAAGAAAAGGTACAACCTTGCGCAAATTCCAGGCAGTTAACAAACCCCTAAATAAACCATAAACATCCACCAATACCATTTCCCAACCCAGAAGAAACTTTGCAAAAGAAGAACGAGCATGCTCGCCAAGGACCATAGTCTCTTGAACAAAAATAATATCAGGATGCTACTTCTAAAAAAGTCATTGGAGGACAAGGAATTTGGAGTGTCCTCCTACTCCACGAACATTAATGGAGAGCATGATCATTTCTTAGACCTGGCAAGGGCTTTGTTAGCTCTAAGCGCCCTAACATTAGTAAGTGAAGCACCCGTCGAATCAGAGACGCCAACCTCCAAACCATCACCCGCGAAACTACGAGGATCCCCCTTCCTTGCATTATGAGTTTTTTGTGGGGAAAAATATTTTCTAAGGTCCCCCCCTAAATAAGCCCTTTTGGGGTGTCATAATATTGGATGAAAACAACTTTGAAAAACTAGTTCCAACCCCATCCACCATCTGCTCTTGAGGATCACCCTTCTGAATATTACCAATATAAACCTTCAATGGATGTTTTTTAACCACATCGCAGAATGATAATGGCACAGAAGGGCCCACCAACTGATAATCCATAGGGTGGTTTATATCAAGATTCCCCTCACTCAAACCAGTTACAGGTGCAAGACTATGAGGTCAACCATCATCACGAGAGTCTAGGAACATATATGATATACCCACCAATGACTCCATCTCATTACCTAAGACTGCCTCAACTAGAGGGTTATTCCCATCCGAAGAATGTGCGAGAATGGAAAATGACCGAATGACTTCCCTTGGGACCATAGTAAGTCTCGTCGACACCCCAAACTCCGTCAAAGTTGACCTCGATTCAACCGAGACATCAGATGAAATGCCAGACCCTTCCAATATTCGACTAGCAAAGCCTGGTCCTGAAAGCTAAAGTAATTCTTCTTCATTCAAAGAGAGAAATAATGCAAGATCCAAGGAATGAATCTTATCGATGATAGGAGGACCTTCTGGAACTTCATCTTCTACATGATCTGATAGCCCCAGGCCTGCACCCGAAGCACCACATTCGTCCTGGTCACTAAAATCTTCTAAGGACCATGTACCAAAACCCTCCACAGATTCATTTGGATCAGAAGTTGAGCTAGAAGAATGACAAGATTTCCACATATGACCCACCCCCTTGCATCTTGAGCACTGAAATGGGATGCCCCAATAATCCAAAGACTATGAATAAGTATGACCCCTCCATTCAATCTCCACCATATCCACCAGGCCTTTGGAAACATCAATTTCCACCAAAATTTTCCCAACATGTTTATCCTCCTATAGAGCACATCCTCACCGACATGTAGAAAATGGCCCAAATGGTTCCCCACAGCCTTGAAAGCATCTATGTGCCACATTTCAAAGGAAAAGTCAGGGAGGAACACCCAGAGATGTCGAAAACAGATGTTTTATGAACAAAGATCAAATGTTGAATGCCATCTTTTCAACATTAGGCTATCATGATTCTTCAACAAAGTTTTTTGTGGTATCTTTGTAGCATGCTCAACCTTCCTAAAAGTGAAACTATACCACCCTTTTGATAGGATGGATATGTCCGAGTAGTAACCAACTTTAGGGCGCTAAGAGGCCTCGACCCATTCAGAGGTATTTGACTGATTCATGGCCTTATAGCTGAACTTCCCAACCAGGCTTGTGAGAGATAATCCCACCACATGATCAAGACTCAAATCACATCCCATAACCATCTCGCGACCCTCTTCTTTGAGATTCCAACTATGATTTTTTTTATTCTTTTCGCAGCATGGGCCAATACTCAGATTCGCTTGATTCGAGACTCGGCCCCCAGATGGTGCAAACAAACCCACACCCCTATGACACCCCTCTAGAAGCACACCATAAATATTCATCTCCCCATATCCCTGATGGAAACCCTCCACCGGAATAACTGCACCCACCACTTTAGAACCTCCCTGACGGATACCCATCACCAGAGCAGATGCACCCACCACCTTAGAGCACCCTTCCTGGTGTCCGCCAGCAAAAACCGTCTCACCACCCCCTTGATGGATACCTTCGACCAGCTGAGATGACGCTTCCACCCTATCACAAGGTCCAATGCTACCAAGTGGCACCAAATTGGGCCCCGAAACCACCTATTTTCCTATTTCCAAAAAATCCCTACACATGTCGGATTTGTGTTAGATCCCAATATACTTCGTCCAGTAAAATTACCCCCACACATTCCCATCTTTCATCAAATGTGGTATCTACGTCCGTAGGAGGTATGTTGTTGACATGTCCACTCCCATCCTCCATCTTCACACTAACCCCCCACACCGAAACCTCCACCTCTCACCAAAATCTGGTCAATAACCAATAAGTCCCCCGATAGGAGTGGCTTCCCAACCGGCCCAAATATCAACAAGGACTGGAAAAAACCCCAGAGAAAAAGATGCATCTAGAGAGAAAAAAATTGTCAGGACCACACAAATGCAGAAAAGGAGACATTGGAACGGGAGGGAAAGTAATCCACCCGTGAAACACAAAACACCGGAAAAAACGTCGCCCACTTAGAAAAAAGAAGTAGACTAATAACAACGCCACCAAAGAAGGGAATGGCAGACGAAACCCAACAAGGAACTCAGAAATCCTTGAAATCTACACAGAAACCTTGAAAACCACCATGAAACCCTCAAGGATTAGTTATATTATTTATGTTTTATTGATGTGTAAGTTATAACTTATATATTTGATCAAATATGAAATAAATAATTTTGAACTTTTCATCTCTTCTATGTAGGTAGAGGATTTTACAATCATAACAACTATTTCAAAATATCAATTATGTTATATTTCACTATTTATTATATTTATTATTTTGTGAGGAATGAAAAATCTCCTGTCAATAACTTAAGTTCAATTTCTATGAGGAATTTTTTAGTTCTTTAACATAACTATAAGGTACCTAGTTTTATTTGTATCGTAAATACTTTGCCCTAAGGGGTTAGCTCAATCGATTGTTATCAATGTTGTTGGGCATTTGTCTAGTTATGTGTTGGTAGATGCTCAATTCAAATTCTCCTGGGTGAAGAGTGTCAAGCACTCTAATTGCAGATAATTAAATATCAACACACAGAGCGTATGAAATTTATTGTCAACCCGAGAAAGTCTTTTTATTTCAAAGGACAAGTGCACAATATATGCTTAAACACAAACCATTAGAAGTGAATACTTTTATCTTCTATCATCTATGTTCATCCCAAGAATCTACGCAACCCCAATTGCCTTCTAACTGCTGTACTACAATCCCTTTTCTATTATGCATCAAGCAGAACGAATATCAGATCTAATCAACGATTGCAGGAAGGAAATCTCAATTGCATTCTAAAATAATCAACTGTCTAATGAAATCAAGCTGGGAATCATGAAGCATGACCTGAACATTACTCTAGAATTTAATAAGGGAGATTGAAGCAACTGTTCTAAGATGCTGAATTGCAAAATATAAATCAATCAACACATAACAGGAAAGCTAATTCGTAGGAACTTCTGGGATTACGTTTCAGCTGCAGGATGAGCACAACAGTGTAAACAGAAATTGAATTACATAAAACAAACCTGACTCAGTCGACTGTTATTGATACCATTTACCAATCTCACAAATAAATCATTTACTGAGAAATCCACACAATGAATATTGCTGCTGCGTACAAAAGAAAGATCAAATCATCACACAACAGAAAGATGAAATCCTAAATTAACACAGCAATCTCTGTGGAAGACGGGCCCAGTCTTCACACAGAGACGCTGGTTGAACAACACTCTCTTTAACTCAGAAGCAACTCCTTATATTAACAGAAGGATGAGTACACAGTTTCGGCTTCACTGCTAATACAAGATGAATTAATTCATTGCTGTCCAACCCCTCGATCGAGATAATACCACATATTTATACATACAGTTGCAACATCAAAAACCTATAATTGGGCAGCCATGAAGATCTATGATCTTCAGGCGCCCTAAATAATCTAGCTGTTACAATGCGTGGCAGAACTGAAATATCCAAATATGAGAGGAGTTATCAACTGTCCCAAGAGTGGCGGTCCTTCCATCTCACAGCTGGATTCGAGCAGCGACATTCTTAAGATAGAACTTTATGTTACAGCTGCCCTGCCACGACTATGCCTTGATTGACGATTTGAGCCCCAAGGAACCTTCCTTAAGCAATGGACGTCCCTTCCTCCGTGACTTGTTCAGCTCCGATCTTCCTGCGGTCTATTTATCTTACTACCTTCATAATTTGCATCATGTTAGCACGAATTAAGAGATGCACAGCTTAAATCATCACAATCATAAGTATTAATACAATAAAACAATAATCGGCCATACCTTGGTAATTTGGGGAATATATAAGGACAATAAGTTGAATTGCCAAGGTAATTGGTGTAAGACAAGGTAAGGGACAGTGATAAATGATGGTCAAAAAGGGCCAATTCTGGGCTCAACATCTCCCCCCAACTATCCTGTTGCATGTCCTCATGCAACAACCTGCATCTGAATATTGTACTGAACCTTGTCCAGGCAAGAGGAAAGAATGTAGATAAATCAGGCATCCCCTCTATCCCTTTGAAAAATTTCTGTGAGCAACCCAGCAGCTCCCAACTTTACTGTTCCCCTTCTCCCGCTACTTGCTAATATCTGCAGTTCTCTTATGCTATGCCTGGGGAAGTTGAAAAGACACACTCAATCTGAATCCAATTCAATGATACCTGTAGGAGGTGGAAGCACTGGTTCTTGTGGGACAGTGTCTTCCAGCGCATCTAATCTTATCAAGGGAGTTGCTGGTTCTTGTGTAACAGCAACATCCCTTAAACCTTCTTCAGCAGCTGCCTTTATTGCTTTTGGAGACACTGGTTCTTGTGTAACAGTGTCTTCTTTGTCAATTGGCTGCTGAGATTGGATATCCTTTTCAATTTGCAGCTCCTCCTCCAAGATTTCAGTGTCACCTGAGCAGGGTGTCTGTACCTGTTCATCATCGCTCCATTGTGTATCAGGAATGATCTCTACTCCCGGGTTATCCTCCAACTGCAGTTCAGGGGTTCTTGCTGCAGCATCCAAGGATGTTGGTTCTTGTGTGACAACATCCTGGCTTACATCTTCATCTTTATTTTGCTGCAGCTCCTCTTCTACGAGTTCTGTATCATGAGAGCTTTCTGGGGTCACCACCCAGAGTTCATCGTTGAATGCCAGAATATCCTCTGTCCCGGCTTCTTCTTCTGTCTGCTCAGTCGGTTGGACGGTCAAGTTCAGGATTGCTGGTTCTTGTGTTGCAGCATCCTGTTTCAACTTGTCACTGTCCTGCATTTCCATTTCTCCTTCTAAAATTATTGTGTCCTGGGAACGTTCTGGGGTTACAGCACAAACTTCTTCACTATCCTCCAGAGTATCCCTTGGCTCCATGATTTCTGTGTCATGAGAACACTCTGGGGTCTCACTATACTCTTTTATAAGCTCCAGAGCATTCTTCATCTCCCGTTCTTCTCCCAATTGTTCTATGATTTCTATGTCGTGGGAGCATTTTGGAATTGCCATACATTCCTTATAAATTTCCAGGGCATCCTCCACTCCCTGTTCTTCTCCCATCTGTTCTATGACTTCTGCATCATGGGAAGTAGCAGCTGCAGCAAGGATGTTTAAAGGTGCTGGTTCTTGTGTTGCAGCATCCTCTTTCTCCACTACTTTCCCTTCTGTGGCTGCAGGCTGTTGTGCTGAATAGGTGCTAAGTAAAATTTTATGGCCTGCTTCCTCAAAGATCTCCCCACAGGTGGGGCAGAGTATTCGCTCATCCTTTTCTCCAGCTTCAGCAGAAGCTGTTTCCTCCACTTGGTCTGCAGCCTCTATTAATGTATACATCTTTCTTCCACCCTGCTTTTGGCAGATTTCCTTCCATGTTTCCAGCTCCTTTCTAAGTGCTTGGAGGTCCTCTTTCAGCATTGCATTCTCATACAAGAGTCCCTCAACCCCCGGCTCTTCCTCCACTGGCCTTTGTGGAGCATCCCTCGGTTTCGGCGTAAGGATTGGGGGTTCAACCTGTGTCTCTAAGGTTGCCCATTTTGTTCTGGCTGCCTCTGCTGTTGTGATTGACCGAGTTCGTTTCCTTCTGATTGGTGCCACTAAATCAAACTCATTGGTGGCCCTCTTCCTTTTCTGTGGGGGTTTCTTTTGTGACTTTCCTTTTTGTAGTGTTTCTTCTCGTGGAGCTGGAATATAGGGAGGCAAAGCTGAAGTTAAAGGAATATTTACCTGCCCTCCATGCTGTTCTTCTTCAATCACAGCTGCTCCTCCTGCCCATTCCGGTGAAGACTCGATTGTGACCAGCTCAATGTCGTCCTCCATTGCTCTAGCTCCGTCATCTTCAGGTTCCATTGTCGCAGCTTTTGATGCTGCTCCAATTTCACCTTCTGCTGTCGGAGCTGCCCTGTTGTCTAGGTTTTCCACGAGGGTTTCATCTATATTGTCGCCTGACAGCTCTGTTTGCGCTTCCCCTCGCTCTCCTTCAGATGCAGTGTCATCCCCCACTGGTTCTGCTTGTGCTGGGGATTCATATACTTCAAACGGCTCTGCCTGTGCCTCGGGTTGTTCTTCTTCTGTAGTTTTGTCAACCCCTGATGTTCCTGCCTGTGCCCCCTGTTGCTCTTCTTCAGTTTCATTCCTCCCGGATGGTCCTGCCTGTGCCCTCTGTGGTTCTTCTTCCGTTTCATCCCTCCCCCCAACTTCACTGGAGGAACTCCGGTCCTCCTGTTGTGGCGGAACCGGTAATTGCTGTAATGGAATAACCCTCAAGGGAACAGGTTGCTGTGGCCGGGTGATGAATTGCTCCCATGTTATATTATGTTGGGCCAGGGTTCTTTTAATAATTAACTTAATGAGGCCATGGTGGGTGAGGGAGGATAATGGGTGCTTTGCAGATTGGACGAATGTTGCCATATGGCGCAAATCATGCAATAGGTAAAATGGAATATTTAACAAAATGCCATGACGGAGATGAGAAAGCAAAGGAAGTTCAGAGTTGTACACAGTTTGGTATCTACCTTCGCAAGTTATGTATTTCTTGAGGAAGATAGCGACCTGGTCCCATGGCTGCGGCAGTGACTTCAATGCAATCCCTCTCCTGGATGCTTCAACTTGCTCCCCTGGAAGTAAAAATTGTTCCCGTGCAACCGTTGCAGGGACTCGACGATTAAACCAAGGTTTTCCCACCAATGGGATAGCTGTAACCTCGGATATAATGACCTCCGAAACATCTATACACAGCCCCCACACCGTGGAGTGTGTTTTAGTAAGATTCAATGCGAATTGCAGGGCTGCGTCCCGGTCGAATCCATCCAATCGTTCAAAGAACTCGACCCAGCCAGCGGCTTGAAAAATGGCCAGAACCTGCAAGTTCCGTCTAAGTTCCCGGGTATTGAAAGGTTCATGGCGAACTGGAATGCCCATGGTCCTGGCTGCAAAATAGAACTGCTGTTTCGACAGAGTACAGGATTCAGAATAGAAGTTGCAGCGCGGAGAATGCACGAATCGTTGAGCGGAGACGTTGAGCGAATGAACTAATTTGGAAAGTTAAGCGCAGAGAGGAGTTTAAAGTTTTCATGCCGAATTGGGGAAGGTGGCAGTTATTAGTATGACGTCGTACGAGGGAAAGGTTCAATCAGATATAAATGGTGGTACGAGTGAAGGTACGGCCAATCTCGTTTACATGATATCAATACTTAGTCACGTGATAAATGAAAGCCATACCTCATAAAACTGTGCGTCGGAAGGCTGCGGAAACTGGTGGAGCATGGAGTTGGTGACGTCATGGAGCCGAACGCGTGCACAATCAGACGTGGAATCATGATGACTCGGATAAGGCACTGATTTCCTTCGCTGGTAAAACACAAGGCGTCGCATCCTCCGGGTTGAAATGATGAGTTCGCCGGCAGGACTGGGCTGAATCAGCGTCATAATTAGCAAGTTGAACAATCCTTCTGTTAACACGGGAGTTACCACTGCAAATTGCCAAAGAAATGATCACACGGCCGATGAAAAAGCTTGTTGCAGCTGACAAGAAAGAAGTTACAGCCATCGGGAAAGAATTCGTGGCAGCCGGAAAAAGATTCACAATATCCGGGAAAAATTACGGCTGTCACGGGAAAATTTTACAGCGGCGGAAGAAACTTACGGCTGGCGGGAAAAGATTTTTCGAATATGGGAAATATGTCGCAGCCGCTGGAAAGAAATGACAGCTGTGGTGTGGAAGTGACTTGGTCAATGAGGTGGCGGCCGGGAAGTGATGTGGCGACTGCGAGAAAAAGATGTTGCAGCCGCCGAAGTTACAGCCGCCGGGATTGCAGCTGCCGGAGTTGCAGCTATCGGAAAAGATTTTGACGGCGGACGGGAAAAATTTACGGCTACCGGGAAATGGAGAATACGGTTGTGGCTGGTAAATGGAATGGCAGCTGCGGAAAAATGAGATGGCAGCCGTGGAAGATGAGGTGGCCATAGCTGGTGAATGAAATGGCAGTTGCGGAAAAATGAGATGGTAGCCGTGGAAGATGAGGTGGCCATAGCTGGTGAATGAAATGGCAGTTGCGGAAAAATGAGATGGCAGCCGTGGAAGATGAGGTGGCAGCCGCGGAAACTGGAGTTGCATCTGCCGATGTTGCAGCCGCCGATGTTGCAGCCGCTGATGTTGCAGCCGTCAAAAAAGATTGACGGCTGTCGGAAAGGGCATTACGGCTCCCGGGAAATGGAGAATACGGTTGCCGGAAAAATATGTTGCAGCTGCCAATTTTTTTTTTTTTTTTTTTTTTTTTTTTTTTTAACACAAGGACGGCACGGAGAGATTTTCATTATGGGCCCCAAACTGATCGTTCTCCTGGCGCTTCCCTGAAAAATTTTTCTTAAAAGACAACAGCAAGCAAAGAGATCAAATGCAAAAAGAAAGAAAACGACAATTATACGCTACAGCAAGGAATTATTTATGTACAGCAAATATGATTTTCATTTTAAGATTTGGTTAAGGTAGAAAAATGTTCCTGCTCTGGTGCCAATTGGTAGTTTGGATCAGCAGCAATCTGTGAAATGAATGCATCTTTCGAAATGGGCTTCCGATACAGTCGCAGCCTGTGGCCATTAACAAGTAATGGCATACGGTTTTCATCAATGGTGACCAGGCGAACAGTGCCGTTGTCAAATACCCTGTCAACCAAATATGGACCCAGCCATCTTGTGCGTAATTTCCCTTTGAAATCTTTCTTGAATCTAGAGTCGTACAGTAGTGCCCAGTCTCCTTCATGGAAGATTTTCTTTTTAATGAATCGGTCATGCCAGTTAGATCTCTGTTGCTGAAGCAGCACAGTCTGGTCCACCGCAGCTAATCGTTTCTCATCCAGTTCATTCAATTGATTCAATCTTCTTTTCTGGGCTTCTGTTACATCCAGGTTCATTTCAATGGCTGTTTTCAGGGTCTTGATCTCAAATTCAATTGGAAAGATGGCACTCTTACCATACACCAGATCATAGGGAGAAAAGCCCGTGGTGTTGCGCCAAGTCGTGCGATATGCCCACAGTGCTTCTGGAAGTCTGTCAGCCCAATCCCTTCGATGGCTTTTAACTGTTTTAGTAAGGATTGCTTCGATAACTTTATTAGTGCTTTCCACCTGACCATTGGCCTGGGGATGATAAGGTGAAGCTATCTTGTGCTGCACATGATACTTCCGGAGCAAAGATTCAAATTGATGTGAAATAAATTGTGGTCCGCCATCGGTAACTACTTCCTTTGGTACTCCAAAACGGGTAAAAACTTCACTGTACAGGAAATCAATCACCGCCTGGTCGTTTGCCTTAGCCAAAGCTACAGCTTCTACCCACTTAGTCATGTAGTCTGTACACACCAAGATGTAAATCTTTTGTTTGGAAGGAGGGTTGATAGGACCAACAAAGTCCAATGCCCATCTATCAAACGGTTCTAGTACCACTTGGGGCTGTAAAGGCATCTGGTCTGTCTTATTAGGTTGGCCCATCCTTTGGCAACTGTCGCAGGACTGAACATATTTTTTAGCATCTCTGAACAGTGTCGGCTAATAATAGCCCATCCGCAACGCCTTATGTCCTGTTCTTTTATCTGCAAAGTGTCCTCCGCAAGGTTCATCGTGACAGGCCTTCAGTATATGAAAGATCTCATCTTCCCTTACACATCTTCTAATTTCAAGATCAGGTCCTGTGTAAAAGAGATGGCCTTTGAGCCAACAATACCTGGCACTTTGCTGAATAATTTTTCTTTTCTCTCGTTTAGACATATGTGGCGGAAGTTTCCCTGCAGCCAAATAATTAGCAACATCTGCATACCAGGGTGAATGAGCTGAGAGTGCAAATAAATGTTCATCCGGGAAAGCATCCTCAACAGGTGAACTGTCATCACTGTTAGTAAATCGTGATAAAAAATCAGCAACAACATTTTCTTTTCCAGGTTTATCTATAATAGTAATATCAAATTCCTGTAATAATAAAAGCCACCTGGTTACTCTGGCATTAGTGACAGGTTTATTCATTAAATACTTAATGGCAGAGTGATCAGTATGCACAAATGTAGGATACCCAGTAATGTAATGCCGAAACTTATTAATAGAATAAACAATAGCAAGAAATTCTTTTTCAGTAACCGTATAATTTAGTTCAGCAGGGGCTAAGTTTTTACTCACATAATAAATAGCATAAGGTACTTGACCATCCTGCTGTCCTAGTACTGCTCCAATGGCGGTATCAGAAGCATCTGAAGAAATGTGGAAAGGTATGGTCCAATTAGGTCCCCTTAAAATAGGGGCTGTGGACAGTTTCTCTTTAAGCTTATCAAATGCTGTCTGGCATGCTGTACTCCATGCAAACTGCACATCCTTCATTAACAATGAAAACAAAGGAGAAGCAAGTTTGGAGAAGTTTTCTATGAATCTCCTGTAATACCCAGCATGTCCCAGAAAACTTCGCACCTCTTTCTGAGTTGAAGGGGTTGGTATATTCTTTATCACCTTAATTTTTGAAGGATCCACTTGAATACCGTTAGTAGAGATGAAATGTCCTAATACCACCCCCTCACTCATCATCATGTGGCATTTTTCAGTGCTCAGTGAGAGGCGAGCCTGTTCACAGCGAATTAAAACCTTCTTCAAATTTTCCAACGCTTCATCAAAATCCCTGCCATAAGGAGTGAAATCATCCATAAAAACTTCCATGCTATCATTTACCAATTCAGAAAATATGCCAATCACAGCTCTTTGGAACGTTGCAGGTGCATTGCACAACCCAAAGGGAAGCACCCTGTAGGCGAACGTTCCCCAAGGGCAGGTGAAGGTGGTCTTATCCTGATCCTCTGGAGCAATCTGGATTTGATTGTACCCACTGAATCCGTCCAGGAAGGAGAAGAACTTCTTCCCAGATAAGTTATCAAGCACCTGGTCAATAAAGGGCAGAGGAAAGTGATCCTTTTGTGTAGCCTTGTTCAGCTCCCTATAATCGACACAGACTCTCCATTTACCGTTTTTCTTGGGTACAATTACAAGTGGGGAAACCCACTCACTGTCTGAAATAGGATAGATGAATCCTGCTTCCAAGAGTTTCTGGATTTCTTCCTTCACTATATCCCTCAGATTGGGGTTCATGCGTCGTTGGGGTTGACATACAGGTCGGGAGTCGTTTTTAATATAAATATGATGAGTGCACAGACTAGAAGGAATACCCTTCATGTCTGTATACTCCCAAGCGAATGCCCCCTTACGTTCCTTCAAGAGATTGGTTAGGCGCTTTTGTTCTTCTGAGGAGAGAGCAGGATTGATGTTCAAAGTTCTTCCAGGCTCTACCTCAATAGGAATACTTCTCGAGCTTTTCAATACTGGGATTATAATTGCGTCATTGGCTAGTGCTTCCTCCGTAAGCTGTTCTTGTTCTTCTTTGCCGAGGGTACTGTTCAGAAGTTGATAAACTTCCTTGTCTACAGAAGCAGGTTCGCTAATGAAATTATTAATGGCATCGTCTTCTGTTTCGTTTTTGAAAGTTAGTGCCTTCCCTATTGTTAGTAATGGCTGAACATCTTCTTCTTCTTCTTGTTCTATCCAAAGGGAGGTTTCAGTTCCTAGACTCGGCCTTGCTGGAGGGTACAGGGTAAGATTTTTGGTTTCCATGCCATCAGATATAGTCATAGATCCTGATCGACAGCTGATGCAAGCATCAGCTGTAGCCAACCAAGGTCTCCCTAAAATCAATGGATGTCCCCCCAGCTGTGATTTTGGCTGTAATACCAGAAAATCGGCAGGGTATTCCCACGAGTCTACTGAAATAACGAGGTCGTCCAAAATCCCTTCAGGTCTGATGGTGGATCTGTCTGCCAGTTCTAAGATAGTAGGGGTCGGTCTAATATTGGTGAATCCGAGTTTTTTTACAGTCTCCATTGTTATAACATTGATCGCAGCTCCTAAATCTACTAGTACGTTGGGTATCTGCGTTTGTCCTATGTGTACAGTGACAGTAGGATTGTCGGGATCCTCATACTTAGTTACAGGGGTTTTTCCAGTCATTAAAGCGGATAAATTCCCTATAACATGAACAGTAGGAGGATCTCTGGGTTTCCTTCCCGGTCTTTTAGTGCACAGGTCCCGAACAGTTCTAGCGTAGATAGGTACATCTTGAAGAGCTTGTAAAAGGGGAATCTTAACATAAAGGTTCTTCAATTCTCCTAAGAGATTGAACTGAGGTTGCCCCCCTCTTTGTGGCAGCATCAATCTCTCAGGGTAAGGTGGTTGCCTTACCAACTGGGTGGGCTGCGTGTTATCCACTTCATCGTTCAATGTTTCAGCCCTCCCATCTGAGGGATGCTCAGCATCTTCAATGATAGGAACCGGATCAACAGGATGCTGGGAACTCTCTCCTTTGTCATACACAGTTGGTGGAATATTTCCTGAAGTTACACGTTCTACTACCTTCCCAGACCGTAAGCGAATGTCATTACAAGGTACAGGGGAGAGAGAGTAGGCTGGCATATTGAGAGTTTCCAGTTGCTGGACTGTTTTATTATTTGGGTTAGGGTTAGGTTGGGCAGGCAGCTGAGGCCGTATTGGTATGTTAGGCACAGGATTATTTTGCAGCTGCAGCTGCGACTGCTGAGGTAGGTATTGAGGATATTGCTGAAATTGAGGATATGGAGGATACGGTAACTGTTGAGGTGAAGGTGGTTGAGGAAACTGATTCCCAGGATGGAAGTTCCTCCATCCAGGAGACCATGAAGTAGGTTGATGAGGTGGCTGTGTCCAAGGACTCCATGAATTATAACCTTGCATCGTAGGTTGAGGAGAATTCCACTGAGCATAATTTGAAGGGAATTGTGTATTTACGTTTTGCATATTAGTATTCCAATTATTCAAATTATTCAAAAATGGAAATGAATCGGGAGACATACCTTGATTCCGGGGCTGCCAGGGTTTCTTCTGTGCAATGAAGTAGGCTGAATCCACCTCTGGAGTTGATGCCTGCAGAACAGCTTTCACTTGGGGCAGCGTGGGGCATTCTTTCATATCATGATTCAGCTCGCACAATTGACATACTTGAACTTTGTCAAGGGGGCATTCTTTCAGTGGATGAGTCTTTCTACATCGTGGACAAAACACCCCTAGTGTGAGATCCTCCACTGCCTGTCTTTGCTTGGCCTTCAAGACGTCAATCTCTGAAGAGATAGAGCTCATCATTTCTGTTTTAAAATTTTCAAGAAGATTGCCTATCTCTGCACGTGTAGCTCCCCCATTGGATGACTTCTGAGTTCTGTCGAAGACATCACGTTCCAGGTTATTTCGTTTATGCTACTTATTATGCCTAGAAGATCCCCTGGAATATCTCTTACATAATTCCACAATTGTCTCAAAAGATTCTTTAGAGATATCCCCCTTTCCTAATAAATTTAGCATGTCTAAACAATCGTCCCTGATTCCTCGAAGCAGGATTATCTTAAGCACATCTAGTCCCATGTTCGTCTGTCCAGCTCTCTGCACATTGTACAGCAACCTCTCTACAAAATCCTCCAAGCTTTCGTCCTCCTTCTGTACCATTTTGAATAACTCCTCCCTCTTGTCCCTGGTGTTGCAATATTCTTGATATTTTTCCAGGAACACTTGCTTCATCTTGTTCCAATTAGCAACAGTTCCTCCCCCAAGGCTCATGAACCAACGTAATGCATTGTCCTTCAGGGTGGCAGGAAAAAGCTTCAACTTTTGAGCATCTGTGACATAATCATAGCTGCGACAGAGGATATCGAATTCAAACAGGAATTCATCTGGATCTTCTGCCGCCCTGCCATGGAAGCGGGGTAACACCGACGGTGAGATGTTTTTCATAAGAGTTGTCCCCTCGAGCTGCTGTATTGGGAATTGCAATGTAGCCATAGTTTCTGGCGGGGAATTATCTTCATGATGGTATTGTACCACTGCTTCTTCCTCTTCATTCTCATGTCTGTTATTCATCTTTTCTTCTGTATCTTCTCCTTCGTTTGTTCCTTTATCCCTTACCTCAGTTGTAACAGCTGCGTATTGTTCAGATGTAACAGCTGCGTATTCTTCGGTTGCAGCAGCTGCGTATTCTTCGGTTGTAGCAGCTGCGTATTCTTCAGTTGCAACAGCCGAATCAGTTGTTCCTTCTTTAGCAGGAGTATATGCAGAAATCACCGCTGCTCCTGTATCTTCCACTGTAGATCCTGATGCTAACGCTCCAGGATCAGTAGGGCCTCTTTTGATAGGAGTCCCCTGTTGACGAGATCTGACAGCTGAATCAGTTTTGTCAACAAGGTCGTCAATGAATGTTCTTCTGCCCAGCGGTGGACCTCGACCACGACCCGAACCACCTGTACTGTTAGTAATTTGTGGGGTTTTGGGGGTCGGGAGGTGATCGCGTTTTACCCCCCTCGTATTCATGCGAAGCAGATCATTTCAAAAACAACCAAAAGACTGACTGAAAGCAATTATCAGATACAACTAATGACTAGTGTTTAATTTTTATCCTTCCCCGGCAACGGCGCCAAAATGTCAAGCACTCTAATTGCAGATAATTAAATATCAACACACAGAGCGTATGAAATTTATTGTCAACCCGAGAAAGTCTTTTTATTTCAAAGGACAAGTGCACAATATATGCTTAAACACAAACCATTAGAAGTGAATACTTTTATCTTCTATCATCTATGTTCATCCCAAGAATCTACGCAACCCCAATTGCCTTCTAACTGCTGTACTACAATCCCTTTTCTATTATGCATCAAGCAGAACGAATATCAGATCTAATCAACGATTGCAGGAAGGAAATCTCAATTGCATTCTAAAATAATCAACTGTCTAATGAAATCAAGCTGGGAATCATGAAGCATGACCTGAACATTACTCTAGAATTTAATAAGGGAGATTGAAGCAACTGTTCTAAGATGCTGAATTGCAAAATATAAATCAATCAACACATAACAGGAAAGCTAATTCGTAGGAACTTCTGGGATTACGTTTCAGCTGCAGGATGAGCACAACAGTGTAAACAGAAATTGAATTACATAAAACAAACCTGACTCAGTCGACTGTTATTGATACCATTTACCAATCTCACAAATAAATCATTTACTGAGAAATCCACACAATGAATATTGCTGCTGCGTACAAAAGAAAGATCAAATCATCACACAACAGAAAGATGAAATCCTAAATTAACACAGCAATCTCTGTGGAAGACGGGCCCAGTCTTCACACAGAGACGCTGGTTGAACAACACTCTCTTTAACTCAGAAGCAACTCCTTATATTAACAGAAGGATGAGTACACAGTTTCGGCTTCACTGCTAATACAAGATGAATTAATTCATTGCTGTCCAACCCCTCGATCGAGATAATACCACATATTTATACATACAGTTGCAACATCAAAAACCTATAATTGGGCAGCCATGAAGATCTATGATCTTCAGGCGCCCTAAATAATCTAGCTGTTACAATGCGTGGCAGAACTGAAATATCCAAATATGAGAGGAGTTATCAACTGTCCCAAGAGTGGCGGTCCTTCCAGCTCACAGCTGGATTCGAGCAGCGACATTCTTAAGATAGAACTTTATGTTACAGCTGCCCTGCCACGACTATGCCTTGATTGACGATTTGAGCCCCAAGGAACCTTCCTTAAGCAATGGACGTCCCTTCCTCCGTGACTTGTTCAGCTCCGATCTTCCTGCGGTCTATTTATCTTACTACCTTCATAATTTGCATCATGTTAGCACGAATTAAGAGATGCACAGCTTAAATCATCACAATCATAAGTATTAATACAATAAAACAATAATCGGCCATACCTTGGTAATTTGGGGAATATATAAGGACAATAAGTTGAATTGCCAAGGTAATTGGTGTAAGACAAGGTAAGGGACAGTGATAAATGATGGTCAAAAAGGGCCAATTCTGGGCTCAACAAAGAGCACTAGTCTACACCAACAAATTTATTGATGATGTCATCCATGAATGTGGGGAAACGTCCATTAGGTTTCCATGCAATTTTTTCCTTTAAAGAAAACTATGAAACACTTGGAAGTAGTGATTGAACGTGTGAAAATATAGAAAACTACCCATGCACACATAAATGGATCAATGCCCACCCCATATACATTAAGGCCAACGACTTTAAAATTCATTAAACTATGGCTTAGTGGTGAGAACGAAGCACATTCATGCAAACAACTTAAAGTCAAAATATGGCAGACATACAACCCTTGTGTATATGTACAAAGGAAGGTGTTTGACCTCTTAAAATAAATATACTTATATTATAAAAAAGACTCGATACATAAATTAAAAAATATATATTTAAATAAACAATAATAAAATACTTTATCCATTTCTTATTTGTTATTAATTATTATTTACATCTACAAATCAATATAATATACTCTTTTATCTTATAACCTAATTTAATTTTTTTAAATACACATATTCAACATAAATTTAATTAATTTTAAATAATAACTTTTCTAATTGATTTTGAAGACCATAAAGAACTTATCATCATAAAAATTATATAGCATGAAAAACAACTTATAAAATTATATGTAACAATCTCAAATATCTGTGAAGAATTTATTAGTTAAGTGAAAGGGACTTGCCTTTTAAGCAAGAAGTTAAATTGCAATTGGTATAATATCTGGTTTTATGTATGGGAATAAGTTTAAATGTTATTAGAAAGCACATGACCCCACTAAAAGTAGCCATAATGATGTCCATAATGGATACAATATTTTTTGCAGGTATTTTTGAGGTTGAAACTACGTTTAGCTTTTGTAGTAGGACCTACAAGTATTTTTGATTGGCTAAGAACTCATCTTCCTTGGACATAAGGAAATAAATTAATGGCCTAAGACACAGAGGCATCTCATAAAAGTGGAAGTAGCCTAAGGCCGAGAGGCGTCTCACAAAAGTGGAAGTTTTTCCCTTCCGCATGGTCAGCGGATCATTTCAGGTAGCATGATTTTCCTCGAATAATGATGATGAGTTAGCCGACATTCGTGGATAGAAACCAATGATAATTACCTTCACTACCTATTTATAACTGAGTTATGATAGGATTTGTCACCTTCAAAGTTGATTTATGATAAGATTGATCACCTTTAGAAAAAAAAAAAAAAAAAAGATAAAACAAAGGCATATTATCACATTCCTCCCCCTAAACCAATTATAGGAATAACAAAACATAAAAATGTTATGTGAACACAAACATCATGTAAGCATAAAGTTTTAATTGGGATGTAAGCCTTACCTTGTCAAAATCATAAAGGGCATTGAGAGTAATCAAAATCGTAAAGAATTTCAATAGAGGAGGAGTGGTGGTATGTCCATTTGTTGACACCTAAATTATGTGTTAAAGTTTGAATTCCAAAAGTGGACATGCGATATATTTTTCAGCTCTTAATATGTGAAACCCTAATTGAGAAGGTGTAATGGTAAGAAGAAGAGAATATCCAATAAATTATTTAATAGTGAAATCAATAATAAAAACAAAAGAGAACGATAATTTTTTAGGTGAAATCGCTTACATTATTATGAAGGTTAATTGGCCTTTACACAACACTACAATAGGTCCACACAAGATGAAGAAATATTAAAAAACTCAAGCATGTAGCCTAAGGGTTGGATATATATCTACATGAACACACATATGTTAGTAAAATATATAAAAAGCAGAAGCAAACAAGAATACAAATAGAATATGAGATTTACGTGGAAACCTTATTGTGTGCAAGTAAAACCATGGGGCAATGGAAAATTTGATATTTTATTTTACTTGGCAAAAGACTTACAATGCTTTCTTGTATCCCTCTTATCATTACAATTTTGGGGGTCACTCCCTTTTTATACAATAGATATGAGCATTCTAGAAGGAACCAAAATATACTATAAGGGTCTATAAGTTTTTGCCAAAAGAGCTCTGCCCTCACACCCCTAGAGGGGGGCCCTATCAGCCCCAACTCTAACCCCACACGTGCCCAATGCATACAAGTAGTGCGTGGGCCTAATCGAGAGCTCTACAAGAAAGATAATGGAGATATAGATATTGGCTTCATCTCCTGCCATTCTCCCACGTGTGTTCGACTACACAAGATAATTCCAAAAGACCGAACACCTAGAGAAGTTGCTCACACAAACAGATCACAGATCAACACACCAATGTTTTCACGTGGTTTAAACCCTCGAAAGGGAAACACTCCATGGTCCCAACCAAATAGCTACTTGAGGCAATTTATCATGCAAAAGAAAGAAAGTTATAAATGAGCTTCTCACAATCGATCAACAAGCAAGTGACCCTCCATGCTCTTTAAATAGATATCATGGAGCAATCGAGTGTTAACCCACATATCAAAGGTAGTTGTGATCTAAGAGAAGTTGAACCATCATATCACTTTATGTCTAGAACATATCGTGACCGTCAGATTAGATATTTACAAATGCATACTAAAGAAACACATTTTTCTTAACGGATATATTATAGCAAGTTGATCTTAACTAACTCCTAAGTGTCTAAATATCCTAACATCCCCCCTTAAGAACAACTTGGGATAGGATTGAAGGATTTACAAAAGTGACACTATTAGGAGAAGGAAGAGGCATTAGAGCCTATCCCCCCTTAATGATAAGTTCCTGAACTCCTAACATAGATAGAAGTTTAGAAAACTTCGCTTCTGTAAGAGATTTGGTGAAGATGTCTGCAACTTGATCATTTGTAGGGAAAAAGAGCACCTCAAGAACACAATCATGAACAAGCTTTCTTATGAAGTGCATATGTAGCTCAATGTGTTTGATGCGTTTATGTTGAACTGGATCTTTGGCGAGCTTGATGGCACTTTGATTGTCGCACCAAAGGGGTGTCGGATGCTGCTGCTGGAATCCAAACTCTGAAAGGATTTGTCGAAGCCATAAAGCTTCTTGACTGGTGTTAACTGTTGCACGATACTCTACTTCTGCTGAAGGGAGAGAAATAGCTTGTTCTTTCTTACAAGCCCAAGTGACAGGTCCATAACCAAGATTGAAGATATAACCTGCAATAGACTTTCGATCATCAGGATCGCCAACCCAATCTGAATTAGTGAAACCAACCAACAAAGGAGTCCCACCTGAACTGTAATGAATCCCAAATGGAATTGTACCTCGAATATATCGAAGTATTCTTTTTTATGGTTTCCAATGAATTTCATGGGGCCTTTTCATATAGTGGGCAACACGACCAATGTCAAAGAAAACATCAAGATGAGTATGAGTCAAGTATAAGAGACTACCAACAAGTTGACGATACAGGGTGGCATCAACTTCGGGTGAAGTGCAAGTGGCAGAAAGTTTGACTCCTGACTGGAAGGGAGCGGGGGCTGGTTTACAATATTCCATGTGAAAGTGATGAAGAAGGTCACAAGCATACTTAGAATGAGAAAGAAAGATTCATTCTTTGGTTTGCAAGACTTGGAGGGCAAGAAAATAATGCAAATGGCTTAAGTTTGTCATTTCAAATTTTCACTTAAGACTAGATTTCGCATGGGCTAAAAGCTTAGGGTCATTACCAGTAAGAATAAGATCATCAACATAAATAACAAGGATGATGAGATCATTTCCTACTTTCTTGGTATAGACTTTGGGATTAGAATGGCATCTAGAAAAACCAATGTCAAGGAGAAAAGTATCCATTTTGGCATACCGGGCTTAAGGAGCTTTCTTAAGGCCATATAGGGATTTCTTAAGGCGACATACAAGACTGGCGTCATTCTGAACATATCTAGGAGGTTGTTCCATGTAAATTTCCTCCTGCAAATCTCTGTGCAAAAAGGCAGACTTGACATCCATTTGATGGACCTCCCATTTATTTAAGGCTGCAAGGGAAAGAACAAGGCGAATGGAGTTCATTTTGGCGACAGGGGCAAAGGTTTCATTGTAGTCAATTCCTTCAACTTGGGAAAAACCTTTGGCAACTAACCTTTCCTTGAGCCTTTCAACACTTCCATCCGAGGCATACTTAGTTTTGTAGACCCATTTACATATGACAAGTTTTCATCCTTTCGGAAGAGGGACAAGTTCCCAAGTATCATTCGCCATTAAGGAACGATATTCTTCATCCATAGTGGCATCCCAATCTGGATTCCCTAAAGCTTCTGCAAAAGTATCTAAATCATGATTCTTTGAAACTTGAGCCAAAAGAGAAGAGGCTTACTGAAACTGAGAACATGTTCGTCGTTATCTCTAGGATCACCGACAAGATCACCAGCTGCTTCGCATGTTGAATATACCCATAGAGGAAGCGGTTGTGCTGGAGGAAAATGAGAAGGCGGAGGTGGATTTTCATCATCACTGCCATCATCAGAAACTTGAATTGGAATGCTGTAAAGGAAGTTGTAATATGCCTCAAATTTGGGGTTAGACCTTGTTAGCTTGCCCAGACTGTATATGTTTTCTCACTGTTTATGATTTGTTGCGGTCGCACGAAGTGCACGGTAAAGAGCATACATTATAAAGAAAACCATTTTTCTTCTGTTTTTTATTTGCCGAGATCGCACAAGGTGCAGTATAACAAATAAAATAATATATAAACATATCAATAAACAAATAATTAAATAATGAAAGAAAAATAATTAAACAAATATTAAATAAATTTGATATGTAATTAATAGAATAGATAGAGATGTACCTTTCCATTGAAAAGGCACATAAGACCATATTTAAATGGTCCATCAAATTGTAATATAATAACCTCTCGTCAAATATATTCAATATTATTTATTCTTTCCAAATGGATTTTTTTCAATTGGTTGACTTTTCACTATAATAGTCTTATTGTGATTCAGACACGATCACAACATGAAAATATCCAGATATGGATATACATTGGTATCAGAGCCCCTTCTTGGGCTTGATTCCGACCTTTGGCCACAAACCATTCTCAGAGTTTATCTGATTAAGGATCTTTGATCCACATTGTCTTTTGGCCATCATTTTTTGGGTTTCCCAAAAATCTAGGACCTTGTCCAAAAGTAGGCTTTTGGCCCAAAGAAGATCCAATCACAACGTTGAAGCAAATCAAGTTAATAAAAAAATAATTATTCCGCTGCAAATTAAAAAACAAGCGTAAATCAAGGAATCCAAGAATACGAGAAGAAGAGAACAATAAGTAATTTTTTCCATTGCAAATAAGAAGTAAGATACAAAATATTACAAAGAAGTGGGAAAAAAGAATTATCCACAAGATAAAGAAAAAAGAGTTAAAAAAAAGGTTAAAGAATAACTTTCATAAAACCGCACATGGTTTTATGAAACCACATATTGTTTTCATCACTAATGCTTTGAGGACAAAGCATTCCGAAGAGGAAGGCCATGTAACAAATAAAATAATATATAAACATATCAATAAACAAATAATTAAATAATAAAAGAAAAGTAATTAAACAAATATTAAATCAATTTGATATGTAATTAATGAAACGTACCTTTCCATTGAAAAAGCACATAAGACTATATTTAAATGGTCCATAAAATTGTAATGTAAGAATCTCTCATCAAATATATTCAGTATTATTTATTCTTTCCAAATGGATTTATTTTCAATTGGTTGACTATTCACTAGAATAACCTTATTGTGTTTCGGACACGATCACAACATGAAAATATCCAGATACGGATATTACATGCAGGGAAAAGAGCATACATAGAAAGAGAAGGTAACAACCCGAAACAAAAAGAAAAAAAGAAAAACTATATCTAAAAAGAAAATGAGAAAAATATTTTAAATAAACAAATGTCATTGTAACAATATACCTCTAGATCTGATGAAATGCAAGTATCTTGAGAAAACATAAGCCTTTTTCGATGAAACGAAAATTGTTCCCCATTGGAAACAACGCTACGGACGTAATGAAGCACCTCTGACAACCCAAAAATGCACATAAATTTCAGAACCATAAACCCTTTCACAACTTCGACAACATTGGTTCAAGATCTAGATCACCAACGAAAGCAGCAAGTGGCTCTTCAGAAAAGCTGATACCATGTTCGACTACACAAGATAATTCCAAAAGACCAAATACCTAGAGAAACCGATCACACAAACAGATCACAAATCAACACACCGATGTTTTCACGTGGTTTAAACCCTCGAAAGGGAAACACTCCACGACCCCAACCAAATAACTACTTGAAGCAGTTTATTATGCAAAAGAAATAAATTTACAAATGGGATTTTCATAATCGATCAACTAGCAAGTGACCCTCCATGCTATTTAAATAGATATCATGGACCAATCAGGTGTTAAGCCACGAATCAAAGGATGTTATGATCTAAGAGAAGTTGAACCGTCGAATCACTTTATGTCTATAACATATCGTGATCGTCGGATTAGATATTTACAAATGCATACTAAGGAAACACACTTTTCCTAACATATATATTATAACAAGTTGATCTTAACTAACTCCTAAGTGTCTAAATATCCTAACAACTTGAAGTCAATATACAGGAATTTCCTTACTAATGTTTTCCACCCAAGTGCCATTGCCCAATGCTGCCTTAATCACATTTTCAACAAGCCCATAGAAGTTAAGTTTTGCACCATTCAAACTTCTCTGTTGTGATCGGATTTGTAAGTATATATGTGGTATTCTCATGAGTATCGATTTTCTCCAACAAGATCCTACCTTCTTCCACCACTTTCCTTATGAAATGGTACTTAATATCAACGTGCTTTGTGTGATCATGAAATGTTGGATTCTTCATTAAGTGAATAGAACTTTGATTGTCATAGTGCAAAGTGATATTCCCTTGCATCATCTTGAAATCATCCATTAGTTTCTTTATTCATATTGCCTCTTTACTGACCTCAATTGCTGCCACATATTCCACCTCAGTGGTTGATAAAGCCACCACTGGATGCAACTTAGATGTCTAGCTTACAACTCCACCAGCAAGAGTGAAAGTATATCCTATAGTAGATTTTCATCCATCTTTGTCTTCACCAAAATGAAAACCTTTAATTTGTAAATCTGTCGATCTGTAGCAAATAGAAGTGTCTGAAGTGCCCCTTAAATATCTGAGTATCCACTTCATAAAATTATAATGTTCCTTACTAGGATTCGCCATGGATCCGCTAGCAACTCTCACTATTTGAGCAATATCCGACATGGTGGTCACCATGGCAAACATGAGGCTCCCTACTACTAATGAATAAGATACACGAGACATGCTTGCCTTCTCTACTTCCGTGTTAGGACATTGTTTGGAAGACAAATTGAAATATGCAGGAGGTGGGGTGCTAACTGGTTTTGCATTTTGCATATTGAAGCACTACAAAATCTTTTCTACTTATGACTTTTGACTTAACCAGATCTTCCTACCTATTTTGTCCTTGTGTATCTTCATCCTTGGAATTTGATTTGCTGCTCCTAAATCCTTCATTTCAAATGTCATAGCCAACTAAGTCTTTAGATAAATGATTTTCATCATGTTGGGGATTGCAACCAACATATCATCAACATACAACAATAAGATAATAAAAGTGCCATCATCAAACTTCTTATAATATGCACAATGGTAAGCTTCACTTCTACTAATCAAATTTTTTGTACCACATTTTGGCACTTGTTTCAATCCATACAAAGATTTGTTGAGTCTGTAAAACAAATTTTTTTTGCCTCTTTCTTTATAGCCCTTAGGCTTATCGATATAAATTTATTCATCAAGATCACCATGTAGGAAAACAATTTTTACATCCAATTGTTCCAACTCTAAATTTTGTGCTACTACAAGTGCTAGTAAAACCCTTACAATAGTAAGCCTCACAACTGGATAGAAGATTTCATCAAAATCTATACCCGACTTCTGCACATAGCCTTTTGCTACCAAGCAAGCTTTATAACGTTGCAACAACACATCATTGTTTTTCTTTACTTTATATGCCCACTTATTTCCAACAACTTTTCTTCCTAGTGAGAGATCCACAAGTTCCCATAATTCGTGTGTAATGCTCTCATTTTTTTATCCATGACCTTCCTCCATTTATATGCATTCTCATATTCTCTAGATTCTTGAAATAAACTAGGTTCACCATCATCAATTAACAAAGCAAAAGAAGACTGAAAATCAGGAGAATACCTTTTCCGGATATCTCTTGGGACGTGTATATCTTTTGAGTTGTGGTTGTTGAGCTTGTTGTTTTTCATGACGATCAAAAGCTTCATTTTCGTCTTCACTCATTTCTACTCCAACTGGTACAATCCCAAGTGTATGTTGTACCTCCTTCCATTGGATGGATTTTTCATTAAAAATAACAGCTTGGCTAACAATTATCTTGTGGTCAATTGGATCCCACAATCTATACCATTTTATTGTATTATCATTGTTAGAAATGTAAGAGTCAGGAGGTCCCACCATGATTTTGTGATGTTTACATGGTGGGAACCATTTTTTGACTTTCCTAAAATGTTTTATAATATAAAAATGACTTTATATTTTAAAAGTGACTTTATATTATAAAAGTGACTTTATATTTATGACTTAAGTGAAAAGTTAAGTTGTGGGTCCCAAAAAGATTTGTGAGCATTTAATAATAAAGTGTATTATTAAATGAGCATTTAAATGTGAACCTATGGATATGAGTGATCTCAGCCATTGATGAGTTAGTTGAGATTAGTTAGTTAGGGTTTTGGGAAGAAAAAAAGTATAAAAAGACATCTAGGGAAAGAGAGAAAACATTCATCACCAAGAGAAAAGAGAAAATAGAAAATAGAAAAGAGAGAAGAGAGATCAAGTTTATGGAGTGAAGGAAGAGCACAATTTCCCAGAAAAATCAGATTGCACAGTTCCCAAGAAAGTCCATACAACAAGATTTTCTACAGTAAGTGGGCACAGTTTTCAAGGCTGAGAATGGGTGCATTTCACGAGGCAGACTGAATGATTCTTTCTGTAGAAATCCATACCAGTTCATACCAATCTTCTGACACATTTCCCAAGGTAAAATTTGTTGTTGTTATTTCTTACAGGCCATACTCTATTAGTCAGTTCCGTGGCATAAATTTCTAGAAAAATCAGACTGCTATTTTTTATGGTACGTGTGGGAACTTTTTGCATTTATTTTTTGTTGGCACGAATTCCAAGAAAGGTTAGTAGAGGCAGAATTAAGTTGCACTTGCATTTCTGAATTTTGTAGAGATGGAAATCAGAGAAATTTTCTGAGTTGTAAAAGAAGTTTCAAGTTTCCTCTTTTTAATAGAAATAATCTCTCAAGGGTTTTCCTCTAGTGAGGTTTTTCCCTGGCTTGGCCCTAAATTTCTGTGTTGCATTCATCTTGAGTTCACAAGTTTGGTTGTATGGTGTTTATGCTTAAACTATCAGAAAATTCATTACAACATGATACACGAATTTATAGTTTAGAAAAGTCATAAATCAGATTTGCAATCAAAGTGATTGATAAAAGTCCAATAAGAAGTTTTTGTGATTATTTATCAAATTTCTTTATGGTACCAAAGCTTGGTTGTTGAAGAAAGTGTGTTAAGTTATGTTGATATAGAACATAAGAGGTTCAATTTAGGTTCAATCAAAGTTTATAAGTTAAAGTCACGGCCTCAACAGGATTACGGTATGGAGACATACTGGATGGGTTTGATAATTTCATCTTTTGGAAAGAACGCATAATTGTATTATTCAAAGAGTTGGAGCTATGGGATATCGTTGGTGCTTCTGACACCATCACAAATCCATAGATGTTGCTCAGAAGAATGCCTTTGAGAAGAAAGATATCAAGGCACAAAGAATCTTTTTGGACTCCATAGAAGATCATGTGATACCCCACATCACAGGTAAGTCACATGCTTTTGAAATTTGGAAAGCTTTATGTACTATTTACCAATGTAAGAACCAAAACAAAAAGATGATCCTCAAAGAAAAACGTAGGAACACCAAGATGGTTGATGTTGATACAGTAACCACTTATCTCACCAAAATTTCTCAAGTTAAAGATGAACTGGGTGCTATGGTGAGAAAGTGGAGGATGAAGAGCTAGTCAGATATGCTCTTAATGGATTCACTGCAAATTGACACACATTTGTGCAAGGAGTAGTTGCTAGAGAGAAACTTCCAGATTGGACAAGGTTATGGGATGACTTTGTTCAAGAAGAGTCTCGGGAGGGGACGTTTCAGAATAACACTCAAAGCAGTGAAGACAAGGTTGCCCTTGTAATCAAAGGCAAAGGAAAATGGAAGAAAAAAGAGAAATACCTTAGCAAGGTTTGATGCTTTAACTGCAACAAGTATGGCCATTATTCTAGTCAATGTCCTAAGAGGAAGGGGACTGAAGAAAAATAGGGATCAACATTAGTAGAAATAGAAGAATTTGCTACTCAATTTGAAAATGAATTTTCTTTGGTGTCAATACAGACTAGTGTAGGCAGTTCAGTAGATTTCCATGACATGTGGATAGTTGATAGTTGATCAACTAGCCTTATGACCGTGAAATATGGAGTTTTTCATAGGATAGAAGAGATAGCCCCATGACACCTTATTGAAAACAATATTCGAAACCCTCAGGCAAAGATAAGAGGAGTTGGAACTTTGAGATTCCAACTAGATTTTGGAGAGATTCTTGAAGTAGACAGGGTACTATTTGTTCCAGGTATGAAAGTCAACAGACTTTCAGTGTCATCATTAGAGGATGACGAGTATGGATTTTTTATCAAGACAGGACATGTGTTTCTCTACTAGGTAGAGATCTCAGTTGATACTACAATTCTACTTGGGAGTATAAGAGACAAGCTTTATTTTCTGCATGGAGAGGTGATATTTCCAGGTTCAGGTGGATGACTATCTGAGTTAGAATCTGAAAGTGAGGAAGGTGCACAGATGATAGCTTCAGATAAGGAGAGAAGCATTGATAGGAGGCTCAACCAACATAGAGAGAATGAGCAGGATCTAGAGTTTCGAGTTGTCTTTCGACATCAACTTCTAAAACCAGAGGGATTTCTTGACATTGGTCAAGATGATAGTGTTGGGATCTCCCTCATTAAGAGGGAGTGTTAGAAATGTAAATCAGGAGGTCCCACCATGATTTTGTGATGTTTACATGGTGGGAACCATTTTTTGACTTTCCTAAAATGTTTTATAAAATGAAAATGACTTTATATTATAAAAGTGACTTTATATTTTTTTATGACTTAAGTGAAAAGTTAAGTTGTGGGTCCCAAAAATATTTGTGAGCATTTAATAATAAAGTGTATTATTAAATGAGCATTTAAATGTGAACCTCTAGATATGATTGATCTCATCCATTGATGAGTTAGTTGAGATTAGTTAGTTAGGGTTTTGGAAGAAGAAAAATATAAAAATACATATAGGGAAAGAGAGAAAACATTCATCACCAAGAGAAAAGAGAAAATAGAGAAGAGAGATCATATTTATGGAGTTGAGGAATAACACAATTCCCAAGAAAAATCAGATTGCACAGTTCTCAAGATAGTCTGTACAACAATATTTTTATGGTAAGTGGGCGCAGTTTTCAAGGCTAAGAATGGGCACATTTCTCGAGGCAGACTGAAGGATTTTTGACAGGCCGTACTCTATTAGTCAGTTCTGTGGCACAAATTTCTAGAAAAATCATAATGTTGTTTTTTCTGGTACATGTGGGCAGTTTTTGCATTTATTTTCTGTTGGCACGAATTCCAAGAAAGGTTAGCAGAGGAAGAAATAAGTTGCATTTGCATTTCTGAATTTTGTAGAGATGGAAATCAAAGAAATTTTATGAGTTGTAAAAGACGTTTCAAATTTGCTCTTCTTGAATTGAAATAATCTCTCAAGGGTTTTCCTCTAGTGAGGTTTTTCCCTGAGATTGGCCCTAAATTTCTATGTTGCATTCATCTTCAGTTGACAAGTTTGTTTGTATGGTGTTTATGCTTAAACTATCAGAAAATTCATTACAACATGATACATGAATTGATAGTTCAGAAAGTCATAAATCAGATTTGCAATCAAAGTGTTTGATAAAAGTCCAATAAGAAGTTTTTGTGATTATTTATCAAATTTATTCATGGTATCAGAGCTTGGTTGCTGAAGGAAGTGTATTAAGTTGCGTTTATACAGAACATAAGAGGTTCAAGTTAGGGTCAGTCAAATTTTATCAGTTAAAGTCGTGGCCTCAGCAGGATTACGATATGAAGATAGACTGGACGGGTCTGATAATTTCAGCCCTTGGAAAGAATGCATAACTGCATTGTTCAAAGAGTGAAGCTATGTGATATTGTTAGTGCTTCTGACACCATAACAGTTCCCATAGATGTTGCTCAGAAGACTTCATTTGAGAAGAAATATATCAAGGCACAAAGAATCTTTTTGGACTCCATAAAAGATCACGTGATACCCCACATCACAGGTAAGTCACATGCTTTTGAAATTTGGAAAGCTTTATGTGCTCTTTACCAAATTAAGAACCATAACATAAAGATGGTTCTCAAAGAAAAAATAAGGAACACCAAGATGACTGATGTTGATATAGTAACCACTTATGTCACCAAGATTGCTCAAGTTAGATATGAACTGGGTGTTGTGGTGAGAAATTGGAGGATGAAGAGCTAGTCAGATATGCTCTTAATGGATTCATTGCAAATTGGCACACATTTGTGCAAGGAGTAGTTGCTAGAGAGAAACTTCCAGATTTGACAAGGTTATGGGATGACTTTGTTCAAGAAGAGTCCCAGGAGGGGACGCTCGAGAATAGAACTCAGAGTAGTGAAGACAATGTTTCCCTTGTAATCAAAGGCAAAGGAAAATGGAAGAAAAAAGAGAAATACCTTAGCAAGGTTCGATGATTTAACTGCAACATGTATGGCCATTATGCTAGTCAATGTCCAAAGAGTAATGGGACTAAAGAAATAGAGGGAGCAACATCAACAGAAATAGAAGAATTTAATACTCAATTTGAAAATGATTTTTCTTTGGTGTCAATACAGACTAGTGTTGGAAGTTTAGTAGATTTCCATGACATGTGGATAGTTGATAGTGGATCAACTAGACTTATGACCGGGAAATATGGAGTTTTTCAGAGGATAGAAGAGATATCCACAGGACACCTTACTAAAACAGATATTGGAAACCCTCAGGCAGAGATAAGAGGAGTTGGAACTGTGAGATTCCAACTAGATTTTGGAGAGATTCTTAAAGTAGACAAGGTACTATTTGTTCCAGGTATGAAAGTCAACAGACTTTCTGTGTCATCATTGAAGGATGACGGGTCTGGAATTTTTATCAGGATAGGACATGTGTTTCTCTACCGGGTAGAGAACTCAGTTGATACCACAATTCTACTTGTGAATAGAAGAGACAAGCTTTATTTTCTGCATGGAGAGGTGATATTTTCAAGTTCAGGTGGATGGCTATCCGAGTCAGAATATGAAGGTGAGGCAAGTACAAAGATGATGCCTTTAAATAAGGAGAGCAGCAGGAGACTCAACCAACATAGAGAGAATGAGCAGGATCCAGAGTTTTGAGTTGTCTTTCGACATCAACTTCTAAAGCCAGAGAGAGTTCTTGACAGTGGTCAAGATGATAGTGTTGGGACATCCCTCGTTAAGACGGAGTGTTAGAAATGTAACTTAGGAGGTCCCACCATGATTTTGTGATGTTTACATGGTTGGAACCATTTTTTGACTTCCTAAAATGTTTTATAATATAAAAATGACTTTATATTATAAAAGTGAATTTATATTTTTTTATGACTTAAGTGAAAAGTTTTTTTTTGTAAGCAGCATAAGGGAAATATATATCAAAGTACAAAAAATGTTACAATCACATGAGATTCTATAAATGCATGAGCTTTCAGAAGCTTCTCATGGAGCAGCAAGAAGGAGCAACCAAAGTCCTGCCCATAAGTGGGCTGAGTAGTGTTAACATAATTACAACCGATCATAAAAAACATAGACCAAACTAGACTCGTAGGAAAAGCTAGAGTCTGACAGTAGTCCATAGAGATAAAACAAAAGAAGAAAGATAATGCTAACCGCAACAAAAATGGAGCTAGGCTCACACAGAGCAGATCTATGTACTAGCTTCTACATTATGAGAACCAGGATTGTCTTCAATAATCGGACAACTGCCAAAGAAGTCTTCTTCCCAATTCTGGAGAGGGAGCTTGATGGGATGGGGCTCAGTTTTGCATGGTGTAGCAACGTCAACCTCATCTTTAGTGACCCGTTTGTAGTGTAAGGCGTCAGGAAGGAATTCCCCTACACCATCACCACAGCAGAGGGAGAAGCCCCCTGTACCACCACCGCAATAGGAGAGCTCGGGCCTGAGAAGGGGGCAGGAACTGGAGTAGCGTCGTCCACAGCAGCAACAACACCGAGTGAATTGGGCAGGGAGCTGCCTGGAACATGGATATTAGTGGCGGTAGCCACACCCTCAGCTTGAGCAGTGGGATTGTCGGCCATACCTTTCGAATGAGCCGCAGGGTCAAATTCACAGAGAGGAGTAGGATGGTGAAATAGAGAGTATCGTCTACCAGTCAGGTTGGATTCCAGTGCAACCAACATTCGATCCAGGTGAGCCATATGTGCCCTGGTGTCTGTAATCACCACCTTGGCCATATTCCAATTAGTGAGCATTTCCTCCACCAAGGTTCCTAGCATGTTTTTCATTAACCAGTAATGATTAAACTAGTTGCCCTAGTTTCCAAATGCTAGAATTTCAGGAACACCACGAGATTCCCAGTTGTCCACCAGCCGACGGACAAGGACGAAAACATTATCATCATAGCCGATCTTGGCCATCTTTTCCATCTTAGCAGAAGTGGCAGCTTTGCCAACGCTGTGACTAGAACCTCGCTTGGAGGTGCCTCACATGCGGGTCATGGCATTGTTCACAGAATCACCAGAGAATGGAGAATGGGCGAAGCTCTCAGCAGAGACAGCAAGAAGCGGAAGATAGATGCGAGCAATGACCACTGGGGAGTGAGGGAAGAGCCTCATATCAGGAGTTGCAGGGCGGGAGCTTCCAGGATTCCCATGGGGCAGAGTAATGGCACACTCGAACCAGCTAAGGGGATGTGACAAGCAGATCCGAGCCAGAGTGAATGCGAGCGGCGGAGCCATATGGGAAATGAAGTTAAGCTCACATGAGGAGGCCAAATGCACAGGAGGTCGATGCAACATTAAAGACGGGGGATGGGGAACAACGCCGGCGGAGGGAGGTGGTCAGGTGTGGGAGCCACGCTACCAGGAGAGTAGGTGGCATCCCTATTCTCGGTGATGGCGTGTCGAGCACCCGCATCTGGGGGACTTAAGTGAAAAGTTAAGTTGTGGGTCCCAAAAAGATTTGTGAACATTTAATAATAAAGTGTATTATTAAATGAGCATTTAAATGTGAACCTCTCAATAAGATTGATCTCGGCCATTGATAGGTTAGTTGAGATTAGTTAGTTAGGGTTTTGGGAAGAAGAAAAATATAAAAAGACATATAGGGAAAGAGAGAAAACATTCATCACCAAGAGAAAAGAGAAAATATAGAAGAGAGATCAGATTTCTGGAGTGAAGGAAGAGCACAATTTCCAAGAAAAATCAGAATGCATAGTTCCCAAGACAATCCGTACAACAAGATTTTCTACAGTAAGTGGGCACAGTTTTCAAGGCTGAGAATGGGTGCATTTCCCAAGGCAGACTGAAGGATTCTTTTTTCAGAAATTCATACCAGATCGTACCTGTATTTTGGCACATTTACCGAGGTAAAATTTGCTACTGTTATTTCTGACAAGTCGTACTTTGTTAGTCAGTTATGTGGCACAGATTTCTAGAAAAATCAGACTGCTATTTTTTTTGGTATGTGTGGGCAGGTTTTGCATTTATTTTATGTTGGCATGAATTCCAAGAAAGGTTAGCAAAGGAAGAAATAAGTTGCATTTGCATTTCTGAATTTTATAGAGATGGAAATCAGAGAAATTTTTTGAGTTATAAAAGAAGTTTCAAATTTTCTCTTCTCTAATAGAAATAAACTCTCAATGGTTTTCCTTTAGTGAGGTTTTTCCCTGGGCTTGGCCCTAAATTTCTGTGATGCATTCATCTTCATTTCACAAGTTTGGCTGTATGGTGTTTATGCTTAAACTATCATAAAATTCATTACAACATGATACATGAATTTATAGTTCAGAAAATCCATAAATCATATTTGCAATCAAAGTGTTTTATAAAAGTCCAATAAGAAGTTTTTGTGAGTATTTATCAAATTTATTCAATCACAACCGAGAAAACACATTTCCTTGACTTTGGGACAAGCTTGTTAAGTTTAGCCTAATTTCACAAGCAAGATCATTGAAAGAAACATAATCACAATATATACAAAGATTTACCCTGGGAAACCCTCATGGGGTAGAAAACCCAGCAAAGCTTTCCTCAATATAGATAATCAACCAATACAAGATGTAGTCCTCAAACAAGAGCTCCTTCTCCTCCTATGCAAACCTCTCTCTCTCTTATGCGCCAATCACAAGTGAGTGAATGAATGAGATAAATGAGGAACACACCTCCTCTATTTATACTCAACTCCTAACTGACTTTTCACCCTAACAGGGATGACCTCTCCTAAGAGAGTCTAATAACCCCTAAACAGCTAACTTAGGGCCGACCTCACATGGGAGATGTAATAACCCTAGTTAACACACTATCTCGGAGGAATAAACATATCCGGATATATAATAGGGTCTCCAGGGAGGAATGGAACATCTCCGGAATAATAAAGTACAAATATAATATTCTTAGAAGTTACAATATTTCAACACTCCCCCTTAACGAGAAGGATATTATAACAACATTTGCAGGAGCAAGGAGTCATCAACTACATGATACATGATACATCTATAAATCATTAGAAGCTTTATTTATACATCATCAGTAACTCAAACAGTTATTGAACCATCTTCAAGATCTTCAATATTGGATCTTCATCTTCTGCAGCACTCAAAAAACTACAACAACATCATCATGTGGATCTCTCGATCAACATCTAGATCCTCTCGATCAACATCTGGATCCTCTCGATCAACATCTGGATCCTCTCGATCAACAACATCATCATCTAGATCCTCTCGATCAACAACATCAACATATGGATCCTCTCGATCAACAACATCGACATTTGGATCCTCTTGATCAACAGCATCGACATTTGGATCCTCTTGATCAACAACATCAACATCTGGATCCTCTCGATCAACAGCATCGACATCTGGATCCTCTCGATCAACAACATCAACATCTGTATCCTCTCGATCAACATCATCGACATCTAGATCCTCTCGATCAACAACATCAACATCTAGATCCTCTCGATCAACAACATCGACAACATCAACATAGCAACATACTCTGCAATGTACAAGATCCTATTACGGGATGATCAATCCCTCTCACTTTAGGACATAGATCCAAGGATGATACAATCCTGATACACTTACAGGATGATCAATCCCTCTCAATTTAAGACATCTCTCATGTCTATGGACGATGCAATCCATATCAACTTACTTGATGATCAATCCTTATCACTTTAAGACATCTCACCATGTCTAGGGATGATGCAATCCATATCAACTTACAGGATGATCAATCCTTATCACTTTAAGACATCTCACCATGTCTAGGGACAATGCAATCCATATCAACTTACAAGATGATCAATCCTTATCACTTTAAGACATCTCACCATGTCTAGGGACGATGCAATCCAAATCAACTTACAGGATGATTAATCCTTATCACTTTAAGACATCTCACCGTGTCTAGGGACGATGCAATCCAAATCAACTTACAGGATGATTAATCCTTATCACTTTAAGACATCTCACCATGTCTAGGGACGATACAATCCCAATCGACTTACAGGATGATTAATCCTTATCGCTTTAGGACATGACTCCAAGGATGATGCAATCCTGATCCACTTACGGGATGATCAATCCCTATCACTTTAGGACATGAGTCCAAGGACGATGCAATCCCACTATTCCTCTTAGACAAAGTCTAAGTATCACTTCATCGACCTCATCGTCGGAACATATAACCTCATCATCGATAAAAGTATCCTCATCATCGACACAAGTATCCATATCATCAATACATGTATCCTCATCAATACAGGTATCCTCATCATCGATCTTACCATCGATATAGGAAATCTCATCATCGATACAGGTATCCATATCGATACCAGTATCCAAATATCATCATCGACCATATCACTCCCCCTTTCGAGGAGGGTCCTTCTGAACTACACCAAGCTTGTCTCGGAAATACTCAAACTTTACTCGAGACAGAGGTTTGGTCAATATATCAACAACTTGTTTGTCAGTGCTCACATACTCGAGCTTGATAGCTCCATTCTGCACCATATCTTGTATATAAAAATATCGGATCTCTATGTTCTTTGACTTATCATGGAATATTGGATTCTCTGTCATCTTGACACAACTCTGGTTGTCACACAGGATCACAGTGGGGTCCATCTCTAAGTCAAAAAATCCTTATAATAGCTTCTGAAGCCATATCGCTTCACAACTAGTAGAGCAAGCAGCTATATATTCTGCTTCAGCTGTGCTGAGAGCCACACTAGATTGCTTCCTGCTAAACCATGAGATCATGGCGAACCCCAGACAATAACATCCACCTAATGCGCACTTCCTGTCTGACACACTACCTACCCAATTAACATCTGTGTAGCCATACAATATGAAGTCATGATCTCCAAGATAACATAGACCAAAATCTATTGTACCTTTTAGGTACCTCATCACATGCTTTGCAACTATCAGGTGAACATGCCTAGGTTCCACTAGGTATTGACTCAAGGTGTTCACAGCAAAGCATATATATGGCCTGGTGTTCGTCAGATACATCAATGACCCAATAATCTGTCTGTATAGAGTCACATCCACTAACTCTAAAGAGTCATCAGCTAATAGCTTCAAGTTGGAATCCATGGGAGTGGCCATGGCTTTGCATTCCAACATATCAAATCTTTTCAAGATTTCCACAACATACTTTCCATGGTTGAGAAAGATTCCTTCTGGGCCTTGCCAAACTTCTAGACCTAGGAAGTAGTGCATCAATCCGAGATCTTTCCAAGATCTTTCATCTCAAACTCTAAAGAGAGCTTCTTCTTGCACTCGATAATCTGTTTCTCATTCCCTGTCAGAAATAGATCATCCACATATAGCAACAATATGATAGGTTCACCATCCGTAACCTTTAGATAAAGATTAGGATCAACTTTACTTTTGGTAAAGCCCAAGCCTGTCAAGAAACTGTCAATTCTTCCATACCAAGCTCTGAGGAGCTTGTTTTAATCCATAAAAAGTCTTCTTTAATTTGCATACATGGGTTCTTCCATCTTCCACCTCAAATCCTTGTGGTTGTTCTATGTACACTTCCTCCTCAATCACACCATTCAAGAAAGCTGTCTTTACATCCATCTGGTGTAATTCTCACTTCATCATGGATGCAAGTGCCATGATGGTTCTAATGGAGGTGTACCTTGCAACTGGTGCAAATGTCTCTTCATAGTCAATTCCCTGTTTCTGAGAGAATCCTCTGACCACAAACCTTGCTTTATATTTTTCAATACTGCCATCCGCATCATGCTTTATCTTGTATATCCATTTGGAGGATACCACACTTTTGTCCTTTGGTTTGGGAACTATATCCCAAACATCATTCTTCATTATTGACTAGTACTCCTCTGTCATTGCCTCTACCCACTCTTTCTTATGAGATGCCTCTTCATAACTAGTGGGTTCTTAATCTACAAGATCACACATCAAAGCCATATAGTTGGAGAATGACTTTGGTTTCTTGCTCACTCTGGTGGAGCCTTCGGGAGCTCCATACTTTTCTGCTCCTAGTATAATGTCTCTTGCCCATGCTGGCTTTCTCTTTCTTGATATGTTTAGGGTAGGGGGTTCTTGTGGTTCTATATGTCATGGTATTCAGGTGTTACATCTTCAGGGGTGGGTACAACTTCTGTAATTCTGGAAGGTGCATCTTCCTCATATACTTCTTCATACTGGCACTTCCTAGATCTCTTGAGAGCTGCTTCTTCATCAAATGTCACATCCCTACTTATTTCCATATGATGGAATCCTGGGATGTAAATTCTGAATGCTTTGGATGCTTCACAATATCCAACAAATATTCCCTTCTTCCCAAAAGGATCCAGCTTGGTCCTCTTTTCTTTTGGAATGTGAATGTATACTGGGCATCCAAATATCTTGAGGTGACTTACCTCAGGCTTCTTTCCTGTGAACACTTCTTCTGGAGTCTTGAACTCAAGAGCACTATGAGATAGTCTATTCTGCACATAGACTGTTGTCGTAGTTGCTTCAGCCCATAGATACATAGGTAGGTCTTGATCATGTATCATTGTCTTTATTGCTTCCATAATGGTTCTATTCTTTCTCTCTGCAACACCATTTTGTTGAGGATTGTAGGGAGTGGTTAGTTCCATGTTGATTCCAACTTCTTTATAAAAGACTTCAAAATCCTTTGAAGTATATTCTCTGCCATTATTTGTCCTGAGTATTTTGATCTTCTTTTCTGAATGATTTTCTATCAAGGCTTTTAACTCCTTGAACTTTCCAAAGACTTCATTCTTTCCTTTTAGAAAGTGTATCCAAGTATTTCTTGAATAGTCATCAATAAATGTAAGGTAGTATTCATATCCACTCAAGGATGTGGAGGGCATTAGTCCACATAGATCCGAATGAATCAATTCCAAGGTACTCTTAGTCTTTGTTTCACTCTTTGGAAATGGATTATTGATATTCTTCCCTTTTTCACATCCTTTGCATGTGCCATCATGGTCAATCTTTAAGTCTGGTAGTCCTATAACTACCTTGTTCACATGAGGTAGTGCTTTGCAGTTAATGTGAGCAATCCTCCTATGCCATAGCTCACTTGGGCTAGTGGCTTCATGAACAAGGGCAGCTTCTGGATGGCCCTTGAGTTTGTATAGAACTCCTTCCTCTTTACCAATAACAATTGCATCCTCAATTGATTTTCCTTTGGGCCACATGAGTACTTTCCCATCTATTAATGCAACCCTATAACCTTTCTTATCTAAAGCTGAGATAGAAAGTAAGTTCTTCTTCAAACTTGTTACATGTAAGATTTCCTTCATCTTCAATGGAGTTCCAGAATCAAGCTTGTAACTTGATTCACCAACTCCCTTGATGGGATATTGATAGTCATCTCCTAGGGATACCTTCTGTGGAGAGGTCTTCTCTTCAAGTTTTGAAAGAGTCTTCTTTTGTCCTGTCAAGTGCTTTGAAGCACCACTATCAATGAGCCATGTATCTTCTCCAGGTGTTATTGCCCCAGAGAGTGCAGAGAATAGAACATACTCTTCTGCATCTTCTTCTTCTTCTACTTTAGGTCTTTTTTTTTGAGGCCTCTCCTCCTCTTCTTCTTCACTATCATCTTCTGCTAGATGTGCTTGATATCTTTTGTGATGGAAACTCTTTTTCTTCCTTAGAGGACAATCCTTAGCAATGTGTCCTATTTTGTGACAAGTGAAAAATTGGAATGAAGAGTAATCTCTTCTTTGATTAGTTCCTCTTCTCTTTTGAAATCTTTGTGGAGGTTGAGACTCCTTGTGACTATCCTTCTTGAAGTAGGATTGATTCCTTCTTCTCTTGGTGTGGGTGACCAAGGCTTGGTCATCTTCTTTGAGCAAGGCTTCTATGTTGGCAACCCTAGCTTCTTCTTGAATGCAATCCTCCCATACCACATCAAACTTCATACTTTCTTTTTTGGCACACATAGTTTGGATGAATGACTCCCAAGGTCTAGTGAGACCATTTAGAGCAGTCATGACTAGTTCATCTTCATCAAGGGTATCTCCAATGGCATCTAGTTGTTCCTTGAACTGGGAAACCCTTGAGAAATAATCTTGAATAGATTCTCCTTGATTCATCTTAGTGCTCTTCAATTGAGCTCTCAGGTTCATCTTTCTATTGATGTTCTTTCCTTCATACATTCTGGAAAGGGCATCATACATTTCCTTTGGGGTCTTCTTGGATTCCACTTGGGGAATCAAGTGGTCCTTGATAGAATCAACAATGATTCTCTTTGCCCTAATCAAGTCCTTTCTATACTTCTCTTTGGCTTCATCTTCCCCAGGTTCTGCAACCTCATCTTTGATATATTGGACAAGGTCATTCTCTTCAAGAATGAGACCAATCCTATATTTCCATGCTCGAAAATTCTCTATACCCTCTAGCTTGTCTTCAAGCTTAGTGCTTGGAGCCATCTTATCTAGGAGGTCACAGAAATTGAAGTTTCTCAAAAGATAGAATAACACTTACCAGGAGATGTGCTTGATTGGATTGAGATAACTGGTGATCTCTGCTTCTGGAAACTTCAACTTTTCACCCTTCAAATCTGATCAACAACTTTCGGATCTGCAACAGAATTTTTGGTTTTCTGGTGCATAGGTGCGCACTTTTTCTGGTTTTCTGGTCCAAAAGTCAAACTAGGGTTTGACAAAGCCCGGGGTTCTACCCACTCAAAAAGTTTGATCTAGGGCTCAAAAATTCGATTTTGAGAAGGGCTATCCAGCCATGCAATCAGAATCCAAAAGTTCCAACTTTTGTAGAAACCCTAATTTTCACCGGAGGAGGAGAGAGAGGTATTTTCACCTTGTGAAAGATGTCCTATTCAGGCTAGCTCTGATACCATGTTAAGTTTAGCCTAATTTCAAAGCAAGATCATTGAAAGAAACACAATCACAAGATAGACAAAGATTTACCCTAGGAAACCCTCATGGGGTAGAAAACCCAACAAAGATTTCCTCAATACAGATAATCAACCAATACAAGATGTAGTCCTCAAACAAGATCTCCTTCTCCTCCTATGCAAACCTCTCTCTCTCTTATGCACCAATCACAAGTGAGTGAATGAATGAGATAAATGAGGAACACACCTCCTCTATTTATACTCAACTCCTAACTGACTTTTCACCCTAACAGGGCCGACCTCTCCTAAGAGAGTCTAATAACCCCTAAACAGCTAACTCAGGGCCGACCTCACATGGGTGATCTAATAACCCTAGTTACCACACTCTCTTAGAGGAATAAACATCTCCGGATATACAATAGGTTCTCCAAGGAGGAATGGAACATCTTCGACATAATAAAGTACAAATATAATATTCTTAGAAGTTACAATATTTTAACAGCTTGGACCTATTTTCTTTAGGCACATGGGCAAATGCATCACAACCAAAAATACGCAAATGATAATAATTAACTGGCTCACCACACCAAATATTCTCTGGAAACTTACCATCTAATGTAGTTGTAGGTGATATTTTAATCAGATACACAGTTGTATTAACAACCTTTTCCCACAAACCATTATCCAACCCAGATGAACTAAGCATGCTCCTTGCATGTTCCATGGTTATGTGATTCATCCGCCCAACTACAACATTTTATTGTGGTGTGTATTTAGTAGTCTTCTAGTGCTTAATTCCTTCCTACGTACAAAATTTATAGAATTCCTTGGAGCAATATTCTCCTCCATTATCATATTTGAGGTATAAAATAGACTTGGCCAAACTTTCTCTACTCACGCCTTTAACTCTTTAAATTTATAAAAGGCTTCTCCCTTATTTTTCAGAATACACCCACACTCTTATAGAATAATCATATATAAAAGTAAAAAAAAAATCTAGCACCATTTATGGACAGAGTGGTGACTGGTCCAAATATATCAAAATGAATAAGTTGCAAAAGAATATAACTTTTACCAAAGCTCAAACTCTCTTCTATTTAGTAATAATACAATGCTCACATAAGTTTAAACCACAAGACTTAATCCCATAAAGCATACCTTGATCATGCATACTTTTCAAACCCTTTTCACTCATTTGTCCATGTCGTTGATTCCACAACATGGTTGCATCCATAACATTCCCCGAGTCCATTGTCACTACATTATTTGTCATTGTATCACCGCATAAATGATGCAGGGTCCCATAAGATTCTCCTCTTGCTATGAGGGCTCCTTTGGTAATTTTGCATCGACTATCACCAAAGGTAGTAGAATACCCCAACTTATCCATCATCATGATTGAGAGTATATCCGTTTGTAGATATTGTACATGTCGTACATCACACAACTTCCTTTCTATGTCATTGTCCAACTTGATCTTAATGTCCCCTCTTCCCACAATTTTTAAAGGATGATCATCAACCAAGTAGACCATTCCACCACTATAGGTGTTGGTATTTAACAAACCAGTATCTATGTGGAGACATGTGGAAAGATGCACCTAAGTCTAAAACTCAAGCATATAATAGAGATCGATTGTTACTAAAACAAAAATCCTCACATGTCGTTGTCTCTTCTGAATCTATTGTACTAGCTTTAGTTGATGGTTGATTTGGATTTTCATCCTTATTTTTCTTCTTCAGATACCAATTGTCCTTCCTCGAGTGCATTGGTTTCCCACAAATCCAACACCTTCCTTTCTTGTGTCCTCTAGACTTGTATATGTATTGTGATCTCCCTTGTTGACCCCTTTCACTAGATCACCCTCTCACAGATAAGGATTCACTGGTAGATGGATCCAAAGATGATTTTTGCCTCAAAGTTTCTCCCAGTAAAGCAACTAACACATCATCAAATTCCAGTTTTCTCGATGTTGATTTGGTGATGGTCACCACCATATGATCCCAGGTTTCTAGGAGGGAACATAGTAAAATGATTAGCCTGTCCTCTTCCTCCACCTTTACACCAAACAAAAGTAGTTTGTTTATTAGGGTATTAAAATCATTCATATGATCTACCATAGTTGAACCTTCCTTCATCCTCAAATCAAAAAAGTTGTTTTTATAAGAAAACCTTATTTGTTTTTAATCTAGTCTCATACAACTTCTCAAGTTTCTCCCAAAGGGCTTTTGCGATTTTTTCTTAAGCAACATTGAACAATACAAAGTTTGCTAGGCAAAGGAAAATTGTAGAAACTGCCTTTCTATAAAGCTTTATCCAATCCTCATCTGTCTTGCCGCTCGATTTTTTTGCAACTCCTTTCAAGGCTGGGGCTTGGCCATTTTGAACCAACAAATCCTCCACCTTCATATTCCATAGGGAGAAATTCTTGTCATTAAGCTTCTCAATCTTGAACTTGGTTAAACTTCATTTCATTGTTGCAGATCCCTCTTGCAGAAAGCTGTATGCTTGTGAGGTTTCAGGCTGTGACACCAGATGTTAGTAAAATATATAAAAAACAGAAACAAACAACAATAACAACAAAACACAAGATTACATGGAAACCCTGTTATATGCAAGTAAAACCACAGGGAAATTATAGCTTTGATATTTTGTTATTACTTGTTAAAAGACTCATAATGCTTTCTTCTATCCCTCTTATCATTACAATGCCAACGATCACTCCCCTTTTATACAATACATATGAGGGTTCCAGAAGGAACTGAAATATACTAGAAGGGTCTAGAAATTTTCACCTCGTGGGCTCTGCCCCTGCAGTCCCGAAGGGGGGGCCTGGTGCCCCCCCCAATCCCCTAGTGTGTATGACGCATACAAGCAGCACATGTGCCTAGTGAAAATTTGTACATGAAGAATATTGGAGATATGGATATTTGCCTCATCTCTTAACAACTTATTCACTCAAGTTAAAACAAAATGCTGGAAATAAGGGTGAGACCTTAATATCTAGATTATTGAGTTGGAAGTCACTAATAAAATAAGTACATATTCCTTGGGGAGGATGCCCATGTTGTCTACCTTGGACATTGCATTGAGTGTTGCCTTCATGAAGGGTTTGATCTCCTTGAGGAGGTCATCTTGTCCACTATCTATATCAGTTCTTCTTGGTTTAAGAATGAAACCATAAAAAGGGTTGCTTGAACTTGCTAGACCTGATTGTTGATGATGTAGAGATGAGATCACATGTTTATGTGGCTTAGTGGGAAAGATGTAGTAGCCCTAAATAATGAACCGAGTTAGGTTGGTAGCACATAATGAATTGGTGAGATGGTCTATTGCAAAATTTGGATGGACACCCGGAGTTGGAAAAAAGTATTGTGTACCATTTGTGTGAATCAATCAACATCTAGTCATAAATATGAAGAGGTGGCAAAAAAATGCATGTTGGATGTGTGTTGCTATCAATGAAGGGCTAGTCGGTGTTCAATATGAATGCAAGTGTTGTCTTTCCATGAAGTGATGAAAATATGTGCAACAAACTATGTGAAACCCTAGACCATAGGGAAAAGGTGATGCCAACATCGTACTGGCCTGATTTTGAGTTGGATTGTGTGAGCGAGAGTGATGTGTAACCCTTGCTGGTTGAAGGAGATACACTAGATAAAGGAATGGATTATTCTCATGAACCTATTGAGCATATAGTAAAATCAAGATAATGAATAAAGGTGCCTTGGAGATGTGTAGATGTTGTGTCCCATTTGGAGGTAGTGTGTGAGGGTTTGTGGTATTGGGAAGTAAGTATAACCCAAAATGTGAGTGAAGTGCTAGATGTTGTTCATGATCAATTTGCAGATGGAAAAAAGGCCATGAAACCCTAGGAGTCAAAGTAGTAGTACTCTAGGTGTGTAAGTGATGAATCTCAATGGATAAAGAGGGATCTTGGATATCATATAGAGATAACTTGATCCTTGTTATATACTGTCAAAGAGAGGGTATGTGACCTACAAATACTAAAGTGCCAAAATGACGATATGGTTGGTGGCATGGAGATCAAGTAACTAAGTGCAGCATGTTGTATATATGAAATCACTAATTATGTGGTGAGGTGGTACTACCCAAGTACACTGCAATTGTACCTCCAAAAAGGGGTGGTATGGTTGGACCTTGTGACTGTGATGTAGTCTATTAACCACTTGGAAATTGTGCCCCACAAATATGTGGTGATATTGTGGAGAAATAGAACCAGGACTGTGTGCATTCGTGTGAAGGGTGTAACATTTGAGAACCATATCGTCATGAAAAAGGTGTAGTGGATACTTGCAGAGTCTGTTGCTATGCTAGAGGAACCCATTGCATAGTTGTAGTTGAAGATGTTATGACTACGCATTTTGGTCCTGTTGAAAGCAATGGGGGAAGGAAGAGACTAGGTTAGAGAGGAATGTGAAAGCAAGGTTTGAGAGAAGGTTCGAGGTATGAACATGGGATATAGTAACGAAAGTAGTTGTAGAATGGAGTAGGATTTGAAATGATATGGATAAGGACTAAGGTATCATAATGAGGGGGTGGGAGTCCAAAGTGGGTGGTTGTTTAGGGAAAACATGAAGAGATAAACATTTTTAAAGAGTGAGTTTTTGCAATGTACTGGGATGAGGAGGAGGGATAGTCATAACATAGAGAGTATAAGCACGATTGTCTTTGAAAAACGTGTAGGTGTTGTAGTAAGCATCATATAAATCTTGGTGTTGTTGTTGATAAGGGAGACCAAGGATGAGGGCACAAGAATCTAGTGACGAGACATCCCAATTGATAATGTCTATGAAGGAGCCAATAGAAAAAGTGATGGTCTAGAGTAAAGAGAATGTTGGGATGAGGCATGCCAACACTAGAGGAGAAAATCCCAGAAACTTGTTGATATGAATAGATGATCGAATCCTCCAAAATATACTAGAACATACAATTGAAAACTAACCTATAGTGTTGTCCAAAGAGATATACGGGGGAGGGTTGGGATTCCACAGACCAAATCAGACGATTCCTCTTATTAGAGTAAGTGTTACACTTCAATTCATAACCAAATCAATAGAAGAACTAGTAGTAAGTGTCAACATAGATTTGGGTGGGAAGGAACGCTCCAATAAACCAAATATGGATCTATGCTACTATAGGCTATTATTATTGAGTAAGCCATTGAACCCAAGAAGAGTTAATAAGAGTAGGCTTGTATTGGTGCTTTGATACCAACTAATGTATTTATGATCTCTCAACCTATAAAACCCTGATTGAGATGAAGTGCACTAACTATAAGAAGAAGAGAATACCCCATAAAGTATTTTAATGAGAAGATCAATAAGAGAAACAAAGGAGAACAATAAATTCTTAGGAAAAAACAAGTTGCTTTGTTATGAGGGTCAACTAGCATTTATATGGCACTATAATGGGTCCATACAAGATTAAGAAATATTAAATAACTTTCGTATGGACCTCATGGGATGGAAAGATGCATCTACATGAGCACACATAATTTCTCAAGTCAAATAGACTACTGGAAACAAGGACGATCCCTTAACAACTAGATCCTTGAGATAGAAGTCACTGGCAATATGGGTGCATCCTCATAGAGAGGACAACCAAGTTGTTTTCCTTGGAATCTATGTTGGGTATTAATTTTTTGAAGGATGTAACCTCCTCAAAGAGGTTTCCCTAGACACTATCTACATAGATGTGTCCAAACCAATGAAACCATATGCAAAATTTGGCAAGATATAAACTTGCGACGAGATATAAAGTCATGACTAAGGTTAACCTTAAAAGTGAGGATGGGTGTTGATAACATGCAATTTTTTGACATGCTTTGAAGCACTAACATGCCATAAACTTATGAAGGAAGAAGGATGTTGGATTCTAACTTAAGGTTGCGGCCTTAAGGTACAAGGGAAGAGGGATGGCCTTAAGTTAAGGATGTTAACTTAAGGTACATGAAGAGGGATGATGAATGTTACCCAAGTTTGTGATTTTAGGTTTACCCATTTAAGGGGAGAGGGATATGAATCAATGGATACTCTGAAGATGAATTACGTGGGATAGTTGAGCAAGAACTAGAAAGAAGACAACAATCCAAACAATAGATTATTTTTGAAGAAGAAAAATAGTACGAGCCTGAAATCTCTTGTTCTTTGTCGGTTATTCTAATGAAAGTTATAACATTATAGCGAGCATTAAACTTGTAGGTACAAACCTTGTGATCTCGATTCTTTCATATATTCAAGAGAAATCCTATCTTGCCAAAAAACTTTAGCTATTCTAAAATACTTCAAGAAGCCTTACAAAGTAGCTACAAGAGCTATTAATGGTTCAAAAGTGATCATTACTAAAACAACTCATTGTTTTCCTTTTCTAATAAGAGGAATTGAAACTTATGTTACATTCTATGAGTTTGATGCTGGGTAAAATGTGTTGTTATGACAATATTTCTTAAGAGACCACATGCTAGTCTCTTTTGACAAAGTACAATGCAACTTTAGATCAAAGGCCAACTTATTCATACACCTTGTTTGGATGATTATCAAGTAAAAATCCACTCTCCTCCTAAGGATGATGATCTCAATTTGGCTTCAAAAAATTGGTTCAGATCAGAAAATATGTTGTCAATATGAAATTAAAAGAGATGTTCCCCTTGCTAAGGTTGTAGAAAAAATCAAGAATTATTGTTGCAGTGATATACTTAATTCATTTTGGTCTAGAGAGCATTATTTTGTTGACTTATCATATGCAGAAGATTACAATGTCTTCCCCAAAAAGTTGCATCTAATCAAATTACTCATGTTGAACCACAAACATGCAAGGAAGAGAATGTGGATTTATTAGGAAAGTCTTGATAGAGAAAAGTAGAAGCCCTTGGGCATGCTCAATTTATTATGTCGATAAGCATTTAGAACAAAAAAGAGGTAACAAGAAGTTGGTGGTAAATTATAGAAGTTAAATGAAGCTTTAATGTTAATAAGTATTATTTACCAAATAAAGAAGCTATTTTAGGAAAGATGAAAGGATGCTCAATATTTTCAAAGTTTGATCTAAAATCACGCTTTTGGTAAAGCATCATTAGTCCTAAGGACGTATTAAGAACTAGATTTGTTGTTCCTCATGCCCAATACCAATGAAAAGTTGTCGGGGTCCTACCCTAACCCCTATACTTTGAGGATACTTAAGAGTACTTTATTGATGTATGAGGCCATGTTCTCAGTGAATAAGGCCTACTAGATAGTTATTCAATGTAAAAGGGTCATCTTTTTTAACTAAGACCCACTAGGTGGTCCACCCTCTTTAATAGTGTGACCACATATAGTTATGGTTTTTGCTATTGATGCACTATATATATAGTAGAAGGTTGTGTAATGTGATTAATGATTGTTATTGTTTTTGGATCTCTGCTCATAGGAGTTTTCCCCCTCAAAGAGGCAAGTGAACATTGGTCTCTCGCTCTTGGATATCACTAATACAACGATTCTCTCTCAGGTTTATTTGTTTCTCTCTTGTATTTTTGTGTTCAACGTAGGTATTTGATCACATTCTATTATTTTTCTTTGTAATTACAATGTTAAGTACATTAAAAAAGTTATGAACAAAATTTCCCTTTGAATTCCAAAAGTGAACAAAAGACATCATTGGAGACCTTCCATTCTTGATTATTTACATTGATGATATTCTTGTGTGTTCCAGAGATCTTAAAGAACATAACAATACCTAAAGCAATTTTATCAGAGAGTCTATCATCATGGATTAGTGCTCTGACAAAAAATGATGGAGATATCAAAGATAGAATTTGAGTTCCTTGGATTCTATGTCAAAGAAGGACAAACAATCCTTCAACCCCATGTTCTTTTTAATTTAAAAGATTTTTCCTGATGTTATTTTAAACAAAACACAACTTCAAAGGTTCTTGGATGTTTGAATTATATCAATTATTTTTATAAAGAACAAGCTAAAGACATTGTTATTCTCTATCAAAGATTGAAAAGAATCCCATCCCATGGAATTCTAAAATTATTGAAGTTGTTCAAGGATTCAAGTACAAACTTGATCCTTTTCCTCCATTATGGACAATATATTTCGGAGGCAGATGCTTCAAATACAACATGGGTTGGGGTGCTTATAAAAAAGGTGTGTACTCAAGAAAGAATTTGTATGTAAACTTCAGGAACTTTCAAAAGTGTAGAATTAAGGTATCCATCTAGTCACAAAGAGATTTTGGTTGTTCGGTTACCTATTGCAATATTCAAACTATACTTAAAGCTAGTTAAAGTTATAGGTATAATGAATCTCAAGCATATGCCATATATGCTTCATCATGAAAAGTAGTTAGAAATAGGTAACGCCAGAATATCAAGATGGAAATTATGGCTTGATGGTTTGGATTTTAAATTTCAATACAAGCTTGGAAAAGAAAACTACATAATTGATATGCTAACTAGAGAAGGAAATCTAGAGTTCTAGAAAGAAGAAGTTCAAATAGTAAATCTTCTTAAGTTGATGATAATTAAAGACAAAGGTAAGCAAGTTGTTAGTGAACCAGAGTAAAATCACAACTATTGTTGGCCTTGTCTTATAAATGAAATCAAAGATTGTCCTGTCGAAGCCCATATCCTTGAACTCTAGGAAAACCATTATAATTTTATAAGTAATTATTGGTCTTTTAGGTTTATAAGTAATACCATGTCAATAATTGATTTTAAGCCTTGTATAGGACAAAGTGTGTTATGATTTTATTATCCTTGTATGCATTTTGCAGTTTAGTGTGGTATTTGTGAATTAATCAAGTATAGAGAAAGTTTGTGGATCATATGAGTGTAATAGGATTACTAGAGAAACTAGTTGATTTGAATGGTTTTCAACCTTTTTAGATAATTTTTGTCCTAAAGAGTCATGTGATGTAATCAAATAATGTTATTTATTATTTTACTTGCACATGGCTTTGCACATGGCTTTGCACATGGCTTTACATGAAGGAGCCCAACACAACATGTGTTCAAGTTCCATATAGAATTTCAAGAAATGCAGGTGATTCCATTGAAATAAACAAAATATTATAAAGATGCTCTAAGGTATATGCTTAAGACACATTTCACCAACGATTTTACGTATGTTGTTGGAGCGCTAGATATTCTCCAAGATTCTCCATTTTACACAGGATTCGTGTATGAATCTCCTCTCACTTCCATTGTCATCATTAATGATGTAGAAATGGAAGATGTTGAAGATATGTATGCTAATAATGATCTACATATTTCTTATAAAAAAAGAACATTGTTAGGATGACTTGGATGAGGTGGAAGTCAATAATTTAGATAATCACATGGAATATTGTTAAGGAAGCATACTGGGACCTTTTCCTAGTCGCGAGGTAGTCGTGTGTCAACCCTTCGAATAAATGACTCTTATTTTATCAATTGTCAATAAATGGAGTGGTCTCCTTATGGAATGTCCTAAAGGAATAACCCTCACAAGATGAGATAACATGTGTCTTGTGATAACATGTGGTAGTACCCAATTTCCCACTCGTGTTAAACATTTTTCGACTTGTATACCACTAAATTCATATTTACCCTACATGCCAGTTGATTCTCCTAGACAAATAATTTTTTGTTTCATATAACCCATTACCTCCCATAAATTGAATAACTAATGCACCCTATTTTTCATTTGGACACACTAAAAGAGGGGAAGAGAAGAAAAGAAGGGAGTATCTGAGAGTGTCAAGTCTAAGTCATAGGGATATCTACAACATGCCTTTGGTGTTCATAAAGTTTGTGATATCTCATTATATGTTTTGATCTCCCTCTTGTTTGAGCTCTAAGTCTTTATGTCTGAATGCTTATTGATTTGTAAATAGTTCTATGCACTCTAATATGTTGCTCTTGCATTTATCCAAAAGCTAAATATGACCGATAATTTCTCTAGGATGCATTGTGGTCTAAGATATATGATTTTGTTAAGTACCAAGGGAATAAATGTATGTGTCCATCCCTGTAAATATATTTTGATTAATGAAAGCAACCATATTTCTAAGTTATATCTAAGTTTTGTCATTTCATTATTTTGATGCAAAGTAAATACTATAGAAGTAGTTGAGATTTGACTTGTTGCAGAACAAAGAAGTTGCAAAAGAAGTTGTATGCTGAGGATGCCACACTTGAGGATAAATTTGAGGCCAAGAGAGTCAATTTTGTTGTATGTAGTCATTTGTAATTTCAAGTTCACATCATTATCTAATTGCCTTTATTCTCGAGTTTTCCCTGGTTGTGGAGTAGAGATAGTTGCTTTACAGTCAGAAGAAGAAAGATGGCCAAACAAAACTTTGATATTTCCAATATGATATATAAGTAAATGGTATTATATATTTAATTAGAATAGTGGATTTGATTTTGGATGTATTCATTGTGCTTTAGCTTTTATCCTCATAAAAGAGTGTAAATATAAGTTTCAAACTTCTTAAATATTTAAGGGAGAGCTCCATTATATCTATGTGTACATTATATATTTTTTGGTTTGTAGTGTATTAAAAAAATGTGGTCAAAGTCCAACTCTTGTTGTGATAGGTTTTGCGTGATTTATGCACAATGATTTATCGGCAATGTTAGCCCTCATGTTGCGTGAGGCTTGCACTTGTGATTTCCATCACAATAGTTGTGATTTTTTGTTGTAAGTATCGAGCTTGCAAGAGAACATTACTAGATATTTTGATGGACAATGGGTGCATTTGTGTTTTGGCTTAGAGATTATTAAATCTTTTGGGGGATTTGATGTTGATGATGATTGTTTTGTGCAATGATTTTTTTTGCTTTAGTTTCGATCCTCTTAAAATACTGTAAATATAAGTTTCAATCTTCTTAAATCTTTAAGGGAGAGCTCCATTGTATCTGTGTGTACACTATATCTTTTTGGGTTTGTAGTGTATTCAAATGAATGTGGTCAAAGTTCAACTCTTGTTGTGATAGGTTTTGTATGATTTATGTGCAATCTTAACCCTCATGTTGCGTGAGGCTTGCACTTGTGATTTCCATAACAATAGTAGTGATTTCTTGTTGCAAGGATTGAGCTTGCAAGAGAACATTGCTAGATATTTTGGTGGACAATGGGCGCATTTGTGTTTTGGATTAGAGATTATTATATCTTGTGGTGGATTTGATTTTGATGATGCTTGTTGGTAACTGTTGAAAGGATAAGATATCATGTGCCTAGTGATTAAAAATCTTGATGATGTGGTGTGCCCTCCCTTTTTGGTAGTGTTGGTAGGTTTGAAGTGTTTTCGTACAATTATTTAACACTTAGTATATTTCATGGATTGGGAACACATCAACTTAGGGTCTCTCTAAGTTTGAAGTGTTGATAATTTACTCCTAAGCTTTGCTATGGTTTTTAATTTTCTATTGTGATAAGTCTTCATGGAGGTGGAATACCTTACTTTGACTCCTTTTACAAGGATCCATTATAATTATTAATGCATTTCATATGGTTGGAGGCCTCTAATGTGAGTGTCCTATGAGATATAAGAGAAATACACATATTAACCACTTTTATATGACATGTTAAACACCCCTTGATGGAGTGCTAGTGTTGTACACACATTTGATGGTGAGTTGATGATGATTGAACTTGGTTTTAGCACATGGAAGGCTTAGTATTGGGACGTCCTAACTCATTTGGACCCTTTCACACTTGGATGATGATTATTGCAAGACATGCTATGGTTTTTCTTGGAGAGCCTTCTCTATTTGGAACATATGTTGAGGCAAGCATGCACTATAATGTTATTTCATTGCTTGAGGAGGTAAACAATTTTCCCTAGGGTGCACCTCCTTTTGTTAGGTGTGATGACTTAGCATTGGGAGATAAGAAATCTAACAACCTTGGATCTTTTATCTATGTAACACTCTTCTTGGAGGTTAGAATATCATTTGTTGAAGGAATATCTAACCACCTTGGGACATCCTTCAAGGGCACACTCATCAAATTACCTATTTGCTTGGTCAATAGCATGGCACATTTCACAAGGACGCCTCATCTATTCCAAGATTATTTTAATATTTGCCTTGTCAAAGTGGTTATTCATGCATGGTTTGACTCCTTGTTTCTATCGCACGTGTAGAGGTTGTTACAAACTGTAACAAGTGATTCGATGGGTTGTTACAAGTTGGTTAAAGCCACACATATGGAATTTCTTGAAGGGTGGACTTGTTGAAAGGAGTTTCTTGCTGGGTCAAACCCTAATTTTCCCACAATTTGGAGCCTTGTTCACATTGGAGATATTTTCTTCTTGAGAGGCACACTTGTGGAGGTTGCTACACATTTTGAAGGATGTGCCTCATGGAGGTTGATACTTAGTGAACTTTCTTACGTGGTCAAAGTGTAACTCATCCACCTTGAATCCTTTTAACAGGTGTGGACCCTTCTCTCTCTTGAAGGGTGTAGTTTTGGAAGGATTTGTTTATTATTTGATGGATATTATTGTGGGGTCAAATTGCTCAAAGGAAGGGTGCAACATACCTTCTTATCTATTTTTGGACGTGGTTCCTGACTAACTCATTATTCTAATATTATTGAATTGTCTCAAGGACTTAGTTAGATGAGAATTATAGTTTTATTGTAAAGCAAGTTGAGATAGAATCTATATAAAGAGTACACCTTCCTCTTTCATTTTCATGGTTGGATTTGGGGAGATTTCCCCTATTGAGCTATTGTTGAAGGTTGTTATGTACCTAGGGAAGGATTATTATTGCATTGTACAAGCCTGGCTTGTGGAGTGATTCCTTCCTTAAGGAGTATTTGATGGTGTTACCCTACCTTAAGGTATCTTACTGTTATTCTTATGGTGAATGTATTATGGTTATTTATGAAGTACAAGGGTTCTATATCTTTGTTTTGATTCAATTTATAGGTTAAGGATCACTACAAGTGGTATCAAGATGGAAACATACAAGAAACCAACAGGGAAGCAAGTGGAAGACTCAAAGCAAGGCATGGCAATACTAGTGCAACAAAACAACAACTTGGACCCACAAGAATTAACATCCATATCAAGGCGCCAAGGAAGCAGTTCAACCATGTGTCCACATTTTTGTTGGATGGATGGATGCTCATGTTTGGTACAAATTGACTACTATTCTCAGTAGATCTTATTATGTGTCTCCCTCTAATGTTTCGAGGACAAAACATGCTTAAGGAGGGTGGAATGTTATGTACCTAGGGGAGGATAATAGGGGGTACCTAGGGAGGTACCATCTGAAGATATGATGAAATGTATACCCATAGAAGAATAATTAATGTAATGTGGCCATAAATAATGGGAAATAGTCCACTTGGTAGTTAGTGGGTAGTTAAAGGAGATAATATAATATTAGGACATGGACCCCTAGGAATACTCATGACCAACTTATACATATACACATGAGTATCATTGTATTACATGCCAAATATTGTTGTATTGAGCAAGCATATGGCTTATGGAGTGATTTCCTTCCTTAAGGAATAATACATGGTGTTACCCTACCTCAAGGGTATTTTCTATATTCTGGTGTTTATCTTGTGTGGATGTTTCTAGGTTTTATTATCAAGGGTTAAAAAATTTATTTGCAAATATATTAAAAAGATATTGAAGGCAATACAAGTTAAGGACTTCTTTCAATGATGTATAATGTGTCTAATTTTGTATTTTCTTAATACTAAGGCCTATTTTCTTTTGTATCAAATGTGTGTGAAGGGTAGAAATAATAAGTAGCAATGTACCATTGTGATGAAGAAATAGATAGTGGTTTATTCCCCTTCAAATTTCTTGATATTTACTATTGGAAATGTTTAATGTGTAAATCACCTCCTAATCAAGAGTTAGATACCATTTAATGTTTTTCCTTTAATAAATCACTATATTTCTAATTTAATATTCATCAAGATAGGATTTTTTTTCTCCTCAATCAAGGTTACATAATCACATAATGGACGACTCTTTCATCGTTTTCCTTGAATCCATATGCCAATGGGCTTGGCACTAGGCCTAGTCCACCCATCATTGATTTTTGAACCTATTATACTACCACATGTTTTTCTAAAGGCACTCTTCCATTTAACCTTGAACTTAATGTCCAAGCTTTAGCAATCTTAGTTAGGGAAACCCCCCTTGTGTTGGAGGAGAACCATCCTAAAGTGCAAAAGGGGTTGGTGAGGTGACAATGGCCTCCCTCTTAGTTACACATGGGCCAGTATTGTTCTTTTGGACTTTAATCTCACATGCTCTCTTGTGTTGTAACATTTTGGAGTCCTTGCTTGGGATAAAGTCCATTTCCTAGATTTGTAGTTTGCTACACGTGACATATTATGAGTGCATGTTTTTGAAGATCAATAAGATGACTCCATGAAGGGACAAAAGTCCCAGTTCCTTGCATAATTTTGAAGACCTTGTTGGGTTTAGGGGTGAGCACATCCAACAACATTAAAGGCATCTTGAAGCTTCACCTTGACAACTCCATTTGTTGGTGTGACGTAATGAAGATATTTCCAGATTGCATTTTCAAATTTGAAGAAACCAATATGGCATCATGGAAGGCTAGTATGTACCTTTCCTTTGATTTTTCACGCATTGTTGGGCAACCAAATAAGGCTCCTTCAGGATGGATCTCAAATTTTCCAAAGTTTCATAAGGAGAACCATCTAGTCATCAAACATATTACATTTTTCATGGATTATGCTTCACAAATTAATATGAACCATGAAGATGCTATTATGAAATTGTTTTATCATAGTTTGGTTGGATATGTTAGAAATTGGTTTTGAACTTTTGGGAAAAGGAACAATATATTCATTTGCAGTATTATTGAAATATTTTTATGAGTATTGGGAAGTTAATGAGGAACCTCCTGAAGATCCACCTAATTCCCATGCCTTGCAAGATGAGGAGTTGTTGGAGAATCTAGGTTCCACTTTGCCTCATGAGATTTTTGAGTATCACATTTCAGATTTGGATGAAGTTGAAGACGATGAATATATTGAAGTTTCTTTTGAATCCATGCATGATGAAGATTTTGTTCATGAGAGGGCTCAATCGTCCCCCCTCACTCTCCCATCATGACAAGGATATGGTAAGCCATGCTAATCTCCAAAATTCTGAATTTGATTGTATACACGCTGATGATTTGGAGATAAATTTACTTGAAGAAGAAACCTTGGGATGTAATAATAAATTTCCAAATGTATGTGGTGAGAATGAGGACAAATGAGCATTATTCCATATTGGTGATCATAGTTTAGGAATGGATTGCTGGAATTTATCTAGGGATACTGTCCATGACACTGATGAGGATGTTTTTATCGAGGAAATGCTGAAATTTGGCCTTTGCAATAGCCATGCTTGATAAGTTTGAATTCATAAAATTTTGTAATTAATTTCTAGACAAATTCACTTGTAAATGATTCACAATTTTTCTAGATTTGTGAACATGGGTATGCAAAAAACTTTAAGCCATCAACATCTTTAAATTTTTACGTGTTTTCATGTGAAAATTTAGCTAGAAATTGTGTGGAATAACATAGTATGGAATCTGATATAAATGGCATAAATTTTAGACCTTTTGAAATGGGTTAGTAATCCATAAAATGTACATAGATTTTTTTTTCCATATCTGAAAATTTGCATTACATTTCATCTTCATGCTTCCTAGTTGATAGATTTGCATTGGAGAGGACTAAAACTTGCTTTATGGGGATGGCAAGGATGACTTCAGTTTTTTATGAGCTGTCATATCCTCAAGAATCATATATTAGCCCAATACGACATTGGATAAATAAGTCTTGCATTGGTTCATGCCATAATTGGCGTGATTTGGATGTTGTTTCTCATCTCCATGTTCATATCTTAGATGTGATTTATTTTATTTATTTTTATTATTTATCATGAGGATACCAACATATGTGTATGCAATGTTTCAAGTTTCATTGTTTTGATTGGTGATCAAACACAAGGGAATATGTTTTGGCATAGATGGGATGCTAAGATGGTTTCGTTTGTTGTATGATTTCACTTAGAAAATTGTTTCTTCCTATATTAGAGTAGAATAGGATGAATGAGCTCTTGAGAGCATTGGTTGGAAGAATAAGCTCAACATGTGAGCATTAGTTTTCACTCATGTTATCATTGGCATTTATGGCTTAGGCATTTTCATTGTAAACCCTATTATGAGCTATTTGAAGTAATAATTCATATAAACATTGTATGTGGTGTTTAGGGATGTGGATTGAGCCATCCCATCACATGTTCTTGTTGCCTCTTGATTCTTTTTCACTCTTACTTGAGAGCACATGTCCCCAAGTTGAAGTCAATTATTATCCTTCATGTTGCATGGGGCTTGTTCTTGTGATTTTCATCACAACACTTGTGATTTGTTGTCACAAGGATCAAGCTTGAAAGAGTACATTGCTAGATAGTTTGATAGATAGGGGTGCATTTTGTTTTGGCTTGGAGATGATGCTATCATGTGATGGATTTGATATTGATGATGGTTTCTAGTAACTATTGGATGGATAAGATGGCATGTGCCTAGTGATTACAATTCTTGAGGATGTGTTGTGCTCTCCCTTTTTGGTAGTGTTGGTATGTTGAATTGTTTGGTACAATTATTTAACACTTAGTAACATTTCATGGTTTGGGAACCCATCGACTTAAGGCCTCCCTAAGTTTCAAGTGTTAACAATTTACACTTGTGTGTGATGATAAACTAAAAGGATATTTTGCTATGGTTTCTAAGGTTCTACCGTGATAAATATTCATGGAAGTGGAATATTATAGTACTTTGTCTCTTTTTGCAAGGCTCTAGCATAATTATCAATGTATTTCACACGGTTGGAGGACTCTAATGTGAGAACCTTGGGAGATATAAGGTAAGTGCATACATGAATCACTTTGCTATGACATGTTAAACACCCCTTGATGGAGTGTTAGCCTTGCACACACATTTTGATGGTGTGAAATTCTATAACACAACAAATCATTGAACCTGGGAAAATATCACAGTAAAAGAATTAGCAAGGAAGAAGAATTGCAGTGAAATCTAGCAAGAATTGAGCAGTAAAATCAAACATGCAAAGAAAATCAGATGTGCATCAAAACTTGTGTCATATTCCATTAATCTGTATAGTAAAAGAATGTAGTACAATTGAGATAATTCGATTATCCAGGAGGAATTCAAATCCATGTCAGTCTAGCATAGGAAATATCACTACTACAGTGCTCCGGAGGTTCCAAACTCAACTAATTGTCAGTGAACTTAAGCTACTGTTAGTTAACTGATCATGAAGGGCGCATCAATGAGTTTCTCATGCAAAATTGGCCAGAGAGGGTGCATTTGATCACAGTCAGTTGCAATCGGAGCTCAAACCGCCCACTAGAGTCATGAACTCATGTGGACTGAACCAAATCACTGAGTTAACTCCTAAAATGTAGGGAACTGACTTTGCATGGCCTAAGTTCATGCATGCAGGGCACATTAATTGGATAATGTGTCCTAGATGACATCTTGATCCAAAAACAAGATCTTTGCTACTCTATGACGTTAACATGAATTGCATAAAGAGCATGAATGAAGCTCACAAATCCATAAGAAGAGAACCAAACATCATAGACAATACACACATAAAGACAACAAGTTGATAACGGAGTTCGTCTAGGATGGACTACGTCTCCAGGCCTGCTTCTCAATAGGAGGGCCGATCTATAATCTCAGCATAAAGGCAAAATACATGGCAATGATACAATGATACCTTGGCGACAATGGCTAGGAAGAGAACCGTTGCCCAAAACACAACAAGACTGCTTCCAGCAACTCCGAAGCCTGAAGACGGTGTAAAACGAGTATAAACACTCGTACCTTCCTCCTGCAGAGCTACACAATCTCCCTTTAGCTACAAAGTCTCTACTCCAAAGCATGAGTGGGAAATGGAGAATAAGGGGGTTTATATAGCTTGAGATGACCCCCTTCACATGTTCCTCATGAATTCTCAGTTACAACAAATTTGCCAAATTGGTCATATGGTTGAAAACCTCCAAGTTGGTTAGGCTCTTAAATTATGTAGTTCCCCTTTTAATATTCCAACCATATATTTGGTTATAGTTTAAAACTATACCAAGTATGGTTAAACTCATATATTATAATGTTTAAAAAAAAAAACCCACCAACATTTTAAAATAGCACATGTGGAAACAAAAGGAACCATGACCAAAGTGTGCGAACCCACTTTAAAGCTTCAACACAAAGTTTGTTATGGCATGTAACCCATGGCGCTCCAACCATATTAGGTGGCAGGTAATATGTTTTAAAGTTTGTTATAACACGTGGTCATAACCAAAGTTATTAATGCACATGTGGTGAAGACCATAACCAAAGTTTTCGAACCCCTTTAAAAACTTAACCCAAAGTGTTAAATGACACATGTGTTTAAAGAGTGGCATGTCCCACGTGGTGGTTGTGCCAACGGGAGGGGAGCGAATCTTGTGAAGAGTGGTGAATACTTTTGCATAAACATGCATCAACCAACCGAGAGTTGCCACATGTCTCAGCCTCATTGGTCCATGTCAATACCTGGTCACCTTGTATGGATGCCACGTGTCACCCTGCCAGTGGTGCCACGTGGCACCCCCATTTTCCCTGTTTCATCAATACAACAACGCTCGATAACTTTCTCATACAGAGTCCGTTTGAGGTGAAACGAACGCCGTTGGAATCGTCTCGACAAGCCCTTCGATATGGTGCTGGTTTTGCTGAGATTGGAGGACTTAAATTTTTTCCTTCTTGGATCCTCCTGGATCATTCCTCCCCACTGAGAAGCTTTTGGCCTCCAAAAGCCTTTACTAATCAACAGATAGGTGAGGGAATTTCTCCCTCACTTTCTCCTTCTCGATCCACTTGGCTTTGCTTGGATGAGTGCCTTTGATGCCCACTCGAAGATACTCAACATCACCTCTGCGAGAAGTCCTTGTCCTTCTGTCCAAGATGACATCTTCTTTTAGCTCATCCATGTACTCAGGAGCAAATTCATCAACTGATGGTAATGAGACATTCTCCCTTTCATCCATGATCATGGGAGGCTCATAGAGTTTCAGGTTCTCCACATTCACCACTGAGTAGATCTGCATGTATGGCGGCAGCTCTAAGCGAAAAGCATTCGTCCCAATCTTCTCCAAGATGGTGAAGGGACCATATCTAATGGGCTTGAGCTTCTTGCCTTCTCCTTTCATCCTCTCCTTGCTGATGTGAAGCCACACTTGATCTCCTACCCGAAACTGATGATCAACTCTATGCTTGTCATGGCGAGCCTTGTACTGGGCTTGAATCTTCTCCAACTGCTCTTGCACTGCTTGATGTACCTGTTGAACTCTCTGAATGAACCTGCGAGCTTTGTCTTCATCCTTGGAAGTGCTTGAGTCAACCTCTCTCCCATAAGTCAATTCCAATGGAGTCTTTGGCAAGTACCCAAAGCATGTCTCAAATGGCGAGCTCTGAGTGGAAGAATGCATAGCCCTGTTGTAGGCATGCTGCACATACTGGATCTGTTCATCCCATAACTTAGGATGCTTGTTGCAATAGCCTCGAAGCAAATGGACAACTGTCTTGTTGACTACCTCTGTCTGTCCGTCGGTCTGTGGATGGAAAGCGGTGCTCCTCTTCAGCTTGGTGTCCATCATACACCATAATTTTGTCCAAAAATCTCCAAGGAATCGGGAGTCCCGATCCGAGATAATGGATGTAGGGAGTCCAAAGTGAACCCATACATGCTGAAAGAAAAGAGAAGCAGCCTGCTCTGCAGTGACCTGCTTTTTACATGGCATAAGAATACACATCTTGCTAAACCTATCCACGACCACATACAAGTAGTGATGACCCCTCCTAGACATAGGCAAACCCCCCACAAAATCCATGGAAATGCTTTCCCAAGGATGGGAAGGAACAAGAAGTGGTGAGTACAGCCCCAATTTTCTATTAGTGGGCTTACAAGTAGAGCACATCACACACCCCTTTACATATTTTGTTACAATGTCTTTCATGCGAGGCCAATACACAAGTCTTTGCAAATGAGCCAAAGTCTTACCTACCCCAAAATGCCCTGATACAAGAGAAGTATGAGCTTCTCGTATTACATGGACTCTTTCACTGATAGGAACACATAACTTTCCCAAATGATAGAGCAACTTTCCCTGCAAATAGTAGTCTTCCACCTGTGTGCCATTGGTTAGCTTCTCATAAACCTCCTTGAAATCATCATCAGTAGCATACTGCTCAATATAACTTTCATGGGATAAAGAAGCATTTTTCAAAACAATAGATGCAACAATAGGAGGTCTAGAAAGCATATCTGCCACTTTGTTACTAGTACCCTTTTTGTACTTGATCACTAGATGGAATTGTTGAAGAAATCCCATCCACCTCAAATGACGAGCTTGCTGGAGCTTAGTCTGGGACTGGAGATATTGCAAGGGCTGATGATCGGTATGGATGATCGTCTCCTTACCCATCAAGTAGTGCTTCCACTTCTTGACACTCTGAACCAAAGCATACAACTCTTTGTCATAGGTGGGGTAGTTGATCACTGCTTGAGTAAAAGTCTCTGAATGGTAGCAAATAGGCTTGCGGTGCTGCATCAATACTGCCCCCATGGCATATCCACTAGCATCTGTCTCTATCTCAAATGGCTGCTGCAAATCAGGCAAGGCTAGGACTGGGGCGGTGCTGATCTTTCCCTTCAATGTGTCGAAGGCTTTCTGCTGCTTTCCTCCCCACTGGAAGGATTTCTTCACACTTGTTAAGGCATGCAAAGGAGATGCTATGTATGAGAAGTTCTGAATGAACCTCCTCCAATATTGAACAGCTCCTAAAAAGCTTCTCACTTCAGTAGCATTAGTAGGCTTAGGCCAATTGACAATTACATCAACTTTTGAAGGATCAATTTTTAAATTTCCACCTCCTACAATATGACCCAAGTAAACTAATGAAGTTTTTCCAAATTCACACTTTGACAATTTTACATACAATTTCTCCTTTTTCAAAGTATCTAATACTTGCTTTACATGCCCCACATGTGCTTCCCAAGTTTTGCTAAAGACCAATATATCATCTAAGTATACAATGACAAAATCATCTAAGAATGGCCGGAAAACATCATTCATTACCCGCATAAAGGTTGCAGGTGCATTGCAAAGCCCAAAGGGCATCACCAACCACTCAAATAGACCTTGCTTGGTCTTGAAGGCCGTCTTCCACACATCACTTTCTGCAATTCTGATCTGGTGGTAGCCACTGCGCAAATCCAACTTGGTAAAGAACACAGCATCTTTCAACTGGTCGAGCAAGTCATCTATGCGAGGAAGCGGGTATCGATTCTTGATCGTGATCTTATTGAGAGCCCGATAGTCAACGCACATCCTCCATGTGCCATCTTTCTTCATCACCAACACAATCGGCGAACCACATGGAGAGGAGCTGGGTCTGATCACTCCTTGGTCCAACAAGTCTTGAACCTGCTTCTTAATCTCTGCCATTTCAACTGCAGACAACCTGTACATGCCCACATTAGGAAGAGGGGCATCCTGCTGGAGATGGATCTCATGCTGAATCTCCCTTTTGGGAGGCAAGCCTGTAGGTTCCTGAAATATTTCATCATAGTTAGCCACAATATCAATCATAGCCTTTTTATGAGAAGGATCACAACCTTTGAAAGCATCGGATGCCTCAGCATCTTTTGCTCTCACAACCATGAGCATGTATCTCTTATTAGTGTTGATGAGCCGCTTCATCTGTCCTGCACTAACCAGAGTGGTGTTAGCCTTCATACCGTGAGCTCTCACAATGTACTCCACCCCGTTTTTGGTGAGATGGTACTTGTTCTCATGACGGAAGAACACTGCTTTTTGATCATACAAGTATGGGCTTCCCAATACGATACCACATATGTCAAGAGGAACAACATCTAAGTCCACCTCATCAATCAACTTTGAAGCAATAGCAAACCTTAACCTGCATTGCTTAGTCACCTGCAACTTAGCATTATCACATACCCATCCAAGAGGATAAGGCTTGGGGTGAGGTTTAGTCTATATGCCCAACTTCTTAACAACTGATTCTGAGATCAAATTTACTTGAGAACCCGGATCAAATAATGTTTCAATCTTTGTATGCTTAGACACAACTCTGATGTGAAACAACTCACTTCTTCTTTTATCATTTTCTTTAGAAACACGAGTAGAACTTGAACCAGTATGAGGAGTTTTGTTACCTTGCATTCCCACGGCTGTAATCATGGTTTCGTCACCTGAGTCGGAACCCAAATCTCGTTGCGCTGTTGCAACGGTCTTTTTCTTCTTTTTGCCTCCATAATGCTTTGGCCTTTGTTCAGGATGCAACTTCCAACAACTTTCTTCATCATGCCCATCAGTATCGCAATGGTTGCAATGGGGCTTTCCTCCTTCCTTCTTGGCAGTAGCTGTCTTCTTGCTCTTGTCTTTTTTCTTGAACTTGTGGTGGTTGTTGGGCTTGAAAGGCTTCTTCTGATGGTCTTCTTGCAAATGCTTCCCCCTGTTCTCAAGATGAGTAGCCTGAACACTTGCTTCATCCACACTAGTAGGATTCAACAACAACAAAGTATGGCGTAGATAATGATGAAGAGCACCAATGTACTTCAAAAGAGTGTCAGGAGAATCTAAAGCAATATTCAATTCTAAAGCTTTCTTTCTAAATTCTTCAGTAAAACTCTGAACACTTTGACCCTTGCCTTGTCTAAAACTTTGCCAATCCATCATTGCCTTCTGAACATAACCCAACGGATAAAATTGCTTACGTAAAGTAGAAATAAAAGCAGACCACGATGAGAAAAGATTACCCATTTGTTTGCTACCTTGCTGAAGCTTGCTTTCCCACCATACAAGTGCGGTGCCTGTCAGCCGAAGTGAAGCCAACTGAATCTTCACATCTTCTTCTTCAATCTGCTGGACTCGGCAATAGACCTCAATTTGCCTTATCCAATTGTTTAACTTCTCTGCATTTGCTTCCCCATTGAACATGGGCAAATCAAACTTCACATCGAGCTTCAATAAGGGCTTCTTTTGAGGCTCTTTGTGAGGGACCTTGGAATGCTGAGAATGAGATGAGGAAGAAGCACTTGAACTTGTGCTTGAAGCTGAAGGTGAAGAGGGAGGCTCAGGAGGCTCTTCGCCACCTTCCCCTTGGTTAACTGAAGCATTGCCTTCGTCCTTCACTTCTTTGTCTTCCTTCTTTACTTCACTGCCTTTTCTTTCTTTTGCCATGCGTTCTTCATAGTCTGCAAACAACTTGTCTACCTTGTCGGCCATCATATAGAAGACCTTGTGAAAGTTTGCCTCCATCTCGATGCGGGCATCATTAGAATCCATCTTCCTCCTTCGGTGTGCACGTCCGATCTCAGAATTGTAAGGCTCTAATGTACCCTCACCAGCTTGCAGTTTAGCCCTCGTGAGCATCCACACTCACAATCCAACATCAAATAGACCTGCTCTGATACCACATGATCCAAAAACAAGATCTTTGCTACTCTATGACGTTAACATGAATTGCATAAAGAGCATGAATGAAGCTCACAAATCCATAAGAAGAGAACCAAATAGCATAGACAATACACACATAAAGACAACAAGTTGATAACAGAGTTCGTCCAGGATGGATTACGTCTCCGGGCCTGCTTCTCAATAGGAGGGCCGATCTATAATCTCAGCATAAAGGCAAAATACATGGCAATGATACAATGATACCTTGGCGACAATGGCCAGGAAGAGAACCGTTGCCCAAAACACAACAAGACTACTTCCAGCAACTCCGAAGCCTGAAGACGGTGTAAAACGAGTATAAACACTCGTACCTTCCTCCTGCAGAGCTACACAATCTCCCTTTAGCTACAAAGTCTCTACTCCAAAGCATGAGTGGGAAATGGAGAATAAGGGGGTTTATATAGCTTGAGAAGACCCCCTTCACATGTTCCTCATGAATTCTCAGTTACAACAAATTTGCCAAATTGGTCATATGGTTGAAAACCTCCAAGTTGGTTAGGCTCTTAAATTATGTAGTTCCCCTTTTAATATTCCAACCATATATTTGGTTATAGTTTAAAACTATACCAAGTATGGTTAAACTCATATATTATAATGTTTTTAAAAAAAAACCCACCAACGTTTTAAAATAGCACATGTGGAAACAAAAGGAACCATGACCAAAGTGTGGGAACCCACTTTAAAGCTTCAACACAAAGTTTGTTATGCCATGGTGGCGCTCCAACCCTATGGCATGTAACCCATGGCGCTCCAACCATATTAGGTGGCAGGTAATATGTTTTAAAGTTTGTTATAACACGTGGTCATAACCAAAGTTATTAATGCACATGTGGTGAAGACCATAACCAAAGTTTTCGAACCCCTTTAAAAACTTAACCCAAAGTGTTAAATGACACATGTGTTTAAAGAGTGGCATGTCCCACGTGGTGGTTGTGCCAACGGGAGGGGAGCGAATCTTGTGAAGAGTGGTGAATACTTTTGCATAAACATGCATCAACCAACCGGGAGTTGCCACATGTCTCAGCCTCATTGTTCCATGTCAATACCTGGTCACCTTGTATGGATGCCACGTGTCACCCTGCCAGTGGTGCCACGTGGCACCCCCATTTTCCCTGTTTCATCAATACAACAACGCTCGATAACTTTCTCATACGGAGTCCGTTTGAGGTGAAACGAACGCCGTTGGAATCATCTCAACGAGCCCTTCGATCCGGTGCTGGTTTTGCTGAGATTGGAGGACTTAAAAATTTTGCCTTCTTGGATCCTCCTGGATCACATCTGCACACCACTAGGGGGTCAACAACATCATCCGATACTAGGAAAAGGGAAATAATACTGAGGTGGACAAGGATTGGAGTATTAATTATCCTAACTCCCCCCCTTAATCCAAACTTAGACAACTTGGGCCCTGGTAACTGAGACCAAAGGTCACCCATACAATAAAAAATAACTGTACATGAAACTAAGGAAATGGGAAAAACCTCATGGGAAAGCCCCCCCCCCCTAAAAAATGAACAATAGGGAACTCAAGCAGCCTTCACACCAAGCAGAGATCTGATATAGGAAAATCTCTTATGAGTGAAAGAATTTTTAAAGATGTCTCCAATCTATTCCTCTGTAGGATAGTAATGCAGGTGTTGGATCTGGATCGGGATATGCTCCTCTGATGTACCTCCCACTGTTTCGAAGATGCAGTTGTAAAAACAAGTCTAATAGAATCCATTCTTGCCGTTGGGGAGAATGTATCATTGTAGTCCAAGCCATGAACTGGTGAGTACCTCTTGGAAACCAATCGAGCTTTGTACTTGGTTGTAGATCCATCAGAAGCAAGTTTTTATTTTGTAAATCCACTTGCACTGGACTAGCTTCCTCCCTGAGGGAAGAGAGACAAGATCCCATGTCTCATTGTTATGTAGTGACTCATATTCTTCATCCATGGCAGCCTGCCATCTTAGATCATGGCAAGCCTCTTTGAAGGATTGTGGATTATACCCCACCATCATGTAGCACCTCTCTGGTAGAAGTGGATCTATATGACATAGTGCAAGGTTTGCATCTTGAAACTAAGATCTGGTTCTTCTATGGTCAGATGGATCCCCAGCTACATTCCCAGTAGCTCCAAGGACTTTGTGAGCCCATTTTGGCCTTGGATTGGGAGCAGGTTCTATATCTAGATATGGATCTACTTTAACTTCATACTCAACATCAATATTTGATTCAACTTGGTCCTCATCTTCATAATCCGAATCTGGATCATCAGAAGAGACATCATTATGATCTTCAGCAGGTGCAAATGGAGTAGGCAGAGTGTTAGGAACCCATGTCTTTACTTTGTTAGTATATTGTTGTTGGACGCATATGCTTTGTAAGTCGTCCCGTAGTATTTGTTGATCCATAGTTTATATTAGCCCACAGTATTGACCCATAGTATTGGACACATATGCTTTGTAAGTTGTCCCGTAGTATTATATGTCCCATGGTTTTGACTCATAGTATTGGCGCCTAGACTTAGCCCATGGTTTGTATTGACACATAGTATTGACCCATGGTATTGGCGCCTAGACTTAGTATATAAGTGTGTGTTGAGGCCTATGAAGGCACGAGGAAGTTAATTGTATTGAGCTTGCTCAAAGGAGGTTGCCCCCTCGAAGTGGATCGTGATCAATATAAAAGTGATTCTAAGTTCTATTATTTCTGATATCTCGTGTATTTGCATTGATTAATTATTGCAGGTTCTTCACATCTGGTATCATAGCACTTTCTTGGCCTCATTGCGTGGAATTTCTGCCAAATTTTTTTTTTCGCATCTGTTACAGCTTCGGATTTGGGAATAATCCCTATCTGCTTAACTGTGGGAAGTACTTGGGCATAAGCCCTAAAACTCATTGTGAGGAGTACCATAGGAACCCCAAAGTAGCTGGCCCATTGAGAGGACCTGCTAGCGAAAAGGGCAACGACCCCTACCTGATTGACTAGTTCCCACCCCTGAGGTAAACTAAGAGCTATCGTTTGTGGCAAAGCTGTTATTAGTTTTACCTGAGCCGTGGAGTGAGGGGTACTGCCCCAATACGCAAGCCGTCAGACAGCATTGGTGGCCGAGTGAAACACCTGAACTGTTAGGAAGCTGTACATACCTGGGGTCCATATCTATTTTCAGTTGAACTATTGTCGATCACTTCCGCTCCAGATCCAGTCATTTCTAATCTATTCTGAAAGTCGTTCTAGATCCAGTCGCCGTTTCAGATCCAGCCGTTTTTGATCCCTTTCGTGCCATTGCAAATCCATCTGTTGCGGATCCCTTCTGCGCCGTTGTTGCCGATCCATTTTTGATATATATATATATATATATTTATTTTTATTTTTTTTCATTTTTTCGGCCATATCTCCCTTGTTTCAACTCTGTTTTCCTTGAAACTCCAATGACATCCTCACAATCCCATTCTGCATATTTCATTCCTGAAGACCCTGTCCCAAATTCCACTTCCCAAGACCAGAAATCCCACATTTGTCTATTTTTAAGGTTTGCCATAACTTCTTCAATTTTTCACCCGATTGCCTTCAAATTTTACCATAGAGTTCCCGCTTCTGAAATCCCCATTTTTTGCTTCCCTATCCCTCAGAAAGTGTCGAAAGCCTAGTCAAACCCCAATTACCCCTCCAAGTTTTTCCCAAATCCAAATTTCTCCTTACTAAATAAGCTTGTGTTTGTGTTTTTCTATCCATGCCCCCCCCCCCCACAAAAAAAAATAAAAATTTACTGTTTATGGTTGTCACTCGCATAGGAGCAAACACCATGGAGGAAGCACTTGCAGCCATCCAAACCAAACTCCAAGATCTGGATGAAAAATTTCTCAGCCTCCATCTTCAGCATTCAGCCATGAATAATAACCGACAGCCAGAATCTTTTGCAGCGACCGGGTTCTCTTCTTCCAGCAATTTTCGTGGGCCGAAGCTTGATTTTCCTCGCTTCAATGGTACTGATCCGACTGGATGGATATACCGAGCAGAACAATATTTCAGTCTACATAATACTGTTGATGTCTAGAAAGTTCCACTTGCATCCTTTCATTTGGAACAGGAAGCCCTTCAATGGTACCGTTGGTACATCAAAGCTCATCCCGAGCCAAACTGGACAGGTTTTTGCCAACTCCTTTAGCCACGATTTGGTCCTAGTGCTTTTGACGACTTCACATGAGCACTCACTAAACTTCACCAAACTGGCACAGTGAGAGAGTATTAGACGGAATTTGAGAAACTAGCCAATCACACAGAAGGAGTGTTTGATGAATTCTACAGGAGTTGTTTTATCAGTGGTCTCAAGGATGAAATCCGCTCAGAGGTCAAATTTTTTTGTCCCAACACAATGATGGAAGTCCTAGGGTTGGCTAAGCTGGCTGAGGACAAGATCGCAGCTCAACAACGCTCCAAACCCACCTTTGTTCCCTTCAGAAATATGGGTTCCCAACGACCTCCCATCACGCCTGCTCCTCAACCAATTCCTATCAAGCAATTGTCTGAAACAAAGATGCAGGCACACCGAGAAAAAGGGCTTTGTTATAATTGTGATGAGAAATTCACTCGGGGACATAGATGTGTTCTGCAAAAGCTCTATCTCTTGGATGTGGATTCTCCGCCTGCCTCAAAACTTGATGAGAAGATCCAGATACAGTAGATGATCAGGTTGAAATTCAACACCCGCCTGTTGACACCCCATCTCAGGACAACCCACCCGAGATCTCTCTCCATGCTGTAACCGGCGTCACCACCCCACAAACAATGCAAGTTAGGGGATACTTCAAGAAGCTCCCTCTTACCATACTCATTGATTCTGGTAGCACTCATAACTTCATTGATCCTTGGATTGCCAAACAGGCTGATTGTTTTGTCCATCCTTGCTCACACTTTGAAGTCATGGTTGCCAATGGGGGCACCTTACCTTGCAAGGGGAAGTGTCACAATGTGCGTATCTCTATGGAAGATTATAACCTGCGCTCTCACATGTTTGCCTTGTCCTTAGGAAGATGTGATGTGGTTTTGGGCATTCAATGGTTACGCACACTTGGCCCCATCTTATGGGATTTTGCTGAACTTTGGATGCAGTTTTCAATCAATGGGGCACAACACAAATTTATGGGCTTACAACCAGGGTCTCTTTGCATCATCAGTTCACATCGCCTGGAAAAAATACTTAAGAATAATTCACATGGTGTCATCGCTCAACTCCATTCCATTCAGATGCACCCATCAACAGTCTCCACTACTTCCTTGGATAGATATGTAGGTGTCTTTGCTGAACCAATGAGCTTGTTGCCTTCAAGAGACCTTTTCGGTAAGAATTTAGCTGCATCTACCTCTCAGCAGGAAATGATGACTATTTTGCATACAGTACAAAAGTGGCAGCCATCCCTATTGGGGAATTATTTCTGCATCAAGACTGATCTCCAGAGTCTGGAAACTTTCCTGGAACAACGGGTCTCCTCCCCAACACACCTGAAATGGCTTATCCAACTCATGGGTTATGACTATGCGACCACTTACCAGAAGGGTAAGGACAATATGGTGGAAGATGCTCCTCCTCGCACATTTGATGACCTAGTTTCTCTTACAGCTATTTCTTTGCTTGTTCCAAATTGGTTGCAATCTGTTCAACGGGGCTATCTCTTCTATGAACTCCATGCTTATTCATCAGTAGGGCACTCTGGGTTCCTCAAAACGTATGACCAGGAACAATGTAACTTCTTTTGGCAGGGACTCAAAAGTACAATTCAACGGATGGTGGTTGACTGTGATACTTTCCAGGTCAACAAGGGTGAAACGACCCTCATTTCGAGACTTCTCGAACTCTTGCCCATCCCTCCACAGATTTGGACAACTATTTCTATGGATTTCCTAGAAGCGCTCCAGTGGTATAGTACCACATCTCAAAGGACACCATATGAAGCAGTCTCTGGACAGGCACCACCAGTTCTTCTTCCATACACCTTCAGCAACTCCCCAGTTTAGGCAATTGACTCAATTCTTCGAAACCGTGATCAACTTCTTCTCATTCTGCAGGACAATTTTCACATGGCAAGAATTCGACTAAAACAACAAGCTGATCAACACCTTTCTGAGCGCACTTTTCACATCACTGATATGGTTCTTCTTCATCTACAACCTTCCATGCAATCCTCCCTGAAACTCCAAAGGCGCCAGTGGCTCGGAATGCAACCCGAGGATGCTATAGGGGACCCACTCCTTCAGATTCTGCATCAATTTCCACATTTAAAGCTTTTAGGACAAAGCTTTTTCTAAGGGAGAGGGGATGTTAGGAACCCATGTCTTTACTTTGTTAGTATATTGTTGTTGGATGCATATGCTTTGTAAGTTGTCCCGTAGTATTTGTTGATCCATAGTTTATATTAGCCCATAGTATTGGACACATATGCTTGTAAGTCGTCCCATAGTATTATATGTCCCATGGTTTTGACTCATAGTATTGGTGCCTAGACTTAGCCCATGGTTTGTATTGACACATAGTATTGACCCATGGTATTGGCGCCTAGACTTAGTATATAAGTGTGTGTTGAGGCCTATGAAGGCACCTGGAAGTTAATTGTATTGAGCTTGCTCAAAGGAGGTTGCCCCCTCGAAGTGGCCCATGATCAATATAAAAGTGATTCTAAGTTCTATTATTTCTGATATCTCGTGTATTTGCATTAATTAATTATTGTAGGTTCTTCACACAGAGAATATGGAAAAATCCGAGAGAATTCATATGCCTTTGAGGCATGGTTTGCAACACCTTTCACTATTAGCTTCCCAAAATAGATCTCTGCAATATCAACTGTATCATGTCCAAAAACAACTTTCTTTAGTAAACCTGTATGTGTCATTTGATAAACAGATAACAAGTTTGCTACCAAAGAAGGCACATACATAACATTTTTGAACTTTCCATGCTTCAGTTGTATTGAGTCCTTCCCTTCAACAGAGATATGTGAATAATTTCCCATATGAATACTAGGACCATCAATGAGATATAGAGAGGAAAAATACCTTATGGAGGCAACCATGTAGTTGGAGGCTCCAGAATCTATGATGAAGGCTTGTGATTGTGAGAATCCAGACTTCAGTGCGTGTTATCTCTCATGATCATCTGTCTCGCTTCCAGAATCAGACTCCCTTGCACCTTCTGGGAGGGAAATGTTTTGCTTTTCAAGAAGTTTGGTCATTTGATCTATCTTCTTATTCATGCAGGAACTCTTTGGATGGTTTCCTTTCTTGCAATAGGTACACTTGGTCTTCTCAAACCTCTCTTGCTTATCCTTCTTGGAGCTGGAGGATCCTTTTGATGGATCAGGCTTCTCCTTTGGCTTGGATTCAGATTACTTCTTGTCCTTTCCCTTCTGCTTCCCTTTAGCATTGACACTTTTGGAATCCCAAACCACAAGATCCTGATTCCTCGAGGCTTTCATGGCTCCCATTTGAATCAATTTGTCTTGTTCATGGATCACGGATTCTGTGAATGCATCTAAAGAAGGCATTTTCCAATTTGGGATTGACAATATCCCAGAGTGGAAGGTAGACACAAATATTGAAAATTCAGGGCCAAGCTTGCTTAGGATGGATAGCACTAGTTTCTCATCCTTCTTGTCAATTCCACATTGTTTGCACTGCATAACCAAGGAATTGAACTTTGAAAAGAATGGTTGTATGGTTTCGAAATTGTTGGGTTGAAGATTAATTAATTCATTCTCCAAAACGTGGCCTCTCATCTCATCTTGCTTTCCAAAGAGTGTTTCAAGCTTCTACCAAACCTCCCTTGGTGTTTTCAATCCATCAAGATGGAAGAGAAAATCTCTGGAGATGTGAATACACATAAAACCAAAAGCCTCATCTAACTTGTTCAGGTACTTTGCTTTATCAATAGCTGTCCGAGGTTCGACCTCCTTACCCATTATGACCCTCTACAGACTCTTGTTGCACAAAAAAATCTGCATATCTTCTCTCCAATCCAGATAATTGAAGGGTTTCAGGATTCTTAGTGTCAAAGGAGCATTCAAATTCTCCATCTGCAGCTACTAGAGCGAATGCAAACTGCTACTGTTGCTACTGCTGCACTTAAAACTTCTAAAAAACCTGCAGAAAACTCTCAAAATGAATATAAACCAGCTCTACTGAGCTTTGATACCATGTGAAATTATGTAACATAGCAGATCATTGAGCTTGGGAAAATATCACAGTGAAAGAATTAACAAGGAAGAAGAATTGCAGTGAAATCTAGCAATAATTGAGCAGTAAAATCAAACATGCTGAGAAACTCATATGTGAATAAAAACTGGTGTCTTATTCCATTAATCCGTATAGTAAAAGAATATAGTACAATTGAGATAATTTGATTATCCAGGAGGAATTCGAATCCATGTCATTTTAGCATAGGAAATATCACCACTACAGTGCTCCGGAGGTTCCAAACTCAACTGATTGTCAGTAAACTGAAGCTACTGTCAGTTAACTGATCATGATGGGTGCATCAATAAGTTTCTCATGCAAAATTGGCTAGAGATAGCGCATTTTTTCACAGTCAGTTGCAATCGAAGCTCAAACCCCCCACTAGAGTCATGAACTCAGGTGGACTAAACCAGATCACTAAGTTAGATCCTAAAATGTAGGGAAATGACTCTGCATGGCCTAAGTTCATGCATGAAGTGCGCATCAAGTGGATGATGTGACATCTGTACACCACTAGGGGGTCAACAACATCATCCAGTACTAGGAAAAGGGAAATAATACTATGGTGGACAAGGATTGGAGTATTAATTATCCTAACAAATGGCGAGTTGGGGAAGTTTTTCCTTGCTTTAACCACATGGAAATCTTATTATTGGAGTTCCCTAGCTCACTCAGCCCCTTTCACACCTGGATGATGATTATTGCAAGACATACCATGGTTTTTCTTGGAGTGCCCTCTCTGTTTGGCACATATGTTGATGTAATCATGCATTATCATATTATTTCATGTATTAAGGAGGTAGGCATTTTCCCCTGGGGTGCACCTCCTTTCATTAGGCATCATTACTTGGCATTGTGAGCTAATAAATTTAATGACCTTATCTCTTTGAGGTTAACATGTTATTTGTTGAAGGAATATCTAACTACCTTGACACATACTTCAAGGGAACACTCATCAAATCAATTGTTTACTTGGTCAAGGTTTTTAGTACGACACATTTCAGAACGACACCTCATCTACTTCAAGACTATTTTAATATTTGCCTTGTCAAAGTGGTTATTCACACATGGTTTGACTCCTTGGTTATCTCACACATGTGGAAGTTATTAAAAATTGTAAGAATTGCTTTGAGGGAGCCACACATGCCTTAAGAAAGTTGTACAAGTTGTTTAAAGCCACACATGTGGACTCCCTTGAAGGGTGTACTTGTTGAAAGGAGTTTCTTGCTTGGTAAAACCCTAACTTGCTCACTATTTGGAGTCTTCTCACATGTGGGAATATTTCCTTCTTGAGAGGCACTCTTGTGGAGGTTGTTGCACTTTTTGAAGGATGTGTCTCATGGAGGTTGTTACTTAGTGGACTTTCTTGCTAGGTCAAACATTAACTTGTCCATCTTGAATCCTTTTCACATGTGTGGACTCTCTTCTCTCTTGGAGGATGCACTTTTGGAAGGAATTGTTTATTATTTCATGGTGATTATTGCTTGGTCAAATCACTCAAAGGAAGGGTGCGCCCTACTTTCTTGGCTATTTTTGGAGGTGGTTCCTTGCTAACTCGTTATTTTATATTTTTGAATTGTCTCAAGGTGTTAGTAAGATGATAAACATTATTTTATTGTAAATGAAGTTGAGCTAGATTCTATATGAAGAGTAGCCCTTCCTCTTTCATTTTTCATGGTTGGATTTGGGAGCCCTCACCTATTGAGCTAATGTTGAAGACCTTGAAGGCAATGCAATATAAGGACTTCTTTGAGTGAGGTATAGTGTGTCTAATTTTGTATTTCCTGAATACTAAGGCCTATTTTTCTTTTGTATCAAATGCGTGTGAAGGGTAGAAACAATAGGTAGCATGATTCCTCATCAAGTTGATTGTACCATCATGATGAAGAGATAGATAGTGGTTTAATCCCCTTCATATTTCTTGGTATTTATTATTGGAAATTTTTGAGGTGAAACTACATCCTAATCAAGAGTTAGATACCATGCAATAGTTTTCCTTTGGCAGATACATCTTCACCATATTTTGAATTTCTTTATAATCAATGTCATTCTTAAAAGCAATTTCTGGTTTAATAGTCAACAATATAAGATTGTATTTATCCTTGATTAAGGATACATAATCACATAAGAGAATTCCCATTCATTGCTTTCCTTGACTCCATATTCCCAATGGACTTGGCATTAGGCTTGGTCCACCCATCATTCACTTGTTAACCTATACTACTACCACTTTTTTTGGTAAAGCCATTATTCAATTTCACCTTGAACTCAATGGCCAAGATTTAGCAATCCTTGATATGGAAGCCCTCCTTGTGCTAGAGGAGAGCCAAGCAAAAGTGTAGAAGAGGGTTGGTGAGGTGAAAGTGGCCTCCCTCTTAGTTATACATGGGTTAGTATTGTTCTTTTGGACTTTAATCTCACATGCTAGTTTCTCCTATAACAATGCACTTTTTATAAGTTTCCTCACCATTTGTCTAAGAATAAACATGGATGTCCATGAGAGGACCATCAGTGCTCTAAGTTATGCACCCCAACACTTAGGTGCCTTGTGTATTAAGAACACCAACCAATTACAAGGGGTAATGCTTCTTATGGTATCCAAGGGGTATCTCTTTTGGAAAACATTAAATGGTAGCGCTTTTATGAAGTTTGTAGCAACACATCAAAACCTTTATAGCATTTGGACCAGACAACACTTTGCACATAACACTAAATATTATGAGAAAAGTTCAATCTCCACGTGCACACACTTCTACTTGTTTTTTCATCCACAAACAAAAATGCTAACCATTTCCTAAGCACCTCTAACAAGAATGTCGATTATCTCTCAACACTGTTATGAAAGGCCAACCATTTATGTAATGGAATCTTGGCACATTTGCATATATATTTGCCTCATACATCTTGTTAAATCACATAGATCTTTTCTTTTAATAGTCACCTAGCAAAAAATATTTCCCCTCATAGTTCTTCTCAAAACTTTGGCATATGGTGTTTCCCAATATCTTCATCCTTCTTGGTTGTAATGTCATGCATTTTCCCTATTTTGATTGTTAATGGGAGATCTTTAAGGTTATGATCTTGTCTCAATTGTGAATGTGTATGTAATCAAATAACAAATTGAAATTTTCATGTTCATGGTATTCTCTCAGGTTTGGAGTTTTCCTTTATGTTAACACATCTTGGGGTCTTGGTGTAAATCAACCACTTCTTAATCTTCATCACATTAATGATCATGTGACAATTTACAATGCATATATCACCAACTCAACCTCCAACAAACAAGTGATTTAGTCTGCTACCTTAGTAACAACTCTTCAATCCACATTAGCGAGATCTTATGACTCAAACTATTTGCGTTCCCAACTAGTTACTTAATCAAAGTTGACCATGTAAATCCGAGTTCCATGTCTCTGATCTAGTCGGATCAAGTTAGTGGCCACCTTAACCCAATTGCTTCTAAGATTTGAGGAATAAACTAACATCATCTATTAACTAAGGTTGATAATTTGGGATCACCTTACCTAATGCATTTGATCATAGGATTATGTATATATATGTATAATTTCACTTGTAATCAGTTTATGATTTCAAACAAGGAATGTTCAATTGTATTTACTAAGTTATGCTAAGTGTAATGGTTCCACAATTTGAGTTAAAACAATTATTTCAATTTGTTATCTTCTTTTCCTATTAGGGTCTCACCCTAACCCCTTTAAATAGATATATAGGTTGCTATGTATTGATTCCATCCATATTAAATAAGACCCATGAAGTAGATATAGTGTGAAATCAATATTTGTAAGAAGGGTTATTATAAGGTTTGCCTACTAGAAAGTTCATACACTAAGAAGGCTTACTAAAAGATTTTGCCTACTGGAAAGTTCATTCACTAGAAATTATATAAAGGAGTAGAAGCAATGTAATAAGATGCCTTTTGAAAAATATTGTAATCAGAGCTCAACTCATTTGGAGGTTTCCCCCTCGAAGAGGCAAGTGAACACTGCTTTCATTAGTAAAGTTATTGCTGTTGTGGTATTTGGTTATCTAGAATTATATATTACTATGGTAGTTATGTCCCTTTTATTCTAAATATTGCTATATTATGTTATTTTTCTCTAAATTTCCAATTCTGCTGTTGAGGTACATGAAATTTGGTACCAAAGCACTTTCCTAAGCCGAATATTTTTTCCCATGCTAGATATGTATCCCAATGTCTATAAATAACATAGTGATCTATCATTCAATCGGTAAATCTACGGTTAGGGAAGACTACACATAAGAAATACGAGAGTTTTTATCTAGTTGGACACCCTTGTAACCCCTATTGGTACCTCTTAGAGTAGTACCATATCGTACACCACTTATATATGTAATTTTATTTTTTCGAACCCTCAAGTATATTGAAAGTCGCCTAGGCTACTTAAAAACAACTTTAGATAGTTCGATTTACCATCTTGCTACTATAGTGGTATCGAGCATAACACTCAGGAAGATTATTCTCTCTACTATTTGGTTAGTACAACCAAGGGCATGGTCGAGCCTCTTTAGTTAGTGCCTTGAGAGATTGGGTTGAGTACCACTATTGGACCTTGCAAGTATATCAAAGAGATATAACATCTGGCATTCCCTTTTCATCAGGACTCTAGAAACCCTATCCTCGATGACCAGTTCATGAAATTCCTACATCATTTGTAGTATTAAAAAATTGGTAATTCTGTTCATGCAGTAATATTCAGGTCGGAGCAAAACTCCGCTAGGGGAAGAAACATGAAAAAAGAAAGTGTGGGCCTTCCCTGCACCATTATTTCATACTATCTCAACAAAATTCTTGCATCACATTGGTCACATTGGTACCACTCTTCAATAACCCTTTGTGTGGACCCACATGTCCATACCCCTATTTCACACCCATCTCAATAAAATACTTGTGCCAAGATGATTGCATTAGTACCACTCTTGTGTAACCCTTTTTATGGACCCATTTCCCCTATGGATAACACTCAAGGAGGCAATCTCTCCCATAAAGTTTTCCACCTGGAAACACTATACGATGAGTTGAAACATAAGTTAGACCACAACCACTCATATACTCAACAAAATCTTGATGCCATTTGGTCCAGTATTATCGAATTGGATTCAATTTTTGACTAGATGGACCACTTCATGATACTCTTTGCTTCATCATCTCCGGGACACCTAAAGTCAGAGAAACCTCTCCACAAGGAAGGGGCTGAATCATCCAATCCCAATGGGCCTCACTCCACTCTACATGTTCATGATTTGATGACTCAAATGTGACACATACTTCCTAAAGTTGATGGGTCAAACCCCATAGGATGGATCACTCATGTGGAACATTAATTTTTATTACATGGCATCATAGATTATATGATGAAACTTTGAGTGTGTGTGTCTTATATTTGGATCTTGAATGTTGACAGTGGTGGAAAAAGCATAATAAATCCTACAAGTTTTATATTGCTTGGACACAATTTATTTAAGATCCCTAAGAACATTTTGAAACAAACACTCATTATTTGAGGCAACTAACCAAGCTCAAACAATCTATCACAATCAAATATTTCATCTCAACTTTTGAGCAGCTAGCCATCCTCATTGAAGGTATGTCTGATACTTTTTGAAAGGAATGTTTCATAAGTGGTTTTAAAGAAGAGATACATGCACATGTCTTAATGGATTGTCCTATTATTTGGTTGGATGCCACTCAAGGAGTTAGGGAAGGACAAAAGGTAATGAATGATAAAATAAAGATGGACCCATTTATTCCTTGTCCCCTTCCACCTAGCTTCCCTTCCACTAATCCCTCACCATCCTCTCTACCTCTCAAGATCTAAAAGTTAACCTAAGCTGAGACAATGGAGCACTAACTCAAAGGTCTTTGCCACAACTACGGTGAGAAATATTACCCTGGTCATAAATGTAAGGAGAAAAAACTCTTTGTGTCCACTTTAGAGAATTTTTTTGATGAGGAAGTCAAAACTAGCACCCTTGAGGTCCCTTATCCATTTATGGAATACATTCCCTAGCTTGGTCTATAGAGGTGGAACCCCATATTGCTTTGCATAAATGGAGTGGTCTCACTGCTTCCTAAACCCTCAAATTGATTACCTACATCAAACAATGCAAGGTCATGGTCTTAATTAGTAGTGGTAGCACACATAACTTTATTCATTTCCATGTAGCCCAAGAAACCCAATGCTATATCCATGCTATGAACAACTTTCAAATCATGATTGTGACCAAAGAAGCTATGAAATGTGGTGGTCATTGTGAAAATGTGCAACTTCAAATGGGTGATTATTCCCTCAAAACCCATATTTTTACTATTGAAATGGATGGTTGTGATATTGTCTTAGGTGCTGAATGGTTATACAGACATTAGGCTCCATGACCGTGGATTTCAGTGCCTTATACATGAGTTTCCAACAAGCAGGGCATAACAACACTCTCAAAGGAAAAGCTTCTTAAAAAGGGTCATTCAGGCATTGTGGCTCAATTCCATGCCATTCAAGCTTTTGAAACCCCTTCTCAACCGATTCCTTCTTACATGAAATTAGCCTTGGACAAACACTAATCCATCTTTGACACTCCCAAATGATTGCGCCCTTCTCGTGGTGAGCATGATCATTCCATCCACTCATACTTAGTAGTTTCCCATCCAAAGTATGCCTATATCGCCATCCATTTCCCCCAAAAAATGACTTTGAAAAGATAGTTTAGGAGTTGCTAGATACTAGTGTCATTTGCCACAGTACCAACCCTTATTCTTCGCCAATTGTTATGGTCATTAAGAGAGAAGGTGCTTGTGTAAGGCTTAAACTTGTGAAGTGAAACAATGCATATAAATTCTTAAGAAAAATGGATATTAAACAATGGCACACACACAATAAATAGAGATTTACCCTAGAAACCCTTAACCAAGAAAACTAACCAAACATAGAGCCACACCTCTCACTTGCTCATTGTATTTATTTAACCATTCACAATACAATAGTTAGGTTATTTCGCAACATACAAAACCCTAATCCGTTAACCTAGATTAGAATATACCTCAATCCCTTAATTGGGATTAAATTACACATTTTTTTGAAAATTTGCACATTTTTGAATTTTTTGAAAAAAAATGCTCTTTTTTTTTTGGGGGGGGGCTACGTTGAACCCTACCGCCTTATTGAAAGGCTTGCTAGAAGGTTCTGCCTACTAGAAAGTTCATTCACTATAAATATATAGAAGAGTAGAAGCAATGTAATAATATGTCTTATGAATTATATTGCAACTAGCAATTGCACGTCGGGGGTGCAACAAAAGAACATCGTATCGCAAGTGAAGCAAGGAGATGAAGTAGGTGTATCTAAAGAAGACATATGAAACGAGAATTAGAAATTGCAGTGTTGAGTCACGAGAGTTGTTTCCATAATGTCATAATAGTAGAGGAATTAAATTACTGTCAATGTGCATGTGGGAATTTTCATTCAATTATTCAATGGATAATTTTTACATAAATGATAAATTGAAGATGGAGGTTTACTGCCCATATTGCCCATATGATGGGAGGCAAAGGGAAATCTTCATATCTTGTTGAAGAGTAGAACCTGCACATGGAAAGTGGAAGAGAAATTAGGGAGAAGGGAGAAAAGATATAGGGAATAAAGTGTGTTATTGTAAGCAAGCAATCCCTCATTTTGTTAATTTTTTTAGATACGTGGCTTATAATAGCAGATTTTCCGTATGTTTACTATATTCATACATCTGAAACTCATTTCCATGACAAGTAAATGTGGTTTGATTTGTGGTTTGCTACCTTGTGCTGCAGAGGATGCACTGTAGTATCGCAAAATGCAAAACAACTCATAAATTTATTAGGCATCTTGACATGGCACTAACGCCAAGATGTTTTTAAGCTTTCTTGCTTATTTAACACCTACTATAGAATTGGACTTGAGGCCTTGCTGCGTATACATGGAAATATGATTAAACTTTGAGAAAATAATTGTATCATGTATGATATGAAATAGGCATAGTTTATTTCCTTTTGTTGATCTATTGTAGATAGGCATAATTTGAATTTGCAATTGTAGTGCATTATGATGGCTATGAACCTTTATTTGTTGATTGAATACTATTCTTACTTTCAAGATGCATGTGCATGTAATGCTAGACTTCTGCATTTTGTATTACACTTATAACATATTAAATTCGTTTTACAACAAATGTTTCAACACTATTTTCAGTGATTTACAAAGCTTTATTTGCATTTATTACAATTTTTATATCACACACGTAACTTTATGACTGTAGCATTAGTTCATGTATAATTAGGCCTACATTTTGATCATCATTTTTCTATTATCTAATGCACTTTATTCCAGGTGCTGCATAATTCATTCCTTCAATTAACATGAACTGTGATTAGCGCTAACATATGTTGAGTTTAGGATTGCATTAAGTATTAGCTTGCATACTTGACATTATGATAGCAACTAACAACACACTATGTCTAAATAATGAACTCACCGACTTAAGGCTTGCAATAAAAATCATGTGTTCACTAAATAGGAAGACTAATACCTATAAGGGGAATGATTCCGCTAACTAGTTTAACAAATAACTCTTACTGTATAGGATGTTTACTAAATAGGAAGACTAATACCTATAAGGGGAATGATTCCGCTAACTAGTTTAACAAATAACTCTTACTGCATAGGCTTAATGAGTTTAGGTCTCAAAGTATCTCTAGGCTACCATCCCCATCATCCCCTTGACAACCCAACAAGGGTGTATTGCATGTTCATGCATGTATTGTGTGTTCCTTCTTGAACACCATTTTGGATGAAGGTGTTTTAGATCAGCTCTATAACCTCATTGTAGGACATTGGGAAGACTATAGTAATCCAGCTGCCAACGGAGAGTTGAGTTAGCAAAACATCTATTCCTTTGCAACGGATTCCGATAAATATTTTTTAATGGAAAGAAATGTCCTAGTGGATTCTCACTATGCAAGTATGCCATGGAATTTAGAAGTATAATCCTGTTAGGAATTGACCTTGGAAAAATTGCATAGCACACTTTCATTGTGGAATCCAAAGCTCATAAAAATTCATGGTAATAATTTAACTAGCTACTTGTTTCTTTATCTACTTTTGATAGTGTAACTATAGGAGCTTAGAAAGTGGATAAGCATTGACTTGGCTTGGAACATTTATCTCATTGTTGCAAACTATAAAGTGCAAGTTTGAATGTTGGAATTGGCAGCTAGGATTACACTGATGAAATCTGGGTGTTAATATTGCTCCTCTCCCAAATTCTTAAAGGGTCCTAGCTCAATGGAAGAGCAACAACCTTACAGGAAAGAGGTTGGTGGTTCATTTCCTCTATGCCCTACCATAAATTAATAATTGATATTGCAATGTATTTTCTAAATATACTACCAATTGACGAAAATTAGTGAATAAAAATGACTAAATATACTACCAGTTGACGATAATTAATAATTACAATGACTAAATAAACTACCAATTTACGATATATGATAATCAATGACTACAACAACTAAATAAACTACCAGCTGAAAACAATCAATAACTACGACTAAATAAACTATATGTTAACAGTAATCAATGACTAAGAAAATTACTAAATATACTACCAAGTGTACTAATTAGAACAACCAATAAATGACTAAAATCGCATTATAAGTGATTAGCAAAAAACTACTACTAGTTGTGTGATCAAAATTAGTCATTTAGATGCAAATTTTAGTAGTTTTTTTAGTCATAAATTTATCTTTTTCTACTAGTGGTAATACCCCAATTTTTATTCCCAATCCAGTATTTTAATAAAGCTCATCTCTTCTCGGAAATCATATTTTTATTGTTAAGAGTTGCTTTGGTAACAGCTGGAACCGGTTTGTACTCAGCTAGTGCCAATAATTTGCCCGTCCGGTAGCAGCATATTTATAGCTATAAGTATGAGTCTTAGCCCAGGAACTCTACAGGCTTGGCCTTCGGGCCAATGCTTTTTATGATCCTGTGAATTTCTAATTCAGAGCTGGTAGTACAAGGATAAGAGTAATTGAACCCGTACAAGTTACTTTAAAGATCACGGTACTACCATTATACTATATCCACAATTTTGATGTAATAATTAAATCACGTCCAAACATCTAGTTGGATTAGACAAGGACAACAAGGAACTATGTTATACTTTTATGAATAAATATGCATGTGATTATGGTTCCTCCACAATAGTCGAATAATACCAGAGAGAAGATATGAACTACGATTCTACTTTTTGGGAAACCTAAACCTAAGTAAGAGTTAAGCTAACAAATAAAAGTAAATTACATGAAGGAAAGCATTAAGAATAAAGTGTATGTGAATACACATTTGAAACATTTAAATTGGAAATAGCATAGAAGAAAGGCAATGAATCCCTAACTAACCATCCCTTTAATTAATCAAAAAAAAAAAAGAATTCAAGAAATAAAGAAAAGAAATTCAAGAAAAGGCAAAGGAAGTTTTAAAAAGAGGATAATGAAAGAGAAAAAGGTTCCCTAGTTCATCCCGGTTTGATAAAAAGAGCTCAAAGAATATTTGTGGCCATGGAGTACAGTGCTTGGTGTATTGTTATCCTTTGGTGTGCTAATTGTTAGCAGTTGGTGTGTTGGTTGTGAGCACTTGGTGATGTATTTGACACTTTGTGTGTTGTTTAGTACTTGGTGTATTGTTGATTCTGCACTTGGTGTGCAGAGGGACATACATTTTCCATAAAACCCATTGGCTGATAAAAATACTACTTGTGATGGATATATTTAAATATTGAGAATAAACAATGGGTTTAAAATGAAGGTTACCTCTTGGTAGAATCACAGTTTGGCTTGAGGACGACGACAAGAAATAAAGTAAAAATGAATCTGTTTGTCTATGGTTGGGAGGTCTGGTACTACTTGATGTGTAGTGGAATTACTTACTCTAAGGAAGATTAGATAAGTATTTAACACAGTTTTATCCTTTGTGCATACTCTTGTTGGCTTGGACCAACTAGCCCCCTTTCATTTTCTCAAAATGACTAGGTAGCCCCATATAAACAGTGTTTAATAAGTATAACAGATCATTCAATCTACCAGATATTGCCTTTCCCTAGTTGCAGGGTTAGTTTTACATTTATACTTAATTTTCTTATCTCTGTTTGCATTTTTGAATTTGTTTTACGAATTGATTTCATGTGTTTGTGTAGGGTGTGAATGGTTTGACTTCGATTGCTTGTTTCTGGTTCAGACTTTCAGTACCAGGTTTCATATGGACACATTTTTAGCAGATCAATTGCTTGAAATTTATACTATTGTGTTACAAACATAAAATAATAAAATATCTAATAACAATAATAATTTACAATAATTAATAATAATCAATAAATATCATTTCTAATTTATGAGGAGATGTGACTCCTCAATAAAGTTTCCCAAGTTTCCCAAGAGATGTGATTTTTGAAGTTATTTTCTTCTTCATAACATTTACACTTTCAGAAACCTCTCTTTCTATTTCTCAAAGCAACTAGTTTAAATGTCATTCGAGGAATATTAGGGGCTCACCATAAGTTCTTTGAGGGAAGCAAGTTTTCATCCCCATGGAACCAAAATCTAGAGTTGGCTTGGCTAGCAACAATAATAGGTGACTTTAAAGCTTAAGATGGCTTCTTTTATGGTGAATAAGGGTGCATCAAGAATATGTTTTCTAGTGTTTTAGATATTTTCTCTTGTTTCTGTAAGTTCCACTTGTTATATCTAAAGCTAAACTTTATGAGAACTCTTCATATTTATTACACTGTTTCTATTAATTTCGACATGAGGGCAGTGGGGTATCTCTTCATGGTGTTTTCCACGATTTGGTTGGGAAGGTGGAGAGCATCTTTTACCTATCTCTATATCACCTGGAATTGGAAAATGGGTACGTGTTTTTGAAATATTAGGAAAGGAAACACGAAGCAGCGAAACTAGGGGTATGTGATAGATTTTAAAATGTTCATAAAAAATAATAAAAAAATAACATGGAATAAAACAATTCACTAACATGAATGCGACATCAAAACTGATATTATAGAAAAACATGTTTCTTTTTCCAAGGAAAAAAATAATCCTTATCCAAGTAGAATAAAAGATACAATCCTTAGGTGCTTGAGGTCGAAAAATCCAAAAAGTCCCCATTTATAGGGTACGTCAACCTCATGATTTTTCTATGACCAACAACTAAAAAATGATAACTTACATATATATTCTACACTGTATCAACAGTCCAAGGTAGCCAACATATAACGTTTAAACCTAAAAAAATATAAATCCAAATGACCAAAGGCGGACTAAATTAAAACCTTTAGTCTTGTTACAGAACCCCTACCTTGTTCTTGATGATGAAGAAGAAGCTCCTGCAGCACAGATGGTAGCCCTTCAAGATGAAGATTTCAAGATTTAATGTGGAAGTCTAGATGTCTAGAAATAATATTTTTCAATGTTAGTTAGAGATCCATAAACTCAGAGGATGAAATATATTTTTAAATCTGAGAAAGCCTACTCACTTTTTAGACGGTTCTATATACCAATGTGAACAACTCGTGAAATGTTAGCAGATATGTGATACAATTTATTGCTGTATTTTTATTTTTCTCGTGAAATTACGACTTTGAGGAAATCCAATGCATCTACTTACATGCAGATTGAGACCCAAATAGTAAGTATTGAAGGCTATCATAAGATGCCCTCCCGCTTTAGACTCCTATGAATTGAATTTCCGCAAACAAAATATCAAATTTCATTGAATAGTTTGTTTAAATTCCATCAAGGAGTGAAGTTGCAATGCTTGAATTCATTGAATAACCATTTTCTTGCAGTTAGTATGCATTTCCAGTGGAGCTCTACTATTCAAGCAATCTTTGATGAATACATGGTTTGGTTGATTTCCCTCATGACCTGAAGTTGCAATGTCTAATTGTACTTAATTTTCCTGTTAAATATAGTTATTCCTTTGCAATTAATGTGCATTTCCAATGGAGCTCTAATTTTCAGGGAGTCTTTGAAGAAGAAGAGGATAAGGATGATCATGTAAGATTTATGATGTGTATTTGACTCTCTTTGTTCTTGACTTATGCAGGATGTAGGTTTCAATCAAATTTGAAGGAGTTTGCTATACTGGGTCTCTGATATACATTTCAGGCTCGTTTATTTTTTAATATTCATTCACTATCTATGATTTGGGATACACTGTAAGCATATTTCAAGGATGATCCAGAACTCTATGTTTACCCCAATCTAAAATACTTAGGAATTGAGTTATGGTAGGTATGTGATAGATCAATTTTCCCTATGTTCAGTCATTTATATAAACTATTTTCATATAATAAATGTTCCTTGGTTGCAATTACAGGTTAAATAAGGAACATTATTCGATAACATTTTAGTGTGTGATGATCATGAATATGCAAGAAGTTGGCAAAGGAGAGATGAAGAAAACACAATGATGTAATTTGTTTCTTGGAAACTATATTATTTAGTTCTTTACTTTATTTTTCTAGGTCTGAAGGTCATCACACTTTTAATATGTGAAAATTGCATTTCATCAGGATGAAAATGAAGCTTTTGAAGAGAAACATAAAAAGGAAGATGAGGTTAGTCTATTGTGTACTTAAATTATGAATATTTAGAAATATAAGGTGGATCAACATGTTTTGCAATGAACTGTAATATATTTTATCTTGGTATTTTTTCTAAATGTTGCATAAGATGTTTTCTTACATTGTAGAAGGTAAAATCTTTCTTCCTCGTAGTCAAAACCTTGAATCATTTACTCAACTACTAGTATAGTTCAGTTGATTTCATTGCACTGATTGTTTCCTTTAAACATACTCAGGAGGAAGCTAAGGATTCCGAGGATGACAAGACAACTGTAAGTTTTGAAACCATTTTCTTGAATTTCAATTATCAAGCCACCATATGTGGAGTTACCTTTATAAGAAAACTATGTTGATTGTGTGGGTCACAAGTAGAAACGTCAAGTTGGTTTTTGATGTTTCTATTAGAGTGTAACATGAATTGTTGTTTCATGTATTTTTTCTAACAAGATGAGAATGAAGAGCTGGAAGAATAGGAGGATAAGGATGATCATGTAAGATTTGTGATGTGTATCTCACTCTCTTTGTTCTTGATCTATGCAGGATGTATGTTTCAATCAAATTTGAAGGAGTTTTCTATATTGAGTCTCTAATATACATTTCAAGATCGTTTATTTTTTCATATTCATTCACTATCTATGATTTAGGATACACTGTAAGCATATTTCAGGGATGATCTAGAACTCTATGTTTACCCCAATCTAAAATACTTAGGAATTGAGTTATGGTGGGTATGTGATAGATCAGTTTTCCTTGTGTTCATTCATTTACCAGAAAAAATTTCATATAATAAATGTTACTTGGTTGCAATTACAGGTTAAATCATGAACATTATTTGATAACATTTTAGTGTGTGATGATCCTGAATATGCAAATAAGTTGGCATAGGAGTGATGGGAAAACACAATGACGTAAGTTGTTTCTTGGAAACTATATCATTTAGTTCTTTACTTTATTTTTCTAGGTCTGAAGGTCATCACACTTTTAATATGTGAAAATTGCATTTCATTAGGTTGAAAAGGAAGCTTTTGAAGCGAAACATCTATTGTGTACTTAAATTATGAACATTTAGAAATAGAAGGTGGATCAACATGTTTTGCAATGAACTGTAATATATTTTATCTTGGTATTTTTCTTGTATGCTGCATAAGATGTTTTCTTACATCGTAGAAGGTGAATATTTCTTCCTCGTAGTCAAAAACTTGATTTCCCCTTGTACACTATTGAATCATTTACTCAACTACTAGTATAGTTCAGTTGATTTCATTGCATTGATTGTTGCCTTTAAACATACTTAGGAGGAAGCTAAGGATTCTGAGAATGACAAGACAATTGTAAGTTTTGAAACCATTTTCTTGAATTTCAATTATCAAGGCACCAGATGTGGAGTTACCTTTATAAGAAAACTATGTTGACTATGTGGGTCACAAGTAGAAATGTCGAGCTGGTTTTTGATGTTTCTATTAAAGTGTAACATGAATTGTTGTTTCATATATTTTTTCTAACGGGATGAGAATGAATACCTAGAAGAAGAGGAGGATAAGAATGATCATGGAAGATTTATGATGTGTATTTGACTCTATTTGTTCTTGATCTATGCAAGATGCAGGTTTTAATCAAATTTGAAATATTTTTCTATACTGGGTCTCTGATATACATTGATGCTTTTATTTCGGGATGAATTGTAGATGATATACATTAGATGGAAGTCAGTTTTGGTAAAGGTGATAACAACAATTCAAATGCTTTTACTAGCTTAGAGAGAAATTATAGCATGCTTCTCAATTGTATTTGATGTCCAAAATAATTTGGAACAAACTTACAGTGGGAAAAGTTGATTTATATAAAGTCTCTTTTAGAAAGGGAGGCATCATTTTTTTTTAAGTACTAGTTTAAATAAATTTGTTAACTTGCAAAGGAAACATGTATTTTCTGAGAAATTTTCATTAGAAATTAATTTGGGAAGCTAATTGATATATCTTTATTTTCTAATGTTGTCATTTTGAAAAGGGAATTTGTAAAGATTTTGTAATTTGATTGTTTATTTCTGTTTGTTCCATGCGATCGTTTGAAACATCTCTTATTGGAAAAACTATAGTTAGGAAAGGATGATGATGTTATGCCAAAAGGATGCCCAACTATGATATTCAATTTTGAATAGAAGTATTCTATTTGTCACTATAAACATTGTTCTTTTCTAAGCTAAATGTGCATTCTTTTTTAGTAATTTTTTATTGTTGTATTGGGAATGAACAATTTTCGTGCAACTTCTTCTTGGCAAAGTTTTGGTATTGTTAGTATAAGTGTGTTTTGCAACATTATTTAATTCAATATTAATTGATATCTCACCTTTTAAGTTCATAGGTGTTTTGCAACATTCTTTAATTCAATATTAACTGATACCTTGTCTCTTCACCTTTGCAGTGTCGAATTTTCATAGGATGGAAAATCTCAAGTCTCAAATCATAGAGTCAGAAGATGGATTCTACATAGGAATATGCAAGGACTTCAAGGAAAACATAGGACACATGTTGGGTAGCAAGATGTGCGAGAGCATAGTGGGTGTTGGTTAAATGACAATAAGAGAATTATTGGATTTCTATGGGCATTACCAATGTTTCACTTAGTGACCATTGTAATATTTTGAAAAGTCACTGATGTAGATGATTTTTTTCATGGACTAGTATTAGTCCATTAGTGTATATTTGGTTGGAAATTCAATATAATGTAATACTTGACATTTTTGACATAATACAATTTACATGGTTGAAATTATATAGGTGTGTACTTGTTTAATTTAGTCTTGTAATTAACTAATGTGATTTTGTATGATTCACATGTGTATTTAGATTTGATTAGCATGAATATTATAATGAACACAAATAAAAGAATAAATTAGTTATTTATATTGATTAATAATGAAAGAAAATAAAATAATATAAAACTACTAAATTAGTAATTTATACAATGAATATGAAACTAATAAAAGAGATAAATGAATACTACAAATGATAAATTTGTGACTAAAACAATGACTAAAATTCGCATATAAACGACTATTAGTATCTAATTTCCAGTGTTTTATAGCTCGACTAACTTAGTCGTATTTATTTTAGTCATTAATAGTTGCCTTATTTAGTTGTATATTTGGTCATTGATTTAGTTATTAATTGCCACAATTAATGACTAAATCAATGACCAAATATACAACTAAATAAGACAACTATTAATGACTAAAATAAATACGACTAAGTTAGTCGAGCTATAAGATACTGGAAATTAGCTACTATTAGTCGCTGACTAAAAAATAGTCGTTTATATGTGAATTTTAGTCATTTTTTTAGTCACTAATTTCTCATTTTGTACTAGTGGGATGCCCCCTCTTGGGCATAATCTACCCCCACATTTGCATATGCACCTCTGTCATCGTCCTGTAAGGGAGACGCTGAAAGGAGTGCTTGGTGGCCGTAAACCTCTCAAAAAATAGACAAAAAATCTATGAACAGAAAGAGAAGTTGGACCTCCCATCAATCACTACACGATATCTATCCAAAGCATAATAAAATTGTCTCAAAAAAATGGTAGACCACCTAATGCACCTAGGTCTATGCACTAAAGAGTCAACATAATACAATAGAGGGAAACTAATGTGTTTCCCATCATTGGTGGTGTGTGCTAGCGTCGTAAGAAAAAGAGAGAGGAACCTAGCCTCCTCTCGACCAAAAACATAGATCCTAAGCTACCCACCGCTCCCCTGGAAATCATAGGGATGGACGATCTCGTTAGTGATATATCTCAGAAAGTAAGCTAGTTGTCTCTCTGTTGCAACACTAGCTGGGACATCAGGGAACTGGGGAAAATCCTCCTCTCTCCTGGATATCCCAATGTAGAAATATATGTCCTCCTCAATAGGATGGAACCACTGACCGAGACCCACAGAAATTCCTGCCTCTGATGATCGTAGTGTCAGATGAACTGACACAACAATGAAGAGTTTCACTTGAGGGATGTAGCCTCCTAATAGAACTTTAGGAGGTCGACAGCCCTCAAGAGCTCTCTAGTATGACCAGTAATGGGTCGAGGAAAAAAATTCCTCGCCCTTTCCCTAGCCTCCCATTCTCTAACCATGTTGAATTGATCCTGTTGTGCACATGCCTACTAGGCAACTTGTCGTCGTTCATGTATATGTTTCACATATAACACGAATCAGTGTCACAAGTAGATACATAAAAATATGTAATATTTCATTCAATTAAAATCCTATTTAATAACATCAATAATACATATTTTTATCAAAACAATATTTTTTTTATAAGCGGTGCGCCTCATTAAAATTAGTGCACAGCTGCTGGTGCTTTTATATACAAACTGCACCAACTACAATTTGTTTATATATAAATTGCATTGTTTACGGTGCGTTGAAATATGGAATGCGCATTGCCATTATGATTCTATATATTAAAAATTTATTTCAACGGTGCGCCAATGACTATACACACAAATATATTTTCTAAAATTTGGTTGACGGTGCACCTAAATCAAGTGAGTGCACCGGGAACCGATTCATTCACTTGCACTAGGAGGAGCATTAAATTATATTTCTGTACACTCTATTAACGATGTTCCTTTGTCACGTAAGTGCACTGTAAGCGGTGCACTTAATTGATCTGAATGCACTGTCGTTTATTAAATTAATGTTTGCATAGAAATCAATTCATGGTGTTCCTTAGGCACGTCAGAGCACCGTAAACCGGTGCACTGATATGCCAATGAAGCACCATTAAATTATGTTTTTTGGGGTTCAAAACCGGTGCACCTACTGCACATCAAAGCATCGAACACCAGTGCATTGATGTGCACTAATAACACCGTATAATTTATTGTTTTCATCTACAATTTTTTGTTAACCGGTGCATTCAATACACACAAGTGCACCGTATAGTCGATGCTCTTTAGTGTCAAACACACTGATAAGCAATTCAATGTCTTAAAATATATTGTCATGATGCAACGATGCGTTCGATCCGATCGGCTCGCACCACTAATGGTGCACCCTATAAAATTTTATAGGGTGCACCGTCGGGCAGTGCGAGCCGGAAACCTCAAACGCACTGCGCAATTTTTTTTATTTTTTTTAAATAGGACAATTTGAAGGTTAATTTTAAATAATAATCTGCTAAAATTTTAAATTATGAAATAAGAATCAATTTACCTGTTGAATGACCTGTCGTGGAGGCATATTGGCGATGTATGGAAATTTTGAAGTTTTTCCCACCATTTGGAAAAATTCAAACTAGAGTCAACAACAAATAGGAGTGAGGATTTTGTCCACGTGCACCACAGATGTGAGGGAATCCAGGTGGGTGAGGTGCAACATCGGTGCAGGTGGGATCAACCGCACTGAAGAGGGTAAAAATGAGTTTGACAGTATGGTAATTTTTTTTATTAAATCATGTTCCGGTGCACCGGTGCGAGGAGGTTTTAAAATAAAATAATAAAAACATATATATATTTTTAATAAAATAATCTCTGGTGCGTTTATGTGTTGTGCACACACTAGGAATTTTTATCATCGAACGCATCGGTACAAGGTTTTAAAAAATTGCGTAGGAATAAAAGTATAGATTTTTATTTTTAATAAAAATTAAGTGGTGCATTAGAGTCTATGACACGCACTAGGCTGTTTATATATTAATACACCATTATGAGGCTTTCAGTAAAACTTTGCGAGATTTTTTGAATAAAATAGTTTTATTATTTTTAATAAAATATACATCGATGCGTTCGTTATGATTAGACGCACTGGGTCGTTTAATGTTATCGAACGCACCCTGATGGGTCTTTACTTATAAAATTTAACGTGTTTTTTAAATAAAATATATATATATTTTTAATTTTTTAATAAAATATTATACGGATGTGTTTGCTTCTATGACACGCATCGGGCCATTTAGTATTCGGTAACGCACCACTTATAGGATTCTAAACACAATCTCGAGAATATTTTAATAAAATAATATTTTTTTTTACTAAAATATAGTACGGTGCATTTATTTTTAATGGAACACACTAGGTCGTTTATGTTTACGTAACGCACCGGTTTAGATTTTTTATTTTTTTTGCGTTTGATTTTTTTGGACACAGTGCAACATGGTATATTGCGACCCAATGCTCCTATATATGTAATGCATTGGTGCATTCTCATTAAATTAAGCGCACTGGAAAAAAAACCTCCGCTAAAACCTCTGGTCGCTTGCCTCTGCTAGTGACCTCCACTATAAATGGATATTTGGACTCTTTTGAGCAATGCATCCACTATAACCTCCACTAAAGGGCCTTCTCCTTGTAGTGTTTGTGACCCTTATGGGGAAATTTAGTGAGTTGATTAGGATATTGATGTGTGTTTGAAAACTAAAAAATAATAATGATTTCATATATTAGAAATGTACAAATAATTATTGGTTTTTGATAAGCTATAACTCTCTCTTTATGGATGAAACTCCTCACTTTAAACTAAATGTGGTGATGTATTATACACAAACATCATTAACAAATTAACTCAACACAATAGGAATTCTTTCAAAGAATACAATCATACTTGCAAGAAAAAACCAATATAGACTAGGGTACATGACGATGATAATAATCCTCCAGTTAATCAAAGCATAAATTTTAGTTGAAAGGATAATATCAAACCACAAGAAAATTTACCTCTAACTAGATTTTTCCTCCTTCCAAATTTCTTCAAAAAAAGTTTTCTTTTGTTTGGTCCGATCGATTTTTTAATGTCACGGAATTGGTAAAAATACCTAAAAACAATCGACACATCGCTTAAATGATGTCACTTAAGAGACGCTTGCCCCATAACGTCGCTTAAGAGATGTATCATGGAAATTTAATATATTTTCTCTTTAATTTTCCTCCCACTCGTATTCAGTTCAAAGTTGGAAATATATATTTTCATTAAATGTCGGTCCAAACCTCGAATTGGGACCCCAAATGTAGTAGTGTTTCCTTAGGTCCTTCTCATTGTTTGGGATTTTTTATTACAAACATTCTCTTTGAAAATTTTAAAAAGAAAAAAGTGTTTTTGGGTTATGTGGTATGCACCATTGTTGAAAGAATATAAAGAAATAGGGCGATATTCAATGAGACCGAGAAATGGTGGAAAGAAAAGAAGCCAATCTATGTATTAACATAACAATGAACAATATATAGACCACAATAACACCATATATTGGTTAATGGGACCTAATTGAGGAGATTAGGACCGTAACCCTAAAATAGAACTATGCATATTGTACCTAGGATAGGAACTATATTTGAAGGTAGACATAAGATGGTCAAGGACTTAGTGATTAGAGGAAGCTAAAGTCTAAAAATCCCCCTTAAATTATAAGTCTGTAGAACTATACCAACTAGGCAACAAAAAGTAGTGAAAAAACTAGTATCATCTCAAAGTCTTCAACTTGATACTCATGGTTAGAAACCTCACGAGTCTTAATGAAGACATCCTAAAAAATTGCAAAAAATGAATGTTGAATTACAAGTTTATATATCTCACTATGTAACAAATGAACTAAATAACTTGTATGTGTTCACTAATATGAAACGAAAACCAATGAGATCAAACCCCAATGAGAAGTGAATTGGATAAGTCCAACACATTCCAAATCCTAAAATTGCCTAACAACCCATATTATAAGTCCAAAAGAATCAATTGTCCTCTGTTTTTTCTGAAACAATCCATGTTAAGTCCTAAGGCTAAGTTCAAAGATTATGAAGTAAACAAAGATGATCATAAAACTACACATAAAAAAACTAACAATAATGCAATTGATAAATGAGTTTTTCAATCAACGTCCCATGTATGAGAGAACTATGAATGATATTTGTTCTCGATAATTGTTCTTAATTTGACCAAATGAAGTGTTGGTGTTGCCTTAAACTTGAAACCAAAATAAGAATCCAATAACTTGTGTATGATCCAACTATAATATAGTAAATTGGATGAAGTGTTGGTGCCGCCTTAAACTTGAAACAAAAATAACTAAAACATCACTCTACAAAAAATTGTGAGTTGTGGTCCAAATATAGTGTTCCAAATGACAAGCCATAACTCATTCAAAACTCTAAATCTAACAATAATATATCTTCTCCGTATCAATGAGAGGTGAGAAGTTTTAGGACGTGTGTACCAGTGCCATCAATTTAACTCCTTTGAAATGGAAAAAAGTAACCATAATTCCTTTGAGCAGAGTCTGAAGAATCAATATTCAACTCAAGATTACCTAAATTGGGCCCCTATCATACCCTAGATCATCAATTCTTAACTAAAAATGTCCATGTCCATCAACTATAGAAAATTGGGTCTATTAAATATGTTTGGTGTGCATGAACTTGACGATATCACTGTTCCAATAACATTCAACCATCCAAAATGTACTTGTTTTAGGTAAACCTTCTTTTATTGTCTACACCTTTTTGAAAGGTAGTTTGTCTTCTAATAATAATTGGGTGGATCAAATCAAAATAACTTAGCTCCTTATAACTAATTCATGAAAATACTAACATTGCTAAGATACTTCACCTAACCTATCATCACCAACTACATCATTATCATTCCAATCCTTAAGTTCCTTCTTCTAAAGCTTATCTCTAACTTCTATCATAAGCCCTATGATATATTGAAGCAATAACATACACCTTCAGATAATCATAAAAGAAAATCAACACCCACAAACATAATCAATTTAGAGTGACTAGATATAAGAAAAAAAAGTGTATATCATTATTTTCATACCATAAGAAACGATAGTTTTTGTTGAACTTGATAACTTTCCAAAGTCTAATAAATGTTTCGGAAAGTTCATGTTTGGAAAGTTTATCCTTTACCAATGTTTCCTCTTACAAATATCCATTAATGTTTTAAACATTGTGTCCTAGTTTAAAAAAAAGCTTCAACAAAAACATTCAGAAAATGAGAACATACCATAAAAAATAAAAAATATTTTCAAATCATATGTACTTTGCTTAAGAAGTTTGATTGTACTACCGAGTGTTTACTAATATTTGTTATTTTTATGAAAATAACTTTTTCCTTAGGTGATGAAAAAGTTATTAAATTTTAGAGGTAGAAAGTTTAGTGACATTAAAACTCTCAATGGAAGATATGTGGTTTGTTTTTTATCGAGCTATTAGTTAATTAGGTACCAAGAAAATTTTCCAATATAATTTTCTTTTATAATTTTCAAAATTGTTGATGCTCACTCAATGATCTAAGCATTATCTAAGTGTAAAGAGGTTATTGCTCTTTATAACATTTTATTATTATTATTATTTAATAAAAATGGATAAGATATAGACTAAAAAAAGTCGAGGGGAGATATTGACAACCAAATGTTATATACTGATTATTTAGATCTAGTTCAAAGTTTTGTTCTTCTGAGTTGTAATGTCATATGCAAAATTTTAAAATAGGCAAGAGTTCCCTATAGCTTATGACTGAACTGTTATATCTAAGACTATAATATCTAATAAAATGGCCAAACAACCATAAGCATGAAAAAGACATATGAACTTATCAATCGAAGCTTTTCCTTAACTGGGCTTCCTCCATTTCCATATCACCATGTTCCAATCCATTTCCTTATGGGTTGTGTGGTTGGTATGCCATTGCAACAACAATTTGTTGTACAATTTTGACATCTCCAACCATTTCCTTGACAGAACCTGTTGATAAGATTGGGTGACCTGTCGAAGATTGAGACCCTCTTGCAAATCCAAGGATAGTTTTGAAGTGCATCTCAGCGTCTTTAGCCAATTTATCATACTTTTTTATTAATCTCTTCTATCTTCTTTCCTACTTCTCCAGATGGATTTCTTAAGTACTAGGTCTCAATCCATCGATTTGGTTGTTCATTCCATAGATAATATTTTTTATTTCCCTATTCTCATTCTCATCCCCATCTCCCGAGTTGTAAGGGTGTGCCATATTTGCACTCATACCATAGTCACCCAAATATATATAATTTTGTGGAGTAGAACATGACCAAAAATTGCACTAGTAAGATCAAAACACACTCCAAATTGGGGAAATCTCCCAAGCACAGTAATACACGGCTTGCTGAAATACCTGTCCAGTTTATTGACTGTGAATGTTAAGAACTGAACCTCCATAGGAGAGGGAAATAACTTACCTCTACATGTCCTGAGGAAAATACCATGACAAGAAGGGGGCACAGACCAAATACCACACCTATTCTAAAGTTGTTCACATCGAAAAAAAAACATCACACTGCAGTTCACCTCACCATCATTTCCAAACAATATCCCACCTTCCCATTTGATGTTTCACACACTAAGCTTAAGACTCTCCATTGTGCAAGGGATAGTACCAAGAGCTAAGGATAAAATGGAACGATGAGGAGTAAATTCCCTCGTGCAGACTATTAATGTTGATTAAACCCTTAACCATAATCATTCCTTGATCGCCCCAAGTGGAGTAGCCATGAAAAATTCCATAGTGATAAAATATAATGCCTTTGATCACCATTTTGAGAAATTAAGACTATGGGATTCATTTCCTTATAAGGGGGGTCCTCATTTGTCCAAGACCCCCTTGTTCAAATACACATCTACATTGGCCTTATTCTTATCTTCATATGGTAAAACTTAACATCTTCTATCCCATCCAAGTTTTGATGGATTTTGTGCATGGTTCTTTGAGACAAGGTGCAAAATTTAGATGCCTTAATGATCATTTGTTGGATGACTAATAAAGAGTCTCCCAAAATAATGGATTTTCTTATCTATAACTCTTGTAAGAAGGTTTCTCCAAGATACAATGAATAAAGTTCTACTTTGTTGTTTGAGGAAATTCCGAGCCCCCAATAGAAGTTGACTACTCTTAGTATTTAAACAAGCATACACATATAATGAGAGAACAATAATAATCGCAATCACATAACAACATTAGAATAATAGACACAACACAATTTACCCTGAAAACCCCATGCGGGGAAAAACCAGCAACAATGAAGCTTCATTATCCTTGGCCAAAATCGGCCAACCGGGCCAAGTGAGCTCACCCACTCACCTCCAGGCCACAATACAATGGAGTATGAAAGGCCTTCTTATAGGCTTCATTACATTAAATACCTTGGGCCAATACCATGGGAAACCACATCTTCAAGCCACATTACAATGGAGTATGCCATGCCTTCTTATAGGCTTCATTACATGAAATACCTTGGGCCAATACCGTGGGATACAAAATACCATGGTCCCAAAACCACATGATGAGACCTAAACCATTTGACTCATTCCCAAGTCAAGGTTAACCCTAAAAACTACTATATTTCCATCGGGGCTAATGAGGACCCCTCCCACTCTTGCCACCCATTCAATAACATGTTATTAATCAACACCTTTAACACTACCATACCTCTCAACACCTTTATATATGATTCCCAACACCTTTAACTGTTGGCATAGATCCATCTTAACTCCATATCTATAATCGTTGAGAGGGATCAAATATCTAGGTGCAAACCTTTCCTCAAATTTTGCACTATAAAAAAGGTTTGCACCTCAATGGATTTGATCCCTTTCTCTCTCCACCTGATAGATCTGGAATTAAGATGAATCTATGTTGTTTGATTTTTAGTATAGTGATCATCTTTTTAAATTTTTTATAGTTATTTCATTTTTATTGAAGTCACATTTTTCAATTTAATTTATTAATGTTAACACACACACACACAAGAACGGTTAATGGATTATGAATTAAAAAGGAGGCTTTGAACTAGCCGAAAAGAAAGGGAAACAAAAAGAAGGGAAGTTGATGACCTCAAATAGTGATATCAGCTTCCTGCTGGCATTCTTAGGAGAGAAATCCTATTTGTTTGACTTACATTTTATTCTGAACTTCAAGTCTGATTTACAAATGTATAATCAGACAAATTGGGAACATAGAAAAAAATATAAACAATACATTATTTCTTTCTTGGTTGAGATGCCAAGATCCCCTTAAACATGGGATCCAATCCACTTTGGTAACCCAACATGATGTTTGATTTAGCTTCCTTTTCTCGCCTTTCTTTCTATGTCTTTCTTCCTCTCATGAGTGGAGGAGAGGGGCGAGAGACATCTGAATTTTCTGGAGAATGAACCCTATTGAATGGAGGGAGTTCTTGATTTTCCTTTTCCATTGAGACTTTGTAATTCAAAACTATTTCAGCTAGAACTTTAGGGGCTAGAGCATCTTGTTCAGGCCATGCCTCTTTCCTGAAATTTGGAAGGATAAAATTCGAATCTCCCTCATTTCAGCCTTTTCTGGATTTGAAATAGGAGGGTTTATCGAAATATTTTCCCCTACTATTTCTAGCAATGAATCTTCCATTTCTCTAAGGGGTTCATATTTATTATTGCTTTCTGAATGGATTCTTATTGGAATTTAGTTTGCAGGAGTGGAAACGCTATGTTAAGGATCCTTACACGGAGGATTTCGACATCGGTTAGATATTGTCTGGAACTTTGTCTCTTTGCTTGTTGGGTATTTTGTACCTTGCTGATCTTATTTTATTTTGGGATAGTTTTTGGAAAAATGTTCATATACATGACACGTACTCATAGTCCAACTCTTGAATGTGACTCCATCCCTCAATGTTAAGTTTTAGAGCCTCTAGCAGCCCTTTCTCTCGGTTAACTTCCACACAAAATCAGGCACATTGAGAGAACTACCCCCCTTTTGATAATCGCCATCCAAAAAATGACCCAGCTTGTTGTTGATGTCCATGAGTGAAATTTTCTTCGAAATATGAAGATGGAGGTGGGGAAAACTTACCCATAATTATGAGACTGTAATCTTAGTTTCTAGGTTAAAATCCAAGGACAAAGTTGCTAAAAACATTCCTCTTGAACCCATGAAGAAGGGTCCTAAGAAAAAAACTAGATCTCTTTCATATTTGTTCAAGAAAATAGATACAAAGTACCCCTACCAACAACAAAGAGAGTTACATGTCCCTACAACTTAGGGGCCCAATGCTCTACAATTAAAAGATCCACTACTTTTGGGATAAGCCAAAGACTAGTAAACTTGCAAATGAGTGCACTATTAGATAGAGTGAGAGATTTCATGCATGGATCTATGGGAGAGAGATCCAATGAGGGTATTTCATCAAGCTTCTTAACAAAAAAAAATTGGGGTAGCAATTTGGATTAGGGCTTGGAAGAATGGATGAGTTCCTCAAAGGCTTGGAGCTCGTCCATTTCGCTCATCCCACCAGCACATGAAAGGTCATTCCCCTTATTTTTGAAAGAGACCTTCAAAGAAACCAAAGTGACTTCAAAAGAAGCCAAGGCAGATTAGTGACAAATTGCCCAGGGCTGAAAGAATCACGCGCATGCACAAGCTAGGTGATCCAGAGACGAAATCTATGCGACCGATTCAAAGATAGAAAATGTCGACGACGGCTAGGGTAGAAACCCTATCCACGGAGATGTAGAGCTCGACTCATCCATTTTGTTTCCCTATTTTGGACTATTAATGTTAACATATTACTATAGTTACACATAATTATTCTTTTGGATATATGGTTGTAGCATATTTCTATAGATGCACCTAATTAATTTTTAGAATATGTGATTTTATATCAACCTAAGTACTTTCTATGATGCTTATATAATGTTGAAGATTACCAATAAAAATAACTAATAAAAATACAAATGAGATTTAAACATTATTATTATTATTGTTGTTGTTGTTGTTGTAAAATATTATATTTGATCAATATATAGAAATATATTGAATTGGGATCTAATATGGATCTATTTATATATAGTTTGTCCAATTTAATACATATATTTTTTACTTATATATATACATATATATATACCAAATATTAAAATATTATATTACAAAGGTGGAGAACAACCTCTTAAATGGTAGTTCACGGTTCAATTTTAAATTAATGCATGCCATTTTAATGTATTGACTGAAATGTAATATTATTTATTACATTTTACATTATTATTATCATCATATGAAACCATTAATTGGCTTCTATGTTTCTTAATATTTTTTTTTGAATTTCGAGTAAAAGAAAATAATGTATTAAAATATTTATTAAATGTTTAAAATATTTTATTGAGAAAATTTTAATAATTTATATTTATTTTAAAATATATTAATTTCCAAAATACTAAATATAAATTGTTTAGAGATATTTTTATAAATATATTTAAATTTCTAAGAATTATATATATATATTTCACACCAAAAAAAAAAAAAAAACTTTATTTCTCCATCAGAAAAAAAAACTTCAGGTGCATTTAAGCACTTCGACATAATTTGTTTAAACTTTTATTTTTCTCACCGTTCTAACTATATATACTGTACTTTACTTGGATATTTGTTGCTTCAGCCATTACAAGAAATTTCTCCCAAAATTGGATTCAAAGTATTTTCTTTATACAAATAGAACAAAAACATGTTCAAACTATCAAAAATATATGAAAATTTCTATCTTTGTCTCTAATTCACCTAACATGTTCCTTGTTGTTTCTGTTGTTCCTGCTTTGAGTATGAGTCCCTCTTTTGATAGTTTGTCTCTTTATCATTTGCTTCCTTGAATATATGACAGATATAGGAAAGTGTTATAAGCACCTGCCAGTTGTTTGAGTCTTGTGCTTATCCCTTGAAGATTGATGTTCCTGATTTGTTTCTTCCCATTCAAGAAGTCTATCCAAATTGTTGAGTCTCCAAACACCTCCATATCTTCTACCCCTTCTTCCAATGCTAGTTTTAGAATTGTTCCTAAAGAAAAAAATTACCTTATTATTTGTTCCTCTTCCTCCATTTGCTTTAAAATCAATACTATAACTGTCAAATAAGGTAAGAGTTCCACCTAGACCACACAATTCGTTCTTATAGGCTCCATCGAAGAAAGCTCTGCTTCCCTTGAATTATGAAATTATAGGATTAATGACTCTTGTTTTTTTATAGTTTCTTTTTTCTATAAACCACAGGTGTAAAGCCAAAACTTGTGATGTTACCTAGAAGGCCGGAGTAAGTCTATCCTCAAAAATTCGTTGATTTCTTTCTCTCCATATTCTCCATTGCGTCAGGAAAGGGACACATTTTATCTTCTTAAGTTCATTTTTCTCGAACCAAGGAGCTAAATTGTGTTCAACTATATTGGCCTGCCATTGAAACTCCACCCTTAATCCTTCACTAATTTATTTTTGTCCCGCATCACAAGGTTTGTCATTTTACAATTGTTTTCAAGGGCGAAGTATGCTTTCCACCCTCCATTTATCCTCTTCTCAATGCTATAGTTCCAGTTGAGGTTGTGATGAAAGTCAATTCATAAGTACTTATAGGAGGTTACTGACTCTAAGATTCTATTGTCATAAGGAAAATTGTCATAAGTACCTTTATTGGACTTGATAATCATGACTTTTGTTTTGTCAGTGTTAACGATCATGCCCATATTCGTGTAGAAACCTTTGAGAATTCGTAATTTCTTCTCAAGATCATAAGGGCACCTTTCCATAAGAACAATATCGACATATTCCAAACATGAAGTGGTCGTTAGCAGAAGTATGGAGGAGGGAGGAGAGGAAGTATAATAAGGGAGAGGGAATATAATAAGTATAGGAGGCCATTGCGTTTCTCGGGCGGATTGGTCCTCCCCAATAAATATGAGAAATTCTATAGAGACATAGTTCAAGTGAAATGAAAAAAAATGGCAAAGGGACATGGGATTTGCATTAACAATACATGATTACAGCCAGGAGACTGTCTCGTAACACGGAAAATGGCAACAAAAAATCCACAAGGAAGGAAGGACCAACCACATCTAATCAGCATGAGCAAGCATGAATCACTAATAAGCCAACCTTGGAATTGAGGGGAAGAAAAACTGAAAGGGATAACCTTCCCTTCCTCACCCGCACTAGCTATGTGAAGGGAAGCAATAAGAAAACTTCAATGGCTGCTCATGATGCCCTACCTGGAGATGATGCTTTCAGTTCGCTGCACAAGCTGCTCATCTCCCTGGGCTGCGAACTGTCTCCCTTCGGGCTTGCAAACTATCTCCCTTACTGGGCTGCGAACTAATGATTAGTTTATGGATCTTAAATGACTAAATTTATCTCGTTTTAAATACAATGGTCAATAAAAAAAATAATTTAATTTTTTTAAAAATTACAAATAATTACTTATATATCTATACTCAATTTTAATTATGATTATTATATTTCATCCATATTTTATTCTTAAAAAAGAAATACATTAAATAATTACATTAGAATACTATTAATTTAAAAGTGGAGATAAAATAACCCTTGTAATTATCGAACACTTATGATTAGCCCTCTCTCAGCCAAGTTTTTTTCCTTGGAAAAAAGCGTAAATTTATTGATATAATAAAATTACATTCTGCATAATACATGTTCACGTGTATGTCTTGTAGTTGTCCAGCCTGATGGCATTGACCAGAAAGGGAGAGAAATACATCAAAACATACATCATCATATTATATCAATTATAAACCTCATAGTAAGCACTATTAAAGTGTTCATCTTTTGAGATAAACTTGGATGACACCTGTTGTGAATAAACTATTGGATGGAGTTGAAGACCACTTGGGAAAAACTGTGTGCAAAAAAGAACCAAAAATGTTGCTTGAGAAGGGTCCAAGGACTCAATGAATCATAGTTGTCCCCAAATTGATGAAAAGAGAAAATCCAGTGCCCAAAATCTTAAACCTTCCTTCAAAGACAACAAGCCTGCAACCATGTTTCACTCCCAACAACGTCCAGTTGAAAGCCAAAAAACAAAAATATTTTGTGGTTTATCTGTCGGGTTGTTGAAGTGGAGCCAATCCTTCTATAAAAGGATGATGGAAATATTCAAAAAAATCATCTTTTTGGGTTTCAACAATTTAGCATTGACTGAAATCCAATAGTAGACCTTCCTTTGAAAGCTTATCTGCTAGTTCATTCCTTTCCCTGTATACATGACAACATGTATAAAAAGTGAAATTTCCCAGCAACCGATGAACATCTTCAATCAGAGTATTTAAGAGGATGTTTTGACAAATCTGTGCTTTGTTTATCTAGTTTATAACATTCAAAGAGTCACCAAATATTTAAATACTAATGCATCCCTTTTCAATGGAAAAGCAGATTAAAAGCTTTAAGGCCAAGAGTTCTGCATAATTATTTGTGCCTATTCCCAATCCCATTTTGATTTTAAATCAAATAGACTCAGAAAGATATAAAATAGCACCACCACCACATGTTTGGTTCTGTGATGCACCATCGAAAAAATACCAAGGGAGATCTTTGTTTATGGGTTCCTCCTGAACAATTCGGACTGTTGGAGTGTCCTTATGCTGTGGGAAATGGACATAATGTCAAGGCTAGGAGAGGAGATAAGCTCTGGAATAGTTGGTTTATCTTGAAATATTTTACGATTTCTAGCTATCCACAGTCCCCAAATGATGATTAGTGGGAGAGCCCTAATGATTTTTGTGTCCGGATTTGTGGTCCAAGTTTTCCAAGCATCCAAAACATCTGTGCCACCCTAATCGATCTCCAAATTTATCCTTCGTTTTTCTTCCGACCAAGTTTGCTTTGAGAAAGGGCAGAGTAAGAAAAGGTGGGAGATTGTTTCGGTAGCATTCCTGCATAGAGAGCATCAACAGGACCTGCAATAGATCTTTTCACCATCTTATCCCAGGTCAATACTTTATTAGCCAGAGTACACCACATGAAGATTCTTTCTTTCTGGGGGCATTTTGAATTCCAAATACTCTTCCACCACCATCCTGGAACCTCGACGATGTGTTGAGAGATTAGAGCCTGGTAACCAAGTTTTGGTGTATAAAAACCACCAATGGCTTTATTCCCAATCAGTTCATCATCCCTATCAGTGAGTATGATGTGTGTGGTGAGCAGAGCATTTAGATATAAATTCTAGGAATTCCAATGTTCAACGAGTAAGTTAAGATTGTCAGCCTCTCTCCAGGCTTGACTCCAAAGATTTGTGGTATCCAGATTTGCTATTTGATTTAGATGAAAAAATCCTTGATGATGGAGGAATTGATTTATCTATGGAGGTAGGATATGATTGAGCTGGCATCCAGCCCAAGGATCGACACCAATTCTCACTTTGTATCCTCTTCCAACCTTCCATGCAAGTCCTTCCTCTATTAAGGGGAAAGAGTTTAATTTGGCTCTCCAAATGGTCGATATTGAGTTTCTACTCTTATCTTGATCCCTGACCCAATCAAGTAGAGGGACTAGAGCGATATACTTTTTTTTTATAACCTCTGTCCAAATACTATTTGTTGTAAGAAGCCACCATCCAGATTTTGTATCGAGTGATTTAGAGAACACCTGGAGATTTTTTAATCCCCATCCCCCCAAACGTTTTGGTTTGGCAATTCGGTCCCATTTTACCCAGGGGAGGACAACAGTTTCCTTTTTTCCCGTCCATAGGAATTTGGAGCACAATGTTTTAGCTTTTGCGAGAATACCCTTTGGGATCCAAGCAAGGGACATCCAATAGACCGGGATTACTTCTAAAACTGATTTGATCGGGACCAAACAACCTTCTCTTGAAATCCAGTGGTGGCTCTAGTTGCTCAATTGTTTTTCCAACTTTGCAATTAGCCATAGACAATCATCCTTTTTGTAACAATTTGGTTTCAGCATAAAGCCCAAATATTTTAATCCTTCATCCAAAATATTTAGTTCAAAGGGGAAGAGGATGGAATGCCTTTGGATTTCAGGGCCTTTCATATTTGTGCAAGTAAGAGTAGATTTCTAGATGTTTATCTTCTTTCCAATTGCTTTCTAAAAAAGGAGCGAGATTTCCTTTAGTTTTACCGCATCCGAGTCCAACCCATTGTAGAAGATAAGGATGTCATCCACAAATAGCAGATGAGTTAGATGGAGATGATAAAAGATGGGAATTCCTTGGAAGGTACCCCTTGATTTTGCTTCGATCAAGGCCCGACTGAGACCCTCTACTACCAGAAGGAACAATGGAGGTGAGAGTGGGCACCCTTGGCGAAGACCCCTCTCATAGGGAAATAAAGGGGAAGCAGAGCCATTGATGAGAACAAAGAAAGAGACAGTAGTGATACATCACATGAACCACTTGATGAAAGAGTAATCAAAGCCCAGATGTGTCATGAGTAACTTGAGAAACAATCGGCTAACCCGGTCAAAAGCCTTCTATAAATCAATTTTCAGCACTGCCACACACATCCTCCCAGTTTTTAAGCTGTGGATACCCTCCTGAGCTACCCCAATAGCTTTGTGGATTTTCCTACCTTCTAAGAACCAAAATTGGTCACTCGATATAACCTTTGACATGACCTTTTTCAATATTTTGGCAATAACCTTTGCCACCACCTTGTATGTGATATTACAAAGAGAAATAAGTCTAAATTCATCTAGGGAGCTTGAATGATCCGATTTTGGAATAAGGGTGATGAAAGTAGCATTTAGGGGATGATGCATGAATCATTTTGATCTGGATTCTTCGACAAGTCTAAGGAGATCCATTCCAATGATGTAAAAAAAATCCAGAAAGAATTCAATCATCTAGCCATCAGGTCCCAGACTTTTACTTTTTTGAAATCTTTGCAAGAGATCCTTTATCTCATCATCAGTGACTTCCTCCATAAGATCAAGGTTGTCCTCTTGATTGATGAAACCTAGATAAAACTGGGACAATCTAATGACTTCAACAATGGTCACCTTTCATCATCTTTGAAGATATTTTTGAAGTGAGCACTTCCAATATTAGTCATTCCTTCAAATGAAGAAATGTGGTTGTTGTTTTGATCCAAAAGACCCCATATCGCGTTCTTCATTTTCCTACTCTTTGCATAAGCTTGAAATTCTTTTCTATTTTCATCCTTGCTTTCCAGCCAAATGGCCCTGCTTTTCAACCTCCATACCTCTTCCTGCTCCTTCAAAAGGGATCGTCGTTTTGCTTCGAGTTTTCCAAGAATCTCTTTGGATTCCAGAGAGAAAAAGCTCCCTCCCACATCCTCAAGATGAGCCTGTATGTCCAATTCCACCTGCTTCAACTCCTATTCTTCTCTGAGTAGTTTATTTACAACCCATTCCTGAACTATTTTCTTTATGGAGGAAAGGTTTTGGGAAGAATGCAGAGCAGAATGTCCTCCTTCATCAGGAATATATGGGCTCCATGTATTTTTTATCAAGTTTTGGAAGTCTTCATTTTCTAACGAGGTCGCACAGAATTTGAAGGGACTAGATGGATTTATGTGTGACCTTGATATTTCCAAGAAGATGGGATAGTGATCTGACTCCCCTACCGAACCAACCCATTGACGAAACAACAAATCATTCTCCAAAAGCTGCTCAACAACCAAAAAGCGGTCCAACCTCTTTGCAATTTTAGACTCCTCAATTCTTTTGTTTGACCGGGTTGGTAACAATTTAACAAGGTCAATATCTAGCAACCCTCCTTCTCTGAGATTTTGTTCAAAAAAAGAAGCTAGTGGATCCATCCTTGCATGAGGCCCCAAACTTCATGAGCACCCAAAGTGAAATTTAGATCCCCTCCAATAATCACTTTGTTTTGATTGATGAAATATTTATGACATAGTGTGTTCCAGAACAAAGCCCGATCTTCCTAAGGGCCATAAACATTCATAATTCTGAAATATTTGTCTAAATTTAAGCAGAAAAAATCCAGCCCTAGACCAGAGGAAAAACCCCAAGTGTTCTGAGTATTTATTACCCTTGGATCCCATCCCAAGGCTAAACCCCCCGAGTGCCCGATTGCATCAAGGGAAATGAAGTCCATATCCTTCAGGATCCCCTTTAAGGTCTTGATAACATCATCTCCATTCCCCATGGTTTCTTGGAGCATAATAACTTTTGGTTGGTTAATATGAACCAACCTTTTGAGGGCAAGTTTTTTGACTGAACTTGTTGGCATCCTCTAGGAATGGATACCTAATTAGGGTAGCTAAACCGTAAGTATACTTTAATTATCGACCAAGGAGCTTACAAACTTAAGAGGTGCTAAGAACTGTATGTGCTCTATAGGATGGTCTTCGTCGTTTTAGGGTATTGGGATGTATCTTAAAGGTTTCTCAAAAGGAAATGGAAGTGATCTGTTCTTAAACAAAGAATGAAAGAATATGAAAAGATTGTAAACGTATGAACTGGAAATGCTAAAACTGGTAGATCTCTAGGATAAGAATTAAATGTTGGAAAACTGTAAATCTAGTCTAAGAAGTAAATACTAAGAGCTGATAAACTTAATCTAGAAATATAATACTGAAAGCTGGAAATTTAACTAGAAACGAAGTATTGAAAGCTGGAAATTTAAGCTAGGAATTAAATACTGAAAATTAATCAAACTTTATCTATTCGAATCCAATACTGAAAGTGGTAATCATTTACTCTATTCAAATCAAAGAACTTAAAACAATTAACTCCTATATAATTGAACTCAGATAAAGGAAATATGCATGGAATTGTAGATCCGAATCATTGTCTAAAATTAATATTACGTGCTGGAAAATAGAAGTAAATATGCTTGCGTAGAATGCATGTACATGACTATGGAAAGCGTGTTATGGAACTACATAATCAATATTGCCGAACTACAGAGAAAAATCACTGAACCGAAATAAGAATCTATTGTTCAAACCATTATTAAAGCACTTCACATATTATGATGATTAAATCAATAAGCAAAACACATGGGCAATACCTGAAGTAAAATGAGGCTCCTGACCTACGTGTTGAGGGGGCCCTCCCCAACCCGTATTTCAGGAGTGGAAAAGACTCAGAAACTCAAAGCTTGAAACAATGCCAATCCTTCCATTATTAAAATTGTAACTTCATGTCTCAGAAAAGGTCTTAAAACCGAACTGTCTTGAATAACGTATATTGAATATAAATTCTAGAAAAATGTCAACAGGAACCCTTTGCTACCCAAGAGGCCCATATATATAACTATTATGAATCATAACCTAACTCTATACTTTAAATGCCGATCCTGCTGAACAAGAGTTTTCTTCTACAAATCAGGAAAAAGGGCGCTGAGCCACTTATGGTCTTTCAGTCCTCGAGCTGGATTTGCTTGTTGTCTCTTAGATTACCTGCGCCTGCTCATACATACTTATTTCCAAATAATTAGCTCATAGAACACGCTTTTAAGAATAAAAGAATAACCTCTAAACTACTCTATTAAATAATCAAAACAAATGCATTATACCCCACAAACAGAGACATTTTCCTTATCCATTATTGTGCTTGTGTGGCATAAAAAAGGCTTATAGAGTACCTAATTTGGGGTTCATCATATCCCCCATACTGAAGGATTCACCCATCCTTGGGTGACACATTTTGTTCTTGGATAGCTTCTCTGATGTCCCAGGAAACAATCCTGGGAGCCCCTGCCTGCCTATGATAGCCCTGGGTCCGGTCATCTCTAGCCCATGTTCGTTTCTCTTCCTCCTCGTCAATCTGTGCTTTGATAGTTAATGGTAGAAAGAATGGTGGACTGAGCTTCATGCCTATCCATCTGAGCTGGTGTTTTATTAAATATTCCCTGTATAACTTGGCCTTAGTGAGTGCCGTTTCTAACTTGAGGGGGGAGTGAGGCTCCTTCTTCTTCAAATCTTCTGCAATTCTTTCCCACCTCTCACTGATGGATTCCTGCACTTCTTTGTATGTGCATTGAAGGGTGAGGTCAAAATGCATTACTGCCTCCTATTGTTTTTCAAGCAGGATAGGAATTAACTCCTCATCTGTGGTGATAGTCTGGTGGTCCTGAATTACTTTTTTAGGATGAGATACCTCGGCCCTGATCCATAACGAGTTTTTCCACTCCTCTGCAAGATAGATATGAGCATCTTGTGCTCTCTCTACCTCATGGTTCATCTAGGAGCATAATGCTCTTACTTGGAATTCGCCTACGTAGGTATTAGGTGACCAGTTAGGTGAGCTCGGTTCCACGAAGTTGTGCAAGAAAAACTCGCATAATTGATCTTTCTCCAACTCTGTGCAGCTCAGAGAAGTGTCCATGAATTCCCTTGAAGTGTTCAATTCTAGAGGCAAGCCTTGATTTAACCTCTGTAGCTGGAACTTTCCCCACTTTTCCTTTAAGTAAACCGTACAGATTTTGGACGGTGGTCTAAGTCCCAGTATTCCATCATAGATTTTAGCAGTGACAGTTAATGTATCCTCCAATTGTTGGATTCTCTGGTCTTTCTAAGCCAATTCTGTCTGAGCTTGGCCCAATTTCTCCTTCAGTGCTAAATTTTGTTGTTCTGTCAGTTTTAATTCTCCTGGATGTTGCATTTTCAAAATCTGGGTCTTTTCATGTACAAACAGTGGGGGTGCTGGTGAAGCTGGATGGCTTCTTTGGATCCTTGCTTCAATTTTTAATTCTGCCAAATCCTCCCTGACTTTTGCTAGTTCTGTCAGTGCCTCAGCTAGTTGTTCAGTGTCTCCAGGGTTTACAGTTTGATCAGTAGGGTTCCATTGGTAAGCATCCTGTTCTTCTGGTGTAGTTGGGTGGTCCTGGTCTACCCACTCGTCATCATCATATAAGTTTTGAATTATGGGGCTGGGATCTTTTTCTACCCTCTTTGCCTATTCGTTTTTGGGATGTTGTGTGATCCTTTTACTTTGTCGTTTTGTCCCTTTCCTACTGGTGGAAATGCCTGATTCTTTTTGGAGGGAGGCATCCTTTGAATGCTTGATTCTTATCAGGGTATCGGCCATAACTTCATTGTCGCTATCCAGATCAATCTTTCTCTTGTCTCCTGATGCAGAAGTGGATTTTTATTTTGACCCAGAAGCTAGGGGTATGCCTATATTTGGTGTACCCCTCATTCTTTGTACATCTTCAGCTGAGACCAATACAAACTCCTGCCATGAGAGTTATGGAACCTGTACCATCAATTCTTCCCAAATTATCAATTTGATTAGCCCATGGTGGGCTAGCGCATCTTCTTTTCCTTGAACTACCTTTTTGCTCATTTCTCCCAGAGACTGGAGAAGATAATAGGTTATGCTGATGTTGTTATTTGGTGTGATATGGCCCCTGTGTCTCAGAAGATCCAAAATTCGGAAGTGGAAGATAGGGACATAGCTAAGCCTCCCTGTGCATGTTACATATTTCAGAACGACAGAAGCTATCTCGTCCCAGGGTGCCGCCATGGTGATTCTTTTGACTCCATTCTTGTCTTCTTCATAGACTTCTCCATGTGCGAAGAATGCTTCCTTTTCCCTCTGATTGGCTTCCCGGTCGTCTCTGCCTAGTGTCGACCCATGGGCAGCTCTGTGTATTTCTCAATTGCCTCCTCGTCCTGTCTGATACGTAGTCCCCTTATCCGGGTGACAAACTGTTCATCTTTGATGTGTTTCAAGTTCCTTGTGAATTCTAAAGCCACCTCAGTATTGGACCCTCTCAGTCCTGAGATCAAGGGCATCCAGCCCGCATTACGGAGGATTGATAAAACCTGTGGATTTTCATAAATGGGCTTGTGATCCTCTGGCTCACTCTTTTTGAACCCTTCGTCATCTTGAATTTTTCTACTATAATCGACAAACCAAAAACTTCGAGTGTGGATGACTTACCTCAACTGGTCGGGATTGATCACAGGCTCGAGGGGAGCTTGCTGGATGAGTGACAACACGAACTTTCAGTTTCCTTGCTTCTGGAAAGCTTTTGAAAGCTTGTATTGCAAAACTGGGTCCTCATGTATACTATGCTTCCTTATTTAGCTATTTTCATGCGCTTCTACTGATCATTGTGCATCGTACTTGCTGCCTTATACATTCCTTTCCATTATTGCACCTTGTGTTTATTTCCATCATTATACATTGCACTTTTGCTCTGATCATTGGGGGATATAGTAGCTAGGTGCGGGGGTTGTCATTCGTTGACATGTCTAATGGTAAGTAATCATGATTCTGTGAGGTAACTCTGAACCATGCCGTTGAATTATCTCAAAAGCTGTCCTCAACTTTGGAAAATAATCGTTTTGTGGGGGACAATGATTTGATTTGAAAATAAAATAAAGAGTTAAGTGATTACCTTCCATGCTTAGCGTACTTGAGTGTATGATTCGTGCTTGATTGTATGGGCACGGAATTCTGTAGTTGAGTTCAGGTGCGTCTGTAGTTAATTTGGTCATGTCAGTAGTGCCGCCTTTTTTCTTTTTGCTGCCAGTTCTCTTGAAATTGTTGCCTTTGCTTGCGTGACTATTTGTGCAATTTTTGTTTATTTGAATTTGCACTGTATTCAACATTGCGTTTGTGGTGGTGCTGCGAACTTTGTTGAATTTTTTCTGTAGTGTTAGATTTCCTGTTGTTCTGGCTCGCTTGAATTGATTGTTGGCTTGCTTGAATGATTCTTGGCTCGCTTGATTGTAGATTCTGAAAGCTGATGTTTGTTTGTAGTTCTTTTGCTGGCTCTTTTTTCATTTGCTTCTAAATGTTGGTTGGCTCGCTTGAAATATGCTTTCTGGCTCGCTTGAAATTGCTTTCTGGCTTGCTTGATATTGCTTCTTGGTTTTGCTTTGAAATTTCTTTTTGGTTTTGCTTTGAAATTGCTTTCTGGTTCTGCATAGGGATGGATCAATTCCATCAATTTTGTTTGTGATAGCCTGAGTGTAATTTATTTATTTATTTTCATCTCTCTCTTTTTTATTTATTTTCTCTTCTTTTTTCATTTTTCTATTTTTTTTCATCATTTTTTCAATATTTTTTCCTTTTTTTAAAATATTTTTTATTTTTATTTTTAAATATTTTATTTATTTATTTTGTAAATGGAGTCAGTGGTGTTCTATGCTCTCTATCAGCATTAGATTTTGCTAATAGAGTGTTCGTGTGAACTCCTCTATGGACTGTGGTGTCTTATAGAGTTTGAGTCTGTGTCCATTCACCAACATGGGAATTTCTTCTTCTTCTATTGTTGTAATTCTGATAGCTCCATTGTCATAGATGTTTTCAATGATGTAGGGTCCGAGCCATCTAGTTGTCAATTTTCCTTTCAATGTGTGAAATCTGGAGTCATAGAGTAGTGCCCAATCACCTTCTTTGAATTGCTTCTGCTTGATGTTTTTGTCATGCCATTTCTTCCTTTGTTGCTGGATGATTTCAGTGTGGCTAAGTGCTTGTTGGTGTGCTCATCCAATTGATTTAATTGTAGCATGCATTCCTGTTGGATGTCTGAAATCTCCATGTTTAACTTGGATGCAATTCTCAATGTTTTGATTTCAAACTCAATGGGAAGCATTATTTTCTTTCCATAAACTAGCTCATATGGGGTGAAGCCTGTTGTTGTCTTCCATGTAGTATTATAAGCCCAAACTGCCTCACTTAATCTGTCTGCCCAATCTCTTTTGTTGAGTTGTACTGTCTTTGTCAAGATTCTTTCTAGTTATCTGTTTGTCACCTTAGCTTGACCATTAGCCCGAGGGTGGTAGGAGGAGGACTTTCTGTGTTTGACATTGTTCCTTCTAAGCAGGTCCTCTATGAGGTTGGTGTTAATTTTTGAGCATTAATTCAATATACTCTAGGATCTTTACTAAGAGCATAACATGTACAACATATCAAGTATAACTATACATATCAATCACACCAAGCAATCACATGAGACAATAGACACACAGAGTTTCACTGGGGAAAACCATAAAGGTGAAAAACCCCACAAATTCCTCGGAGATAGAAAGAGCAATGATACAACCAAAGTACAAGAGATAGTCTTATCCTAGCAGCTACTCCTCCTCCTCAACTAGTGCGCCACTTTCCGAGTGATGTAGAAGTGAATAATGAGATGATCAAATAGAGATCTCCCGCTCTCTATTTATACTTGTCTCGACTTGCCTATTACACTAGCAGGGCCGACTTCTCTAGAAGAGTCTAATAACCCATGGTTACATTAATCCGGGCCGACCCCACACTTGGTGGTATAATAACCCATCACAACAAGTTACGACACTTGCAACACTTGTCAATACAAATGACGACACTTCCGTATAGAGGAATAATAACATCTCTATAGGAGTACAATATACATAGGTTAAATACATTCCGAAGTTACATATACATCAACACTCCCTCTTAACTAGGAAGGTATTTCTCGACACAGATTTGCTAGCACAAGTCTTCTTCTGTGGATCATCATCACTGAATCATTGTCATTGAATCATCGTCATCGAATCAACATCATCGTCACTACTGCTGCTATCTCAATCAATCTCCGATCTACTCGTCATAGGAAGTTCTACAAAGCCAGTCCTTTTTCATACTGGATGTAGGCCTGCGACCTGCAGGTCTTCATCATCTACAGAGCCAACCCTTTTTCATGTTGGATGTATCACAGAGCTAGCCCCTTTCATGCTAGATGTGACCTAGAACAAATCTAGGATTTCTACCACAGAGCCAGTCCTTTTTCATACTGGATGGGACCTAGAACGCATCTAGGATTTCCACCACAGATCCAGTCCTTTTTCATACTGGATGGGACCTATAACGCATCTAGGATTTCCGCCACAAAGCCAGTCCTTTTTCCTACTGGATGGGACCTAGAACGCATCTAGGATTTCCACCACAGAGCCAGCCCTTTTTCATATTGGATGGGACCTAGAACGCATCTAGGATTTCCGCCACAGAGCCAGTCCTTTTTCATACTGGATGGGACCTAGAACGCATCTAGGATTTATGCCACAGAGCCAGTCCTTTTTCATACTGGATGGGACCTAGAACGCATCTAGGATTTCTGCCACAGAGACAGTCTTTTTTCATACTGGATGGGACCTAGAACGCATCTAGTATTTTCGCCACAGAGCTAGTCCTTTTTCATACTCGATGGGACCTAGAACAAATCTATGATTTTCCACCACATAACCTTGAAAGAGCATCCCAGGACTTAATAAGGGCACATAACCCAACCTATTGGATCTCCCAGGACTACATTACATGTGGTCATGGCAAAACCTCGAAAGAGCATCCCAGGACTTATTACGGGCACACAGCCCAACCTATCGGATCTCCGAGGACTACATTACATGCCATAGGACAAAACCTCGAAAGAGCATGCCAAGACTTATTACGGGAACACGGCCCAACCTATCGGATCTCCTAGGGCAATATTACATGTCCTCCTAGAGAAATGCCTCGAAAGAGCATCCCAGGACTGATTACAGGCACACAGCCCAACCTATCGGATCTCCCAGGTCAACTTACATGCTCATCTGCACAACCTGTCCATGGCCATAGAGCATCAACCTGATACTCATCATACATCATCCTGATGTACATCATCACATGATCATCTTGATCATCATCATAGCATCATCCTGATGCATGTCATCTGGAGCAACATCCTGAAGCTCGTCATCCATGATCATCCTGATCATACAGTGTATCCACCTGATACATATCAAATACATGATCCACCTGATCATAACAAGCATCCAACATGATGCATACAGAGTAGTAACTGGAGCATCATCCTGATGCTCATCATCCATCACTTACATCCATAGCCATGGGAAGGATCCTCCTCTCACCATGCCAGGAATGGCTCCTGCAAATGTGTCCATCACTTCTTCCTCGAAGTGTCATCAATCTAAAGAAAACCAAGCCTCTCTCTGAAGTACTCAAACTTCACTCTGGCAGTGGTTTCGTCAACACATCTGCAACCTGCTCATCCGTCGCAACATACAGAATCTTCACTGCTCCTCTCTGCACCATATCCCTGATATAGTGATATTTGATCTCAATGTGCTTCGACCTGTCGTGGAACATCGGTTTCTCATACAGCGTCACACAACTCTGGTTGTCACAAAAAATACTAGTGGCATCCAACGGGAGCTCAAATAACTCAGACAGTAGATTTCTAAGCCATACTGCCTCATAACTAGCCGAACAAGCTGCAACATACTCTACTTTGGCTCTACTCAGTGCTACACAGGACTGCTTCCTGCTAAACCAAGAGATCACACCTGATAGCTAAGGTTTTGGAAAATAATACTTTCATATTGCAGTCATTGGAAGGAGAGGAATTGCTCAGCCCTGTTAATGGGCGATTCCTCAAGCATTTCTACAGTTAAATGAAGATCTTGGTCATTTTTCATTGTATATACCGGTGTGAGTGAGATTGAATAAAGACTCCATAGCCCAATGGAAGACTGAAGGCACTAGTCTACAGGTTCTTGAAGCCTCACAGGGAGGACTTCATCCCGCAGCTGGAGCCAGATGTTAAGTCAGTAAATTTTTCTGCATTTTTAGTTTTTTCTCTCCAAATTTTGGTTTGTTTTTTGAGTTTACCTTAGTTAATTGTTGGTTTTCAGTTTTGGTTTTTTACCTTCTTAAGAATCTTATGAATGCTTGAATAAAGTTTGAGCCCAGTCCTTTCATATTTCATTTGATTTTGGTCATTTTTATATTGAAAGTGGGTTAATGTGAGTTATATATTCAAAAGGAGAATCAATAATGACTTTAGAGAGTAGCTAAACTAATGTCTTAAACTAAATAGCTGCCAAAATCTCCGACAAGTTGGCAAAAAGTTAGAAAATTGCTAAATTTTGGTTAAAAGGTATTCTTGTAGCGCTACACCAAAGTTTAACACAGAGTGCGCTACAGGAATATCGTGGCATGAGTTTTTTGTAAATTCTCGATCTGATTTCAATCATCATGAAGAGTGTGAGTATCTAATCGCATTGTGTGAAGTGTTTAACACGTGTATGCAGCATTTTGAGCATGATGTTAGTTGGTTGATAATCACGAAGAGAAGACAAGGGCATCATTACAGGTTATGCGGGTTCAGTTGCACAGAGACAGCCAATTCCGGGTTTAGCTGTCAAGTTTCCCTCGTCACACGCATCATCACTGAGGAGATAGTGTTTGAGGAGGAGACTTCACTGTTGAACGTTGGATTACGTTACTGTGGAAGGAGACAGCTGTGATTCTGGCGCCAGCAGAAATTAGGGCTTTTGAATTCGTTCACCTGCAGCCAAAGAATCGTTAGGAGGACACCTGTGCTCGAAGAAGAACATTATTGACACCCCAAATTGAAGACATTACGCCACGATGGAGGAGTAATTGACAGGTATTACGTATAACCCTCATAGCTGGAGAATTTGGGTTTTTGCTGCTGCGTGTTCTTCTGAAAAAATTGGTTGCTGAGAAGGATGTAATAGAATGAAAGGATGAAGAATTCATCACTGAAATAGTTAGCTGAAGCATGATAGGAGGAATTTGCACGACTGTTTCTTTTATGACCTAATCAGAATAGGGCGTTGAAAAAACTCACAGAATTGCCTGTAGAACTCAGTTTTGTTTACACAGAGGGAAGTCTACTAGCTTGATACAGGTGTTACACAGGAAGGTTTGTAGATTTGTGCAGGAGATTTAAATATCATTGAAATTGTTATAGCCTGCAGTATTTGCCCAGAAAACAGCTGATAAGACACTTCTGAAACCTAAAACTAGACTGTTCCAGTTCCTTGAAAAGAAAGAGATGGGAAAAAACAGTAAAAGTGGTAAGGTTAATAGGGCTGAACCCACAGACTTGACATGGATCAAAAAATTTCCAGATTGTGCAGAGCTGTTCCAACAGGCAGGATGGTTGAAATTCTTCAAGAAGATAGATGGCTTTAATGCCCAAGTATCCTGCAATTTTGCCAAAGGACTTAAGAATGAGATGATCATAATGGATCCTTTGAGATTCAAATTGACTGTAGATTTAATTTCAGAAGCCACTGAAATTGATAATGAGGGCGAGCTCTGGTTTAAGAAGTCTCCTTTTGAGTTTGATCCTCAAAGATACTTATTGCCCAATGTTGTTCCTGACTGGAGCAAAGGTATTATCATTCATAATTTTAAGAGGGAATGGATTGAACCTATAAGGATTCTTCAGAGCTATATAACTTGTGAAGGGAGGTACTCACTAGTGTTCAAATACCATCTCAGGTTCTTGCAGCACATGGCAGGGGTGTCTAAAATGAATTTGCCATTCTTTTTCTTCAAAAGCTTGCAGAAAATGTCAAGCAAAATTAAACAGCAGGATGATCATACTTCTCAATCATTGTTCCATCATGGTCTCATCAAGTTAATCATCTCTACAGTGTTGCAGCAGGAGGAAAAAACTTGGGACTTCTTTTTGTTTTGGTCAGGGATTCATTCTAAAGGAGAAGACCAACAACCCAAAAGGCAAACTGATAAGGGAAAAGTAATGGTACAAAAGTTGGGGTATTCAGCTAAACCTGCAAACAAGCATGGCATTAAAGCTAAAAAGGAAACAAAGCAGGTAGCAGATGAATAACAGACTGGCAGTCAGCCTCAGGAAATTCCACAGCACAATAAAGTCAAATTTTCATTATTTGATGACAAAAAGGAAAAGGGAATTCTTGAAAAGAAGTCATCATCTATAACAGTGGTTCAAGAAGAGAGGAAAATTAATATCAAAGTTATTCCTGTAACAAAAGAAGAAGTCCAGAATCGGCCCAAAAGCCCCATCACAGTCCTCTCAGATGACGAGGGCTATATGTTAGAAGAAGAGCAATTCATTCCTGAGATCAAAGTTAAAGCTGAGATTAAAGAAAATCAGGCTATAGAGGACAAAACTACCAAGCCTAAGAAGAAGATCAAAAAGTTAGAAGTGGTAGAGTTAGCCTCTATCCAATATCAAGGGAAGAAGCTTAAAATGATGGCAGAGGCAGCTTCTTTATGGAGACCTAAAACTAGGTCTAAAAACAAATTAAGATTAAGCATGAAAAAGCTGTTAAATCCAAAATTGAAGACTGATAAGGTGACCATCTCTGATGAAGAATCCATGGAGGAGCAATCAAAGAAAAATGAATTGCATTCAGTTAAAAGAGAGGATTTTGGGTCTGTAAATATAACAGGTGAAGAAATCTCTAAATCTATTGTTGAAAACAATTCTGGAAAATTGTTAACAGAAGATATTAAATCAGCACAGGTAATAGGTGTTTCAAACCCTATCATTGAAGATACTGTTGTAAAGCCATTGACAGAGGAATTGATGTTTAAGAAGTTTGACATGTTTTGGAAACCAAGTGAAGATCAGGATGCTGCAATAGAAAAATTGGTTAATTCTGACAAGGAGAATTTGAAGAAGACTGTCAAACAGTACAAGCATCAGATGAGCTACATGCAGGAAGTTAATGATGGCCTAATGATGGCAAATAGAAGATTGAGAGAAGATATTCAAGATACTCATGACAATTTTCAGGAATTGGTGATTGATGCAAAAGAGGCACTCAGAAGAAAAAGGGTTGCTGACAGGAATTGCTCAGAATTAGAAAAGACAGTTCAAACCTTGCAGCAGGAAAATGAACACTTACACAAAAGGATAGCTGAGCTGGAGCAAAAGCACAAAAGAGTGAAGAAAAGATCCTCAAGTCCAGATGGCATCTCTTTGCTTGTGGAGGCATCGAAAGAGATCTGAGGCAGTTAGGTTCATTTAATGCTTTTTGTTAAAGATTTGCTATTTTTAGCAAAATTGTAATTTGTAAAAATGTAAATGCTACTTTACCTAGTCTTAGTCATTCAATGGAGGATTAATAGGAAATACTCTAACTGTTTTTGGGAGATGAAAAACTATTTAGAGAGGGAGAAAAGACATTGTAAGGGTTCGAAATTTTGGAGAGCTAGAGGAGGTCTGCAAACTGTGTTTTCATCCAGACTTGTTCACTGCTAAGTATTGCAAACTCTCATATTGCATTTTTGATGAAACTATGAATATATGACTCCTTATTCCACTTCTGATATGTGTTGGCTTCATTTTAAACTTATACAGTTTCTTGATTGACAATTTCATTTCTGGTTTTAGGTATAATTTCCAGTGGTGCTTGTCTTTTATTGAATGAACTTCATTGCAATCTTTTGTTGAATTTCTGAGATATATATGCATCTTCATAGATATATGTATGTGAATTAGTTTTTACTTATCTGTTGAATGTATTCCCTTATGCTCTTGAAGTTTTCTAACCAAAACCTACAAAACAAAACCCTAAAAACCTAGTTTGGATTGATTTTATTCTTGAGATTGTGTTGGCTTGTTACCCTAGCCTTAGTAACAATTTCTGACACAAACAGAGAGAAACCCAATAAACAAGAAACCCTAGTTTCCGCCACTGCACAATGTCTTCTTCTCAGGTTAGCTTTGATACCATGTTAATTTTTGAGCATTAATTCAATATACTCTAGGATCTTTACTGAGAGAATAACATGTACAACATATCAAGTATAACAATGCATATCAATCACACCAAGCAATCAAATGAGACAATAGACACATAGAGTTTCATTAGGGAAAACCATAAAGGTGAAAAACCCCACAACTTCATCAGAGATAGAAAGAGCAATGATGCAACCAAAGTACACGAGCTAGTCTTCTCCTAGCAGCTACTCCTCCTCCTCAACTAGTGCGCCACTTTCCGAGTGATATAGAAGTGAATAATGAGATGATCAAATAGAGATCTCCCGCTCTCTATTTATACTTGTCCCGACTTGCCTATTACACTAGCAGGGCCGACTTCTCTAGAAGAGTCTAATAACCCATGGTTACATTAATCCGGGCCGACCCCACACTTGGTGGTCTAATAACCCATCACATCGAGTTACGACACTTGCGACACTTGTCAATACAAATGACGACACTTCCGTATAGAGGAATAATAACATCTCTATAGGAGTACAATATACATAGGTGAAATACATTCCGAAGTTACATATACATCAAGAGTTGGATGTAAATTGCGTGCCTTGGTCAGAAACCAGCTCTCTTGGGACTCCAAATCTGTGGAATATTTGCTCTATAATTTTTTTTTCCACATTTGTTTCATTTGCTGTTGCAAGTGCTGCTACTTCTTCCCACTTTGTAAGGTGGTCAGTGCATACTAGAATGTAGCTTTTCTGATTTGATTGGGGGTTGAATGGACCACCGAAATTGAATCCCCATTTGTCAAATGATTCTAAAGAGATTTGTGTATGGAGAGGCATTTCTTCTTTTTGAGTTGGCTTCCCCATTCGTTGACAATCATCACAATGTGAAAAGTATTCATAGGAGTCCTTGTGGAGTGTTGGCCAATAATATCCAGTTTCCAATATTTTATAGGCTGTTTTCTTTGCAGCATAATGTCCTTCACATGGTTCATTATGAGTGGCATGCAGTATGTCATGGACTTCGTCTTCTCTGATGCATCTCCTTAATATGTGGTCTGGTCCTCTTTTGAAAAGTATCCCTTCTATCCATGTGTAAGTAGCGCTTTGTCTTATGATTCCGCTCTTTTCTTTGTGGCTGTAATGTTGTGGAAATTTACCAGACACCAAGTAGTTTGCTATGTCAACAAACCATGGGATTCTTGTGGAGATTGCAAAAAGATGCTCATCAGGGAAATTATCATTTACCAATTCATTGTCTTGTCCATGGGTGATTCTAGATAGAAAATCAGCTACTACATTGTGTTTGCCTGGCTTATCCAGAATTGTTATGTCAAACTCTTGCAAGAGGAGTAGCCACCTAATGATTCGAGCACTTGTATTGGGTTTATTCATAAGATACCTGATTACTAAATGGTCGGTGTGGAAAAAAACTTGGTATCCAGTTATGTAGTGCTTGAATTTGTTTATGGCATGTATGACAACCAAAAACTCCTTCTCTGTGACTGTATAATTTAATTCTGCTCCTGCCAAGTTTTTACTGATATAATATATGGCATATGGTCTCTTCTCTTCTTCTTGTCCAAGGACTGATCCAATGGCCTTATTTGATGCATCAGAATGGATGTGGAATGGAAGTGCCCAATTTGGTCCTTGGAGTACTGGAGCTGTGATTGTTTTCTCCTTGAGGTTATCGAATGCTGACATACAATGCTTCATCCAAATGAATTCTGTATCTTTAGTGAGAAGAGCAAACATCGGTGCTGCAATTTTTCTGTAACTCTCGACAAACCTTCTGTAGTAGCCTGTTTTCCCAAAGAAAACTTCTCACATCTCTTTGTTTCATAGGTGGTGGCAGTGTTTTGATGACCGTGACTTTTGCTTGATCAACTTCAATACCTCTCTGTGAAATATGGTGTCCAAGCACGATGCCTTCTTCCATGAGCATTCTGCATTTATCATTGCTCAGACATAAGCTCATCTCGATGCATTTTTTCAAGACCAATTCTAAATGTTTTAATGCTTGGTCAAAATTATGGCCATAGGGTGTGAAGTCATCCATGTAGACTTCCATTTGATCATTAATAAAATCAGATAAGACGCTTAAGATTTCCCTTTGAAACGTTGCTGGGGCATTACAGAGCCCAAAGGGAAGCACTCTGTATACATAAGTGCCCCATGGGCATGTGAATGTTGTTTTGTCTTTATTAGCTGGGTGGATGAGGATATGGTTGTACCCACTAAACCTATCCAAGAATGAGAAAAATTTGTTCCCAGCCAATGTGTCCAGTACTTGGTCGATAAATGGGAGAGGGAAGTGATCTCTCTTGGTTGCCTTATTGAGCTCTCTGTAATCCACACAGATCCTCCACTTCCTTCCTTTTTTAGGAACTATAACCAATGGTGATACCCACTCACTATCTGAGATTGGGTATATGAACCCTGCATCTAACAGCTTTTGTAATTCCAGCTTAACTATGTCTTTTAATGTTGGGTTCATTCTTCTCTGTGGTTGTCTGATAGGAACAACACCTTCCTTTATATAGATGTAATGCTTGCAGATGACTAGGTGGATACCCTTCATGTTAGTGTATGTCCATGCAAAGGCTTTGTTGTTGTCTGACAATACCTTCAGTAATTGTTGTTCTTGTCTTGGCTCCAAATTGGAGCTAATATTAACTGTCCTTCCAGGAATTATCTCAACTGTTTTGATTTGAATTGGATGTTGTTCAAGTGTGAGTACCTCTGCCCACATTTTGTCAGAGTTGTGGGTTGATATCTTTTCTTCTTGTTGCTGACCCGTGCCATCTTCAAACATATCCTGATTAGAAGACGCATTTTGAATAAACCTATCTAAATGACTATTTTCATCGATGGATTTTAGTGATAGGGAAGCTTCAATGGTAAGGACAGGTCGTATGTTTTGATTGGATGTGTCATTATAATCATCTGTCTAGTTTTGATATTCTAGGTCTGAAGACTTCCTTGCTGGAGGATAAATCATGATTTTCTTCCTAGCTTTCCCACTGGTGATTGTCATGTTGCATGATCTGCAACCTATGTAAGCGTATGCAGTTTCCAGCCAAGGTCTCCCTAGTATTATTGGGTACCCGCTAAGTTTACTCTTCACTTCGATGACTATGAATTCAGTTGGGTATTCCCAGGATTCTATATTGATAATGATGTCTTCGAGCATTCCTTCAGGTTTTACTGTCGATGTGTCAGCTAGATGTAGTATGGTAGTTGTTGGTCTGACCATCAATTGGAGTCCTAGGGATATCATAGTATCTTTGGTCATCACGTTGATTGTATCCCCTAAATCAATTAGGCTGCTGGCGATATGTCTGTTGTTGATGGTCACATTGACTAATGGGCTTCCTGGATCAAGGTATTTAGGGTTAACAATGACACCCATCATTAAATCTGCTAACTGTCCTACTACGTTTATAGTTGGTGGGTCACGTCTTCTTCTGCCAGCTTTTCAAGGAATTCTCTTTAATAAACTTGTTACAGATTGGCACATCTCTTATGGCCTTTAAAATTGGAATTTGGATGTTCAAGTGCTTCAATTCATTCAGAATTGCATTTTCCTCTTCTTCTTTTGTATTTCGAATGAGTTTTCAGGGAGTGGAGGGTTTCTATTTTGTGTTTGTGGCCAAACTTCTTCTTCTTGAGGGCTTGGCTTGTCTGGATACTGAATTTCAGGTTGTGTTGTTTGTTCGTGAGCTTCATCTCCTTGACTATTCTGTGTGTGTGTGTGTATTTTGTAATGCTTTCCCAAACCTGAGACCAATTTCATTTATTTCCAGGGTATCCACTACATAAGTAGGGAACTGCATGATTTCAGTGTTATAGGTCTGTTTCTATCCTGGTATGTTGTTGTTGGGGTTCAGAACCATTTGGGCAGGAATTGGTGGAGGTTTGGGAGGTGGTTGGTTCTGTGGGGGCGGCATGATGAGTGGCTGCTGCAATGGAGCCCTCCAGTTTGATGAATAAGGATATTGATTTCCATAATTCGTGGTTGGCTGAGCAAAAGGTGGGGGGTATGGAGAGTAAGATTGTGGGTAATAAGGTTGTTGATATGGTTGGATTTGCTGCCACTGGTTTGGAGTTGGCTGAGATGGCCATGGGGCTAGTACTGAGTTCCAATTTTGCTGGTTACTTCCCTGATTATAGTAGGATTGGTTGTTGAGTTGGTAAGGTCTAACAAAATTATTTCTTCTTTGATTGACAAAACAGAGTTGTTCTATTGCACCTTCAGTTGTGGGATCTTGGATGGCAGCTTTGCATGAGGCAACAGAGGTCATTTATTAGTGGAGTGATCGTTAGTGTAGAGGCCACATATTTCTATGGTGTTTAGTGTGCACTGCCCCTTCTCATGTTTCTTTCTACAGCGTGGACAGAATACTACCAAGGCTTGGTTTATCTCATCTTGTTTCTTCTTTATTTGGAGTGCATCAAGTTGCATCAGTTTTCATATCATCAAGGAGGTTCCCTAAATCAGACTTTGTGAGTTTTGGTCCTGAAGATGCTTGTCCCCCAGTAAATGGATGTAAATCCCTTGTTCCACTCTTACCTTTTCTGGACCTAGAATAGTTTTTGAAGATTTGTAGTATTTGGTCATAAGTTTTCTGGAATATATCCCCATCTCCCAGAAGGTTCAAAACTTTTAGATTTTTCTCTTTTATCCCTCTGAGAAGGACAAGTTTCAGTGATTCTTGATCTAAGGTGCAGTGACTAGCTCGTTTGTAGCTGAGTTGAAATCATTGTGCGTAGTCTTCTAGGGATTCTCTTTCTCCTTGTTGCATTCTGAAGATTTCGTCTCTTGTATCTTTTGCCTTACAGTAGTCCCTATATTTTTCTAGGAAGGATTGCTTCATTTGGTCCCAGGTGAAAATGTTGTTTCCTTCTAGGCTCATGAACCATCTAAGTGATAGGTCTTTCAATGTAGAAGGAAAGAGTCTCAGTTTTTGTGCATCAGTAGTGTACCCAAATGACTTACAAACTACCTCAAATTCAAATAGAAATGTGTCAGGATCTTCTGAGGTCAAACCATGGAAGTTTGGCAAGTTATTAGGGTTGATATTCTTCATCTTGTCATCCCCAAGAGGTACACTAATGGGAAAAGTGAACAGTTCTCTAGGTTCCTCCTCTTCTTCTGCCATAATAGTGTTGGAGCTAGAGCTAGCAAATAAAGTTATCTCGGTTTGGATCGTTGCTAGAATTAGGCTCGTCTTCAGAGTGAAGGAACTCAAATTGGGAATTATCAGAACTGCTGTTACTCATAGGGCGGTTAGGCAGAAAACGTCCAAATCTATCTCTCTGTCGTCGAGGCATTCATGGTAAAATTTTTATGTTTCTGATTGTTTTTGTGTTTTTTTTTCAAAGATGTCTCCTATGGATTAAGCACCTCCCCGACAACGGCACCAAAAAGTGGTGGCCTCTAGGAATGGATACCTAATTAGGGTAGCTAAATCGGAAGTATACTTTAATTATCGACCCGAGAGCATACAAACTTAAGAGATGCTAAGCACTGTATGTGCTCTATAGGATGGTCTTCGACGTTTTAGGGTGTTGGGATGTATCTTAAAGGTTTCTCAAAAGGAAATGGAAGTGATCTGTTCTTAAACAAAGAATGAAAGAATATGAAAAGATTGTAAACCTATGAAATGGAAGTGCTGAAACTGGTAGATCTCTAGGATAAGAATTAAATGCTGGAAAACTGTAAATTTAGTCTAAGAAGTAAATACGAAGAGCTGATAAATTTAATCTAGAAATATAATACTGAAAGCTGGAAATTTAACTAGAAACGAAGTACTGAAAGATGGAAATTTAAGCTAGGAATTAAATACTGAAAATTAATCAAACTTTATCTATTCGAATCCAATACTGAAAGTGGTAATCATTTAATCTATTCAAATCAAAGAACTTAAAACAATTAACTCCTATATGATTGAACTCAAATAAAGGAAATATGCATGGAATTGCAGATCCAAATCTTTGTCTAAAATTAATATAACATGCTGGAAAACATAGGTAAATATGCCTGCGCAGAATGCATGTACAGGACTACGAAAAGTGTGTTATGGAACTACAGAATCAATATTGCCGAACTACAGAGAAAAATCACTGAACCAAAATAAGAATCTGCTGTTCAAACCATTATCAAAGCAATTCACATATTATGATGATTAAATCAATGAGCAAAACACATGAGAAATACCTAAAGTAAAATGAGGCTCCTGACCTACGTGTTGAGAGGGCCCTCCCCAACTCGTATTTTAGGAGTGGAAAAGACTCAGAAACTCAAAGATTGAAACAACGCCAATCCTTCCATTATTAAAATTGTAACTTCATGTCTCAGAAAAGGTCTTAAAACCGAACTGTCTTGAATAACGTATACTGAACATAAATTCTAGAAAAATGTCAACAGGAACCCCTTGCTACCCAAGAGGTCCATATATATAACTATTCTGAATCTTAACCTTACTCTATGCTTTAAATGCCGATCCTGCTGAACAAGAGTTTTATTCTACAAATCAGGAAAAAGGGCGCTGAGCCACTTATGGTCTTTCAGTCCTCGAGCTGGATTTGCTTGTTGTCTCTTAGATTACCTGCGCCTGCTCATACATACTTATTTCCATATAATTAGCTCATAGAAAACGCTTTTAAGCATAAAATAATAACCTCTAAACTACTCTATTAAATAATCAAAACAAATGCATTATACCCCACAAACAAAGGCATTTTCCTTATCCATTATTGTGCTTGTGTGGCATAAAAAGGCTTATAGAGTACCTAATTTGGGGTTCATCACTTGCCAAAACCCTACAATTGAAAGATAGGATCTTCATTTGGGAACTCCCACAGGGGCATTCACTGCTCTAAGTGCCCCTAGAATGGTTTTTTGCTTTCCATATAACTGTTCATGTCGTGCTTTGTTTTGTGAAGAGGAAAGGAAATAGGGTCTTCCATAGTTTCTTCCTTTAGATCCCCCAGAGGGATTCCTACCAAGGCCCGAGGGTGTTTGTAAAAATCCTGAGAGATCAGGGATTTATTTGTTTTTGAGATGAAAACGAATAGGGAGGGACTCAGAGGTTTGAGAGGAGGAGTAAAAAAGAGAGGGGAGGGGAGGGTTGATTTGTGGTAGGGGTAAAGGGGGACCTTGATCCTGGGGTACCTTGAGGGGAGAGGGGGGAGGAATTGTAGAAAGTGAGGAGGGGAGAGGATCATCAGAGTCCTTTCAATTTTCAAAAGATTTAGAAATGGAAACAATGTGTTTTTCAGGAAACGTCGACTTGCCTGGGACGAAGGACGAAGTCCCTTCCACCGTCTTCAGAGTTTCCGCAAGGTTCGACTGGTTATTTTGAATCTCTAGTTCCCTGCTTTGTGCTTCTGGGATAGGGAATTTTCTCGGGTCTTGTGCTTGCATGAAGCCCTCATCACAGTCCTCTTGTGTTATGTGATCATCTATGGATCTACCAGCCTTTGATGAAGTTTCCCATAGATATCTGTTCTCCCCAAAGGTCGCTCTCTTTCGGATCTAGCGTGGTCCTTTTGTAAAAGGAAGAGAGCAATTCTTATCCAGGTGACCATATAAATGACAATGACGACACCTGAAAGGGATTCCCTCATAATCCAATTTATGTCGTGGGCTCTTCGTTCCCCAAACAAAGTCCAATTCCTCCTTGAGACTAGTCCTAATGTTCAAAGAGACCAATATACGAGCGACGGTCATTCTATTTGTTTGAAGGAAAGACATGTCAGTGTCTATAAAATCACCCAAAGCGTTGCCTAGATTGCGAAAGGACTCCATATTCCAGAACTCCCAAGGAAACCTAGGCAGCCTTAACAAAACAAGTATTACATCAAAATTTTCCTTGTCCACATCAAAGAGAGGTGTCCATTTTTTAAGAAGGACAATATTTGAACCCAGACTCCAATGCTGCTTCAAAATACATTCAACATCTTCTTTTGTCTCAAGTTTGAACATAAACCAACCCTTTTCCAAAACCCTTACTTGTGGAGAATAATTTAGCAATTCCTTCCAACTAGAGGAATCCCAATCTTCCAAAGTTGCTTGAATAGGGTATTTCCCACTAGATTTCCCAACCACTGCAGTTTCTTCCATATTCACCGACTATGCAATTGAGACATCTACCTCGCATACCAGCCTTAGGACCTCATCTTTTTTGTTTGCACACTTGTTCTTCCTTCTCTTCGGGCTGGATCTGCTACTATTGTCCCAATTGCTATTTGAAATGTCCCCCTTCCTTTGATCTGTCCAGAGCCCTGATGACCCTTCCAGCTCCATAGCGATTTCAGGCTCATATGAAGGATTTAGAAATGAGGCAAGTAAACCCTCTGCATCCTAAAGAAAATATTCCTCAGTGAGTGCCTGATGTTGTTTCTCCCCGAGTATATGGAGTTTGTTATGGTCCATCCCGCTTCCAGAAGGTCGAAACCAAAGTTCGAAGTGGCTCCTTCCAACCCCGGATATTCAAAGTTATCATCGCGTGAAGCTGAAGAATGAAAAAAGTCCACGGTCTCAGCCCTGGAGGGGTCTGTAGGGTTGCTTATCGAATATGGAAATAGGGTGTATGGTAAACCACTTATCTCTGGTGGAAAAAACCTAGCCGCTAAGGGAGCCGTGATGGTTTCAAAAAACCCTAGGGATTCCTGCCGTCATGGTCGAAAGGAGTCCATTTGATACCCCAGCTGTCAAATCATCAGGTCTCCATCCTTAACAATATGCCATGGAAAAATGCACTGTTGTCGTAACTGGCAAAGAATCCGTAATGAAAATGCTTTGACCTTCAAATGGATCTGGGGAATAATCCACCTCATCCAGGCAGTCCATGTGAAAAGGACAGGTGTAAAAAGAAGAAGAATAAATTGGGAAAAATCACTAAGAGAGGGAAATTTTTTATTTGGGGCTACAACCCCTTAGCTCCTTCCTGTAGACATGTGCTCTCCCGCCCGCCATCTCCTAGCTCTCTTAGCTAAGTTATACGGCATTTTCCTTGAAAAGAAGATTAGTATATGGCTAGAAAATAAAGGAAAGAGGGCTAAAGTCCAAGCAGGCTTCAGAAGGAATCACTCAACTACGGACCACCTCATTATGGTTAGGATCAAAGAAAAAAATTAATATTGCTAAGATTAGAACGAACTCTCATGAGATTCATAGTGAAACTAGGCGTTAGACAACCCCTAAAATGCCTTGGGATGAAAGAATTTTCCATCTATGCGATTCCATGAGGGTGGAAGATGAAAATCACTTTCTCTTAGAATGCTCGGCTTTCACTCACATTAGATCTCAGTTTCAAAATCTTTGCTCTGATACTAACATTTCTCAACTTCTAGATTCCCAAAACTATAGCGAGCTAGGGACACTCCTCTGTAAGCTTTTTGAGTATAGAAATAATATTTTAAAGAAAACCAATTAATCTCTATCTTCTTAAGATCCAATAAACCAAAATTAATCTTAATGAACATTAAAGGCCGCCGCCGCCAACACCAAAATCTAAGAATTACAAACCCTTCCCCTCCAATAAGCCCATATCATGCAAATTTAAAATTAGAATCCATAAATGAGCATTGTGCTATTTCATATTTATGTTGTCTCGTTTGAGACCGAGTCAAAAGTTGATCATATAAATGAAGGTTTAAAAAAAATATTTGCTTTATTTCACTTTTACCATTAAAGATCCTTCATGTGTATGCTTATTATTCTTTTTCGATATTTGTAAGGAATTTACATGTTTCAATTTATCTTTCTTTTTCGATATTATTTATAAATTTATTATTTTAACACTTATAAATTGTAATTTAAAGATATTATATTATCAAAATAATTTATTATTTTAGCTATTTATAAATTTATTATTTAAACAATGGTAAATAACTTAAAATTTTATGTGCAATTTGGTGTGTTCGAGCCTTTGTCAACCCTATCTGGCATTAGGGACACTGAGATTTCTGGGGGGGGCGGGTTACGGTTGCCAAACACCTCGAACCTCATTCTCTGGCTTTATCTGGTTCACCAGTTTCGAAACAGGGTTGTCTTGGTTCCTCTAAACTTAAGAAAATCCCTCTAAAGATTAAGCTTGAGAAAGAAAAGAGAGGACGACCTCTCTGCATCCTGGGAAGGGATGTAACTCTGGATATGGTGGTGGCTTTGTCATACAGGGCCCTTGTGGGGTGGTTCGAATACATCAGGCTCATGCGGAGTGAGCTTCTCCATTGGATACATTTAAAGTGGAAACCCTTTATTGATAACATTCCTAGGGTTCTGGAGAATAGAGACAGATGCTTCCAATAATGCATGGGGATTTGATGGATCAAAGGGAAACGAGAGGGGCATCGGCCAGATCCAGAACGACGGCCTCTACAAAACCAGCGTTAACGCTCAGCTCCACCACTGTAGATAGAGGCACATCTCCATAACTGAAAAAGGAAGACGAGCGACACGGGTTCCTGGATGGAACCTGCGGTGGGGATGGAGGTATTGGTTGATAACTCCAGCGACCAGATGGAGGTTCAAGATGTATGGGGTGTGCCAGCTGGAGGCATGCTGGAGGGTTTGGAGGCCATCCCGAGGCTGGGGCCTGAAGGCTTGAATGTGACCGGTTTTGGGCAGTTGAGACCGTCAGATGCCTTCTCACCATCAGATCTCCTTTCACTTTCCCCACACGGCCCTGTTTCGGAGTTCTCAGTGGAGGGGAAGGGGCTCCGGGTGGATCTGTGGGGCAATCCTAGCTGGAGGGAGGCGGGGGATTTCTTTGCTCGAAATCTAGGGTTTCTGGTTTCTGCTGTGGAGGAGGGTTTTGAGGAGGTGCCAGGTTTTGAGGCTGTCGCGAAGGAGGGGGTGGCCAGGCAGGTGGCTCAATTGTTTGTTTCGGGAGGAGCTGCAACAGAGGAGGAGCTAAGGGTGGTGTTGGATGAAGCTGAACATAGGGGCTTTGCAAAGGACTTTTCTACTGACGGATCTCTGAAGTGGGCTGTCGAAAACCCACCTGGGGATATTATCAGAGGGCCTCCTAAACGATGTAAGCGGAGTTGGGTAAAAGCCAGAGCAGCAGGGATTTATGCGGTGGGTGTGGATGTCGCTTGGGAAAGTGTCCTTGGAATGTCTCAAATGAATCTGGTGGGCAGAGTGATGGGTAGGAATTTTGCCCAAAAAACTATGATGGACTGGGCGGCGAAATTTGGAACGAACTTTTGGGGTATACTCCGGTTGTTGATATGCTGATGCGAGGGTGGTTCACGGTGACACTGGAATCTGAACAAGACAGGCGAGTCATCTTGAATAAAAATTGGCATATGAATCGCACGCCAGTGTTATTAAAACCCTGGCATCCACTCTTTGATGCAAGTCGGGAGAGAGTTGACAAGATCCCAATCTGGGTTCGGCTCCCTGGCTTGCCACTACACTTTTGGGCTCCTTATCATTTCAAGCACATTGGTGACATTCTGGGGGTTTTTCTGGAAGCAGATCTATCTTATTTGGAGACTCATTACAAGCAGGTGGCTCGCATTATGGTGGAGATGAACATCCGAGAGGGCCTTCCTGAATCTATCATTCTGGATTGGGGTCCTGTTCCTATCACTCAGATGCTGGATTTCGAAAATGTGCCATTCCGCTGCAGACGTTGTCACGTTTACGGCCACCCCGCCTCGGAGTGTCCTCTCCCGGTTCGAACGTTAAATGGGGGAAATAGGCATGGCCGAAAGTGGGAATCGGTGGGAGAACCAACGGACCCTGAATCCACAGATCACATGCCGATGACAAAAACATCTGAAAGCGATAGGATTCCAGAGGGCTTGGAGCCCATTGGACAGGCTATGGAGGTGGAACCGGTTGCTCGTGCTGTTTTGGAGCCCATAGGTCAAGTTTCGGAGGCGGATCGGGTGGCTCACAATGTTACTACTCTGACTCCATCAAGCGAGGTTGTTCACTCTGCACCTGAGAAAGAAACAGTTCCTCCGGGGCCTTCTATCCCGGGTATTACAACATTTTCCCTCTCTCCCTCTTTCAATTTATTGCTGAATCATTGTACTCTGGTTGGTTTTGATTGGGTGGAAGGTTTAAAAAATCTTAATCTATCGGGTCCCTCTGAAGAAGTCTGTTTGCCTTCGGTGGAAGGTGGGGGTGGGGCAATGTCTATCTCGGAGATGGTTCTGTCTGGTTCAAACTTTGATAGCTCTGGTGCTGCTGCCCTCTTAAATGAAGTGGAACCGATAATCTTGGAGCCCGATCCTGGAATTGAGGTGGAGGATCGGGGCTACTCTTCCCTTGAGACCACTAAATCGGGATACTCTCTTCGGTCTTGTAAAAATAAGTCTGGAGGGGGTTTAGGGAAAGTACAGGCTCCGGTCCGGAGGGGCAGGGGCGGAATCTCGAATCTCTCTAAAGCCCAGTCCAGGGCCAAGAATGATCTTCGGGAGGGGAAACAACTCTCTATAGATAGGGCACTTAGAGCGGAGAAAGCCCGGAAATGTGTCAAGAAATGAAGATTATGTCCTTCAATTGTCGGGGTCTGGCTGGGCCAAAAAAGAAATCAGCCTTCAAAAGGGTGCTTACTCTTGAACACCCTGATGTGATTCTGCTACAAGAGACCTTAGGTTTAGGAGATGTCATCAAGGAACGACTGGAAAGTTGGTTGCCTGGTTGGTCTTTTGTGACTTTGGATGCAAAGGGTCGGTCGGGTGGGCTAGCGGTGGGTTGGAAGTTGAATATGGCCAAACTCATTAATTCTTGGGGGATGGATTCTGTTCTGGGTGTTGAGCTCTTGTCAGTGGACCTGGGCTCTAATATCATTGTGATCAATGTTTATGGGCCTTATGCAAATAGAGAACCCTTCTGGGATGTTATCCTTCAGGATCCTTTCTTTGGAGGTGATTCGGTTGTGGTTGGGGGAGATTTCAATTTCACCCTGGGTCAGGCTGAAATTTGGGGGCCACAAGCACAAGTGGATCCTTAGGCGGGGTTCTTCATACAGAAGCTGGTAGAAAAAAACTTGCTGGATATCGAGCCCATTAAACTGAAGCCTACTTGGTGGAATAACAGGGGTGGGGAAGCTAGGGTTGCAAAAAGATTGGATAGATTTCTGGTGGCTGAACAGCTGGTGGATAGGTTCTTTTTGGTGAGACAGTGGGTGGGAAGTGGTGGCAACTCGGACCATTTCCCCATCTTCTAAGAGATCAAAAAAGGGCCAAATAATCCTCCCAGTTCCCTAAAGTTCAATAAGTGCTGGTTACAAGATGATGCTTTCAAGGCCCTGATTCAAGAACTATGGAGGCCTTTTGATGAAAATCATGTATGCACAGCGGCCTTTCAATTTGCTGAGAATATCAAAAGGATCAAAGGGGCGGTCAAGGAATGGGCTATTGCCAAGCGTCGGAGGGAGGATGCAGAATTGAAGCTTATTGAGGCCGATCTTGATCTGATTTATGACGGGGATGGTGGGGGACTGCTATCGGTGGAATCAAAAGAAGCAATGGTCAGATTGGAAAGCAAGAGAAATTCTTTGCTGCTCGAAAAGGAAGAAGCTTGGAGACTTAAGAGTCGAGCGATCTGGCTCGAATGTGGGGATGAGAACACAAAATTCTTTCATGCTTACTCTCGGGGGAGAAAGGCAGCAAACACTATCTGGTGCTTGAAAGATGAGGAGGGAATAGAACACCTGGATTTTGATGGGAAAGCCAGATGTGGGGTGACTCATTTTGAAGCTCTGTTTCGGGCACCAGCTCAGGCCTCCATTGCTGAAGTTATCAGAGTTGCTCAAATGTTTCCGAGGTTTGCTGAGGAGGTGGATAATAGAAGGCTGATGCGGCCAGTGCTTGAAGAAGAATTAAAGGAAGTTCTGGGGAGCTTCCAAAAAGATAAAAGTCCTGGTCCTGATGGGTGGTCGATAGAGTTCTTCTTGGATCTGTATGAGGTGCTGGGGGCGGATCTTATTCAAGTGATAGAAGATTCTTGAACTACAGGAAGGATTCCAGCCAGCTTCAATTCGACTTTCATAGCCCTCATTCCAAAAACTGATAACCCGGCCTCCCTTCATGAATTCAGACCCATCTCTTTATGTAATTGCATCTACAAGATTGTCTCGAAAGTGATTGCTCGCAGATTGAAAGTCATCCTTTCGGAGCATATCTCTGCTGAACAATTTGGGTTTCTGGAAGGGCGCCAGATTCATGAGGCAATTGGTGTGGCACAGGAAGGGATGCACAGTTTGAAGACCAGGAATATCAAAGGAGCTATTCTGAAAATTGATCTCTCTAAGGCATCTGACAAGGTGAGTTGGATCTACATCCGTCTACTTTTAACTCATATGGGGTTTGATATAAACTTTATTATATGGATTATGTCTTGCATAACTACTGTCTCCTTTTCTGTGCTGATAAACGGGGCGGCCACCCCTTTTTTTCATGCTGAAAGAGGCCTTCGACAAGGATGCCCTCTTTCCCCTCTTCTTTTCCTGCTGGTGGCTGAAGGTTTAAGCCGGGCTATCCTTGAGGCCAAGAGGTTAGGTCATTTTTCTGGAATCTTTGTCGGCGATCAACTTGCTATTACTCATTTGTTATTTGTGGACGATGTTCTGATTTTCTGCTCCGGTGATAGAAGGGAAACTCGAACTTTGAAGGAAATTCTGGATCTCATTTCTAAAGCAACGGGGATGGAGATAAATGCTGAAAAATCAACTATCACTACTAACTTGTTGCGACCAAAAGAAGAGCTTGAAATTCTCCAATTTTTCCCCTTCACTATCTCTGACATTGATGCGGGACTCAAATACCTAGGGTTCTCCCTAAAAGCAAACTTATATGTGAAAAAGGATTGGAGGTGGTTGCTAGGTAAGGTGGAGAAAAGGTTACAGGTATGGAGCCATAGGTGGCTGTCGAGAGCAGGGAGGTTGGTTCTTGTGAAGGCAGTATTGGAAGCCATTCCTGTTTATTGGATGTCTCTCTCTTGGATCCCTAAAGGGATTCTGGAACAAATCAGACGGGTGTGTTTCAGATTTATTTGGAGTGGAAAAAAGGTCGGTCAGGTGATGCCATGGGTAAGCTGGAAAAGGATAGCTTTACCTAAACCGCTTGGGGGATGGGGACTAAAAAACATTTTCCTGTTTGCTAAAGCCCTGGCTGCAAAGGGAGGGTGGAGATTGATCAAAACCACAAGCTTATGGATGAGGGTTATAAAACAGAAATACCTCCCCAATGTAAGCTTGGAGGAATGGATCAGGAGGCCGGGTAAATCTCACACTGGGGGGTCCGTTATCTGGAAGGCTGTGGTAAGATCTTTTAGTTTGATTGAGTCAGATTTGGTCTGGGATGTGGGAAATGGGGAAAAGGTTCTGGTTGGAAGGGACCCCTGGCTGGGTAGTGATCATCTTCATATCTTTCCCGAGGGGGTTATCCATGCCTTGGCCATCAGGGGAATAAAACACTTCACCAGCTAGCAGATCAGAGACCAGGGGAACCTTGGTTTCAACACTGGAAGAGCGCTGATAGGCTGGGGTTGGTAGATCCAGAAGCAGGTTTTTTGGAGTTATATATCAGAGGTCTTCAATCTTCTCACATACAACTGTCGGATCAGGAAGATGTTTTGATCTGGGAGTCAGATCCGGAGGGGAAGTATACACCAAAGGCGGGATATCTAAAATTGAGTACAGAGGATGGCATAAGGGAGGAGGTATGGTGGTGGAAACCTCTGTGGAAACTTAAATGTCCTCCTAAATCAAGGGTGTTCATGTGGTGTGCCCTTGAAAACAGGGTTCCTACTTGGGACAATCTACAAAAAAGATCCTTTCAGGGCCCTGGCTGGTGTGTCCTATGCAAAAAGAATCTGGAATCGATATCACACCTCTTCATTTCATGCCCTTTCTCGATTGCTGTTTGGAAAGAATGTTCGAGACAGGTCGGTCTGGATTTGAGATGGGAGGGTATCTCTGTGATTTGTGCGTGGGAGAGATGGAGGAGAAATGTCCCCATTTCGAATCTGAAAGCTTTACCTCTGATAGTGATTTGGGGGATCTGGCTAGCTAGGAATGGGGCTATATTTCAGGACAGATCCTCCATTCCTGAAATTATCAGTGCCCAAGCAGTGGGCATTTTTAAAGCATTTCCTGAACATGTGAGAGCGGCTAATCATAAGAGGGACTTGGTACTTGAAATAGACAGATCACAACCTTGGGGCTTCTTTGATGGAGCAGCTCAAAATGATCTATGTGGAGGAGGAGCCTTATTATTTCTGTCAGATACACATTTCTTCACGCTTACCATGGGGCTGGGGGAGGGTACAAATAACTATGCTGAATTGATGAGTATAAGACTTCTTCTTATCTTTGCCATAGAAAAGGGTATAAAGCAGATGACGGTCTTAGGGGACTCGATGAATGTTATCAACTGGATCAAGCAAACTCAAGCATGCAGAAACATCAGACTTGCAAATTTACTTTCAACTGTTCAAAATGTCATATTATCATTTGACAACCTAATCTGCCGACATGTGTACAGGGAGAATAACTGGGAAGCGGACCAGGCGTCCAAGGAGGGGCTGCGCCTGGAATTCGGCACTTGGAAAGTGAAAGAAATCAGAGATGGACAATTATTTGAGTTTTATCACAGACCGTTCATAGACTGAGCATTTTGTTTAAAACTATTGTTATTTGGAAGTACCCTTACATCATAACTCTAAAAATTTTATATTATGCAGAAAACCAGTGAATATGTAACAGAAATGTGTCCGTAGGGACAGAACTGACACATTTTTGAAAACATAAAGGTTATTATCTTCAAGTATTTTGAAAGTAGACGTAACAGTCTCATCAAAGAATCCTATTCTACATAGGAATTGGATATCACACTGATACAGTGAACCTCAAATGTAATTTTGATCTCAATATGATGAATGAAATTACGCTTTTTTCTTTTTGAAAAAAAAAAAAACTTAAAATTATTATATCATCAAATTTTTTTAATTTAACTATTTATTAATTTATTATTTATACAATTATAATTATTATTTATACAATTATAAATTATAAAATGTAATTTAAAAATATTATGTCATCAAATTTATTATTTTAATTATTTATAAATTTATTAATTAAACAATTATAAATTGCAATTTAAACTATTATGTCATTTAAAAAAAAATGAAGGAAATGAAATTGCTTATTTGGATTGTTAATTAATAAAATATTTTTAATTTAAGAAAAAATTATTTTAATTTTAATTGTAAAAATTTCAATTTCCAATATTTGTTATTTCAACAATTATAAATTGTAACTTAAAATGATTGATGATGATGATAAAGATTAGCGCTCAATGGGATCCTTTGGTCTATCAGACTTTCATAAACGAGAAAGGAATTATTTGGATTTCTGAAAAAATTGATTCCTATGATTAAAAAGATGAGAAAGAAGAGTTCCTAGTTCCCCATAGTTTTGACAAGTTAGAAGATCATGGAGATTAGAATTGTAACAAAAATTAGGAAACCACGATTGAATGTGGGTATATGCAGGGCACTCTAAAAGAAAGTGAGATTCGTCCTCAACACTCATAAACTCACAGAGCTGGAAAATCCTTTCCTCCCATGGTGTTTAAGGAATTGTCCAGCGCCCTATTTCGATATGAAGCTCATGGGAGTTTTCATATCTTGGATATATTAATCTTCTTCTTTAAACTGGTCATAGATAGAGAGGTACTTTTGATATTAATGACTTCCTTATAATATCTTAACTTTCTTTTATCCTCTAAATTTTTCTCCTCCCACATTCTTGCTTTGAACTTAGATGTGATAGTGTTTTTTAGGTTGTTGATATCTTGCAGAGTGGTATTTTCCTCAATTCCTCAATGATTTAACAAAGCCATGGAATCCTTACACCACCCTCTCTTGAGCCGAAGATGACCTTGACTAGGATTTAAAGCAATTTTAGGGAGTCTATGGTCTTCTATGTGATTTATCTTATTCTTGTACATCAGGTACCTAGACATAACGATGCTTTCCATGGGAGGGAGATCCACTTCTATAAGGAGAATAGGATAGGGTGTATTGCTCTTAATTTTGAGGTTATACATGATAAAACGGTTTTGAACTTGCTCGATCTTTCTCTAGGATTCTCGAGAGACGCTGCAACCCCAAACTTCACACACGTACAAGATAACAGTAGTGACAATATTTTCAAAAAGAAACTTCTTTTTATCCCACATCACCATATTTGTTGATTTACAATCGTTTTCTAGGTCAAAGTAGGCTTTCCACCCTCCATTTATCCTATTCTCAATGCTATAGTTCCAATTGAGCTTGTGATGGATATCAATCCCAAGATATTCGTAGGAGGACACTTCCTCCAAGTTATTATTGTCATAAACAAAAGTAGCAATAGTAATTTACAAGAAATTTCAAAAACCTTTTAAAAGTATCTCTGATACCTATAATTATTTTAGTTTTTGGACTACACACAACTTATATACTAAGATATTTTAAAGAAAAAATAAATGTTAATTTATTTTACATTATCTTTTACATAAAATGTAGGTACTAATCATTTATTTATACAAAATTTATTTAAAAACATAATTTTTTTTAATTGCAGTTTTGGTAATTAGGGATTTGACTTCTGCACCTTTAGTTTGCTATGCATAACACTTAACCGGTCAAATTAATCAAGAGACTCTCACTTCTTATTTTCTTATTAAAAGAGAATAAGAAAACAAATAATTATTTAATTATTTAAAATATATATTTTTTAAATAAATAAATTTTGGTATTTATTTAAAATGTTGAATAATGTTATTTAATAATAAATAAATTGTTAGTTATTAGTTTAAAATTTTTGTGGTATAGTTTAATTTTTCTTTTTAATTGGGTATAATTATGGATAAGGAAATTTATCCTCCCCAAACCTCACTAAAGAAGAATACACAAAAACAAATAGGTACATAGGGGCTGCCCTGCCTAATTCTACCATGTTGGAAACTATGATGACCAGTTCATGAGATGGAAAACTTTGTACTAGAAGATAAACAATGTTAGAGTACACCAATATCTTATGTACCTTGCATTCAAATATGGGTATCAAAGACTCTGAGTGGAACTTGGTTCTAAAGTACCATAGTGGCCTACACAGGTACATCAAAACAAATATGGAATTCTTGGACATTTTCTCACTGGGAGTCTCTTATTAATATGTTGTTAAAAATGAGAAAAAACACTTAAGCAAAAGAATAAGTAAGAGTTTGGGCCTGCAAATCCCCCATAGAAAAAGCATGGTAAAGATATCTCTAACTCGTAGGACAAAGGACACAAGAAGAATAGCCAAACTTAAGACAATTAGTCCAAGCAATAGGTGAAGAAAGGTGATGGGAATTCGAAGGAAATTTGAAAGTGGCGTGAGTTACACAAAATACCTTAGCACAACATTTATGAATCTCACTCAAAGAAACTATTGTTGGTCAAGTTGAATTTCTTAGTGTCAGACTTTGGCTCAAACTCTGATTCAAAGCTAGATAAGGGAAAATGGATCATCAACGTAGAACCCAATGTTACCATTGCAACCACAAAGATCCAACCGTAAGAGTTATAGGTGCCCAAGGAAGATGAGCACCTCTTCCATTCACAGATTTGGGTGAAGGGGACGTCACTACATTTCATTATTGATAGTGGTAGCTAAAAGAACTTGATCTCAATAGAGGTCATCAAAAGATTGAAGTTGTTGATAAGGCCACACCCCTAGCCATACACCATCAATTGGATAATCCAAGGACAATATGTGCATTAGTCATTAATGTCACGTACCTTATGACATCAAACCCTTTAAAGGAAAGGTACTATGTGATGTTTCCCCACTTGAATTTTGTGATGTTCTTTTAGGACAATCCTATATGTGGAGGTGTCATGGCATTTACGAGTCTAGCACTATAGTGTCATTATTACTTTGGGATGTTAGTTCTATAGGGTATCATAGGTAGTATTGACTACCACAGTCTCCTTCATCTCAGTGAAGAAGTGTAGGAAGGTAATCTCTCAACCCAAGAGATTGGTCCTCTGCATGATTAAGTAAGAAGGTGAATGGAAAATCATTGCAACTACCATATTGGCCTCTTCATGGGGTCTCTCTACACAATAGGATTTGATACCTAGTGCTCCTTTAGCTAACGAGTCATTTTTTAAAGGCTCTCTTCATGTGAATGAAGGAATCACACACTATATTTAATAGCTCATCCAAAAGGGACACATTTGATCAAGATCCTCACCTTGCAAGTGCCCAATTGTGTTGGTTCAAAACAAGGGTGGGACATGTCAAATCTATATTTTGTAGAGAAATCTGAACAAAATTATAGTCAAGAACTATTATCCAATTCCTTGGATTGACAATATTCTTAATCAAATCAAGTGTGCCAAGATTTTTAGTACAATTGATATGAAGTCAAGCTACCACCAAGTACCAATTGAGCAAACCGATGCATGAAATATAGTCTTCAAGTCTAGATAAGGCCTTTTCGAGTAGTTGGTCATGAATTTTGGCTGAACTCATGCTCTATAAATGTTCATGAGGATGATGGATGATATCTTGCAATAATTTAAAACTTCTTTTGTAGTCGTATATTTGGATAATATCCTCATATCCAACAAAATTTGGGAAGAACATTTGCAGCACATTTAATAGGTCTTAAACACCCTATGGTAGCACAATTTATATGCCAATGTAGAGAAATGCCCATTCAACATGTAGAGAATTTATTATATGGGATACATAGGGATGAACATGGTGTGCATGTGGATCTAGAGAAGATCCACTTCATTTGGTAATGCTCGACCCCGACACTCTATGATGTGTTTCGTAAATACCCCACGTATGAGAAGGAGATTTATTCCATTGTTCAAACATGCTGCCAATGGAAGCATTATATTTTAGGGAAGGAGAGGATAATCCACATTGATCATAGGCCCTCACAGTTCATCCTTTTAAGATCTCAAAATTTTCTTGTTCCTCAAGTGATCAAAGGCTTCCTTCATTGCTAAGTCAATCAGAGGACATACATAACATAGAAGTTGTGAACAAAGTTGTGGTAGAACCTTGTTAAGCCCAAATATCCTTGAATCTTTTGGAGGGTAATATGCACTTACCATTATTGAATGGATTGAATCTTTGTTACCAATACCAACACCCTGCATAGAGATAATATGAGTAATGTACTCCAGGGAAATCATGAAAAATTCACACTTGGATTCCCTTGCATATAGTTAATGTTGTACTAAAGTATGTAATGAAAGGCCCAAATTCTTTATATTCTATGTGAATGGACTACTATATTTTAGTATAGCCTCAAAGAAAACTAAAACAAACTTATAGATATACTTACCAAACATATTGTTCAATAAAGTGTGAACATTAAAGAGGTGGAAGGGCATAACCCAAAATTAGAAGTGGCCTTGACGAGCCTTGAATGTAGTCTTCTTTTGGTCTTAGATTCATATAGGTATTTGGTAATATCCTAAATTGAGGTCAATCTTTGTAACAAATTTGTCACTATGTAATTCATCCATCAAATCATCTATGAGAGGTATGGGAAAATTATTTTTGATTGTAATTTGGTTTATATTAGGATAATCAATATAAAAGAGATGGGAACCATCCTTTTTCCTCATCAAGATAACTAAGGAAACATAGGGCCTCTTACTAGGAGTTATTATACCAACTTCCAAAAGTACCTTGCATGCCTTTCAATCTTAGAGTTTTGAAAATGCCCATATCAATAATAGAGCAACAATGTGGGGCCTTTGATGGTTCCAACTCAATAACATGTTCCATTCCCTTGTTGAGTGGGCGCTCAAGATGCAACTCCTAAAAGACTACTTTATAATTTCGATGTAAGGGGGAGAAGCTTGGAGTATAATTTTGTTGACAATGATTTTCCTTGTAATACAACACAAAAAAGTCATCAACCCAAAGTGTCCCTTGTTCAACATATTATATAATCGTTTTGAATCCATATTATGGATGGTTTTATGTTCTAGACCTTTGAGAGTGACTTCATGACCTTCTTGATCAAAGGGGAGGAATTTTTCCTAGTGATCAATGTAGTAGTTTTCTATTGAAATAAGTTATTGAATACCCAAAACAAGCTTGACTCCTCTAACAATTATGACATATAAGTCATTCTTGAGCTTATAGTCCTCCTATGGTAAGTTTCACCATGTGCACCACACCTTCACCAAATATGTTTATGGCATGGGATGTTGATGGAAAAGTTTTCAAAAGTAATAATTAGATGGAAATCCAAACGTATAACCTCTTTATTATGAAGATTTCTCAATGTACTACAAGGTCCAATCATAACAAATACCCTTTATTTTTTTTTAATTTGGGCATACATATAGAATATATAAAATCTACCCATACCAGTGATGGCGTCCAAGGGAGATGGAGATTTCTTGCATTTCTAATGATGGAGGGGATGGATCTTATAGACTAGTGGAATTATTAGTATCTTTAGGAAGAGAATATTTTGTAAATTCATATTCAAAGTCAAATTGACATAGTTATTTGATAAGTTAAAAAAATGAATATTACAATCATGGACCCTAAACTGGGATTGGGAGCATTTATGACAAAGGTTTGATGGTGAGTGGTTAGGGTTTTGGATGGGATGACTAATAGGGACTTTGATTTGTTTCATTTCAAACTTTCCTTATTCCTTGGCCTGTGTATTATATATATAACCCCTTTTATTAAAACATTATATATTTTTTTTAATCAATTTAACATCACCCTGAGCTCTTCTAGATATAGTAATGGATTTTTCAAAAGAGATAGGTTTAATAATTTTTATCTCAGTCTTTATTTTTTTCTATATATTTGAAGCATAAACATCCCATACCAAATTTGCAAAATGTTTGGCCCTAGATTCAAGGAATAGATAGAACTTTTGGATGCATTTTTCAATGGTGGAGTCCTTCGGAAAAAAAATGAATGAGATAAATATCATAAGGCTCATCCTAGTTATGATATTCTCTTTGATTTGATGAATCTAAAAAATCACTAAAGTCCCCACTAGGTTTTCAGCAATTCATCTCATCCACGGTATGGGATTCCCCATATAATGTTGCAGAGCCACATATTTTATGTTATCATCATGGTTGTGCATGTATTGCACCTTGAATTTTAATATTGTTTAACCAAGTATGCACTTCCACTTCACCACCGAAGTTATATTATGGGATATTCACTTTTGAAGCCTAAAAGTGGCATGAGATTTTTGTGGTGACAACAATCTCCAATGGGTGTTACCCTTCATTCCTTTAGGGTCTATATCCTCTTATTCCACATGAAGTATTTTCTTATAGGATGAGGATTTAGGTTGTGTGGATTTTTTTCATTGAACAAACTACCTTATTTGTTATCAAAACTTCATGAAACTTTCCTCCATATCTTCCTTAGATACATAAGTTGATTTAGATCCAGTCCTTGACATTTTCTTTTTTCAAAGCACAAAATAAGAGTAAAATATAATTGAAGCTTTAAAACAACTTGTTGTGCTTGATTACTCAAAATGGAACAATCATTGCAACTATGTTAACCAAAATATGAAATGGAAATCATGATGCAAAAGAAAGGAATAAGAGTGGGGGAACCTACACACCCAAGGGTGGATTTAACCTAAGAATCCAAGTAATCAAGGAATACCTATCTAATAAGCCCTAGAATTTGGTAGATTATTTTCATAAAATGATAAAAGAGATCTAGGAAATCACATCTAATTTATAAAAATAATGATGCAAAACCATACTTAAGACTTAAGTCACTAACATAGTTATTAGGCCCTTATTATATAGAATATGCTTTTTACAAATGCAACATTATTACAAAATCATGAGCGTACACACAAAATGGCATATGTACATAAAATCTAATACACAACAAGGATGTTGTGGTTAGTTAAATAACACTACACGAACTTGCATACTTATTTCAACATGGCTTATCAAACAACACCTTCTCTAGAATTCTTATGCTTTGCTTGCATGGCACATGCCTACTCCTATGCCAGTTCTAGACTAGCCAATTTATTTTCCATGGATCACTTAGAGAGAATAACCATATGATGTAGTGAGTATCACCAACCAACCAACACCACCTGTATGCCCATGTCGAATACCCAAGATACCTTAAATGCTAGCTTCATTTTGAGCACCACACTGCGTAGTTCCTTCCCCATCCTCCAATAGGAATCACCTCTTTTGTGCAACTTTCTATAGTTGGCCCCTTAACACTACCTCCACTAGACAATGGCTTTCACTTTGACCCTTCAAGAATTTTTTTTCTTTTGTCTCTATCAATCCATCGATGGGGATACTTTCCTAGATTTGGTCTATTTTGATGGTTGTCTAGAATTTTCATCACACTTGAAGAGAGTATTGTTTCACAATTTCTTCACAACATACAATAAGGTACCTTTGAATGTATTAGGTTATATCGACATTAACTTATTGCAAAAAACTAATAATGCCAAGATAAGGAGTCCATGCAGCATCGAGAGTTGCTCATTTTATTTAGCACTAGATTATTAAGCATTATGCCCAATAGCATCACCACTCCACCCTACAAATTCACTACTTGTGTTGGTGCAATTGTTTAATACTTCATTTTTTTAAAACATGGATACATCCTATTTCAAACACACATGGAGAAGTAGTTTTTGATACTTTTATAATAAATTCTACAAAAGAAGCCATGATACATTAGTTGATCATCATGTGGAGGGACAAAGGAAATGGTGGTATTTGTTGTTATGGAAATGGAAAATTCCTTTGAAAATCAAGTGTTTTATATGGCTTCTCTTCAACAATAAAATTCTCACTTGGGAGAATTTGCAGCGCAGAGGAAAACATGGTCCAGGTATTTGTTTATTATGTAGTAATGGAGAGGAGTCGGCTTATCATATGTTTTTTCATTGTAATTTTTCAATGGATGTATGGAAGTCTATCTGTGAAAGTCTCACGATTGATGATGAGTGGCCCAGTTTGGATTTTGACCCTGCATACCAGATGTGGATGAATAAGAATAGAAATCTTATAACTTTGCCTGGATTGCTTGCATGGTCTATTTGGAAAACTAGAAATTTGGCTTTATTCCAGAATGTAAATCCGTCTAAAAAACAGACTTTGTTTATGTTATGGAATCTGGTTCATCTTCACTCGAAAAAGGCAGTGTTAAAACATAAATTTCAAAGAAAGAGCTTTGCCATTTCTGAGGATTTTGGTAAAGCAGTAGGATTTTTTGATGGTGCATGTTCAGATCTTAAGGGTGGTGCAGGTTTTACGATCAGCTGTAGAAAGGACTACTTACTCAATTTCCGCCTTGCTTGTGGTGTGGGTACAAATACGAAAGCAGAACTTATGGGATTATGGGGTACATTAAAAGTGGCTTCTATCTGTGGAATTGACTCAATTAAGGTTTTTGGAGATTCCTTGGTTATTATCAATTGGGAAAACAAGCAAGCCAATCTGGAAAATACACTACTTCATCATTGGTGTCAACGAACTTCTTTTCTGCTGAACAATTTTCTTGATCTCTCTATTGATCATATTTATAGAGAGAATAATGATGTTGCAGACTCTTTGTCTAAAGAAGATCTAGATGGTGAGCCAGGGGCTCTTTACTGGGAATAATGGGTAGATGGTATTTGTGCCCATTCTGGTTCCTTAAACTCCTTCCTTTCTGAAGCTTACTAGTTTTTGAACTGAATCTTTCTAGTTTTTAAACTGTTTTGCCTGTAAGGCACTTTTTGTAAGTATGAGAACTGTATAGGGATACTAGCATATGTTTTTTGGGTTCTGTTTCATGTATAGAACAATAATGTTATTGTATCGAATGATACTCTAGAGTCCAGGTTTTAATGCCTCAACGTATGATATGTACTTTTTTATTTCATGGAAATAACAAAACTACGTTTTTTTTTCTCTGAAAAAAAAAAGAAAGGACCACGAATTTAATGCATCAAAATAATCAAAATTATAACTTCTATTAAAATAATTATTAAAAACAAGGTATTGTTTTAATGTTCATTAAGATAATTTTATTTTTCAAATATGGTAAATGTTTGGTCACTGAATTGTTGCCACTTACCATCATCTACAGTCATCGATTTGACCATCTGCTACATCTTTCACCCATTAATTACTCTATTTCGCGTCAAAACACCATGACACACTTCCTTATGCCTTAGTTGTTGAATTACATTTGTTTCCTTGATTTTTAATGAATCAAATGTTATCATACTTTGTTTTACTAGTGATGGTTTTTCATGAGTTCAATTCCTATACCTAACATTACTAGATTACTTCTAGTACCAGAGCATACAACTTTTGGTACAAACACTTTTAGTACCAATGTTTCTGTACCAGTAAGAATTTTGTATCCAGAAGCATTCATATGTAACCAATACAATTCAAGTGTAATTTGGAGTTTCTGTGAGTATTGGTCATTGTTAGATTACTTCTGGTACCAGAACATACAACTTCTGGTACCAACATTTTCAGCACCAACTTCCTGCACCAAGTTTTGGTACTAATTCATGGTTAGCATATTTTCAAACCTCCAGATCGAGTTCTTCAACTTGTATCTTGTCTATAGTTGTCCCAAAATCAGCTAGGGGAGGGACACCAGTAAGTGAGCATTTTTTTTACCCTTTTTTATGTAACTTAATTCTTCATGTTTCCGAGCTTGTTTTTCCTCCAAATTTTTATGACATATACTTTGGCATGTTCTCTATCTAACCATATTAGTCTTGAGGTGTGACGAATCCAAATGGATGCCATGTTAGCCACAAAGTTCCAACTTGTCTAATCTTAATGTCACCATAGTGTATTTTTGCTTGGGACCAATGGGTGAACATTGATGTGACTTAAAATGAAATTTCTGATTTCAAATATTCATTTTATTTCAAAATGTAGAAAAAAGTTTTTTCTTGAGTAATTTTAAAACATGAAAATATTGACATTTACTTGTACATAAAGTACTTTCATGAACAAATGGTAAAAATATTTCCAAACTTGATGTTAGCCAACACCACTTCTATCTCCACTACTAGTACCCCGTTCAACTACTCGCTCCCTCTACACCACTTTTGGATCTGTGGATGGATATTTAAACCGAATCTGCCCAAATTGAGTGAAAACTCCAGATTTTGTGCATGCACGGTTTCCTAGCTTTATGAAATTTGTTTTAACAACTCTGGGGATTCCATTTTATCCTTTCCACTTGACTTTTCATAGATCAAGAGAAGGAGAGCATAGAGGTGTAGTAGAGTTTAGATTGAGATTAAGTGCTAAAAGTTTGAGTCAAAGGTAGAGAACCAAAGCATGTCGCTGATGTAAACTCTATTACTGAACATTGCATTAACGAAGATTTAATATTTTCTGGAACAACACTCATTATTATTGTTTGATATAGCTTAGTTCAAGACTCACTAACGAGGAGGGAAGGGCCCACCTGCTGGAAAGTGAGACTTCTTTCCATTTTGTTTTAGTTAGAATTCATAGTATAATTTATGCTTCTGTTGTTGCTAATTGTATAAATCTTTGGTCAGAACGTATTGATTCACTCAACTATTGTATTGTGTTGCATATATGCATGTTTCCATCACTTGCGTTCATCCACAATACAATAAAGTGATATGTCTACTCCACTTTGAACATGGAATTGCACATCTCTCTCAAAATGGGATGCAGAACTAATACAATAAAGATTTTAAACTATGACAATAAGATTATCTTTACCGAAAATTTGGAGGTGGCTGCTCCTGTAATTTCTGGTTTCTAAAATATGGGAGCTTATATATATATATATATATATATATATATATATATATATATATTCCATCAAGATTATATATATATATCCTGTCAACACTTCATGTCCCTTTGTTATGTCCATATGAAATGGACTAGGGCAATAGTTTGTTCGTACAAGAGGTTAATTTTCAGTGATCATAATGCTAACCTTAATAAAAAATAAAATATGAGACTGCATATTTTAATTAAAATGTTTATTCGCAATTTGCCCAATTCTTTGATCTCAACCCTAATCCTCATTGAACAAACAAAATATCATATTTTTCAGAGTCGTCATTAGCTGCCCTGCCTAAGTCAAACTTCAGCAATAGTAAATAATTTTTAAGGAGGAGTCCATGATTTTCACTTGAAAAAATAAAACACATAATTTTTTTTTAAGGAGAACTCCACTATTTCCACTTGAAAAAGTATAACATATTTTTCTGGGTGAGATTTGAACAGTAAGTCCAACCCAACCTGATGTTAAACATTAATTGATTATAAAATTAACCTTTGATAATGCGATGCACGTATGCCTCGTCAGAGAGAGGCATAATAACAATAAAGTTAAACTAATACAACTATTATCTATTTACAAAAATATAAAGATGGTTGAAATGAACCATTTAATTACTTCATTTATTTTTTTGTTATATATAATTGACTTTTTACCAATGAAATTCATAATACAAACATTATTATGTCCCCGCAGGGGACTATATATTTTTCGGTGAGTGTTATTAATCTAGCAGTGCAGGGGACTATATATTTTTCGGTGAGTGTTATTAATCTAGCAGTGCAGGGGACTATATATTTTTCGGTGAGTGTTATTAATCTAGCAGTACATGGCATAAATATTTATGCTTTTCAAAGTTTATCTTAAAGTTGTAATTTCTGATATTAAATGTATTTTTTAAAAACCATTTATTTCAAAGCTGATTGGCTCTTTCTGGCTGACGTTTGCCTCGATTTTTGGTGCCCGGGCCTTGGTGGCAAGCGAACGTCAGTGGGGTAGTGAATAGTGCCAGTGTACTGAATTGGATTTGACGTCGGATTTGATTGATGCAAGGATGGTTAGTTCACAAGTGATGTTTTCGAGAGTGCAGATACAATGCGTACCTGCAAATTTCTCCACAAACATTAAACCGAAAGAGCCATGAACTTTCTTTCCTTCCTTCAACTGAGAAACCCTCCCTGTCAGGTAAGGCTTGCATGAAGCTTCTTGATTTTCTTGATAATTCTTATTAAGCAACAAATCTTCTTCCCCAAGGATTTCAGCCTCCGAGGCAAGAGGAATTGACAAATACCTGTCAAGACAATTAATATCATCCACCGAAGTCTGAGCCTCATTTAAGAGACCCGGTTCCCGATGATCTACACTTGGGATTTTATTCAAAATTTTTCCACAAACATAAAACCGAAAGCACCATGAACTTTCCTTCCTTCAACTAAGAAACCCTCCTTGTCAGGTAAGGTTTGCATGAAGCTTCTTGATTTTCTTGATAATTCTCATTATGCAACAAATCTTCTTCCCCAAGGATTTCAGCCTCCGAGGCAAGAGGAACTGACAAAGTCCCGCCAAGACAATTAATATCATCCACCGAAGTCTGAGCCTCATTTAAGAGACCTGGTTCCCAATGATATACACTTGGGATTTCTAGTTGAATAAAATCCTTACACGATCCATCCTCTTCACTTAAATAATGATCCCGTAAAAATAGGGTGACTTAGGTATCTATGGGATCCTTCACCAATCTTGAAAATCCTTCTAACAGACGGCCCACAGGCATTTGTCTAGCAAGATCCTTTGTACGTCTTAGCGTCATCACTTGGTTATCAATTCTAAATCTCAGCTACAAAATGCCTGCTTAATGTACTTCTTCAAATCCATCGCCATCTCCATGATAATAATTCTTGGAGTTGTTCAATCTATATATATATATTAACACAACTGAAACTAGTCCGCAAAACTAAACCCCAGAAGAGCTTGATGGTTGGACCTTTTTTTATCCACAAAGTATGTTAAGGTGTGTATAGCAGCGAAGCAACAAAATCAAGGCCAACTTTAGAGTCCTATGCACAATGTACTGGGGCCATTTATGCTTCGATAACAACTATCACTGAAGTCTCCACAAGGCTACCTGGGCACACCAGCATATGCATACTAAACTCATTCACTTACACTTGAACACAACGAGATGATGGATATCAGATAAAAAACCCTAATCTACTGCTAGACAAGAGCTACCAAATCTTTGGGAGAATTAAGTAGTGTTTGGAAGTCAAAAGGAGAAGAGCCCTATGTACGATTGCTCAACTAGTTTGTTTACAGGTTTTCCCAAACAGGCAGAGAAGGCCACAAATTCTCAGTATGGTGATTGGATGTACTTCATCACTGTCCTAAGAACCTATGATGACTAACATAACCGAAAATGAGTATCCATATAACTTTTAATTAAAAATACTGAAAAACTAGTCAAATATAAATGCATAATTAGCTAGTATTAAGAAATATGAGCTCAAACAACCTCTAAGGCCCTCAAATTATTATTTTGATATTTAATATGACTCAGACATGAAATAAACAACAACAGAAAACAAGAACTGAGCTTATTAAGCAATGCAAAAAAGTTTCATAGCTCAGACATTATAGGGAGTCATCAATTCTTGGATTTTCACAATGATTGGAGAAGAATGCTCAGAGAAGAGTAAGAAGGAGAAGTGTAATCATTGAATCTGATCTATAGGATGAAAATGAGCTACTGGATGCTCATGGGAGGTTCATTGGACTTCTGAAGCTTCTTGCAAGCTCTCCAACTGATCTTTCTCTCCAAGCAAAACTAATAAGAACCAACTCAAATCGGTCTGGATATCTGCATCCACTCCGAAGGATCAATCTCTACATGAAAGGGGTTGGATCAGATCTGCAAATCAATAATTAATGGTTGTACAAGATCTTATGCAAAAGACTGGAACATGAAATATGGGGCACATCTCCCACAGGTGGCTAAGGGTGCATCACCAAATCCTAGAGAAGCTTGCACTTACTTGTACACAATTCATAAACTATCAAAAGATGTGAATGTGGTGCGCCCTCCTTCTTTTATAGATTGGGTGACTTGTTGAGCAAGTTAAGTTTCTAATGAACCTCATTGGCCTCATCAAATCTGTCTTCCTTGACTGAGTTGGCACTTTCCTGCTTTTCCACTGACTAGTTTTCTTCTCTTTTTGGAAACTGCGCCCTCCTTGCTTTTCCTATTGTTTCCTTCTTTTTTCAATTGGCTAGCTTTTATTCCTTTTGGAAAATGCGCCCTCCTTTGCTTTCTGGATGTTTCTTGCTTTTCCTTAATTTCTTGGTTTGTGCACTTGCCTGCTTTATGCACTGCTTTTTCTAGTTTCCTTCATTTTACCTGACACCTTGCTTTGTGCATGCTTTCTTCCAGTTTCCTCTTTGGTGTGACAATTCATAAGGCTAGCCTTATCTCTTCATGTGCCCTCATGGGGCCCTTGTCATCATCCAACTCATCAACATATGTAATTAATAATCAAATATTTAAAATAATAATTACATCACTTCTAATTTCATTTATTAAAACAACTACAGGATAAATTATTCCTAATTAATTTAATTGCCTAGGCCAGTGTTATCCCCCTTTATTAATTAATTCACTGATCTTCACCAGGATCCATGGGGGTTTAGTAGGTTCTTGGATGCTCCTTGGTGTTGGAAAAATGGAAACATGACAATCATCCCCTCCCAAGTTTGCTTGTACTCAAGCAAGAAACCAACTCCAACCATCCATGAAGCCAACCAGTGACTTCACTCCTCATAATATGTTGTTGGCTGTCTAGAATTGGAATCCTTAATTCCAAGCTAAATACTAAAATTACACCATGTTTCTGCTGCACCACTCTGATTATAGTCATTCCCTCAATGACTAACTCTTCTTCAACAAAATTTTCAACCCAGCTAAGACAACTGAGAAGAATTCCTGGATCTCACTATCTCCCCCGCATCCTCCAAAACATCAATGGTGTTTGAAACCACCCATCAATGCCTAGATCCCAAGGTCCTTGTTGCATACCATCCATCATCATGGCTGCTTGTGACAACCTATCACTCCACGATATGTTAGGATCCATCCACCACCATGTTCGAAGTCCATCACTTCCAAGGCATGTGAAGGTCTTTGTCATGTGTTCCAATAGTGCTTGAATTTCTTCTTGTACAAACTAATTGCTTACATGCTCTGTTGTTCCCAACATGCTTTTTATGAAAGATGATTTTCTCTTGCATGGTAGTTCCAAACCTTCCATGTACTTGCACACCCAATCCATGGGGGTATGTGTACTGAAAATATCCAAAGGCTTCCATGCATACCCTTGTTGTTGCTCACATGGTACAATAATGTCAGTATAACCAAAATTTTTATCACAAAGGAAAAAATAATTTTTACCTCGATGAATCTCCATCCTTGCGGTGTATCTATCCACCAAACCAAAGGATGAACAAACACTCCAAAAAAAATACCCAAATGGAAAGATTGTAGCTTCCCCATGAGAAAGCTTCGCTTTGGTGCAAGATCTCAACTCACTATCACTTATTCCACTCAAAGGGGTCAAGTGGAACTTCCATGCATTGCTATGCATGATGGGGACATCAGATAGATGCCTATGTTGCTTCTTGTCAAACTGGAAAGGGAATGGTGCACTTGTCAAGCCACATGGCTTGACCCTTAAGTCATCAGTGGAATATGTGGGAGCCTCCTACTCCTCATGTGTCACCCATAGGAAAAATCTCCTCACCCAAACTTCATCCCTATGTGTGTTGGATACCATATGTGTGTGGGATGAAAGATAGTGAACCAACTCTTGGAAACCATTATCCATCAAATTTGTGGTTGGATCAACCGAAGTGAGATCATGTGCCTCCTCCAAAACTATGCAACAATCTCCTAGAGGCAACTCATAATCTCTTGGAAAAAGAACAGGTGCTTGGCCTCTATCTTGCTTAATTCTAAAATCTCCAAGCACATGCAAATCATAATGTGCTTCATGTGCACAATGCACATAAGTACCAAGGGTCAAAACAATGTTGTTCAAATGACAAGGGTGAAAGTCCCATGTCTAATTGCAAAAAGGGTAGGCATCATCGAAATTCCATGGATTCCCATGCTACTCACAAAGTGTAAGATGTGTCAAAGAAATATCCATGGATGCAAACAAGAATATCAATCATGTGTCTTTTCTCCCAAATAGGAAAAGAAGAGACACTCCATCCCAATTCTCCAACTAGAAAGCAAAGTGCTTCCCTATGTGAATAATCCCAACTGATCAACTCTCTACCACTCGTCAAAAAGTGCATGCAATCAGAATGTGCTCTTCTCAATGAGGTCAAGTTGGAACCATATGCACCTTTATGTGTGAAGGCATTAAAGGTAGGCATGGGATGCCTCTGCAACTGATGGGAGGGATGTGGTGCTATCCTTGAATCAATTGGAGCGAATGTGGGAGCCTTTTGCTCTTCTTCAGGTACCATCAAGAATAAATTCTTGACCCAAACTTACCCTTCAATTGACATGGAATAAGTAGAAGGAACTAATGTAGGATCATGGACCATACTCTCATCACTGCAAACCTCATCCATCAAGCTAATGGATGCATCAACTCCATCAAAGGATGGTCCATCACACAAGATCTCTTATGACTCCTCAATGGAGGAATGACTCTCCCCAGGAAGAAGCTCAGTTTCACTTTGGAAGATAGTATGTGCTTGGAACTCATCATCGGCATCCAAAAACTCCTCAAGCACATGCATGTCACTATGCACCTCATGAACCACCATCTCATGGGGTTCCTCCATAGAATTCTAAAAGTCATCAACCGAAAGAGAATGGTTAACTGGAAGGTAGGAGAGAGCATGTGATCTCTACAAATCCCGGTGAAGCTGCTCTATCTCCATCTTAGATTCCAAGAGGGCACTTTGAGTGCTTCTCAAAGAATATTGGGTGGCCATCAACTTATCATTGAGCCTACAAATATCCTCATCATCCTTCAAGGATGCTCCATGCAACATATGAAAAAGCTCATACAAGTAATCTCTATCAGAAAGCATGTATGAAAAATTACCTTGAATTGTAGTCATTGCTTTTTGGGTCTTCTCCATGGCTTCAAGGAAAGATGAATCTTTCAATGAAGCAACTCTCCAACAAGACTGTGACACTAAAACATGTGTGTCATGGAGAATGTGTAAATCTTCCTTGATCTTCCTTTCGCTCATCTTGAGTGGCCTTTCAAAGGGAGAAGGTTGAGAGCGAACCTCCTCATCATCTATTGGTGGATCAACCTCATGAAGCTCTTGTAGTGATAGTAAGATCGATCTTGGGATCTCTTCCTTGACTGCAAGGACTTCATCTTCTTCAGTTTCAATGGAATTTGTACTTGTAACAACCTCATCAAATGGTATCTCTATGACACCAACATAGAGAGATGGACATCCATTAGTAGATGTCTCCTCAAAACTTAGGCACATATCAGTAGGTACCTCATCAAAGCATCCATCAGTGGATGCTTCTACAAAACTTGAGCAACCATCAATAGTTTCTCTCTGATCCATAACTAGATGATCCTTAGCAGAACCAGTGGTGGCTTCTTCATGCTTACAACCCTCATTAGTAAGGATTGTACCTTCACCTTCTTCAGATTTACATGGTTCTTCACTTGAGAGACTATTATGCCTCTCATGTTCATCAGATGGTTGATTTGTTCTTCCTTCTTTTTCTCTCATTGGTTTGTTGCCTTTCAATGATTCCTCATATACATCCTTGAGCTCAAATCCAAACCTACAGTAAAAATAATCTTTGAAAGGATTGTATTTACAAATATTTTCTCCCAAGGCTAGGTACTCCTAGTAGTGGTGGGGCAAGTTTTCACATGCATATATCATCTTTGATAAATCCTTCTTAGGATTAGCCATTGATAGTTCATCCCATTGGTATTCATTGTACATCTAGTAAAAAATGGAACCATCCCCATCTCTTGGTAGAGGCCATCAATGTAAATGATTTCTTCTTCCACATATAACTCAAAGCCTTCATCGTCCATGACTGTAACTGGTCCCGTAGTTGCAACTTGGAAATAGATATGAGACCTTTGTTCCACTGAGAGTTACTTTCCACAAGTTGAGCCAAGGAAAGTGCTTTGATACCACTGTAATATCCCTGAATCAGATTTCAAAGGATATTATCTCACATTTAAAATTCAAAACACAAATTAACACAACTGAAACTAGTCCGAAAAACTAAACCCTAGAAGAGCTTGATGGTTGGACCTTTTTTTATCTGGAAAATATGTTAAGGCATGTATAGTAGCGAATACAACAGAATCAAGTCCAGCTTTAGAGTCCTATGCACAATGTACTGGGGCCATTTATGCTTCGATAACAGCTATCACTGAAGTCTCCACAAAGCTACCTGGGCACACCAACATATGCATACTAAACTCATTAACTTACACTTTAGCACAACTAGAAGATGGATATCAGATAAAAACACCCTAATCTACTATTGGACAAGAGCTACCGAAGTTTTGGGAGTATTAAGTAATGTTTGAAAGTCAAAAGGAAGAAGAGCGGTATGTGGGATTGCTTAGGTAGTTTGTTTACAGGTTCTCCCAAACAGGAAGAGAAGGTCACGAATTCTACACAAATTTTCAATCTGATGACTAGATGGACTTCATCAGTGTCCTAAGAACCTATGATTACTTACATAACCGAAAATGAGCATCCAAAGAACTTTTAATTAAAAATACTGAAAAAATAGTCAAATATAAATGCATACTTAGCTAGTCTTGAGAAATATGAGCTCAAACAACCTCTAAGGCTCTTGAATTCTTCTTCTAATATTTAATATGACTCAGACATGAAATAAACAGCAGCAAAAAACAAGCACTGAACTTATTAAGCAATACACATAAGTTTCATAGCTCAGACATTACAGGAAGTCATCAATTCTTGGATTTTTACAATGATTGGATAAGAATGCTCAGAGAAGAGTAAGAAGGAGAAGTGTAATCACTAAATTTGATATGTAGGATGACAATGAGCTGCTGGCTTCTCATGGGGGGCGCACTGAACTTCTGAAGCTTCTTGCAAGCTCTCCAACTGATCTCTCTCTAAGCAAAACTCATCAGAACCACCTCAAATCACCTCAAATCGGCTTGGATCTCTACATCCACTTTGAAGGATCAATCTCTACATGAAAGGGGGTGGATAAGATTTGCAAATCAGTAACTAATGGATGCACAGGATCTTATGCAAAAGATTGGAACATGAACTATGGGGAACATCTCCCACAAGTGGCTAAGGGTGCATCGCCAAAGCCTAGAGAAGCTTGAGCTTACTCATACACAATTCATAAATTGTCAAAATATGTGAATGTGGTGCGCCCTCCTTCTTTTATAGACTGGGTGACTTGTTGAGCAAGTTAAGTTTGTAATGAACCTCCTTTGCCTCATCAAATGCGCATTCCTTGACTGAGTTGGCACTTCCCTGCTTTTCCACTAACTAGCTTTCTTGTCTTTTTGGAAACTGCGCCCTCCTTTGTTTTCTGGATGTTTCATGCTTTTTCTTACTTGCCTGCTTTGTGCATGTGTCTTCTTTATGCACTGCTTTTGCCAGCTTCTTTCTTTTTACTTGACACCTTGCTTTGTGCATGCTTTCTTTCAGTTTCCTCTTTGGTGTGACAACTCATAAGGCTCGCATGATCTCTTCACGCGCCCTCATGGGGCCCTTGTCATCATCCAACTCATCAACATATGTAATTAATAATCAAATATTAAAAATAATAATTACATCACTTCTAATTTAATTTATTAAAACAATTATAGGCTAAATTCTTCCTAGTTAATTTAATTGCCTATGCCAATGTTATCCCCTTTTATTAATTAATTAATTTATCATTTATGGGGGTTTGGTAGGTTCTTAGTTGCTCCTTGGTGTTGGCAAAATGGGAACATGAGATATATGTACTCTAAGTTTAAACTAAGTATAATTGATTTGTTTTTTAAAATTATAGATAAATAAATTTATTAAAAACATTTTTTAATAAAAAATAATTATTATATTATTTTCAATTGTAAAATAAAAGTTAATTATTATATTATTTTAGTTATGTATAATTATAATAGTGTAAAAGTTAATTTAATTGGTTGTTTTGAATATTAGTGTATATTTAACTACATTTATATCGATAAGTTTTTAGTAAAAAAGTTTGACGATGATCCACTTGAGACCCATTTGGCCTATATATATACTAATACACTATAGTAATACCTATTGAATATATGTCTTTTACCGAATTACATATTCATAAACATGGGCAAAGGTTGGTGTTTACCCTTGTGCTAATGCAATAGATTTTATGGTGTACCCATGCAAGCAGGGACTTAAAGCGGTAAATAAGAAGTCTAATACAGTGCACAGTAACTGGTGCTTGGTACAAACTTTATGTTTCAACCATGGGAATTTGTTTCAGTAATCAATATAGTCCTAAGTCAATGCCCTTTGCTTCAGTATTTTAGAGTTGCTTTATAGAAACCCTTTGCTTCAGTATTTTAGAGTTGCTTTATAGAAACCCTAAATCCAATTATAGATGCATCGTTTTATATTACTATTCATTTGATCTAACTATTCATTTTATTTGTGAAGCTACAGCTATGAATTGATGAAATTAGTTACAACATCATTAATTGTTAATGAATCTTAATTAATGTAAAGGGGTATGGTATTGATAGGTTTAGTGAAAAACGTGTTATACAAATTGATGTTTCTATAATCTATATTGAGTGGTTATTTTTACCCTCGAATTGAAAAGTGGTGCTAACGGTTGTACGTTTTTGGGGGGCTAAAATTACAACTTTTTTGAAACCTTGGCCTATGCAGTTGCGATCAAAACCCTAAATCAACCCCTGGATTGAAAACTGATGCTCCCAGAATCCCTCTCATTTTTGGGGAGAATTAAAATTACGCCTTGTTTGAAACCATGGCCTTAACAACCAACATTGTTGCAACTAAAACCTTAAAATAAGCCCTCAAATAGAAAAACGACACTATCATGGCAACCCATTTTCCTTTTCAAGATCAAAATTACAACTTATTTGAAACCATAGCCTTAACAATTGATAACAATACAATGAAAATGCCAAAACTAACCCTCAAATCAAAATAGGTGCTACCAGTAACAACCCTTTCTTCTCTCAAGTTAAAATTGTACATGTTTTTTAAATATAAACCCCAAAAAATAAAAATAAAATAACTTAAAAAAAATAAAAACAAGTTTTAACCAAAAACAAATATAATTAAAAAAAACACTATTAAAAACGTAAAAATAAAACATATATAAAAAATTTAAAATAAAAAAAATACATTAAAAATAATCAGAATAACATTTTTGTTTAAAAAAACATAAAAAAAATCATTAAAAATAATACAAACAAACAAATTACAAAAAAAAATATAAATATAAAATACATATTATAAAATTATATTTTAAAATACGTATATAAAAATAACCATATATTTATATTTTAAAATACATATATCAAATTATCAAAATGTTTGAAATGAAAGAAAATAACCTATAATATTTGAAATGCTTTATTAAATATATATTATAAAATCTAACCTATAACTGATGTAAACTAAATTAAAAGGACATATCTTCATTATTATAATATTATAACTAAAACAACATGAAGCATAACATTAAAAAGACTTCCACGACCTTTGATTTCAATGCAAATATATCATGACTTGGAATTCAAAAGGGATACGAGATAAAGTTTTTTTGTTTTAACTTGGAATTGGATATAAAGCGGGGGTGATTTTGAGAATCCCTTCACCACCCATTTGCTGTTCCAAGTGTCACTACTCCTAGTGGGTGGTGGGGGCGATTCTCAAATTCGTTTCTTTTATACTTTATTTTTAATATGTTTTTTTTGTATTAGGGGAATTGATAATTGGAGTTGGGCTAGTACTTGCGTGAGGTTCAGGGATTTAATCTTGTTATCACTATACTCTTAGGTGCATCCACAGGGCTCGAATCATGACACACGAGTAAGATTGAGGAGATTCAAACATGTAATCTTCCATTTATAACTTCACATCTTTACTACTTGAACTACATGGTTTTTTTAATATATATTCTATATTTTTATATATTTTTTAATAATATTGTATTGGAATTTTAATATGTATTGTATTTATATATATATGTTTTATTGGTTTGTTTTGCATTTAATTTTTTTAATTGTTTTTTAATGTTTTTTTATTGGATTATTTTTATAGTTTTTTGTTTTTTGAGTTTTTTTTTATTGGTTTAAATCTTCGTTTATATGCTTTATTTTGGATTTTTTTAGAGTATTTTTAATTCCAAAAATCTATATTTTTAAATTGTTTTTATTTTTTATTTTATTTTAAAGTTATATTTTGAAATTAATTTGTCAATTTTTTTTGGGTTATATTTCAAAAATGTTTTTAATTTTAACTTTATAGAAGACAGGGTTTCTACAGGCAACATCTCTTTTTTATTTGAGGGTTTGTTTTTGCATTTTTATTGCATCGTTAATAGTTGTTAAGGCCACGATTTCAAATAAGTTGTAACTTTGACCTCGAAAAGAAAAATGGGGGTGCCATGGTAGTATTGGTGTTAACACCTAAAAGTCATACACATACGATATTTTGGTGATTAATCCAGTAAAACTTCATCAACATAAAGAATGCATCTCAGTCAAATCAAGGGGTAGCTTGGGTATTACACAGTTAACTCACTCTATAACGCAAGTTACCTGAACAATGCCCGCGCTACACCCGCGCGGCTTTTCCTTCGATAGTTGTGCTACTGTCAAAATAGTGGGACCACTCACTCCCAGCGGCACATTAAAGACTCAATCCTCCCCAAGGATCAAAATTTGGCTCCTCACACACTTGGGGGCATTAATGAGCCCCCCTTGTGTACCTTGGACTAGTTCATGAAGGAGGAGAGTTCACATTTGGTTCTAGTTGTTTGATGGCCACCTCTTGTCCTATAAAAGGAAGCCATTGGCATGCATTTTGTAGAGAGAAATTAGAGCAAGGTTATGTTGCTGGATTTGAGTTGGAGCTTCCTCATAGCCCACCATTTCCTACCATTGTGAGCATTCCCAAGTTTACTTGCCACCTACCATCAAGGGGAAAGTGTTTCTCTCCATTGTTCTTCCACCTACTTAGCATTTAGTTTGGACAAGAAAGGCCTCCCTAAGGGATATTGTTGGCTTCTCTTGAAGCCTTCATCTCCTAGGTGTTGTACATCTATTCCATTGGGAAATACAAGAGTGGTTTAGCATATCTTTGGTTGTTGAAGTTTGTATTCTCCCCCATCTCCTTCATTTTGTTTTTATCAATATTTTCATGTTTGGATGTGAAGTACACTAAAAATCTCTTGCAGGATCACTTAGAAGAATACCAAACCACATCAAAAGGGGCTCCAAGAACTGAGGCCTTGCAACATCCTACAAGGCTTAGCCCCTTACCAAGTGGAAGAGTGCACTTGTGCAATTTTTTCCACAAAAATTCTAATGGCGACCATACTTATTTTTCTTCATTTCTTTTTAAACTAGGTTGTTTTATGCTGAGTGGCTAATTCCGGGTATTTTTCACTTGTAGGAGATCAGGTATTCCACCTCTTGCTTCCATAATTTGGCCCCATCACGACCCCATTTATTTTTCCGCAGCCACGCAGTTCTCGGCGTCTCTACCTTGCTAATAACACGGAATCGACTGAGATAGTCGCACGCATGACACATATTACCAGTGTCATAACTGCGCTACACCGCTCATTGCACCCGCACGAAAGGTTAGTGTATTACCTGCGCTACAATGTGTCTGTTTTGTATTAACCCGCATGGTCCACGCAATAGAGTCTGGTTTAGTCGTGCTACTGTTGTTTATTTGCTTTTTATCTTCATAGCTTAGTTTGGCAGCTTAATTGCTACTTACTAGTGAACTTAAATTAAGGTTAATTCACCCAATTACTTAATTTTTTAGTAATTAGTGCACCTAGACCAATATTAGGAATTAAATAGTACATCTCTCTTGAAACTTACCTAGGTAACTAACTTTGAGGCTTTCAATGGGCCCCATTGTTGTCACTAGTATTTAAGACCATTCATTGTTTATGCATCAATCGACATGTTGTTTTTAGTAATATTGCTAGTGTAGAAAACACTTTTTGCATACAAGCAAGGACCTAAAGACACTTTTCACCTGAAGTATGCGCTTCATCTCGCACTTCATGTGAGCTTGGTGAATCAGAAAAAGGGTGAGAAGTGTGAAATACCTCCATTGCACACTTGTCTATTAGTTAGAAATATTTAATTTTGCAAAGCGTCATGAGCATTTCTTAAAGTTAAAAGTACACATTACTTGATATACTCTTTTAGTTAATTTGCTGATAAAATCATTTTTTTGCTTTCATCACATGTGTTTGCACCACTAGCACACAATAGGAGGCATAAAGACTCTTCCAATCCTAGTATGCTCTTCACCTCGCACTTCATGTGAGCTTGGTGATTCAGAAAGGTAGGGATTGTGAAATACCCCTCTTACACTCCATAAGTGAAACATTCAAACCCCTTAAAATCAAGATTGTAATTATCTTAACAAACTAAAATCCTCCACAGGAGGTCGAAAAAAATATTTTAGTTAGGTAGGATTGATTGGGCTAGGCATCCATTAATTCCTACCAATCTAGTTTCATTAGCAATATTTTGAAACATAACATTGTTGTCTCATAGGGTACTTATAAAATACTGCTATAAGCAAGTGTTAAAGGAAAACCTGGATCAAAAGTACGTTGTGATCAAGGAGGTGAACATCGAGGTATAGCTTCCCTGCTCTCCCCTACAAGGCACTCAGCTTGTTGTAGGGAGACGACACTATACCGTGCAGGCCGAACCACTGATCCACACTTGACGCAAGGTATCTTAGTGTCCCAACTTAGGTTATTACCAAGGAGCAATTGTGAGTGCAATTGACTCCCGAAGTTAGCTATTGTCGTTGGGAGGTGTTTCCAAGTAGAACTAGCTCTTGATTGGATCATTGGCCCCATCGTCGATAGAAATAGATCTTTGTTACCTCCACTAGTCGATTGGTGATTGGATATCATTATCGCCATCAATTGTGCTTTTGGAGGCCCAGTTACATTCTAGAGGAAGGACGTTAGGTCTTCTAGGGAATTTACATTTATTTTCTTTTTAACTACAAGTTCACTAAAATCATAATAAAAAGAGCCTACATGTGGGGACTCATGCACTAAAACTGATATTACACATATCACTCACTTATCGCACCATTTTGCATCTATTGTGGTTGGAGTATTTTTTCATTTGTTCAATTGTGTTTATTCCACTATCACTCTCATATTGACACAAAGCCTTTAGCATTGATGAACAAAACAACATCCTAAGACAATCTTGTAGACTGCAAAGCCTATCCTCTCTCTCGATGGGGTGTTTTCACACCTCCCTCCTGTGTTACACGTAGATTGAATTCAACCCGGATTCGTTCCCAGGTAGCATTGATAGGATCATCTAGTCAAGGCCAAGCCTTGCTAGGTACATTTTCTCCCCTCGGAGAATCTATTAATTACACCACTTATTCCACCATCGGAAGTAGTCCCTCGCTAGATTCTCCCCACGGAGATCCCTCATATCCCTTTGACCCATCCTCTCTCATAGGAGGTTAACCATTGTTTACAGCACCACCTGGGTCTCCCCCTTATGGAAATCATATCCCAAACATAATGGTAAGACTAGTCATCCCTACCTTACCATTTATGGCTATTTTAAATTTACCAGATTTGGCCAAATTAACAAATGACCCCATTGCTCATGATGCGACATGGCCGGCTATGACGGACAAGCTTTCTTCTAATATTCCCAAATTCGAAGGAAAACAGGGAGACGATCCCGCCAACCACGTTATGTCTTTCCAATTATGGTGTTAATCTAACAACATAGTGGATGACCTCGCAAGGCTTCACCTATTCCAGTGTACCCTCATCGGAACAACAACAAAATGGTACGTAAACGTAGAAAGTGGCACCCATTCCACATTCACGACATTGGCCACCACATTTATTATGTACTTTCAACTACCAATCCAGCATGATTTAGGCCTTGAAATTCTCACTGAGTTTCAACAAAATACTTCTACCCACATCGCGAACCACATCCATGAGTGGCATAGACACTGCATACTATGTAAGATCGAAAAACACTCAAAGATGTCACCACCTCCATGCCACAAAGGGAGGAAGAGGCCATTTTGAAAGCACAACATTTCAACCTCATATATGACAATCCAACTACCATTACACAATCCTCTCTAATGACCCTCGGCATCAGTCGTTGGATTCTACACTTTCGGAATCATCACATTCGACGGATGGCCTTTATTGGACCCATTCCCATCTAGGAAAGGATCCTCCTACCAAATTGTTTCCATTCAACATGGTTCCATATTACCCTTCCATGCCTCCTATGTCGGCACCCCCTACACAGATACCAACACCATCAGTTGGTTAATTACAGTATGGACCATATAGTCCTACCTACCCAAACGTTAACCAAGCGATGATTGTTCCCACACCACAAATGGTGCAAGTCTCTCCTACATCCACCTCTTATGGAGCGCAAATGGAATTTATCCCACCGCTGGGATATAATCTGTATTACCATTTCCCATGCTCGACTTGTCAACAACCTCCCCCCAACATGGGGGTTAACCTAGTTCAACCTACTTATGTTCTACAAGCTCAACAATTCGAGTAGTTGAACGCCGCAAACCCCTAGAATCCACAAAATCAAGGGAAGAAGAAAGGTAAGAACAAAAAAAATTAGCAGTCGGTGCAAGGGGGGGATCTCCCCCCTAGCAAAACTAGAATACGAGTGATCCAAATGCAAGGACTAACAATCCCCCCAAACAAGGGAAGAATCCTCCCCTGAGAACCAATTATTGTTGCTCCATTTGTGGCGATTATGGTCATTACACACATCATTGTCCGCTTATCCCCGACTGCCAATAGTTAGTGGAAGCTAAAAAGAAGATGGTGATGAACCCTCCTCAGGTAACGATCCTCCCCAACCATAAACAACAGTGTTACAACAAACCTTTTCCAATAAAGGGGCAGTTACACAAGAACAATATCCTCTCCCACTCAGCGACGATTCTTTCCAAAATATATATACGCTAGATATAAACCTTCAAACGCGATCCAAGGGTTATTACGGGCCTTCCACCCCCCAAGTGGAAGACGTTTCTATCCCCTCGGGGAGCCTCTACAAATACTAGGCCCGAATACCGAACAAATCCCATGGATTCCGAAAGCTCCAGTCAGGCGTACCCCTAGTAACCCCCACATGAAAGCTGCCCACAATTACAGTATTGTGGATGACTTGGCTCAATCCCCCATGGCCATGTCCACATTAGAAGTGTTATAGTATTTCCCAACACAGAGAAAGGAATTACTCAATGCACTTGGTGCTATCGACCCTTCTGATTCACACCTTATGACCTTTGATGTTGACAAAGGCGATTCGCGACTACCATCATCAGTAGCATTTCAAGTACTAGTCACAGTAAAAAACGTCATGATCCATCGTTGTATCATCGATGAAGGCACATCCACTTGCATTATGGCCGTAAAATTCTGGAAATGATTAGGATCTCCTGATCTAGTCCCCTCGTCTATTGCTCTTCACACATATGATGGGAGACCATCAAAATGAAGGGGATTGTACCAAAATGTCCCCATAGAGCTGGGGGGAAAGATGGTTATGATCGATATCGAAGTAATTGATGCTGAGCTCGACTACAACATCCTCTTGGGGCGTATTTACATGTACACCATGAAGGAGGTAGCCTCCTTAGTCTTCTGTATCATGATGTTTCCCTTAAATGGGAAGATAGTTACCATCGACCAACTTAACTATTATGACCATAATACCACAAACAATCCCGACAACGTCCTACCAACTATACTGGGCTATGATCAACCGTATATTGACATTTCCACTGGTATGTACAAGGACTCCAATTTGTTAGTAGCATATTCGGTACCACCACCTAATATCCCTACATCTATTGATGGCCTAACGTGCACAATTTTCACCACTGAAAATCGAGCCGCCTCCACCTCAACACCGTCATCATTACCACTGCTGAGTCATGGCATTAAACAAACGTTGAGTCCATCAGTACCACCAATTTTTCAAATCTCATTCTTGTATCCTCACACAAGTGTACAAGGGATGTTGGTTATGGCTCAACTAACTCTACCTGGGCTAACTCTGGGGATAACGGTATAGTACCTCACACCACCCTACCCAAAAATGGCTTCCAAACCAGTCGCCCATTATGAGTTTGTCATTATTTCAGTTAGTACGGCTGCAAGGCTTGTAACACATTCAATTACGACAACCCAACCTATAACATCCACAACTACACCACAATCGATCGTCGTTAATACCATCAATGGGGGCATCAAACAACCCAAGTTGAAAGGTCCCCTATTAAAAAACCTGGCATCTAATTCGGTAGAAACTATGAATCCTAAATCAGGGGGCATCAACCATCAAGATTTGAAATCCCCAGTAATGATCAACACTCCCAATTAAAGGGTCACAATGTGACCCGTCACACCACTGTGTTCTCTTTGCAGGCAACAAGGCCACACAAAAAACCTATGTCGTACTCTACCAAAGCTAATTTTTTTTCTTAAAACCCCTGTTAGCATCACCCATGCTCCACCAGTGGTGAAAGGGGGCACACCTCCATCGCCCACAACTAAGTCCAAAACATTGCATACGAATCACGCATGTTTCATATGTTCTCAATATGGGCACTATACACATCATTTCCCTGACCTCCCTCGATATCGGGAGGCCTTGAAAACTATTTTCCTCACCGAACCCTTAGAAGATACCTCACCTCCCTCATCTCTAGAAGAGGCTCCGATAAGCATGGGTACTATAGTGATCCCGACTAGTCCCTCCCCACGGTGTGCCGATTCCACACCCGATGAACAATCATCGCAACGTCCACAAACCATGGCCATTGTTTTAAATCATACGAACGTCACCCGACTGTGTCGCTCGTGAAACTTAATGTCTCACCACTCATTCCAATTCCCTCTTATTTCTGCATTTCACACTTTGCGGACAACCCAAAGTTGATTAGCTGATAACCTCACCCTGTGTGGAACCACCCTCCCTATAGTAATAGAAGAGGATACCGAACCAACAGAGCACAATGGGGACAAAAACATGTCACATTCATCGGATACCGTGACAAATCTGGATCCCACATAACCAATTTCTCGTGAGGTGCTAGACCCCTTAATCTTCCCTCAAGACGAAATCCTAGCACCCATCGCAGCCATCCCTGAGTACCTTGACATCCTGCATCTCGATTCAATTTCTCTTTCTTCCCAAAATGAAGACCCTGGGTATTCAGACGAGGATATACTAGAAGAATACATCTTCACCACAGATGAGGAGATAATCTAGGCCATGAACGCTACTGAACCCCTATGGGACTCTTTCCATTATAGGTCCTCAGCATCAAGCAGGCAGGAACAACAGCATCAAGCAAGCAGGAACCACACACACTCCCTACTGAACAACAATACACCATCGAGTCAAAAGAATTTTACCCCTCAGTTACATCGATTGGTTTAAAAATCCTATCCCCACCCCAAATGCGTTCAAAGACAGTAACCTTTCCAATATATCCCCTACCATATAGGTTGATATCTCTGTCACACCAGGAGTCATCGAAAACATCTCTATCGCGGATTCTTGCTCCCCATAGGAAATTACTGATTTCACCGCTCTATTTACAGAGTTCTATGACGTCTTTGCATGGTCCTATGAAGAAATTCCAAGTCTCAACACAACAATTGTTGAACATCACATTGACACTTGTCACGATGCCATTCCTGTCCGACAGAAACAACGCTCGGTCCAGCCTTCTAAGGCCCCAGCGATCAGAGCCAAGGTAGAAAAAATCTTGCAAGTTGGATTTATTTTTCTCATCGCTTACACATCGTGGGTGTCTAACCCCGTCTCAGTTAACAAAAAGCAGGGAACTATTTGTTTTTGTATCGATTTTCGAGACCTCAATTTAGCCTTCCCCAAGGATAATTTTCCCACGCCATTCATCGACCAAATCGTTGACTCATGTGGCGGTAGTGAAATGTTTTCCTTAATGGATGGGTTCTTCAGATATAACTAGATACGCATCTGCCCCCAGGATCAGTATAAAACTGCATTTACCACACCATGGGGCACCTTTGCTTACAAAATCATGCCCTTCGGTTTGAAAAACACCGGTGCCACTTTCTAGCGAACAATGGCATATGTTTTTAATGACTTGGCTCACATCATCCTTGCCTTTTTAGACGACCTCACAACCAAGTCCAAAAAATGATGTGATCACCTTCAATACCTTCATACCATCTTCACAAGATGTAGCAAGTATAATATATGCTTAAACCCCCTCAAGTGTGTATTTTACGTCATCGTTGGTTGCCTCTTAGGTTTCATTGTTTCCAAAGATGGTATCATCGTCGACCCCTCCAAGGTTCAATCCAGATTGGAATAACAAACACCATGAACATGACTCCAGTTGAAGAGTGGCCAAGGTAAGGCCAACTTTCTTCGTCGTTTTGTTCCCGACTATGCCACTCAATCCCATGGAGTTTTACGGCTTCTAAGAAAATATCTTCCATTTCAGTGGGATAACTATGCCCAAAATGCCTTTGATTCCCTCAAACAAGCATTGTCATCATCCCCCCTCATCTCTCCTCCAGACTTTGACAAAGATTTTATCTTGTATATCTCTGCATCAGATTTTGCTGTAGTCAGCGTACTGGTCCAACCTGCCGCAAACCATCAGGAACATGTCATATATTACGTTAGCAAAACCATCATCGAACCTACACTCAACTACACCCATGATGAGAAGATTTCCCTTGCAGTCATCCTTTCTGTACAAAAACTCCGCCACTATATTTTGCTCTGAAAACAGCCGTCGTCATTGATTCCAACCCTATGCAATACATACTTAGTTGTAGGCTTATCAATAGTAAGTTTGCATGATGCATCGTTATTTTACAAGAATTCGACCTCGAGTTTGTTTTCCTAAAAGCTAGAAATCCATGGCCTTAGCCGAACTCATTACTGATCTTCCCTCCACCACCATCAGTGAATCTGTCTAGGAACAACTACCCAATGAGCACCTTTTTTTCATTACAACCGGAGATCCTTGGTATGGCGATATCCTCCTTTATCTCCGCACCCAGAAATTTGCTTCCCACTTATCTTGCGACGATCACCACAAAATCCACCACCAGGCACCGCGATACCTCCTCATTGGACACATCCTATATCATCGTGGAATCGACACTATTCTTCAACGATGTCTAACACATGAAGAATCTGAACAAGTTATCAATGATTGCCATAGCGGTGTGTGTGGTGGTCACCTCTTTGGATTAGTCACCACCTAGAAAATATTACGAGCAAGGTATTTTTGGCCCTCAGTGTTCAAAGATTGTGTTTACAAAATCAAAATGTGTGCTAATTGTCAAGTCTTTTGCGTCTTTAAATTAGCCCTCACTTCATCATTGGAAAGTGTCCCCCGATCCAGGAAAGTGTCCCCCGATCCACTCAAAACTGTGAGGACTCCGCCCATCATCAAATTGGTCCCCTGATACACCCATAACTGTGGGGACCCCACCGATATTCTTTATGTACAAACAGGTTCCCTTGTCACCTTGCATTGAGGGAACATCATATTATTTTGGCAGCAACCCGTGGTTTCCTTTGATCGATGTATTTGAGTCTCCATATGTTCGACAATATATGTTTTTCCGGTTTCCACTACCATTTGTTTTGCGTCTCCATCAAATCCCTTTCACTTGTAGTTTCTTTCCACTAGTTTCAATCTGTGTCGTCCCGAAAGAAAAGCTGTCGTCCCCGCTCCCCATGTTTACATCGATTAAAGGAAGTTATGAGCCCCACGCATATAAACCAATCTTGTGTCAGGTTTGTTTGTCCACCAGTTGATTACAATATGATCTCGATTCTCAGGATAGGACCCTCGTCTTATCATATACTTCAACTCTCCTCGACGTAAAAAAAATATATTCCGAGACTTGCAGTAGTTGCAGTTGTACCTTGGGATCCCTTTCAATCACTATAAGGGATCACCTCGAACTTAGTAGGGAGAGTCATTAGTTCTCCCTAACTAAGTGGTTCCCCCTATGCTTGACGACAACACATCACCGCATCAGGGGGAAACATACTTTTGAAGGTAACAATGTTCACATTTGGAATTCATGATAGAAGTCTATTCGGTATGGTGAAGCCCTCTGGAATATTTACATACCAAGTTTAGTCCCCCACCACAATGGGTTCATCATGGTCACCAAGAGTTCCACTTCTTCACTATTTCACAGTAGCTCCAGGGGCATTTACTCTAACATGGATTTAAGCCGCCTTCATCCATGTCCCAGCAGTATAGTAGAGTCGGCACCTTTGTCCTCTCTCATTGTAATCACTTTGACATCATTTCACAAGCATGGGTATGCCTACCTCGTTTGTATAAAAACTATTATTTATTACTGCTCCAACAGTCATCACCAACAATCTGCCCCCATGGGAGAACCTTATTTTTTCCACATATGCTTCATCCTACAAACAGGAGAGAAACAACAAAAAACATTATGCATTATCGACTCTAGAGTACCCTCTGAACCTCATACATCAGGGAGGGATTTGTTAATGCCTAAAAGTCGTACACATGCGACATTTCGACAATTCATCCAGTAAAGCATCATCAACATAAAGAATGCATCTCACCACATGCATCATCAACATATCCAAAACACACCATGAGTCTATAAGTGCCAAGAAACAGTCAAAACAAGGGGTAGCACTGGTATTACACAGCTAACCCGTGCTATAGCGCAGGTTACCTGAACAATGCCCACGCTACACCCACGCAGATTTTCCTTCGATAGTCGCGATACTGACAAAATGACGGGACCACTCACTCCCAACAACGCATTAAAGACTCAATCCTCCCCAAGGATCATAATTTAGCTCCTCACACATTTGGGGGGCATTAATCAACCCCCCTTGTGTACCTTGGAACTAATTCATGAAGGAGGATAGTTCACATCTAGATCTAGTACTTGTTTGATGGCCACCTCTTGGCCTATAAAAGAAATCCATTGGCATGCATTTTGTAGAGATAAATTAGAGCAAGGTTATGTTGTTGGATTTGAGTTGGAGCTTCCTCATATCCCACCATTTCCTACCATTGTGAGAATTCTCAAGCTTGCTTGCCACCTACCATCAAGGGGCAAGTGTTTCTCTCCATTTTTCTTCCACTTACTTAGCATTTAGTTTGGACAAGAAAGGCCTCCCTAAGAGAGATTGTTGGCTTCCCTTGAAGCCTTCACCTCCTATGTGTTGTACAGTTATTCCAATGGGCAATACAAGAGTAGTTTAGCATATCTTTGGTTGTTGTTGAAGTTTTCATTCTCCGCCATCTCTTTCATTTTGTTTTTATCAATATTTTCATGTTTGGATGTGAACTACACTAACAATCTCTTGTAGGATCACTTGGAGGAATACTAAACCACATCAAGAGGGGCTCCAAGGACTGTGGCCTTGTAGCAACCTACAAGGATTATCCCCTTACCAAGTGGAAGAGTGACCTTGTGCAATTTTTTCCACAACAATTAGTTTTCAATTCAAAGACTGATTTTAGGGTTTTAGTTGCAACCGTGTCGATTGCTAAGGTCACAGTTTCAAACAATGCGTAATTTTAACCTAAAAAAAGAGGATGAGGAGCCTCACTTTTTGATCCGGGGGTTGATTTAGGGTTTTGATCACAACCACATTGACTGAGGTTTGAAAAAACTTGCAATTTTATCCTAAAAAAAAGAGTGCTACGAGAAGCACCACTTTTCAATTGAGGGATTGTTTTTGTTGTTTTTTATGCAAAAATATGAGTTTTTATGTCTAGATTTCTCATTTTGAGTATAAAGTTCTCATCAAGTTGTATAATGTGTTGGAAACCAAGATTTCAATCCATAGGGATCTCAGCCATGGCTTAGTCGACAAACCAAGTGAGTGACTTGGAGGTCAATGAGACAAAACCACTTAATCTTTATCAAAAAATCAATGGGACTTGGCTCTCTCAGGGAGTAGGTATTTGAATATTTTGTGTGTTTTGAAAGCTTGTTTTTAAAATTCAAATTCATATTAATAAAATAAAGACTCATATCTAACATGGCAATATTTAGTTTCAAGCTTAATTGGGATTTACAATTTTAAAATGAGAGTGGTATTGTAATATCCTTGGGAATATTTCACCAAGATATTAACTCAATTCCAAATTTTTCATAAACTTTACTAGTTAAATTTCTGTCAATTTCTTCTAACAGTGCAAGATGTAAGTGATGGGTACTGAGGTAAGGAATGAGGATGGTAGGATGCACATTCAATTCTGGAAAATGTATGGGCTTAGGTGTAGCATTAGGTCAAAAGTAAAATCAGAGATGTCCTATGCACCATGTACCATAACCATTCACTTTTCAACAACAGTGTGCAACTGTTGCCTACTTCGAGGCTTCCTGGGAAACTGGCATATACATACTAGACAGGTGGGGCTACTGGGGAGTAATGGAAGAGGTAATATTGGTCAAATAAACTTATATAATGTGCTGGAATGATGTAACAATGAATTGGAATGGTTTGGAAGAGTATTGTCCAAAACTAGCTAGTCAGGACGTCTGAGAAGGAGATATTACAGTGCTTTCCAAATGGCTTGAAATGCTTACAAAATCTTATGAACAGAGTATGGGGTGTTAATTACTGTTATATTGACCATACCAAAGCATCAAAATAGAGAAATACATTATTAGTTAAACATACTGAGAGTTCCACTAAAACTAGTCAATAAATAATGCCCATTGAGCTAGTCTAGGGTCAAATAAGGGTAAAAATCAGTAAATGAAATAATGCTATGTTTTTATGACTGAAATAGATCTTTTATAACTGATTTAATCTTGTATGGTCGAATCAGAATTTTACAAAAATATCTTACAAATATTTGCTACCCTCCTTCGCTGCAGTTCCCCAATTGACTAGGAAAACTAGTCTCAATCTTTGGAGGTGCCAAAATCACTAGTAAAATTCATATATCAGTCCAGAATGTATATACAAATATGATAACAGTACCAAATTATTTTTGGGTCGAATTCACAAAAGTGGAAGAAGTTTTACAGTAAAATTCATCAAGGATTTCACAGGAGACCTTCCACAACTAGTTTTCCCCCACTGGAGAGGCGGAAGGGTTGGAAGGGTAGGAGAAGGGTAAGATATCTGATAAAACTGAGTGATGAGATGCTACAGGTCAAGAAAAAATCTCATGGGCTGCGCACACCTTCTCTGAGAAGAACTGTACTCCTTCTTCATGAATGAGAGCTTTCTCTCCACTGGAATCACTATTTTTCCTCCAAAAGAAAGGAGAAAGGGTTGGAAGAGTAGGAGAAGGGTCAGATCTCTGATAAATCTGATGCATAAGCTGCTATAGGTACAGAACATAGTTCTTGAGCTGCACACTGTCCTCTCAGCTTACTAAGTCTCCTCCTTCAAGAATAGGAGCTTTCTCCTCAATAGATCTTCAACTGCCTTCACTACAAACACTTCTGGATGATAGGATCTCTTCTGATGGTTGCAAAATCTTCATGGATGGATGATAAACATCTGTCAGCAGCAATATGGACCTCTGGAAGTATACTGGAAACTTTTCAAGAACTTGGGGCACATCTCCCAAGGTTGTTGATGAACATCTCTCAACACTATAGAAGCTCAAAGCTCTCAAGCAAATTTCTCAAATGATCAAAAGTTCTTGAATGAAGTTGGAAACCTTATTAAATAGAATTCCTGTTGACCTGTTGAGCAAGTCACTTAGATTGGTGACTTGTGAGAATAGGTTACCCATGAGTGGACATACTTTCCTTGCTTTGGCTTTGGCTTTCTTTTTTTTTCCTTTTTTTTTGACTTTCCTTCTTTTATGAACTTTTCTGTTTTTCATACTTTCTTGCTTTCTGGATTTATGCTGCTTTTCCTGAAATATTTCTCTTTTCTCATTTTTGGCAACATTTTTGGACTCTAGTGCTTACTTGAATTCTACTCCAAGTAATTCCTCCAACCTTATCCACTAATTCGAAGTGGTGAGCCAATTTCTCCATTTATTCAGAATAACAAATAAATATTAATAAAAGATAATACAACTCAGAATTAATTCACACTTTAGCATTTAATCAATTAATTAATTCTTATGGTATAATTGCCTCCAAAATACCCCCTACTCCATTTTTGGCAACATCTTCCACCCGAGTGCCCTCTTGGCTCACTTGCTCATTATCCATTAGTTTTATTTATCAAAATTACCTTTAATAAATAAATTTGCCAATTTGTGAGACTTAGGCTAAAATTAATTCTAAGCAAATAGAATTAATACAATTTAATTCCCTTAGGGGTTGATCTTGTCCCCTTTCACCTATGGTACTGGATGATCCAAAATTGGGGACATGACAGTCCTCCCTTCCCAAGATTTCTTGTCCTCAAGCAATGTTAGGATTCCATCAAGCTTCTACGGCACCACTATGATTATAATTGTCCCCATCCACTGAACAATCTGAAAATTAAACTTGGGGCCTTCAAAAAGATATAAAAGAAATGCAAGATGACCATGAAGAATAAACTACACTGCAAACTCTATCTGCACTAAATCATGAACAAAAATCTTAACCCAGTTAAGATAACTGAGTAGAATTCCTGGATCCCACTGCTCCCTCGGTAAGGACCCAAAGTTTTCTGCCCCCTTTGGAAATTTGTCACTCCAAAGAATGCCTAGATCCCATGGTCCCTGATGAATACCATCCATTATCACTATTACTTGTGAAAACTTATCACTCCAGGGTATGCCAGGATCCATCCACCATGCTGGAACTGTGCCACTCCCAATGCAAAATTGAATAGCTGTGTGACTTCTCCACAAGGCATAGAACTTCTTGAGAGCATGAAAATCAGAATGCATCTCTTTTGCATGTGCACTAGAGACATCTAATGGATGCAAAATACACCTTCATTGCTGCTTACATGTTAGGACAATGTCAGTTATAAAAAAAAAATTATTGCACAAATAAAAGAACCTTTTACCTTCCAAGTTCTTCATTGCAATGATGCATCTGCCCATCCAACCAATGGAAGGAAAAACACTTTTATTTGCTGAACCATATGGAATGTGTTCAGCCATATCTTTGTCTTCCTCAAATAAATATATCTCATTATCTCTATGGAACTCTATAGGTGCTCCCCTTTTCATCCAATGGCTCAACTCTCTGCCATTGATCCAAGGGTGCAAAACTCCATCAATTGACCCACACATTGAAGGTAAGTGTAGATCTGATGCGTGCTTGTCAAAAGTGGTTGCACACACATGCATGGGCTGCCTCAACTGCTGGGGGTTAAGGAACATGTCATAGGACTCAATTATAGGATCCTCCTTCTCATCATGTGACACCAAGAGGAAGAATCCTTTTACCCAATTTTCATTCCCAAAATTTGTGGCTGAATGTGAAGTGGGGAATGAAGGATGGTGAGCCATGATTCTGAACATTTCATCCACTGAATTTGTGGATGTATCCTCTCCATTTCTAGCTGACCCATCTACAGTGGACTCATCTGCCTCTTTCTTGGAAGAGGGATTTTCATCAATGAACCTCTTAGGTTCATTCTGGAAAAAATCATATGCTTCTTTTTCATCTGCTTTTTCTGCACTTTCTTCAAGCATATACCGAATAGACTGCTCCTCATGGTCCACCCACTCATGAGGTTCCTACAGTGAATTTTTTATGTCATTTACCCAAAAGGGATGACTCTCAAGAAAATTTGAGGATTCAGTCAATTCTTGCCACTCTTATTGGAATTGTTTTATCTTCATTTGTGATTCTAAGAGGGAACTTTGAGTGTATCTCAAAGAATCTTGGGTGGCCAACAAATCACATTGGAGCTTGTAGTTCTCTTCTTCATATATGCAAATAATTTCTTCATCATGCAGTGCTGCTTCCTGCAACAACTCAACAAGCTCAAACATGTAATTTTTATCTGAAAGCAACTGTGAGAAGTTACCTTTGGTTGTGGACATCGCTTTCTGGATATTCTCCATGGCTTCAAGGGAAGATTGGTCTACCATTAAAGCATCTTCCCAACACAACTTTGACACTGAAGCATGAGTGTCATGGAGAATTTTCAGGGCCTCTTGGATCTTCTGTTCATCCATCTTCAATGACCCTACAAGAAGATGAGGTTCTTGCAGATGTTCCTCCTCTTCATTTTCCATCACCAGATCAGTTTCATGTAGTGCACTTGAGGTTTTGAAATCTGATCCATATGTTGCTGCTGCAATATATTCATCTTTTAGGTCCTCAAAAACATAATTTGGGCTGCAACTTAAGTGCTCGTTCATCCTTGGTGCACCAGAAAGATCTTCTCTCAAAGTTTCAGCCTTCACACTGCTTTCATTTTTTACACCGGAATTCTGAACCTCATCACTAGGGGGCTTAACCATTCTGAACTTTTCACTGGAAGTGGTTGCCATATCAGATTGACATAATGACACATAAAAATCATAAATTACTAACTCACCACGTGTCATGTTCTCCTCCTTCTGTGGTGGAATTATGATGTCTTGTTCATCCACCCATTTCTATGCTTCACACCCTACTGAGATGTGCTCAATTTCTACTTCCTTGTGAGGCTCAAGGGGTGACTATAAATATGAATTATGTTCCTCTTTTGGATCATATTAGAAAGATGTCTCACCATCTTGTGTGGTGCTTAGATCACAACCTTTGTACTTCCTTCTTGAAGGAAAACCAAACAGTCTCATAATGCTTGGTCTGGCCAATGGCCGTGATGAAACTTCCTTCCTGATTCATTTTCCTTGATATTGGGATGGATCCACATGTAGGGCTGCAACTTCATCTTTAATTTTCCCTCCTTCTGCTCCACCCGAAGAATTAGGTGGCTCTTGGTTTCCTCCCTTGATTTTTCTTGGCTGTGAGGACACATCTTTATTCCTCCCTTCCATCTCAGCTCCTAGGGGTAAAAATCTTGCCTTGACTTTTTTGCACACACCATCAACCATATGTGCAATCCTTCTTTTGCTATCACTATTTTAGGGGTCTTTGAGAAACCCCTGAATCTCCAAATCACAATAGTCTCTAAAGGTTAGGGACTTCTGGATCTCCTTCTTCAAAGCATAGTACTCCATGAATTACTCATAGGATTTGTTTGGGTTTACTCTATTGAGTGTTCTTCCATAACCCCAATTAGTCATAGGTAGATCATTTCCTATGTCCTCTTCAAACATCTGTTCAATGAGGCAATCATATTCAAATTTCTGCAAATAGAATTTTCCAACAGAGGTCATCTCCTCCTCCTTATATGGTTCAACATATTCATCATCATATTGCTCATAAAAATCATCATCAGAGTAAGAGTCTTCTTCACCGAACATTGACATGATTGCAAATTCATTAAATTAAGAGTCTTCTTTTTACAGGAGTAGAGGAAAGAGATCTGATACCATTGTAATATCCTTGGGAATATTTCACCAAGATATTAACTCAACTACAATTTTTTCATAAACTTTACTAGTTAAATTTTTGTCAATTTCTTCAAACAGTGCAGGATGTAAGTGATGGGTACTGAGGTAAGGAATGAGGATGGTAGGATGAACATTCAATTCTGGAAAATTTATGGGCTTAGGTGCAGCAGCAGGTCCAAATTCAAATCAGAGATGTCCTATGCACCATGTACCATAACCATTCACTTTTCAACAACATTGTGCAACTGCTTCCTACTTCGAGGCTTCCTGGGCAGTTGGCATATGCATACTAGACAGGTGGGGGTGCTTGGGAGTAATGGAAGAGGTAATATAAGTAAAATAAACTTATGTAATGTGCTGGAATGATGTACTAATGAATTGGAATAGTTTGGAAGAGTATTGGCCAAAACTAGCTAGTCAGGATGACCGAGAAGGAGAAATTACAGTGCTTTCCAAATGGCCTGAAATGATTCCAAAAGATTATGAAAAGAGTATGGGGATGTTAATTAATATTATATTGACCATACCAAATCATTAGAACAGATAAATACATTAATGGTTAAACATATTGAGAGTTCCACTAAAACTAGTCAATAAATAATGCCCGTTGAGCTAGTCTAGGGTCAAAGAAGGGTAAAAATCAGTAACTGAAATAATGCTTTGTTTTTATGACTGAAATAGATTTTTTATAACTTATTTAATCTTGTATGGTCGAATCAGAATTTTACAAAAATATCTTACAAATATTTGCTACCCTCCTTCACTGCAGTTCCCCAATTGACTAGGAAAACTAGTCTCAATCTCTGGAGGTGCCAAAATCACCAGTAAAATTCACATATTAGTCCAGAATGTATATAAGCATATGATAAAAGTACAAAATTATTTTTGGGTCAAATTCACAAAATTGGAAGAAGTTTTACAGTAAAATTCATCAAGGATTGCACAGGAGATCTTCCACAGCTAGTTTTCCCCCATTGGAGAGGAGAAAGGGTTGGAAGGGTAGGAGAAGGGTGAGATATCTAATAAAATTGAGTGATGAGATTCTACAGGTCCAGAACATATCTCATGGGCTGCACACACCTTCTCTGAGAAGAACTGGACTCCTCCTTCATGAATGAGAGCTTTCTCTCCACTGGAATCACTAGTTTTCCTCCAGAAGAAAGGAGAAAGGGTTGAAAGGGTAGGAGAAGGGTCATATATCTGATAAATATGATGCATAAGCTGCTACAGGTCCAGAACAGATTTCTTGAGCTGCACACTGTCCTCTCAGTTGATTTAGTCTCCTCCTTCAAGAATAAGAGCTTTCTCCTCAATAGATCTTCAATTGCCTTCACTACAAACACTTTTGGATGATAGGATCTCTTCTGATGGTTTTATAATCTTCATGGATGGATGATAAACATCTGTCAGCAAAAATATGGACCTCTGGAAGTATACTGGAAACCTGTCAAGAACTTGGGGCACATCTCGCAAGGTTGTTGAGGAATATCTCTCAACACTAGAGAAGCTCAGAGCTCTCAAGCAAATTTCTCAAATGATCAAAAGTTCTTGAATGAAGTTGGAAACCTTATTAAATAGAATTCTTGTTGACCTGTTGAGAAAGTTACTTAGCTTGGTGACCTGTGAGAATAGGTCACCCATGAGTGGACATACTTTCCTTGCTTTGCTTGCTTTCTTTGGCTTTGGCTTTCCTTTTTTTTTCCTCTTTTTCTAACTTTCCTTCTTTTCTAAACTTTCCTGGTTTTCATATTTTCCTGCTTTCTGGATTTATGTTGCTTTTCCGGAAATATTCCTCTTTTATCATTTTTGGCAACATTTTTGGACTCTAGTGCTTACTTGACTTCTAATCCAAGTAATTCCTCCAACCTTATCCACTAATTCGAATTGGTGAGCCAATTTATCCATTTATTTAGAATAACAAATAAATATTAATGAAAGATAATACAACTCATAATTAATTCCAACTTTAGCATTTAATCAATTAATTAATAATTAATTAATTCCTGTGGTATATTTGCCTCCAAAAATACCCCCTACTCCATTTTTGGCAACATCTTCCACCTGGGTGCCCTCTTGGCCCACTTGCTCATTATCCATTAGTTTTATTTATCAAAATTACCTTTAATAAATAAATTTGCCCATTTGTGAGACTTAGGCTAAAATTAATTCTAAGCAAATAGAATTAATACAATTTAATTCCCTTAGGGGTTGATCTTGTCCCCTTTCACCTATGGTACTGGATGATCCAACATTGGGGACATGAGAGGTATACAGTTATAAGGAAAAAATTATATTAACATTTTGAACAATCATATAATATTAAAAAAAAGAAACCGAGACTTGATTTCCAATCGGACCGCTTTGCTCCTACCTCCCCAGCTTTTGAAAGATAAAATGATTTTGGCTCAATTTTTCCGAGTCCAAAATAGGCCTAATTGAAAAATGAGACCTTTCCCAAATAATATAAAAATTATAAAAAATCATATGTGCAATTATTTCTAAAATGGGCCTAATTTTGCAATCAACCCTTTGACAATAGTTATCCTCCTTGTTTTAGAGGGAGTTTTAAACCACCCATTAGTTAGAAAATTTATTTCCCGAACCCAAGAAAATACGACTAGGACCTAAAGCATCCATTAGTTAGAAAAATCATTTCCAGAACTCACAAAAATAGGACTTAGACCTTAAGCATCCATTAGTTAGAAAATTCATTGCATGGAAACCACGTGGCCATAGGCTTAATTGCATAGCGAACCTATTTTCCTAAACTCAAGGAAATAGGACTAGACCTGAAGAAGTCATTAGTCACAAAAGTCACTGCATAGAAACCACATGGACATACGCTTAACTACATAGCAAAACAACATTCACTCCCTACATCCTTCATTCAGGCAATACTATTCGATTTCAAGGATATGCGATGCTTGACTTCCTAGTCTCTATGTCTGTCTCTACTAAGCATAAGAAACACTTCTTCGATTCTACCAAGTGAAGTATTGCACCCATTAAGTTATATTTACAATAATTGTTCAATGTACTGTCATTTCCATGGGTGTCATTGTCTCATAACACCATGTTTGGCATGAGTACAGTAATCCAAACATCAATTTGGGTGAGGACGTTCAGTTTTAGCTGAAATGAGTATCATGTTATCTCCATATTTCATTGAACAATCTCCATTACATTTACACTAAGTGGAAAAGTGAACAGAGAAAAAATAAAAGTTCGAGGCAAATTACCCAAATCATTATCCTCTAAGGAGACATTGATAGTGCTCAATGAATACATGTGTCTATTGGTAATATGTAATAGAACATGTCATTGCATGCATGTCATTGAAGAGTTAATGTTGTGTCTGTCGTAGGCCATTAGGTTGTTATGGTTTTTAATCTGTTTTGGAAATATTGGCATCTGAAGCCAAGGGTTCCTCCAAGACTGTAATCAATGTTATAGAGTTGTTCTATTATGTATTTAGATATGGATAAACAAATATCTAAAATTGTTGTCGGTCATTGGGTTGTTTTGGTTTTGATATCAGTTTTAATGAGTCTGGCATCTACAACTAAGGGTGAAATTACAAGAGAAGTAATGGTAAGCAATGAAATCCAATAACTAGTACACACTACACCACTGTCAATTGGTCAATACAGTGAAGGAAATTTGCAAAATCTTGTTAACTCTAGTATTAACCCACTTCATTCACTTAAATCTACAAACATTTTAGATAGGGATTTCAAATTAAACTTTGGATTGTGAGAGTTGGGTTATCATGCATGCATGGAACATTCATTGGAGCCATGGTTTTGGAAATAGTGAATAGCAGAGCATGGGAAGAATATGGAATCCAACACCATTTTTTTCACAATAGCCGCTTGATGCAGATTAGTGTTCAAACTCTTAATTGTAGTGGATAACACACACCAGCAAAAGTTAACATCAATACCGCCACCAACATTTAAAGCAACAACATAAATGTAATTTCATGCAAATCCCCAAGCATGCAATAATACACAGAGAGACAGAGAAACATAAGGATAGTCATTCACTGAGCGCAAGGTATCAAACCAAAGCTATGTATGGGTGCGGGCTCGTCAATAACGCATTTGTGCATTGTTTCTGACCCTTTGTTGAGCTTCCCTTAGCTCTACTCCAATCCACTTTCTAGAAAAGTGTATACGATACATGCCCACACCTTCTTGCCTATTACAAATTACAGATCATGATGAGGGCATTGTAATATAGGTTATATCCCTCTAAATATTATAGCTTATAGATTATGATGAAGGCCATCCTTAAGGTGGTTAGCTCCTCAACGAGAATAATGAGGAGGAAAAGGTTTTTAATCGATCAAACCACATGCGGTTGGCGGTGGAGGTTGACGGTGGAAGAGCCGGTGGTGTGGAATTCAATGGCCATGGTCATTATTAAAGCATGACATAGCATTAAAACAACCTTCCTAATACCAAGAATGTCGTCGTGAGCTTGAGAATAATACTTTTAACTTCTTAGTCAATTGCATGTCATATAAACAGACTTTATTTTGAAAAATAAATTAATGAAATAGACACCTAATGTAAAACTTAGGTGAATGGTAGTCAACCGGGTGTAGAATAGACGTGAATGGGTGTAGTGTTAGCACTCCTTGCATAAGGTCACAGGTTCAAAATTCCATGGGTGCCAGCTTTACAAAAAAAACTTGGGCGAATTGCAAAATAAATTTAGTCAACTCACAAACTAATAGAAATTCAACAGGGAACACAATGATACAAATCTAAATAAGTATTATAATTACAAATCTAAATACTTCATCAACTAGTTCTTTAATTTAAAGTGCTCAAAATCATCTAGTGCACATAAATATATGATTCTAGACTCTCTACCGACTCCTGCTCAATAGAACTGGAGACTCAGTTGGGGAGATCCCTACAGATCCCTGGTATTTTATTTTCAATATTTTTAGTGTGTTTTACTTTGGGTGTTGAAGTTGTTAGATATTTTCATATAGCTAGTTTTGAGTGTTGTTGACCCTTTAGTTAACCCCTGGATAGCCAAACCAACCTAAACCAACCATTAGAGACCTCCCTCACCCTTTTTCTGAGCCTGCATTTCATTTTGTCTTTTCCAGTTCCGGGTAAGCAGTTGTTTTCCCGATAAGAGCGCCCTAGGGAGCCCCTGTAGCTCAGTTAAGAGCACCCCAGAGCGCCCATGTGGCTCAGTTAAGAGCGCCCCAGAGCACCCCTGTAGCTCAGTTAAGAGCAAACCAGAGCTCCCTGTTTTATTAGTTAAGAGCGCTACATATCTGGAACACTCTGTTTTGGGTGCGCCTCTGTTTCTACACAGACTGCACCCCAGAACGCCTTTGTCCCTCAAACAGAAGCACCCTAAGACTGACCTTTGACCATCCCAACCCCGTTGGTTCCCTAGAATTGATTGTTTGAGTTGCATGATAGACTGATTGCAACATATTGTTTGCTTGATTGAATGTTTTTGGCATGATCACTATCTATGGTTAATTCCTAGTAGTTTATTTCAGTTTCAGAACAAGAATGTTAGTTTAATTGCATTTATGTTATCGACTTTATATATTTTTTACTCATCTAGCATATCCATACACGCCACTTGTGCACCCACTCACACCCTAAAATATTGTTGGGCATGGCCCAAGTTGGCACAATTTTTGACGAAGCGAAGTCCACGTAAGCACAGTGGAAAAGCGAAGTCCAAGCATGGTGTAGTTTTGCTGATGTGTAGTGCCAGCACGACAGTTATTTTTGCAGCGAAGTACAAGTGAAGCGAGGTCTAACAACAACCTATTTTGGGTAAGCCACTTTGCAGAATCTCGGGAGCAGGGTGAGGAACGACACAAAATTGGAGTAAAGCGACCTGTCGCCTTAGTACAGACAGTACTAAGACAACCAAAGCGGCAGAAACCGTTTGAAGCAGAGCTAGAAGCGGCGCAGAAAGGTGGCGGAAGACAAGTGAAGTAGTTGTTGACTACGACATGCTTGGTTAGCGGGGTAACCGCGCCATTTTGGGGGGATTTTTGGGTAGTATACGGATTTTTGGCCCACAATGATTGTAAAGACGTGACCCTCGGGCACGATCTATAAAAGGGGAAATTTTGTAAGGGAAGGGTTGGTCTTGGTTGGTCATTTTTTGTCTCAGTTTTGTATTGTAAGAACATAAGAGAGAAGAGGCTTTGCAGTTGAGTGCGCAAACTGGAACTGTTGACCCTTCCCATTAATATAAACAACAGTTCCCGTGGACGTAGCTCCCATCCTGGGGGTGAACCACGTAAATACTTGTGCTGTGTGATTGAATCTGTGAGATTGCTTATGGTTATGTTCATGTTTGTGTATGTTCATTCTTTTATATGTATTTTCACATGTATGGATGATGAGAATAATATGTTAAGTATTGAACATGTATAACTGAATGTACAAGTAATTCTGAGCATGTTAAATGTGGAGTTATTTGGGTAAACACTAATTCAGTGAAGTCTTTAAAGTGTGTGATTCCCTAGAAGTGCCATCCTACGAAGTGCGATGTTGTATTGCGAATTGCGCAGTCCCACAGATGCGCAGTCACATCAAGGTTATATGCGAAGAGCAAAAGAGAACTTCGCCTGAGGCAGTCTCATAACCATGCATCACCTGATTATAGAAACCTGCTTCTATAATCCCCCATAAATTCGCCTTGGGTGAGACCTCAGCCTGTTCCTAGGTTGTTTCCGAAAGGGCCGGTGGAGAAGTGTTTTTGTTGGCCCCATCATTGCGCAGAACCTCTGTCCGTACAAGAAAGTTAAAGAACGAAGTAATAAGCCAACAAATGGTTCCGTTCAGCGCTTGAACTGGTGATGTGCTATGATAATTGGAATCCCAAGAGGACAGAGATACAGAACTGGGTAACTAAGACAGAGGAGGAGTTTGCGAAGACAGAAAACAAACATTTGCGCTTGTCTACGAAAGAGTGGTTATAGAGATATCTTTTCTCTGACATACACGAAATTTTCTTCGCATCCTTTGGAAACGAGCTACATGAGTGGATATCGAGGCTCGCAGAGCGAAAAAATTGCTTTAAAGGTGGAGAACCTACAGCGTGGACTCCAGAACTGATTCAGAGACTTAAAGCAGTGGATAGCCCAATCTCAAGAGCAGTAGACTTCTGGATAGACATTTAATAGAAGGCTATGTTACAGAGTTTGTTGTGGACACTCTGAAGTCTTACAACGCAACAAAGGCAGATTTCTTCAAAGGATTCAGAGGTAAGTACCTAAAACCTCAGTCTATACATTAAAATGTTGTTAGCAGAAAAAGGTGTCTTAAGAATGTAATAAGATTCCTAGAAATTTGAATTTGTAATGTTTAGTAATATAGACAATGATACTGAGGAAAATATATACACATTACGAAGTGGTAAAAGATACAAGTATAGTACCGGGAAGAGATCTAATGAACACGAACCTCACACCTCTCTAGAAATTGAGTTAGGAAGTAATAGGGACTCATATCAGGTTGAGACTGATAGTGAAGTAGAGCCTAGAGTAACTACCTATCAGCCCATTACTCCGCAGAAACCTCCAGTCGACGACAGAAATACTACTAACCCACAAAACAATAGTAGTAGTAACACCGCAAGAGAAAGCACTCAGAACGTTCCAAGTAGTAGTATCCCTAAGTCATCACAGAACACTACATCGCTTAGAAGCAGAATGATAGATGACATTAAGCTGCCTATATTCAAAAGAACTAGTCTTGAGGACCCAGAACAACATTGGTTTCTTTGTGAAGCCGTATGGAATGTTAAACAAGTACACGATGATGCTATTAGACAAGCACAACTAGTTACCACATTCACGGACAGAGCCTTAACATGGTTTATGAAGTACTTTGTTGGACAGAATAGGATACCAGTGGACATCAGACTTGCGTTTATCAGAGAATTTAAAAAACCTAAGTCAGAATCACACTGTGTCACAGAGCTAAAAGAAATTAAGCAAAAAATGAGTGAGACAGTATGGGAATTTGACCAAAATTTCAAAGCGCTGTTAGATCAAGTGAGCTTTGACATAACACCACAATAACACCAAGAATGGTTCATAGCCACGTCATTGCCACATGTCAAGTTGCCACTAATGCAACAAAAGGTTACTTCGTAGACGGAGGCCCTAGAAATTGCGATGAAACTAGGCTTTGACTATAGGAGAGACTAACGCAGGAATGGTTCAGATACAGTCCCAGCTAGAAAATTTGACATTACAATTACAAGACATGAAGAAAGGAAAAGAAACTAGAGAAGAAGTTTGATGTACAAATTGTAAAGGAGAAGGACACCCTAAAGAACATTGTCTGGTATTTAGAGATTACATCGCTAGCAGAGCACCAAACCCAGTAAATCAACAACAAGGACCATGGTGTGATATTTTCCGATGTAGAGGACATCGCCCAGAGGACTACCACTTACTTCAGAAGTATGTGAAAACACCAAAGAACCTATACCGCACATTCTGTCAGTCAGTTGTCCACGATGATAACAACTGTAGAGCATATGACCTCATGATGGAAACAAAACACGACGTCTACAGAGTTCAAGGGGAAACGTAGAACAATAATGAAAATGCGCAGTATGATCAAGGCACGTACAGAGGACGTGGTGGATTCAGAGGAAGAGGACGAAACACTGGACAAGGACGAGGAAGAAGTCAGATTGTGTTTTATAACTGCGTCCAACCAGGACATCTAGCTAGAGACTACGTGAACCCTTGCACTACTTGTAAATACTATAAATCATTTGAGCATGTCATTGAAGTATACCCTGTTTTGCAAGCAAAAATGCAAGAGAGAAGACCAGAAGCACATAATCAGAACATATAGATGATCGCAGCTGGAAAACCGAATAAAGATTGCAACATTAATGTTGTGACGTGAAGTGGATCCACCACAGGAGGAGATCAAAGAACTGAAGCTTTGACACCTGAGGATCACCAAGCTAGAAAAAATCCTATTGAAGGGGCTTGGATAAGAAAAGCAACTAGAAAAACACTTGATTTCAACCTGAACAAAGAAAAAGAAGTCTTCATGGAAGCAAGAGAAACCTTTAAAGAATCAGAACCCGTGGCTCCAAGAATCAAGTTGTGAAGTGAGACCGCACCTGTGATGGATATGCCAGCTTCACACGATCGATCACGTATTGCAACAGACCAGGTGAGTCCTATTGCGCAGCTTTTATAGATCTGTATGAAGTTGTTAAAGCATGAGAATGCCTTAGCATAATTACAAATCCTACTGAGTCATTATGAGAAGCGTAATGTGGTGAACAAAGCACATAGAGTGGTTCATAACATTAAGAATCATAAAAGAACCAGAAGAGAAATGAGACTAAGTGCATAGATCGGAGAATTTGAAATGGACAAGATTATCCTTGACTTAGGCTCAGAAGTAAATGTCCCAAAAAAGCAGACATGGGAACAAATGGGGACGCCAAAGTTATCATGGTCACCCATACAGTTGAGACTAGCTAATCAACAAAAGGTTCTACCCTTTGGGAGATTATCAAATGTCCTCGTTGACATTAATGGAGTGCGAAGTCAAGCAGACTTCGAGGTTATTGAAATTATAGATGATATCAATCCATATCCTGCACTATTGGGAATATATTGGGAAATCGATAACCTCGCAATTATCAATTTGAAAAAGAAGTAGATGATATTTGAAGGAACATATATCATGGTCATCGCACCTTTAGATCCTACACAAGGACCTAGATACACTAAACCAATAAGAGAAGAATGTAGAGCTCAGGATGTAGTTCATATCTACAAAATGACAGTAAATCAGGCAGATTACGTCAACTCGACTGATGATGGAACATTGAGTTGGCGATGTGACAGTTCTTGCATATCATAATAAGATGCAGGATTGGTGAACTGGAAGAGCAAAATGCATGAAGTATCTGCAAGAAGATGTGCGCAACTCACTAAATCACTGCGCTGGATCGGAACAGAGTTAATTCCAATCCCTACCTACGATGGTTTGAGTAATATTCATGCATTTTTTCAAGAATATCTTATATCAGTTTTAGATGAACACAAATTAAGAACATTAGGTACAACACTGCGTGCTACACCTGCTAGATGGCGAGCTGCGCATAAGCAGAATTTGACCACATGGGAAGAATGTAAGCACATGATGGAGATCCGATTTCTGGAAGAAACTGAACTTGTGTAAGTGAAATATAATGGACAAACTGATCCTAGAGATCACATAGACCTTTGCATGAAAGCATGGAGACACGTTCCACAAGCAGAATGGGTCCATCGGTTTGTGCACACATTGGAGCAAATTCCAAAGAACTGGTACAAAGAAACAGAACTTCGCAAAGGAACAATAGAATGGTCCGTCATGACTAAGAACTTCCAAGAAACTTTCAGTTTTGAGGATGAATGTCCAAGTATAAATGAGGCACTGCAGATCATCAAAAAGAAGGTATTCAACGACACACCAGAACCTGTGTATCAACAACCAGAATGGGAAAGACAACTAGAGCATACCCTGGAATATTATAACTTTGCATTAGGCGAAGATGAAGAGGAAAGCGAAGATGATGACCCGTGCAATGTTAACATACCTGAGTCGGAAGGAGAGCACGAAGTTGAAGGACTTCCATTGGAAATTCCGGACCTAAGTAATCCTATGAAAAATCAGAAAGTAAACATTGGAACTACTGAATAACCGAAGTTCACTTCTATAGGTGATTACTGGGATGAGGAGACGGTTGCGCAGATAACATATTTACTCCGCGAATATGAAGACTTATTTCCTATGAATTTTTCCGAAATGAAAGGCATTTTGGGCGACTTGGGAGTCATGAAAATACCTCTCAAGCCGAATGCGAAGCCCATTAAGTAGAGACCTTATTGAATTAATCCAAGATACAAAGAAGGGTAAAAGCAGAGCTAGATAAGATGCTTGAGGCTGGAATGATTGAACCTGTAGAAGAGTTCGAATGGATTAGTCCCATGGTTATCCGGGAAAAGAAAACTAAAGGCGAAATTAGGATCTGCGTAGATCTCCGGAAGTTGAATGACACATTGTTGCATGACCCATTTCCTACTTCATTCACAGATGAAGTGCTAGACAATGTTGGGAGGAATGAGGCATACTATTTCACTGATGGATTTTCTGGATGTCATTAGATCAGAATTGATACAATAGACAGGCATAAGATCACATTTTCCATTGAATGGTGCTCATTTCAGTACACAGTTATGCCCTTTGGTCTGAAGAACACACCTGCTATTTTCTCCAGAGTAGTTATTGCTGCATTCAAGGATTTTATCCATAAATGTTTAGAAGTATATTTTGATGATGGGACAGTATTCGGGTTACTGAAGAACCATTATTCCACCTTAAGATTGATGTTAGCAAAGTGTAGAAAACATCAGATCTCCCTTAATTTGAAGAAAAGCATATTCTATGTGCCTTATGGAATTCTACTGGGACACATTGTTTTTAAACAAAGACTGATGGTTGACCCAGCTAAGATCGCAGTTATTTTGAATTTGCCAGCGCCTAATTCAGTAAAATAGTTACGTACCACATTGGGGGACACAAGCTACTACAGGAAATTCATTAAAGGATATGCGCAGATAACTGCGCCTATGGAAAAATTGTTGAAGAAGGAAGCGAAGTTCATTTGGACTGGGGACTGTCAGAAAGGATTGGACACATTGAAAGAGAGAATGGTAACTGCACCTATCTTAGTTTTTCCACTGGAGTAAACCATTCCACATGCATGTAGATGCTTCGTCCATCGCACTTGGCGTTGTGCTAGCAAACCTGGAAGACAATTTGCCAGATGCGCAGTTGTTTTCTATTCAAATTGTTGATGACTACTATAAGGACATCATAAATTTCTTGACTACTGGGTTGGAACCCATAGATTTCAGTACGTAGAAAAAGAAGCAGCTGGTAGTGCGAGCAACAGACTTCACCATTATCGTAGGTCAGTTATACAAATTGGGACCAGATGAAGTGTTGCGCAAGTGTGTTCTAGAACACGAGAAACCAATTGTCTTGGCAGATGCACATTTAGGAGTAGCAGGAGGTCACTACGCAGGACGAGCAACCGCGTAGAAGATATTGCGTGCAGGATTATGTTGGCCTACTATTCACAAAGACGCGAAGGAACATTGCCAGAGTTGCGATGTTTGTCAAAGGACAGGAAGGCCATCGCGAAGAGACGAGATGCCTTGAATCCACAATTGACATTACATGAATTTGAGAAATGGGCCATTGATTTTGTGGGACCAATAAACCCACCGGGAAAGAGAACTGGTGTGAGGTACATTATTACTGCAACTGATTACCTCACCAGATGGGCCGAAGTGAAGCTAGTGAAGGACTGCAGCGTAGGTACGGTCGCGCAGTTCATTTTTGAGAACATCCTTACAAGGTTTGGATGCTCAAATATTTTGATGAGTGATCAGGGCACTCACTTTCTGAACAGAACCATTGAAGCATTGACAGAAGAATTCCACATTCTTCATCAGGGAAGTACACCATATCATCCACAAGCAAATGGAACTGTGGAAGCGTTCAACAAAGTACTGGAGAATGCGCTAACTAAGGTATGCAATGTTAACAGGGATGACTGGGACCTGCGTATTCCAATCATTTTATGGGAATATAGAACTACTTGCAAAACGTTGGCTGGCCACACACCTTTTAGGCTGGCCTATGGACAGGAAGCAATAATGCCAATGGAGTACAATGTTCCCAGCTTAAGAATAGTTGCTTTCACAAGCATGGCAGATAGCGACGCGCTAGAATAAAGGATTCTACACTTGGTTGGTCTGGAGGAGGATCGCTTCATCACAAGATTTCACCAACAAGTGCAGAAAGAAAGAGAAAAACCATGGCATGATCGCCATATAAAAAACAAGTCCTTTCAGTTAGGTGATCTAGTCCTCCTGTATGATAGCAAGTACATGAATTTTCCTGGAAAGTTTAAAATGTGTTGGCTTGGCCCATATACTTTTTTACATGTAACTAATGGTGGCACAGTCAATTTATCCACATAAGCAGGAGATAGCTTGTCTGGCCTAGTCAATGGAAGCAGACTAAAACCCTATTGGGATAGTCCTGCTTCGCAGAACCCTTGATGATCAGAAAGAAGGAAATTTCTACGTGCCAAGTACAGTTGAAATTGGGCACTAGAAAGGAGAAAGAAAAAAAAGTCTGTACACGAAGAGTGATGATGAAAGTGTATATACCGCGTAGTGCTTGTAAAGAAGTGAAGCTGTGCCAAAAAATAAAAGAGAGAAAAAGGAGAACCGCGCAGTTGCGAGGTTCATAAGGCAACTACAATGATCAATTTGAACGAGGAAAGAGGTTAAGTTCAGAAGCAATAAGTCAAGCACCGCAAAGTAACTACGCAGGAGTAGTTAGGACCGCCGCACAGTTTTACCCAACACTCCAGAAAAATAGTCGTTACAATGTCGGTCAAAAATATAGCCCTTATATAGTACTTTTTCCAGCAATCGCTTGGGCATTTAATGAAGAAATAGCCATTCTGAATGAAGTAATGGAGGAAAGGACCGAAATATTCACTAGATTTGGCCAACGGATACCGCATTTAATGCTTATTTAGCCATTAGGGGGCGCGGAGGAGGATAGTTGCGCCTATAAATATTGCCGCATTTGGAATCGCAGGCATTACTGCAACCTCTGAATTTTCTTCGAACACTACTTTGCATTTGTTTACAGCAAGTTCTTTGAAATCCCGTTGAGATCCGTCAAGTGAATGTCTGAGAGGTCTTCTATTGAGGAAGAATTCAAGGTCCAAGAGACTATGAAGGTATTCAGGTACGACGGAATTGAAGGGTTAATGAGAACCCCCGCCAAGAAAGTCGTAATAGAACAGGGTCAGGTTTCCCGCAAATCGCCAAGACACACCCCAGCAATGGAAGACAAAGGAAAAGGGCCAGCGGCACAGAAAGTGAAGAAACCAAAGATGAGTTCCATAGTGTCACATGCTCCGCTAGTCGACAAGGAAATACCTTTAATGCTAACCGCTGAATACATCTTCCCGCATGCATAGGATGCACCGACCATTAAGCTAATGAAGAACGCCAAGTACGAGATTTCACTATCGCCGATATCGAAGCATGTCCAGGTGGACAAAAATTTGTTGGGTAAGATCCCAGATTGTAAGTGGGAATACCATGATCTACTTCAAATGAAGAAGGAGCCAAATGAACCTACATTTCCACAGTTCCAGCCCTTCCAGTACATGTGCTGGAAGAAAGACGTGAAAGAAAACCTTACCTTGGTTGTGGAAAGCTGGTTGTCCGGAGGAGTCTAGTTAGGACCGCTCAACTTGTTGTGACTTCCACACATTGACAGATCGCCAGAACTGAATATGGTGGTGCGAACTCTGATGTCACGCATGTACCAGGGATACCTCTGGCTGGATCGCAACATAGATCTGAACATTAACTTGATCCACCTGATCACTAGATTAAGCAAAAGAGGCGAAGATCTGAAGTAGTTTTTCGGGGGAAAGAACAAAGACAAAGAGGTCGTCGCGAAGATGAAGAAAAAACAAACCGTAATCAAAGGAAAGAGAGGCTTTCAAACCGAGGACATAGATGATAAGGCCAGGCGGTTTGTTACGCAACTTTTAGCCGAAAAAATTCTTAGAAAAGCGAGGCCTTTGGAGGTACCTGTGGGTGCAGTACTACTTGGTGCCGCAATGACAGAGGGTAGATGATTCAACTGGTGTCAATACCTATTGAATGAGTTCCTGGAGGAACTAAATGACACATAGGTGAATGGTGGCAATTTTCATTTTACATGGTTGATAGTGATGATCACATTCGTCGGATGGAAGGAACCGAAGGATTAAGTTGGCATAATCACCGACAGCAATGACTGCAAAGGAGCCCGCTATTCAAACCTTTGGGAAAATTTGAATTCACAAAAACAACACACGACAACTGAGGTCTTCTACACCTATTATGACAAGCTGCATGGAGCCATCATGCTCACGCCACGGATAACAAAGCAGGTAACGAGTAAGTATATTCGCACTGTTGATTTTTATGCTGACATGCGTTGCATTCACATTTTAGCCAAAGCACAGACGAAGAACCCTGAATGGTTCATAGGAAGGTACCATATGACTGAAGATGAAATTGACAATATCATGAAGGAATGGCTTGCTGAATTTTGAGTCGAAATTGTGAAAGCGACTCTAGTGAGTACAACCCCATTCCATGTCCCATTATTGAAGAAAAAGAGACGGGAAAAAGGAAGGAAGCTGAGAGTCATGTACAACAAAAGGGGAAGAGGAAGAAGCAGAGAGTTGTTAAAGTCCAATTAGATGCAGTACTTCATGATGATGACTTTGACATGATTGCGTCGAAGGTTACAGAACAGATGGAAGACCTGATGACTGAAAAAGACAAGAAGAATGAGGCAATCCAACAAAGTCTGGAGAAGAATCTGGTTATGCTGCAAGGAATCACAGAGAAGATTGAAGAAGTACACAAAAGGTTACCCTTGTCGCGGGACTCAGAATCTGAAGGGAAGTCGGGAGGTACCTCGCAACGGAAGACACCGCAGATAGCCATGACCGTGCCTGCGAAGTCCTGCATTGTCCATCTTGATCCCTTAAGTGTAAGGATTCCATTGCCAGAAAATTTACTCTTGGGCATTCAAGACCTAGAGCATGTGGACCTGGATCTTGCGAAGATACCACTGCCTGATCTACACAATCCGCATTTGCAGGTTGTTGAGGAGATTCATGAGCACAGTGTTGACACTCTGAACCAGCATGCTAAGCTACAAGTAAACTATAACCAGTTGGAAGAAGCTAACTCGTGGAGAGCTATGGAGCTACAAGGTGAGCATGATCGACGGAAAAGACTATATTCTACGATCACTGCTGTAGCTGACGAAATATTAGAATGTGACATACAGACAGACCCTGTGCACATTGTTGTTAAGATCGACGAAGTGGTTAGCGATCTTAAGGTGGATATGCGAGATATGGAGATCAACCACGAAGCTAAGATTGTTGCCTTGGAGGCACAGATTCACCTGCAGACTCCACCAGATCAACAACAGTTAAGAGAAAAGGAAGTGAAGGCCGCAGCAGAAAGTATAGTCGTCAAGGTGGTTGAGTGCCAAAGTCTGTTAGATGATACGTTGAAGGAATTCACTGCCCTCGAAGAGGATCCAAAGTTGCTAGAAATCAAGAACACTATGAAAGATAAGCAGGCAGCATTCGAGCTGCTGGACGCAGAAGTTAAAGCATTGAAGCCAAGAGAAAGACTACAGAGGTACAAGGAAGTCCGGAGCTTGAAAAAAGAATTTCAAGCATTAATAGAAAGAAAGAGTGAAATGACAGACAAGTCGCAGCCCTTACAGGAGGAAGCCCACATGATCTCGCAGGATTTCGAGGAGAAGTTAAAGGAGCTGCGCGAAGGCCAAGAACAGGTGGAACAACAAGCCGATGATGAAATAACACCTGAGATGTTGGAAATTGTGAAACAAGTTGAGAAAGACACTAAGGAAGCAGTTGAAAATTTGATTGTCACATACAATGAGTTTGCAGCGTAGCTAGCTCCATAGGTGGAGGAACAACTAGGAGAAGTAGAAGTTGAAGGTGGCTCGAGGATGAGCCACATGTAAGTGTTAGGGTCATGTTGGGTCTAGCTCAAGTGGGGCATTTTTTTGCAAACAAATTTTTGGAACTGCGAAGCCAAGCGTAGTTTGGTTGAAGACTTTTTGGATAAGTCAGTTTTTGGGGATGTTGTGAAGTGGAGCGCAGTGCAGCGTCAGAAGAGCTGCGAGGAGTACAACGCTGCGATGTGGCCAGTCTACGGAGTTCCGGCGAAGCAGAGATTTGGACGGAAGATGACACATATTCCGGTTAGACCATCGATGGTCTATTTTTGGTAAAGATGCTCCATGAGTACCAAGCGGCGGGTAGGAGCAATGCGGAAGGAAAGCGACTAGTCGCAAATGTAAAGAACCACCAGCTGAACCAGTCGCACAAGATCATTAGAGGAAGAACGGCTCAGTGAAAGTGACCTGTTGGCGTGCGCATGACAGGGAGGCTGATAGTGACGTGAGCATGCACTGAGGACGGCCAGGACGAAATATTCGCTACCAGAAACCAGCAAGTCCGGTTAGCTGAAAACCACGACAGTTTTGTAAACCTTAGGGTTTTTGCCTACATATTGTAAAGACATGACCTACGGGCATGATCTATAAATAAGGCATATTTTGTATGGGAAAGGGTTACTCTTCATTGTTATTATTTTGGTTAATCTCTAGTTTATTGAGAAATCTTTTGTGAGAGACAATTTTGTAAAGGCTCTGCAAGCTGTGTGTGCAGAGGCCTATTGAGAGAGAAGAGAGTCTGCAGCTGAGTGCGCAGACTGGAACTGTTGTACCCTTCCCAAAGATTAATACAACAACAATTCCTGTGGACGTAGCTCCCATCCTGGGGGTGAACCATGTTAAATCTTGTGTAGTGTGACTGTTTATGTCTTTGCATTTGCTTATTTGTTTACAGTATATGCTTGGATTCTCATTTATCAGTTGATATGTTTATGCTTTTATATGTATTCGCCATGGGAATTAGATGGGAATAATATGTTAATTATTACATGAATGGATGAATGTTGAATGCACGGTACTCCTAAGTTAATGAATACATGAGTCATTTAGTTAAGCACGTAAGTAGGAGAGTTCACGCCATGCGACTCCCTGTAAGCGCAGCAGCGGAAGTGTGCAGAGTAGTGTATTTCATCCCGTTACATAAATAGTGAGACTGAATAATCTAAGGCAGTAGATGAATAAATAAGTATTAAGAAAAGTCATCAATATTGGTTAAGTCCGAAAAGGAAGTGTATAATTTAGTTGCGTTGTCCTGTCGAGTGAATTCTACCCGAACCGCACAGTCCGTGGATGTGTCGGTCGTGCAAGCATCTTAGCTTGTAGAAGTGTTGATCACGATGAAGGCTATCGTCACACAGTCTTCGGTTTGCAGCACGAGCCCGTAGCGCGCTGCGTGGTAGATCCGTCCAAACAACTAATCACATAGCTGTGGAAACCTGATTCCGCAGCACCCCCATAGCTCCACCTCAGGTGAGACCTCAGTCTGTTTACAGGCTGTCGCCGAAAGGGTCGGTGAGAAGGGGTTTTGTTGGTTCCTTGAAACCGCGAAGAACCTGGGTCTACATTGGAAACCTCTAGAACAGTATATAAGCCAACATAGTGCATGGATTTTGTCTCTGTTATTTATTTACAACAAAATACAAAGGATCTTGAGTTGTATTTTGGAGGTGATAAAAAAGCTAATGAACAAGGGATATTTTAATAGGTTTAAATTATAGGAATGATCTTCTAAACCATAGGCACCATAATCTAGTTCTACTTGACAAGTAACTCAGAAAACAATGAACAAATATGGGTTTTAGAGGAGGTAGAACTAATTTTCTAACACAATTATCAGATAGTAAAGAAAATGGCCAAGGCAAGCATAGATCCATTTGTTTATTCAATACCAGGTGAGACAAAAAATGAAAGGGAAAACCTAAAAATACTTGCTTGAATCTATTATTTACCAATGGAAACAACCTCAGTCCTTCTTTCACAATAAATTCAATAGTTCATTTACAAAATAGTAGCTCTAGTGTTAGGGACTATATAGTCCCAGTTATGAAAAAAACCATCTCATTTAGAAAATAAATGCACCAGGGATTGAGGATAATAAAATCACTATCCTAGGCCTCATTGCTTCCCTTTACAAAGTCTATTACTCAGATAGTGCTTACAATGAGAATGAGAATGGAAGAGAAGAGAAGAAGAAGAAGAAGATTGTTACTTGCTACTACAAATACAACAATACTCTAGGCAGATCTTTAGCTTTTGATGGCCACTTGCCTCTATTTCTCCCTCTTTTTTAATTGAAATGAACCTTTGATCTTTAATATGATAAAAATATCATCTCTTATAGACTTTGTGAGGAGATTTAGAAACCTTCAAATTATGTCAAAATCTATTGTCTTTCCACCAATGAGAGCCCTTCTTTGCCTCTCTTTCCCCTTTTTTTAAATATAAGAGGGAATCTTCTTATTTCAAACCACTAGGGATTGGAAAAATAGTGTAGGGCCCAATAATCTAGGTTAGAACTAGTTTCTCTACCGTTAAGGTTTATGATTCCAAGGTACTTTATGTCATATTTTGCTTAAATAGAAATTGATTAGCCCCTTTCTAACTTCACAGCCCAAATGGAGGTTTCTTTAGTGATGCCAAGTCTTTCCAACCCAAAACGTATGCATTGCTTCATTTAGGCCTTGATTATAGGTCCCATAATTAAACAATAGGAGCCAAGGATGTGAGTAATTATGGTGTTTTTCGAATCTGCATGAAATGATTGTAGCAGAATGAGGCAGAATTAACAACCATGATTCCTTCAGTTTTGTGACCTTCCATAATGATTTTTTTGGGAGTTTCACAACATCATCCTTTCCTATGTTGAAAAAGGATTTTGGAGATACAAATTCCCATCTCTTAACTATGGCTATCATCCAAAGGTTATCTTTCTATAAACCTTTAGTTTTAGGTGTTAGATCCTCATACTCGGGTTTCAATCATGCTATCCCACCATGATCGACTTGTAAACATCCTACCCTCATGCCTTCAGTACCTCAGTGATCACAAAGATGCATTTTATGGTGATCCTTGTCTTTGATTAGATGGTCGATGGCTCTTGTCATCATTCTTTCCACCTAGTTTTTACAATTAGAAGATTGCTAATTGATCACATATCATCATTGTAGAGGCCCAAGTGTTATGATTCAAAGGTTGTCACCCTTTGTTTCCACCTTATATTTGATGTTTTCCTTATATTTGGTCTTTTTGAGGCTTTTCTAATCTTGTGTCTCTTTGTCTCAATTTCCATCTCCCATTTCCGAGGCTTTCCTTGAAGCGATTATCTTTCCTAAATTTATTTTTAATTAAGGTCATAGTTCCCCCCAAAACACCTGCGATTGAACTTGAGTTGTAAAAGAGCACAATTGGATAAATCTTAACCATTGGTGGCTCACCACTCCTAGATTCTTTCTCATTGTAATGAGTCTCATGCTCTATCTTGGGCCATTGATTTGATTTGTGGGTTAGCTACCGTTCATTCATGGTTTCTCCCTTGTTGTGCCCCTTCCCTTTTCCAAAATTTTGCAAGTGGATGTAGGTCATTGATCTACCAAGTGGGTTGAATGTTGGTCATTTGCATCGTTTTCACCTTTAGAAACCTCATTGAACTACAAATGTTCCAAGAAGTTGCTGGACATAGATCTATTTCAATAGGGAGAATTCCAATTGTTCATCATACTTAGGCATTCAAACATAGTACATATGTTTTGATTCACTTTCAAGGGGTTTCTTATGCTTGGGATCATTGGATGGTTTTTGATCCTGCTTAGGAAGATTCTTAGGAGGAGAAGAATACTTCTAGGGGTCTTTAGGAGGTAGGTGGATTTGCAAATGATCATGGTAGTAGGGGTGTTCCACAGGGACAACAACTCACATACCTCTTCAACCCAAACCTTAACCATGGCCTTTGGAGCTATGTAACCAACAAATAACTCAAGCAATGTGTTTGTTATGTTGGGAAACAATAATATCAATGGGAATTTCCTCACAAGGGTTATCATTACCTCATGACAAATCTTTGGGACAAACATATAGAATGCCTTGGGTGGGACCATCATGCTCACAATTACCCAAAAAGAAGACTATTATAAATTACTATTATTGAAGATGGATCAAATGATCCATCTTAGGTCATGAAGGGCACCATTAAATGATCCCAAAGGCCTTATGGCAGGTGGTGGTGGACTAATCACAACTAATGTAGGATAACAAGACTAGTAGGACATGTTATAATGGTGAAAATGGTGGAACCATATCATATGCACAAGCCCATCAAACCCTAACTCTTCCCTTTCCCATCAAAGATTAAAAAAAAGGATGTGGTGTGTGTGTGTGTACACACTTACACACACCATTACAACAAAGTTTGTACATTCTTTGGATCTTTACTCAGACATCAATATCTTTTGGTTTGTGATGAATATTAATATTACCAAGTCTTTCTTCTAGCCACCACTTCATGTTTTTGGCCAAAAAAAAGTTTGGTACTTTGGAAAATCTACCAAGTTGAAATAAACATGAGAAGACAACTAGGTTGGTGAAAGTGTGGTGGTGTTATAATGCCCACAAGGGTTTGATTCCTCAAAAAATTGGTTGGTGTGCTCCCACAATTGAGATGTTGATAAGTCATCTGATACTAGGCTCTTAATAGAGTTGAAGGACGTTTCTTTAGACTTGATCTACTAAGACAAACGAGACATTGTTTGTCATCCAAATCAAGCCAATTACCGCATAATATGTTCCTTCCCATAAAATTCATCCATAAATAATATGAGAGGTAATACATAGGATGTAGCTCCCAATGGCATTGTGCTTATGAGCCCAACTCTTGGACCCATTCAACTCTCATCCAAAATCATGCAACAAGACACCTTCTCAGTGCAATAGTGATATGATGATCTTCTCCATCAGATCTCCAATGATTTCATAGTTGTGGATGATGGGAATGGAGGCACACATAATACTTTATAATTGTCTAGATTGGGCCTCTAATTATACATTTGACCTCTTTAAAAGAGGTTTACCATCTATAAGATAATTGTGTTTCATTTATAAATGCTTTCTCCTCAAATAAAAAGAGGAAGTGCTACTTAGTAAGCCCCTCTTAGTATATTTTAAATTCTAATGTTCCTTTTGTGAATGATATGTACATGGAATATATCCCTAAATATAATTATTCTAAAGCTCTACCAACTAACAACATTAGAAAAGTTAAAAGTGAAACTACTTGGAAATTATATTTTATTTATAAATGAAACTACTTAGAAATCATGTTTTACTTCTAAATGAAACTACTTAAAATCATTTTTATTCCTAAATGAAACTACTTAGAAATCATATTTTACTTCTAAATGAAACTACTTAAAATCATTATTGATTTTTTCAAAAACAAAAACAACCATTTAATATAACTTCCATCTACACCTTATAAAAAAATTATAAACATATTATCATACCATACCATAGAAAAATATAATTAAGCATTTGTGACATCATTTAGTAATTAAGTCATATTATATATTCTCACAATTTCACATATTTTAACAAGATGTTTTCCTTAATCATAACCTTGGTAGTTATTAAACATCCCATCTTTTACCATCAAACCTAGTTCTATGGAGAATTTTAGCAAACTTAAATGTATCTTGGAAGTTCCATTCCATCTTTGACCATCAAACCTAGTTCTATGGAGAATTTTAGCAAACTTAAATGTATTTCCTTCTAGGAATGGTATTTGCTATAAAACTATTGCCGCACATAAGGAATTTGTCTCTGCCCACGGTGCTGATTGTGGGATAGCCACTCAAGTTATAAATCGAAGATATGCCCCTCTGGTGCTTGTATTCCCATGTGCTTTCTTTGATGGGGCTGCTGCGAGTTGGTATGGGGGTGGTGGAGCGGGCGCCATTTTACACATTAACAAGGACATTTCTATACATATCTGGCTAAACCTGGGGAATGGATCCAATACTAGGAGTGAGTTATGTGCCCTTTGGCTTATACTTTTTTGGGCACGGATGAGAAAGACTTCCACACTTGTAGTTTTTGGAGACTCATTATCTATTATTTCTTGGGCGAGTGACAAGACATCTCTCAATGTATTGCTCCTTAAACACTGGATGGATGCGGCTCAGACACTTATCCGGGATTTTGAACATATCCATTTTGTGCATGTTTTTCGGGAGGCTAATATGGAGGTGGATATGCTTTCTAAACGTGCACTTCACTCTCAGGATGGGGTCATCATGTGGCAGGAATGGCGGGAGGATTCTCTTTATTCACAGGGTTCATATCACCTTCATTGGTCTTGATGCATAGATGCTCTTTATTTTTGTCTGCTTTTGTTTTTGATGCTCTATTTTTTGCGGGTTGATATACTTACATATATGTTAGCTCTATGTGCAGATCCTTCATAGGGACTGGGTCCAACTACTTCTTGGACGTTTTTTGATTACACTTTCTACTTATTGCGGAAGATATGACAGTCGCTATGGCTGTGGTTAGACATATTATGTTATGTTTTGTTTTATATATGATGTGTTTTGGGTTTGGGCAGCTGTCGCTGTCGGCATATATGAACTTTACTATTATGGTTATGAACTCTTTGATGTACTGAGATATTTGGATCCGTTTCTCCTACTGGAGGGATTCCTGTCACTTATTGTGGACATATGGTTCTATATTTTTTTGGACATTTCTGATGTAGATGTTGACACATCTGGTATATGTCTGGCTGGCCCATTATGCTCTTTTGTACTGGGCCCGTGAGCAGTTTGTATGTTTTTGACAGCTGGTGTTATTTACTATTTCGTATATTAATAGTAAGTTAAATTTTTATGTGAAAAAAAAACTTAAATGTATCTTGGAAGTTCCATTTCAATTATATATTTTGAGAATTTTAGCAAACTTAAATGTATCTTGGAAGTTCCATTTCAATTATATATTTTGAAGAAATGACATAATTCACATTTTTTAACAAGATGTTTCCCTTCGTCATAACCTTGGTAGTTATCAAACATCCCATCTTTACCATCAAACCTAGTTCTATTGATAATTTTAGCAAACTTAAATGTTTCTTGGAAGTTCCATTTCAGTTATATAATTTGAAGAAAAGAAAATTAAAAATGGCTGACATGATCAAATCTAATCAGTCCTTACTCAGTGGTCCGCCATGGTCCAAATACTTTTTGGCAATTGTGGCATGTAAAGCCGCTCCAAGAGGAAGCACTTGTTCATCTAAGAAAAAATACGGAGAGTGAACAGAATGGATTGAGCCAATGCTCTCGTTTTTCACTCCAATCATAAATAAAGCACCTGGTATGATCTGTGAATAAAAGGCAAAATCTTCTGCTGCCATATTCCGACCTCCTGACTTTATATTGTGTTCCCCAAGCAAAGTTCTTCCGACCTTCTGAACATGATTATGCATCTTTTCGTTATTGACAGTAGGGGGATATTCAGGGAGTTCTCCATTAAAATCTATAACTGCTGAACACCCATTAACAGCAGCTTGCTTCTCTACAATCTGCATGAATCCATACACAGGGTATCAATGGATTTTTTAGCACTCCATATTCTTCTAAAAAGTAAAACACTGAATAGGCATGTATGGTCAAGGTGAGCATATCCTGCGGAAAAGAAAAACTTGCCTCTTTAATTCTTCTCTTTAGCCTAGCAAGTCCTTCATATGTAAGGCTCCGTAATGCACCTCCAAATCTAACTTTGCTTGGAATGAAACTGAATCCCTTACCACCATCAATGAATGTTATTGACACTGCCTTCATTGGCAAGGAAAATGGCTTAGCTTTTCTCTGAATTATTAAGTATTAGCTGCACAGCTTTGATTACTCATACTCAACTGACTTCAGACAGTGTTGTGCAGAGATCAGATCATTATTTTAGGACATTGAGAAGCACAAAGTCAAATTCTGTCAAAATCAAATGTATTCAAAGAATATCGTCATACTACAGTATATTTAGGTTGCAACTATCAACCTATATGATACAGTTGTGGAAGAAACCATATTCAAGCTGTTTTACTACTTTGCATGTTCTAGCATATATAACCAAAACTAAATAAAATCTATTAAAAATTTAAAATTGAAGTTGACATGGATCTTGGTTCAAAGGTAAAAGTGGGGGTGTTTCAAACCCCGCCAATGTTCAAATTCCCCAAGACACACTCCTCGTGGGCAGTCTAGCCTGTGCATGTGGGCCATCTACCCTGTTGGATAATCCAGCTGTAAGCCAGTTGTACAGTACATTGTAATACACTAAATTAACCACTCCAAAGTCTAAACACAAAACTGAGTGTACAGTACATTGTAATACACTAAATTAACCACTCCAGAGTCTAAACACAAAACTGAGTAAGAAAAATACTAGATTAACCACTCCAGAATCCAACAGGAAAAGAAATTCACTGTCAGCTGACAACGTGAATTCCTTCCTGACATGAAGGTTTGTCTTAGTTAGGGAATAACCAGAAATAATCCCTGCCTTTTTTACTATGCCACGAAATATATGCAAGGTCTAATACTGTAATGTCTCGGTTTGATCTTTTTAATGTAATAATGTAATGTCTCGGTTTTGATCTTTTGAATGTCTTGGATCTGATTATGTATATGTTTTAAAATTATGTAAATGTTTTAGTGTGGAATACAAAGCCAAGATTTTACTAGTGAATGTCTAGGCATTAATTTTTAATTTTTAATAATTATATTTTTTAAAATTAAAATAAAAATCCAAAACAAGTTAACTGAAAATAATCACCTAAAAGGACTTTCCTAGAAGTGAAAAAGAATTCTGGTTTAATTAGTAATCTCAACAATGGGTTTCTTGGTTGATCTTTTATTACTTTTTAGGATGGGGTTACTTTTTAGGATGGGGAGACTGACCTGAGAGTTTTACAGTTGTCTTTTTTTCCCTGGTGGTCTCATAACTTAGCTATGGTAGTCTCATAACCTAGCTAGGGGGTAGAATACACAAAAAACTGCCTACGATTGGGTGCAAATTGCTGTCTCCATCAGTTGCTTGGTATTCAACTATTGGAAAAGATAAGTCTGTTCTGGAAATTTCTTATCATGTTTTGAGTATAATTCTATGTTGCTTATGGTTGAATGCATTGCAAACTTTCTATGGGATTAATAAGCAAATTGACTGTTTGAAATCTACTCTGCCTGTAAACTCTTGTAGAAAAAAAATGAGGTAGGCAGACTTGTGTTTGAACCTTTATATTTCTGGGAAGACTCCTGAATACATATAGCTGGCTACAGCCACAGGCAGCTACAACATTTTCATTATTAATGCAATGCAGCTTATCTTCTTCAAACCTCAGAGGCTTTGGCTTCTTAGACTAAGTTGGAGTATGGTCCTTGAAATACTTTTGCGGTTTCATGAAGTTTTTTCCTTTTGGACCTGAGCCAGAGCTTGAACTTGTTCTTCTACCTTTTGACTATGCCACTGGTTGTCTCCTACAGAATACCTGCCATCAAGTCCTTAACAGAACACTCTGAATCTATGGTTATATAACTGGAACTTCCGGTGTGTCTGCAATTTCCTGGATGTAAGACAAGTGTTTGTCAAGAGAATTCAAGAAATATTTGTTCCTCTGTCTATTTGAATAAATAATCTTAATTCTATTGTCTTAAAAGATCATATTAATGATGTAGTGCAATAGTATTGATAAAGGAAGAAATCTGGTGCCAATATGCTGAGATTATATTCCAAATTAGTGGCAAACTCCCGAGTGAATATGATTTCATTTTGTCATGCATTTTAATGAAGGTTTTTGTGAGTTGTTGATAGACTTAAGCTTTGCCTCGAGTTCCCATTACTTAGTAGCATAGGTCTGGAAGTAGGTTTATAAAATTGAAAACAGATTGGATAAAGAGGCGAGAGAGAAAAATCTGCCTTTCCTTATGCCTCTGCCCGTACGCCTACGAGTGAAAGTGATCGAAAGGAAGAGAAATATTGAAGTGAATCGTATCCTTGAAGCATTTGATCCCTGATCCTTTGAGATTTCAGTCTTTAAAACCTACGCTCATTTCCTGAGAGAGGTGTTTCTGCCTGTCTGGTTCAGAAACAGCGCAATCAAGTGACTTTTTGAGTAATGGGTTGTGGATGGCTGAGGGCCTTATTGATTGATGTTCCTCATCCTTATCCTGTGTATTTGGTGTTTAATGCTAGGGCCTAAACAGTTTATCTTCTTGCCACTTATGGTTGTCCTCTGGAAGAATGAAGTTACTCATCATCCAAGGGACTTTAAATGCCTGCTGAGATGAGTTTGTCCTGTGACATGAGTTCCTATGTTATTCAAGTTGTGAGTATTGTGTCGGTAGTAGTGCACTCAAGATTTAATCTATCCACCTTGGAGAGTTATATTATGGTAAGATGTTATGGATTTTGAATATTGATTTTCAAGTGTGCTGGCAAAACCAGTTTCCGAAAAGAGATATTGAGGGATGAACTTATACCTGAGTATACAAAAAATAATGAGAGTCATATGGTACCATACATAATTTCCTAATGATAGGTATCATGTGAAAGAAATATCATTTAATAATCCAGTTCGAACGTGTCAAGTGATGGCTTGTGAAACTACAAATCTTGGCATGCAACTACTTGTAATTGTGAAAAATCCATTCAGCAGATCTGTTCTTGAATAGAAAAGAAAGTGATCTGTTCCGTTTGTTATATGATGTTGCCCTGTCATGAAGTTGATTAATAATGATGCCAGAACATGTAAAGGGAAATGTGGGCAGTTTGGTAAAGTCATCAATGATGAAAGTATTTGTCTGCTTGTCATGGTATTATAAACTTGACTTCATCATGAATAGAAGTAGAACCTTGATTATGGTCTTTTAATGTGAAAAAGTGAACACTGTTGCTACTCTTGATTGAACTACTGGTCCTGTTTCGGTAATTAGTACAAGAGGTACTTTACAAATACCAATCCTTTTTTGGTTGGTAGCTTCAAAATTGGTTTTATGTTTGTGTTTAGAGGTGCATTCTATAATAAAGTATGGGAGAGTTGTTTCAGGAGTGAGGAGTGAGTGTAGCTGAGGTCATATGGACTCTTCACATTAAAAAAAAATATTAATATATGAAACTGATACCCAATAATTTGTCAAAAATGGAGAGGGATCAAATCCCTTGAGGTGCAAACCTTTCCTCAAACTTTTACACTATCAAAAGGTTTGCACCTTGAAAGATTTGATATTTCTTGACACTTGAAAAATCCAAGATTAAGATGACTTTAAACTGGCTGTACTACATAAAACTGTTTCACCATGCCACAAGATATATGAAAGTCTAATGCCAATTACACAGTATATGAAAGATGCTGACTTTGGGTACACTTCAAGTTCTTATTACACCAATAGAATCCAAGTGCTATATACAAGCAGAGGAAATGTATTCTTAACCAAGGCTTATCTTAATTGCAAACTTTGTGTACCATTAAATACTATTAGAAATCGCTCACAGAGCGTAGAATAGATGGTGAATGAGTGTACTGTTAAGGTACTCTTTGTGTAAGGTCACTGGTTCAAAACTCCATGAATACGAACTTTAAAAGAATACTACTAGAAATCAAAGAAACTACACAGCCATCCACAAGACAAGAGGAGAGATGTACATACTTGACTGTCAAGAGGATCAGTCTCTCGAGAAACAATCTGTTGTAAGCCCAGAATTGCTAAGGATGTAGCTACAACTGGATCTATAGTCATGTGTTGTATGCCTACATGTCCAGTTTTTCCTTCTATAACAGCTTCAAAAATGCTTCGACCAGCCAAAACTGTCCCTGGGCTTGAAGCTATAGTCCCAATTGACAATTCAGGTTCAACATGCATTGCAAATATAGCTTCTGCGTTTCCAAGTGCACCTTCACGAATCATGTGAGCAGCACCTGCACCTCCTTCTTCTGCTGGTTGAAAAATAAGCCTTACAGTGCCCTTTAATAGAGCAAAGAAAAATTGACATTAGCCAAATGGGCAGTTGTATTTAGAACGATACCAAATTAAATGAAAATATAGCCAAACGGGAAGTTGTATCTAGAACTATACCAAATTAAATGAAAATATATGAAATGTCTTACAAACACATTTGCAATATATGGCAAGAATGCTAGATTAAAAAACATCGAGCTAATTTAAATTTTAAATTTAAATAAGAAAACAGTTCTGAATCCATCCAAACAGATTTTAAGACAATTCCTCAACATGATGAGCATCCTTCTTTGACTTTTAAATTATCTATTTACTTGAATTTTTAATTATGTATTTATTTCTATTGGTTTATTCTGCTGAGAAAAGTAAGTTGCTTTACAACCAATGGTACCTGCAAATATTTCAATTATTTGGTGATGTTTATAATAATAGAAAAATGAAAAACAAAAAACTATTTAAAAATAAGAACTATGTTATTATTTCCTGCTGGAACTATTTAAAAATAAGAACTATGTTATTATTTCCTGCTGGCAATTTATAGAATTTAATTACTTAAACTAATCTACTAAACTAGTATCAATTTCTTCATATTAAGTGATAAAATAATTTACATTTCCTAACATTTCATTTTTTAAATACTTCATAAATCTTAATTTAAAATAGAACTATGTACAACATTTTTATATATCTACACAATAATTTTATTTAATTTTTTTTTATAAACTACATATACTTAACCACCTCTCATTATTGAACTATAAAACACCTAACTACTGTAAATATGATAAACTAACATGTACATACGTCTTAATCTTAAACCTATTAAAAAATCAAAATAGATTAAAATTTCAAACTCCATTCTTCTATGTTTTTAGAAGAAAATATGGTATAAATTCTAGCGGCTCAAGCTTTTTCATCATTTACAACACTTAATAAATGCTAGGTCAATAGTTTTAAACTTTTACCAACACGCTACATTACAATAGATATATAAGCCTGCAAAGCACCTTGAGTTTATCCTCGTGTTGATGAAGCAATTTGGCAGCACCAAGAAGCATAGTGACATGTGCATCATGCCCACATGCATGCATTTTGCCAATATTTACACTCCTGTGTTCCCAATCCACAAGCTCCTGCACATTACAGGGCAAACCACTGAATACTTAGTAAAGGTTCAATACCCAAGGAGGAACAAACAATTTTAAAAGCATAAAAGAAAATCAATGAAACCAAACATTTTTTGAATGTTGTATTTGTTGGGTGTGGATTCCGATGATCATACAAGTTTCCCTCAAGCCCTATGTACCTTATTCTCGTTGCCTGAGAAGAATTCTGAATTTCTAACCACGATTCCAAGAGCCCAACGAGAATGAATTACACACAGTTGAGTCAAAATTGGGCTCCATCAAATCGGGAAGTTGTAACAGGGGAAAACTACAGAAAACGCGACTTATTCTAAGAACCCGGTGACCTGCCAAATGGAGAAGTAGGATTGATGAAGAGCAATAAGCACTTGAAGAATATGTTTCGGGTGTACTGTCTTCTTTATAACCAAGGTGAAATGAAGGTTCGGGAAGAAAAGGAAACAGCTTAGAAATCCGAATCGGACTATGGCTGGTTGCAAGTTAAGAAGACTGTTGGTTGCTTCATAAGTGCTGCTTATAAAATCCTAATGTAGTAAATTATTCAGCCCAGTGGATGCTTGGTGGGGAAAGAGAAGTCACAGCAGGATTGCAACCTGATGTACTCAGACAGGAGGGGGACGATTGAGTAGGAGAGCACCTGGAGTCAGGTCTAAGAGTTTACAGTTCTTCCATGTTGGATCGAGCAGCCACAGAAAATATATGCAGCTGAAGATATTAAAAGATATTAAACGAGAAAGTAAATAATGGCAAATACATCAAATGTACACAAAGATTGACATGGTAAAACTCTCCAGAGGGAAATATCTACTGAGCAATGGTTCTCTTATTATTCAAAATATGAAGATTACAAAAGCTTTTCGACTTTCATTAATCTTTTTCTTCTACCGGAATACAAGAAATAAATAATATTTCTTACACAGTTACTCATAACTGACTAATTTGATTACTAGATTAGACAGTTACATAATGACTAAAAAAATTAATTGTCACAGGTTTCCAACATTCCACCTGAGTTTGGAAGAGGGTGACCCAGCAAAAAGGGACAGATCACTTGCACAGTACAGATAGTAACATTTATGTTATATATGACTGTCACACCATAGATTTATATTAAATGACATTTATTAGTAATATTAAATTTAGTGAGGTCTATTTTATGATATTTAGGTGATTTGGATAAAAAAATTAGTTATGTGATATTTTAGTTGTATAAAATTTTAAGATAAAATAGTTTACATTTAAAGAAATTTGATCCATATTTTTGTTTGATAAATCCAAATTTAAAATGAATCTATATTATATTATTATTTTAATTCTTAAACATTTTTGTTTTTACTTTTATGTATATGACAACATTGCTGGATTGTAAAACACCTAATTGGAAATGAGTATTAAGCAAAATTTTGGTCCAAATCATGTAGTTGAAATGACAAGACTCTCAAAATTGCCACTTCATCCATTCAAAATCTCAATACAAGCATGATTTATGGCTTCTAAATCAACCAACAACTTCAATATAAGCATGATTTATGGCTTCTTAAACAACCAAATTGTAAGAATTCTGGTTTAAATTGAAGGTTTTTTATTTGCAAGAATCCAACGAAGGCAATTAGAAATGAGGCGATTTATTTAGAATAATCATGGATAACGAAGGCTACGACACACATGCAAGGAGGAATGGAGGTTGAGAAAAGTTGGCACACTACAATAATGTATAATAAAAAATAACCAGTTCTTTTCTTGTAAAGTAGGTGTGTAATGATAAGTCTGATACTTGGTAGAAACAAACAAACAATAGAACAAGTCTGTTAATTGGCAGAAGGCTTTACTTGGTAGAAACAGACAATAGAATAAGACTGTTAATTGGCAGAGCTAATGTGAGTGTTTTTGAAGTTTAGGGTAAATGAGAGGAATAGTAATGAATTTCAAAGAGATATTATAAATAATTTTTTAGCTCACGTTATTTGAATGTAGTTGGATTAGTTGTAGGAAAAAGATCATCCAATATTTAAACCACAGTCAATCAAAATGAATAGGTGTCAACTTCAGTGTTTTAGGTTCACCATAATAAACTAAAATCATGAAATGCGGAACTTAGTAAAAACAGACAATGTAATAAGACTGTTAATAGGCAGAGCCATTATGAGTGTTTTAAGTCTAGCTAGGATAGTGAGAAGCATAATAGTGAATTTCAAAGAAAAATCATAAATAAATTTTCAGTTCATATCAACTGGATGTAGAAAAGTTGTCAAGAAAAAGATCATACAATTTGTCAGGACTCAGGGTCTCTACCAAAGTAAAGGTACTCTTTAAACTTATTCTTCTCTGGTTTAAAGCAGGTTGAGCAAGGCCACCTTTCAATTAAAGATGGCAATAACAAGATGAAAGGAATGCTGTAGACAGGTTTGTTGCCTAGCACCTAATATTCTTCATCTTGTGGCCCTCCGGTGCCAGATTAGCACCGAATTCACTACTCTACTCTGGCTCTGATTGAATGGATAGATGAAAGATGTTGTGAAAACTAGAAAAGAATGACAAATACCAATATATCCTCGTATCATTTATAATTCATACCAGCAAAGGGAGGGCATCCATATCGGCACGGAGGGCAACAACCGGGGGAGTGCCCGATCCTATAGTGGCAACCACACCTGTCTGCGCAAAGGGCCATTCATAGTGTACTCCCATTGCGTCCAGCTCTTGCCTTATCAGCTTGCTGGTATTGAACTCCTGAAACATGAGCTCTGGATGTCTGTGAATTTTCCTCCTCACCCACTTCAACCACTCAAACATCTCTTCATTTTTGGCAAACTTCAGAAAATCTAAATCTTCTTCTGCTCCTCCTCCTGTTGTCTCTGTGATATCCAAGGCAACGCCCACCATCACCACCAAAACTAGCTTGACTTGAAAACCCATCTTTCTTTCTATCTATCTGCAGAGCTTGGACAGAAATTAGGACCTGCAAACAGACCAATAGCTTGATTCGGCTCTCTGTGTGTATATATATATTCATTCAGTCCTGAATCATTTTGTAACAACTGCTTCTCGTTTTTTTTATTGTGGGTTTGGGTGGTGGGGTCGTGTCAATGAATATTCTTTAAGTTGCTCCTGATTTTATTGGCGTCTATTTTAGTTTGGAATTCGACAAAACTATTTTTCTATTTTCAAATAAAAGTTTTGCCATTTCTATATTTATCTTTTTCAGTTTTCTAAACGGAGTGTTATAATTATTGGAGCAAAGAGCCAGTGTTAGAATTTAAAAAATAAAATAAATATAGAGTCAGCAGAAATGAGTATCTGGCTCTAATTAAGAAGTAGGATTAATAAGAGTTAATATAATTTGGTTGAAAAACTAAAAACTAAAATAATTAGCATAACCATATTAATAATAATATGGTTGACATATATTAATTAGTGGCATTATTTAAATTGAGAAAAGACTAATAATATTTCAAATCATTGTATGCCAACTCTATTATTATTAATATAATTATGCAGTCATCTTTGAAGCAATAAAACTATTATTTTAATAAAATTTAAATATAAATACAAATACAATAAAAAAAATCAAATATATTGTATATAATAATAATGAAAGAAAAATATATAAATAATGAGTAAATAAATATAATAATAATGAAAGAAAAATATGTAAATAATGAGTAAATAATTATAATAAAAGTTTAATAATAATAATCATTAACATTAATTTATATTAATAATCATATTAAATATTATAGATAATTATTATTATTTATATATTAATTTTTGAAAAAAAAATATAACTAATAATAAAATAATTATAATTATTTTAATATGATTAATAATATGATGATGATGGTGGAGACCAACTTTAGTCTATTGGAAAGAAATTACTTGATTTGTTGTAACAATTTTTTTCTATGTTGAAAAAACTTAAAAAGAAGTGTATCGAGGTCACCAGAGTTTTGACAAGTTAAAAGATTAGCAAGGTTAGTATTATAGTAAAAATTGTGAAACTCTGATCTAATGTGGTTGTAGGTAGGGCACTCTAAGAGAAAGTGACTTTCATCGTCAATGCTCTGAGACGTTCACAGATAGCAAATCCTTTCCTCCCACGATGTTTTAGGAATAGATTAGCGTTAATGACCTCCTTGTAGTATCTTAACTTCATTTTGACCTCTAAATCCTTTTCACTCCACATTTTCTCTTTAAACTTAGTTGTAATAGTACTTTTGATGCTATTGATATATTGCAAAGTTGCATTTTTGTTTATCCTGTAATGGTTTAACCAAGCTATGCTATCTTTATGCCACCCTCTCTTGAGCCATGAGTGGTCTTGACTAGATTTTAAAGCAATTTTAGGTAGTCCCTTGTCTCCCATGCCATTTATCTTGTACTTGTACATCAAGTATCTTGTCATGTAGCGATGCTCTCAATGGGGGGAAGACCTACTTCTATAAGAAGAATAGGAAAAGGTGTATTGCTTTTAATTCGGAGGTTATAAGTTATAAAATGCTTTTGAATTTGCTCGATCTTTCTCCAGGATTCTCTAGAGGTACTGCAACCCCAAACTTCGCATCCATATAAGATAACGGGAGTGACGAGAGTTTCAAAGAGGAACTTCTTTTTGTCTCACATCACAAGGTTTGTTGATTTACAATTGTTTTCAAGACCAAAATAAGCTTTCCACCCCCCATTAATCATTTTTTCAATGCTATAGTTCTAGTTGAGCTTGTGATGAATATCAATTTCAAGATATTTATAGGAGGAAACTTCCTCCAAATTGTTATTATCGTATAGAAAATTATCATAAGTGATCTTCTTGGACTTAATAATAATTACTTTTGTTTTGTCAGTATTAACAGTCATACCCATGTTAGAGTAGAAATCCTTGAGAGTTCTCAGTGGTTTATAGGGTCAAAGGGGCATCTTGCCATAAGAACAATATCATCAACATAAAGAAGAAGGATGATGAAAATTCCGCTAAGGTCGTGCCGACATAGCCCACTTCCTTTAAAAAACCTTATAGCTTATCGATGTAAATGCCGAAAATTTATCATAAGTATTAATGATAAATATGATTAAAGCATAATAATAAATATTGTTATAATATAATTAATAATATAGAAATTAATGTTTTTATAAAAAAATAATCTTCATCATTGTTGTCATAGTGCTAGGGAATCTAGTCCAAGTGTCTCACTAGCTCCAAATTGCCTCTTCCTCTTCCATGGGAGTTATTTTTCCACTCCAATTCGACCTTACATGATTCATTTCAAGTATATTGACCTTCCAACTCATCCCGAGAACCTTTGGCTTCTTATGGATTCGAAATGACAAGAGGATAATACCACATGGCATAGAAAATCTAACTTGTGTGGGTCCCACTTCCTCCATGTGTCTTCATGATCAAATGCCACTTTGATTTTCCATTGTATATATTTGTTTAGCTCCTTTATTAAATATTTATGCTCTTCTAATGTCCACGCATCATTTATTATCCTTCTTATTTCAAATCCCAATGCTTCCACCCACAACCTAGGAAACTAGTAATTTTCGTCCTTGGCAATTATTTGACCCTTAGCATCAATTTGACAAAATCTCATGAATATGACCAATGGGCTTAGGCCATTGTGACCCAATGCGAAATTTGGGACATGACAGGTGGACATGTATGGCAGGAATAAAACAAATGACATATGACTTGAGCTTGTGCATTTGAGTTAGGGTATATTGCAAGTCTTTGTAATCTTTAATCCATTGATCCATTTATATTTACTTATATTATTGTTAAATTGAATTGAATAGTATTAAATTCAATTTAACAATAATAATTTGGCTTACTACAAATGCTTTAATATTCTTTAAGAGTTACCGATGGCCCTATACTCTATGAACACCCACCAAGCAATTCAAAATAAATAAACGTGGTGTATTTCCTTTTCAATTTATAAAAACATATGTAAAAACAAATTATAATTACAAAAATAATGCAAAAATGAATATTATATTTTTTTTGATATTTTCTTTTTTAAAATTTCAGTATATTTTATAATTTAGTAAAGACAAAATACATCACATCAATTTTTTCATCCAATCAATAATAATAGTTATATAAAATTCTTAATTTTTACAATTACTTTAAAATAATAATGTTCCCAAAATATAATAAATTTGAAGAAATCTATTTTTAAAAAACAAAACAGTATTCTTCTTCACAAAAAGAGGTTAATAACTCTCGAAAGCAATTCACATAATTCCACAACCTCTCCCAACCCACCCATTCCTCCCTACAAAAACCCTAACGCTTACCTTAGTCAAAGCATGGCCTTCATCATCCTCCAATTATTTTCGAACCATTATGTAATCACGAGGGGAAGGCATATAAATATGTATGCAAACAAGAAAGATTTGATTCTAACGAGGAAATGTCAAGGGATCATCTTTCCAATTTGTGTTATGACAAATGGTTATCATGGGTACACTTTGAACTCAAAAGTCTTATTCAACATAATTCCCTTAGAATTCTCTCACTATTAGGTCATGGCTCTTTCCTTAGAATTCTCTCACTATTAGGTCATGGTTCTTTTAAAAGTCTTATTCTACATAATTCTCTTAAAATTCTCTCAGAATGATATGATTATTTTAGGACAATATTTATTTTGAAAATGGGTGCTCCCATTCTCTCTGGCATGCCTTCTTATGTGTAAAAGCTCTATTTGGAGTCACAAACTACCATACATATCTAATGAATTTTATTTTCAATAAACCATAACTAAGACAAATTCACTAAATCAAGATCCTAAAGACTTTTATAAATAAACAAGAGGTATTACTTGAGGATCTCTACCTATATTATTGCTCAACAACAATATCTTAGCTAACCCAACTCTATTGTTGAATGGTTTCCTTTGCAAACTCATATACTAGGCATCAAGCAATTCATTCATCCATCATCAAGGAGCAATGGTGCTTCAAATATGCTTGTCTACAACATGTAAATGACATGCCTTATTCCAATTACAATCGATCGTTCAATGCTCATCATCCCCGTAGTCTTTGCAATGCTTGATGACCTATGATTTATAGAGAATCAAACTCACCTGGATTTGGTTCGATTTATATTTATTGACTTTTGTTTGAGTTTTTCCTTTTCTAGACCTAGATTTTGCAACCTTTGTAGATGTTTTAATATGCACACAGTTTTTGGAGTTGTCGTGTTTGAGAATAATAGTCTAACATAAGAGGAAGATTTGATAATTAGGGAAATGTTTCTACTATGGGTAGCATAATGGAATCACAATATGGATTATGCAAGATGGATCCAATTCAAAGTATGCAATGGACTTGCATCTACTTTTGAAATTTGACCACAAGGGACATGAACGTATGTCGATCATCGTGCACCAAGAGGGAGTTGAACATCTATTGATTATCATAGCAACTCTAGGAATGCTGAACCATCTAAAACATAATGTTTCATCCATGGCTTCTCAATATGGGCTGAGAAAATTTTACAATAGAATGTTTCATCTATGGTTTATCAATATAGACTTGGTGTTACAACATTTGGCATCTCAATATTGGTGTGGTGTTGTGGTATCCATGGAGAGGGTAGCCATAGGTTCTAATATTGGGCAAAGGCTAGCTACTACACCCCAGAAGCACACAACCCTTGCACGTTGGATTTGTCATTCTCTAAGTAAACTCTAAGAATTAGAGCTCTTGAGAGGAGGAGACTTAATGAGATTTATACTCTTAGAATTTGTAATATCCCCTCTGCAACTTCAATTCTTCTACAAGGAAAAAGGAAATGTATTGCTATTATATATATATATATATAGATAGATAGATAGATAGATAGATAGATAGATATATGGAAGATGTGAAAGAAATATTAGATATATAAAAGTATTTTACGATTAGGGTTTTTTGGTTAAGGAGAGGGTGGTTAGGGTTATTTCTTTAGAAGCCTTTTGAGAAACGATTTTTCATTAACAGTTATCGGGATCTTTTCCACCATAGTTGAAGGGAGTCTCATCCTTGGTTTTTTTGGAGAAGGAAGAGAGTGTAACCCCTTTTTTAGATAGTGATGGTTATCACTCTTTTGTGGATAAAGCAGAGGAGAGGATGAGAGTTATTCCATTCTTTAGGGAGCACATCTTTAGTAAAACCTTGCTAGAATTGAATGAAAAGTGTAGCTCTCGAGTTGAACCTTTCTTTTTATACCTCTGTGAAGGAGAGAAAGACACATCTCTTTGGATCAATCTTCTGGTTATATCTGTGAAAGAGAGGAGAGGCGCAAGCAAAAGGGGGAAAGGACCCCAATCTTCTTTTTATTCTGCAACGATAATGGTGATTTTTTTTTCTAGCTGCCTTATGAGATGAAGAGGAGCAGCAAATCCCGGGTAAGTTTTGTTCGCTCTAGTAGTACCTATCTTTTGGGGGTTTTATTGCCAGAGAGAGGAGAATTTGACTATTTCAGGTAAATGTATTGTTTTTTCTCACTTATAATTACAGTGAATAAATGATGCAAAACCTATCGTTGTGGGTTTAATTCTCTAGAGAAAAGAATGGATACTATATAGGTTTACAAATAGAAATGACCTCAACTCATAGGAGATCGATCCTCATATTTAGACCTTATGTTGATTATGTTTGGGTTGGACTCCTCGGTGGGAGCCATCGTTACTTTGTTATATATACATATTATGTTAAAAGTAGATCAAATCCCTCTCGTTTAGAATGTACACTCCATCACCTTTCGTTTGTTTTTTACTACATAAGTTTGGTTGCTTGGCTTCTCCACGAGAAAGCCAACCTTTACATATTTACATATATAAATATGGGTAGTGAACTGTGCTTGTCTTGGTTCCTCGGTGGAAGTCAATGTTCCTTTTGTTCTATATGTAATGTATAATCATGGATTGGTTCTCGGATGGGAGCTAATGCTCTACCTTCTGTGTTCTTTTTGTGTAAGTCATGGCTAGTTTTTTGGTGGGAGCCAAAGCTTTTCTATCATATATACCCGAATTCCCAAAATAGCATGGAGGAATTTGGGTACATTACACAATTTGATATGATAATGGATTTATCTTTGTATATAAAACTTTTTGTTGTTCATGGAGTCTTTGTGCCAAATTAATAATCATTATCTATTTTTATTTGGTGATTTGGATGTTCATATTTCTTCTAAAACTATGGAGTCATCTCTAATTTGTATTGTACTAAGAGAGCTTGGCTTAAGCAATTGAGAAACCCCACTTTAGCAAGAGACAAAGACCATCCATGATTATTTGGATTTTGCAAATATATGTGGAAGGTGTTTTTCCATCTCGTGAACTCATAATCTTATATATCGTTTGCTAGTATTAGTGTTTGTCACTTAATAATTCCCTTTCACATTAACAATTTTGTTGCATATGTAGATTGTGTATGGCTAACCAGGCATAGTACTTGATGTACACCTCTTTCTCTTGTCTTAGTCATCCAATAAATTATGTCCAATGTTGTATCATGTTAAAAATTGCTTAGGGTTCTACCTCTGCTCTCTTGTCTCTAAGAAAAACATCTTTTATCCCTAGCATCCATGATTTATATATTTATTAATTGAACACTGCTTAGGGTTCTACCTCTCCTCTCTTGTCTCTAAGAAAAACATGTTTTATCCCTAGCATCCATCATTTACATATTTATTAGTCGATCTCATCATGTAGCCATCATTTGCATATTTATAGTTGATTTCATTTGGGATTGGGTTGATCCAATTTGTAGAAATTACATTAACTAAAGTTAGTAAAAATAAAGGTTGTTTGCCCCTTTTTAATATTTCGAATTAAGTTTGATTAATAAGTGCTTCCTACTACTATACTTTTTTTTGAAACTACACATTACACTTACCAGATAAGCATGGACTTGTAACTTATTATTTAAAATTTATTCATATTCATGTTGTTTCATTTGCATTAAACATTAAAGTACTCATATAGCTTCACATTGTTATATATTGTGAATTTCAAATTGTTTTACGATTGTAAAATCAATGTTAGTTTCAAAATTTGAGGAATTCATGTATATTTTAAATTTTATAGAATTTGAAAAATACACGTTTCTATATGATGAGATGTCTTTTTATTTTATTTTAGCCATATTAAATTTTTTTCCATCTCTATTGATATCTACATTTATATTAGAATAGTACTATTTAAATTATTAAAATTAACATTATATGATTGCGAGAATCTATAAATTTATAATTAGTAAAATACAAAGATTATATTAGTGTTTTTTACAAATAGTTAACATTAATTTAATATTCTTTCTATTTTATTAAAAAAAACATTAAAAAAAAAAGCATTTCTTTCTTCATATTCTATTAAATAGTTAAATAGTTATTTAATTTTTCAATTGTAAAATAAATGTTCTAAATTATTAAAATTGTCAAAATCTACAAATTTATAATTAGTAAAATACAAATATTATATAATTATTATTTTTAAATGGTTAATACTAATTTAATACTATTTTCATTTTGATTAAGAAATAACAAAAACAATTTCTTTCTTTCATATTTTATTAAATATTTAAAAAACTAAAATTGTTAGTTAATTAAATTTTCAGTCATAAAATATTATTATTTCATTTCTTTTAAACAATTTAAAAAGAATAATCAACCATTTAGATAATGAAGTTAATGTTTCTCTAACAAATAGATAAAAAAGACTAAAAATTTAGCAACAATACTCATAATACAAGTTGCTACCATGATTTCATTGTGATTGAAGTTCTTGTATAAAAAACTTAGATGATGTCCCTCTCCTCTTTAAATACTTATGCATAAGAGAGTGAAAGAAGAATTGACAATGACAATGAAAAAGAAAAAAAAATAGCAATCAAATGTTCAGCCTTGTAATCAATCAATCAAACTAGAAAATAATCTATATTTGAGCACTTCTAACTATTGTTTGATGATATTAAAATTATCCTTGTTCTTGATAATGGATTATAGATTGTTAAAGATTTATTAGGAGAAAATACATATTCTTAACCATTAGACCCACTCAAATTGTCCATGTTTTTTCCAAAACCAATATTCTAAACTTTATAGAGATCTAATCTTATTGAAGGTTGAAGGAGGTCCCAGAATATTCACAGCATATGCCCTATGAGGACATGTTCACATCAATTGATCATCTACACTGCTGGTCCACAATTCCCACACTGGACATTGGACATTGTAATTTGGGACATCTAGAAACATCATGTTTTTTCAACTACATACTTGCATGTTCAACACCTTGTAACTCAAAGCATCAACCAACAATTAGCGTCCGAAGCTTTTGTCAAGTGCACTGAACACCGTCTGCCCTTTAGCTTCATGCATCCCTCTACCCACAACACCTCCAAGACACCAATGTTTCCATACTTTGGCAACTCTTCAGCTTCTCACATCCCTATTCCCACAACAACTCCAATGACCAACCACTAACACTTAGGTCTCGAAGCTTTGTCCCTTTCACCAACCCATCTATGCTCTTCAGCTTCACACATTCGCTTGCTCACAATTCCTCCAGATATTTGTCGCGTGCTCCAACCCCTGTATGCTATTCAGTTTCACACACCCCTCTGCCCCCAACCCCTCCAAAGATGTCAATGTTTCCATACTTGGCCGCTCTTCTAACTCAGACAACCAATGAAAACCTAAGATTCTAAGCTTTGTCGTGAGCCCCAACTCCTGTATGATCTTCACCATCACACATCCAGCTGCCTCCACCACCTCTAAAGATGTCAATGTTTCCATACTTGGAAACTCTTTTAACTCAGGCAACCCACGTTTGTCCCTTGCTCCAACCCCCGTATGCTATTCAGCTTGAGACACCCCTTTGCCCCCAACTCCTCCAAATATGTCAATGTTTCTGTATTTGGAAGCTCTTCTAACTCAGAAGACCCATTAACACTTTGTCCCTGCGCCATCCCCCGTATGCTCTTCAGTTTCACACATTCGTCTGTCCATAACTCCTCCAAAACTTCTCTAAACATACGAGGAGGAGAAAAGATGCTACAAAATGTTTACGTGTATCATAAGATAGATATTTACATATGGAAAACTTTATTTGCTCTTTATTTTAACTTCTCAGCTCTTCATTGTTAATCCCTTAATGCTAAAGTTGAAAATAATTTAAATTCAAAACGATTAAAAACGCTTATCTCTTGCTTCAAATCCTTTGAAACGTGAGACAACGGCTGGACTTCATGGTGCCTAAGGTTACAGACTGTCTCTACCTGTAAAATAATTTAAAAAGAAAATTAGTTTCTCATATGAACAACACGACACAGTAGGAAGTAGGAAGGGGAAAATACATCGAGAAAAGGAAAGACTGCAAAAACCCTGCCCTGCTTTAGAGTAGTATAACTTCTAGTTCCTTTTTTGTTTTGTTCATCTGGATGAACATATTTAAGCAGTTGTGTGAACCATTTTGGTAAACTGTGTTGTCCTTGTAGTGAAGTTACTGTACTTGACCTATCCTTCATTGAAGAATCATCATTTGAATAAGAACATTGTATCACCGTATTTTTACATGGCCGGATGTTGTTCTTGTAAGTCAAAAACAAAGTAAAAAGATTCCTCATGTAGAGTCCATAGCAAAACTATGAACGGAAGATAGCAATTGGACCGTGCTAAAAAGGTTATGGAGACACAGCATAAAAAGTAACAATATTCGAAAAAAGGGTCCAAAAATGAGCTTACCTTGTTTATCTTTTGATCACTATCCAAGTGAGTAATCTATGTGGTAAATCCAACTACGGAAGAGTTCAAGTGCCAAGGTATCACAGGACTAGTGGACCCATGATAGTTTGAAGTGAAAACATGTTCAGGTTCATGTTCTCAACAACGAATACATAGGATGCAATCAGGCTGAAAACCCTAGCAAGCAAATGCTCCATGCCTGTAGATGACATAGATGTCGGATAATTATAATTAAGGGTATCATTTTATACAATTACAAAGGGTTCAATAGGCCTTTTGTAACAATCAAATATCTATCTATCACTAAGAATTCAAAGAATTTTGTAATAGGATCTCTCAAATATTCATTTTAATTATTATTATTGTACACAAAAGTACATGTTGCATCAAATTTTTTCTGACCCATTGTAATGTCCCTTTTTAGATATTTATTAAAATGGTGAATTTTTCAACTTTTTCCACTAGTTCAACCTTTGATTAGTATTGCTCTCTTGGTCTCCAAATGACTCCAAATGCTCCCAAATTGTTATAGAAGGTGTATGGACAATATTAGGACATAATTATGAGGTTCAGGGATGCTTTAGATTCTTCAAGAGGTTTCTGCAACTCTCCTTTAAGTTTTGGCCAAAGTAGGGAGTTTGACTAGCAATTTCTCTTTGACTAGTATTGGTCTCTTCAAACTCTAACAAGAAGATCTAGGGGAAATGACATCATTTATTCACAGTTTGGTATTTTTACATAACTCCACTTATTATTTCGACCTGAGAGTCTCATGAGCAGTAAAAACAGAGTATATATATAATATTACAAATATATGGGGCCTCAAGAGCTATCCCAAAGAGTTCATCACCTCAACAAGTGTGCCTCTCCTCAAGGAGCAAGAATATGCCAAGAAATAGAAGAATGGTTGTAGAAGCAAGCTGAAAGAGATGTGACTGTGATCTACCTTGTAGCTTCAACCTGTAACAAAAGACTCCATTAAAGCTCCAAATGAAAGGTTTGAATGGCCTTTCCAATAACCAACTAGGATGGGAATCTTTCACCCTCGAAATTGGTGCTAAGGCAAGTAGAATAGCACTCCACTAGCTCTCCTCTCCCAAATGCAAAATGCAAATTCTAAAATGATCAAAAGCTACCATCCTTCTTTTTTATTGTATTTTATAAAATTCTAAGGTCCTCCATGGGTCAAATTCATCCCAAGAGCTTCATGCCAACTCAAGTTGGGAAGAGATTCCCAAGTATGCCACTTGTCCTTCCAATTCTAGCCCTCTCCTTCTCCAAATTCGAATTGGTGTCTCTTTGGCTTCCCTAACTCACTTGAGCGCCCTCTTGGAGGCTATTTTTAGCCATGACGTGTCATATACGTCAGATGTCATCCTTCAGGTCTGATTTGTGTCATAAGTGTCATAGCATCTTCATCATTGTTGTCATAGAGCTGGGGAATCTAGTCCAAGTGTCTCACTAGCTCCAAAATGCCTCTTCCTCTTCCATGGGAGTTACTCTTCCACTCCAATTCGACCTTAATTGATTCATTCCAAGTATATTGACCTTACAAATCATCCCAAGAACCTTGGGCTTCTTATGGATTCGAAATGACAAGAGGAGGATGCCACGTGGCATAGAAAATCTAGCTTGTGTGGGTCCCACATCCTCCATGTGTCTTCATGATCAATTGCCACTTTGATTTTCCCTTGTATTTATTTATTTAGCTCCTTTATTAAATATTTATGCCATTCTAATGTTCAAACATCATTTATTATCCCCCTTATTTCAAATCCCAAAGCTTCCACCCCCCAACCTAGGGAACTAGTAATTTTCCTCCATGGTTGTTCATCTGGATGGGTATATTACAACTTTGAATTGGGAATTTCTCTTAATGTGACCCACCTTGTCCATTTGGATCTAATTTCACATCATTACTAACTTGGACTTCATTCTTGGCATTTATTTGACCCTTAGCATCCATTTGACAAACTATCATGAGTATGTCCAAGGGGCTTAGGCCATTGTGACCCAATGCAAAATTTTGGGACATGACACCCATTACTTGGGGCAACACAATAATTGACAAGGTCAAGATTGCAACTTCATAATAAATATTCCTTTATGATTAATTAATCAAAAAACTGCAAAAACTCCATATGCCTTTATGATTAATTAATAAAAAAACTGCAAAAACTCCATATGCCTTTATGACAAGCAAATGCATTTGCTAACAGATTCTCAGATCGGGAAGTACCATTGACCACAAAGATTGAGGGGATTTTTATTTCCTAGATCATTACAAACAATTTATGCAAAATCTAACAACAAGCTTGATTAGTTTGCTAACCAATTTGAAATTTACATAAATGTCAATATGCCACAAGTTCAAAATTTAAAGATACCATAATTCAAAATGAGAAAAAACCTCACCAATCATTCACTCTTGATGGATTTTGTCTATGCATATGTTCAAGCCTCTCTTGTACATCCAATCCTTGTTATTACATTCTAACTTGGTGACCACGAACTAAAGCTTGCAACCTGGTAATTGCTTGTAAACAGTGTAAACTTCCTACATCCTGTCTCCTAACCATGTGGCCATGGACACAAGGGCTTGAAGTCTTATAAGGCCTCTAAGGGCTCAAAATGCTCGCCTACTTTCACATCCTTGCCATCATTTCATCCTCATTAGCTACCTCCCAATATTCACTCTTACATTCTAAGAAGTCTCTTTGGAACAATGGAAAATCCTTTTCCAGTTTGCAATACCATCCACCTAGAATTATTTATAGTGTAATACAAATTTCAGGATTGTAGAGTACATCAGGAGATTTGTTGGTTCCAGAATTGCAGTAGTAGAGTACATCAAGAGATTTGTGGGTTCCATATTTGTAGCAGTAGATTACATCTAAATAAAGAATCTTGAGGTGGATGTGTGATAAAATACAAGCTAAACCTTGCAAGATGCTTCAAGTTTAGTAAACAAATTACTGGACCAATGATGCAATAATATGTTTTGGAAGTCGAAAGTCATTTCTCTTCCTTGTGTAGAGTGTTTCCTAGAAAACATTCCTCATGCTGAAGCTTGTTATCAATAGCAACAGAAGATGATATAGAGGAAAGAATTTATTTGCATTTGATCGGCTTCAGATCTAAGTAATAAATCCATATGGTCCACTACAAGGAAATAGTAGAGCTCTTCTCAAAAACATTGAGGGCATTTTTTGAAATCGTATTTGAGAATAAAACCACCCCTTGTTGATCTGAAAGCGTTTCTTAGATAATATCGCAAGCATTTGTGAAATCAGATTGTTAACATTACACCACCCCCTGTTGATCTGCCTCATATATCACCAATGTAGTATAATTTGAATGGAAGATTATGACCACATGCAGAGAAGAACTTTGATATAGGAATAGAATGCTTGCCTCGTGTCAAAGCTAACATGCAGGAGGCTATAAATACACACCTTATTCCAAAGAGCTTAGCTCGTTGGAAATATTAATGTCTGGACTGAGGGCTTGTCATTAAGTGTGTTTTCCAATATTGATCGGAGTAAGAATTGTTGTAACTGTACCCTGAGGCCTGCTACCAGGAAGAGAGACTCTTCACCTGGATTATTCTTTGTAGCAATGATAGCTGCTAAATACATCCTTCTTGCATGCTTAAGGTCTTCTTCCTCTTTCTTGTCTGGTTGAGTAGATGCCACATGGTGATCATTCTCTATCACATTCTGCAAATTCAACCTAAACCAAAGGTCCCATTAATCAAAGATATGTGAATATATTGCAATATCCTTTCCATAAAATTGTGGGGATGGGCAACAAAAATATAGAAGAGACCAACTTAAAATACAAGTATATGTATGACATTCCATATCTACCATTAAGAATGGAAAAACAATAAGAGATCATATCCATGTAGGTATTGAATTTTGACCATATAGGAGGTATTTAAATGTGAATCTTGAGATGAGAAGTTGGGATCAACATCCAGATCTTCAGGAGATTGGACTCCCTGCATACCACTGGTTGCATCCTTTTCTTCTGCAGCTTGAAAGAATGAAATGAAAGCAGCAATTTGGCATTGCAATCCACTTAAATCCTCCTCAAGATCATGTAGTTTCCAACTGGATGCCTTTGAATCGTCTTCAAACTTCTTCAAAAGTGACTTAACATCAGCAAGCTCATTCTGCATTTTGACAATTGTTACATAGGAAGATATCAATGGGGAGATTTTAAGTTTGTAACAATCCACATACAATTTTCATCAATAAATATTGAAGGAAATAAACAAATAATTGTATCTCGAGGTATGTGAACATGTGGGTGCAACCATGACAGAGTTTTCTTCTCTGGGAAGATTGGACTTGATATAATAAAATATCAAGAAGATACATGAAGTGTTGTAAAGACATTCTGAAAGGAATATAGCAATTGCAGACTGCTTTCTGCCAGAGTTTGATATCTATAAGTTTCTTTAAGCAAAACTATTGTCCTTTAATTTTTTATGCAGGAGCTAAATGGTATATGGATAGGCAGATTTCATTCCACGAAGTAAAGGTTCAAAACTTAGATGATGTAAAACTGAAAATAATAAAACTTTTGTAGACAAACTGTCAATTCAACAGTATTGCAAATTTCAAAAACAGTAAAACAAGGTCCTGGAACAACTTGAAAACAAAATAAGCAAATTCCTCTAAGGAAAATCATGGTACCTTCTTATGACATAGTTGAAGATGGGAAGCCTTGATTAAGCTATCCTTCTCCAGAATCTGTTGCTGTAGTTCTTCCACCTTTCTCTGCATAGCCTCCATCCTAATAGTTGAACTCTCCGTAGACTTTAGAAGTTCATCCTTCTTTTCAACCAACTTCTTGTCTAAAACCTCAACCTGATTCTACAATTGAAGTAGCTCTGCATTGTTTTCACTACTCAATGTTTTGTCTTTGTTTCCATCGATGATATTCTCCTCATGTCCCATAGATGATCTGGAGGAGAAAATTGATACTTCATCCATAAACTAACCTTGATACTCCACATTGTTGGTTTTGCAAATGTCTTAAAGAAAACCTTCCTTTGGTGCTCTCTCCTTTGTTTGGCGTGTTGTCTGTGGAGTCTTCCTGCCATTCTGATCTTTCATATGCACGAATAGGTTTTTTCCTCTTTTAATCTTGCAGCTCAATCCTACAACTATTGTAAGAACTATCTTGCAGCTCAATCCTACTAACCAGATGCAACCGAAAATACACCCCCAGTTTGGCCTTAGCAATCTTAATGATGAGTAATGCTTGACTCACACAAGCTCCCCGATCTGTCCTCCAAAGTGGTAAGTATCCACCACTATAATGCATGCATGTTTCGAATATTTATGATGGTATGAAAGTGGTAGAAGAAGATCTATTCAACAAATAGACCCCGCGGGTGTTTTTGGAAGTTTTCGGGTATGTCCAACGAGAGCTAGGGTTATTCGTGGAGCCTGCGATCTAGCGAAAGTATGAAAAAATTGGTATCTTTGGTGAGCTGCAATCTCATGAACTCTTTCTCGTTAGGGTTCGTGTGGATATGGCGTGGGTGGCTGCCAATCGTGCAACATATTTTGCTTGAGTGTGAAGGTCTCCAACAGTTGCTTGCCTCTTTGTATTCAATATGCGGGTTTACATCCTACCTCTGCATTGCTTTGTAATGGGTGGCCACGTTCAGTTTCAAGCATCTCCCACAACAAAGTTTGGATTGAGATAGATCGCCACATCCAATGGATATATAGGGCATGCCAGTTATGCCACTTACAAGAACCAGAGACGGTGGAGCACTTCATTTTTCCACGTGCCATCTACTATGAGATCAGAGGGAAGTATTGTGGCTTTTTTGAGGAATCAGGGACGCTTTCAATTTGTTTTTTATTCTAACCAGAAATGCCTTGCTCTCTTCAGGAGGAAAGTATTCAGACTCAGATATTGGTCTATACCAGTCCCGTCTCAGACGAAGGCCCTTAAGAGGATCACCTCATACTTCTTGATTTTCTCGTTTGAATGGGGTAGTAAGTGGAAAGAAATTATCCATGACACTAAACATTCTAAATTGGTGCAACCTCATGTTTCCTGTCAGAATCAGAGCAAGAATTTGATTGTTTTCGGAACGAAAAAAATTATTATCACGCGAAAGTGTAAATTCAAATGGCCATAGCTTGAGAAGAAAGGTTGCAAATTGATGATTACAAAGAAATATCTCCTACCTCGGCAGCTTTAGAGATCTCAAAATAGAAATCACAGTGCCACCTAAACCAAACCAAACAATGTCATAGTACCCAACAATGACCATAGAAAATATATTTCATTGGGCCAGAAACCTCCTCCTCCATTCAGATTGAAATGCAGTTTTGTTTACCTCCTTGGAAGATAGATCATGTGTTAACATGATTTGGAGCTTCAACGACCTGCAACTGAATAAATAAAGAACAATATCATTCTTCCAATAGATATTCATCAAGACAAGGATTTATGATCCCATTTCAGTTTATTTCACCTCTCGTTCCCAGTCACAACGATATGTAATATATGCTAGTATTATATTTTGCACTGTCGTCCCGCATAACATTCCTGCCATATTCCATGTGGTGTAAATCGATATGTTATGGGAAGTATTGTATCATTGCAGTAGGCCTTCAATGCCTTGGACTTTTCTTCCAAAGTTGGGGCACAAATGAAAAGAAATTGTACTCACCAAGACTCCTAAATTGAATACCCAACCAAGAAACACACAAAATGGAACTCCAATAACATAGTAACAACCAATGTTGATCCTCACAACATAAGATTTCCATCCTGATCCAACCGCTACCCCTAAAAATCATTTCAAACTAGAAATGTACATTCAATGCTAATCTAAGACAAAATTGAATTTACTTGCTATTGGCCCATAATTTTAAATATGGCAAATATGTACCATATAGTTAGACTCTTTTTCCAATATTTTACAGATCAATACATTCTCCATCTCCATGAGTTTTGACAGTAGGGCGTACTCGGGGAGTAGCCTCGCTATATCCCCGGAAGCCATTAAATTTTGAGGTTCTGGAGACTGAGCTTCTAGGTAAATCCATCGACTTTGTCGTTGCCGCCAATGGTGTTCCATTATGGAATGTATTATTTCAGGGTTTCACTTCCCCGCTGGAACCCAAACCCGAGACGCCCAGAGTTTTGAAATAAAAAGAGGGCTTGTGCGAATTCATTTGGTAAGAAGCAAATTTCATTTAGTTACTGTAGCTGCCTGGTTGAAAATCCGAAGCCCTAGTTTGGTTCCATAGCCGTAAATCACTGCCATGGTTCCTAACCCGTCTATGGACAAGTATTGTAACTCGATTCCAAATGAAGCAAAAAAGACATTCGAGATAATTACATGGAGTAGGGGCTAGGTCGGAAACTCTAAAAAATATTTGCCGGACTAGCACATGCAGTTATCTGTACAAAGAGAATTGAATGGACGTGGGTTTCGAACATGGGCTGAAGTGAACTTGACAAAGGTAACAAGAGCTCCGAATGGGAATTATCTACTGCTTAGATAGAATCTGAAACCGCCTGAATGAAATCTAGTAACGCCATTTCTTATTCATCGGATTTAATTGATAAGTCATTTCTTGAATTGTCCGTCATTTGCCATTGTTCAAATATCTGGAAGCAAGTTCCTGTACAAACATGCTATTTATTACAGGACCATTGAACAAAACATGTATCATCTAAGCAGTGTATAGACCAGTTTAAAGAGTATAATTAATCTGTAAGCAGTGTATACACCAGTTTAAAGAGTATAATTAATCTGTCCTTCATCATTTCCTTCCTGTTGGTTCCTTCTCTGTCTACCACAACTGCAAACAACATAACATAACAGAGCTCAGAACTTGAATACCGAGAAACAGTGAACAAGGTGAATACATGGTGGATTTAGAGTGGACCGACAGATGAGGAGACGTGGCGCTAATTCATTGGCAGCATAAGCTAGGAATCGTGAACAGTGGTGAGAATCATTTTTCATTGTTGGACCACACCAGTTGGATTTTTGGTATCTGTAGAGTTTCGAACCAAATACCATTCAACTTAGAGGTGTCTTAACTCATCACCGGCCACCGACTGTTCTACATCTGGCCGATAGATTGCAAAATAATATTGAACTTATTTGACTACTCAATTATAAATTCATGGGAGAATAGAAGGTTGGAGGAGGCAGTCTCTATACATCAAAGAATGGATTAATTCTTTTTTGTATTCTTTATTTTCTGTAACAGGAATTGGAGGGCGCTGCCATGTAGTAGATGTATCGAGCTTTTAATGAAGCGATGGTGTTGGATACTATAAAATCTTCTTTCTGCTCTGTATGAATGTCTTCCGCAGAAGTAATGAAATCGAATTTTCTTTCTCTTTGTTATCATTGTTTCAACAAAGTTTGGATAAAACGGTGGACTATGTTTTCATTTGTTTGTTCAGATTATTTTATAGTTAGAATTCTTTATAACTATGCTTTAGAAGGATCTTAATTATTGTTTAATCTGATTTGTTTACTGTATATCAATTTGGGCTTGCAGAATTAAAATTATTTTGCTAATCCTTATGACTACGTTATATTGGTTGGCCATGAACTTTTAATTTGTTTAAATTTGTAATAATTGAATAATGGAATGTCTTCCATGATTTTAATTGTTACAGGTTTAGGATGCAATCTGAATTGACTAGCTTCAATCGCTCGGCTCCGACGGGATATGACTTAGATAGGTTTTATTAACCTAATTAGTTAATGTCTAACTTTGTATTTTTCATTCTATAGTTGTTCTCTATGATTTTGTAGCTTGTCTGTGTTGGAGTTATGGGGTCATTCTTTAATTTTCATTAGATTAGAATCTTTAGTTGTTATTACTAGTCTCATGTCGAGGAGCAAACCCACTTAGTGGCTAATGGTCAGGAGCAGCCATCCCAAATTGCTTGGAGTTGCTAAATACTCTGGGACCGGGTTGTTTCCTCCTTGTTGGCGAGCAAGTCATAAACACATGTCAACAAACGGCCACAAGTTAAGTGGTTGTGCTAGTTATAACTACAATAGAAATCAACATTTGGATCTAATTAAAAAATAAAATAAGTATAACTTCAACATAAATCAACATCCGGGTCTAATTAAGGTCTAGTGTTAATAAGAGCTAATATGCTTATGGAGATTTTAGTCGTTTCCATATGTGGGTGTTAGTTGCAATATGTACAAAAAAAACCTGCAGTGGAAATGGTAGATCCAAGGCATTGAGCTTGTTGATTTTTTTTTCCATGGAAAAAAAAGTCACAATTCATTATATTTAAAAATGAACCACATTGTTCATGGGCCATAAAGACCATACGTAAATTGCTTCATTAGCTGAAATTGATAGTGGTCATGGACCCCTATAAGTTGTGCTAAAAAAAGTTGTTTTACAATCTAAAATTATCATTTACTGTACCTATATGAATTCTGAGAATTCAAGCTATAAATTGTTGTGAACAACATTAAGAAAAAATATACAAAAACTGTGGATAAATGCATACCATCTCTACAGGATATTCTATTGCAACGTGTATAAAATATCATCCAAGATGAGGTCCAAGATCATGTTCAATTATGGTGTCATTAGTTATTTCCCACAAATGCCAAGTGTCATCACCCACCTGCAACCCCTTCTTTCATAGTTGGTCTACCATCATATTCCTTTCTGTATATGTGTTGATATTTGATATCCTAGAATAAATCAACAGTCCTTACGACTTCTTCATATAATGGATTCATAATGATATTCTTAGGGGGGCTCTTCATTTTTATCCAATAAACAACTAACATAGAATCCCTAAATACCTATAACTTTTGTACCCCCTTGGAAAGAGACAAAAGCATCACTAACTTGAGTGCCAACATCTCTGCTCGATTATTTGCAGACCTCCCTAGACCAAATGAAAACTTGTACCAATGAGAATATCAAATGTATAATAATCCCCCAACACCACCCAATCTAGGCATACCATGGGATGCTCCACCAAAGTAGGACCAACAACCAGATTATCAATAGTTTCCTCCACAATCCTTCTTTGCTTTGGTGGCCCATCTGTTTGAGGGAAATGATCGAGAATAGCCAAACTTTTAGAGGCATATACCTGTGGAGAAATAGTGATATCATGAAATATTTCCTTGTTTTTGGTCATCCAGGCCCCCCAAATCATAAGGACTGGTAAGTCCCGATGAGACAAACAAAGTTTACTCACACATAAATTATCCAAAATATCTAGAATATAAGGTAATCCATTTAAGAATAATAATAAATTGAGTAAATGTATGAATGAATGAGATGATAGATTACAACTGAGGGACCATTATATTATATATATCTAGATGGAGTTCCTTTTTCATTAATAGTCACGGCTTTTCGATAAGACACATCTTTTCATTAGGTCTATTTATTAATTAATTAATATTACTATTATTTATTATTTATACTATCTTATGTATATTTATGTTATTTATGTTCATAACATTGCCTTCCTCTTTAGAAATGTTTTGTCCTCAAAGCATATTGATGAAAATGCTCTACGTCTTTTATTCTTGCTTGTAATGTCGTCTCATGGTCTTTTGTGCTAGTAGTTGCAACACTTGACGAAATGAGTTGATATTTTCTTTAAACATCGAGTAAAAATGTTGCATCATTTGTGAAGTGGTCCATCCCAAGTTAACCTTCATTGAGACTTTGTGTTGATCGTTTGGTTGGATGGAACTTCCCATTTTATGTTTGCACATCGTTTGTTGATTTAGCCGCCATTATTTTTTTAAATCACATCTCATCTATTTGTAAGAGAAATATTATGTAGGTTCCTTTTGACCTTGTGATCCGAAAAGGATTTGCAGAAGACAATTGGCTTCAACATAGTCTCAATGAGGATTAGAACTATGCACCAGGTAATGAAATGATTGTGGAGACTACATGTTGACGTGAAGGGCCCCATGCAAACATGAAGGGGTTTCCACCATGTATATAAGTTGAAAATAAAGAGGCAAACACAAGAGAATTCAACCATGCATGAATTGTATTAAAGATAGAAAAATAAAGCATGTATGGAAAAAGAAAATAAAATAAAAGATGAGACTATGGTCTCATTTCTCAAATGTACAATAAATACAAATAATCTCAGTGAGCTTGGGAGAAGTTGAGGGGTCGAGGACGCTTGGCTTTCCCACTACCCCAAGCGCATCCATTTCTATAAATTGCTTCCCCCATAATGAGAGCAGGGTTCTTTGACTGATAGTGAAAGAAATGTTTCCCAAATGTTGATGAAAAGTTCTATATGAGCACCAGAGAGCCTGTAACATGTACATTGCCAAAATAAAATACCTTGGATGAGGCCAATTGAATGTCGGTTTTCCCATTTGGGTTTCTAGGGTAAATAATGTCTTCCTGTGAATGATTGACTCATTTCCTTGTTGTTGTTTGTGTGAATTTGGTTTGTGAATACCTAGAAATGATTTGTTTGATTTTTAATGGCTGTCGTCATGACTAGATAGCTCTCATGACTAAATATCTCTAGTAACGGAAAAAAAATTCCCATGAGAAGGAAATGATGTAGTAATGGTTTTTCTTTCTCATATTATTAATTTTCTCATTCTCATAGCCCTCCAACAACTCTGTAAATCTCACCATTGATTGTCTGGACATATCAATGGCTCTCCTAAACTAGCAGTTGATATCATGTAGGAGTTGCTAACTTGAGTTTTGGATTGGTTTTTCTCATAGAGGAGAGAGAAAAACGTTTTTTTCACTGTTATAAGAACTTCACCACGTTTTCATTATGGTTGGGAGGAATTTACAATCCTTGGGGTGTTTTCACCATTGTTGGGAGGAATTTACAATCATTGGGGGCATTTTCACCATTTCCTGGATGATAGGGCATTTTCACCATTGTTGGGATGAATTTACAATATTGGGGGTGTTTTCATCATTGTTGGGATGAATTTACAGTCATTGGAGCATTTTCATCATTGTTGGGATGGTTTTATAGTCCTTGGGGGCATTTTTATCATTGTCTCAGATGAATTATAGATGCATGGGAGTTTTGTGGTTACTAGGGGATTTTAATTCATATCGGACACACTCTTCTTGTTATGGGGTCCATATTAAATAACTCATAAATTAAGAAAACATTTTTATGGATCAGGTCCTATCACTGAGAGGGGGGGGGTGAATCAGTGACACAATTTTAAACAAAATTTCTTTCACTTAGTTAGTTATGATTTGCAAATGTAACACAAAAAGAACTCAATTTTTTATCGTGGAACCCAATTGGGAAAACCACCAATACATTTTTATTAACTGCAAAATTGTTTTACAATTTGTTTGCAAGCTACAACTTGCTGGATGCACCGACACCCAATTCTCAGCTACAACTGAAGGATGCACCAACACCCTATTTTTGTCAGCTACAACTAACAAGATGCACCAACACCCCTTTTAGAAGGCAATAACTTGTGCTAGCTTCTCCCTTCCAACCTTGTCTAATTTATTTTCTTCAATTCTGGAATTTCATCTGTTTTGGCTTGTTCTTGCTGCTTCTGCAACTTGGACACCCAATATTCACTTCTCTTCTAATTCAAACTTTCATTTAAATACTTCATTCATGCCTCTTCTAATCATCACGCCCTTTCACAATCGTACCCCTTCAATTCTCTGTCCTTTTAATTATATTTCAGGATTGATTAATTAATTAATTAATTTAGCTTCTCAGATTGTCTTCAGGACTACGAGAATCTTCTAATTTGATCATGTTGGCTTCCTTTCCTCACGCTGCGGGCTTCTTCCTTTATGCGGGCTCACACTTCCTTTTTTAATGCGGGCATGATCTTTCTCTAGCCTCCTGTGGGCATTTCTTAGTCCCTGCAGGTTTTACCTTAGCCCCTGCGGGCATTTCTGAGACCCTACGGGCTTTACCTTTGCCCCTATGGGCATCCTCTAAGCCCTTGTGGGCTTATCATCACCTCCCGCGGGCATATCCAAGCCCCTGCTGGCATCTGGGACTACGAGCATTCTCCTTTAACCCTTTTGCGGGCATCACATAGCCCCTGCAGGCTTTTTCACAAGCCCCTGTGAGCTTTTTCACAAGCCCTGCGGGATTTTTCAGAAGCCCATATGGGCATTTTAAGCTCCTGGGAGCTTTTACTTTATCCCCTGCGGGCATATAAGCCCCTGTGGGATTTACACAAGCTCCTGCGGGCATCTTCCAGCCCTCACTGCGGGCATATTAAGCCCTTGTAGGCTTATGCCTTAAGTCCTTGCGGGCATATGGGCCTATGGCCACTCTCTTTAGCCCTTGCGGGAATCACATAGCCCTGGTGGGCTTAACTAAACCCTCTTGAGGGCATTCTTTAACACTTAGACCCTTTCCAACACTTAGGCAATTTTTTCTTTTGTTTTTAATATAAAGAAATATATTTTTCCTACTTTTGGCAGACTTATATTTTCTTCCTCAGAGACTTTTTGGACAAACTAAGACCATGGTTGGGTAGAAAAAACACCAACCTACATGATTCCCATATGGTGCGGGAATTTCTTTCACCTATCTACTATGGTAGGCATTTTTCAAAGGCCACTTAAGCCAACTTTCCAACACCTAGTCATTTTCAAGAGTTTCTTCAAAGTACATCCTGAGACCTCACTTTGGCAGACTTATAACTATCTCCTTAGACATGTTTAAGGAAAACTGAGACCAAGGTTTGATAGACAAACCACCAGGCTACATCCTGGACATATGATGCGGGCATTTATCTCAACCTATGATTTGTGGCGGGCATCCTCTTGAGGCTACCTAGTCACTTTTACTTCCACTGGTGCAAAATCCTGTTTTGGCAGGCCTATATCTTTCTCCTTGGAAATGATCAAGGAAAACTGAGACCATGACTAGATAGCCATTTCAACAAGCTATAGCCCGGAATGATGGTGCAGGCATTTTTCTCAAAAAATGAATTATGGCGGGCATTCTCTTAGGGCAGTTTTGACTAATTTTTCTTCCATACTTTAGTCAATTTCCAAGTTTCACAAACTTGCCATTCTTTTCAATCCTCATCACACATGTCATATCATCACTCATCATTTGCAATGTCTCTTGTCTATTTTCCATCAATGCCAACCTATATTGCCATATTGCCAACAATCTCCCCCTTTGGAATTGATGCCAATATTCCTTTCATTTCTCCCCCTTTGACATCAAGGGCAAAGGCTTGAATGACTCCCCCTGAATTTGATCACTGTCTCCCCCTGAACTGATGCCACCTGATGTATTCGTTTCTTGAGAGTTTTAATTTGGAAAAGAAATCATTCCTAATCTTTGCTCGAGATATTCAAATACATCTTTGCTTAAGGGTTTAGTAAAAATGTATGCAACCTGTTCTTGTGTTGGGACATATTCCATTTTAATGTTCTTCTTTTCATCCTAATCTCTTAGATAGTGGTATTTTATTGGAATGTGTTTTTCTTTGGTTGCTGGACATGATTCTTGGAGAGACTTATAGCACTTGTGTTATCACAGTAGATAACAATGGGTTCTTCAAACACTACTTTGATGTATTGTAAGGTTTGTTTCATCCATTCTATTTGTGTGCAATATTCTGCTGCTGAATATACTCAGCTTCAGTGGTAGAAAGAAAAATTGAGGTCTGTTTATTGCTTGTCCAAGCTACCAATGATTCTCACAAGAAGAATGCTCCTCCAATTGTACTTTTTCTGTCATCTACACAACCTGCCCAAACTGCATATGAATATGCATTTAAAGAGAATGATTTCTTTCTAGGGTACCACAATCCAAGGTCTATGGTTCCTTTTAAGTACCTAAAGATTCTTTTTACTGCTTGAACATGGCTCTCTTTTGGTGCAGCTTGGAATCTAGCCACCATTCCAACAACTTGCTTGACATCAGGTCTGGAAGCTGTTACATAGAGTAAACTCACAATCATTGATCTGTAGTGTTTGGATCTACAGTCTTGGACTCATATTCCTTGCTTAGTTTGCATCCTACTGTCATAGGTGTACAAACAGGTTTGCAATCCTCTAACTGGAATTTTTTAAGCATATCTTAAACATACTTGGGATGATGGATAAAAATTCCTTCTTTGGACTGAACTATTTGAAATCCTAGAAAGAAATTCAGTTCACTAAGCAAAGACATCTCAAATTCTTGTTACATCCTCCTAGCAAATTCCTTCCTCATTTTCTCATCATCACTTCCAAATATAATATCATCAACATATGCTTCCACAATAACCAAGCTATCAACAATAATTTTACAATAAAGATTATTGTCTGTTGATCCTCTTTTGAAGCCTTGTACTTGTAAAAAAGAATCTAGCCTTGCATACCATGCTCTGGGTGCTTGTTTTAGCCCATAGAGTGATTTCTTTAGTTTACATACATAATCTCCTTTATCAGTTAATTAAAATCCTTCTGGTTGCTCAATATAGACTTCCTCTTCTAAGTTTCCATTGAGAAATGTTGACTTGACATCCATCTAGTATACTTTCAATTTCTTGTAACTGGCAAAGGCTAAGAACATCCTAATTGCCTCTAATATGGCCACAGGTGCAAAAGTTTCTTCAAAATCTACTCCTTCAACCTGAGCATACCCTTTACATACCAATCTGGCTTTGTTCCTGATTACTTGCCCATTTTCATTTACCTTGTTTTTAAAAACCCATTTAGTTCCAATGATATTCTTATTTTTTGGTCTTGGAACCAGTTCCCAAGTTTTATTCTTTTCAATTTAGTCCAATTCTTCATTCATGGCATTGACCCAACTCTCATCTTTGCATGCCTCTTTGATTGAGTTGGGCTTAATATATGACAAAAGTGCTATTTCTGTTTGATACAACAATTGTCTTCTTGTCTACACTCCAGTGCTTTTATTTCCAATAATTAGATCTTCAGGATCATTCTTTTGAGTTATTCTTGAGGGTGTCTTTGTGTCTCTTCTTGGGGATTCTTATCCTCGAATATCTTCCTCCTATTCTATGGTATCCATTTCATTTTCTTGTATATCTTCCTTTTCTTGTATATCTTCTTGTATACCAACTGACTCCTCATCATCTTCATCTTCATTGTCAAGTATGGTCTCTTGATGTTTGAACTTCTTTGTTTTTATATCATCTACTTTAACATATGCACTCTCAAAAATCTTATGTAATATAAGATTGTAGCATATGTATGCTTTCTTGGTAGAAGCATATCCAAGAAAGATACCTTCATCACATCTAGCATCAAATTTCCCACGATTCTCATCTAGCCTTTTGATGTAACATTTACTTCCAAAGACTTTGAAGTATTTTACCGAAGGAGCTCTTCCAAACCATAGCTCATAAGGAGTATTATTACTATTAATCCTGAGCTGGCCTCTATTTAATATGTGTACTACTGTACTTACTACTTCCCTCCAATATCCATCAGACAATCTTGCTTCATTGATCATAGCCCTTGCAGCCTCCTAGACTGTTCTATTCCTCCTCTCAACAATCCCATTTTCCTAAGGTGTTCTAGCAGTAGAGAATCATCTTTTAATTCCATGGGTTTCACAAAAAAGATCAAACTCCTTTGAAGTGAACTCACCACCATTGTCTGATCTAAGGCATTTGATTTTTGCCTCTGCTTCATTTTCAACAACGGTTTTGAAAGCTTTGAACTTGTTAAATGCTTATAATTTTTTTTGAGAAAAAATACCCAAGCCATTCTAGTAAAATAATCAATGAACAGCATAAAGTAGGACTCTCCTTGCAAAATTTTGGTCCTTGTAGGTCCACATAGGTCGGTGTGAACCAGTTCTAAAGGTTTTGAGGTTGAGTATTCTTTTGTTTTGAACCTTATTCTAGTTTTCTTCCCTAGTTTGACATGTCTACATATAGGATTTGAGGGATTTGTCATTTTTGGCAAGTTTCTTACTACCCCAAGATTGCTAACTTTCACTAAATTGTGAAAGTTAATGTGCCCCAACCGGCCTATGCCATAGCCAACTTTCATCCACTAAATTTACATGACATTCCTTATATTGTCTTGTATTTAGTATATATACATTCTCAAGAGTTCTAGGAGCAACACCAACCACGTTTTCTGAGTCCTTTCTCCTAATCTCACATTTCTTAGAATAAAAAATGCAAATATGTCCCTGATCACAGGTTTGGCTAACACTTAATAGACTAGGTTTCATATTTTCAATAAGCAACACATTCTTGGCCTTGTCTTTTCCCAAATTCACAGTGCCTTTCCCAAGAATTTTACCTAAAGCATTGTCACCAAATGTGAATTTCCCCTTTTGTTTTTCCAAGTTCAAAAACTTGTCTTTATCTCCTGTTATGTGTTTTGAACAACCACTATCAATATACCAGAGATCTCCTTTATCTTGGGCTTTCAAGGCAATAAGGCATTCCTCTTTTGATGTTTTTTCTTTCCACAGCTTCCTTTGCTCTCTAATGACCTTTGGTTTTTCTGAGATTTCCATTAATCTGCAATTACTTGCTTTATGTCCATAATTATGACAATCGAAGCATTCTAAGTTCCTTTCTTGTAGAGGTGCAAAGGAGTTATAATTTATGCTCTTACCTTGACCAACTATTTGGTTATCTTTATAATTCTTAACCTTCAATTTTTTCTTTCCATATGCTCTACAATTCATAGCTTTGTGTCCAAAGTTAGAGCACACAAATCAATAACCAAGGAAAATGTGAGGATACATGTTTTGATAAACCTTCTTTGGTGTTGTTTTGAATTCCTTCTTGATGGGTGGAAATAATCCTCTGGAGTTCTGATCATTGCTTGTCCTTTTTTCATCCTTCTTCTTAAATGTATTGAGGAGATCAGCTGCATAAGATTTTGAATCAACTTGGTTTTCTTCTTGAGAATAACCTATTCCATTTTTGTTACTTGGATCCCTTTGTGTGGTTATAATCTTATCTAATATTTTAGAACTATCTTCATATCTTCTTTGGATAAGTTTTGCATCAAGCCCTTTCCTTAGGTGAACTAATTCTGCCTCCATTTTTTCACAAATTAGTTGTTTTTCTTTAAGATCCTTCTCCAAACTTTCTTCCATCCTATTTGCATCTAGGATTTGGTTTTTCAGGTTGCTCATGATTTTCTCCATCTCTTTTTCTTTCTGTTCATATTTTTCCTTCTGTTCAACTACAAAACTCTTCACCCTTCTATATCGGTTTTTTTATTTTCTTAATTCATCCAAGGCACTGATAAGTTCTTCTTCCATATTAACCTCTGCTTCATGTTCTAGATCTTCCTCATGTTCAATTTCTTCTGTCTCATTAGACTCTTCAATACCTAGAAAAAGTACTTCATCATCACTATCACTAAACTCAGATGAACTGTTGTTCTCTTCTTTTGAGTAGAAATTCCTTTTCTCTTTGTGATACTTTTTCTTATAATGGGACTTTCCATTTTTCTTGTATTGTTTATTTGTATTATCTTCATCTTCAGAGTATTCCTTGGGATAAGGACACTTGGATGCAAAGTGCCCAATTTTGCCACAATTAAAACATTTGAAAGGCAGCTTGCCTTTGTACTTCCCTGATCCTTTCTGAAATTTTTTAATAAAATTGGCTTCTTCTACATCATATTCTTCATGATGGATGGACTGATGTTTTTGCTTTTGATTTTGTGTTTTCTTGAGTGCCTTGAAGGTTGCCTCTCCTTTTGGGAGGTTCTCATGACCTAGTCTTAACTCATAGGCTGTGAGGATTCCATACAATTCATCCATGGTGAGTTCATCTAATTTCTCTCGGTCTTCAAGAGTGGAAACTTTAGGATTATATATCATAGGAAGTGTTCTCAGTACCTTTTCAACTAACTCATCATCTGGTATTGTTTCTCCCAAAACTTTGATTGCATTAACAATACTATCAATTCTTTCAAAGTACTCTGAAATATTTTCTTCATCCTTCATTTTTAGACCTTCATATTGTACTCTGAGAGTTTGAAGTTTTAACATCTTTACTTTGAAATCTCCTGCATATATAGTTTCCAATTTATCCCAAAGTTGTTTTGCACTTTCACAGGTTAGTAATTTTGCAAGTACCTTCTTACTTAGTCCAACTTGTAGTGTATTTAAGGCCTTTGCATGTTCCCAGAATTTTTCTTGTCTTCTGCTTCTGTGGGAATGACGTTTGGAACATCATATCCTTATTTAACTAATGCCTGTAGTTCCAGTTCAATGGACATCAAATAGCTTTTCATTCTAATCTTCCAGAAAACATAGTCTTCACCATCAAAATGGGGGACTCTTAATGATATCTTCATCTGTTGATCCATTAGGATGTATACTTCTCTTCAAGTGATTAAACTTACTAGTGAAGAGACCTGCTTTGATACCAATTGATGGATCAAGTCCTGTCACTAAGAGGGGGGGGTGAATTAGTGACACAATTTTAAACAAAATTTCTTTCACTTAGTTAGTTACGATTTGCAAATGTAACACAAAAAGAACTCAATGATTTATCGTGCAACCCAATTGGGAAAACCACCAATACATTTCTATTAACTGCAAAATTGTTTTACAATTTGTTTGCAAGCTACAACTTGATGGATGCACCCACACCCAATTCTCAGCTACAACTAAAGGATGCACCAACACCCTATTTTTGTCAGCTACAACTGACAGAATGCACCAACACCCCTTTTAACAGGCAATAACCTGCCCTAGCTCCTCCCTTCCAACCTTGTCTGATTTATTTTCTTCAATTCTGGAATTTCATCTATCTTGGCTTGTTCTTGCAGCTTCTGTAACTTGGACACCCAAGATTCACTTCTCTTCTAATTCGAACTTTCATTTAAATACTTCATTCATGACTCTTCTAATCATCACGCCCTTTCACAATCATACCGCTTCAATTCTCTGTCTTTTTAATTATACTTCTGTTTATTTCAGGATTAATTAATTAATTTAGCTTCTCAGATTGTCTTCAGGCCTACGGGCATCTTCTAATTCGATCCTACTGGCTTCCTTTCCTCACGTTTCCTGATTCTTCCTTTATGCGGGCTCACAGTTCCTTTTTATGCGGGCATGATCTTTCTCTAGCCTCCTGTGGGAATTTCTTAGTCCCTGCAGGTTTTACCTTAGCCCCTGTGGGATTTACCTTTGCCCCTGCGAGCATCCTCTAATCCCTTGTGGGATTATCATGACCTCCTACGGGCATATCCAAGCCCCTACTGGCATATGGGCCTACGGGCATTCTCCTTTAACCCTTTTGCAGGCATTACATAGCCTCTGCGGGCTTACCCTAGCCCTTGTGGGATTTTTCACAAGCCCCTGCGGGCTTATCCTAGCCCCTACGGGCTTTTTCACAAGCCCCTGCGGGAATTTTAAGCTACTGGGAGCTTTTACTTTAGCCCCTGCGGGCATATAAGCCCCTGTGGGCTTTACACAAGTTCCTGCGGGCATCTTCCAACCCTCACTGTGGGCATATTAAGCCCTTGCGGGCTTATGCCTTAATCCCTTGCAGGCATATGGGCCTATGGCCACTCTCTTTAGCCCTTGTGGGAATCACATAGCCCTGGTGGGATTAACTAAACCCTCTTGCAAGAATTCTTTAACACTTAGCCCCTTTCCAACACTTAGCCAATTTTTCTTCTTTTTTTGATATAAAGAAATATATATTTTCTACTTTTGGCAGACTTATATTTTCTTCCTCAGAGACTTTTTGGACAAACTAAGACCATGGTTGGGTAGACAAAACACCAACCTACAAGATGCCCATATGGTGCGGGAATTTTCTTTCACCTATAGACTATGGTGGGCATTTTTCAAAGGCCACTTAAGCCAAATTTCCAACACTTAGTCATTTTCAAGAGTTTCTTCAAAGTACATTCTGAGACCTCACTTTGGCAGACTTATAACTATCTCCTTAGACATGTTTAAGGAAAACTAAGACCAAGGTCTGATAGAAAAACCACCAGGCTACATCCTGGACATATGCTGCGGGCATTTATCTCAACCTATGAGTTGTGGCGGGCATCCTCTTGAGGCTACTTAGTCACTTTTACTTCCACTGGTGCAAAATCCTGTTTTGGCAGGCCTATATCTTTCTCCTCAGAAATGATTAAGGAAAACTGAGACCATGACTAGATAACCATTTCAACAAGCTATAGCCCGGTATGATGGTGCGGGCATTTTTCTCAAACCATGAATTATGGCGGGCATTCTCTTAGGGAAGTTTTGACTAATTTTTCTTCCATACTTTAGTCAATTTCCAAGTTTCACAAACTTGACATTCTTTTCAATCCTCATCACACCTGTCATATCATCACTCATCATTTGCAATGTCTCTTGTCTATTTTCCATCAATGCCAACCAATGCCAACCTATATTGCCATATTGCCAACACATTTTATGTGCATAATTAACTGTTGGTAGATGAATACAAACTTTTGGCATCATACACAACCCATGAATGGACAAATAATGAATTAGAGTTTCAAAGACATTTGAGTTGGCTATGAGCCCCTCAATTACGAGTCACCTTGTCGTTGGTCATAATGGATCTTATGATTTGGATGACGATAAGGTATCCTAATATTTTCTAATTGTTCCTCAGAACCATATTTACTTTATCTTTGTAGTGATTTGTAAATATGAGCATCCTTCTGAATTTGAGAGTCCATTGACACTGTATTGGTTCCCCTCATTGATGTTTGAATTTAAGTTTCTGATGACTTCTCTATTGGGCCAAACATCATTTCTTTTTCAATTAATGATCCTTTGCGATCTAACTCTTCTTGTAAATATTTATTATCATGCTTTAGCTTTCTAACTTGTATGAGTAAGTCTTTATTATCTCTCCTTAAGCATAAGAGTTCTTCCTTGTAATCTAACTTGTAAAACTCATTTTGGGTATCTTGATTCTCTTGCTCTCCTTCTCTTAACCTTTTAATTTGTTCTAGAAATTTCAAATGAGACAAACAAAGTTCACTCACACATAAATTATCCAAAATAACTGGAATATATGGTAATCCATTTAAAAAATATAATATATCGAGTAAATGTATGAATGAATGAGATGATAGATTACAACTGAGGGCCCGTTATATATATCTAGACAGAGTTTCCTTTCATTAATAGTCATGTCTTTTCAATAAGACACATCTTTTCATTATGTCTTTTTATTAATTAATTTCTATTATTATTCTTTATTATTTATATTATCTTATGTATATTTATGTTATTTATTTTCATAACACCTAATAATCTAAGAAATAATCATTATTCATCCAAGCTTATAAGGCTTCTTGGAGCCCCAAACCATTCCAAATAAATTGTATGCCCTTTACCTGAGAAGCATAGTTCCACATCCTAATCATGTATGGACAGTAGATGAACATATGGTTAATATTTTCACTATTGACTTTGCATAGAGGACATATGACCAGTCCAAAACTAAATCTCCTTATAAGAATGTCCCACACAAGGACATTTCCAGATAGATCCAACCACAAAAATAGCTTAGATTTCAGAGGGCATTTAAAATCCCATATCACTGGTGTCCACCAAGGAGGCTCAGGTAGGTCTTCTTCTTCTCATATGACCCCGTAACCCAATCTAGGGGAGTAGGGTCCACATGCAACATTCCTCGTGCAAAGAAAAACATCATCTTTATCCTCCAGACAAATATGACTATCATGAAATGACTTGATGAAACCCTCCCACAGAATCCTTTCATCATCCACAAAACCCATCTTCTCGGCTATCGACCATGCTTGTCTCAAAGGAATAGTATTTTGGATGTCCTGAATATGACCTATGTAAAGAAAGCCCCATTTCGATAAAGGATCAGTCATGGCAGTAGGTAATATGTAAGAATCAGTGCATCCAACCCAAGGATCATGACCAAGTCTAGCCCTTCTTCGATTACCAATATCCCATGCAAGCTAACACAAAGAAGATACCATATTTGAGCTCGTTGTTGGAAAGCGTATTTCACCGACACAAAGAAGATACTAGGAGGGGACACCATCATCGAAACAAAGGAAGGAATGAGCCAATGAGGAGCATACAATGGATGTTGCAAGAGGATAAATTGGGAGGTTGAGTATGGAGGAAAAGATGAAGAAGAATGAGAAGAAGAAAGGGAAAGTTGTGAGCGTGGATTTCGATAAGCTCTTTTCTTTTGTTGATAGTTTGGATAATTGCCTCATGGCTGAAAGGAAAGGAGGGGATATCATTTATAGGAGCTCGTTGCTTGTTTGGGAAGCCCTCGAAAGGTTTATTGTAAGAATAACAATAGTACTTGTGGTACATCATCTCTCAATTATTAGGAAAACTAATTAGGTGGTAGTGGTTTAGTAGGGAATCTATAAGGTCTTGGAGCTTAAGAAAATAACAACAATGGAGTTGCAAACCCTTGAGCTCAATGCATGAGTTACTTGAAGATAGGTAAGGATATCAACATAAATGAATTCCACGCCTTTTTTTAGCTTTTATGGAGCATTTTTAAGGGAGAAATTTACGAACAAGGATTTTTCGATTTTGATTTTGAGCACTTTCACTAGAATTTTAGAGTTTGGGGTTGTGATTTAAACTTTATGTGTTCGAATTTCCTATGGGTCAAGGGCTGATTTGGATGTCGAATTTTTGACCTCAAACATAGCTCAAAGGTGGACACCATAAACCCCCTGGACTGTTATTCACCTTCTAGTTTTTTCATCTTGTTTTGGGTTGGTTGCTACAATTTTTTTTTTATCAAACATCGTGGTGAGAGTGGTTTTGGCTGGATTGGAAAGGAAATGGATTGATCCTTGAAGATATTAAATTCTCTGGATGTGTCCTTATACAAACTCATTAAGAGCCACAAGTAGCGCTTCCATGGTCATGGCTAAGTGGTGGTTTTCTGCTTCTAAAGCATTCTGAACAGTATCCACTCATCTATCGGAGCTTAGCACTACGTCCCCAAAACTGAACCAAGTCTACTAGGTTTTCAAATGAGGGATCTTGTTTCGGGCATAGTTCTTATTTTGTTTCCCTATGTATCTAGTGAAATTCACCATAGCAACTTGATTTTACTATCTCCAAGTCAAAATTTCACTACAAAGTTGTTCTAGCTCATGGTTGGCTTGTTCACAACTTCTCCAAGATGCACACTATTTAACCTTTTTTCCTATATATCCCCCGCTTGGTTTCATATCATATACATCTAACCCCATTTATGCCCCCCTTGGGTCATATCATAGTACCCTCCATTGAAAATCTTTGTCTTCAAAGCTTTGTAGTTAATGGATTTACACATGATGAAAACGAGTATAATGATTTCCTTATTTGTTCCTACTAATGATGACCCATCCATCCAAATTCAACATTTTTTGGTCTTAATTCTTGATAATTGGTTGTCACATAACTTTCTTTTCTTTGATTCCATGTGTTGTTTTTGTGGCTGCTCCAATTTATTGTAGTTTCTGGTCATCGATAATATCTTGTCGAATAATGGTTGTGTCATTCCTTGGTCCATGAATTTGTCAATTATTCCATCTTCTTTCTTGGTAGTGTTGATGTAGATATTCTTGTCTTTCTTGGTAATGAGGGCATTGATATGGTTTCACCTTTGATGGTTTACCTTCATTCTACACATCCATATCATCAATCTTATTTTCAGAGATAATGGAATCATCTATCCTCTGTGCTTGGTCTTTGATTACTCTTGCCTTTGAAAAAATACCCTCATATTTGACATGTGCATCTTCAAGTTGGAGCTCAACTTATTCAAGTATTTTTTAGTGACCTTCCAGAATCATGTCTTCCTTCTCCTTTTGAAGTTGCAATGTGATGTTATCCATCAAATTATTGTGTACTTCGTCAATTCAAGATTGCAGTTCTGATTTGACAACATCCACATTTAGATTTTTTTCAACCTACTTGCAAATTTCCTCTTCAAGTCTTTTGGTAGTCTCTTAATCCAAGATCCTTATTTTTTCTTTATTTTTACAATGCTTCTTTTCTTCTTTCAATCTCTTGACCTCATCAACTAGTTTTTTTATTATGGTTTTGTAATCTACATATTTATTCATCCTTGTATTTCAATTCTTCACGTATCTTGTCCTTTTCTTTGTTAAAATTGTTAGAACAATATTCCCATCATAGACATGCCATGGACCTTTATGCTTTTCTACCTAGTGTTGTTTGGTTAATTAGTGCCTAGTCTAGTGTCTTGGACCACATGTCTGTCCACATTTGACTAGTTAGACTAGTGATATGCCTTATCCACCTTGTTTGTCCACAAGTCTTCCATCTTTCCTTAGTTTTGGATTCAATGCACCCCATCCCTATTTCTTAGGATGTCATTATGGCCATTTCCCCATTTTAAGGAGTCTAAGGGCACTGCATGCTTGATTTGGTCTATTTGGTGTATTAATGGCCACTAGTGATCATAAAACCACTACTCCACTACTTTGGTCCACACATAGGTTCATACTCATCCACTCATGGCTCTCATAAGCGTTATTGACCAATTTGTGAGGTTCAAGTATGAGTTGGATGGCATTAATGCCAGTTAGTGAGGAATTAGTCAAGATAAACCCTCATTATTGTGAGCTACTCGAATCATCACTAAGTCTCTCAATTTTGTCTCTTGAGAGCATCTATATATTGTACTCATGTTCATGAATAATATCAGAGTGGAACTCTTCCCACTGGAGTGATTTTCCTCTAGTGTTCTGTTCAATATTTCTTCTCTATTCTTGCTATCTCTTTGTGCACATAATTCTAAGTGAGATTTTTTTTGCTATCTAGATCTAGGTTGGGTTGTCACATGTATCAACACCTAGTGTTGTGATTGTCGTGCAATCTAAATTCTAATAAAAATATTAACTTGATTTGTTAGTACTTTATTAATGGAATTAGTTTCTTTTATTATCTCAAACAATTCCATAATACTAGTCTTGATTTCATATTTATCTTTAGATCTCCACTAGAAATATGTATTGTCATCTTTCTTAATTGATATCTTAATATATTGACAAAAATACCAAATTTGTATAATATGATTTTTCCAAGATGTTATCATTTGTTTCCTCTTTCAAACAACTTTTGTATCACCTAAATGAGACCATCTAGTCAAAACCTTGACTTGGATATTGTCTTGCTAGCCAACCTTTCTCCCAAATTATCTTAGGAATTCCCCCCCCTTGAGTTTGAAATTTTATTTTCTAGACTCTTGGTATGTCTTCTCTGCAATTCCATATGTTTGACCAAATTCTTATGTGCTAAGAGAAACTTATGATAATTTCCCCTTGTTTTTTGTCCCTTTTACTAGAGTGAAATTGTATGATCTATCACATATTTTATTTTCCTTTTTTGCTTCTAATTTTTTTACTAAAAACACTAAGGTCCACCTTATTTCTAATGCAATAGGAGGCACTTAGTTTGGAGCTCTCAAGCCTTAAGAAATAATATTTTACCCAAAACACCTATTTGATACTAGTTTTTGGACTAATAAAAAAAACTAACTTCCACAAACTATAACTCCAAACTTATAATTAACTAGGACCTGGAACTTTGAACACAAGTGCTTTGCTATGTATCTTGAGGATCATAAAGATTTCTCTATCTAAGACTAGTGAGCTTGGTAAATGTCCTATCTTTTCCATTTCTTTTTCCATCATCTTATCAATAAAATAATCACTTTTATCCTTCCTCCGTGCCTTTTTAACTAATTTCCTATATTTTTCTATGACTTCACTATCCTTGGAAACATTACATTTACATACAGGTTTTCATGTTAAAAAAAATGAATGCTACTTTGGATTAAGATAAATACCTAAATTTACATATGGTCGTGTTAGTAGTTTTTGTTTCAGTATACAAATGCAAAGCCAAAATGATGATCATTTCATTTTTAGGTGTTAGCCAGAGTGTTGACGAGTCTCTCATCAAGCGTCATTAACAAGGACAAATTTTCAATATGTTGATAAAATCCTCATCACCCTAGACCACGATGAAGAATATTTTTTGGATTTGGGATAATTATCATCATCAACATAAAAAGGAGTTTGCATTATCTTTTGCACAATGAACCATCATCCACGGACCCAACAATATCATGATATGTGGCAACCATCCAAACAACATTAGTAGAAAATAACATGTTTCTGGGTTATGCCCTCTTCTTAAGGAATGCAAATTATTCCATGTTCCTCCCTTTTTGGGGGAATGGGTCATGTAAATATGGAACTTATTTGGTGGGGATTTAGTTAGCTTCTTGAAAGACAGGTAATCAATCACTTGGAATTACCTTATATTGCTAAGTGGGGCGCTCCTTCTTCCATTTCCTAATTTTTGGATTAATTAACTGCTTAATCATGAAATAATGTAGTTTATCCCTAGGTGATCCTAAACGCCCTCCAAGTGGAATATTCCCTTAGGACATGATCGATTTGATGGTTTGCATTTGTAGATGACTAATGATACTCCATCGTAACTCTTATTGGGAGTGGAATAGGTGTCCATTATTCCACACTATGGAGTGGGAAGATTTTTTCCCCATCTCATGGAGTATGGATGAAGAAAAATCACCTTTATCAACACTTGGGGCCATATTTCGATTTTTTTTTCAAGCCGAAAAAAAATAACTTGATATTCATCATGAATCAAAGTTACAACTGTTCATAATACTTTTCCATAAATAGATGATCCACCTTACCAGCAGTACCTAGTATTTACAGTATGCCCAGCGATGCAACTCAACATATTGAATGGTGCCTTCTACAATATAGCTAATCTTAGCATACTTAAGTCAGAATTAAAAAGAAACACAAGCAGAAAACCTTCCTGCCAACACAAAAAAGAAGAGGACATATCTAGAACAATTTGTAAACACCCTTATCCAGAGTGTTCCCATCAACATTTTCCTCAAAATAGATTAGCCTGTCCATAGCTCCAACAGCTTCCTTCGAAAGGTGGTCAGCAACCTGATTAAATTATTTATATATATGAATGAAGGAAAGGTGAGAGAAGTCCTCCTTTAAATCCAGAATTCTATTCTTCCAATGAGATAGGTGTAGAACATTAAGATTGGATTTACCAGAAATCCAATTTATAATCACTAACGAATCCCCTACTACCTGCAGAAAATGAATTCCTTTCCTTCTGGCAGTCCAAAGCAAGTAACACAGCTTGTGTATTTGTTCCAAAGCCAACACCTATCTTGAATCTTAATGAGTGCCCCCTTTTGATATTTAGCACCATACTTGCACCACATACACCATCCTTATGTGCACCATAGAAGAAACCCACCGAACAATTTGGATCAAAAGAAGGTTGTCTAAGAATTATGGACTTTACTTTTTTCTTCTTCGACTTATAATCCTTAAGCATTGCAAGAGCCATGTAAGCCACTTAAGCATGAGAGAGAATTTTCCGGTCGAAAATATAACGATTCCTTTTTTCCATACTTCCCAAATAATGAAAAGAGGGAGTTCTGGGAATCTGGGATTAGTAGAAAACCAAAGATACAGAGCTTCTTGAAAGGTCGAATGGTTCCAGCTCGCACTAAAGCATAGTATATCTAGAAAAAGTTTCCAAACTTGAATCATGTAGGGAAACTTTACAAATATGTGGTATACGGATTCCAAATCTCAGAGACATAGGAGACATACCCCTGGACCAATAAAACCTCTCCTCAGTAAATTATCCTAGGTCAGTATTTTGTTTTCCAAACATAGCCAAATGAAACAACACAACTTCATGGGTAAATCCTAGTTCCAGAGCTTAGAAAACCACTAGTTTTGTAGCTTATCACCATATTCAGAAACTATAAAATCATAAGCAAGTTTGGCCGAGATATTTCCAAATGAGTCTCCCCAATCCCATACCAGCGTATCTGACTTCTTTGATAACCGAATACCATTTGTGGATAAACGAGTGATATAATCTTGCAATTCGACATCCTCGCTACCTGTGAGACCAATCTCATCTGTATTAAACCAAACAAAAGCAAAACCTTCTGAAGCATCATACGTGTAGATCTGGGCAAGAACATCTAAGTTTTTGGAGTACAAGGTTCCAATCAGATTAGGAGAAATTCTGAAATCTTCATTAAGCCCAATAATTGGATCAATTTCGATATATGCCCATATGCCCCGACCCAGATTCCATCTCAAGCATTTTTTCAAAGTGGGCAATTTCCAGAAAAGGCCTTTCCAAATAATTGAGGCATTTGAGTTGAGTGGAGGAGTATCTCGAATCCATAATGAAGGTAGAAAATATTTAAGATATTTCTTTTTTAAAACCTATATCCATAAGCTATCACCGAATAGTGCCCGCCACAATGTTTTAGCTCCCAATGCTTCTTCAAACTAGAATATTTGCTTTAGTCCCCATCCATCATAAACCTTTGGAAGAGCTAACCTTTGCCAAGCAGCTAAATGAAATTTTAAGTGAATTAAGCTTCCTACCCACAGAAACTGAAACATTCTTTTCCAGATAGCTTCCAAAATTGCCTTAGGAACCATGGCCATGGACATCCAGTAGACACGAATTCCTTGAAGAACATAATTTATCAGGTTCAACCTACCACCTAAGGATAAAAATCGGTAATCCCAAATATTGATTCTCTTCTCAATACGCTTGATAAGCCACATCCAATCTTCATTTTTATAATTGTTAGGATTAAGAACAAATCCCATATAATTCAGACCATCCTGCAAATTTTTATTAGGAAAGGGAAAAAGAGTCTCAACTTGCCGACAAAGATATGGATCCAGTTCCACTTCATTACTAAAGAAAAGGGTAGATTTTTCTAGGCTCACCTTCATACCTAATGCTGCGCAAAACAAAGATATAATCTCTGAAATCACTCTCCAGTCCTGAACCAAACCTCTCCCGAATAATAGGACATCATCCATGAACAACATGTGTGAAAATTATATAGATGGAGAGAATCATATGCCCTGTAAATGCTTCTCATCTTTGGCAGATTTAATGAGCAAACTTAAACCTTCAATAATCATGAGAAAAAGCAAGGGAGAGAGAGGGAAACCTTGTCGCAATCCTCTTTCACTTTTGAAGAAAGCAGAGGGATGTCCATTGAATAGAATAGTGAAGTTAGCACTTGTTACACATCTCATGATCCAATTTGTGACCTCAACTGATAAGTCAGATTGTAAAAGGATGAAGCGAAGGAAGGTCTAGTAAACCTTGTCATATGCTTTAATAAGGTCCATTTTTAAAACAATGGATTTCATCTTTCGCTGTTTAACAAAATGCATGCATTCTTGATCCACTCCAATGGCATCAAGAATTTATCGATTTGAAAGAAAACTGAACTATTCTTTAGATAGACCTGTCTCTAGAAAACGCTTAATCCTATTAGAAATAACCTTTGAGATCAACTTATATACCATATTGTATAACGAGATTGGCCTATAATTATTGAAGTTGGATGAATTATCCTTCTTAGGAATAAGAGTGATAAAAGTGGATTTTAACCTTTCGGGAACAAAACCCTTCAACCTACATTCTTCCACAGTGTTGAGCAGCTCCTTTCCAATCAAGTCAAAAAAGTGCACAAAAAATTCAACTGACCAGTTGTCAAGACTAGGGATTTTGTCCTTCTCAAACTGTTTAAGAACGGCCTTAATTTCTCCCAGAGTGACTGTTGCAGAAATATAAATTCCTTGTTCTTATATGAAGAACCGGGGAAACTTTTCAATGGCCTTCAATTTCTCCTGTAGACGTACATTCAACTCTTGTTTGTAAACATCGGAGAAGAAATCCACCGCTCCAATCTCTAATGATTTTTTATCCTTCAAAGCCCTTCCATTAAGATCAGTCAATTCCCAAATTGAATTGATGTTTCTCCTCATATTAGAAAAATTCTGAAAAAAATTTGTGTTCCGATATCCGCTCTAAATCCAAACCACCCGGATTTTTAACCGCCAAGCTTCCTCCTCCTCAAACAATAGCTTTTGTTTCATGGCTTCAAGAGTCACCTTCTTGTCCTTTGTATCGCCATCGAAAAGAGTGTCCACATTATCATCAAGGTCATTGAGCTGCATCTCGATCTGACACAGATTAGCATGACATAGCTCTTTCACCTCCTTTTCCCATTTAATGACCTCCAATTTAAGGCATTTAAGTTTATAAATCAAAGCTTGAGAAGCCGAACTAAAAACATTTCTAGAGTACTTTTGCCACTTCTCATGAACCAATGTACAAAAATATTCATTAAGAAGATAGGAATGGTTGAACTTGAAGGGATAGCTCACCTTTGGAGAATTCAAATCAATTTCCAGAATCACGGGCTTATGATCCGATAACCCAGAAGAAAGATACCAACTTCTATATTTCCCGACCAAATTGATAAGCTCTTCTGCAATAAAGAACCGGTCCAATATTTTAGCGATGCCACTAGTGGAAAGCCTACCATTACTCCACGTAGGCATAAGCACTGTAGGAGTGACATCAATGAGGTTAGCATCTTCAAAAGAATCTCTGAAGTGCCCATCTAAGGGATCCTCCTTACACCAGATCCCCAAATTTTAATAGAGGAGAGTGTAAGGTTTAAATCGCCTACAAGTATTAGAGAGCGATCATTTAGAAAGCCACTTTGGAATAAATTACCCCAGAAAATTTGTTTTTGATTGTATGGACCATAAACGTTTAAGACCCGGACAGTCCTTTCAAAATCCTTAAACTTCCCCTCCAGCAGAATCTCGACATCGACCAGGTATGAAGAGAAATGGGCTTGTAGGGGGTTCCAAGCCACAAGCAGACCCCCAGAAAAACCAATGGCATCATAGCCACAACAGTTCCAAGATGGAAACAACTTAAGGAGAGTATCACAAGCCTGAGATGAAGGGATCACAGTCTCTTGGAGTAGAATAAGGTCCGACCTAATAGTTTCAACCAATCTTCTAAAGGCAATTTGTTTGGGAACACTGCCAAACCCCTTGATGTTTAGGGTTAGCAGTTTCACTAAGGAGACTTAGCCCGAGTCTCAACTGCTCTAAGGGTCCCCAAATTAGCTTCAAAATACAGAGAAATTGCAAGCACTTTCCCTACATAGGTAATATCCGAGATTCTAGGATTTGTGCAGGTAGGGTTACGACCAACAACGCCGGGAGTATCTCCAATAGAACCATAGTTCCTTCCTTTTTTCTTGCAGATGGTAACATTTTGAAAACAGATGGAAGAAATCAGGAGGGTATTATCATCCCCAGGTTTAATCGAAAAGGTAGGAATCAAAACCCGTTCCCTTGTTTCATCACATATGTTAGGGTTTCCAAAAGAATCTATGATGCAGATAGGGGTAAGGGTAGAGTTTCCATTAACCTCAGAATCAGGTAAGGGATGGAGTGTATCCGGAAACCCAGAAGGGTGGGGAGAATATTCTAGCACTGGAGGCTCAGAAGCTTCCCGAAAATCCAAGGATGAGTCTGCTAAAAATGTCCCATCCCGAAACAAAACCGAAGGAGGATTCACGAGGGGTGCATGGACATCATAATTAGCAGAAACCCCATCCAGTAGAGTATTAAATAATTCATCCCTTGAAATGAATTTAAGAAGAACAAACAAAGAGGCTTTCAACTTACCCAGAGTATCTAGCACCAAAGAATAGTCCAAGGGAATAGACCTTGCCAAAACAGTATATGTATCCTTAGAATCTCCAGAATCATATATGAGTCCCTATTTTCATCCTTCACCTCCAGAGAGATCCCATGGAAGTTATCCCGAGTATGCCCAACTTTATGACATCTAAAACACCTGAAAGGTACTCGCTAATAGTCCAATTTTTGGGTGCCCATGGGGGGTAGCTCAAGTGGTAAAGATGAGAAGTTGTAATTGGTTGTAAATGGAAGGTCGCGTGTTCAAATCCCCCCAATCTTGTTTTGCACCATGGTTCGGGCCCTGTGGTGCACCTAGGGTTATAGTGGTAGCGAGATTGGATCGTTGGACCCCGTGTCACGCAAGTACGAACCCAACTCCAGTTTTCGATTCCCCTAATACAAAAAAAAATAGTCCAATATTTGGGTAAAAACACCATCGTTCCAGAAGACCTCCACTTCATCAGGAATACATAGAAAAATATCCATTTCCACTAGAACCCTAGGAACCCTTTTGTCAACCGGCTGCAAGGTAGAGTCTTCCACCAGTATAAACCGACCAATCAAAATGGAAATAGACATGAAACCCCCAAAATACCAGCACTGAAGAGGGAATCCAGGTAGCAGAACCCATAGGTTCGTCTTTACCAATTTTTCAGTCCAAGGGTTAAATGTCGAATGCCACCTAGAGAGAATAAGGGACCCTTCACCAATAATCCAGAAACGACTTTCTATCAGCCTAAGGCTCTCCTCAGTGAGGAAATGAAAACTGTACCATCCATTTACCAAGAGGTTGACCCTTGGCATATACTGTATGATAGGTTCCAGTATTTTCCCATCCAATCTATAATCTCAGGTCTAGATAAATGGATAAAATCGAACCGCCCCAACAGAGTACATTTAGAAATCCCAAGCACCATGTTAAAAGTCACGTCCCTGCCCAGAACGCAAGAAGTCTTACCTTGTCTAACCTTTTCCAATTTCAACTTCCGTTTATGTCTAGCTTTGTTGCTCGAAACAAGTCTACGTCGCCCTGGGATCTTGTGTCACCTGTTGCTGTGAGCAGAAACCGGGGAAGGAGTGCAATCAAAGGCTTTTCAAGACACCTCCTCAGCAAAACCGGAAGGACCAACCTCTGATGAAAACTTACCCACCGGTTCTGAATAAACCACCAACAGTTTTGGATTTGAGCGAATACACTCTGTAGTGTAAGGGCCATCACTGGTAGACTTATTACCATTGACAGGTGTACTACACCCCCGAATATTACTGAGGGAAACCCTAGGTTTATCCTCCGGGGTGATTTTGATGAGAGGGATAGGTGTATGAGACATAAAATTAACAAATTTGTCTAAGAATGAGTGAGGGAGCCAAATCCATTGAAGGAGGAAGAAGGCAAAGCTTCATTTCATGTCCATTCCAAGCATAGCCTTTGGAATTTTTAATGGATTGATGATGGGGTTTTTGCAGGCTATCCATTGGCGGTATTATTTTGAAGGCATTAATGGATATTCAAGGAGGAATCTTAGACTTACAAGCTCAACCTTACCATTTCCTCTCCTTTTTTCTTTTAGCATTTTCCTCTTTTCGAAAATTGCCATTTCTTCCCCTATATTTGTTCGAAAGTGGGAAAAACAAGGGGAGATTATGACAAAAAAAATTCTAGAATTCATACACACTCTTATTCTCTATTATTTTACAGATTTAAGCTCCTGTATCCATCCCCGTCATTTTATTGTAAGAACCCCCTTTTTTTAGGCCTTCCCAAAATGGCAATTTTTCCATTTTCGGGAGATTTATCCATCATCTTTGGACCAAATTTTTTTTGTAGGGTCTTGGGACCTGTAAAAAATCATGGAAAAAATTCATCCCAAGTTGAGATTTTTTCCCCTATTTTGATTTTTTTCATTTATAGTAATAGGTTATTTTTGGAAAGTTATGTGATTTTGAGCACTTTGGAAACTTTCGAAGGACGATTGTATTATTGCACATTTATCAATACCTTTAACTTGATGGAATCATCCATTGAGTTCCTTAATTATCAATTTTGAATCATTTTGCTAAATTAAGCCAATTGGGGATAATTGCTAATTTGGTCATAAAAATTTAAAATTAAGGTTGTTAGATCATAGAGAGGCATAAGGAATACCTCAGATCAGTGAATCCATTCAATCAATTTTAAAATGCATCATCCTTTCCTTTAGGATTTTATTATTTTTTCACTAAATAATTCCTAGAAAATAGGATTAAGCTCGGAAATCAATTCCTGGGCCAGAAGCTCTACTATTTATCTTTAATAAGGTTAGTAAACTCAATTTTACATTTTATGGACCTCTAATTAATTTTCTATAAATTTCCGAAGTTTAATTGAAAAAAATGGATGTACTAAAAAGAAGAAACACCAGTTGAAGAAGCTTTTGTAGGCATACAAATAATTATTTCGTGATCCTTAAGGGATACCTCCTAAAAGGGAAGTGTAGCATGAGATGCAACTATTTTCCGATTCTCCATTTCCAACCATTGGATTGTATATATAATCCATTCTTGAAGTAGAAGAAGTGAAGAAGCAATTGCAACAACTACTAGATCAAGAAGTAACCCGACCAATCACCTCACCTTGTGGGTCACTTATCATCATAACAACCAAGAAGGATGGGACTTGAAGGATATGTATTGACTACAAATCTATGAATAATATCACCCTCAATAATTGATACCCTTTTCTCAGGATCAATGTTTTGCTAGATTAGTTGCAACATGCCAGGTACTTCACCAAGTTGGACCTCAAATAAGGATACCACTAGGTACGGGTGAAGGAAGAAGATACCTAGAAGAACACATTCAAAACTAGGAAAGGTCTATATGAAAGGTTAGTAATTCCTTTTGGTTTGTTTCATGCACTAACAACATTTATGCATTTTATGAATGATGTATTTTGTCAAGACTAGGAAAGGTCAATATGAATGGTTAGTAATGCCTTTTGGTTTGTGTAATGCACCAACTACATTTATGTGTATGATGAATGATGTATTGTGTCCTTTTATAGATTCATTTGTAATAGAGTGTTTAGATGATATATTGGTTTATAGTGCTACATAGGAAGAGCATATTGCACATATCAGGTAGGTGTTAGAGACCCTAAACAAAAATCAATTGCTGGAAAACCTTAAGAAATGTGAATTTTCTCACTGGTCGTTGATGTATTTGGGGTATGTGAATGGTGGAGGAGAACTTAAGAATGATCCTACAAAGATGGAGGCCATCACCAAGTGGCGAAATCCTACAAATGTCACTAAAGTTAGAATATTTCAGGAGGAATTACAATACATTCGGAAGTTCATAGCTTCCTTCTCAGTTGTGGTTGCACCTCTCCATGCAATAATAACCAACAAAAAGGGTTTCCAATGGGGAAAGAATCAATAGAAATCCTTTGAATAGATTGAATGAAAGATCAATCAAGCACTAGTTCTCGCATTTGTTGGGAATGTTATATTCTTTGCATGAAATCGATGGTCGAAGTCGATAGTCGACTAGAATTGGAAGTCGACAGATGGTGGAAGTCTAGTCGACTAGCTTACCAGAATAGGTGTTTGGTTGATGACAAACAACTCATCGATGGGATGTCAATGAACGCTCGAATGACTAGAATCTCAACTGGTGATCGACCAAAGTTTGAATGAGTCAAATAGACTATAAAAAAAAACCAAAAGTGGTTAGGAAGTTATGGATTGCCATTAATGAGTAGTTGGTTGTAACTAACTCGGGTACCATGAGCCAGTGTATGTACTACATCTATAAATAAGATGTAATGGTTATTTAATATCATAATGTAATGAAGTGTGATTTTTTGCCTAGTAAATCATGGTTGTAAACGCTGGTTAAGAGTGTTGATTAATAGATGAGCGGTTAAGCTCACTGTTTTGTTGGTTTTTACCCCATAGAGGAGTTTCCAAGGTAATTTTTGTGTACTGTGTGAATGTGTTGTGTGTCATTGCTTTATGTATAATTGTGTTTAACTATATGAAGCATGTGCATAACCAATGTAATAGGTATTAGAACCCAACATATTGTATCAAAGCTTTGGCTTGGTCTTAGATATTTTAAATACCTAGTCTTAGTGGGAGCTCTATAGCATTGATTTATAGTTAGAATGGCCAACACTTTAAGGATAGAAATTGAAAAGTTTAAAAGGATTTTTTTATAGCTTTGGAATCTTAAAATGGAGGATTTCCTTGTAGATAGAGAGTAATGGGTTGTTGTCATCCCTTTTACAACTTTGGTAGGTATGTCGTTGGAATATTGGAATAAAGTCGAGAGGAATGCTAAGAGTACAATTAGACTTTGTTTAGTAGATTATGTATTGTTGAATGTCTCAGGAGAAGACACTGCAAAGAAGCTATGGGAAAATTTGGGGAACTTGTACTAGTCAAAATCGTTGGTTAACATGTTTTTTCTTCGAACAAAGCTATATCTTCTAAGGATGAGTGAGGGCGACTCAGTTACAGATAACCTAAATGTGTTCAACATTGTGATTAATTAGTTGTTGTCTGTGGATATTAAAATCACTAAGGAGGATAAATATATCACTATGTTGTGTTTTTTTCCAAACTCATGGGATAAACCAGTCATAGTTATTGGAGGTATAATACCACATTGAAGATCGACGATGTCGTTGCATATCTACTATAAGAAGAGATGAAATGAACGAAAATGGAAGGTTCGACCCATGACGCTTTGATGGTAAGAGGTTGACTATTAGGCAAAGGAAAAGGAAAAACCTCCCATATAATATCAAATTTGAGGGGTATGTATAATACTAGATCTAAATCTCCTAGTCTAGCGTCGAGAAGATGTTGGAAATGTGGAAAGGTAGAGCACTATAAGCGATATTGTAAGTTGAAGAAAGTAAACTTACAATATTGGTGAGAAAGGTCTTCATGCTATCCACATTAAAGGTCTGGTCGAAGGTATCCCTAACTATTCTGAAGAAGTATAATTTTGTGAACATTGTATTTATGGAAAATAGAATCGTGTAAGTTTCTCATCTAGTGCTACTAGAGCTAAGGAAATACTGGAGTTAATACATAGTGATGTGTTTGGACCAGTGTTGATCCCATCACTAGGAGGATCACAGTATTACATCTCTTTCATATATGATTTCTCCATAATTACATTGTTGTACTTTATAAGGAATAAATATGAGGTCTTTGAGAAGTTCCAAGAGTTCAAGGCTTGCAACAGAAAAACTAGGACACGAAATCCATATTGAATACAAAGATATATTATTGAATTGATAAGATAAAAGATGATGTCTTTTACAAGATAGACTTTCCCGTATTTATAATTGTTTAAAGGGTGTCTAATGCAACTCTTCATAAAGAGTTACACCATTTCACTAATTAATTATATTATTATATTATTCTTGTTTGTTGTTATTATTATTATTTATATATATATATATGTTGATGTTTATTTTATTATTATTTTATTCATAGCAAGGCTCTTGTAGAAAATTAGACTGGTAAAAGAATCAAGGTGTTGAGAACTGATAATGGAGGAGAATTTTGTGGGAAGGCATTCGACCAGTTCTGTACACAACATGGTATAGCTCGACAAATCACAACTCCATACATGCCTCAATCAAATGAAGTTGTTGAAAGAATGAAAAAAACATTGATGGAGAAATCTAGGAGCATGCTCAGTGGTGTGAAAATTGCACAAGAATTATGGTTAGAGGCAGTCGACAAGACATGTTACCTGGTAAATAGGTCATTGTTGATGGATCTAGTAGACAAGGATCCATAAGAAGCACGGGTCAGTAAAAATACCTCTCTTACACATCTCAGAGTTTTTGGGTGTGATTCCTTTATGCATATCCCAAAGGAGAAAATATGCAAAATCCACAACAAGTTGGAAAAACGCATCTTCATCGAGTACAAGGATGGAGTGAAAGGGTATAAGCTATGGAATATGGTCACACGGAAGGAAGTGTATATTAGAGATGTAATCTTTAGGGAATTCATAGGTACTTCAGGGATGAAGAGGTTAGAAGAGAAAGGTAACCAGAAAATCAAGAGTTTGAAATGAATGACTAAAATATGTCTTTAGGTGAGTCAACTAAATTCAACAAAGAGGTGGAACAATAGACTTTGGTTCTCATGAGGTATGGTCGAGCAAGAAAAAAACCAGAAAGGTATAGTCCACCTAACTTTCGCTCTTCTTGAGCATTATATACCATTGAATATGATCCCAAGTTATTAAAGGAAGCAATTGACTCAACAAAAGGTGAACTATGGAAAAGGGCCATGGAAGGGGAAATTGAATCCTTGAGAAAGAATGAAACATGCAGGGATCCAACTACATTGTCAAATGGAAGGAAACCCATTGGTAGTATGTGGGTGTTCAAGAAAAAGTTGAATATAGTAGGTCAAGTCGAGAAGTACAGGGCTTAACTGGTAGCAAAAGGATATTCCCAAGTCAAGTGAGTCGAATTTGGTGAGTTTTTCTCTCCTATTGCTAAGTTAAATTCCATTAGGGTATTAATGTCTTTAGCCTCAAATTTTCATCTTCGGATAGAAAAGATGGATGTAAATACAACATTCCTTCATGGTGACCTTGAAGAAGAAATGTATATGAATTAGCCTTAAGGATTTACTTTAAAAAGAGAAGAGGAGTTGGCATGCAAGCTCAAGTAATCTCTCTACGATCTAAAACAATTGCCTAGAAAGTGGTACCAAAATCTAGGGTTTGTGAGAAGTTAGGATGATCACAGTGCATATGGAAAAAAAGTCAATGATCACTTTATATATGTAGGTTTGTATGTCAACGACATGTTTTTGGTCGAAAATAACATGGATCTAATCAAGGAGGTAAAATTGCAGTTGTCATCCAAGTTGGACATGAAGGATCTTGGTGCAACAAATTTCATTCTTGGAATGGAAATAAAGAGAGACAGGGTGGGTAGAAGGATCTGGTTAAGTTAGATAAAAAATGTTGAGATAGTTTTGAAGCACTTCAACATGTAGGAGTGTAGACCGGTTAAGGTCCCTATTTCTGTGGGAGTTAAATTATTTGTTGAACAATGTCCTAAGGAACATGAAGAAATAGAGTACATGTCACATGTTCCCTTTCCAGTTCTATATGTAGTATGATGTATTCTATGGTTTGTACTCGACCGGATATTGACCATGTAGTGGGAGTATTAAGCAAGTACATGTCGACACCTGGAAAGGAGCATTGGACTGCAATCAAGAGAGTATTCAGGTACCTACGTGGAATGATGGATTATGCAATTTGCTATTAAGCAGAACCTGAGAACAACAAGGAAATGTGGTTTTTTCGACTCCGACAAGGCTGGAGATCTCGGCCATAGATAGTCAACTAGTGGATATGTTTTCAAGTTATTTGGTGGGTAGTGAGTTGGATGAGTAGGAGGTAGTCGATCATTGCATTGTCGAATACTGAGGTTGAATACATGGTAATCCACTCATGTAATCAAAGAGGTGGTTTGGTTGCAGAGGTTGTGTTCATAGATTGTGTTTGAACATGTTGTTAGGTTGGATTGTGAAAGTCCAAGTGAAATCTTCTTGGAAAAGAACCCAAAATATCATTCCAAGCCAAAGCATATTGATGTATAGTACCATTTTGTGAGAGAAATGGCGGAAAACCAGAAGGTGTTGTTGGAAAAGGTATAAACTGTGAAGAATGTTGTGGACTCATTGACCAAGTCGATGAGTATTGATAATTTTTCCTAGTGTAGGGAATCAATGGGTGTGTCATCCCTGCTTAAGTGAATTTAAGTTTTGAATATATTGCGTATGTAAAGAAAACAACAAGTGGGATAATGTTGGGAATATTGAGTTCTTTGCATGAAATCGATGGTCAAATTCGATAGTCGATTGGTATGCAATTTGACTAGAGTTGGAAGTCGATAGATGGTGGAATTTTGGTTGACTATCTGACTGAAATAGTTGTTTGGTTGATAATAAATCACTGGTTGATGGGAAGTCAACAAACATTGGAACGACTAGAATCTCAACGGGAGATCGACCAAAGTTTGACTAAGTCAATTTGATTGTATTAGAATAATTAAAAGTGGTTAGGAAGTTATGGATTTCCATTAATGAGTAATTAGTTGTAACTAACTCAGGTACCACAAGCTAGTGAATGTATTGCATCTATAAATAAGATGTAATGGATATGTAATAGCATAATGTAATGAAGTGTGATTTGTTCTCTAGTAAATCATGGTTGTAAATGTTGGTTAAGAGTGTTGATTAATAGATGAGTGTTTAAACTCATTGGTTTGCTGGTTTTTCCTCGGTAGAGGGGTTTCCAATATCATTTATGTGTACTGTGTGAATGTGTTGTATGCCATTGCTTTATGTATAATTTTGTTTAACTATATGAATCATATGCATAACAATTGTAATAGGTATTAGAACCCAACAACATTTCCAAACTTGCATAAGCCTTTTGAACTAGAGAAAAATGCAAGTGGATATGTTATGGGATCGGTTTTGATGCAAGGAGAAAGGCTAGTATGCTAGCATTCTGAAATGTTACATGGCAGAGTCCTGAACTACCTGACATATGAAAAGGAACTCTATGACTTGGTTCAAGCTATGGAAGAACTATATTATGGAAAAGGAGACCATCATTCACATTAATCACCATCCACTGTAGTATTTACAGGCCCAAAGTAAGCTACAACAAACCCAACATTACAAGTGAATGGGATTTTACAACAATTCCATATAATCATCAAATACAAGAAGGGAAGTATAAACAAGTTGGAAGACATGCTCTGAAGTCCAACTACATCCAATATAATAGATTTGGGTATAATCTTATGCATATGGATCCTTTCACCCATGATGCATACAAGGAGGAATAATCAGAGGATGGGGACTTCAAGGAGGCATTTCAATAGTTGCAAGGCCAATTCCATGTAGAAGAAGGCGATAACAAAGTGTTGAAGGGAAATTCTGACTGGTCGTCAATGTAAGAGGGATAACCTGATCCAAAGGTGTACAAAGTCGACCCTTAGTCATTTGGTAAAGCTACCCCTTATGGGAATGTGGAACCCGTTGCCACTAAATAGATTTCTCCTTGAAATGAGACTTTCATTAAGCTTTCCTTAATCCTAAATGTAGTTTTATCTAAGATGCAAATTTCATATTAATCTAAAAGAAACATAATATCTAATCTACTTTAACCTATCTCGATCAAGAGGCTTGGAAATAAAAATCAACTTAACTTGCATAAAAGATTAATTATGTAGTAACAATATCTAGATACAACATGATGAACTCAAGGGTCTCACTTAATCCTTATGGGATTAGCCAAAGAGGCAACAATTGCTTGCTGCATTAAATGCACCTAGATTGTTTGTATCTTCAACATACTTCTTAGGAGATTTCCTTACCCAAGCCTTGTTTTGCGCACTTCTATTTTGATTATGCACTGGAGATTTTTCACTACAGTCCTTTTGGATGCGATTGCCTTTGCGCAATAAATATTCATCTGGATAGTTCACTTCTTTTCAACAGTGCATGGCCTTATGTCCAAAACCATCACATGCGTAACATCTCACAGTTTGACAATATTTTGCAATATGACCAACACGATTGCATCTTGTGCACTTCACCCTGTTGATCCTTCTTTGGTTAGTAGATTGAAAAGAGTTGTAGTTGAAGGAATCATCATACTTGAAGGACTTAACATGATTAGGGAAATATTCTCTGTCACAGACCTTCTTTGATTCCTTCAATAACCAAGACTTGTTATGTCTTCTGGTGATCTCTAATTGTCTAGAATTTTGTTCAAAATTGATGTGTTGTCTTTGAACTTTTCTTTTACTTTATCATCAATACTAACATTGTTGTTTTCTTGATGTGCGCAAATCACTATGGGATCTTGGACTTGTTTCGTTCCCTTTACTTCAATCAATTTGTCTTCTAAACAAAATATCTCTTTGTCGTTCTCCTCAAGCTGATTTGTTAGTATCCTGATTTTCTGTACTAATTCTTCCAAAGAACCTTTCAAAGTAGTGTTCTCTTCCTCAAGCACTTTAACCTTGTCTTATGTGCAAATCGGTTGAATCTCATAGTTGGTTACCTTTTTCACGAATTTCTGTGTCAAGAGATTCTTGAAATGGCTTGTCTTGTTCCTCATCTTCAACAACTGTTCCTGCAAGAATTTATTCTTCTTCCTTGACTTCTTTAAGTCATCCAGGGCACTAATCAATTCACTTTCCCAATCAATGTTTGCAGTATCTTCATCTTCTTCAGATTGACTATCAATATTGACCTTAGCAACTGAATTTGGAGATGTAACTGTCTTTGGAGGTGTTTTGAATGATCCACTAAATAAGTATTTGTCTAGTGTTCCTGGTTTGCTTTATGCAACTGGAGTATTCTTCGAGCTGATGTTCTTCTTTTCATATCTTCTTTCTTCTTCCGCATGAGCCATGCAAAGTACTTCTTTTGGTTCTTCATCGCAGTCGCTTCCTTCAGATGCATTGCTTCCTTCCTTAGTGTACAAACTCTTCCTTTGTTTTGGAATCCTCATTTTATTTTTAGGTTTGTCTTGAGATCGCACAGTCTTCCGATCATACGAATTGGATTCCTTGTTGCTATCACTATCTTTGTTTTCTTTGTAAGGACACTTAGAGGCATAATGACCTATTCCTCCACATTTGAAACACTTGAAGGGAAACTTATTCTTGTACTCACCTCGTCCTCTTTTTAGTTTTTTGACAAAGTTTGATTCCTCGCCATCTAACTCATCACAAAAGTCTTTACCATGATCATGCTTATCCTTTCCAGTGGATTCCTTTATGAGGGGAGTCTCTTTCTCATTTCTCATCTTATATGTAGTCAAAATCCCCCGAAGCTCGTCCTTTGTTGGGTCTTCAAGATTAGCTCGGTATTCTAACACAGAAACCTTCACATCAGCCCTTGAGGGTAAAGTTCTCAATATTTTATGTACCACGGATTCTTCTTCCAAAGTAACCCTAATAATTTTGATAGACTTAACTATCTCATCTATTCTTAAAAAATAGGAGGTAATGTTTTCTTCATCTTTCATTCTTAGAGATTCAAATAATCCAGAGTAGTTCTGCAGCTTCAATTTATTTACCTTTTCATTGCCTTCATAGACACCTTTGAGGTTGTCCCAAACCTCCTTCGCTGAAGCACAGTGTATAACCTTGACGAATTCATTATCTGCCAAACCAGATAGCAGCGCGTTTCTAGATTTTGCATTGCTTTCATAGATTCTCCTTTGTGCTAGATTAACTGGTACGCCTGCTGGAATATTGTAACCATCAACAATATTAGATTTCCAAACATCTGATCCAATTGATTGCAAGTATACTTCCATTCTGACCTTCCAGAAGGTATAATTAATGTTGTTAAACCTTGGTGCTTTGTTAGTGGAAAGACCTTCCTGCTTGTCCATATCTATGGATGATTTATCTTCCAGATGTTAATATGTTGTTGAAGACACCCGCTCTGATACCAATTGTTGGAATTGATTTAATACTGAGAGGGGAGGTGAATCAGTATTAGCACAGTTATCAACAGTTTTTACCTTCTTTAACATATTAGTCTTAACTTAATCTTGATGTTTAGTTATGCATCCAATATAAACAAAATCATTCATACATATATATAGAAAGAACACATAACACAAGAATTTGACGTGGAAAATCAATTGGAAAAAAACCACAAAATGCTCTTTTGTAATGAAAAGAATACATTCAAGGAAGCACCAACTTCCTGTATATACCAGCACAAACTAGAAGGAAGCATCGAAACCCTGATTTTACAGGCATCGACCTGAAGGAAGCTCCAAATCCGTGTGTTCTCTAGCACCAACTAGAATGAGGCTACAACCCCCTGCTCCTTTCCATGTCCTGCCGCCTAGATATCCAATATATGATTCTGACTTATTGAACTTCCAACGCATTCACACTTTTGATCGTCTGATATTAATTCTGATGTGCATTATCTTCGTATACAGACGATTCATTGTCATTGCGCTTCATACATAACTTGACTTCTCATTCCTCTCAATTATACACTTCTGCTGATGTCTTACTTCATGTACTATGTGTTACTGATTCTGCAGTCTACGCTAAGGTATGCTCTGTCGATATGCTACTGCGCAACTGCACTCACCAACTGATACCGTGCTTTCAATTGATAGTTTGTTTCTCTAAGATAATGCACCAGTAACAGATGGAACTGCGCACTTATTGATGTGTTTGTTCTATTTAAGTGCCACAGTATTTTAGACAACCTCTGACATGTTGTGCATCAATTGATTCATCCTTTCAGTTTAACACACTTGTCTTAGATCATCCTCATCATGACGCACTTACTAGATCCTGCTGCTGGTCTGTCGTCATGCATCATATGGACTTCTCAAATTCGCACACTTTATTTCAATCTTCATGCATCAACTAAACATTTGCGCATTACCTGATATACTTCGGTTATGTCTTTGCGCTACTTCCTTGCTTACAACATCCGTGTCTGTCTACATGTTTTCTGCAATTCTTTCATTCAATCTTCATGCAGTTGCGCATGCTTCTGTGTTTCTTCCTTTTAGTATTTGCACATTCATCACAGATCTATCGCATCATTCTACGCACCATCAGCTGTATCATTCCTATGTATGTGCACACTCATCTCCTCGCTAGATCATTCTATTATGTCTTTGAGCCCTTAATGCCCTGAATATAAATCTGTATTTTCCGCTTGAAGCTCTACAGTCTATCCATCGATCTTACTTCAAATCTCCAACCTGCATCTCTATTTATACATGTCCTATACGGATTGTATGTCCACAAGTTGGTTGTGGCATCCCTTCTTCCATACTTCACTGATTTTTCTTTTTCCACATGTCATCTTCTGCGCCACTGGTCATCCTTCGTGGGTCTTGTGCATCCATGGTCAACGAGTTACTGGGAGTTACACCTTAGTGGTGTACTCTTGCGCTCTTCATGTACCATTGCTTTGAGGTATGTGCACATCCTTTCTCTTCAACTTGATGAGTCTTTGAACCTTGTCGTACCATCCCTTGTGGGTGTTGCACACCTGATGTATCATCAGATTGTGGGATTTGTGCATAAAAAACTTCAGTTGTTGTACCCTTCTTGGAGCTTGTTCACCCTTTACTAACTGAAAGCATCTTTTGATCGGAAAGACTTGCGCGCTTTTAGGACTATTCAGTTTCTTACTGTTTGCGCACTCCCGATATTTGACCAAGCAATGCTTGCGCATTCCGGAGTCTTCTTTCAACATGCTTGCACACTTGTATCTTTGCTTAACCAACGCCTTGGCTACTTGTGCACATGTACCTTTTTCAAACTAGTCTTTTGAGTGCTTCCTTGAGAGAGTATGACTTGGTGGACTTGATATCTGCGCTAGTACCACATGTAGTAGGATACATTTCTTATGTGCTTCTTTGAACTGGATATGCATGACGTACCTTCCTTATGTGCTTCTTCATACTGATCATTAATGATGTATCCTTGGACTGTAATGTCCCTTGTTAGGAATTTTATTAAAATTGCAATTTTCCACTTTTTTTCCCTAGTTCGACCTTTGACTAGTTTTGATCTCTAGGTCCCAAATTTGCCCCAAATGATTTCAAATCTTCTGAGAAGGTATATGAATGAGATTAGAACATAAATATGTGTTTTAAGGATGCCTTTGGACCTTTAAAATACTTCTGCAAATACTCTTTCAATTCTGGCCAATGTAGGGAACTTTACTAGTAATTTGCCTTTAACTAGTATTGGTCTCTATGTCTCGAATTGACTCCAAATGCCTTCAAATCTTCAAGGAAGGTGTCTGAATGATATTAAGACTTGAATATGATGTTCAGGGATGATATATGGCCACCAAAATACCTCTGCAAACTCTCTTAAGATTCTGGACCAAGTATGCAATTTTACTAGTAATTTGGGGTTCAAATCCCCCTGGGGTAAGTATTGAAAATGGATTCCCAAATGCCTCCAAAGCCACTCAAATTTCTGTACAGAGGTAGGGAATGTATTAAGGATGTTATTAAGGTCTCATGTGCACCATTAATTGATTATTATATCTGTTCCAACCCTCTCCCATTCAACTGCAAAAATCACCAATTCAACCCTTGGGGAAATGGCACTATTTCTTCTCCCAGTGCAATTAAACTAAGTAAAAATACTTCAAATGCTCAAGTACAGTACATGAAACTTGTAAAATAAATCCATGGCAGTCCATTAATCACAAATTCATCATAGAATCATCCATTCATTCGAAATCATCATCAATACATTGGTTCACAACAAGGTAGTGGGGAAATGGCATTGTTCTTCCATTAAAAATGAGATTTATACATTTCTACTTGGAATTTCGACCTGAAACTTTTTGGAGATGAAGAACAGAGTATTTACTTCATATTACAAAAGAAATGGGGCATTAAAAGCTTCCCCAAAGAGTACAATAGCTCACCAAAAACGCCCTCCCTCAAGGATCAAGAATATGCCATCAAAACCGGAAATGGTTGAAGGAGTGAGCTGCAATAGAAGAAACCATGAGCTGCCCTGTAGCTTACACCTGCAAATAAAGACTCCATTAAAGCTCCAAATGAAAGGTCTGAATGGCCTTTCCAATTACCAACTTGGATGGGAATCTTTCACCCTCGAAATTGGCTAAGGCAAGAAACTAGTCATCCACTAGCTCTCCCTCTTCACAAATGCAATTGCAAATTCTACAAATGATCAAAAGCTGGTTTCATTCTTTGTTATTGACATTTATAAACTTCTAATGTCATCCATGGGTCGAATTCCTTCCAAGATACTCATGCCAACTCAAGTTGGGAAGAGATTCCAAAGAACGCCACTTGTACAACAATTCCTAGTCTCCCACTTCCACCAAATCACATGTGGAAGCATCTTAGCTGCCCTAACACCCTTGAGCGCCCTCTTGGAGTCTATTTTTAGCCCTGACATGTCATATATGTCATATGTCAGCCTTCAGGTCTGATTTGTGTCATAGGTGTCATAGCATCTTCATCATTGTTGTCATAGAGCTAGGGAATCTAGCCCAAGTGTCTCACTAGCTCCAAATTGCCTCTTCCTCTTCCATGGGAGTTACTCTTCCTCTATATTTCGACCTTGGATGAGTAATGCAATGAATAATACCTTTTGGACTCCCCCAAGTATGTTACCATTCACCTTGAATTCGAATTGGTGAGAGAATGATGCCAAGTGTAGTGGGGAAATCTAGCCATATGTGGGTCCCACTTCTTCCATGTGTCTTCATGATGAAATGCCACTTTGATTTTCACTTGTATATATTTATTTATATCCTTTATTAAATATTTATGCCATTCTAATGTTCAAACATCATTTATTATCCCCATTATTCCAAATCCCAAAGCTTCCACCCCAAACCTAGGAAACTAGTAATTTTCCTCCTTGGCAATTATTTGACCTTTAGCATCAATTTGACAAACTCTAATGAATAAAGCCAATGTGATTAGGCCATTGTGACCCAATACCAAATTTGGGACATGACAAATCCTCCCTTCCCAATATTGCTTGTCCTCAAGCAATTTTAAATGTGGGTGTTGAAGAACCTGCTTTCTGTATAATTCTTTGAAGTTGCCATTGAATTGCCCAACCTTGAGTCTTTGAGTTTCCATGAAGATTTTAGAGAGGAACCGCCATGCTTGCTGCTGCACTACTCTAATTAAAATCACTTTATTAAGTGGGGAATCCATCTCCCATACTGCTTGCTTCCCCCAAAAAATATGAAACCAATGAGATAAAAATTATTCCAGGGTCCCATTGCTTGTATTGCACCCCAACAATTAAAAGTGCTCTCCAACCCATACCATCAGATAAGAGGATTCCTGGATCCCATTTTCTTGTATGCATTCTTCCAAACATCATGAGTACTAAATATATATCATCAAAGTACATAACAACATTATGAAAATGTACATAAAGGAGATGCTTCATCAAAGAGTCATGAAAGTGCTTATACCTCCAAGCATGTAGACCACCATTTTCCAATTGCATACAATCTTCAAGTGACCCATCAAATCTGCTCCAATGACATAGGTGAGGATCCCATGTCCAATAGTGCTGCTCCAAGAGAATTTGATATGCATCAAAATATTCAGCCATGCATTCTTTCATCCAAGAAGTGAATGAAGAATCTCCACTAAAATCTGAACCAAATAATGAGCAGGAAAAACAAGGAGAATTCAAAGGACTCAAAGAAGTCTCATCCATACATCCGTGAGGATATGTATCATCATAAGGTAAAGCAATATGCTGCTGCAATTCTAAATAATGAGGTGCTCTATTCATGTCATCATCAAAAGGAGAGGTAGGAGTTTCATACCCCTCATGTGGCACCACTAGGAAAAAACCTTTCACCCAATTTTCATCCCAAAGTGATGTGGCTGGAAAAGAAGTGTGGGGTGAGGAATTATGAACCAACTTTAATTCTTTACAACTCTTACCCATTGAAATATTTAATTCATCTTCTCCATAATTGGTTGGTCCAACTATTGTGAGATCACGTACCTCTTCCAAGGCTTTGCAACTCTCTCCATGAGGCAACTCATAATCCCTTTGAACAAGGACAAGTGCTTGTCCTTCTTCTTGTTTTAGTGTAGTATCTTCAAGAACTTGCATATCAACATGTACCTCATGTTCCACAATTACATCAGGTTCCTCTTTTGTGGCATAAATTGTTTCATCCTTTTCCTTGAAAAGACAACCATTGCTCATTACTTTTTCCGAGTTGCTTTCAATTTCACTAAGCAACAATCTGAACTCTTGAAAGTATTGTTTCCACTTGTCTTCAAAGGATGGTTCAAGTAATTTCCTAAACTCCTCATTCTCCATTAAGGTTCCTTTCTCATCCTTACTCATGGTGACCAATGAATGTACTTCTTCTCCTACTTCTTCCCTTTCACCAAAGTACATCCAGTTTCAGTTTCTAAGGGTGGTGGCTTATTTCTTTGACTCCTGGTCTTCATTAATGTTCTACCACATAAGGTGCCAAGACCATGCTCTGATACCACTGTAATGTCCCTTGTTAGGAATTTTATTAAAATTGCAATTTTCCACTTTTTTTCCCTAGTTCGACCTTTGACTAGTTTTGATCTCTAGGTCCCAAATTTGCCCCAAATGATTTCAAATCTTCTGAGAAGGTATATGAATGAGATTAGAACATAAATATGTGTTTTAAGGATGCCTTTGGACCTTTAAAATACTTCTGCAAATACTCTTTCAATTCTGGCCAATGTAGGGAACTTTACTAGTAATTTGCCTTTAACTAGTATTGGTCTCTATGTCTCGAATTGACTCCAAATGCCTTCAAATCTTCAAGGAAGGTGTCTGAATGATATTAAGACTTGAATATGATGTTCAGGGATGATATATGGCCACCAAAATACCTCTGCAAACTCTCTTAAGATTCTGGACCAAGTATGCAATTTTACTAGTAATTTGGGGTTCAAATCCCCCTGGGGTAAGTATTGAAAATGGATTCCCAAATGCCTCCAAAGCCACTCAAATTTCTGTACAGAGGTAGGGAATGTATTAAGGATGTTATTAAGGTCTCATGTGCACCATTAATTGATTATTATATCTGTTCCAACCCTCTCCCATTCAACTGCAAAAATCACCAATTCAACCCTTGGGGAAATGGCACTATTTCTTCTCCCAGTGCAATTAAACTAAGTAAAAATACTTCAAATGCTCAAGTACAGTACATGAAACTTGTAAAATAAATCCATGGCAGTCCATTAATCACAAATTCATCATAGAATCATCCATTCATTCGAAATCATCATCAATACATTGGTTCACAACAAGGTAGTGGGGAAATGGCATTGTTCTTCCATTAAAAATGAGATTTATACATTTCTACTTGGAATTTCGACCTGAAACTTTTTGGAGATGAAGAACAGAGTATTTACTTCATATTACAAAAGAAATGGGGCATTAAAAGCTTCCCCAAAGAGTACAATAGCTCACCAAAAACGCCCTCCCTCAAGGATCAAGAATATGCCATCAAAACCGGAAATGGTTGAAGGAGTGAGCTGCAATAGAAGAAACCATGAGCTGCCCTGTAGCTTACACCTGCAAATAAAGACTCCATTAAAGCTCCAAATGAAAGGTCTGAATGGCCTTTCCAATTACCAACTTGGATGGGAATCTTTCACCCTCGAAATTGGCTAAGGCAAGAAACTAGTCATCCACTAGCTCTCCCTCTTCACAAATGCAATTGCAAATTCTACAAATGATCAAAAGCTGGTTTCATTCTTTGTTATTGACATTTATAAACTTCTAATGTCATCCATGGGTCGAATTCCTTCCAAGATACTCATGCCAACTCAAGTTGGGAAGAGATTCCAAAGAACGCCACTTGTACAACAATTCCTAGTCTCCCACTTCCACCAAATCACATGTGGAAGCATCTTAGCTGCCCTAACACCCTTGAGCGCCCTCTTGGAGTCTATTTTTAGCCCTGACATGTCATATATGTCATATGTCAGCCTTCAGGTCTGATTTGTGTCATAGGTGTCATAGCATCTTCATCATTGTTGTCATAGAGCTAGGGAATCTAGCCCAAGTGTCTCACTAGCTCCAAATTGCCTCTTCCTCTTCCATGGGAGTTACTCTTCCTCTATATTTCGACCTTGGATGAGTAATGCAATGAATAATACCTTTTGGACTCCCCCAAGTATGTTACCATTCACCTTGAATTCGAATTGGTGAGAGAATGATGCCAAGTGTAGTGGGGAAATCTAGCCATATGTGGGTCCCACTTCTTCCATGTGTCTTCATGATGAAATGCCACTTTGATTTTCACTTGTATATATTTATTTATATCCTTTATTAAATATTTATGCCATTCTAATGTTCAAACATCATTTATTATCCCCATTATTCCAAATCCCAAAGCTTCCACCCCAAACCTAGGAAACTAGTAATTTTCCTCCTTGGCAATTATTTGACCTTTAGCATCAATTTGACAAACTCTAATGAATAAAGCCAATGTGATTAGGCCATTGTGACCCAATACCAAATTTGGGACATGACATGGACACACATCTTCAGACTGGATGCAACTTCTAGATATACTTCTTCACACTGGCATCCATGTCCTTCACCATCTTGCACATATACTTCTTCAAAGTGGCTTCTCCATATACTTCTTTAAGCTAGAATAGGAATTTTGTATCCACTATGACATTAGTTGACATCAATGACTCAAACTGAATCAATTGACATCCTCTTTGGCATTAGTTGACATCAATGACAACCAAAGTTCAACAGATAGTCCTATGTTTCTCTTATTCCCCTGTATAGTTTCCGCTCTACCTGCAAACTTCGAGATTTTGATATTTTATCCCTAATTGTTACTTTAAGTTTGATGCTACTATTCTTGAATTCATCAATTTTTTCTGGATACTTTCCTCGAGGACGTCTTCTTGGTTTTGTAGGTTCAGGGTTTGAAACTTCAACTTCCCTCTCTATCCCCCATTTCACGTTTTTCACTTTAACAACCATAGGATTTGGATTCTCCCTCTTCTATGTAGTTGGTATCTCATTATCATCACCATACTTCATACCAAAGTCATTTAACTCATAAATATTGACATAAAAAACCCCACTTTTGGCACCCCTACGTTTTGATCGTTTGACCTCATGTTGTGAAGGTGCCTCAACAAAATGGTTTCTAACCGAAAATTGATCCCAATTATCATTTTTCTCCTACAATTTAGCCTTTCCTAACATCTTAATCAACCCATAGTGAAATATACTTCTCTCCAAACTCTTATGGACACGTTGGATGAATGATTCCATCTTCTTTAAATCATTTAGTAGATAAAACAACATATCTAATTCGTGCCCAACAAAAATCATGAGTAATCTGAGTTGATAATAAAACACAAGTTCATACATGCCTTCATAAGTCACATATTTATGAATCACAAATAGTATGGTTCACCATTTCCTTTTAAATGTTGTAATGGGCATACCTTTATACCAATTGGACGCCTATGCATGATCTTTGAGGAATCCCTTCCGGACATCCTCCTTTATCTTCTTACTCTTAAAGCACTTCTCACCACCTTGAGGAAACCTTGTATCTTGCGAAATGAAAGATTTTGATAATTGTAGCTTGAGGTCACCAATTCGAGCCTTAGTTTCATCAAACATTTGAGCAAAACCCTTAGTTACTTGACTGTTAAACTCTTGAAATTTTTGTAGAAAAGGAAACCAGACAACCTTGTGAAAACCTCTCATACATGTATTTTTGGCTTCAAGAATTTCTTGCCACTCGGCTCTTGCCTCACCACAGGTCCAATATCGAAATAACAGAGTCAGAGAAAATATCAGTTCGAATGATACCCTTGCCACAAGGAAGAATGGAACAATAGTAAGTATGGTGAGTTTATGAAAAGAGGAAATACCTTGGGCGATGTTGGAGATACAAATAACTTCATTAGAAAAATCGTGCAATGATAACACCACATTTGGAATTGTCATTTCAAGTCAGGACGATATTACAGTATGATCCGATCATTTTCCTTAGATGTTTAATCCATCACTCAATTCAATACATTTCAAAACACAATTTCGACAAATGTGTGTAATCATGGATTAAAGTGGTTAGTATGTGACAGCGATGAGATAATAAGAATATAGTTTTTTGAGAGGTATATCCAAAAGAATGCCCTAGAGTAAATAAAATAAGGTGAACTCAAGAAACTTTAGGTTTAGGATTTAGGAGGATAGAATAAACCTTATAGGGAACAAAATAAATGTGCACTATACTTAGGATATGTTTGATCTTCCACTGTCAATAATCCCAAATGCAAAATAGTTCAAAAAATTATCACCATCTAATTTTACCTATATCAAAAAACTAAACATGTTTGAAGCTTGAGTTGGAGTATGCTCAAAGTTGAACAGTGGTTCTGTTGTTGAGGACAAAACTTATTCTTTTGCCACATAACCCTGAGACAGTCGAAGAAATGATAATGAAGGATCCAAAAATATCAACGCTATTGAAAATTCAAAGAATGATCTGAAAATGTTATTTGTTGATATAAATTCAAATTTTAATTTCATGACCAAATGCATGAAATTCATTAATCATAATTGTATCATGTTTCATGATATATCGTAAGATAAGTCTACATATAACAATTTCTCAACAAATAAGTACTGGAAAATTTTCAGTAGTTACCGAAAATTATTATAAACTGTAGAAATTAACCTTTAGATCAATAAGCTCCAATCTTTTAATTGCAAATGCATGAGCTAGAAATAATCCATAATGATGTAATAGTAAAGTTCTAAAAAAAACCGATATGATCTTTTAATTGTTTGCATCCTTCTTCATTTAACAATTTAAACAATATAACTCTATCAAACAGATGACCATTTCTAGAATAGATCATTGTGATGAAGAAATGTGAAACGACACCAAAAATCAAACTCAAGGTAGTCAAAATGAAAAACAATCTTAGATGCTACCCTAATAATTTGATCGATTATGATAAAGTCATTTCTATTTTAAGTGTTTAAAGCAAACACCAATCCCTCAAAATATACTTATCATAAACATGATCCCTAATAAACAATGATTCATATGACCAACAACGAAAGGATACCATAAGATGTCATAAAATGATAGAGAATCAATACAACCAAAGGATCTCAAACTAAAGCATCCAAACCAAAAATATGATTAGGTTTTCAACACCGTCAAATTTTAGTAGGGGGGCTTCCATTTTCAATAAAAAATGCATGGGATTTGTTGTGGGAACAACACAAGGTTACTATCATCTCCAGAATGGGTTACTCTACATGTTGACAAGCTAAGTTCCTAAAGGTGAGAGATTGAAACTTATCAGAGAGACTCACACCTCCAAATTTGCGGGGAATTTTGGTGTTCTGAAGAAAATTTTAAACTTACAAAGGTATGTTTATTGGCCTAGAATGTAAAAAGATGTAAATCGTTTTATTAGAGGATGCATACTATATTGTACAAGAAAGTCCCATAATACGAAGATAGGTCTATATGATCCCTTATCTATACCTACCAGAACATGGGAGAGCATATCCATGGATTTTATGGGTGTTCCGCCAAGAAATAGGAAGGAACATGGCTATCTATTTGTGGCAGTTGACAGGTTTAGCAAGATGCATAGTCTCATGGCTTGTACAAAGACCATCAAAGCACAAGAAACAACAAACTTGTTCTTTGAAAAGGTCTGGGTGCACTTTGGGATGCCACGAAGCATATCTCATATAGAGATACCATATTTCTCCATGCCTTTTGGACTACAATTTGGGAGAATATGGACACTAAGTTGAATAGGTATACATATTTCCATCCATAGAAAGACATGAAAAAAAAAGTGGTGAATAGGAAATTGGTTTAGCTTTTGAGGGGTTATAATCAAAATCATCCAAAGGCCTGGGATGAGGATTTGATATGCATCCAAAACTCTTATAACACATAAATCCACACTTCCATTGGTAATTTCCCTTTTGAAACTTGTTTTGAATATTTTCCACCTTCACGTCTAGATGTCCTATATGGATAGCAAGGGGGAGTGAGGGACGACACCAAGGGTGAACCATTAAGATATGAAAAATTCATTGATAAGGTCAGGAAAATCCAATTGCAAGTACAAGAGACATTGAATAAGTCACATGAAAAGTACAAGGCCTGACATGACCGACACAAGGCTGAGAAAGCATTAAAGGTGGGAGGCAGAGTTCAGCTTCACTTGAATAAGGAAAGGCTACACTGTCTCGATAAGAAGATCAAGCACCATGGTATGTTCATTTTGGAGTGTTGGAGAAGGTAGGAGACAATGCCTACAGACTCAGTCTACCCCCATACATGTGCATTTACTCAGTAGTGAATGTGGAAAATTTGAAACTCCTTGAACCATCCATGTTGGACCAAGAACCTGAGTAGATATTACCTTTTGCAGAGGACTTATTGCCAGAAGCTCAGGTAGAGTTAGTAGAAGATATAGTTTTGTATAAGATATACAAAACCACCAAACAAGGAAAATATGAATGCTAGCAAGTTAGGTTGAAAGGACAACTTCCTAGCAAGGCTAAATGGCACTCCGGGGACAAGGTAGAGGAAACATTTCGTCACCTCATTTAGTAAAATATTTTGGAGACCAAAAGCCTCCAAAAATAGGGAGGTATGATCCAAAATGAATCAATATATGATTTGTCACCTATTTGGTTCTTTTTGGGTGGACAGATTGGATGAATTAGCTTGTAGGACCCATTTTAGGGGCAGGTCTTACTTTGCAGATTTGGGGTCCATAACCTTCTGAGTCCGTTTGAGGGATTACATGATTTTTTTTTGGGGTCAAAAGCTTACAAACATAGCTCATAACTCCTTAATGCTATTCTCTACTTCGAGGGATTCCCAACGGTGCAAAGATCACCTCAATCAAAGTTCATATGAGGAAGTTACCTCTTGTAACTTGACCTATCTTATTGACCACAATGGTACCGAGTGGATTACACGTAAGCTCCCATTACCCACACATGTGAAGCTAGTCACATTTGGAATTTCAAGAACATTCTATAGGGTCCAAACCCTAACCCTGATCAAGAGTTAAGGCATGAAAAACCCTAAAAACTAACCCTAGATAGATATCATGGCATTGTTAAATATTGGGCCACTAAAAGAAGAAGGGGTTCCATCCTTATATGGTGGTGGTTGATGGTAAAATCAATTTTTTGGTTGATATGGTATGGTGTTGATCCTATTTTTTTCTAAAAAGTAAAGTTTATTATATGGTGGCATCTCATTCAAAAATTACATTTTTGTGTGTTTCCATAGAGGATGAGTATGGTTTCATATGGTATGGATGGGGAACAATTTTATGTTTTGTATATAGTTTAATTTGTTATATAGTGTATTTTTGTGTGTGTGAGTGTTTTATATATTTTGTTCTCTATTTCAAAATATATATAATTTATATACATGTGTGTCTATGTGTGAGTCCTTTTATATATTTTGTTATATATTTTCAAATATATATTTTTCGACGAAATGCACATCTTGGGAAACTCTTTAAGCACTTCCCCTCATTTCGAGGATGCTACTTGGGGTAAATTGTTCGATTGCAATTTTGGAAACCTAGCCCTATGAGGACAAAGAGTGAGGCCCATAATATTCATAGAGGCAGCCAGCTCGATGACCTAACCCTTTTTTATAAGGGTGACCATCATATGATACCAATTATCTCCACACCATTGTAGTGGAGCTCTATTGCGTCGAGGGCATAGAGATTAGTATTTCATTGTGTAGAATGGGTCATTGAATTGATAAAATATTTATTTGAAACATATAGGGTATGCAAATCCAAAAATAACTCAACAAACAAAAATTGAATAGATCAAGGTAAGTTTACCTTTGGAAAATAGACTTAAACCATGCCAAATTGTGAATTGGATTGTGAACTATAAAATCATCAAAAGGGGTTTGAGGTTGTATTCCAATAGAAACAATTACATTTTTGTAATTGAATTATAAACCAACTATTTTATCGAGATTTTGATAATAAAAAAATGGTAATATTAAATTTAGATGGACAATATTACTCTCTTCATCCTAGGACTATGCCATACATGTGGTGAAGAAAATTGTTAGTGTTGTTGATGAGATCAAAAAGTCAAGGTTCAACAAACCTAAATTTATGTCACATGAGGTTGAAGCAAAGAACATGTGTTAAGAACAATTGTCCTTATAAACAGGTGTTGTCACCTATATTTTCGTCAATCCCCCATATTGTTAACCAAGACATAGGCATATTTACGCCAACCTTGCTTGAGCTTTACATGGTTTTGACTGGAATTTAAAGCAAAATATATAGTCTCCCAAGTTATTAAATTTTATCTTGTTATATTGCTTTAAGTGATCTTAGCAAATATATTAGTTCAACTCTCTTTATAACTAACTTCAATAATATTTCTATAAATCATTTCACATTCCACTTAGTGTAAAATCCCCATTCTAACTTTTTTTTTTTTTTTTTTTTATCTTTATTCTTAATTTTGTATAAATATTTAAACTTAATATACTACATTATATTTATACAATTACATATTTTTGACATTGACATTCACAAATTATACATTCTAGAAAACATAATTCCTCAATTTTCTAACATATGAAATGTTTTCTTTGCCAAACCTATAGTGTTGCATTATATATTAAAGAAACTTGGTGTAGAATCCACCACCTTATATACAATAAATGAAAACCTAAAGCCCACAATGTTACAATAAACCCCTGTCACACCTACACCTCAATTGACATTTTAGAACTAGTACACAAGATGGATTCAAAAAAATAAACCCCTAAAAAATTAAACAATTTACCACTTTTTTTTTTATTAATCTTATACATTTATAAATTCATGAAACACCCTAAACACTCATGAAAAAACCAACTCCCATTATGACACTAACACATGCATTATGACACTAACACATGCAGTTAGCCTCATGATTATAAGGACAATTGTTGGTTTACTTTCAGATTCCTTTGTTGCAAAATGCATCTTATATTTCATTACTAGATATAAATGTACATCAAGAATGATTCATCACATGGCCAAAGGGCAATTACACAGGTTCCCCTTCCATAAGTACGGGAGAAGAACTAGTATCTCCTATTTGGCTCTAATTTCAAGAATTTTTTTCATGATTTCTTTTAAGAATTTTAAGAAAGTAAGCACTTTCCTTTGTTGTTTTGTTTACCCATTTTGCAAATCTACTTCCTTTAACAACACTGAGTATTGCTTGAACCTCGGTCATTTGTTCGGTAAGTAGTTCACATTGCAGTCAAACCCATCAATACAAAGGGTGAGGGCCCATGAGGCCTAATTTTATAGTTAAGAGCCTTCAAAATTTTTGCGGATAGTCATTTTCTTAGGTTGAAGGGCATCGTATATTTTTATACCCAATAGTAGGTGAATGTACACGCCCTTTAACTTTCTCTTAAGATCGTCCAACCGTCAGTTTTTTTTTGTTGCGGAGAAGACATTGCAATTAAACATTGGAACTCCATTAAAGCAACACCCTTCCATCCTTATGGACCGAATCAACTGACTAAACAAAAGGCTTTTAGTATATGAACATATGAATAAACAAGCAAGATAAAAGTGTGAACACTATCACTCACTTGTAAATACATTTCTTATTAGTAATAACATAAACAAATAACAAATATCTTTGTTTTCAATATAAACAAATATATAAGCATCTTTGTTTGGATAGCTTCAAAACAAGTACAAAAAACAACTCCTTCAACAATTGTCTCTCCATTGCAAAAAACTCCTTATAGCTAGCCGTAAAGCTGGTGGAAATGTCGAGGACATTGCCACCACGTGGCTCTTGTATTAATTATAATTATTAATGAGTTGGAATAAGTTTCTAATTTATAAACATAAAGGGTTGTTTCTTTGTGATTAATGTTGTTAGTGATCTCATGGTCGTAGTTTATTTTATTAATAAAAATAAAATAACGTTAATTGATAACTTCTTAAACTAGCATAGCTACTTAACTTGTGTTCAATGAACACCGATAGCTTACAAGTTAAGTGTCATGAACAAGTTATATGTTACTTATTCTCCATGCTTAGTTGTAATCACCTATTGTCTATGCCTAAGCTACATGTTACCTTCTTTAGTTAAATGGGTTGTCTAACACTACTAGTTATCCATGCAAGAGCTATAAGTTATCCATGCATCAATTACCACTTATTTTATATATATATATATTTTTTTTTATAATTGTTTATTTTGAATTTTGAACGACGCCCATAAAATGAATCTGGACAATACACTTGTCCTATCCTCCTTCAACCTAAGAAAAACATAGATGGTAATCCACCCCAAATTCTAAGATATAAACACTTGTCGGTGTAACTATGTGGTTGTTCATAATTTTATTATTTGTAAACATTATTTTTGGATTTTTCTATAAATAAGATGCTTATTCAAAAAGTTGTGAAGCCAGAAAATTACATATAGTTGTGAGTACCCAAAATTGGTTTTGTGATCTAAAAAAAAAATATCCTTCCACAACATATTAATATAATACCAAGCACAAGAAAATGCAAAATTAACCAAAGCAATGGCCATTGTGGCCTTCTTCTAGAAACCGATCTTCATAAGCAAATCCCTGAGCAAGTTGAGAAGAGGGTTGTTATATAACTGCCATTACAATTTGCCACACATTTTTTTCCTCCATGAGCTTCAACCCTAAAGAGATAACCGAGTGGTACTGCATCTCAAATTATGTTGTACTGCATCTCAAAGTTACTAGCAAGCTAATCGATCCCCCCCCGCCTGCTTGATCCTTCATATTCTTCTTCATTTCTTCTCATTTAACTTCCATTCTTTCCACATGACTGCTCAAGTAATCTATGGATTCTTTCATGCCATCAAGCTAATTATACATTCTTTGAGCAATTTTCTAAATCTCCTTAAGTTCATTGCCTCCAACAAGGTCCATTTGAAATGGAGAGACTAGAGAAGAATAGTAGCAACGAGGACCAAGATTTATACTCAACTAACATTCAAAAGGAGATTGCTCAACAACACCTAGGCCCAAACCAAAAACACCAAGAATAGAAATACAATACCACAAAAGACCCATCCCTCAATTCCACTCACCCAACATAATAGGAAATTTCCAAGTAATCATTGTTCCAACCTCAAACCAAATAGAGAGGAGACTAGAGGCTTACCTTGCTCTAAAATTGAAATTCGTTGAAGAGAAATTCCTTGAGGTCAAGCACTTGAAGGGTAGATTGAGCACTCCTCACTACCAAGGCCATTCACATCTCGTAGGAACTGCATAAAATTTATCCTGCCTCGTTCATTAAAACACATACTAAACCATAAAAAAGACATGCTTGGAGCCAAGCAGGAAGAGGAGAGGGAGCCAAAAGCACGAGGGAGATCTATGGCTCCCTTGCATGGTTTAATGTTGAAGAGACTCACCATCCTTCACCCTTCTTGATGAATCCAAGTGTTATAAATTCCATTGATGCCAATTGATGCCAATATTGGGTGTGGTTATAAGTCTTAAAGTCTACTTAATGCTAATCATTCCATCACTAGGGAAGCCACGGGTCGAATTGCTTTAGAATTGTTAAATCATTGAATATGGATGAAATGAACTTTATTAAGACTACAAATTCCACTTTATTCTCTCAAAAATCCTACTCTTACTAGCTTGTTTGATGACTAAGAAAAAGTTGCCAAAGATCATGACCTATTGAAGACAAATTTCCTTGATAAATTATGATCCCAAATACAAAGCGTAAGCTTCTTCCTATTGTTGGAAGCCACACCTATGACTCACTCCATCCTTAATATTATTTTTGGATTTTAATCTTTTAAAATATATTGATTTTAATTTTCTGTTCATATGTTATTTTCAAAATTTTCTAAAATTTTTGCATATTATTTTATAATTTTTTAAAATGATTAAAATGTTGTATTTATCATTAAATATTGACTAACAGGGTGATGGAATATTGGTCAGTATTAATAACTTTTTACTTTTTAACCACTTATTAAATTTGAATCAGAACATGGAATCAACAAGAGACATAAAAACACAGATTTTATCGTGGAACCCCAATTGGATAAATCATTAACAGGTTAATCTCTTTTTTATTTAATTTACAATCTGTTTCTTTCATCTGGATAATCAAGCCCTTTTAAAACTGTATCACGCCCTTTTAAAACTCAGTTTCAATTCTGTTTATTAACAATTAATTAAATCTTTATCTTTTTATAGATTCTAATTAATTATTTATTTCCCAGGTTATCTTCAATCCTGTGAGCTGGCCTTCACATTTTACTCAGCAATCTTCTCAGCTGTGGGCTTCATCCACCTCCAGACTACGGGCTGCCTTCTTTTCTGGCTTCCTTCTCCTTCAGGAACGCGGGCTCTCTTCATCTTCAGAACACTAGCTTCCTACATTGGCCGCGGGTTTCCCATTAGGCCTTATTTCCTGTAGCTTTCTCCTCTGACTGTCATTTTCCCCTTCTGGGCACTCTTAGACCTTTATGAGCTTAACCTTCACCTCCTGCGGTCATATATAACCTCCTGAGAGCTTTATCTAAGCCCCTGCGGGCATTTCACACTTAGCCACTTTTTCTACTTCTGAATGTGCATACTAATATATATTTTTTCTTGGTTTTTGGCAGGTTAAGAACTTGCACGTGTGAGCACCAAGTGAGAGTTTGAGTTCATGGCTGGGTAGCTGGTTCACTAGACAATAAGACCATGCCACCTCAAAAGCTTACTGATAAACAAACAGCTTTTGGCATTCATTCTAAGATGGTCTTTCAATCTGCTTATTTCAACACTTAGTCAATTTTGTCAAACCCAAGTCATTACTGTGCCAGGAGGCATTTTGGCAGACTCATATCTTTGTCATCTGACCATTACTAAGCAAGCTGAAGGTCTGGCTGGATAGCCAGTCAACTGGGAAACAAGACCATGACACCTTTGGATTTTACTGTGACACCTTGGGCTTTTGGCAGGCATTTGAAATTAGCTACTCAACCTATTTTTGACCATCAAAACAGACTTTTTTCCCATTTTGGCAGACTTATATCTTTCCCATCCAGGACCTTCTGAATAAACTGGGACCATAACTGGATACTCCAACAATCCCTATAGAGGACTACACTCTTAGAATATTTTCATCATCAACCTATAAGGCATGGCGGGCATTTCCTTAAGGCCACTTAGGCAATTCTACACTTAGTTTTTACTCATTCTTAAACTAGGTCCAATCTGCCTAGAATGTTGTTTTGGCAGGCCCGCAACCTTCTCTTCATGCACTTTTGAGATAATATAAAAGCATGGTGGAGTATAAAAAACATCTATCTACAGGAAACCCATATGGTGCTGGAATTTCCCTCATCCCTCGATTTGTGGCGGGCATTTTTCAAAGGCTACCTGAACCAGTGTTTCAACACAGTTAATTTCTGGACTTTCTTCAAAACATATTCTAAAACCCCTGTTTGGAAGATCAATAACCTTTTCTCTGGATATTGTCAAAGAGAACTAAAGACATGGTTGGATAGACAATCCAACACACTACAGGAAATCTATGTGCTGCGGGCATTTACTCTACCCCACAAATTATGGCGGGCATCTCTTTGAGGTGTTTTATTCATTTTTTCTTGCTAAACACCTGTTTTGGCAGACTCATAACGTTTTCCTCAGGCACCTTCAGGACAAACTGAAGATATGTTCAGGTAGATAAAACAACAATCTACAGGACCCCCCTATGGTGCGGGCATTTATAATCTCCTAGAAATTATGGCGGGCATCTTTCTGAGCCAGTTTTTTACTAGATTCCCATAGTCATTTTCTTATTTTTCACCAAATTGCCATATTTTTCCAAAATTATGTCAAATTGCTATAATGACTTTCTGATAGCTCCAGAACACCATCATGTGTTTTTCCGACCTCATCACCATACATGCCATGTCATCACTAACACCCATGCCACATCATCATACATGCCATGTCATCACTAACACCTATGCCACATCATCATTCATGCCATGTCATCATATCTTGCCATATCATGTCCTTGGTTATTCCTTTGTCATTACTGAGATCCTTTTGACATCAATGACAACCATAAGCCATATTTCCAACACAGGGGTGGTTTTGCTAGGGTTTTCTAAACACGGGGAGCTACAAGAGGAAACTCCCCACCGTACCAGATCCTACATCGGCTTTGGGAATGGCGACTATCAATTACGCTGGACTGTGGGTCACACACGTGACGAGTGGGGAACCGTGGGAGGATGCGGTTGACTACTCTGATGACCCTTTTGAGGGTAAATCTGTTTTTACCTCTCCCTCTGTTTTCCGGCGACTGTTTATTGCAAAGCATTTACCATTTACAAGGTTGGGGATGGAGACATTTGGGATGTCAGTTTCTGGCGATGGTTTACCCAAACCCCTACATAGAATTAGGGTTTCCCCGACGAGTCTGGGGGGTTTCATTGACCTGCAAAACATTGTGGAATCTGACGACCCAGAATTTTAGTTATTCTCTGCCAGACCTCTGGCTCCACTGCTCGATGGCACCCCGTTCTCTCTGTTCGAACCTCCGTTGTGGCCGGACATTGGAGCACCTATTATAATGGATGCAGATCATAGTCTTGCTGAACATCTGTAGGAGGACTAGGGGGAACCCTTATACGGTCCTAGCTATGACTTTCTGGCCATGGGATGGCCCCCGACTTTCAACCACGACACTGAATCCGCGCTACACCATGACGTTTTACCCTTGTCTCTAAGTCCGGAGGATTTCATCGATTCTTTGCTTCAACCCTTTGACCAGAAGGGATCTCCTCCAGAAGAACCCCATCTTCCGGACAGATCGGCTTCTGGTTTGGGCTCAAAAATCCCACCTAGCTCATATGGGGATCCACAGGAAGGAGGTAAAAAAAAGGACAAGTGTCTAAAAACCTCAAAGGTTCCTCTAAATCGGATTTGCGGGAAAAACGTCACGGTAGCCCAATCTTTGGGAATGGCGGAAACGACTTTTGTTGGAAGGGCCCGAGGAAACACCCTAGTTTAGATCAACTGGAACGTTGGGTGGATACCAAGTGGGATTCTTTCTTGAACTACAAGCCTGAAATTATGGTACTCTCCCAGGGATGGTTCATTTTCAAGTTGTGAAGTAAGGAGAAGGTGGGAAACATTTTGCAAAAACATTGGAGTTTTGTAAACACTCCTTTTGTTTTGAAAAACCGGACTCCCATGTTTGATGCTGAAAGCGAAAGACTTGATACAGTGCCGGTGTGGGTCAGACTCCCAGGCCTCCCTTGGGAATTCTGGACCTGGGAATCATTTCAGGACATCGAAAATTCTCTGGGGGTTTTCATCGTTGCAGATATGTCTTTCCTACAGATGAGGAGGATGACTGTGGCCAGGATCCTGGTCTCTATAAACCTTCGCATGGGGCTCAGGGAGAGCTTGAATTTCATCTAGGGACAAGCTACATGACTTCAAACCCTAGACTACAAAGGAGTTCCCTTCCAATGCCACAGATGCCATATCTATGGGCACCTTGCAAAGAACTGCATGCAGTATTTCTCTGAGAGGGTGGACCGACAAAAGAAACAGACGGTGGGTTGCGGGCCCTCTGTGGACTCAACCGACCCTCACAAACTGGGAAAAAGGGAAGTTTCTACAGTGGTTCATCGGATTGATCGGGGTGGGGAGAATGCGCATCCCACTGACGCCCCCTCAACGGTATCACCCGGTGTGGACGAAGCCTCCCATCTGTCACTAGACACTACTACACAACTTCCCCCGGATTGCGCGACTTCGGGTATGCAGTCTTCTCTCCCTTCTCATATCAACACTTTGATTGAAAATTTTCATTCACTCAATTTTGATTACTTGGAATCCATCCCCATTCCCTCATCCCCTCTGACCTCCGAAGCTCGTCCTGTTTCCCCTGTTGGTCCTACCCCCCTACCTACTCGTCCCCCCTTGTCCTTGACCGCCCCATTATTTGTCCCTCTCTCCCCTTGCCCCCCTTTCCCCCCTTCCCCCTCCTCTCCCTTTCCTCATCCATCGGAACCTCTCACTGCCACCCACTCGATTCACTTTTGACTCAGGTCGAGAGATATGCCTGCAGTCTTAATAAATTTGACCCCGCTCCATGGGTTGGGGAAAAACACACTACCTATCGGCAGGGGAAAAGGCAGAGGTCGACCAACCCACCTCTCCACGGCACAACATCGTGCTCTCTTGGAACTTGCGGATGGTAAAATGAAATCCATTTTTGGGGCGCTTAGAGCAACGGAAGCTCAGAGTGGGGTTCACCAATGAAAATTTTATCCCTAAATTGCAGAGGGTTGGCAAGTGAACCCAAAAAAATTGCCCTAAAAAGGTTGATTTCGCTGCATCAACCTGATGTTCTACTGCTACAAGAAACTTTGGGGCCGGAAGAGGGAGTCACCTCCATTCTTTCTTCTCTTTTTTACAATATGGATTTTCGAGCAGTGGATGCTCGTGGACACTCTGGTGGTATTTCCATCGGTTGGAATACCCACACTGTCAAACTTCAAAATTCCTGGGGGGCGCGCTCGATTTTAGGGGTGGAAGTTTAACAAGTGGTGCTAAATACCAGCTTCAACATATTAAATATTTATGGACCCTACAAGGATAGAGTCCCTTTCTGGGACTTATTGAAACAAAACTCTTTTTTTCACTCGGAAGATCTGATCATCGGAGGGGATCTAAATTTTACTCTTGGAAACCATGAAATATGGGGTCCCAGCGCCAGACCTGATCAGCAGGTGGACTATTTTGAACATCTCTTACTAGACTGCAAGTTGGTTGATCTTTTACCAGATAAGATTAAACCTACTTGGACCAACCGTCGAGTAGGGAAGCAAAGGATTGCAAAAAGACTGGACCGTTTTCTCCTTGTTGAACACCTTCTTGGTCAAAATCTAAACTTTCGACAATGGGTGGACATGGGAGGATTATCAGATCACTCTCCCATTATACTTGAAATAAAGGGAGAGGCCTTTAAACCTCCAAGCCCTTTTAAAATTTGTGCAGCTTGGCTAAAAGAAGAGGAAGTTACAAAGATCATTAAGGACAACTAGATTCCCTACTGCTCTGCAGAAGGGAACTTTGTTGCACCACATTTTTCCAAAAACCTTATGGACATAAAAAAGCGTCTAAAGGACTGGGCTTTTAAAAAGAAGGAAAGGGATGAACAGGAATTGTCACAAGTTGAATCGGATCTACGCCTTGCTCAAGATTCAGGTGGGTGTGGTTTCTTGACACAAGAAACCTCGGAGCAACTGGGCCTCCTTGAAGCTCGCAGGAGAAAACGTTTACAGAACCAAGAGGATATTTTGCGTCTAAAGAGCAGAGCCATTTGGCTTGAATGTGGGGATGAGAACACAAAATTCTTTCAGAATTTCGTCAAGGGTAGAAAGTTTTAAAACACCATCTAGGAAATCCAAAATGAAAATCTTGAGAACATCTCTTCCTTCGATGGGCTGGCAGCCCTTGGCACTTCCCACTTCTCCTCCCTCTACAAAGCTGATAACAAAGAAAATCTTGCAAAAATCATTCAGTTGTCTTAATTTTTTCCTGGTTTCATAACCCTTGAGTAAAATCAAGATCTCATGGAGGAAATATCGGAAGAGGAGTTAAAAGAAACACTACATAGCTTCCAAAAAGATAAAAGTCTTGGATCGGATGGTTGGACCATCGAATTATTTTTGGCACACTTCGAGGTCATCGGTGCCGATCTTCTCCAACTGGTGGAGGAATCACACTCGAGGGGACACATCCACGCACCTCTTAATTCCACCTTCATTGCATTAATCCCCAAATCGGATATGCTGATCCATTTCAACGACTTCAGGCCCATCTCACTTTGCAATATCACCTATAAAGTGGTGGAAAAGATCATTGCCAAGAGACTCAAGAAGGTCCTCTCAAAAGTCATCTCCTTGGAACAATTCGGCTTTCTGGAAGGAAGACAGATACATGAGGCTATTGGAATTTCTCAGGAGTACTTTCACTCAATAAAACAAAAGAAGTTGAAAGGGGCTGTCATAAAACTTGATCTCTCAAAAGCCTTCAATAAGGTAAGCTGGCTCTACTTAAGAATGTTGATGACTCATTTGGGTTTTGATTATTCTTTCATAAAATGGGTCATGAGCTGCATTACTATAGCCTCCTTTGTTGTTCTTATTAATGGGTCGGCTTCAACTTTCTTTCATGCGGGAAGGGGGCTTCGTCAAGGATGCCCACTCTCTCCTCTGCTCTTCTTATTGGTAGCGGAAGGATTAAGCAGAGCCATATTAGATGCAAAGCATCGGGGCACACTAAAAGGTATTGGCATCTCGTCCTCACTGTTTCTAACTCACCTACTGTTTGTTAACAATATTCTTCTCTTCTGCAATGGTTCCATGAGGGATGCCGATACACTAGTTGGTATATTGGATCTCTTTGGAAGGGCTATGGGTATGGAGATAAACATCTACAAATATTCTCTATCCTTGTCAAACATGGATGAAAGGGAATCCCATTACTACTCTACCCTCTTTCCTTATGAGTCATCAGACCTGGATGATGGACTAAAATATCCAGGCTTGCTTTTAAAGACAAACAACTACAGGATATATGATTGGGGTTGGTTGATCGCAAAATTGGAGAAATGCTTATCGACATGGAGTCACCGGTGGCTTTCCTGGGTGGGAGACTCGTTCTCATTAAATCGGTTCTAGAAGCAATCCCAATATACCGGATGTCTCTAGCCTGGATTCCAAAGGGCATATTAGAAAAATCTCGAAAAATCTGTTTTAGATTTCTATGTTCTGGAAAATTTGAAAAACACGTCACCCCTTCGATCAAGTGGCAGACTCTTGCAAAGCCAAAGTATCAAGGGGGATGGGGACTCAAAAATATCCATCTCTTTGCAAAATCATTGGTTGCAAAAGCATGTTGGAGACTCCTGACAACTGAAAATCTCTGGACAAAAGTGGTGACACAAAAATGCATAGCGTCAGTCTCCATCTCAAACTGGGTCAGAAGTCTTGTTTGTAACTCTGCGGGTATCTCTGTTATTTGGAAATCCATTCTCTCCTCTTTCCACATCATCGAATCTAGGCTTGCTTGGAAGGTGGGGGATGGCACACAGGTTCACATTGGTTTGGACCCCTGGTTGGGTAGCCAAAATAGACACTCTCTACCTCAACCCCTTCTTGCTTCACTTCACTCCAGTGGGATTCATCATCTATCTCACATTGTCGACCCGGACTCCACCACTATCATGCAGCAGGGTTGGAAAGACTCAGATCATTTAAATTTACCTGAACCATGTCGGGATTTGTGGAATGAATATCTTCTTTCCCTCATATCTACACACGTCAAAATATCTGCTACAAGGGACACTTTCATATGGTCCCCATCTCCGCTAGGTATTTACACTCCGAAGCTTGGATATAAACTATTGGCTGGAGAAATTGATGAGGGAGCAAAACTCTGGTGGTGGAACACGATTTGGAAATCAAAATGTCCCTTAAAAACAAAACTCTTCATGTGGTGCTCCTTGGAAAATAAAGTTCCGGTCTGGGAATATATGAAAAAGTGGCACATCGAAGGGCTGGGGTGGTGCCCACTCTGTAAACAAGACTCTGAAACTCTTCATCACCTTTTTATCTCATGCCCTTTTAGTCTTCAATCCTGGACACTGCTGTGCACTATCTTAAATCTTGGAAACCTTTGGATGGGTAACACACTGGAAGAGGCCTGGAAAAATTGGTTCGAATCCCCCGAAACGGCTTCATACTAGGCTTTACCCCTTCTTGTGATCTGGGGCATTTGGCTGGCCCACAATAAGGCTCTGTTTCAAGAAAAACACTTAGTCCCCGATCTGGTGGCCTCACAGAGCGCGGCCATCCTGGCCTATTTTCCCCAACAAAAACACTCAATACCTATTCGCAATATTACTGCTGAAACCTATGATCCCTCTATTCCCTGGGCTTATTTTGATGGGGCAGAAAATGACCAGACTTGTGGTGGGGGGATTGTACTTCATCTCTCACATTCCTCCTCTTTTCACTTACAGATGGGACTCAGACCTAGAACAAACAATTTTGCAGAACTCTTTGCTCTCAAGCTCTTCCTCTGTTTTGCACTTGAAAAGAATTGCACTCATATTTAGATCTTTGGAGACTCTATGATTGTGAACAACTGGGTCAACAACATACAACGGTGTCATAATCTCTTTTTATGCAATATTTTGGCTGATGTGATGAGACTCCTGAGGGAATTTGAAACCTTCTCGTGTCGTCATGTTTACAGGGAACGAAACTCTACAACAGACCTTCTCTCAATGCAGGGATTGAACCTTCCCTTTGGTCAATGGAAGATTTCAGCTATTGATCACAGAGAAACTTTTGAATACTATCACAGACCTTTCATTGAGGGAATGGAAGCCCTTCATTTTTGACACTTTTTGTACTATCATATCTGGATCGAAATCTGTAATTTTCTTTACTCTTTTATGGGACCCTTTTTGGGAACCTCGACCATTACCCTATATTGTACATATTGGTCGCTATCTCAACTTCGGAGCAGCATACACTTTTGCAACATATGTTGGACACTCTTTTTTGAAAGGCATCTTGAATGCCCTCTGCAACATGTAATTTGGTTATATTAAAATAATTAAATTACCCTTGTTTCCTTGGAAAAAAAATATATTGACTAACAGGATTAAAACAAAAACTAAATATAAAACTAATTTAAACCACAAACTAAATATAAAAATAATTTTAATTTAAAAGTAAAAACATAAAGCTGGTCATGTGTATAAAGTTGGTCCTATGAAGGTTTTAATAATATTTCTTGGTAGTTTGTTTTTCCAATATTTTATATAATAAATAGAATTAACCTTCATTTATTTCAGTTATTTTATATAAGGTGAAGACTAGATCTTTAATATTAAATTTCTACACTATGTTGGAATATTATTTTATGCAAGGTGAAGACTATATCTTTAATATTAAATTTCTAGACTATGTTGAAATATTGTAACATTGTAGGTTTTCATTTATTGTATATAAGGTGGTGGACCCTACTCCAAGTTTCTTTAATATATAATGCAACACTATAGGTTTGGCAACGAAAATATTTCATATGTTTAGAAAATTGAAAATTGAGGAATTATGTTTTGTAGAATGTATAATTTGTGAATGTAAATGTCAAAAATATGTAATTGTATAAATATAATGTAGTATATTAAGTTTAAATTTTTATATAAAATTAAGAATAAAGATAAAAAAAATAAGTTAGAATGGGGATTTTATATTAAGTGGAATGTGAAATGATTTATAGAAATTATATTGAAGTTAGTTATAAAGAGAGTTGAACTAATATATTTGTTAAGATCATTTAAAGTAATATAACAAGATAAAATAAAATAATTTGGGAGACTATATATTTTGCTTTAAATTCTAGTAAAACCATCTAAGGCTCAAGCAAGGTTGGCATAAAGATGCCTATGTCTTGGTTAAAGATATGGGGGAAGATGCCTATGTCTTGGTTAAAGATATGGGGGATTGAGGAAAATGCCATTTTGCAAAATATAAATGATATTAAAAATATTATTACTTCGAAGTTCAAAGAGAAGCTATGGTGTGATGAAAATTTAGAGGATAAAAGAAAATTAAGATATAACAAGGAGGTCATTAACCCTAATCTTGAAGATCAAAATTATCTCTTTGTTACAACTAGTGTAAAGAAGAATATCCACATAGCTAAAATAAGAACGAACTCAAATAGGCCTTGGACCTTTCCTAAAACTCTGTGGGATGAAAAGATCTGTCATGTTTGTGAGACTATGAGTGTTGAGGATGAAAAACACTTCCTCTTAGAGTCCCCTGCATATACCAACATAAGATCTCAGTTTCAAAATTTTTCTTATGATACGAACCTCCCCAACCTTCTATCTCATCAAAATTATAGTAATTTAGCAACACTCATCTCCAAGCTTTTTTTATCACAAAAATAAAACTCTAAACAAACCAATTAGTTCCTTAATTTTCTTTCTTAAGGTCTCATCATCAACATCACATATGAAATAATATAAATACTTTATATTATAATCTCTTATTTTCCCTAACTTAGTATGTTTGAGTGTCTTGTTGATAAAGTAATATAACAATACAAATACATATTGAACCATATAAACACTATACAGTGTGATCTCCTCTTTTACCTAACTTGACATGTTTGAATGTATTTGGTGTTAAATATATCAAAGCAAGGTTGGTTTTTAACGCATCCATAAGGTGAAGTGAAGGCAAGATTGTGCTAAATATGTTTCCAAGTGGAACGAGATCTGGAGCTAGTCCATTTCCACCAGTGCAAGTTGATTAGATTGTTGCTATTATAGTCAGGTGGATCTGCTACTTGTGAACGAGGTACATACATCTTAATTGCAGGAGAGTATTCTCATTATATTTAAATATGTTATCACAACTATAACGTGAAAGGCCCACACACCACAAATTTGTGAACAATGAAGAAGCAAAGTAGGATTAAGAAGTGAATAATAATACGGTGTGTTAAAAGATTGAGATACAAAAGAAATTGAAATGACTCCATAGAAAAATGAAATACTAAGAATCTTAATGATCCTCCTTGATAATGTTTTTTGAATGATGAAAAAGAATATAGTCATAGTCCATTGTTTGTAAAAGGGCTAGATTAACATTAAATGAAAATGTATTGGAGATTCTATGTACTTGAGACAAATGATAATGTAATGGATGTAAGTTGCACATGATAAGGCAAGTATACCCCTATAATTTGATTGTTGATGGTTCGTGATAAACTAAAATTCACTTCTTGTACTAAATGGTATATGGTAAGCCAAAAACCACTTTAAAGTTGTAATGGGTGAAGGTAATCCACAAAAACCCAAGATGTAGATACATGTAAAACAAAGAAAAATCAAGATGATGCAAACAGAGTAAAATGTACAAATATGAAGGTCTATGATCTAAGAAATTATTGATGAACCTTGTATGAGAAGAATCTTCCCAAAAAATCAATAGATACAATGGTTGGAAACCCATGTATTCCACTAGATAGTGGTCTTTTTATATAGACATTGACAAGCATGATATTTATATTTAGCAAGTATAAGATCTAGTTTTAAAAAAGATAAAGAAAACCAAAGATGAAGACTACAGATTTCAAAAGACTTAAGAAGATTGAAGATGAAGAGCATAGAAGATGATGAAGAAGATTAGAGTAGTGGGAAAAAGACCAATTGAAGAGACAAAAGATGATTGAATATTCAAATCGCAAATATTTATTAATGGGGAGGATGAAGAAATAACTTATCTTTGTGAATGTAAATGTCTAAATATGTAAGTGCATAAATGTAATGTAGTGGACTAAACTTAAATGTCTAGGTACAAAATCAAAAGTAAAGACAATGAGAGAAGTTAGGATGAGGAATTCATACAGAGTGATTCATGGAAATATTATTGGAAATAGTTGAACGAAATATTTTATTATCGCATATTCATCATGGTCACCTAAAGCTATATAAATTGAGTTATTTAAACACATATAGATAATGAACATTTAATAGCATTTCCCCTTTAAATATTTCTTAAGTATAAATTCCAAGTATCCCTTACTTTATATATGTTAAATTGTATTTATTGCTAAATCTTAAAATACTTTATATATGTTAAAGTGTATTTATTGCTAAATCTTAAACCCAACATAAGTTGTATAGAATGAAATAATTAAAAAAGTGAACTAGCATTGAAATAATTGCAATCTACAAATCTATTCATTTTATTTTATTTGTTATGATTTCAACCTTTCCTAATATAACCATTATCAAGCAAATAATTGCAATCTACAAATCTATTCATTTTATTTTATTTGTTATGATTTCAACCTTTCCTAATATAACCATTATCAACCCTGGAATTTTATATACATAATTTCAATCTTTCCTATTATAAATATATGTCTTCTTATTATTTATTTTCAAAGGTGATAAATAATAAAATATTTAGTAATAATTTTATAAAAATATTTAAATTTCTAAGAATTTTATATAATTTCTAGATAATTTTGATTATTTTTAATATAAAATATTTTATTTTAACTTAATAAAATATTTTAGAAAAAAATTAAAATAATAATAATAATTAAACAAAAACCAAAAAAAACATGGGAAATTAAATTATGAAAAAAAATTAATATCTAAAATTTTAAGAGATGTATATTTTTGCACAAATGGATACCCTTATTAGAGTGGGTGGTGGAAAGAATCAAAGCATACATGTAGCATATGGACATCCTTATTTGAGTGGGCCGTGGAAAGAATCTAAGCCTACCTGTAACATTCAAATATTTAATGAATATTATATTTTGATATAAAAAATATTATTTTATAGAAAAAAAATATAATTTTATATGTATTACAAATGTTAATGTAAAATAATTTTAATTGATTTTTTTTTTTTTTATTCTACTAAATAGCATCCAAAAATAAGATATATTCTTTTTTTTCAATAAATAATTAAGTTCTTTAAGAAAAAAACTATTCTATTATAATTTGATATATTTATTTTATAAAAAAAATATAATAAATGTGTTCTGGTAATCTAAATCATCTTGAATATTTTAATTTAAAGTTGGAATCTTACTCGTAAGGATGCTTATATATTTTAACATTATTTTAGTTAAGCTTATAAATTGACACTTTATCTATTATATTTATTTGATTCATAATATCACTATAGATTTAAGTCTTAGACATAGATCTATCAAGTATTTAGAGAGAATATTTGTAAGAAAAATGTTTTTTTAGAATGCAAAAGTTTGTAATTTCATAAATTTGCTCCCTCACTGCACATGATAGGCATGTGCTTAAGATGAATCTATACCAAGTTAATGAGATTGTATTCTCTCTCTCCCTCTCTCTCTCTCTCTCTCTCACACACACACACACACACATTTTGAGGAAATAATCTCATTGGGAAACCAAAAGTATGCTTCCCCAAATTTGTGTATCACATCCATAGTAAACTTATCCATATAGACTATTGCACCTAACTGATAAGCAACATTCATGAGGATCAGTTGAGATTACCATTTTTACCACACACACAATCCCATTGGGAAGCCAAAGAGATGCTTCCCCACAATTTGTGTATCGTATCCCTAGTAAAGCTATCCACCACATAGACTGTGCACCCAATTGATCCAAAAGTTAGATATCAAGCTTTAAGTGCCTCAATGGGGAAGAGAATGTTGTAGGGTGGTGGAAGGTCATTTGGGAATTCAAATGCTCCTTAAAGTCCCATACCTTCAAGTGGTTACCTTTAATGAACAAAGTCCTTACTTCGGATATCATGCAAAAAAAAAGGTTTTAATATGCACAAATTCCATATGCTTGAGAGTTGTATGGATCCATTTGAAATCCATACAAGTGTGTGCTCTAGCAATTGTAATTGGGAGGATTTGTTGAAGAATAGAAAGCCTTGCTTATGTAGATGATTCCTTACCTTGGGGATTTACCTCGTAAATTTTCTTGTCTTCTCTCTCTTATTTGTTTAGATTTACTTTGATTTTGTTAATGCTCTTGATAAGAATCTAGATAGGTTAGATCTTGGTTATACATATGTTCCCAGGATTTCATGGCATCATAGCCATAAATCTAACTCTTTCAATGAATTTCTTTGTTTGTTAAATATGTGATAGATCTACCTACTTCCTTCCACATTCAACAATAGTAATTTAAGTTTATTTTTGCATCAATTTACAAGTACATCTAGTTTATTTTTCAGATAGGCTAGCTTAAATCTTCAATTTTTTTAAAAACCCAATTTTGTCATAGATCTATAAATCTAGATATGAATCATATGCTTTGTTTTTGCAAATTCTAAGTTGCTTTTTCCAAATCTGAGATTACCATCACATCTAAAGCATGTTAATTATTCTAGATCGGCAATCATTTCACTAAATGTGGTATTTGTTTATGCTAGATCTAAGATTGAAGATTCATGGATGCACTTCATATCTATACAAATTGGTACAATGTTTGGGTTGATTTGACCATACAGATGTGTTTGAAGCAATCTAATTAGCCAAGATTGACCATTTGTTTACCACAATCAACCTTCATTTGCATTAGAATTAATAAATTGTTCTAGCAAACATGGGTTGTCCATTCATTGTAATATGTTCTTCAACAATATACCAAATGAATTTCATATCAAATAACATGCATATGATCATTTGGTTATAATAATATGTTATGTATTTAATTTTCATGAGATATTGGGTTCAAAACCCATTGCCTCTTAACCTTAACTAAGATTTTGTTGAATAGCTTTATCCTTTGGAGGATTCATTGCATCACTACCATGTGGACTCATCCACCCAACTAGTGTGTGCCATGTTAGTGAGTGCATCCAAATAGAACTTGTCAACTCGATGCCCACATGTTATTTTGTACTTTGCTATGTGTCATTTCATACACAACCACATGTCATTTTCAACATATACTACATCAACATTCCATACATGCCTAATCAACATTTTGTACATGCCACATTCGCCTCTATACCTTGCCATGTTAACATATGGTTAGTTCTATTTACACCAACCAAAGGCTACCACATGGCACTTCTAGCTCAACTTATGGGGATTAGCACCAAGATTTTCAAGATGCCTTTTAAATTGCCATAACTTTATCACGGGACATTGATTTTCAGTGTGTATTTGTAAGTTCAATATGATCTGAATCTTAGGGAGGAATATCGTCCAAGTTCGGATGTAAAAGTCATAAATCCATATTTTTAAAATGTAAAAGGGATTTTGTTGGGCAATCAACCCTATAAGTCATTTAAGGAGAGTCTATGTGGTTTTATAGTTTTATAGCATATCTTATGGATGTATTAGATATTATAATTTTATTAATTTTGGATTAGCCTAAAGGATATGTTGAAAATAGATTATGTATGAACTTATTTATGGTATTCTTATTGGGGAATTAACTTTGGAAACCCAACATGTATCTACATAATGTAACTTTGTTATATATAATTATATTATGGATTTTTTTTGTGGGAGGGGGGGATGATATTTTTTTCATCATCAATTTTATCATATGTAATTATATTTTACCCATTTTATCTATATACTTAATTATTTTAATTTAATTTAAAATTTAAAATATTTATATTATAACAATAAAATTCATGCATATACATTTACTTCAAATTTAAGTCCACAAATCATCCCTATATTTTTCATCTAAATATACTTAAGTTTGAAAGAAAAAAGCCTTAACATATAATGATAAATTTACTTGGGAGAATCTCTTCGCATGGATAATGAATTGATATTACAGGTCCCTAACAAAAGTATATGTTAAAATTTTTGTGATTTACTATTTCCTACAATTTTTTTTTTTCTTTGGAAAAACACTTTCATACTTTATCATTAAAGTTTAAGAAAAGTACATCATAATCATATAGTAAACACACATAAGCATAAATGCACCACTAAAATATGTCTACTTCAAAGAGGTTTTATTCACAACATAATTATTCTCTTATCTTCTAACTATAGTGTTCTTTACAAATTCATTTATAGTGCAAAGAAAAAAAATGGCAAATTCATGAAAACTTGACCTTCATTCATCTAAAGAATATTAGTCTAAAATCAAGTGGAATCAATAGGACCATCCAAGTTGCAAATCTCCATTTTCTTTAAACACCCTACCTCCAAATCGCAAGCCATCTTAGCCTCTTGATTTGCTATTGATTTACTCTCCCTTTCAACAAGGATGAAGGTCATGTTGCTAAAATGATATTCCTAGATTTAAACGACTTCTCATCCAAGCACAAATAAGACATGTGACTCCACACGCAATGAGATCATGTATGTTCTCTTTTGCCAATAAGAGAATAATCAATCTTTGACAATTTCGATCTAATTATTCACCTTGACTAATGCCAATTTGAAAGGTGACTGTATAAGTTACCAATATAAACGATATGCCCCCCTACACCACCCTTCTTTGATTTCCACACAAGGGACCACAACAAAAGCCACATGTACAATTTGGATCCAGTCTTAGTTGCTCAACCTACTTCTATGACATCTTCTTGATGGTGCTTCCCTCAAAATTCATTGTCAAACTTTGTCCTATTAAAAAACTATCAAGAGGATTAGACTATACCTTTGTCATTCCTAGCTATCCATATTGAAAAACATCATAGAAAGGAATGCTAGGAATTTATTTGATAAAGCATTGCCTACCATCTATCCATACTTGTAAGGCATCCTCCACATTGCTCCCTAACTATCCTACTATCTTTAAATCCAAGGTTTTAACTAGCTTCCAAAATAACAAAATAAATCTATAGATATAAATTATCTATCATCTTCATTCTCTACAAAGGGCACACCACTCTAGGCTTATCCATCCATATTTGTAAATTCTTCCAAGTTAGCATTTAGTCATTCAAAAGGCACCACATAAACAATTTTAATTTTTGAAGGACTTTCAATTTCTAAATAAGACTCCAACACCATATTTTTGCCTTTAAATGCATGTGTTCAAGATATGTTTTATAGCAAAAACCAATTATAATCACCTTATTCAATGTTAACTAAATATTCCAATGAACCAACCAGTGATTGGTCAAACTTAGCATTAGAATTGGTTCATTATTCTAATTAGCCTTATGTCAACCCAAGTTCTTCGTTTGTCATCCACCCTAACTTCCAATGATTATTAACAACTCCCTTGAGAACAACTAGAGTATAACATATGATGGTTTTGAAAAATCCCATGACCCTTGGGACAACTTGAAGTCAACGTCTACACTTATCCATGGACTTACAGTCTTATCAATTTATCACTTATTGACCAACTTAATCATTCCCTACCACATTAAAATCTTGAACCATCACCTCCTATTTAACATCAATCCTCGTATGAAAATTTATCTCTAGTTTCTTATCTAGTTTATATGATCCATTGGAAATATATATTTGTTGGATATGAATTCCTCCCATAAAAATCACTTGTTGATTAGCCTTGATATGCTCTTTCCAATGAGCATTTAGGCAAAGTTGGATAAATATTATATGCTCCAACCCCCTTGAATTTTAGGAATTGATAGCATTACTTGTTCAGAAGGGGCATCCCTACTAAATATATGTTCAAGGTCCTTAGACATCATTAACTTAGATATGAAAGCAATGGAAATCCAACAAAATGAAATGGCTTCCAAACACTCTTAATCAACACCATTATGCCCCACAATGCTAACCATCTATATAACACCACGAAGATAAAAAAAAAATTCTGAACTTTCCAGAACCATAAATCCCAACACCTTAGTTGATAATAATTTGGCTTCAATTCAAACCCAAGTATTTGTGATTTGAGACCAAGACACCAACATTATAACAAAAAACTTACCAATAACAACCAAATATCTCTTCACCATATTATAGTTAATTTTATACTTCATCAAGTTAATTTCCATGGCAATTGCATCGACTAATAATTTTATATTTCTTAACCTGCTTGGTCTCTTGTACTAAATCATTCCCCGAAAACAAGATATCATCCACTAATAACAAGTGAGGGATGTTCTTGATGCCTTTGGTGTAAAATGAAACCATTTTAACCTTCTACTACCAAAATAAGATTATTACCCCCCATTTTGGATGGGTGTTCACTTGTGAATTTTATCACAATTTTAGGCGAGGGTTACACCTTGACATAGATTTGGATGACTTAGGGTCTTTACACTAGATTGTAGCATATGGTTCTTCATGATGTTGATGCCTTGTTTAATTATTGATGATTGATGTGCTCATGGTCAATTGTTTATTCTTAGTTCTACAAATATATGGATGGTATCAACACCTTTCACTTGGTGACCTTCATGGTTGTTGAAATATTGTAACTTCTAAGAATATTCTATTTGTACTTTATCCGGAGATGTTTCATTCCTCCGTCGAGACTTTATGTATATCCGGAGATGTTTATTCCTCAGTCAGAATGTGGTAACTTGGGTTATTAGACTTCCCTAGTGGGGTCAGCCCAAAGTCAGTTGTAATGGGATGTTTAAGTCCCTTAGTGGGGTCAACCCAGTCAACATTATGTTAAGTGGTTAAGTTGGGGACAACATAGTTAGGGTTAAAAGTCAAGTGAAGTAAAGTATAAATAAAAGGGGTGTGTTCCTCATTTAACACACTCACTCACTTGTGAACTCGCATAGGAGAGAGAGAGATCTGCAAAGGAGGAGAAGGAGCTCTTGTTTGGGGATTACATCTTTGTATTTGTTGGTCATCTATATTGAGGAAGCTTTGATGGGTTTTCTACCCCACGAGGGTTTCCCAGGATAAATTGTGTCTCTTGTGTTTATGTTGTTCTTTCAGTGATCTTGTATATGCTATTGTTGTGAAATCCAAATGGAATACTGATGTAATCTATCTTAGCATATTGAATCTTAACAAGGTATTAGAGCTAACCTGAAGGAAGGCAATGTATGGCACTTACGACACTTATTTCACTTGCGACAATTTGAAAGTTAGGGTTTTGTATAGAAAAACCTAGTCATCGTGGTACTTTCGCTATAAATCCATTTTGGCCAAGGTTCAGGATCTGAAACTTGGGCAAGCTGAAGACAAAATTTCCTGTACCTTGTGTCCGAGTTTCAGCTTCAAATTCGTTGTAATTTTTGATATATGATCCGTACAAGTTAGGGTTTATGCCTCTTCTAGAATGAAGCCCTAAACATGTGACCTACGGAAAAGGTCATATCTCGGGATTGGAAGCTCCAAATGGAATTCCGTAAAAAGTGATAGTTAGGGCACGGACTGTAGTTTCACAGGTCCGAGTTTCAAAGGCCTAAGATGAAACAGTGACACATGGCACTCCGTACAAGTTCGCTATGTTGTTTCATCCCTTAAACAGGCCATGTTGGGAAACTGAGCATATCTCTATGATGGAGAATCGAATGAAGTTCAAACCTGTGGGGTTGGAAAGATGACAAGTCAGGCTACCACAGGAAGAAGTTTCAGACCCTGCAAATCTGAAATTTCAGAGATGCACCAAAAACATTACAACACATCTGAAATGACTCAACGGAGGAAATCAAAGAAGAGGAGGAAGAAGCTCTCACTTAGGGTTTTCAGTTTGTAGGTATGGAAGGACCTGATACAATGTTGGAGACACCTGATGAAACACTGGAAACTTTGATAATGGATTTGGAATCCATTCATCATAGATATTAATCCTCCATCAAAATGTTGTGGGAGGAAGGAGATTGAAGATTAGGGTGTCCAAGTAAGAAGAAGTCCTAGCAAAGTTGGAAGACTCATAGGACAGCAATGAAGGAGGTTTAAATGGCACTATCATCCTAGCGCCATGAACATATATAAGATGTTTACAAGTGATCTACCTTGGATGGTTAGGGTTTTACCCTTATAAAGAAGAGTACTCGACAGGTATGACTTGAGAAGATACAGGTATGTTTTGAAATCTATCTCATGATAAGTTCATAATATGTTTGTCTTCATATTATTAAGGTTAGTACAATCATGATTAATTTTAGATTGTTTGATCACCTTAGTAAAAATATGAACGCATGTGAATGATAGAAGACATTGATTGATTATGGTTATGACACTTATGATTGTACTAATGCACTTGTGGTGTTGTATGAGGATGATGTTGTCTACTAACATGAAAGGTACATAAAAAGAGACAAATCTACATGACCATGATGACATGAAGACAAAGACTCATCCATAGTCATTGATCACATAGAAGCTCTACTTACAAGGTATGTATACTTTGGTTATACAATACTTAACTTATGAGATATGCAGGTTACTAGCACAAGGTCTCTAAATCATTGAAGAGAACAAAGAAGACATTGTTTGTGTATGTTAAACATAACTAGCAAGCATGATAATCTAGGTATGTTTTCCTACATCAAGTTAGAATCCTACTTTGTGTTAGGATCTTAGGTAAGTATACCTGTGTATGAAATGATCATGACCATACATGCTTAACATTATTAATCATAATGTTTTGATAGTATTAAGATTATACTAATGAATGTATGATTATGTATGAGATCTTGAGGAAAGACACAATGATGAAACTAATACACACTTAAGCATGCATAGTGGTGCAGAATGGATAGAAGTTCAAAGACATATAATCATGATGCTACCATAAAAGGAAAATATAGATCAAGTGGGAGGCAACCACACAAACATAAAAGATAAGTATTTGAGTTGTTAATTGAATCTTTGAATAGTTAATGATATTGCACGTAATAGTTGTATGCATATTTGTATTCCTAGAATATATCATGCATAGTGTAAGCATTCATATAGCATTGAACAGTACTACTAATATGCATATGATGGATAAGTTGGACAAACATTCCATTGTTGCTTGTCTAGAATGAAACCTCTTTGCTGACATGCTGAGAGTTGTGTACACTCTTGATAGTATGTTCTGGTAGAGATGGAAGGCATCTAGATAGCCACTGTATGCATATAGGATATGGAAAAGTGTTGTGCCAAAGCATTGGTCAAGATAGTTGCATAACTATGTGAATCATGTGAAAATATAGCCATATGCAGTGATTTGTTTGAAATGAAGAGGAAACTGCATTGGTGCTTTTTAAGGCTCGACGTTTCGATCTCTCTCCGAGATCATCATCAGGAGTGCCCACCAAACAAAAAGATGATCAAGGGGCCAAAGATCCGCTTATATATGGTTCGATTTTTGGTTTTATGTGAGTTTGAGGTTAATATCGATCTGGTCGGTTAGGTTGGGATACAATTATTAAAAGTTATTATATTTCTATTAGGGTTAATAGAGTTAGGTATTAGTAATTTTTAATATTCAAAATTCCAAGTTAAGGGTTAACTTATTTTTATTATTAAGAATAATAATATTATAAAGGTTATTAGAATTTTTAATTTAATTTTCATTTTTGAAAAAATGTTTTGACTTGAGGTTCAATTTTAATTTGATTTTTATTTTAATTTTTAATTTTATTTTCTAAAAATGTTTTGCCTTAAGAGTGGACTAGGGTAACTAACAAAGTGGCGGGGGGGGGATATCCTCTTTGGGCCTTAGGGGTTCTCCGAGGAGTGTTTTTTGAGTGAGTGTAGAAAGGGAAGCCATGTGTCACTAAGTTTTGTGCCGTCATCTCTATTTAAGCAATCATTAGTCATGTTGATTTCTATCTTCTCTCTTATTTTTTGTTTAGTTAGGTTGTCTTGTCTTGCAATGACCTTAGCATTCTCAAGACAAATGTGGTGTTGGGTAAGGTGAGCATGTTCAACTAGGGAGGAATTCTTGTGTCTATCATGCCTAAGGTCTGCTTCATGTTCTTTAAGTCTAGTTACTATAGATCTACCAGTTTCACCGATGTAGGGTTTAGTACAGGAGCATGGGATGGAGTAGACACCTTTAAAGTGTTTGGGTTCTATGGGGTCCTTAGGAGAGTCTACCATCTTCCTAATAGAATTGGGAGGGGTAAATAAAACCCTAAACCCTCTCTTTCTTAGGGTTTTGGAAAATCTATCCATGATTCCTTTTATATATGGAAGGAAGATTCTTTTTTCTTCTTCCTTGTTTTGGTCATTTTCTTTTTTATTAGTTTTATTTTAATTTTAATTTTAGATATTATTTTCTTTATTTGTTTATTGTCATATCCATTCATTCTAAAGACTTGGTGTAGGTGCTCCAATTCTTGATCAATGTGGTCAATATATGAAATTCTATATGCTCTTGTAGCTAAGGTGGTGATGATACCAAAATTTTGAAGGGGGAAGTGATGTGAGTTGGCATGAAGGTATCTTTCCGTTTTTGTCTTTTTTTGGAATACTTGGTGTGCTATAGATCCATCTTCCTTCATAGATATTAACACATCTAGAAAGGGCAAGCTTTTGTTTGTTTCCATTTCCATGGTGAACCTAATACTATTATTTTGCTTGTTTAGATGTTCTAGAAATTTTACAAGGTTGTCTTCCCCATGGGGCCATACCACATCCGTATTATCAACATAACGTTTCCATCTTTTTGGTTTCAAGGGGAAGGATTCTATGGCTTGTCTTTCAAATTTCTTCATGTAAAGATTGGCCACAATGGGTGAGAGGGGTGATCCCATTGCAACTCCTACTTGCTCACAGAATTCGTTTTGGAAGGTGAAATAAGTGGAACACAAGCACACCTCAACAAGTTTTGTCGTCTCACTGTTGGTAAGTTCTTTTATGGTATCAATGGCCTCATTTGTGGTATTTTTGTGTACAAGGATACAACATCGAAGCTCACAAGTATGTCTTCCTTGTTGAGTTTTTCTTTTGAAATCTCTTCCACCCAACTCGCCGAATCTTTAACAAAGGAGTTAGTTTTCCAAGCCAAATATATGCTTTGTTGTGAACACCTTGAGTCGGTATCTAGTGGAACCTAGGCATGTTCACTGGATAGCTACAAAGCATGTGATGAGCTACCTAAAGGGCATGATAGACTTTGGTCTATGTTATCTTGGAGATCGTGATTTCAGAATGTATGGCTACACAGATGCTGATTGCGCTGGAAGTGTATAAGATAGGAAGAGCACATCGGGCGGATGTTATTGTCTAGGATCTGCCATGATCTCGTGGTTTAGCAGGAAGCAGTCCAGTATGTCTCTCAGTACAGCTGAAGCGGAATAGCTTCGGAAGTTGTTATCAGGATTGTTTGACTTAGAGATGGACCCCACTGTGATCCTGTGTGACAACCAGAGTTGTATCAAGATGACAGAGAATCTAATGTTCCATGATAAGTCAAAGCACATAGAGATCCGATATTTTTATATACAAGATATGGTGCAGAAATGAGCTATCAAGCTCGAGTATGTGAGCATAGACGAACAAGTTGCTGATATATTGACCAAACCCTTGTCTCAAGTAAAGTTTGAGTATTTCCGAGACAAGCTTGGTGTCGTTTAGAAGGACCCTCCTCAAAAGGGGTAGTGATATGGTGGATGATGATATTTGGATACTGGTATCAATGTGGATACCTGTATCGATGATGAGATTTCTTATATCGACGGTAAGGTCAATGATGAGGATACCTGTATTGATGATGAGGATACTGTATCGATGATGAGGATACTGTATTGATGATGTGGATACTTATATCGATAATAAGGATACCTATATCGATGATGAGGTTACCTGTTCCGACGATGAGGTTACTTGTCCCAACGATGAGGTCGATGAGTGATCCTTAGACTTAGTCTAAGTTGACTAGTGGATTGTATCATCCCTAGACACAGGTCCTAAAGGAATCCGTAGACTCTTGTCTTCGAGAAAGATGTTGGTGAATGATGTAATGTGCACTCCTGGACTGCATAGTAGTGGGTGATCATTCACATAACCTGTAATGATATAATGTTCACTCCTGGACTGCTAAGTGCAGTAGTAGGTGATCATTCCCAAGTTGTAAATCCTAGATTTGATCTAGGTCACACCGCAGTTGAAATAGTACTGGCGCTGTGGTTGTAAATCCTAGATTTGATCTAAGTCACGCCCCAGTTGAAATAGTACTGGCTTTGTGGTTGTAAATCCTAGATTTGATCTAGGTCACACCCCAGTTGAAATAGTACTGGCTCTGTGGTTGTAAATCCTAGATTTGATCTAGGTCACACCCCAGTTGAAATAGTACTGGCTTTGTGGTTGACTGGAATGATGTAATGTGCGCTCCTGGACTGCTCAGTGTAGCAGTAGGTGATCATTCGCAAGTCCTGTAATGATGTAATGTTCGCTCCTGGACTGCTCAGTGCAGCAGCAGGTGATCATTCACAGGTTGTAAAAATCCTAGATTTAATCTAGGTCACATCCAGTATGAAAAAGGATTGGCACTTTGGTTGGGATTGCATTGTCCCTAGACATGATATGGTGTCTTAAAGTGATAGGGATTGATCATCCCGTAAGTGGATCAGGATTGTATCATCCTTGGACCTATGTCCTAAAGTGAGAGGGATTGATCATCCCATAATTGGATCATGTGTGTTGCAGATTATGATGTTGTTGATCAAGAGATCCAGACGATGAGGCTGTTGATGCAGATGTTGATACTGCTGATCAGGAGATCCAGACGATGAGTTTGTTGATTGAGAGATCCAGATGATGTTGTTGATTGAGAGATCCAAGTGATGTTGTTGATCGGGAAATCTAGATGACGATGTTGTTGATCGAGAGATCCAGATGATGTTGTTGATCAGGAGATCCAGATGATGTTGTTGATCAAGAGATCCAGATGATGATGTTGTTGATCGAGAGATCCAGATGATGATGTTGCTGTAGCTGATCAAGTGTTGCAGAAGATGAAGACTTAGTACTGAAGATGTTCCAGTAGTTGTTTGAGTTACTGATGATGATTGAAGAAAGCTTCCAATTATTTATAGATTTATCATGTATCATGTGGTTGATGACTCCTTGCTCCTGCAGTTTGTTAGAATATACTTCTCATTAAGGGGGAGTGTTGAAATATTGTAACTTCTAAGAATATTCTATTTGTACTTTATCCGAAGATGTTTCATATAAGACTTGGTATGACATCTTGATGCCAAACATTACCCATTCTCTTGGTGTGCTCTCCTTGATGGCCCCTTGGCACATGCACATGCATGGCTATACTATTGTGTTGATTGACGATTGAGAATTAGGATTCATGTTGATGAGTTGGCATGGTAGCACACATGTTGAGACACTTTCATCATGTTTTAGTACATGTGAACATCATTGCACACATGTTAAAGTTTGAACCTTGGAATATTGAGCCACTTGGAGGTGACTAGCTTGAAGGACTATTGTTAGCATATGGATATCAATTTGAGCCTTTTTGAGAGTTGCCCTAGCTTTGAGAGCATTTATCTTTTGACAAAATGCCCAAAAAGCATGATTTCAACACCATTAGATCTCTTCCCCATTTGTACTAATGATTTGATTTTTGGAGCTCTCCCACATGAACTTAATTAAGACACCTCTTTTTGGAGCAAATATTGTTGTAAGGAATCCCTTCTTGTTCATGTTTAGCACTTTGATCTTGCTTGGAGCTTCATGGTTGTAAGTTACATTGGGTATTTACATTGTTATTTATATGATTTTGCTTGAGCCATTGAATGGGTATTACTACCCCGTCGAAGAGAGGTTTCTTAAGTTGATCTCTATTTCAATATTTTTTTGCACGTTTATTTATACAAGAGTTATGTGTTATATCTTTACCTTGATCCAAATTGTGCAACCTTGAAGCTTTTATTTATAAAATGCAACCCCAAAATTTTGAAAGGAAAGGGATTCTTCATTTGATTTCTTCCCTTGTAAACCCTATATCACCTTCAACTTCACCAAGTTGGGTTTGGGTAGCTCATGTAATTCTAGTCTCAATGATATATTAAGCAAGGCCCTCTTAGTTGGTGATTCTTTGACTCCACTTAACCTTGATTGGATTACCTCTTTTGCCCTCCCATCACATATTTTATTTCCTATACTAAATATAGGCAAACGTTTTTCTAAAGCTACTCTTCACATCACCTTGTACTTCATTGTTTATAACACTAGTAATCTTATCTTAGGGAAACCCCCATTGAGTTGGAGAAGAGAACCAAAAATGGGAAGAGGGTTGGTGTGGTGACATTGGTCACACTCTTCTTTTATTTTTATTACCTTATTTCTTAAACTTGCATGAGTTAAAATCCATTTTAAATATATCTATATACACAATCATAAGGTTTTGAAAGTCTAGTTTAACCACGATAGGAAAAATCCTCCTTGTCTTGAAAATATGTAGTGTTTCCTATGCCATTCCAATTACACCTATGAAACCAAATGTGTGTGTGTGTGTGTGTGTATAATTCTCCTACATGATGCATTTTAAAATTTTGACTTTTAGAATCATAACACAATGAATTCAAATTTCAATTATATAACAACGATGCACTTCATATAAGTGTTCAGCCTATGATGCATTATATTGAAACAAAACTTGACAATGGTTATTTCATCACTAAGAATATGAATGCTCCAAGTAAACAACAACTTTTGCATCAATCATCGATAAATATAAAACTTATATTTAGGTGAAATCATATTTTCCAACACAAATTTTATGTTTTCCAACATTGTAAACATGTTTGATCAATCAAGGTTGAAATATTTCTATATTAATTGTAACTCGCATAGATTGAAATATTTCTACATCAATTATAACTCACATAGATATTCTTGCTCCCATATATATCATAGTTCAATTTGCTCTACCTTGCCCCCTTCATACATGCACTTCTTGCAACACTACATCCTCCTTATTTGTTTCGTGAATAGGATTAGAGAGCATTAATAAGCCTAGATATGGCACAACTTCCATTGCAACAAGGTAGTGGGTCTCAAAATCTAGGGATAACTTCATTTATTATTTTAATGGGTCAAGCTTGCCAGACTTCAAATTCCACATTATCCCATAGATCCAAAAGCTTCTCTCTATTAAAAAAGATACCCAAGTTAACATGGTTAATGTTGGCCCATGTTTTCCATTAAACCAAAAGCCGACTGACTTGTTAGTTTTCAATGCAACTGCCAAAGTTAATGGATCCATCGGAGATTGTTAAACCGCGTCATGAGTACCAATGGATGTGTTGACCACCAAGTCAACAATCTCCCCCTCAACACCAACTGAGGTACTCGACACCAATCGAGTGAACATGAACCCACGACTTTTTGGCTCTAATGCCAATTATTGGCCAATGTTTGCTATTAACCCAAAAGGCCGACCAATTAGTTTTCAATACATCCACTAGAGTTAACTAATCCATGAGAGGTTGTTAAACAATGTCAAGAGTCTTGAGGGAGTTGCTAACCACCAAGTCAATAGTCAATTCTATTGATTTTATTTATCCACAATATTGTTTTTGTTCTAGTACATGGGACAAGGGGGGTGAGGATTATTTCTTCCTAACATGGGATAATCTATAAATTAATGGTTTATAACCAAAGTTGAAATACTTACAATAATGCATTTTCAAATCGTAAGGTTCTTCGTGGTGATCTACCCTACCCTTGTGCCAAAGAAATTTTTTAAATCTTGGAATGTGATAAAAGCATATTTTGTTAAGAAAGATCCATGGTATATGGGCGCTAGTGGCCTCTTTAAGAAGTTGTTGCATCCAAAATTTAACCTACATACAAAACCATTATCATATATCAAAATTTGGGTAACAATGTCAAACCTACCTCTTAAATATTGGATCTAAAAATACTTCATAGCCTAGGTAGCACTGCAATTTATTACCCTAAGATGATATATTCATCAATGTCTACTAGTGTTAAGAGCCTTCATTTATTCAAATTTAAGAAGTGGCTTTATGGTAAACAAAAATGCACTAGAGTGTGTGCACTGCAATTGAACACACATTATTTTCTATAGATAATTGTATTCTAAGTATTGGCACATGGTTTTTTCTTTTATGGAAGCTAATGCTTCTCAAATAAAAAGGGGAAGGGATCACAACTAACTTGGTAGAATGGAACAGGTCCCTTAGGGTGATGTTATCAAAGAAGAAGACGAATCATTCAAAGGATGACAATTTGATCGATTTGTTCAAGCATCATTCAAGACTCCTAATGGAATGGAATCAAGATTACCAAAGACTCCAATTGTTTCAAAACAAGTTACTTCAAATCCCAAGAAGAACAATTGGATAGACATCAAATAAAAAAGGTGCAAAGCAAGTCATCAAACCATATGATTCTTAAAATGAGGAACTACAAGGCTAGGCTTCCCCTCATGAACCATGTAATCACCCAACTTACATAAAAAAGGTAATTATCTTTGGCTTATAACTTGTTCATTTGGATAACATTTATTTAACATATAACTTCCAAGTGTTGAGCCATTGAATTTGAAAAATTAGCTATCATTTTTGTATTCTCTAATGTAAGTAACGTTGAATATTTCACTAAAGACCAAGAAGCTAAATAGAATGTATGATATGAAAAGGATAGGTGTTTCATATTTTTTAATATTTATATGCTCGGGGTTGTTATGATCGAGCCAACTTAATGTTTCCTCTCTCATAATGCTCGAGCCTACCCCAACAATATGACTATGAAATCACGAGGCATACCCTCAACTAGTATATGGAAAAAGGAACTAAGTTTTTCTATGTATTGCAAGTCCATTTTTTTAGGACAATATGGTTTGTAAAAATCTTACTTTGATAGAAAAAAAGTTATTTCCTCAAAGAAAAATTGGGCTCCCCAAATAATGATTCTTACCTTTTACACTTATCAAATTAGTGTATAAAAGGTAATACTTTCCCATAAGTATAATTATCAACAAAGAAAACATTCTATACTTTAGAATTTTATGTTAATTATGAACTATATTTTGAAAATATTTGATAATTTAGAAGTTCTTTTATCACTTGTTTAGTTGTACTTGATCACATTTATTATGCAATGATGAACCTAACACAAAATGCACATTATAATGAATTGGATTTTGACACAGATTACTATATAGTTCAAGGCACCATCAAGTGCAAGCATCACATATGAAGATCTTATTTAAAGGCACAACTAGGTATCAAGATAACATAGTGCATAATAAAGATACTTATCACAAAAGCCAAAAGGTAGATAGATTTTGGAAATTGACTATTCCCTCAAACATGTAATCTAAAATATGACAATTACCCTTGTTATTGAACCATAAGAGTAGAAAATGATAGGTCCCAAGACATTTTAATGATTTGAGCACTTTGTTGTTAAGCCAAGGACTCATGTCCATCCTTAGTTGTATCAACCTCAATTGTGGGAGTCAACCCATGTACTAAAAACCTTCACTCAAAATAGTATTAAATAAAGTTAATTAACCCACTTAATAAAAAAAACATAATCATGGTTATTTTATGGTAAGAATAAGCAAAGCAACATAAATTAATTGAACTAAAATATCACTATAGAAATTATAAAACCTTAATAACCATTAAGTATTGTAATCAAAATTTCATCAATTACCCCTACAACTTTCATTGTTCTCATTTGTTTAATAAGAATAAGAATTATCAAAACAATAAACATTAATAAAGCCTTTAATCAATATTATTCTCATAAAAATAATCAAAATTATAGACAAGAATTATCTTTAAGCATTATAATCAAAATCCAATCCATCATGGCTACAATTTTCATTGTTTTCATTTGTTTGAAAAGAACAATGAAAACTATAAACATTAAGAAAATATTAGTCACCATGCAATGATAAACATTAATAAAATCCTTAATCAAAATTCCATCCCCTTTAGCTTTATAGCTTTTAATCAAAATTTCATCAATCATCTTTACAATTTTCCCAAAATATCAAAATCATAAACATTAATAACCATAATCCATTATTACTTGATAAGAATAATCACACTCATAAACATTAATAAAATTATGATAATAAATAATTTAAGAATAATAATCAAACCCATGAATATATACACATCCATAACCATAAAACAATATAATCAAATTCATCCATGGCCCTCACAAACTTCAATAATCTCAATCATTTAATAAAATAACATAAATTATATACATTAACAAAATCATAATAATTACCTATGTAAAAGATAAAAAAATATACATTATTATTAACCACGAAACATTATAATCAAAATTTCATCAATGATCTCCACAAATATTCAAAACTATAAACATTAATAAAATTATAATCACATTTATTATTTGGTAAGAATAATCAAAAGTACAAAAAATAATAACCATGAGACATTAAAATCAAAATTCTATATCATCTCATTATCTTTGTTGATTTCATTCATTTCATAAAAATATTTAAAACCAATACCATACTTATTTTGTAATAAAAATAATCAAAAAATGGAAATTAATAATTATGATAAGTTATAATACAATTTTAATTGATTATTCAATAATTTTCATTAATTTGATGAAAATAATCAAAACTATAACTAATCGTTCTTTAGTAAAATTAACTAAAACTTGAAACATTTATAACCATAAAATAAAACCAAATTTTCAAAACACATTTTAATCAAATTTTCATTTCTTCATTTTTTTTCATCCATTTCATAATATCAAAATCTTCAATATTTCCATTCCTATGGTAAAATATTAAAAAATTATAGTTATAATCATATAATCTTATGATAAAAATAATCAAAATAATGAAAGATTAAAAAGGGCATAACATTACCACAAAATTCAATTGATCATTTAATAGTTTTCATTAATTTAATAAAATTGATAAAAAATCGAGGGGTGGAAGGAGCGAGTGGGATCATATATGATCCTGGAGGAAATATTATCAAAATTTTCGCTTGGGGTCTCGACAGTCACACCAACAACTTTGCCGAATGGACCGCAGTGATGCAAGGTATGGAATGTATGTCTGATCTTCATATTGAAGACTTTATGGTGCTTGGAGACTCTATGATTGTTATTCATGCCATGATAGTATGGCAAAGAACTCAAACAATAAAAAATGGCTTCCAGTTTAGAATCTCTAAAATGTTCCCTAACTACTCCAAGATTCAGTTCTTTCATGTCAAAAGATGCCTAAATGGGGCGGCCGACCGATTGGCCAACCTTGGAACTCGGTTAAAGGAGGGGGACCTCTCTCTCAATGACTCTCCCCCTACTATTAAATGTTGTTGGGCCTCCCAATTCCCCATTTAATGAGGCTGACAAGGATCAAGGTTGCGTGTCGTCAAGGAAGAAGAAGGATGACAGATGGTTTTTGCATTATCTTCGTTGGCGTTGGAGTGTTTTTTCCATTTGCTCCTTCATTTACTTGCTCTCTCTCCAAGCGTGCCAAGCCAATTGATAAGAAGTACGACTTTCCCTGGAAATTTATGGCAAACATTCCGCCTGCTACGGAGATGGATGGCTTAAGAGAGATGCAAGTGACATTCTCCAACCTGCATTGCTTTGGAAACTATGTCTAAAGTGCATTTGCCGCATCAGAGAGATAACAAAACAGAGGAAGAAGGCTCTAATCCGTGGAAGGAGAGAAGGATGCATCGCCCAGAGGAGGACCCTAGTTTACAATACGTTATGAAGGAGATTGGTGGTATAAGAGGGGATTTAATTGATCTGAAGAAGATGACCCAGTGCATTTATGAGGTTTCTAAAGCTAGTCTGGAAGAATCGACTGGTTTGGATTTGACTCGCTTTGAAACCTGCCTTGAAGACACAGAAACGGGATACTGAGTTCAAACAGGCGAGGTTGAGGATTTGAGGAAGAGCGTGGCTGACATGGAGAAGGACCTAAAGTCCAAAATTGATGGTGTTTGTCAAAGCATACTGGAGCTGCGGCGTCTGAATAAGGCAAAACGAGACTAGAGATGATTTGTGCAGCTGAAGGAAATCATTGACGAAATCCATGCAGACGTCAATGGCCTGTACCCGTTCAACCGCGAATCAGTAGGGGAGCAAGCCGCGAATAGTCCAATGGATGCTGCTTCAACCTTGCAGCCCGAACTTGAAGATAATATAATCCATCCAGGAATGAAGCTCTGTTCTTTTTGCTTAAATTATAGATTGTTTTTGCCTTTTGATAGGAAACCAATTTATCAAAGTTTATACTGTTTGAAGCAACAGATCTAGGTTAGTTGAAAAATGTAAATTCACGAACAAATGGAGGCTTTGTGGCCATGTTTTGTACTGATTCTCTAGTTTTGGACTTTTTTAAGACTCTATCGCTATTATGCTGCCTGGGGGCATCAGTATTCTCACTGTTTTTATATAATACAAACTCTCTTTCTCGTTTATGTTAAAAAAAAATAATAATAAAAAATAGAAATTCATAAAATTAAAATTGATCTTTGATAACATCAAAACTATAAACATTTTTGAAATATTATAATCAAAAGTTCATTAAAAAATTCAAGATAATCAAAACTATAAACATTAATAACAACCAAATATTACAATAAATCATCCACATAATCTTTATTAATAAATCATCCACATAATCTTTATTGTTTTCTTTTAAATATGTTTTCTCTTTATATTTAAAGTATGTGATAATTTATCTCATCACCGATACTAAATATTTAGTCAAAATATAAAATATAAAATATTATGTACTTTATAATATATTATAAATTCTGAATTCTTTGGTCTTAAAATTAAAATCTCAAACTTACTTTATTGAAGAAAAGAAAGAAGTCCAATATCTTTGAAAAAGAACTTGATCAAAAGAACCCTATATAAAACATGAAATATGGTCTTAAAAATGTTAGAATCACAATCTATTTTTTTTTGGAAATAAAACTTTTGCATACATTGAAGACAATACGAGTTCAAACTATATGTTCACTAAAACACATATAAGTAGAGATGTCATTCTACATGGGAAATCTCATTTGTGAAATATAACAAGGAGAGCATATGGAAATGGAAAATCTAAATTAAGGGGTGGGTGTGGTATGTATATTAAAAAGTATATAATTAGAGATTTGTTTTTATATGGGAAATTTCATGTGTAAGATATGAGATGGAGAAAATACAAAAATGAAAAATATAAATTAATGAGGAAAAGTAATGTATAGATTAGAAATAAACTAAACATGGAAAATTTAAATAAATTATAGATCTAAATTTTGGAATTTATCGAAGTGGGATTAAACGTGGGTTTACGCTTATTGGGTATTCCAAAAAATTGTAGGGTTTTAGCGCCTGATTTATTAGGGTTTAGCTGAATGGATTTTTACGCACACAATTACGCGAGAATGAAGTCCTGCACAGGCGTTTCAGAGCCGAATTGAACAATTTCGAAGCGGGATTAAATGTGGGTTTATGCTTACTGGGTATTCAAAAGAACTTCTAGGGTTTCTGCGCCTGAGCACACATAGTCACCTGAGAAACTGTCATCTGCGTTGATTCCCATAATATCAAAAGACATTCAATAAGTAAAGATCGTTCCACTGGGTAGCCACAATAACAACTATCACATGGGTGGTTCTCAGTTTGCTAGGGATGATTCTAGTAATACAGATATGGAAAAGTCTGTGCTATAGAATTGGGTATGGAAATCTTTCGAAACCTAGTTCTGATACAGAGAGAGCAAGCTCTGAGGTGGATTCGGTTCGAGCATCAATGTGAAGTCCACTGAAAGGCAGTCTCTGTTGCACCCACATAATAGTCAGAAGCCACATAAAAAGGTTGAAGAAGGGCGTCATGAAATAGGTGTAGGTGTTGTGGTGGAGAGGGATCGGATTAATGCAGGGGATGGGCATGGTTTTGTATCGTTTGATAGGGGATCTACTACAAGTGGAGAGACCCCTAGTCAAGTAATCGCCTGGTGCATCTATGCCTGAAGTATCACACCTTGGTTGGGGTCATTGATACATTCTCAGAGATTTGGAGATTGCTACTAGTTGTGAAAATTCTGCTTAAAAACAGGCAAGCATCATGCTGTTGCAGTATTGTGAATCTCATAATTTGATTTGAGTTGGTCTTTGTTTGTTAAATGCTATAATGTGTTTTGTGTTGGTCTTTGTTTGCTAAATGCCATAATGTGTTTTGAGTTGGTCTTTGTTTGTTAAATGCCATTGTTTGATTTTTTTGTAGGGGCCAAGCTGAAAAGGAGTTTAGAGTAGAAGTTGAGGCAATCGGGCGAGTCAGGAACAAAAATCTCATTTGTTTTCTAGGGCATTGTGCTGATGGTGCAGGCAGGTATTGTGATATTTGGATGGATCTCTCTATCCGTTGGGTATGCTATTAATCATGGGATTCCATTGCATGTAAAATTATCTGCTAATGTAGTATGTGGGTTTTTATGACTGAACCAGGAAACTGGTGGACGAGTTCGTTAACAATGTCAAACTAGAATAGTGGCTTCGTGGAGATGTAGGGTATGTCAGTTCCCTCACATGAGAAACCCGAATGAAAATTATAGGGTATGTCAGTTCCCTCACATGGAAACCCGAATCCTCACATGAGAAACCCGAATGAAAATTATAGGGTATGTCAGCTCCCTCACATGAGGAACCCGAATGAAAATTATTCCTGGAACTGCCAAAGGATAATTTAGTTGAACATACAATTTTATCAGTAGTTATCGATGCATAAGCCCACATAATAAAAACATCCTTTTGCTTTCACAGATGCATGCTGTTGTTACTGATTTAGACTCATGGATTTGTGCAGGTTAGCATATTTACATGAAGGGTTGGAGCCCAAGGTTGTTCATAGAGATATAAATCGAGCAATTTTCGCCTGGATAAGCAATGGAATGCCAAGGTTTCAGACTTTGGACTGGCCAAGCTCCTTGGATCCAAAGAAAGCTATGTCACAACTCGGGTCTTGGGGACTTTTGGGTAAATACTGATTTCGATCATGCTATTTGGTTTCAGACTTTAGACTTTGGACTGGCCAAGCTCCTTGGATCCGAAGAAAGCTATGTCACAACCCGGGTCTGGGGGACTTTTGGGTAAATACTGATTTCGGCCATGTTATTTGGTTTTAAGGCATAGTCTTTGGTATCGAGCTTCAACAATTCAAACACTTTTGCATGATTTTTTTTTATTTTTCTGGATTACTAGCATACAAACCAAAGAAAAGCTAGTCTTTGGTATCGAGCTTCAAGAATGCAAACACTTTTGCATGATTGTTTTTTCATTTTTCTGGATTACTAGCCTACAAACCAAAGAAAATCATTAGATTTGGTGCAGGAAAGATTAAACTTTTACGCAATTTTTTTTCCTTTCATTATGCGGTTAGACCATACCAATCTATCGGACTGGGAAAATCTTAAACTTGATGAGATATTGGGTATTCCTAATCTCTGCTATTAGTTATATTGTTTGCAGTGGTTGATGGTATTTTAACAATTCACATTTGCGAGAAGGTTTCTTCATTTGCATGATTGTTTTTCCTTCTTCTGGATTATTGGCCTACAAACCAAAGAAAAACATTAGCTTTGGCGCAGAAAAGAATTTCTTTCACCCAATTTTTTTCCCTTTTATTATATGCGGTTAGACTCTATGGGACTGGGAAAATCTTAAACTTGATGAGATATTACGTGATTTTTTTTTTTTTTTCATTTTGCTGGATTACTGGTTTAGACCAAAAAAACCATTAGCTTTGGTGCAGGAGAGAGTCCCATTTATGTAGGTTTTTCCTTTTACTATATGGTTTGACCATATCAATCTGTGGGACTGGGAAAAGCAAACGATTGAATATTGGGTATTGGGAATCTCTGCTATTAGTGTTTTACGGAGCCTTGGATTTTCAGCTACGTTGCACCCAAGAATGCCAACACAAAGATGTTGAATGAGAGAAGCGATGTCTACAGCTTTGGAGTAGAAGCCCCGTTGATTATGGCAGACCTGCTAGGGAGGTTAGTATATACAGTTCCTTTATATCGATGGTTGAATCTCTTCAAACATTTTCATTTAAATTAACAGAGATATATCTTTAAGGTCTCAAAGTGTAATGAATCTTTTTGAATTTAAATAGTTTGCAGGTAATAGAATGGCTGAAAATGATGGTGAGGAGCCAAAGCTCTGAGGAAGTGGTAGATCCATTGCTCGAAGTTAAACCCTCATCCAGGGCATTGAAACAAGCATTGCTGTATCCCTGCGTTGCATGGATCCAGATGCCGCCAAGAAGCCAAAGATATATATATATATATATACTGTTGAATATCTCTGCTGGCATCAGTGTATATATATATATATATATACACACTGTATATACACTGCTGTTAATACTTTACAACTAGATGCTTTTTGCTTGCCATAATTTTCTTTTATCTTGCAGGTATTTCATAGTTATACAATCTGAAACTTCACTGAAACTTGGATTTTGTTTGTTTGGACAGGATCGGAGGAGGTCGTGAGAATTCTAACTCAACCCAAACGGCAATGCAGATGCCAACACTAGTGAAGGCGAAGCCAGCAGCCCCAGACAGGGGACGAGGCGGAGATTGTGGGATTTTTTCTTAATATCATATATTTTCTTTAATAAATAATCTCCTCAAAACGATCTCAGACCATCTCAGAGAAGAGATCGAAATGTTGAGAGCCCCATCAAAACAATAACGCAGTTCCAGAATTCACAAATAAATAACAAATAATCTAATGTATATCCGACACTCATTAAATTCCAATTAGTAAAATCCAACGCTCATTGAATTCCAATTAGTCTTTTTGCAAGTTGTAATTTTTCCAATTACAATAAAGTGGGGATTATTTCAGTTATATTGTAATTGAATTCTAACTAGTCATTCTGTTTACAATTATATTGTACAGTTTTTATGCAAGTTGGGATTTTTACAATTATATTGTATTCGCTTTTTTACTATCTCAGGTACAAGTAGTCATATAAGCATGTGCTTTCTGGGTAGAAAGAATAATTGAGGGGTTATAATCCATGGATATGAGTGACAGGATATCAGTTCAGACCGCCAAAAATATAATTAATGTGTGGCAATCCAAACTCCTGATTATGATCCTTTGAGTTCCGTGGAACACCATCCGAACCAAATATAATAATTTGGCAAAAACATTTTGAAAAGAATCAAAATTCAAGGAGAAATGAGTAGACATTCTACAACCCGAGGGCAAGAGCATGGAATGCAAATATCTAATCCTGGTGGTACCTTTTTTCTGATTATAACCCCCACAATACCTTTTTTAACTAAAGCTCTCTTTCAAATTCTAACCCCCACAACAACATGCAGCTAGATGATTATATATAAAAAGCAAGCTATAGTCATCTTATACGCGCAGAAAAAGTAAATCAGTGGTCTGCGACGGACCCGCCTGAGAAAAAGGCAAAAACATAGTTTACTGTCAACAATAACTTGGTGCGTGCAGAATCGATGGTGACCGGTTTCTCCACGAACGTTGCAGTGGTATGGTTTAGGATGATGGTGGGACGAAGGTACTAATTCCACTACTTCTATACATTATTACATAGGGACATGATGGTTTGACAAAGGTACCAATTATACTACTTTTATACATTGTTACATAGGGATAAGGGACATGATGGTTTGACAAATACCAATTCTATTATTTTTATACATATATGTGGAGTTTTAAAGTTACACAGCATCATGAGTAATTTTCCATGTCAATCTTGTGTGCCAAGATTGAGCCTCGTGTGTCGAGATAGTGCCTAATAGGAACTTTCTTGAGTTGAACTCAAGAATGAATAAGCCTCATGTGTTGAAGTGCGTGCTTTGTATGTCAAAGTGATGTGTTGTAGTCTTGTTTGTCAAGACTAAGGTCTAGTGTGTCAAGACGGATCCTCATGTGTTGAGGTGGTGCCTCATATGTTGAGGTAATGCTTTGCATGTTGAAGCATGGATGGTGTGTGATGTACTACTAGCCATGGTTAAGCTATTGAGTCTCCTCTAGAGACTGGCCATTTCTAGAGTGAATTACTTTAGCATATGACCACTTGGAACAATAGTAGAACAAGATGATCACATCATTGGAAAGATCTCCTTAGTATATTTGATATGATAGATAAATTAAAGTTGGCACATGTGGACCATGCAGATAAGAAAAGAGATAAAGATAAGATGTGATAAGATAAGAGAGAACTCAAATTGTTAAAACTTCAATGATGTTAACAAGAAAGACTTCAATTAATTAAAGGAAAATTCTAATTGTTCACTCTAGTGATGTTATCAAGAAGGACTTCACTTAAAAGAGTTAACTAAGTGTTAATAAATAAGATCTAGTTAACTAAGGTGTTTTGCATGTCAACACTTAAGTTTCTAGTTAACTAAAGTGTTTTGCAAGTCAACACTTAAGTTAAACTAAAATACATCGCTTGAGTTACGACACTTAAGTTAAACTAAAATACATCGCTTGAGTTACGACACTTGAGTTGCAACACTTAAGTTCTGACACTTGCATGGTGACACTTGAGTTGTAACACTTAACTAAGTAATCTAGCATCTATATGAAGGGCGAGTTCATCCTAGAGTTAAATGATAAAAATAGAAGCCAAAGCATGCGAAGTATGGTATATTCATCAATGTGAACGAATTCTCTTCTCTCTTGAAGGCAATTCACATTCTTTGTGCATGTGATCAAAATCAATGAATTGGTTTTGTGCATGAGATTATTCTTAGGTCTATTCTTCCATCTTCTCTCTTGCTTTGTGATTGCACTAGGAGTGCTTGATGTAAATTTGCTCATTGTAGAGAGACATTCTCTGCTATCTATCAATATTCTATGGAAGATTTTGTTGGGGTTTTCTCCCCCAAGTACTAGAGAGTTTCCCTAGGGTAAATACTGTGTCTCATGTGAATGCTTCTGTTTTTTTATTATTCATTGCACCGAAGAGGTGCATTCTACATCCTAGTAGGGGATGTGTAACTACTTCCGTGTTCATCCTGGAGCTGACACGTGTCCTTTAAAAAAATGATATGTCAACTCAAATTAGATTTAAAAAATTTAAAACTACATATATATAAAACAAACAAAATAGATAAATTAAAACATTTCCTCAACATTTACACTTTAAAAATGAAGGGTTTACGCCTTGAGAGACTTGATCCCTCTTGATGCTTGGTAGATCCCCTTTTAAGATGGATATATGATGGTTTATTTCAAGTACTATTATAATTCCGTATTAAGATTAAAAAAAAATAACATGGAGAAGATTTCGAAACAATTTTAAAATTTGGGTGATAATTTGGTAATTTGGAATCTTAAAATTAAAAACTTTCAATTTCAATTATTTAATTTAAGTACATAATAAAAAATAAAGATTTATCTCAAAGTGCTATAGCTCAAGAGTTTAATGTTGCACGAAATTGCAAGTAGTCAACACTTCCCAGTGTATCGTGACAAGGGACTAATCGCCTCTCGTGGATCCTTGAAATCTGGCGGTGGTGAGTTTACCAATCACCTGCGGGTTTTGGTGTAACGGCAACCATACTACCAACAATTGGTATCAGAGCTAGAGGTCACGACTTCGATACACACTCGGCTCGCGCTGAGAGCGAGATTGTTGCACGAAATTGCAAGTAGTCAGCACTCCCCAGTGTCTCGTGACAAGGGACTAATCGCCTCTCGTGGATCCTTGAAATCTGGCGGTGGTGAGTTTACCAATCACCTACGTGTTTTGGTGTAACGACAGCCGTACTACCAACATTTAATACCTCTTCAACGAATAAAAGATTCATTGAAAATTTGGGTATACGTATGGGTTAAAAAAAGTTTAGCGACATTGGTTTCCTTGAGCATTTAAGTATAGAGCTGCGAGTTATGTTAATGTCATAATATTATATATTTTGATAATTGAGTAATAATTGTGTGCAAGCCTTAAATGACATATAAGATGGACCATTTTATTGCAATGATAATTTTGCAACTATTATAGAGATGAGGTATTCTCTTGCAACATTAATATTGTAATAAGAATTCAACATTTTATATATCCCTTTTTCAAAAGTATGATTCACTAAGTGTGTATTTAGTATATTTGTTAAGTAGTTGTTACATGTGAATACTTCAAATACTTAAGCAAAGTGAATACTTCAAAAAGTTAAGCGATGAGGTATATTTTGAATGGTGAAGGCACAAGTTGTATATCCTGTGAGTGCAAATCTTTAATGAGACATTGGCCCATTGTGATAAGGCAAAAATGGTAGACGACAACCTCGAGTTGGACCCCATCTTGGGGGACTCACTGAGTGTATATTTTCTAAGTAGTTGTTACATGTGAATACTTCAAAAACTTAAGCAGGTGAATACTTCAAAACGTTAAGCGATGAAGTATGTTTTGAATGGTGAAGGCACAAGTTTTACATCCTGTGAGTTCAAATCCTTAATGAGACATTGGCCCATTGTGATAAGGTTAAAAGGGTAGGCGACAAGCTCGAGTAGGACCCTATCTTGGGGGTATCTCGAGACGTCTCGACCCTTGCTAAGTCATAATTTTCTTGCTAGGCACTAGCTCCTGAGTTGGTACCCCCATCTTGGGCATGTCTTCGAATGTCTCAACCCTTGCTGAGTCCTAATTTTCCTTCTAGGCACTGACATGCAAGTTGATGGTACCCCTATCTAGGGTGTGTCTTCGAATGTCTTGGTCGTTGTTAAGTCATAATTTTCTTGCTAAGCACTGGGTTAAGAGTTGTTGGTAATCCTGCCCAGTAACCAATTTCTTTGCTAGGCATTGGCTGCGGGTTGTTGGTACCCCTATCTTGGATATGTCTCTCAACATCTCAACTCTCGCCAAGCCATAATTTTCCTACTAGGCACTAGCTTATGCAATATTTACCCTATCTTGAGTGTGTATCCAATCTTTGAATGTGTCTCCAAATGTCTCAACCCCTTGTTAAGGTATAACTTTTTTGAAGTTGTTGGTAATCTTATCCGATTACCAATTCCCCTAGTTTTTAAAAAAAATACTAATATAAACCTAAAAAAGCTTGTTTGCACGTCCAAACATATTAATCTATTTTTTTGACCTAAATATATGATTTTCTTAATAATTCACTACATAATGTCTAATTGCCAGAAATAGCAAGTTTTATATTAAAAATGATAAGAAAATCTAACATCAAACAAAAATTGCTCCATTGGTTGAGAGCCTATATCATGGTAGGCATAGAACCCTCAATTAATTAAATTGATTTTTTTTTTTATATAAAACAATAATTCAATTACTAATAACACGAGCATAGATCCATCTTAAACCTGGATCTATCAAGCACCTAGAGGGATCCAATTTCTTGAAGCGTATTTTAAAAAAAAAATCAAACTTAAGAAATTTGATCCCTCTCCTACTTAATAAATCCGGGCTTAAGTTTTAATTTTTTTTATATGCCGACATGGATTTTTTAAGTTACTTTTCATATTTATTTTATTTTATGAGTCTACATAAATTTTTTAATTAATTTTTATTTGTGGTAATGCAGTGTTACGTTACGTACGCGACAACATTCCCCCCATAGTAGGTTGCAGAAGTTGTACCTATAGTTGAATATAAAACCACCAATATATAATATTAATAACCTAGGTTCAAACTTTAATATACTTGACTTGAGAGAGAACATAATAGGGAACATAATGAACATAAAACCTTCACGTATAAATTAATTAAATTTATAAACATCAAGTTTGAATGGGCCCAATGGTTAAGAACATGTATTTTCTTAAAAACACAACTAAGACTTAAAAACAAAACATACATCGCAACTTTTATGCTGGGCACAGATATCCCAATTTATATGCTCGGCTAGAGTTTCGACAGTCCCTATTATTCTTCTAGCCACCAATACAATCGTCCTAGTAAACTTTGAAAGTAATATGGTAAGGTATTTGAAGGGCTCAAATGGCGTGCATAAGCCTACTGATTCAGATTAATTATGTTTTCTTAAGAGATACGGAGACTGTCGCTCATCCTTTCATGCGCACCCATGTGACAAAAGGCAAACATAGTCGCTGTGGAAAGAAGTGAACGATGAATAGTAGACACAGTCGCTGTGGAAAGAAGTGAACGATGAATAGTAGACACAGTCGCTGTGGAAAGAAAGGTCCCCATAAACGAACGATAGAAAACCATTGGGGACAGTGGGTATTTTCCACGAAATGATGGGTCCACACACGAAAAAGTCAAGGTGGTGCGTACCCGTCCTGTGTTTTTCATGCTAGGCAAGGCAATTCAAACTTTTGCAGAGCGGGTTTGGAAAGCCTTTTATGTACTTTGTATTTCTCTGAGTTCACATGACTCAGTTGCAGTACAAGGATATCATCAAGGTATTATTATCCAAAGTGCCATTTTTTTTTTTGTGTATAGCAAACATGTAAAGATTTACATGGAGAGATGGCACTCACAAAATATTCATACGGTGTAATTGAACAATGATACATTATACTTTCAGTTGCTTTCTTTTCTTGAATCACAATACAGTGCACTAAGTTGTATATATCTTATATGTAGTAGCCATCAAATATGAATATCTCAGAATGCATTATAAGTGCTTTCAGAGGTTGGTATATAAAGGAGACGGCCGCTGAGGGCCCTTGGTAGAATCGACAGCTAGGAAAGCTCTCTCCCTGCTGCACACGTTGGAGGAGGAATCAGTGGACAACATAATAAAAAATCCTCAACCAATTACAATAAAATATTGGCTCCACCTGAAGAAACTAGTTATCAATTTGAACTCTTTTGAAGCTCTCCTTGACCTCGAAGATAATGAGGAGATGCACGACACTAGAAGTTCGTAATGAAAGATGTCTCTTGTGATGTTTGAGGTTTGAGTGACCCTGGTAGAAAACATGTCTTCTGCCAAGTTCTGTCTTCAATTGGTGGGTTAGTTTTACTATTGGCTTGGAAGAAGTTAAAAATCATTGGGTTTTCACCGAGAATAACCTTGTCTATTATAGGGACAGGGTGAAGCATGATTGTATATGATCATAGTGAAGGCAAGGGATGGCTTTCCATCCTCATTGTTAATTTTTAGTGCAACTGTGAGACCCATTCTCAGAGAGAATGGTACCGTAGTCAGTTAACTAGGGTTCCTTGTTATGTTAATCACGCAGAGTAAAGAGTAAGACCCTAGAAGGTACCCTAGGGCCCCCAACTGTCTCCCGGGGTTCTTGGTCAGGGGACCAAGCAGGTTGATGCCATGGCAAAGTCTCTAGCATGTGGCTAGGGCCCCTATTTGTCTCTAGGGTATTCTGGTTTGGGACCAGACAGTTTCTTGGAAATGAGGACCAAGCAGATCCTGTAGGTTGAGACAGAGACATCCTAGGCTGGGGCCAGGTAGATTCTTGGTCAAGGACCAAGTAGGTCCTGCAGGTGGTTGATCAACATTCAGTCTGGGACTGAAAGCTTGAAGTTGAGGACCATTCTCCGAGAGAATGGAGAACCTAGTCAAGGACCACAGGGTTGATCAACATGACTCAGTCTGGGACTAAAGCTCAGCTTTGGGCTGAGATCCATTCCTTGAGAATAAAGGTTCTTGGTCAATTACCAAGATGATGATGTGTGATGTCCTCTTCTCCTAGTTCTTCGAGATGGTTGAGTTAGATGGTCTTCTCAAGGGACTGGCCACCCCTTGATGAAGCCACTAACATTTGACCTTATGAGCAGTCTAGAGGACGACATGATCACATCATCTGTGTGGACCCTTCCTTATACAGTGATGATGAACTTTCAAGTTATATGGAACATTTGTACATTTGAGAGAGAGATGACTGGTTGTACCTTCCCCACCTTGGTTGATTTACTTTTGGTCCTTACACATTGTTGATTATTGGTCTTGTGGTACCTTGTCTTTGACTTGTGGTTAATAGGGTCATTTACCCACCTTGAGTTATTTTTTATCTACACCACCTTTGATGTTTTGATCTTTATGGGTACTATGGTTGTTTGTCCACATTTGAAGTGCACCCTTTTGGTCCTAGGGGTCATGGGTCAAGTTACCCACTCTTGTTTGTATGGTTTTGACTTATACCATTTTTTTTATATAGTACCCTACTTATGTGATTCTTTTATTTTTTATTTTTACTTTTTTATCTTTTATTTATTTATATTTATTTTTTACTTTTATTTTTTAAGTGGTAACTTCCTAACTTAATGGAATCCACGTAATCAAAGGTTTCTTTTATTGATCTTTCTAGAAGATCGTAAGCATATATATTGAAGTCGTGTTTTAGCTTTTAATCATCCATATAATCCAAGTCTTTCTTTGTGTGACAATCAGACTTCTTTGCTCAATCGAGTTCTGGAGGCCGCCCACCTGTTGATCTATTCCAGTTTTGTTTTGATGCTTCCAGGGTTTGACTCATGATTAAGACGTTCATTTTTTGTTGACTGGTCTTATTGAAGGAAGTTGTGACAATATGAGATTGCCATCCTAATTCTTCGAAAATCTGATCTGTTATTTTTCAAGTGTGATTTCCAGTGAAATCTGATCTGCTATTTGTTCAAGTGTGATTTCCAGTGGATAAACCCGATATGCTTGTTAAGGGTTTGTTTTGTTTTTTGAAGAACTTCGATCTGCTATTTTTTTCAGTCCTAATTGAAGTTTGATCTCCTGGGGCATGCTTGTGAGAAGACTCAATCATTCATAACCCTAGATCTGCCTCTTTAATGAAGGCCGTGAGCTGATTGAGGAGGGCCGTGAAGCCTTAGGGTTCATACTACCCTTTTGCATGCTCCTTCTGTTTATTGACTGATTATTTGAGAAGTTCTCATATCTAGCTTGACTGAGTTCTCTAAGTTTGTGTTAATGCTGACTCTTATCTTTACCCAAACCTCTCTTGTTAAGACTTGTTTTATTTCAGACTATTTACTTACTGTCAGATAGATTTGTTATGTACATATCTGTGTTTTGCTGAGTCTTACTCTACTGAGATTTTATTTTATGTCCAGTTGAGGTCTTAATCTTGTTAGGGTCCATATTTTCTAGTGTTTATATTTTTGGACTTATATCATACTGTGATTTGACTGAGGTTGTTATTATGTTCTGTCATTGACCTCTTCTGATTGACCCAGCCCAGTCATCTCTCTCTCTCTGATTGTACTAACCCTTTATTAGGGTTATGTTATCACATGCATAGTAGTTGGGCTACTATGTCAGTGGAGCAAATATCTGCACTTTTCTGAGCTTTGCCTTTACACTTTTTCAGTGAGATCAGCTATGATGAGCAACATTATTTATGATTACTCACACATCAAAGCATCTTTGTATCAGACACTTAGTAGACCTTATGCCAAGGCTGAGTCTTGAGACCTCAGATTTGATGATCGATGTGACCTTTTATTCCATACAATTGCAGTGTCGTTTTCAGTGTTTCAGATACAGTGTTCTCAATGGTTATAGTTGGTTCAGATTACAGATGTTGATTGATGACCCAGTATATATATATATATGATGTGCATTGATGTTATTAGCTTACTGTTTAGGTCATTGTGATAGCATTGACTTGGTATAAAGTAATCATGATCTGGAAGTGCATTAAAATTGAAATGAAATTGGTTGTTATGGATTATATGTATTGGTTGTATTACTGACATTTGGAAACTCTTGTTTTATACTTGTTGGTCTTTACCTTCATATGAATGTGAACATGATCATGTAGTGTCTTCCTGACCTGCTAGCTTAGGCACCATTTTCACTTTTCTCCATCCATCTGTTTGTCCTTTCCCTATATATTGATCTTCACCCTGACTTGTGATATGGAGGATCTTCCCCACTTTTGCCTCTGTGTTAGACTTGCATCCATGTTTATTTTGTGTCTCGGCTCTGAGTTGGCAACAAAACTTACCTTTGGTGAGTTGGATTTTATGCCTTTATCACTCTAGTCAGTTGCCCCGATATGTAGTTTAGATTTGCGGAAGTCCCCCTAGTTGCTTGAGTTGTGTTGGCTAAAACCTGAAGCAAAATTGTACTACATATGGAAATTATTGTTATATATTGTGCAGCCCAATGAAAAGGGCTATGAAATTGAAATGCTATGTAATGTAAATGCACCCCGAATGAAAGCTGCGATTAGTTGTGCTTATAAGTACATGCAAAATCCCAAAGGGGTTATGTTAGGCCTAAAAAGCAATGGATAAATGTATGCTAAATCTAATAATTGCTGGCCATGAAATGCAATGAAATGAAAGGTCCTTAAAAGCAGTGGTTAAATGTATGCCAAATCTAAAGACTGTTGACCTTATGTGAAACTTTCCTCATTGAGCCTACGGGTTATGATATGAGATGGAGCAAGGGACAACTACTTCTAAGTGTCCCCTAGAACCTTGAGTTACGGTTAGCCTGACACCTAGTTCATGGCGGTTCTAGTAGTAGACAATTTCTGCCAAGGTTGAATAAGCACTTCTCTGAACAACTCATCCAATTGTGAGACACCGCCATTCCTTGTGTACTCCTTGTCCAACACATGCTTAAGTGTATAACACCATGTCCCTCATCCAAAGTATCACAGTGTCAAGTCAATCAAGTCATCCCTCTCAGCCTAGACTTGTCTCTTTAGCCTTCACCCTTTGCTAGCAATTTGATCATGTTTACAAACAAGTATATTCTTGAGATTCTTCTTGGAAGTAAGTTATTTAACTAACCTATTATTATTTATTAACTGCCAGTGAAATGATGCTTAATACTTTAGAGTCTTGTGATGAAAATGATCTAGAGAGCATGTCTTAACTATTTGCACTTGCAGCAGCATGGCTTCTTAGCCAGGGTCATATTTTGATCAATTTGATCGGTCATACTTAGTTTGACCAAGGTCAACCTTGGGATCCGTGATGAGATGGACCATTTTATGTATGATGTTGATCTATTGTCTTCTATATACCTTTTGATGATTCCATATGACGGGCACAAGCTTCAGATGATAATTGATGCAGTCTTTCATGACTATTATTATTTCCAGATCATCATATTTTTACTTGTCCGGATATGGTGGACCCTACAGATGATCCTACAGGTTATCAAGAGGTGTATGAGTACTCATATCTAGTGGATTTGAGTCTTCTGGATCCATTAAGATACTTATCTATCCGTTTCAGACACTCCCAGGCATGTTATGAGCAGTTTTCCACCTGTTGACCAACTTGTCCATGCTGATGTGGCCTGTCCAGCTAGATCATTGGAGGCCAGTCGTTGCCTAGGGTGCTACAGGGGAAGGGGGTGGTACAACCACTTGTTATTACCATATTACCCCCCTTCCAAACATGATGGCACAATCATTTTGATAGCGCAGGCAAGTGACAGTCAGTTATGAGCAGTTTCATGGTTTTTCAAGAGGATAAAAAATGGAATAAAAAGGTCATAAAGGAATTCGATTTGGGAAATTGAGGCAAGGTTTTGGCATGAGGTCTGCTTTGAGGCCATCTATGGTGTATCCCACTCCTTCCAGATCAGTTTGCAGCAGTCAGTGGGGTCCACACAGTCAACATGATGTCATTTGATGTATTTTTCTCTCAGATTGGGGGGATAGGATTTGATCATTTGTGTACTTGGACATGTCATTGAGTCTCATGTTATATTATTGTGCCATGGGGTGATGCTAGTGAAGGGGATTAATACCTCCTAGCCCCACCATGTGCTCCTAGTCACTTGTCCTAGTCATCTTATGTGCCACTCTTGTACTTTAGCCACTCTTATGTTGTGCGCCATCCCCTTAGGGCGTTTTAGGGATGACATCATCCCTTCTAGTGAGTGATCCATGTCATATGTTGAATTGGATCATCTTAGCCACTGATTATATTGTTGTATCTTTTGATCTCAACCACTCATTTCAAAAGTGGTTTAGGGTTTTGGTCTCCCTTATCCTATTTAAGGAAGAGACCCCCTATTGTAAAGGCACCTTTTGGGCTCTGGAAAACTTGGAATAAAATACTATTTTTGCAGATCTACTTCTTGGCTTTGTTTGGGATGCTCTTGTACATGATTATACATCTTTTGTTTTAGACGTCTTTGCTTGTAATAGGTGATTTTGACAGCTACAGAGGGAGGCCGAATTGACTGGAGCAAGGAGGGCGAATTGCTTGAAGGGAAGTTTGTGGGCTTCTCAATCCCCCTTGGGCATGACGTTTTCATCTTGAAGGGAGTTTTTCAATCGTGCTTTGTCCATTGATTTTCATCTTTTGATATGACATGCTTAGATCTCATTTATCTGTGGATCAAATCTAACTTATGGTAGTTTGTTTTACAGGTTGAGTGAGATGTTTTTCCTCCTAGGGCTTGGACGTTTTTGCTTAGAATCACTTGGATCTAGCTTGGAATTGTAACTAAATGCAAGGATCATCTATGTGCAAGGTAGCCGCAAGCTTTTGATGTAAGATCTACAAGGTACGTATCCATTTCGCTTATCTTCTATCCTATTGGTCATAAAACCCCTAAAATAAAAACCCTAGGATTTTTTTTTAGTTTTTAGATCTATGGAGATCTAGCAATCACTTGGGCTTAATAATTAAAACCCACCTTAATAATCCTCTTAACTATCCTGATCTAAAGTTTGGCAGACATCCGACTCCATTTTCCCCCCGATCTAAGGCACTAGTTTTCTTTGAGGCAAGTCGCACTCCTTGGGGAGGTGGTCTTTTGCTAGATCCCACACGTGGGTATGACTCATTCCTTCTCAAATCCACAGATCCATGCTATAGCATTACCCCTAGTGCTATCTCACTTTGATTTTGACCTTGTGGGCCCCATTTGGAGCATTTTCCACTTTTTAAGGGTGGGCCCACTACAGAATTTGAACCCAAAATCCGACGACATCCGACAAAATGACTGTGTCGTCGGATTTCACCTTCAAAATTATGAAATTTGATGATTTTTTTTTAAATTGATAGAAGGGTCCGTCGGATATCCGACGACGTCTGTCGAATAGTGACCAGTTTTGTCGGCTATCCGACATAATATTATATCCGAGGTTGTCGGATATCCGACCATATATTATGCCCGTGGAGGTCGGATATTCGACGCCATATTATGCCCGAGAATGTCAGATATCCGACATTATATCATGCCCGTGGATGTCGGATATCCGACATATATTCTCCAACGGTAACTATGCTTAATTCGTCGGATATCCGACGATCGTTGATACTTTAAAATCTATAAATTTCAAAACATTTCAACATGTTTGCTATGCAAGCGACGGTTTGCGGAATTTTTTTATTCGACGGACTATTTTTCATAAAAGAATACATCATTATTTCTATTGTTTTTGTGATTAAAGAGAGCGAAGTATGGAGCTTGATTTTCTAAGATCGATAATCTTCATTCAATCTCTTTACGAGAAAATGTCAAATAGCAATATTCCTGATCCAGACGAACAAAATCGACAATTGCTCGCTAGATTGTGGGATGGAGTGAAAAGAAAGGGTGATGGGGAATGTTATTGTCCATGTAGTCAATGCAGGGGCTTTAAGAAGAGAAGAATAAAGATCACAACAACAAGAAAACATTGTAGGGAACATGGACACGTTGAGGGGGGCATGAATATCGTCCATTTGTAAGTTTTGCATTATATATGTTTTTATTTTGATTGCTTTTGTAAATGTATGTATTATTTTAATATTTCTTATATTAACTTTTATCTATTGATGGTTTCATGTAATTATAAAGGAAAGACATCCTACGCCATATCGTCCGGAAGAAGTGCTTTCAGAACAAGTACCGGAGGAACATGGAGCTATGAATAATGGAGAACACGTTAATGATCCTATTGAAGAAGATGATCATACTGATAACATAGTTGAAGATGATGGTACAAATACTTTGATCCATGATTCATTTAATGTTAGAATGGATGATGATGATGATAATAATTTTGATGATATTCATGATTTACCTCTTCTTGAGAAGGCATACGAACCCCTTTATGAGGGCTCCAACACAAATCTTCTCTCTGTTATATTGTTGATAATGAACTTGAAGGTTATAAATGGTCTTTCAAACATATCAGTCACACGGATGTTAAGGTATGTAATATATTCCATCACATAATATATATGATGGCGCTAAAGGTTATCACCGTTCGTCTAATAATTTAATTGTTAATTCATAAGTCAAATTAATATGGATGAAATGTGTTTCATTAATATTATTTCTATATTATATTAACTAAATTTTTATTTTAATTTGTTCTAGCATGATAGATGAATTTTTGTTACCATCGTCAAATATTTTACCTCACGCATATCGAGATTTATCTGCCATCATGAAAGAAATTGGAATGCAGTATGAAGCAATTCATGCATGCCCCGATGGCCATGTTATATATTATAATCAGTATGAATTTGCAATAGAATGTCCAGAATGTCATATCAGTAGATATCGAACAGATCAAGTAACAAAAAAGCTGCCTCGCAAGGTTCTTCGTTATATTTTCATTATTCCACGTTTGCAACAACTGTTCAGGTGGAAAAACATAGCGCACTTTATGGATTACCATGCACGAAACAGAAGTCAAGATGACATTATTCGAATGCCTGCAGATGGATCTGCATTTAGAGATATGGAGGAAAAATGGCCGCACTTTAAAGAAGAACCTCGTAATCTTAAGATTTCTTTGGCAGCAGATGGTGTCAATCCATTTGCAGAGATGAGATCCGTTTACTCAGTGTGGCCTATTTTTGTTATCAACAATAACATTCCTCCATGGTTGTCAATAAAGAGGGAGCACATAATGTTGTCGATGATTGCTCCAGGTATATTGTGTCTACAGTTTTTTTTAATGTAGTGGCATCTCATTTGTCGTATTTTGTTGCATAATGTAATATATATATTTTTTATTTTTCTCTTGCGAAATATGGTTTATATATCTAAATGGTATGTCTCATAATCATATTTTTTATATGTTCAAATCAATCAAGTAAATACCAAGTCAAAGATATGAATATATATATCGAACCTCTTATTGACGAGCTACTAAAGTTATGGAATGGCATCACTATGTATGACGTATCTAGACCAATACGACAAAGGAAATTTCAATTCCATGCAATGCTTGTATGGACAATACATGATGCCCCAGGGTTAACCCATTTTTGCGGTTTGTAATTATAAGTTCCACTTTATTTGCATTTAATTTTATGAACTAGTTAATCCATTCATTTTGTATATAATTATAATTGACATAGATATTCCATCTCTTTATGTAGGTCTTCAAACAAAGGGGAAATTTGCATGTCCAATTTGTGGTCCTAAGATTAAATCTCGTCGTTCAAAAAGATTAGGAAATGAGGTTTTTGATGAGTACAGGCACTTCCTCTCTAAGAATCGCAGCTATCGAACTACCGAAAAACATCTGTTCAATGGCCAGCAAGAGACTGCATTAAAACCGCAGAGAATGACACCTCACCTATGGAAGTTACAATATAATAGAAATCGTCAAGGTACGTATGAATCATCGTATATGAAATGTTATGGTTTTTTTTTATTGTGTGTTGTTTACTGTAATTGACATTGATTTTTGTAATTTCTTTATAAACTACGATTCATGATGGTCGTTCATGTGATCATGAAGGCATTAATGGGCTTCCACAAGGAATGAAAAGTTATCCTAGACAATTTAGTAGGTTGCCCTACTATGATCACCTACAACAAATTGCTCATCTGTTTGATACAATGCATATCGGAAAGAATGTGACTGAAACATTATGGCGAATATTGGATGAAAGGAGTGAGAAAGAAAAATTGTCAAAATTTGCAAAGACATTTAAGAAGGAAACCATACAATGAAAGACGTCATTCAATTTCATAGCACCGGAGAGCAAATTAATATAAACTCACTTCCATGGATGTTAATGGACCAGCAAAGTAATGCTAGAAAAGAAGTCATGCGAAAAATTAAATTTCCCACCGGATTTTGTGCAAACATGAAGAATATCATAACAAAGAAAGGTGATTTTGCAGGGGTGAAAACGCATGATTGGCATGTCTTCATGAAGGTAATTATTATGGTATGCTTTTTTTTGTCTATTCCAGTGAATATGGTTGGTATTTTTGTTTGTCTACTCTTTGTTTAAAAAATGAAACGATTTGTATATTGTTACAGTATGTTCTACCTCTCTCTCTCCCAGACAACTTTGACAACAATGTCAAACAAGTAATATATAATCTCGGAAAATACATGAGGTAAGTAGCGATTTTTTGCATGCACTTAGCGTTTGTTTAATTCATCGTAGAACTTAGATTTGATTTTTGTTCTCTAATTCATGTTATGTAATATACTGTTTTTTTTCTTAAATCTCTTGATTGGGTTGTGTCCTTTGTAGATGGTTGTCATCTAAAGAATTCCATAAAGAAGATATAAAGTATTGGAGGAGAGAAATTCCTCGTCTCATGTGTGAAATGCAGAAGCATCTACCTTCGACATTTTTCAATGCACAGGAATACTACCTTATACACCAAGTTGACGAGACTGAATTGTGTGGACCTATGCACTCAAGGTCCATGTGGATGGTTGAGAGGCACTTGAAATTTATGAAGGGTTTGGTTAGACAGCGAGCACATGATGAGGGTTCTATGATGGAGGGATATATGGTATACCAAAACATGTTGTATATTAGTGAATATCTTCCTATATTAGCGTCAAAGCTCAATTTACATCACATTTGTGATCCAGACTCCAATAAATATTTTGAAGGGGAGTACCCAAAGGGGAAAGGTAGATCGAGGAAGGTGAAAGGTAATATAACACATTTGACTGTTGATTTTTATGTATATATATCATACATATTCTATTTTTATATTCAATATATTGCATCAATTTAGAGTGTAATATACTTTGTTAAGTGAATATACATTTTGTATTGAATTTTAATTTAATTGTCATCAAACAGTTGGTCGAGAGTGGGATGCAATTAATTTATACATTGCAAACAATCTTGACTTGATGAAGGTATGGATTGAACGATGTGAATAATCTGGTCATGGAATATCATGGGAAGGTGTGGCTTCATTGGTTAAAGTTGCACATCGCAATGGAGATACCAATCTAACACAAAGGAAAATCGATTTAGCATATGGTTTAAAAGATAAGCAGGTAAGCATATTAATCAACTACACTATTTTCTTTTTTGCAAACATATTGTCGATGTACATGCTGATTTTTTTCCCTGTATGGAATTATAAACATGCACTTAATCATAAATACTGGATCATTATGTAATCTTTTCTTGTATGGCTTGTTGTAGGTAAAACACCATAAGGCTATGTGGTGCAATGGTTGTAGATATCGCATCAAAAAGTTGGATGAAACGAAGAAAACATCAGTTGTGGGATATATGCAGTCTTTGAGGTGACCAATGTTTCCTCCAGAAGTGATAGACATCCAAAATTCTCTGAAAATCGATACTATGGGTATCTGGAAGACATTCTTCATTGTGACTTTAACTCCTTCAAGGTATTTCTGTTCGTTGTCAAATGGTACAGGTGTCGATTGAATCAACGCGATCCTGATAAAACAATTATTGAACATGATAATGGATTTACCATGGTGAATACAAGGTTGTTTGAGCCAGGAACAGAGCCCTATGTTCTTCCAACCCAATGTGAACAGGTATTTTATTCTAAGATTCCAGGTAGAGCGGGTTGGTCATTTGTTGTGAGACACAATCCAAGGGGAAGGCCGGTAAAGTATACCGTAGATGAAGGTAATGAAGACGTTCTCGAAGAAGAAGACAGCGTTGAAAATGATCATGATCAACATGAGTTAGATGATCATGTTCCAGAAGAAGATGTCGAAGAATTAGTTGAATCAGATGATGTATCAGACAATGTCCATGAAGATGATATCGACGATGACATGATGATCATAACTGACATCGATGACGATGATGATATGGCCAATCCTTACAATGTTGAATCTGGATCGGATGATACAAATGATGACTTGGATGAAGAAGATGATGATGAAGTCCATTGAAGTGTACGAGGTATGTAGTAATATATCTACTCTATATATTTTGATTTAATATTGCGATAAAAATATTGAATTTTATTGATACGTATAATAAATTAACTGTTTCTTAGTGTTTTTTCCATTTTCCTGTATGTTATAATTAGAAACATTGCTTGTTATCGAGTATGACAAAAAACACATTTAATTTTTTTGTACATAGATATTTTTGTCGGGTTATGGGGAATTGAGAGTGATGTGACGGTGGGGAGGGGCCATAAGAGCTTCCACCTTCACGTGGTTGGCCTTGTTTAGTAGAGAATATTAAATTATTCTCGAAACAAAGAGAAGCTCGATAAGGAAATGCACAATTATCATGCTAACCCAAATGGCATGCTTGATCATGTATTGCATGGGTCCAACGTTGAAATTTTTTAAATATGTCCTGACTTGGACTGAAATTTGACATGGTTAGACTAAATGCATGCATTGACAGTGTGGGAGGGTTTCCAGACTCAAACATGACTGACACTAACCATTGGAGCATCAAAAACCATACCTATAAATTAATTATGTGCTACATAGGGCCAACGTTGAAATTTTTTAAATATGTGCTGGCTTGGACTGAAATTTGGCATGGTTAGACTAGATGCATGCATTAAAGGTGTGTGAGGGTTTCCAAACTCAAACATGACTGACACTAACCATTGGAGCATCAAAAACCATACCTATAGATTAATTAATGTGCTACATGGGGCCAACGTTGAAATTTTTTAAATATGTGTTGGCTTGGACTGAAATTTGGCATGGTTAAACTAGACGCATGCATTGACGGTGTGGGAGGGTTTCCAGACTCAAACATGACTGACACTAACCATTGGAGCATCAAAAACCATACCTATAGATTAATTAATGTGCTACATGGGGCCAACGTTGAAATTTTTTAAATATGTGGGAGGGTTTCCAGACTCAAACATCATCATCATCGTCGTCATCATCATCATCATCATCACCCTCTTCCTCATCAACATCTTCATCATCATCATCATCATCATCATCTTCATCTTCATCATCTTGATCATCATCATCATCATCATCATCATCACCACCATCATCATCATCGTTGTCGTCACCACCACCATCATCATCGTTGTTGTCACCACCACCACCACCATCATCATCATCATCGTCATCATCATATTCATCATCATTGTCTTCGTCACCGCCACCACCACCACCATCATCATCATCATCATTGTCATCACCCTCTTCCTCATCAACATCTTCAACATCATCATCATCTTCTTCATCTTCATCATCTTGATCATCATCGTTATCATCATCATTATCATCATCTTCATCATCTTCATCATCATCATCATCATTGTCGTCATCACCACCACCATCATCATCATTGTCATCATCATCGTTGTCATCATCATCATCAACATCATCGTCGTCGTCGTCGTCGTCACACCACCACCACCACCACCACCACCACCATCATCATCGTCGTCATTACCCTCTTCCTCATCAACATCTTCATCATCATCATCATCTCCATCATCATCATCATCGTCATCTTCATCGTCATCTTCATGATCATCATCTTCATCAGGATCATCATCATCATCATCATCACCATCATCAATATCATCTTCATCATCACCATCATCATCATTGTCGTCATCATCACCACCACCACCACCACCACCACCATCATCATCATCATCATTATCAGTGTCATCGCCATCATCGTCATCAATTGTTATCATCGTCATCATCATCATTTGTCATCGTCATCACCATCTTCATCATCATCACCATCATCATCTTCATCATCATCATCTCCATCATCTTCATCACCATCATCTAGTTTTCAAAGTTAAGTTTACAATCATCTTCATCATCTTGATCATCATCTTCATCATCATCGTTATCATCATCTTCATCATCTTCATCACCATCATCATCATCATCATTGTCGTCATCACCACCACCATCATCATCATTGTCATCATCATCGTCGTCGTCATCATCATCATCGTCGTCGTCATTACCCTCTTCCTCATCAACATCTTCATCATCATCATCATCGTCATCATCATTGTCATCATCATGATCATCATCTTCATCAGGATCATCATCATCATCATCATCACCATCATCATCAATATCATCTTCATCATCATCACCATCATCGTTGTCGTCATCATCACCACCACCACCACCACCACCACCATCATCATCATCATCATCATCATCGTCATCGTCATCAATTATCATCGTCGTCGTCATCATCATCATCATCATCATCATTTGTCATCGTCGTCGTCGTCATCACCATCTTCATCACCATCACCATCATCATCTTCATCATCTTCATCATCTTCATCACCATCATCTCGTTTTCAAAGTTAAGTTTACAATTAACTACCACTTTGGGGGGAGATGAAATTATGAGTGCTTATGGTATCAATTAAAATAGTATATGTCTCTCCAAATATATTACATCCCTATGATTATCCACAATTGCATAAACTTTAACTTTAATTGAATCCCCTCTAGTGCCTATCTAAAATATAATATAATGTGTTGAAAATATATAATAATTACTTTATTATTATTTGATTTAAATTATATTTAAATAATTAAAATTATAACAAATTTAAATATAAAGAATTATATTTATTTTGAAAAAAAAAGTATTAAAGTTCATTAAAATTTAAATTATGGAAAGTAAAGTAAAGTTTACTTAAATCAATTTGTATAATAAAACATACCTTAGTATTTTTAATAATTACAAAACATAAATCAACTTAATATCATTGTTATAGTTTTGAGTAGTCCATTAAATAAAATAAAGAATTTTGGAAGATGAAAACACAAATGACAAATCTTAGTCATGTAGAACTTTATATCCTTGTGTACATGTGGTGAAGGAAGAGGATAATTTCATTAGTACACCAAAATTCATCATAAAATGTATAGTCTTTTAATCTATGAAAATGATGCTCTATAGCAATAGTGTCTTCTCTTCACATGGTTAGCACTCCTAGTGGAAGATACCAATGATTTATATAAAATATTTAGTTCCATTCCTTCATCAACTTAGATTCCTTTAAATAGAAAATAACTCGTCGTAACAAATGTCCTCAAAATGTGTAGAACAATTAAAATAAGCATAAGATTATCTTAGCCCTAAATCCATGATAGAAAATCTTTGAAGATATATTGAATTTGTACTTTTGAACATTTCCACTCACATGCTCCTTTCACTCCTTAGATTTCATTCAAATCTATTGCTTTTTTTTTTAAAACTTTAATTTACTTTGGGATCATGATCTCTATTTGAACTTATTGTTGATGGTATAAATGTAATACCTCCCTTAACTTATTAAGGATCAATTTTCATTGGATTGGTCCAAATTCAAATTTTGGTTCAAAGGTCATGTTTGGTCCTAGATGCTTAATGTAATACCTTCTCTAACTTATTAGGGATCAATTTTCATAGGATTGGTCCAAATTCAAATTTTAATTCAAAGGTCATGTTTGGTCGTAGATTCCTAAAATCTATATTTAGAGATTAAGGTATTGGTTTCCTCTCTTGGCAATAATAAGGATTTTATACACCTGCTTCATACACAAATCTTATTGAATCCATGAACATCTCACATTAGAGGACATGTACTATACATTGGGAGCTCACATGTAGAGTTCCAAGGTATCATTCATGGCCATGGGTGCCTCAAATATTCCTTTAGGGAATAAGGCATGGGATTCCTCGCTCTATAATATTCAATACCCTAAAACCCATACCTACTACTTAAAACCACTTGATGTCTCCAAAACCCACTCACAAGACAAGGTGTTACCGGAGAATCTACCGAAAGCGGACTTAAGGCATGATCTCCCTAGCTCAACGTAAGTCTAGAATATGTGAGACAAAATATGAAACTGCTTTCCTAGATCTAGTTAAAGATCGACTGATTAGATGTCTTACCTCTAGCTTGTAGATCTTTCTCCTTGATGTTGTTCCAATCTCCACGGTCGTTAGATCTTAGCTGCAAGCCCTGTCAAGACATACAGAACAATACAAGCAAGTAAAATGCATCTAAACAGTAACAGATCTAAGTAAACGGTTAAGCAAGTAAACTACACAAAAAATTAGTAACACAACAATATTTGGTTGAAAGAGTTTATATTACTATATCAAAAGAGGGAAGTACAAAAGAGTGATGATTACAACCAAAGCTCAACATTGCAATCCTCCTCCAACAAGCCAATGCCAAAGCCTTCAAAGGAAGTATAGGTCTCCTAAGAGATGAGTAGAGATCTCCTAAGCTAATTTCACCAGCATGCAAGTGCTATAGACCTCCTCCCTTTGGAATGGGAATGAGCTTCATATATATAGGACTAAGAGGATAGGGTAGGTTGAGATATAGTGGGAGAGGGTTAAGGGATCCTCCCAAAGGGTTAGGTAACCGAATTCCAGCTCCCCTATAGGTTAGGGATAGAGATCCACATCACACACCTTCGAGAATGGGCTCGAAGATGCTCTTTTATCCATTTAACTAACATCGTCGCAGGCTGCAGTAAGACAACCTGCGACGTCGCAGGTTGCACAAAGGTGACCTGCGACGATCTCACTAAACCCAATAGAAATAGGTCAGTATCTCTTCCAAGTTGATAACTTAGTCAAAGGAACTTCATGGATGCTTACACTGAGTATTATGATGGGAATATTTAGGTGTAACACAAGGATACTCTTAAGAGGCCCCATGTGTGGTTGTTATATATACACTTCTTAAGCTTAGATGTCTAAACACTTTTTCTAGGTCCTAAGATCTCTATTTCTTACCCTAACCATGTCTAAAACCTTAGGCCTATCCCTAGTGCTAAAACAAGTAATGATGGCACCTATATCCCCATATAGAAGCAAATGACTCCCTTAATAGTTCATGTTTTGTGGTTTGAAGAATCATTCTTGGTCTAAGATGGGTAGAGTTTTCCTTTATGGAGTAAGGGATGGGTTGCATCCCTTTATAACCATGTTGAGGGCCGAGAGATCCATCCTTAGTGTTTAATATGTATATATATATAACATATATATATACATATTAAACACTAAGGAAGGATGGATCCCATGCATGTTATATATATATATATATATATAACATATATATATACATATTAAACACTAAGGATGGATCCCATGCATGTTATATATATATATATATATATATATATATAACATAACAATTGGCCTCCCATGAGCTCCCGCGGTAACATAACAAACCTCATGTGAGAGCGAACCAGTCGAACCAACACTTCCATTGCGACATTATCGAGGCCGATACCTGCACACGTTGCAGAGCAGGGGAGATACATTCGTTTCCCATTGAAAGGATAGGATACCTACACGCGCCCATTGCAGAGGAGAGGAGAGTGATTCTGAGGGCAGTCTAGAGGATACAGGCATTCACAAGGCCCAATGAATTCGGTAAGGCCATTTCCTACCAGTGTAGGAATTTCACGGGCAAAAACAACCCCTACAGCCATTAACCCTACTTCGTTTTTTTATGGAAATTGTGATTGTGATTGTTAATGGCCCCTGCAGCCATTAACCCTATCCAAAGCCATCCCTTATTGCCATCTATTGCTATATATAACATATTGAGTATGGGGATGTAAATTCTTTATAACCCGAGTTAAAATTTGTGATATTGATGAGTATGGAGATGTAAAATACTTGTGGATTATGGCATATAAAGAAGTATCACATCCTGTATCACATTTCTGATGATGTATAATAGTGAGATATCTGATATCCTCTTTGGAGATGGGCCTTTTCCAAGGACTATGTGGCATTTGCAATATAAATTATTTTAATGGAAGTACAAAAACCTTCTATTTGCCAGAAAATTGACTATTGTGAAATGGATTCTTGACTATTGACTATTGCCAATTCTGGGTACAAATTTGAAATGATTTCTTGAGGATGCAACCCTAAATCCAACCACTTGTGTGCATCTTAGACTCCTCATCCATCTTGTTCAATTCTGGGCAACTTTGTCGATGAAAGCAACCTTCAAGTCTCCTTTGTGCACCTTATAACAATAGTGCCATGAATTTTGAGAAAATAAAAAGCATGAAACAAACCTATCTACAACTATTTGGCAATCTAAGTGAAATTTGGGCATAAAAAACAATCCCGAAGTGACATTCTGAGTGTCTAAGAGCACATCAACAAAAATAAAAATCATTCAAGGCTTCATGAGCATGTGACAATGAACTCAATTTCTGACTGAGTATTTTTGGGTAGTTTTAGACCCTAAAATAATAGTATACATCAATAGTCAGCCTAAAGATCCAAATTCATTGTGTAATTAAGGTTCCTTTGTATAGGATAACAACCCTAGAGGAGGGTAAATCCACCTATAGGTGTTTGCCTGCATTCTGGGAGTTTTGGTGCAATATGAGGCCTACTTGGACATAGTTGGTTTACATCTCATGAACAACACCTAGCCATAAATGATACACAGTCACACCCTTTATAGCCCTGTTTCAAGCATTTTAGAGGGGCCACTAGACTTTGTAAAGGGTTCTTCTCTCCTTTGCTATTCCTTAGGTTTTAATTTAGAGGATATTAGATGTAACATTTATTTTGATATCACTATATATAGTCCAAAAATTGGAAAGATCTTAATAAGTTAGATATGGGAAAGTTCTTTTATATTCAAATAATTTAGAAGTAGCTATGATATTGTTAATTTTGACAAGTGTTATTAGAAGAGAAAGAAATCTTGGCTCTATAATAAAAATATATATATTGAGTGGAAGCTTTTAAAATATGATTCCTCTTTGTGAAGGAAAATGAGGAGCACTTTAAGGATAGAAAAATTTAATGGCCACAACTTTAAGTTATGAAATCTTAATATGAAGATATTCGTGTGCATAGAGATTACTAGTGAGTTGTTGTGTGAACAAAGTTATAAACCAACTCACAAGTATGAATATAGAAGACTAGTGAAGATGGATAGAAAGGATAAGGGTACGATCTCAATGTTCCTTTCATATTAAGTGTTGTGGAGTGTCTTATGAAAGGCTAGTGCTATGGCTCTATGGGATAAGTTAGGGACTTTTTATCAAACAAAGTACCTCGTAAACAAATTACTTATGCAAAAAAGGTTGTACCTTCACAGGATGAATGATAGTAGCTATGTGAGAAGGTAGTTTAATGATTTTAACATTGTGGTAAGCTATTTGGCCTCAGTTGATAAAATGTTTGAAGAAGAAAAATGTACTATGCTATTATGTCCTTTCTCCGAGAAAGAACCATTTTTAACCTTTGCAAGGCAACACTCCTCAAAATAGGTGAAGACTAAATCCACAAGTGCAAAATGTTTCCTCATCTTATAATGCAAGATGCTTGCACATGCATGCAACAAGGAAGGCACCTGCTTCAACGAGGGGAAAAAGATAATGAATTAAAGAAAAAGCCTCCAATTGAAACTCATCCTTCTCATTCAATGGTGTGGATTCCATAGAGAAATGTAGTAATCATTTTCTTTTTAACAAGAACGGTTATGGATATTGTATTAAAAAGAGTCTTCAAAAAATAAATACAAAGAGGTTCTGGTTTTCCTCTGAGAGGGACCAGCTTTCAAATTTTCCATTCCTGTTCTGGTGATTCTTCTCCTAGCTCTAACAGGTCTGAAGCTAGTACTATAAAACTTAACATATTGTCCCAAAATGAGCTTACAAAAGCAATACATTACAAAAACTAGGTGTAGAATCCATTAAAACTGATAATACCCATTAAAACTAGACCTGAGTTTCTTCTATACTAGAGCAGAAAGATAAATTATAACCCGCAGAAAGAGAGAACCAGTTAGCCGATTCATTTCTGTTGTGGACGAGGAGGTTCTGGGCTTTCCATGGAGTCGTCCGGATTGGAACTAGAGCTCGTAGTGTCTTGAAACCCTGGAATGCAGCGAGCCAAATCTTCTCTCAGCCTGTCCACCTTTCCTTCAACGTCTGAGATATTCCTGTAGTTATCGTCCACCTTGAAGTCCACATTTGATATACTGTTTGCTGTGTAGTCCACTGCTTCTAACATGGAGGAGATTCGGCCGTTCATTAGGTCATTGTTATGCCTGACCTCGGTGCTGAGTGAATGCAGTAGGGTAAAAACTCTCGTCATGTTCTTTTTTATGTCTGCCACCTCAATTCTAATCCTGTTCACCTGTGCTTCCATGGTTTCGGCCTCTATATCTGGGGGGTCGAATGGGTGGAGGAATCAAGCGCTGCTAGCTCGTCTTCGCACATACTAAGGGACGTGAGGTCCATGAGGAGAGAGCGTACAGGCTGCAGGAGCTTTGCTTCAGGAAGAGAAATGCCGGAGGAGGAGAGCAGGGGCTTCTCATAGGGCGTGCAGGAGAGAAGAGGCAGAGAAATTGCAGAGCTAGCACCCAAGGAAGGAGCAAAGCAAGTAGTGGAGCGGGCGTCCATCCTCAGGGTAGAGGTTAACAAAGTGAACTTCTAGAAGCGTCTGAAAGAATAGTTAATCAGAGCGTGCGAGAGAGTGGGGGTAGATGGAAAGAGGCCATGTGACGGCATTAAATGCCTCCATCGACCCTCGATCAAAGTGACAAGTGGTTGCATGCAGGAGTAAGGGTGGCCGCTACCAAAGGTGAGGAGAGGTGGGAGAGAAAAATGCCAGGGTATGGGGGGAGAACCCCAAGGAAAGGAGTGGTTAAGGAATCCAACTAGGGGTAGGGTCTTCACCATCATAGGATAGAAAACCAGTACATTGGAGCACCCCTTTGTTAGCCATTTCATCAGCATGGTGATTATTTAAGCGTAAAACATGGAGGAATTTAAGAGGTTGAAATCTCTGTTGATAAATTTGAGGATGTGGTGGTATTTATTGGATGGGGTGGAGCGTTTCCTGGTGAGATTGCGGGCTTCTCGGATTATGAGAAGGGAATCCCCAACAGCTATCAGATCTTTTATCCTGGCCTTGATGGCGACTTCCAGACCTTTAAGTAAGGCAAGCCATTCAGCGTCGTTATTGGTCTTTATTTCAATTCCCCAAGCATAGCTTTTCATTCTGCTTCCCCCGGGGTCGAATATGACCCCTCCCGCACTTGCTAACCTAGGGTTACCTTTAGAGGCACCATTAAAAAAAAGAGAATGCTTGCCTAGCTGGGCTTTCCAATCTTCAAAGTCATCTGGATTGATTCTGATTTGCCATCCAGTGGAGCAGGGCTTGATATGATCAGGGGTTCTGAGAGTTGATCCTGGAGGGAGGAGAAAATCAGAGGCCCAAAGTTTTTCTTCTACGTTTAGAGGTTCTTGGTGAATGTGATTGAGACCTCTTGAGAGGAGAGTTTCTGCCCACAGAGCTTTGGCTGTGATAGAGATTCGAAAGGGAGGATGGATTTGATTTTCAAAGATCCCTTTGTTCCTTATGTTCCAGATTTTCCAACAGATGAATTTAGGCAGAGCTATTCAAGCCTTAGATAAGTCGGGTTTTTGATAGAGAGATCCAGGGTAGTAGTCTTTCCAGCAGGTAAAGAAATCAGTTAGGGAAGTGGGAAGGGTGATATTGGCTTGAAATTCTTGGATAGCAAAGTTCCAGACTTCCATGGTGTAAGGACATTCCAGAAAAAGATGATCCATTGTTTCCTTCGAGTTTCTACAGAGGATGCAGATGGACGGGCCAGATATACCTCTTTTCCTCAAGTTTTCTGTGGTTAGAATCTTTTTGTGAGCCAAAGTCCAATAGAAGAAGTTCACTTTGGGGAGACCATCGTTGTTCCATATGCCTTTCCATATCATTTCTTTTTGTTGATTTCTAAGTAAGGAGGAGTATCCATCTTTGACTGAGTAGCAGCCTCGATTTCCCCAGGTTTTAGAATCATGGAGATTTAAGTGGATCGGGCTATAGCCCTGCAACGATGTAATCAGGGAGGAGTGTTCCAAGATAAGATGATCAGGGATCTCAAAGGTCTTCCATCCTTGCCAACTGTCGGAGCTTGACTAGAGAGAGAGGTCATACAAGGTGAATATATTCTGTTGCTCCATCCAAAATTTTAATTCAGCGAAGAAGAGAGGATTTTTTACTGGAGATGAGGGGCTTATTGGATCTTCCCAAATTCGAAACTGCTTTCCATTGCTGGGGAACCATCGCAGGTCTTTCTGAATAATGTGGGCCGCCTTTCTGCAAAGTTTCCAAATTGGAGAGTCGTCAACCATAGGTGGAATTTCTTCGAGGCACTTATTTCTTGCTCCTTTTAAGTATTTCTTTCAAAGAATGTCCTTCCACCAAGTTGGCTTCCCAGTTAGCATCCTCCAAAGAATTTTGGCTCCCAGGGCGAGATTCATTTTTCCAAGGTCTCTGACTCCTACTCCACCACTGCTTTTTGGGTTGCATACCGTTTCCCAGCTGATAAGATTGAATTTTTTGTTCCCATTCGTTTTCCCCCCTTGCTAGAGAAAGGTTCTGATTTCTTTGAAAATGCCTTGTTTTATGGAGCTAGGCACCAAGGCTATTGAGCAGGTGAAGATGGGATAAGCAACAAGAACAAAGGAGATAAGGACTAATTTTCCAGCTAGGTTTAGCCATTGGGCTCCCCAAGCTTGGATTTTCTTTTTGATTTTCTCAACCAGAACGTTCCAGTCTGAAGTTTTTTTTTTTCCTTTGTGGATGAGAACACCCAAGTAGCTGAAAGAGTTCCAATTTGTCGTTCCTTCATAACCGAGAATTCTGGCAATCCTAGTTATGGTTCTCTCATGACAATTCCAACCATAGATTTTGGATTTTAGATCGTTGATTTTCCCATCTGAAGCTTTTACAAAGGTAGAGAGGGCTCCTTTGAATCTTTATGCTATAGTAGTGGATGCTCCACCAAGAAGAATAGTGTCATCAGCGAATTGGGCGTGATTTGTAGCTTTTATTCCACGGACTATTTTAATACCTTTCAGCTCTCCTCTTTCCTGGAGGATGGATAATTTCCTGCTAAGAGAGTCTGCCACTATGATGTAAAGGAAGGGAGATAGAGGACATCCTTGTCTGAGACCACGGGAAGCTTTGAAGAAACCTGTCGGTCTGCCATTGATCAGAGGAGCGATCCAAGGGTTGGAAATGCAAGCTTTGATCCATCGAGTGAAGTTCTTGGAGAATCCCATTTTCTGCATGATTTCAAAGAGAAAGAAGTGGTTGACTTTGTCAAAGGCATTTGCCATATCAAGTTTTATAGCCATTCCTTGTTGCTTATCCTTCAAGCTGGAGTGGATTGCTTCTTGAACAATGACTATGTTGCCCATGATTTGCCTGCCAATAATAAAGCCACCTTGGGTGTCCGAGATGATTTTGTTCATCATCTTTTTCATTCGATTTGCAAGGATTTTGGTGAGGAATTTATAAGAGGTGTTGCATAAGGATATGGGCCTGAATCTGTCAAGGGATTGAGAGTTTTTGTCCTTTGGGATGAGAGCTAGGAATGTAGAGTTTGTGGCACCTCCAATCTTCTCTTTGTTCCTCGTCCAGTTGTTACACCAAAATTTCGTCACCCTTGTGCAAGTGTCACAAGTGTCGCAAGTGTTGCAAGTGTCATCGTCATGACCTAGTGTCGTCATCATGACCGTTGCAAGTACCGTCATTATGACCAAGTGTTGTCATCATGACCGTTGTGATAATGTTGTCATCTTTACCATTGTGTATACATCCCTGAAGTCACTTGGACCAAGTACTCATTTGGGAGGATTTGTACTCAGTTTTTACAACCTTTTGAGAGGTCATCGTAGGTTGCACACTAGCAACGTGCGACGTCGCAGGTTGCTCCATAGCAAGGTGCGACGAGGTCTGTTAATGGGCAAAAATAGCCATTTCGAGATCTTTCTCGAAGCTTTCCCATTTGGGGGCTTATCCCTGATCTCTTGGAGAGCTGGTACTCGACCCCTAACTCATTGGGAAGATCCCCTATCTCTCTCCTACCATCTCTCAACCTATCCTATCCATAACCTCATCCACTTGGTCCTATATAAGTGAGGCTCACTCCCATACCAAAGGGAGGAAGACTATGGTATCTACATTCCGGTGAAATCTCTCTTAGGACAACTTCACTCACCTCTTGGAGAATTCATGCTTCCTTGGAAGGGCTTGGCAATTGGCTTGTGTGGAGAAGGGCTGCTACGTTAAGTCATTGGTTGTAGTTCTATATCTCTATCATGTACTCCTCTATTTGCAGTAATACAAATGCTTTCCACCGATATCGTTCTTAATGTGTAATGATGTTGTGTTGTTTACCTGCTTAACTGTTTACATAGATCTCCTATTGTATAGATGCTCTTTACTCATTTCTCTTTTTTGTGTCTTAACAGGTCTTGCAGCTTGGATCTGACGACCTCGGGACGTGGAGCAACATTCGTGAGAACGAATAGCGAAATCAAAGAGGTAAGACATCTAGTACTTGATCCTTAAGTAGATCTAGGAAACGTGTTTGTAGTTTGTTCTATTTGTTCTAGACTCGCATTGAGCTAGGGAGATCCGGCTCGCCTCCAGTCGAGTGGATCGTCCGGTAATAAATCTATCGACCATACTGGGGAGTATTCTTGTTTAGTGATCGTTAATCTGAGTCATTTTCAGTTGATTGCTTGACACAAGCCTTGTTATCTTTTTGCCATTTTCTTTCTTAGGATTGATTCCATTGTCAGATCTTCACGTTGAAGATCCTGATCTTCTTCCTTTGAGTTTATACAACTCAGTTTCAAACCTGTTGGTGGTTCATTATTAGGAGATTTGATTCATTTTTGAACCTAGAACTCGCCTGTTGAACCTAGAACTCGCCTATTCTTCACCTATTAGTCACTCGTCGCATCCTTTACATTGGTATACTGCGACATCGTCGCACCTCCCGTGAAGGCAAACTGCGACGTCGCATTGTGTGTGAAAACATAGTGCATCAATCTGTCAAAAGTTGACATACATGCATCCCTTCCCTCATCTGACAGTTTGAACCTTGGTCTGATGTATGAACTCCCTCTGTACTGTACGATCCAGTCAGAGACCCCATTGTTTGATTTTGTGTGTTGAAAGTGTTTGGTATTTTGTGTGGATTCGTATTGGGTCCCATTCTAACAAGTTCAGTTTGGTAGTGGTGGATACTTTGGTTCCCCCATCTTCATCCACTTGACCTTGTTATCCCTCCTCTCCTCACCTGATCTAATCTTTGCACTAGATCTGATCCCAAACCTCTTTTTGCACATGTTATTTGGCTTGTTTGTATTGGTTTTTGGGTCTTTTGAGATTTGGATTCATGTTTGGCCCCTTGAGTAAAAATTAGTGTTTTGCTTGTGTTCGATAAGATTGTTAAGTCCTTCTCTTTGTCTTGCATCTGATTGGAAACGTTAGTGGAATCCTTCTTTTCGTAGCTTAGATGTGTCTTTTTCAAGTGTAAAAAGATAGGAAATGAGTTATAATTCTTGCATTTGGTAGATTTTGAGCCTCTCTTGAGTGCCTTTGAGTTGTTTGGGTGCTTGCCATTTTTCTTTGGGAATTTCTGAAATATTAGAGTGTTGTAGATATTCTCTCACTTTCTATATATAGATATGAAAAGCGTTGAGTTATCGAATTTCATTTTTTGTACATGCATTTGAAGATTGAAAAGTGCTTCATCATTTTGTCTTACACATTGTTAAGACTAGTTGCATCTTTATTTTTCTGTACGCTTTTTAGCTGATCTTTGCAGAAAGTTAGAATTGTTGCACTCTAGGAAGGAATTCTTCTTTTCACTACTACTGAAGTACTTTTGGTTTGAAAGAAAGAAAAATCTCTCCCTACCTTAAGTAGTTTTCATTGAAAAGGAAAGGAAAATGTGCATTATCATGTAGTTGAGGATTGCATTATGTTTACATTTATGTACTCACCTCATGCATCCACCTAACCGTACAAGATAAAATTAACGCTAAATTAGGTTAAAATCATTTAGTAACTGTGTGTAAGTTAGAGACGTGTTTCAGCGTCTTTAAGCGTGGAAACTGTCGTTATTTTCCAGCACTATAGTCCGGGGGTATTGTAGTCTTCCACGTACATCAGTATATCGAGCTCCTTCACGTACCCACCAAGTACGATAATCCATACTTGGCATATATCGAAGGGTGTATCACGTACTCGACATGTATATCGGAAGGTCTCGTGCCAACGGTTGTGCATTAGACAGCACCACTACGGATTTGAGCTCCCACGTACCTTACGTATATCGGGAGACACCCTTAGGATTCCTGAAACCAACTGAGTTAACCATTTGGCCGTCTTGGCAAAGCAATACACCGAGAACAGCACTCGGGGAGATTAGCACGCACGTACTGTCCAGGTAATCAAGTATGTAGGCAAGGGTACGGTCCCAATCCTCCTTGTCATGTCATATTGTTGGACCCTGCAGTATATAGCGGTTTGCGATGCCTTGATAATCCCGTGAGGTTCCAGACTTTGAATCCACTCCTATTCACACAGTTTGCTTGTGGCTTTTAGACTTGAGTAGTGCTTGAATTGTGCGGTACTTTAGAGACTCTTAAGAAGTTTAGATATGGAAAATTCTTCTAGGACTACCAACCAAGAGGCACCTTTCCAAGGTATGCCATTTGTTATTCCCCCTTGTGGAACTGTTGGTCCTCCCTTCATGGCTACGTTGAGTCTTCCAGGATTGACGATAGGATTACCGGTATGGTTATTCTCCAATCCAGTTACACCAAGTGCACCAATTGTGTCGAACCTAGGTCCTTCACCACATGAGCATCAATCTCATGATGACCCTTCTCCTTCTCCGTCGAAATTTGAATCAGCTTCCATCTCTTCCTCTTCTCCTACTGAAAACTATGATGTTAGTAAGAAGGCGAGTGTGAAGAAGAAGAAAATGAAGACTAAGAAGAAGAAGGATAAGAAAGAGACCAAGCATCAACCATCTGCCTCTGATGGCACTCATTCTATGAGAACACCTCGTAAGCCAAAGTTCCCTTGCAGACTTTGCAAGGGTGATCACCTTCTCAAGAATTGTCCCGGTCTTCCCCGTGTGTCAAAAGTGTGGTCTAAAAACCCCAAACCGCTTGTATCATCAACCTCTGACCATCATGTTGATGACACTCCCTCGACCAGTGAACCATTTGTAAAGGGTCGGAAGGGTAGAGCTGCAGACCCTTGTTGGATATGCAAGGACATGCATCGTACTTACCTTTGTCCGAGCATGGATGAAGCTTCACGGTGGTTGGAAGATATTACTAGCTCTCAATAGGTGCTTCCAACAGGTGATAGTAAGTTGTCCCTCAATCCCCCGTTGGTTGACCAAGTGATCAATTTAGTTTCATCTGTAATTGATCCCACTCTTCCTTCTGAGAGTGAAGTGATCGAGTAGCTGTCATCTCCACTCGATCCCGCTCTTTCATTGGAGAAAGTCCAGACTGAAGTAATCACCATGACACAATCTTCGTCTCATTCTTATCTTCCAAGTGAGAGTGAATTGGAAACCGCTGATGTTTTCCTAGTCAGTTCAGAATGTCCTGGGCAAGGGGAGACCCTGTCCCCCCCCAAGTACTGAGGTCATTTCCTTTGATTGAAATGGTCTAACAGATTCTTGTCTTCCTTCGAGTGTTCCTTTTCAAATATCTGTAGGATTTTCCGATAAAGAAATCTTTCGTACGATAGTTGATGAGGGAGCTTCTGTTAGTATTTTATCCTCAACTGCTTGGCAAGCTATAGGTTCGCCTTAGCTTGTGCGAGTCACTGACCAGATTTTGGCTTTTAATAGAAGGCCTACCGGACCTTTAGGGATTCTCCTGCAGTTACCTGCCACGTTGAGAGGTAAAATTGTTTATGTTGATGTCATGGTTATCCAAGGTCCTTTAGATTTCAATCTACTCCTTGGACGTGATTATGTCTATGCTATGAAAGCCGTCGTGTCCACACTCTTTCGAGTGATGTATTTTCCCCATCATGGGAATGTTGTGACCATTGATCAGCTTTCTTTCGTGATGCCCACTCATCATATGACTCCTAGTCATCAGACTTCCCTAAATGTTCAACATGTTTTAGTGGTTTCTTCCCCCTGAGAATAGGGTACGAGCATAGTTTATGTTCTGTTTCAAGCTCGTTAAAAAATGAAACCAACCTTCAAGCAAAGTTTCTCTTTGATTTCAAGCTTGCATAAAAATGAAACCATTTCCTATGAGCATAGTTCCCGTTCTATGTCAAGCTCATTAAAAAATGAAATAGGTTCCTACGAGCACGGTTTATGTTATGTTTCAAGCTCGTTAAAAAATGAAACCGACCACTCTAGCAAAGTTTACCTTTGGTTTCAAGCTTGCATAAAAATGAAACCAATCATTTGGAGCATAGTTTTATTCTATTTCAAGCTCGTTAAAAAATGAGATAGGCCCCTCTAGCAAAGTTTACCTTTGGTTTCAAGCTTGCATAAAAATGAAACCAATCCTCTCGAGCATAGTTTTATTCCATTTCAAGCTCGTTAAAAAATAAAATGGGCCCCCTCGAGCATAGTTTTATTCCATTTTAAGCTCGTTAAAAAATAAGAGGGGCTCCCTCAAGCATAGTTATTATCTATTTCAAGCTTGTGTAAAAATGAAATAGATCTCCCTCCCATCGGTTCGAGTCTCTCGCTAGAGTTAGAACTCGAACCTTCATTTCATTTTATTCTCGTTTTCCCCCCCTTGGTGAACATTTTTATATTAGTAGCCAGGTTGGTAGTTAGGTTAGCAAGCAGCATTTTCAGACGAAATGAAGCTTGGGGGGCATGCCACATGTCGTACCATCAACAATCATGTTGAGGGAACACTACCATGTTAAGCTGCTAGCAATCATGCTGGGGGCATTTTTTTTTCCAACCTCTGGGCATCATGTTGGGAAGGAACCCGTCAATGGGCCTTAAGCTATGAGCATAGTTCCCTTTCTGTGTCAAGCTCTTTAAAAAATGCAACAAGTCATTCGAGCAGAGTTCTATTCCTGTGTCAAGCTTGTTAAAAAATGAAACATATCCTTTCCCTTTGAGTCGAGGCTCCTCGTAGACTTAGTACCTGGACCTTCTTTTCACCCGCCTATAACTTAGGCGGATGAAGTGAAGCTTGGGGGTGTTATCAACTGATTTGTACAATAGTTGAAACCTTATTGAGCCGCCAGTGTTGGAACACATCAGTGTTCACTTCCAGAGTATCTGGGTTTCATATATTTGGGTCTAGCCAGTTTTGGCTAGCTGGTTTTGTTTTTGAGTCGACATGACCATGGCCCCATGGGAGTTTGTATCAAAGTGTGCTAGTAGGGTCTGAGTGGCTTGGTTCCCCATGACTGGATTAAACAACTAAGGTATTCCAGGGAGTTTTTTCACTGTCAGATTATACTTTGCTTCAGGCGAGATATAATCTCTTGGTTTTTCTCCCGCTTCCTCCAAAGCTGGAATGCCCGATTTTGGAAATTTGGCCATGGGGGGTTATTAGGGTCCAACTATAATGTATAAACCTACTAGACACTATTAGAATAGGTTTTGGTCATCTAAGTCTCTAGGACCCCCAGAAAAAAATTTCAAAATTTTTTTTTACCAGACACGTCGGAATTGGGGTTTTTTATTTTTTAATTATTTAAATTTTAATTAAATTTCTCTATAGTTTAAATAGAGAAATTTGAGTCTGTAATATGTCAGTCATCCGGGGTCCGATTTTAATGTTTGATGGCTCATTTCATAAGCCAAAAATCACACATGACCCATGGAGCAGCTAAACCCAACTTTTGGATGTCAATTCAGCCTCATAATTAATATTTTCTCTGAAAAGTCATTTACAGAGAAATTATTAATTAAAATAATAAAATTGAATATTTTGGAGATAATCCAAATCTCTCCAAAATTAATCAATTTGATTAAAATAAAAGGCTAAATGACATGGCGATGAGCATTTAGGAGGATTCCAATCAACTCCAAGCCTTCCCAGTCAACTATCCAGTCACTAGAGTGTTATCCATTCAAGGCAATTCGCCCTCCTCATGCAAAAATCGATTTAGTGTGTTGTCATTTGATGATTGGGTTGGTGGTTAGCATTTATGTTAGAGATGGGCGCCCTCATGACTCACCAATCATTCATTGCTTGGCTCCCTTTGCTAATTCGAGTTAGCACTTACCTACTACCACATGTCTCCATTGTGCTAGCTCGCATATCTACCAAGCCCTCATGTCAATCCTCTTAACTTCACGTGTTAATCCTTGTTGGAGTTTGTGATTGGTCCCATGCAATCACGAGTTAGCTTGGCTCTCATTAAACTTGAGTTAGTGCCTACCATTTGCCACTTGCCATCCCCATACTAATTCGCACCCTCACATAGCTCACGTCAACCCCTCCACATCCTCACGCCTTTCCTACCTTAGCTCGCATGCATCCTTGTTGGAGTGTGTTGATTCGTTGAGGCTTTCATCTCCACCTACCTCAAAGTCGAGCCTTGCCACATTGCCAAATCCTACCAACCAAGAACTCGACTTTGGCCTTTGTCTACTTCTCCAAGCCTTTGATTGATTGGAATTCGACCTATCTACCCATTGCCAATTCGACCTAGGGTTAGCTAGTGTGTTTTACTATAAAGAGAGGCCCATTTGGGTTATTATCTCATGGATTTTTGGATGCAAGAAAACTCTGCCGAGAATTGTAATATTTTTATGCTCATATTGGAATAAAGATCAAGACTTTGGAGGTCCATGTGTTTTCAAATTTGTGTGGTGAATGTGTCCAATGCATTGAGGTGATATCTTTCTATAACCTTCCTCTTATTTATGCAAGTGTTTCTTTCAATATTGCTAGCTCAAGAAGGCTATTTTTAGTCCATGAGAATAGTCATTTGTTGTATTCAAGTTGATTATGTGTGTGATGTTTTCCAAAGATTTAAATGAGCAAGAAGTATTCGGTTATACCAATGTTGATTTAGTCTTGGTTATCTAACATACTAGCATTTGATTTCACTTGTATGTTTGAGTGTGTTGGGGTTTTACAGGTATTGTCAAAGGTGAAGACAAGTGTGAGCTAGGTTGCATCTAGCTTGACTTCACAAGCAAGGATTTTTTCCCACTAATATCTTTTGTTCTGCAGGATCCTCAAGCTCCTTCATCTTCTCTCCTAAACCAAACTACAAAGAGCTCTCTTCCTCACCCATCAAAGTTTCAAAAAATCTACATTTTAAAGCTTGGTTACCTTAGATTTGAGATTCCTTCCTCTAGCTCTCCCTTCACCTTCACTTTGAATCCTCCACTTTAGTCCCTCTCCATTCATCCAACCTCTTTAGCCCTACCTTCTTGCTCTCATCCCCCTCCAAAATCTCCTCCTCGTTTTTCATTCCATCTTGCCCTCTCTCTTTGCCTCTCGTTTTTGTCCCTCCATCTTTACCCTAGTATCCCTTACATCCACCCTAGTTTCTCCTTTTACTCCCTGCCTTCCTTCCCTTTATCTTTACCCTAGATTTACCTTCCCATCCTTGCATTCGTTTTTGCCTTTCTTTCTCTCATCCTCATTCCCAAAAAACCCCTAAAAACCATAAAAAGTACAAAAACGAATTGGCTAAGTCATTGTTGAAAGTTAGTTGCTAGAGTTGTTTCTTTGATAGATTAGATCTCAATTTGTTATATCATTGGCATTGGCATGCATTGAAAGTTAACTTTAGGGCATTCTAGATCTCTTGTTTCACACTAGTATAGTTTGCATTTTTAAATCCTAGTTGCAAGTTGAAAAGATAGAATATTTTCCACAAAAAATTTCTCAAAATTTTTATGATCTAGATCTCTTTCCCATTGCATTTTAGGAGTTTGTTGTTCGCTGGTCCGTTTCATCATAGTTAAGGTTTTATGTCAAAATCTCATGCATTTCACATTTTAGAGTTAAATTTTTAAATCTAGACTTAACTAGTTTCAAGTTTGTTTTATTTTCCTAATGATTAATGGGTGCATTGTTGAGTTGTTTTGAGACTTGTGTAGGTGTTTTGAAAGAGAAGAGAAATTGAAAAGCTTTCAAGAAGCAATATCCAAGAAGGAGTCAAAGAGAAGCTCAAGTGAATTTTGAACCAAGGAGAAGTGCAAACCATGAATGTCATCTGAAATAAACCACTATCCTTTGTACAAACTCATAAGAGTTTTCATCTTTTTTCATTCAAGTTTTATCTCTCAAAAGACCTTGCAAGTTTTTAAACCCAAGGCATTTGTAATCATTTAATAAAAGTTTCAAGTGGAGGAGGCCTCCACTTTTTGGTCTTCTTCCCCATTTGGGGAAGAGTGTTGGGTTTTGTGGATTGGCTTAGTTTAGATCTTTTCATATGCTCTTAGTTTAGTTTTATAAGTCATTTTGCTTATCTTCCATATTTACTTACCCCCATGCTCTCCCGAGTAGGGTCTTTGACCTGAAAGAGACTCTTGGGTAGTTTAGATTTACTGTCATTTAATTTTATCTCATTTTTTTTCTCTTCCAAAGCCTTTGACCGAAAGTTGTATCCTTGGGATTTCATCTCAAGGGCAGGACCACATAACTTTGTGGTTACTCTTCCTTCCCCGTCGGTTTCCTTGTTAAAGCTTTCAGCTAGCTGGAGGTTCTCAAGTGCAGGCGGTTCTAGTGGTTGATCTTGTTCAGAGATCAATCCCACCTATTAGATTAAAGCTTGTGTGGTAAAACACTAGTTTGTTTTTTAGTTTCATTTTATTTGGCAAAATAGTATTTGTTAAGCATTATTTCATATCTTTCTAGTCTATTACGTGGTTCTAATCATTTGAAGTTGATTTATTGCTTTTACAACACAACTACTATCTGCTTCTTAAAACAAACCAAAGTCTCTTGAACTTGGCCAAATCCAAGTCAAGAGCACCCTCTATCGGAGGGCATTCTTAGTTTTGCATTTTCCTTGCATTAGGCATTTTAAGCTTAGCAAGTCTCTTGAACTGTGGTCATAAGATCAAGTCAAGAGCGCTCTCTGTCGGAGAGTTGAACAAGGTTCTCTAATAATAAAATTTTCCACTCATACACCCCTTTAATTAATTTACCTTGGTTTCTGTCCTACACCCGTATGCTCTGCCAACCAGAAACGGTTGGGCTAGTACTCAGAAAGGTGGAAGACTTGCTAATTCACAAGCGATAATTTAATTAAAAATTTTACCCAAAACCTCAACCAAGGCAAATTACTGTTCTTCCCACAAGAGGTGGTGCCGGAAATCCACTGGTCAGACTCGGGGGCGGTTCAAACATTAGACACCTATCCTCTTGAATCTGGGTGCTTCCGACCTATCACCTAGGGTTGCCAGTGGTTTTCTTGGATAAGGTTCCACTACTTTTTGACACCCTTGGTCTTATCCTAATAATCAAGAACATCTAAAACACTTAAAATTTACCAAGAACAATTTCAAAACGTTCTCACAAACAGCTACTTTCGACTTATTTATTTTCAGCATCACAAGTGTTTCATCTGACTCCATTTGGCACTGGTCTTTAGTAATTCTTGCATATCTTTTGAAATCTGGACCATATGTCCTTGTCACTTGTTTAATCTCAATCTTGTGGGTGCTTTACTTCAAATTCTAAGTCAAAGTATACTGTTATCTTCTGAATTTGTATCTTATGAAATTTGCAATGTGGATTGCGTGTTTAATTCTGTTTTAGTCACTATACAAAAACTCCTAAATAACACCCATCCGCATCACTACACCAAAAACATTTAAAATACACAAAGAGCCTTAGACAACTCTTTTTTAGGGACTACCCCCCTTAGCTTCGTTAGGAGTTTTGCCTAAACGGAGGAGCTGGGATTCAGGTGACAGTACCTGGTTCATTGCTTGCCCCCAAGGCCACACCTCTCTCACTTGTAGTGAAGAGACAGCTTTCGAAAGATTTCTGCTGCTGGTGTGCATATTGGCGGACAACAGGGGGCATGTCTTCAACCTCTAGAAGTTACGTTGAAGTCAAATCGATCGCCTCTCCACACCACGTTGGAGCTAAGTCACTTCTAGCAATCATGCTGGGGGCACACACCAACCTCTGGATGCCATGTTGGGAAAAAGTCCACCATTGGGAACATTTTCGAGCATACTTTCCTTTTTCAGGTTTCGAGCTCATTAAACCATGAAAATTATCCCGAGCATAGTTCATTTTCTGTTACAAGCTCGTTAAAAAATGAAGCAAACATCATGAGCATTCTTCCAAGCTATCTTCGAGCTCATTAAAAATTGTAAGATAGCATTTGAGCTTACTTTTCACCTTTTTCGTGCTCTGGTTGAAACATGAAAAGTGGTTTGAGCTTAGTTTTTACTTTTTCGTGCTCTGGTTCAAACATGAAAAATATTCCGAGTGCTTTTGATACTATTCTCGTGCTCGTTAAAGTCCACCATTGGGAACATTTTCGAGCATACTTTCCTTTTTCAGGTTTCGAGCTCATTAAACCATGAAAATTATCCCGAGCATAGTTCATTTTCTGTTACAAGCTTTAAAAAAAATGAAGCAGACATCATGAGCATTCTTCCAACCTATCTTCGAGCTCGTTAAAAACAGTAAGATAACATTTGAGCTTACTGTTCACCTTTTTTGTGCTCTAGTTGAAACATGAAAAGTGGTTTGAGCTTAGTTTTTACTTTTCCGTGCTCTGGTTCAAACTTGAAAAAGATTCTGAGTGCTTTTGATACCATTCTCGTGCTCGTTAAAAATTTGAGTTAAAAAGGTGTGTCTAACGAGTATAGGTTTATCACTTTATCCGGCCTCGCTAAACTATTTACGGAAAAGGAACTATGCCGAGTTTACTTTTTCCTTTGTTGTACTCAGTCATCAACCATGACAAAGTTGTTCATGGAGTCCTTTTAAGCTCTTTTCAGACTCCCTAAATAGGAAAAGATTGCCAAGCGAACTTGATGCTTTCACGCTTGTAAAAACATTTGAATGGTCGTCTTTCTGGTGATAGTTTACCCCTTTTTCGGACCAGGAAGCACTATTTACGAAAAATGAATACTCCGACCAACCATGGCTGGAAGATTCCTCTCCCGTGTTGTTTTGCCCTTTTTCGGGCGATAAGGCTAAATTTACGAAAAAGGACCGTTGGAGTCTCCTTTAGTTCTTTTCAGACTCTCTAAACATGAAATGACGCCAAGTTTTCCTTCTCTGGACTCGTTAAATTGTAAACATTGAAGGGCCCATTATGGGACGAACCCCTCCTTTCCTAGGTTTGTAAAACATTTGGGATTGGACTCATTTATGAGATGAGCTATACCGAGCATCTGGTTACCCTCATCAAGCTCGTTAAAAAACAAGTGAGGCACTCATCATTCATGATGGGGAAAAAGGAAAGTGTTTGTGTTACATACCTTAGTGGTAGTATATAGTCGTTCTTGAACATGGCACTCGTCTGCATTTGCATACCAACACTTGGTCATCTGTTTGTCTATGAGTCCCCGCTTACTTTCTGAGTCCTGTTACTCCTCTGAGTTATTCGGAGAAAGCTTCCATTATCAGTTGCATTAGAAGTTTGCGTCATTCTCATGTCAATACTGCAAAGTCATGCCATGCCCATGTTCAAGAACACATTCATCACTCATTATTTTCAGTTAGTACACACGTCGCCATGCCGTTGTTACTTTGAGTCAGTCTCACACGTTATTGTACCATCCGATCCACTCTACACATCTTTTGTCGTGTTTCGTGTCGATTGATGGGGAATTCATTATAGCCCTCCTTCGACGGATTCATCCTTGTCAACTTCAACTCATCATCTAAGGATTGAATCTAGAAACCAGTCAAGTACCTTGGTCCTGCATGCCTCAATGGTAGGTCACCTCGCTTTCATCATGAGTTTACATAATTGACTCTTGATTGAGAGATTTCATCTTGCATTCGACGTCAACTCATTTATTCACGCTTGATGATGTGTACTGTGATACCTTGGGAATCATTGACATTAATGGTGATCTCCCTCGCACTTGTTAACGGTTTACATCAAAGACCGGTAATCAAGTGGTTTCTACCATGTTCGACGTCAAGACATTTGTAATCACATGGATAGATTCGTATCATTGTGGGTTCAGCTTGAAGACCCTAGGGAGTCATGCTTTACCCAGGTTGCGATGGAGTTTGTATTGAGTCATATTACACGGATCCACTTTTGTATTGGTCGTGGCTGTGTTATCTTCTCATCATGGATCTACGCTTGTGTCTAGTAGCCATGATTGTGTTTAGTCAGTCATTACTCCCATGGATCTGCAATGTATTGGTCGGCAGCCATGTTGTACTACATATGAGATTGTCAGTTCAGAGTCAATTGTACTGCAGCAGCATCCTTCATCCGACAAGTCTTTTGCCATTATTTCTATCAAAGCATTTCACCTGTACATCCTTAACAACTTCATGCTTTGGGGGGCATTCTGTTACACCAAAATGTCGTCACCCTTGTGCAAGTGTCGCAAGTGTCGTCGTCATGACCTAGTGTCGTCATCATGACCGTTGCAAGTACCGTCATTATGACCAGTGTTGTCATCATGACCGTTGTGATAATGTCGTCATCTTGACCATTGTGTATACATCCCTGAAGTCACTTGGACCAAGTACTCATTTGGGAGGATTTGTACTCAGTTTGTACAACCTTTTGAGAGGTCGTCGTAGGTTGCACACTAGCAACGTGCGACGTCGCAAGTTGCTCCATAGCAAGGTGCGACGAGGTCTGTTAATGGGCAAAAATAGCCATTTCGAGATCTTTCTCGAAGCTTGCCCATTTGGGGGCTTATCCTTGATCTCTTGGAGAGCTGGTACTCGACCCCTAACTCATTGGGAAGATCCCCTATCTCTCTCCTACCATCTCTCAACCTATCCTATCCATAACCTCATCCACTTAGTCCTATATAAGTAAGGCTCACTCCCATACCAAAGGGAAGAAGACTATGGTATCTACATGCTAGTGAAATCTCTCTTAGGACACCTTCACTCACCTCTTAGAGAATTCATGCTTCCTTGGAAGGGCTTGGCAATTGGCTTGTGTGGAGAAGGGCTGCTACGTTAAGTCATTGGTTGTAGTTCTATATCTCTATCATGTACTCCTCTATTTGCAGTAATACAAATGCTTTCCACCAATATCGTTCTTATGTGTAATGATGTTTTGTTGTTTACCTGCTTAACTGTTTACATAGATCTCTTATTGTATAGATGCTCTTTACTCGTTTCTCTTTTCTGTGTCTTAATAGGTCTTGCAGCTTGGATCTGATGACCTCGGAACGTGGAGCAACATTCGGGAGAAAGGATAGCGAAATCAAAGAGGTAAGACATCTAGTACTTGATCCTTAAGTAGATCTAGGAAACGTGTTTGTAGTATGTTCTATTTGTTCTAGACTCGCATTGAGCTAGGGAGATCCGGCTCGCCTCCGGTCGAGTGGATTGTCCGGTAACACTAGTTCAACATCTTTACTAAATCCTCTTTGATGATGTGCCAAGCAGCTCGGTAGAAGTTGATAGTGAAGCCGTCGGGACCTGGGGCTTCATCCGGATGAAGCGACCAGATTGCCGAGATTATCTCATTCTCAGAGATAGACTTCTCGAGTTTTTCATTATCTTTGTCAGAAAGTGAGAGCTTGATTCCAGAAAGAAGCTCTGCCTGGGAGATTGCATCCGTATCTCCACTATCCGTAAACAGATTCTTGAAATGTTGATGGGCTATTTTCTTTATGGCTTCTTAACCTTTAACCACTTGATTGTTGTTGTCTTTAAGTTCTCTGATGAAGTTACGACTTAGCCTGATTTTTGCTTGGTTATGAAAATACTTGGTATTTTTATCTCCCCCTTTGAGCTAAAGTTGCCTGGATTTTAATCTCCAAGTTTCTTCCTCTCTTTTGGCAACTATGAGGATATCAGAGTTGAGAGCCTTTTCTTGCGCAAGGGTTTGTTGGGTGATCTCTTCCTGCTCCATGCGACTTTGCAGGGTAGAGAGATTGTCTTGGAGTTTGATTTTAGAGGAGGAGGGGTCCGGAAAGGAGGAAATTGCCCAGGATTTTAAGGCTTGACGGACTGCCCTAAGCTTGGATTCCCATATGTATCAAGGAGAGCCAGAGAAGGGTTTGTTCCACACGGAATGAATTAAGTCCAACGTTGAGTTACAATGTAGCTAGAGGGGATTGAATCTAAAGGGAATGGGGCCAAGATTAGAGGGAGGGGAAAGGGAGAGTGCTATCGGTCTGTGATCTGAGGAGGTTGAGGAAATTAGATAAGAAGAAACTAATAAATCAAGTTGGAGGATAGAAGTACTTATCAGAAAGCGGTCCATCGAGCTGCTATATGTCCCGAACCAATACACTTGTTGCTCCAGGTGAATCTTCCATTGTTTGGGTTGGGGTCCAAGAGATCAAAGTCAGCCATTAGATCTTGCATCATTTCCCCAAAGGGGTCTCTGATGTTTGAGCCTCCCCTTTTCTCAGAGCTGGAAATTGTTGCAATAAAGTCACCGGCAATGATGAGCTTTTTGCCAAGATATTCTTCACAAAGAGAGCGAAGGGAATTCTAGAAGGTCTGCTTGTCTCTATAGTGGGTTGGGCCATAAACATTGCATAATAAGAATGAGTCTGAGTTGCTTTTGCTGATTATTTCTGTAAGGAGCCAGTGGGTATTCTCTTTGACCAGATTGAGTGTGTAATTGTTTGAGTTGCAAAAGGTTGCAATGCCACCTGCAGCTCCTCTAAAGCTGATTGCCATACCGGTGCTATTTTTCCAAAGGAGATTCGAAACATCCAAAACCTCCTTTTTATTCATCTTAGTCTCTTGGATGAGGAGGACATCAGCTTTTACAGACTTCAGCATATTTTTTAGTGCTTCGATTTTGTGGATGTCGCTAAGCCCTCTGCAGTTCCAAGAGACAAGCTTCATTATTTCTTTAGCGCTTGAGATCCTGCTCGGGATCGAGTTTCCTTGTTACCATTATTTTTGGTGTTTTGCAGAAGTTTGGTGTCTTCTATACTTAGTTGTCTTCCTAGATTCAGTTCTCTCTCTGTCTATTGTTCGTGGTGTTGCCTTTGCGATCTTCTTCCTCTGCCAGACGGGGGGGGACCAATGTCAGCTGCCTCTGAATCCTAGGAAAACTATGTTTCTTTGGAGGTGGTTTGTCCTGAGGATGAAGATATGGGGTTGGGTCTGCTTATTTTAACCATTTCAGCCTAGGTTCCTCCTGGGGAAGCTTGATGCTTGGTGTTCTCTTCTGCAGTTGCCATATCTGCCCAAGTTTCCTTAGGTGAAGGTGGCTCTGGGGGGGGGTCTCAAAGATCTGCTCTATAATAGGGATATGTGGGATTTCTGAAGGATTATCTGCGTTTTCCCCAACTTCAGTGCTTTCCTCGTTCGATTGTTCTTCATGATTAGGGATTTCTCCTTCTTCTAGCTGGAGTTTTTCAAATTGATTGCTAGTTGAGGGTTTGGTGCTTTTCTATTGTTGATCCTTGCTTTGCCCTTGCTGTGCTCCGGATTTGTTTGAGGCTGCATTGTGTGTAGCCTTTTTGCCTTTTTTAGCTTGTTGCCATCCTTCTTCCTGAATTTTTTCAGAGTTTTCCTGTGTGGATTTGGGGTAGTTTTTTACGAAGTGCCCATATTCATGGCATTTTCTACATTTGAAGGGTAGTTGTTCATAATCCACTTTCTGATAGAATTCCCATCCATCCATGAGGAGATTGATTCCTTCTAGCAGTCCCTTTTCCAGATCCACTTCGACACAGATCCTAGCACAGGAGAAAAGGTGCCCTTTTGGTTCTGCTTTGTCAATGTATCTTCCAAGGGAGTTCCCGATAGCTTGAAAGACCTCATCGTTTCAGTAGTGAAGGGGGAGGTGAGGAAGACGAACCCATACCGAAACAGCAGAGGGAATATCTTTTTCAGGATAGAAGGAAAGGTTACATCTATTGAGGTACAACCCTCTCGATCCCAAGAAATAAGGCCCACTGCGAAAAATCAAATCTCTATCTTCTCTAAATTCGAAAAGAAAAGTGTAGAAACCCTTACCGCAGAAGCAATGCTGAAGTCCTCCATAGATGAGGGGCATCCGGTTCTTTGAAAGCCAAGAATCCATGGTTTTCGGAGAAGGCCAAATCCCAGTAAATTGCCCAATGAGACCTCTTTTGTTCAGGGCTAGTGCTTTCATCCTGGAAGCTCCCGACGTGATCTACACTTTGGGAGATGCTGCTCGCTTGACAAAGGTGGAGGAAGGGAGATCCAGAGCTCGAGAGGGGGGGGACGAGACCACCAAGAGGTGAAAGGTGGCATCAAGGCGAGAACGAAGCTCCTCCGAGGAAGGATCCACAGGAGGAGGGGTGGCCATGGCAACCAAAGCCAGGCAATCCTGCAAACCCTAGCCGCTACGTGCGCTATCAGCTCATGGTTTTAATTCAAGTTTAATAATATGTTTATTGAGATAGAGCCACTCTTGCAAACAAAGGATCACTCGCATATTTCTGCAGATTGAGAAATGTAGTAATCATGCAAGCAAGGATTCAAAGTATTATATCCATATGTCAATCAACCCCTTCACTAAACAATGTCCAAAATGAAATTAAAACAGTTGAGTGTGTTCATTCAACCTTCCACTTATAGATATTATTGAGGAGTAGAATCATTTGAAATTTTCTTTAGAAGGATAGACACATCCTTTCTTGGGCCGATAGCTAGTTGAAACAAAGCATGAAATACCTTAAAATACAGGATGCCACTCTCTTCTGGCTCAAATTTTTAATTAAAACTGGGTTCAAAGGTTGTCACTACAGGATTGATGAGCTTTTTAGGATGCTTTTATGCCTTCAACCACAATCAATTATCAGGTAATATACGTGAAAATCTAGGGAAATGTGTGAACTTACAAGACCTAGACCTATCATACAGCAGGATCAACAAGTGCATCGCCGCAGAAGTTGCAGGTCTTGCAAATTTAGCTTTTTCGTCCAACATAGTTTTTACTTATTTCCAACATGAGACATGGAAAACTTCATCAAGTCTTCCTTGGTAAAGAAGTCCATTGAATAAGCCAAATCACCCACATTTTGTAGTAGGCTATAGGGACCATAAAACTTGGGTTGAATCTTGCTCTTACCTTTTTTCCCAAGTACTGTTTGATTGTATTTTGGAGACACGTAACTACATATCCTAATTTGAAAATGGCATTTTGAATGGTGTTGGTATATCTATTACTTGATCCTATTCATTTCCATGATATGTTGTCCTTTGGGATGTTGAAGCTATACACATTTCTTGAAGAGTGTTAGCTACTGCAAGACTTTAACATTTTGGATAACCAAGTCCTTTGGAGATGGGGGTCCATAACTATATAATGTACTAAATCCTAAAGGGGGTCATTTGGGTTGCAGAGTGATAAGTAACTTTGTGCCAATATTAAGCAAACTGCAACCATCATATCCATTTAGCTTGTTTGCCTTGTGTACATTCAAAAATCCCCCTCAAGGCACTTATTGTCCATTTGAGGGTAGTAGTCAGTGCTCATATTTAAAGTGATTCTTGTTACTTAGAAAAACTCTTGCTAGAAGTCAGTTACAAAATTGGTATCCCTATTGCTAATGATGTGGTTTTGGAGTCCATGAAGCTTAAAATTCATGCTTGAGGAATACATCAACAATTTTAGATGTCGTAAGTTTGGTAGTCATGGGGCTGAAATGGGCATACTTAAATTATCAACTACCACATAATAACATCCTTACCTTATGAATTTAGAAAACCTGTGATGAAGTACATAGATACTTCTTCTCACATCTAATTTGGGATGAAAATAGGTTGGACAAGAGCAGGATAAGGGATCATTTCCACCTTGTTCAGTTGACAATTTTCACATTTTTCTACAAACTTATTAGTTTTGGAGTCCATTATGTGCCAATACAATTCGGAAGAGGTATTCTTATCTTTTTCTTGGGAATTCCACATGCCATGTAGAGGGTCATGCATGCCCATGCTCAAATGCATTCTAAATTATAGCATATCCATGTCATATATATATAAGGTTTTTGAAGAGGATGATGCCATTTTTTACCATCCAAAGCCATCCCTTATTTCCATATATAACATATTCAATAGATACCAAGTCAAGGGAGCATTCAATAGATACCCTAAATATTCAAATGTGTTTTTTATTTAAAATTTGACATTTAGAGGCCCTTAATGAGACATTTTCATCCACTTTAATTCAATTTATAGACCCTTGATTAGGCATAATTATGAACCCACATCAAATGGATGATGATTGTGAAATGCATTAATTACCAGCTAGAGAAATAAGCATTAGCAGTCATGGCATAGATGTCAGTGTTTCATGGCATTCATACATTTTCAAAAGCATTCTATAACAATAGGTCCACAGATATGGTTAGTTTCCTAGGCATATTTTTTGGTTAGGGTTCCCATGTTGCATCTTTTGCTGGAGGGACCTACCATTTTATTTTTTAATGAAAATTTTTCCTATTGCAGAGAATTTTCACCTTTGTCCCAACTCCCAAGGATACCCTCTTTTTCTAGTATCAATTTCCCTTCATCATCAAGGAAAATCTGTTTGGGCAGCTGTCTAGTTGGCCAGTTTGTTCTTTAATCATGAGACATGGAAAAATGCATCAATTCTTCCTTGGTTAAGAAGTCCATTGAATAATCCACATCACCCACATTTTATAGTAGGCTATAGGGACCATAAAACTTGGCTTGAATCTTGCTCTTACCTTTTTTCCCAAGAGCTGTTTGATTGTATTTTGGAGACACATAACTAGATCTCCTAATTTGAAAATGGCATTTTGAATGGTGTTGGTAGATCTATTACTTGATATATAAGTTTTTGGAAGAGGATGATGCAATTTTTTACCATCCAAAGCCATCCCTTATTGCCATCTATAACATATTGTATATTGCCATCTATAACATATTGTAGAAATTGGATTGTGGGAGGATTGACTATGTAATCATCAATGAGGTTTTGTAGTTAAGCAGATTGATTGATTGAAATGGTGTTCGACAATTGCATTCTCTTTTCCCTTCTCATATATGATCTTATAGTTGTAGGTGTAAAAAATCAGACCATGGTGAGCAGACTCTGCACTTAGGTATTCAACCTAAAATTCTAGATAGTTCAAAATTGAAAACACCATTCAAAATAACAACTATAGAGTACATTAACCTACAAAGACATAATGATGATAATATGAATAGAAAACATGCAAATCTGGAATTCCAAATCATCATCACTGTTTCTTTATGTTAAAATTTGAAAACAATAAACTAAATGATATAGCTCAAAAACTCAAACTCTTGAACCACCACAATGGTGTGGCTTGCTTATCCTTTTTAGACTAGGAAGAAGAATAGGTACAATGAATTTGGACACATGCAAAACAACACCTCAACTGAAAGTATTAAACTCTAAACCTAGTGTGCCTTCCTTGCATGGATAGGTGAGCCAAGTTAAGTGCACCTCTATTGATGATGAACTAGGGCTTGCAAGCATTCATCCTCCTAAAGATTTGTTCTCTAACTCAAAATGGGAATCCAAATGTAGGAGTTCCTGGTTCTAACTTGGCACTACACCTTGTAATTAATTGTGCATGCAATTACTAATTAAAGGAAAACCCATGATTCGAACTGAATTACTAAATATGGAAAGCATCTAAATTGGAATTGAGTTGAGAATGGTGTATGCATGCTACCTGTCTCTCTTTCCTCCATAGATGCCCCTATGCCCTAATAGTGGACCATAGTTACTAAAACACCTCAACAACCACAAAGTGTTCAGCAGATACAACTCTCAAAAGGGAGGCATCCGAGGATAGTGTACACAAGTGGTATGCCCCTTACTAATCTAAGTGCTCCATCAAACCAACCTGTATGCCTCTAACATGTGTGATGAAAATGCCAAATAAATCATGGCCATGATGTATATACATCCAAATAGAAACACAATGCCTTCATACCCAATATACTCCAAACATAACCTGCTTGGGTAGGGTCTTCAAACTAGTACAACTGCAAGGCCTTATTCATACCTATGTTATGTTAATCACCTTGTATATACATATAAACTGATAGCTCTCGTAGTAAGACTTAGGCTTCTTTTCATACTCATAATTTTTTACGTGCTCTCCTATTTATTTCATGTGAATACACTTCTCATGCATTTTAAACATTAGAAGTAGAAGAAAGTTATTGTTGGATTCATTTAATTTGAAAGAGTAGTTCTAGTTTGGCATAAAAGGAAAAAATACAAAAATGTGTAGTTTTTCTCTTTGAAAAGTTTGTGCTTGTGTTTATTTTGCTTTTTGGATTGAATAACTCTCTCCTTCTTATAGCTAGTTTTTCATCGAAAAGAAAAGTGCATTAATTCATTCACTTATGCATGGTTTGAGTCGAGTCATAACACCATTGAGTTGCACTTCCGCTACCCGATTGAGTAAGACAACAAACTGTGAAAATCCTCACAGCATATCTAAGAGATGATGTATACCTCACAAGAGAAAGATTATGATTAAGCAAGAAAATAGAAGAAGAGTGGTCAATACAGTATAATGAGCAACAGAATAATATGGTACAGTAGAACTCGGATAGAAGCAATAATACTTCACACACACTAGTTAATTAATCACAATATGGACAAATAAATAGTATAATGGTAGAGAGGATTCAAATGCCTAAGGTGGCAATTCGAATTAGCCTCTCAGAGTGATCATAAGATCAATAGAGTGTCATCGAAGCACAACTAGGTGTCCTCATGATCATCGGAGCACAACTAGAAGTCTTCATCATCATCAGTGGAGTCATCAATGCTCAAGTAACTGTCAACCATTAGTCAAACTGAGTCTGGTAGGTGTAACTGACTGTAAACTGAAGACAACTGGACTGGTAGGTGAAGGAGGGCGAGTTGCTTCCTAAAATCAAGGCAGAAGGGCGCATTAAGCAACTGGAGGGCTAAAACTGAATAGTGAGAAACTCTCGGGGGCTGACTAACTGAAGGCTAGGTGCTGGATTGATGACTGGGATGCATGCAAACCCTAGAATGCATGCAAACCCTAAAAGTGCATGCATGACTGAAAATGTAAATGATCAAAATACCGATGGGACTAGGATGGAGTATAGGAATATCCTAACACCCCCCCTTAATCCATCCTGGGCCCTGGTAACTAAGACCAAAGGTCACCCAATACAATGAATAATAACAGTCAATAAATGAAGGAAGTGGGGAAAATTTCATGGGAAAAATACCCCCCGCTCAAAACAGACTGTAAGGCACACATAAAAAATAAATGCTCCAAATGCAAGCAGGTGTGATGCTTGGTCATGTCTGGAGGTATCTTCTTCTTGGGAAGAAGTGGATCATGCTCAAAAATCATGTGCTTGTACTTGCTCTTCAGATCGAATGTGATGAGAACAAATCCCAAAGTATGAGGATGATCCTTGAACCTGTGATTCGAATCAGTTGAGGTAGGATCAAAAACATGAATATGCAGATAGTCTTTTGTCTTCTCCTTCGAACCATCATGGGTGAGATTATGCCTAAAAGAACCATCAAATAATAATGATTGCTTGAAATCCAAATCAGATTTAAGACTTGATGAATAGTTTCTTGAGATCTCCTTTGAACCAGCAGGGGTGAGATCAAAACCATCATATGCATGAGAAATTATCTCAAGTAGTGTTTGCTTAGGATCCAAATTAGATCCAAGACTTGAATCATGGTTTCTTGAGATCTCCTTTGAACCATAAGAGGTGAGATCAAAACCAATAAGTGCATGAGAAATTATCCCAAGCGGGTGGCAATGGCCATATTCTTCAATAACCTTCTGAAAGCATGGAATAATGATCATATAGTAGTAAATAAGAGGTGATTGCTTAAGGAGGGCGAATGCATTACCTCCAATAGCTGATTTTTCCTCTGAAATAATCATGTGATCATGATGCAAACCAACAGACTCTGGTGCAAGAGAGGATTTAGGACCTTCTGCAATATCTAGAGTGTGAGCTGGTACAGAAAGACAAGCAAGTTGGAGCATGAGTGTAGAATCTGCAAGTTCTTTGTGGACAACTTCAATATGAGATGATACTGGTTCATGATCTGAGAGACCATCAAGGGGAGCGAATGCATCACTAGGATTGTTCTCGAAAGGGTTTCGACCAATTCCTTCATTCTGTCTGCCAAATATTACATCCAGGTGAGCCCATAGCTCTTTTGGTGATGAAAAATCAGGGAGGTCATATAACATCCATTCAGACATAGCAAGCATCATTGATCCAAAGGCTCCGTCACCTTCATTTAACCAATCAATCTTCTCCTCAGAAGATTCTAACTCTCTTTCAAAACAACAGTCAAAGAGATCATGGCTCTTCAAATATGCTATCATTTTCGGTTTCCATTCATCATAGTTGAGTGGAGAAAGAGGAGGGATCTCTTCTGAATTCATTGAAGATGTAGAAGACCTGCAAAAACAATAGAGAATATCTGCAACTGCTACTGCTGCAAAGATGCAGAAACTGCTGCAACTACTGCACTCGAAATCTTGGTAATAACCTACAAAAAACTCTCAAGAATGGAGATAAACAATACTCTCTATTATCAATTGATTTGTACAATAGCTGAAACCTTATTGAGCCGCCAGTGTTGGAACACATCATTGTTCACTTCCAGAGTATCTGGGTTTCATATATTTGGGTTTAGCCAGTTTTGGCTAGCCGGTTTTGTTTTTGAGTCGACATGACCATGGCCCCATGGGGATTTGTAATAAAGTGTGCTAGTAGGGTCTGAGTGGCTTGGTTCCCCATGACTAGATTAAACAACTAAGGTATTCCAGGGAGTTTTTTCACTGTCAGATTATACTTTGCTTCAAGCGAGATATAATCTCTTGGTTTTTCTCCCGCTTCCTCCAAAGCTGGAATGCCCGATTTTGGAAATTTTTGCAATGGGGGGTTATTAGAGTCCAACTATAATGTATAAACCTACTAGACACTATTAGAATAGGTCCTGGTCATGTCCTAAGCCTCTAGGACCCCCAGAAAAAATTTCAAAAATTTTTTACCAGACGCGTCGGAATTGGGGTTTTTTAATTTTTTAATTATTTTTAAATTTTAATTAAATTTCTCTATAGTTTAAATAGAGAAATTTGAGTCTGTAATATGTCAGTCATCCTGGGTCCGAATTTAGTGTTTGATGGCTCGTTTCATAAGCCAAAAATCACACATGACCCATGGAACAGCTAAACCCAACTTTCGGATGTCAATTCAGCCTCATAATTAATATTTTCTCTAAAAAGTCATTTACAGAGAAATTATTAATTAAAATAATAAAATTGAATATTTTGGAGATAAATCAAATCTCTCCAAAATTAATCAATTTGATTAAAATAAAAGGCTAAATGACATGGCAATAGACATTTATGAAGATTCCAATCAACTCCAAGTGGTTTAAGTCAACTATCCAGACACCAGCAAGAGATCTCTTTGAGCCAATTCGCCCTCTTCCATGAAAAAGTCGATTTGGTGTGTTGTCAGTTGGTAAATGGGTTGGTTGGTTTGCATTTAAGACTAGGATGGGCGCCCTCATGACTCACCATAGCTTGGATCCTTCAAATTCGAATTAGCACCTACCCACACTCCACTTGTCCTCCTACCAACTAACTCGCACCCTCCTCAAAGCTCACGTCATTCTACCCTAAGCTCATGTCAATCCTTGTTGTAGCTTGTTTATTGGATAGTTGATACTTCCCATGCCTAAATAGAGTCGAGTCTTGCCACCTATTCACTCACACCTACCAACAAGTCGAGTTGTCAATTGTCTAAACTCTCCAAGCCTTGCTTTGATTGGAATTCGAACTACATGTCTTTGCCAATTCGACCTAGGGTTTAGCCATTAGATTTTACTATAAAGAGAGGCCCTTTGGGGTTATTATCTCATGGAGAATTTTGTGCAAACTTACTCTGCCAAATTGTATATGTGTTATAGCTTTTGTTAATTGAAATAAAGTGGCTTTGGAGGTCCATATGGTGTGTTGATCTTGTTCATGGGAATTGCTTCAAATTAATCAAGGTGATATTGCTTCATGCTTTTGCTTACATGTTCCTTGTTTTGATCAAATTTTAAAGCTTAGAAGACTTTGTAAAGTCCATAGGATGGGCATTTGAGTTCAATTTGTCCATTGATGCTGGGTTGCTTGTGATTTGGAAGTAGTGAATTGTAATCGGAAATACTAACACTCTTCTTGTCTCTTTCAACTTTGCATACTATATTTGATCAAACTTGTTTGTAAGTGATACATTTGCAGATCTCATAGGTTTTGAAGAGGAGTTGGAACTAGGTTGTCTCCTCCATCTCTTCAAAAGCCAATTTTTCCATTAACATTCGTGCATTGCAGGATCTCCTAAAGTTGATCTTACAACATCAAGATTTTGGCATAAAGTGTTTGATTCGAAGATCCATCCATTTTATCAAAAATATTTCTTAAAATTGGTTACTAGTTACTTTGATCTACCTCCATCTTGTGGAAACCATTTCTAGATCTTGATCCAAAGTTGGTTGTTTGTCTTTTCAAGCCATAGATTAGTTTTCCATAAGGTTGAAGTTCCTTCAACCTTGGGGAATAGCTTAGGATTTGTTCCCTTGTGCTCCCTTCAACACTTGTTGTCAGCGTATCACCGGTTAACCGAAGGATTTCCAAGATAGTGTTTTCAACCCTCAAGTGTTCCACTTGAAGTCCTTTGCTCTTATTTTTCTAGCCCATTCCCCCTTGCCCTAGATCTACTTCTCCCTAGGTTTGTCTTCATCCTACCATTCTTCCCATTCATTTTTGCCTTCTATTTGCTCTCATCTACCCTAGAAAGCCTTCAAAACCTAGCCCTCGTCCCATTTTATTCCTCCTCTCTTCTCCATTCGTCCATCCCTTTTGGCTTACTTCTCTTCCTCTCGTCTTACCTTACCCTCTCGTTCTTTTCGTCCCTCTCTCTTTGTCCCTTCTCCCTCCTCTCGTCCATCTCTAGCTTAGCTATCTCCTTCCATTTTCCATTACCTTCTTTGCTCTCGTTTTGCCATATCTTTGTGCCTCCTTCCTTCTCGTTTTATCCTACCTTGAGTGCTTTCTTCATCATTGATTCGTCCCATCTCTTTGGGGCCTCCTCTCTTGCTCTCATCCCATCCTACTTTTGCCCTATCTCCTCCTTCTCGTCCCATTCCACATTAGCCCTAAACACACAAAACAGAACAAAAACAACAAAGTATTAGTGGTAGTTAGTGTTAGGTCTCATACTTAGTTATTTGGTAGTTGGTTTTGCATAGTTAGATTTCATAAAAATAAATATCTTGCATTGTCTTTTGAGGTACTTAGTCATTTTTCATATCCATACTATCATAGCTTGCATGTAGTTTTGGATCTAGGACTTAGCTAGTTTCAATATCTTTTATTGTTTTTTTTAACATTGAAGGGTGCCTTGTTAGATGATTTGAGTTGGTGTAGGTGTTTTCAAAAGAGAAGAAAGTCAAGAAGCTTCTAATCAAGAAGCCATCAAGAATACAAAGGGACGATCCATACAAAGATTAGTATTATCCTTTGTAATAGTTCTTAGGATTTTATTTTAAATAGTTTCCAAGTTATTTATTTCAAAGTCCCTACAAGGGTTTCATTCCCAAGGGCAATTGTACTCTCATAATAAAAGTTGCAAGTGGGGTTTTTAAGCCCCCACACTCACTTCCCCCATTTGGGGAAGTCTTGTAGTCTTCATTTGAGTGGTTTGATTTTCTAGTTTAGATCCGTTATATGCTCTTAGATTAGTCTTCATTTCGTTAAGTTATATTGTTATATTTTCCGATTTACTTACCCCCATGCTCTCCCGAGTACGGTCTTTGACCTGAAAGAGATTCCTGGGTAGATTAGACTCATTTTCTGTTTAATATTATCTTGTGTTTTCTCTTCCAAACCTTGACCAGAGAAGAGCTAACTTTGGGATTGTATCCCAAAGGCCACATAGTCTTGTGGTAGCTTCTCGTTCCCCCATCAGCTTCTTGTGGACATCCAGCTAGCTGGAAGGTTTCCAGGACTGGTGGCTTCTAGTGGTCGATCTTGTTCGGAGATTGATCCCACTTTTAGATTAAAATTTGTCTTGTAGAACACTAGAATTTCCGGTTTTATTTTATTTGGCAAAATAGCATTGTTAAGCATTATTTCATATCTTTCCAATCTATTATATGGTTTAATCATTTAAAGTTGATTTATTGCTTTTACAACTACTATCTGCTTCTTAAAACGAACCAAAGTCTCTTGAACTTGGCCAAATCCAAGTCAAGAGCACCCTCTATCGGAGGGCATTTTTAGTTTTGCATTTTCTTTGCATTAGGCATTTGTTAATTAGCAAGTCTCTTGAACTGTGGTCATAAGATCAAGTCAAGAGCGCTCTCTGTCGGAGAGTTGAACAAAGTGCTTTAATAATAAAAAATTTCCACTCATACACCCCTTTAATTAATTTATCTTGGTTTCTGTCCTACACCCATATGCTCTGCCAACCAGAAACGGTTGGGCTAGTACTCAGAAAGGTGGAAGACTTGTTAATTCACAAGCGATAACATTAATTAAAACTTTACCCACAACCCCAACCAAGACAAAATCACTGAGTTCTTCCTACAAGAGGTGGTGCCGGGAATCCACTGTTAGACTCGAGGGGGGTCAAGCCGCAAGCACACTTGCCCTCTTTGTAATCTGGGTGCTTCCGACCTATCACCTAAGGTTGCCAGTGTTTTTCTTGGATAAGGTTCCACTCCTTTTGATACCTTTGTTCTTAGCCATAATAATCAAGACCATTAAAATCTTAAATTTACCAAGATAAGCTGCAAAACGTTCTCACAAACTCTTATTTCAAACACTTGTATCAAGCATTTACAATCACTTTTATATTTGACTCCATAAGGCACTGGTCCTTCATCATATATTTTATTTGCTTAAATATCAATACTGGAGTATTTGTTTTAACTTGCGTAAAGAGTGATTTATTTCTTGTTCAAATGTATCTCTTATCTTCTGTTGCAACGTGGATTGCGTTATCTTGGTCTCATTTAAAATATTTTTGTGTCTCTCATTCTCAAAAAACTCCTAAACAACACCCATCCACATCACAACACCAAAAAACACTATAAATACTAGAGCCTTAGTGAAACTCTTTTATAGGGACTAACCCCTTTGGCTTCGTTAGGAGTTTGCCTAAACAGAGGAGCTGGGATTCAGGTGACAGTACCTGGCTCATTGCTTGCCCCCAAGGCCACACCTCTCTCACTTTCAGTGAAGAGACAGCTTTCGAAAGAATTCCGCTGCTGGTGTGCAGATTGGTGGACAACATCTTTGGCGCCGTTGCCGGGGACAAATCTTTTTGTTCCTGGACGACCTTAGTTTTTTCTAGTTTGTTTTACCTTTTTTGATAGATTTCATATCTATCTGGTGACTCCACTCCCCTTGTTTTTAGTTTTCCTTTTTGGTAGATTTTTAGTTTAATCACTCTCTGAAATTAGACTTGGATCCACCTGGCAACTCCATTGTCAGTTAACACATCAAGGTATTCAACTAGAAGAAACTCTGAAGGCTTGCTTAGTTTTATCCCTGAGCCTGAAAAGGTTTATAGGAGGAGACTGAACAAGCTTGCTTCTCGTAAAATCCTTGAAGATCTTAGATCTGAGTCTATTTTAGACATCCACTCTTTGTTTCAAGAAAATCAAGAAAATCAAACAAATTTTGAAAACAATAATTGTTTCCTTTCCACAATGGGTGAGTTCTTCGCTCAACTAAATTTTACTCAGATACCAGGTCAACCTCACGATATTCCTGAGAAGGCTGTTGATAAACTCATAAGTTTCAATGGCACTGATGCCTCCATATCTGCTGAACAACATATCAGAAACTTCACTAAGCTATGTAGCGCTTATGTCAAGGGAGCGGATAAACATGAGGATGTTTATATGACTCTTTTTGCCCTATCCTTAGAAGGAAAGGCAGGGAACTGGTACGACAATGTACTAGACAACTCTTTCGCCACCATAGCAGCTTTCAAGACAACTTTCCTCAGCAAGTTTGGTTGCAAAAAAAAACCTAGACATTTAGTTGCATCTCTAACTAGCATGAAGAAGACAGAAAATGAAACTATGGATGAATTTAACACTAAATTCATGGAGTTGGCTAATTCCATCCCTGAGACCTATGCGCTTCCTGCGGCTTCTTTATTGGATTACTACATAGAAGCGTTAAGTGGCAAGGTCCAATATCAAATAAGAGATAAAGAACCAGCTACCTTGATTGAGGCTCAAAGTTTGGCCATTAAGATTGACAAAAACATGAAGTCTTCCGGAGAGTCAAATATCCAGGGATATTCTAGATCTCAACTTCCTTCAAAACCCATTGAGCACAAAGACAAAGAGCCTATGAAGGACTCTTATGAAAAGAAAATGATGGACATGTATGAGAGAATGGAAAAAGCTGAACAGAAACATGTGAGCCAAATAAAAGAGTTACAAAACAAGATCATCAACATGGAAAGAACACAAGTTCAGCAAATTCAACACATACAACCAGCTCCTGGGAATTTCCCTGCTAAACCTACTTGGCAAACGAAACCTCCTAACCATGAGCAGAGGCCTCCTCATCAGCTAGAGGCTGCTAACATGGTTGAGTATGCCAAGCCCTTTTGTAGGGCATGCAGAGATTTCCACGAGGAATCCGGTTGCTACCATGCATACTATATTCAAGAACATGGTTTTCCTGAAGGTTGTGGTCCCAGTGCATCAACAAGCAAGCCTGAATTCATTAATAATGTGGGAGACATCTGTGGCATTCCCAGGGTTGAAACTTACACACCATTATGTAGGACATGCCAGGAATTACATGAAGAAAACACTTGTCACCTTGCATACTATATCCAAAAGCATGGGTTTCCTGAAGGGTTTGTTGGTCAGTCTTCATCAAGTGAGCCTGAGTGCATAAACTATGTAGGTGATACTTATGATATTCCTTATGAGAGTTGGAATCAGTCGGATCAGCCTATTACAGAAAATATAACATTTTCCCATCAGATTCCTGATGATCCTATCATAGAGATTTATCAAATTCCGAATATTGTTGAAGATCCTCCTCATGCCATCAAAACAAAAGACACTTTGGAGTGGGAAGTTTTTCAAGACTACTTCAGTGATGATGAACATTTATGTACTTCTGACCCATCTTTAGAAGAAACCATTATGGAGATCAACATTCATAAAGAAATCCATGAAAGTAGTAGTATGTGTTATGACACTCCCATTTGTTCTCCACATGGCAGTGAATATTCAGAAATTTGGGTCCCTTGTGATATTTTTGAAACACATCTGTTTGAGGAAGATTATTATGAAGTTGAGGAGGATAGGCATAGCTTAAAGGATGACATAAGTGATGATGAGTCCATCATGGATGACATAGATATTGGCAATGATGAATGGACCTCTCTTGAGAACCCTATCTATGCCATGTCTGAAGAAGTTAATGATGAACAAAATCCCCTTGGAAATTTTGTTAACAATCCCACTTATGAGCACGAGAATACATGTGGCCAGGAATATGGTAAAATTCATGAAGACTCCCCCATTTTCGGTAGGAGTATGGATTTTGAACAGTTGAGCATAGAGGAAGAAAAGGAAATTATTTCATATGAGAAGTCAGTTGAGCATATATTTTTCCCATCGGAAGCCCCTTGTATATTAGGGCAGTTCGAGGCATGCACTTTCATGGAAAATTATTTTCAGAAGAGCCTCTTGGAGGAATATGATAAGGTACCAGAATTGCCTTGTCATCCTGAATTTCATCACCCTATCCTGTTCTGGATAGAGTGTGCCTGCAAAAAGATTTCTTATTATATTGGGGAGCACTTCAAATATTTATTACATACTCATGAGTCCCCATCCAGCCCTCCCTTTCAGAAGATCCAAGCAAGTTTGCACTTTCTGATTAGCATGCCCTTGTCTTGGCTGGTAACCAAAGACAAGGTAAAAATTTGTTTTTTCATTAATCACATGCTTAAATGGTTACATTGGATTTCTGATTATACTTAACATTTTCCTTTTTGTATTATATTAGAATAGGAAAAGATTTAATTTACCTTCTACATTTTAGGTTTCTTAGAACTCATTTTCAAACAATAAGATATAGTTGGTATTTCATTTTGGTTTTTTCATAACACGTGCTATTGAAGGTTTTCTGTCAAGTTGAGATGTTTTTACAGGCTATATATATAAACCAGAGATTCTGGTGTTCTCGTATTCTCTCCTTGCATGAATTCCAGATTGAGCACACGTCCCGCAGTTGGAGCCAGATGTTATCAACTGATTTGTACAATAGTTGAAACCTTATTGAGCCGCTAGTGTTGGAACACATCAATGTTCACTTCCAGAGTATCTGGGTTTCATATATTTGGGTCTAGCCATTTTTGGCTAGCCGGTTTCGTTTTTGAGTTGACATGACCATGGCCCCATGGGGGTTTGTAATAAAGTGTGCTAGTAGGGTCTGAGTGGCTCGGTTCCCCATGACTAGATTAAACAACTAAGGTATTCCAGGGAGTTTTTTCACCGTCAGATTATACTTTGCTTCAGGCGAGATCTAATCTCTTGGTTTTTCTCCTGCTTCCTCCAAAGCTAGAATGCCCGATTTTGGAAATTTTTGCCATGGAGGGTTATTAGAGTCCAACTATAATGTATAAACCTACTAGACACTATTAGAATAGGTTCTGGTCATGTCCTAAGTCTCTAGGACCCCCAGAAAAATTTTGAAAAAAATTTACCGGACGCGTCGGAATTGGGGTTTTTTAATTTTTTAATTATTTTTAAATTTTAATTAAATTTCTCTATAGTTTAAATAGAGAAATTTGAGTCTGTAATATGTCAGTCATCCTGGGTCCGAATTTAGTGTTTGTTGGCTCGTTTCATAAGCCAAAAATCACACATGACCCATGGAGCAACTAAACCCAACTTTTGGATGTCAATTCAGCCTCATAATTAATATTTTCTCTAAAAAGTCATTTACAGAGAAATTATTAATTAAAATAATAAAATTGAATATTTTGGAGATAAATCAAATCTCTCCAAAATTAATCAATTTGATTAAAATAAAAGGCTAAATGACATGGCAATAGATATTTATGAAGATTCCAATCAACTCCAAGTGGTTTAAGTCAACTATCCAGTCACCAGCAAGAGATCTCTTTGAGCCAATTCGCCCTCTTCCATGAAAAAGTCGATTTGGTGTGTTGTCAGTTGGTAAATGGGTTGGTTGGTTTGCAATTAAGACTAGGATGGGCACCCTCATGACTCACCATAGCTTGGCTCCAAATTCGAATTAGAACCTACCCACACTCCACTTGTCCTCCTACCAACTAACTTGCACCCTCCTCAAAGCTCACGTCATTCTACCCTAAGCTCACGTCAATCCTTGTTGTAGCTTGTTTATTGGATAGTTGATACTTCCCATGCCTAAATAGAGTCGAGTCTTGCCACCTATTCACTCACACCTACCAACAAGTCGAGTTGTCCATTGTCTAAACTCTCCAAGCCTTGCTTTGATTGGAATTCGAACTACATGCCTTTGCCAATTCGACCTAGGGTTTAGCAATTAGATTTTACTATAAAGAGAGGCCCTTTGGGGTTATTATCTCATGGAGAATTTTGTGCAAACTTACTTTGCCAAATTGTATATGTGTTATAGCTTTTGCTAATTGAAATAAAGTGGCTTTGGAGGTCCATATGGTGTGTTGATCTTGTTCATGGGAATTGCTTCAAATTAATCAAGGTGATATTGCTTCATGTTTTTGTTTACATGTTCCTTGTTTTGATCAAATTTTAAAGCTTAGAAGACTTTGTAAAGTCCATAGGATGGGCATTTGAGTTCAATTTGTCCATTGATGTTGGGTTGCTTGTGATTTGGAAGTAGTGAATTGTAGTCGGAAATACTAACACTCTTCTTGTCTCTTTCAACTTTGCATACTATATTTGATCAAACTTGTTTGTAAGTGATACATTTGCAAATCTCATAGGTTTTGAAGAGGAGTTGGAACTAGGTTGTCTCCTCCATCTCTTTAAAGAGCCAATTTTTTCATTAACATTCGTGCATTGCAGGATCTCCTAAAGTCGATCTTACAACATCAAGATTTTGGCATAAAGTGTTTGATTCGAAGATCCATCCATTTTATCAAAAATATTTCTTAAAATTGGTTACTAGTTACTTTGATCTACCTCCATCTTGTGGAAACCATTTCTAGATCTTGATCCAAAGTTGGTTGTTTGTCGTTTCAAGCCATAGATTAGTTTGCCATAAGGTTGAAGTTCCTTCAACCTTGGGGAATAGCTTGGGATTTGTTCTCTTGTGCTCTCTTCAACACTTGTTATCGGCGTATCACCGGTTAACCGGAGGATTTCCAAGACAGTGTTTTCAACACTCAAGTGTTCCACTTGAAGTCCTTTGCTCTTATTTTGCTAGCCCATTCCCCCTTGCCCTAGATCTACTTCTCCCTAGGTTTGTCTTCATCCTACCATTCTTCCCATTCGTTTTTGCCTTCTATTTGCTTTCATCTACCCTAGAAAGCCTTCAAAACCTAGCCCTCGTCCCATTTTATTCCTCCTCTCTTCTCCATTCGTCCATCCCTTTTGGCTTACTTCTCTTCCTCTCGTCTTACCTTACCCTCTCCTTCTCTTCGTCCCTCTCTCTTTGTCCCTTCTCCCTCCTCTCGTCCATCTCTAGCTTAGCTATCTCCTTCCATTTTCCATTCCCTTCTTTGCTCTCGTTTTGCCATATCTTTGTGCCTCCTTCCTTCTCGTTTTATCCTACCTTGAGTGCTTTCTTCATCATTGATTCGTCCCATCTCTTTGGGGCCTCCTCTCTTGCTCTCATCCCATCCTACTTTTGCCCTATCTCCTCCTTCTCGTCCCATTCTACATTAGCCCTAAACACACAAAACACAACAAAAAAAACAAAGTTTTAGTGGTAGTTAGTGTTAGGTCTCATACTTAGTTATTTGGTAGTTGGTTTTGCATAGTTAGATCTCATAAAAATAAATCTCTTGCATTGTCTTTTGAGGTACTTAATCATTTTTCATATCCATACTATCATAGCTTGCATGTAGTTTTGGATCTAGGACTTAGCTAGTTTCAATTTCTTTTATTGTTTTCTTTAACATTGAAGGGTGCCTTGTTAGATGATTTGAGTTGGTGTAGGTGTTTTCAAAAGAGAAGAAAGTCAAGAAGCTTCTAATCAAGAAGCCATCAAGAATACAAAGGGACGATCCATACAAAGATTAGTATTATCCTTTGTAATAGTTCTTAGGATTTTATTTTATATAGTTTCCAAGTTATTTATTTCAAAGTCCCTACAAGGGTTTCATTCCCAAGGGCAATTGTACTCTCATAATAAAAGTTGCAAGTGGGGTTTTTAAGCCCCCACACTCACTTCCCCCATTTGGGGAAGTCTTGTAGTCTTCATTTGAGTGGTTTGATTTTCTAGTTTAGATCCGTTATATGCTCTTAGATTAGTCTTCATTTCGTTAAGTTATATTGTTATATTTTCCGATTTACTTACCCCCATGCTCTCCCGAGTACGGTCTTTGACCTAAAAGAGATTCCTGGGTAGATTAGACTCATTTTCTATTTAATATTATCTTGTGTTTTCTCTTCCAAACCTTGACCAGAGAAGAGCTAAATTTGGGATTGTATCCCAAAGGCCACATAGTCTTGTGGTAGCTTCTCGTTCCCCCATCAGCTTCTTGTGGACATCCAGCTAGCTGGAAGGTTTCCAGGACTGGTGGCTTCTAGTGGTCGATCTTGTTCGGAGAATGATCCCACTTTTAGATTAAAATTTGTCTTGTAGAACACTAGAATTTCCGGTTTTATTTTATTTGACAAAATAGCATTGTTAAACATTATTTCATATCTTTCCAATCTATTATATGGTTTAATCATTTAAAGTTGATTTATTGCTTTTACAACTACTATCTGCTTCTTAAAACGAACCAAAGTCTCTTGAACTTGGCCAAATCCAAGTCAAGAGCACCCTCTATCGGAGGGCATTTTTAGTTTTGCATTTTCTCTGCATTAGGCATTTGTTAATTAGCAAGTCTCTTGAACTGTGGTCATAAGATCAAGTCAAGAGCGCTCTCTGTCGGAGAGTTGAACAAAGTGCTTTAATAATAAAAAATTTCCACTCATACACCTCTTTAATTAATTTATCTTGGTTTCTGTCCTATACCCGTATGTTCTGCCAACCGGAAACGGTTGGGCTAGTACTAAAAAAGGTGGAAGACTTGTTAATTCACAAGTGATAACATTAATTAAAACTTTACCCACAACCCCAACCAAGACAAAATCACTGAGTTCTTCCTACAAGAGGTGGTGCCGGGAATCCACTGTCAGACTCGAGGGTGGTCAAGCTGCAAGCACACTTGCCCTCTTTGTAATCTAGGTGCTTCTGACCTATCACCTAAGGTTGCCAGTGTTTTTCTTGGATAAGGTTCCACTCCTTTTGATACCTTTGTTCTTAGCCATAATAATCAAGACCATTAAAATCTTAAATTTACCAAGATAAGCTGCAAAACGTTCTCACAAACTCTTATTTCAAACACTTGTATCAAGCATTTACAATCACTTTTATATTTGACTCCATAAGGCACTGGTCCTTCATCATATATTTTATTTGCTTAGATATCAATACTAGAGTATTTGTTTTAACTTGCGTAAAGAGTGATTTATTTCTTGTTCGAGTGTATCTCTTATCTTCTGTTGCAACGTAGATTGCGTTATCTTGGTCTCATTTAAAATATTTTTGTGTCTCTCATTCTCAAAAAACTCCTAAACAACACCCGTCCGCATCACAACACCAAAAAACACTATAAATACTAGAGCCTTAGTGAAACTCTTTTATAGGGACTACCCCCTTGGCTTCATTAGGAGTTTGCCTAAACGGAGGAGCTGGGATTCAGGTGACAGTACCTGGCTCATTGCTTGCCCCCAAGGCCACACCTCTCTCACTTTCAGTGAAGAGACACCTTTCGAAAGATTTCTGCTGCTGGTGTGCAGATTGGCGGACAACACTTTCAACATGCTCTGATACCATGTGAAAATCCTCACAATAGATCTAAGAGATGATGTATACCTCACAAGAGAAAGATTATGATTAAGCAAGAAAATAGAAGAAGAGTGGTCAATACAGTATAATGAACAAAAAAATAATATGGTATAGTAGAACTCGGATAGAAGCAATAATACTTCACACACACTAGTTAATTAATCACAATATGGACAAATAAATAGTACAATGGTAGAGAGGATTCGAATGCCTAAGGTGGCAATTCGAATTAGCCTCTCAGAGTGATCATAAGATCAATAGAGTGTCATCGGAGTACAACTAGAAGTCTTCATCATCATCAGTGGAGTCATCAATGCTCAAGTAACTGTTAACCATCAGTCAAACTGAGTCTGGTAGGTGTTGTGAAAATCCTCACAGCAGATCTAAGAGATGATGTATCTCACAAGAGAATAATTATGATTAAGCAAGAAAATAGAAGAAGAGTGATACATGCAGTATAATGAGCAACAGAATAATATGGTACAGTAGAACTCAGATAGAAGCAATAATACTTCGGTCATACTTGATTATTAATCACAAATGGACATATAAATAATACAATGCATGAGGAATTCGAATGCCTAAGGTGGCAATTCGAATTAGCCTTCATGGAGTGATCAAAGGATCACTGGAGTGTCATCGGAGCACAACTAGGTGTCCTCATGATCATCGGAGCGCAACTGGAAGTCTTCATCATCATCAGTGGAGTCATCAATGCTCAAGTAACTGTCAACCATCAGTCAAACTAACTCTGGTAGGTGTAACTCAGTGTAACTAAGTGTAACTGAGTGTAACTGAGTGTAACTCAATGTAACTCAATGTAACTAAGAGTAACTGAATGTAACTGAGTGTAACTGAGTGTAACTCAATGTAACTGAGTGTAACTGACTTTAACTGAATGTAACTGAGTGTAACTCAATGTAACTGAGTGTAACTGACTGTAACTGACTGTAACTGAGTGTAATTGAACTGGTAGGTGAAGAAGGGCGAGTTGCTCCCTAAAATCAAGGAAGAAGGGCGCACTAAGCAACTGGAGGGCTAAAACTGAATAGTGAGAAGCTCCTGGGGGCTGGCTAACTGAGGGCTAGGTGCTGGACTGATGACTGGGATGCATGCAAAATGCATGCAAACCCTAGAATGCATGCAAACCCTAAAAGGTGCATGCATGACTGAAAATGTAAATGATCAAAATACTGGTGGGACTAGGATGGAGTATAGGAATATCCTAACACCCCCCCTTAATCCATCCTGGGCCCTGGTAACTAAGACCAAAGGTCACCCAATACAATGAATAATAACAATCAATAAACCAAGGAAGTGGGAAAATTTCATGGGAAACATACCCCCTCCTCAAAAAATAGACTGTAAGGCACACATAAAAAAATAAAGGCTCCAAACTTAAGCATGTGTGATGCTTGGTCATATGTCTGGAGGTATCTTCTTCTTGGGAAGAAGTGGATCATGCTCAAAAAGCATGTGCTTGTACTTGCTCTTCAGATCGAATGTGATGAGAACAAATCCAACAGTATTAGAATGATCCTTGAACCTGTGATTCGACTCAGCTGAGGTAGGATCAAATTTTTGAATGTGCATATAGTCCTTTGTCTTCTCCTTCGAACCACCATGGGTGAGATTATGCCAAAAAGAACTATTACATGTTTGCTTGAAATCAAAATCAAATTTAAGACTTTCAAAACAGTTTCTTGAGATCTCCTTTGAACCAGCAGGGGTGAGATCAAAACTATCATATGATGCATGAGAAATTATCTCAAGCGGGTGGCAATGGCCATATTCTTCAATAACCTTCTGAAAGCATGTGCTAATGATCATATAGTAGTAAATAAGAGATGTTTGCTGAAGAGAAGCGAATGCATTACCTCCAATAGCTGATGTTACCTCCGAAATAGTCATGTGATCATGATGCAAACCAACAAACTCTGGTGCAAGACAGGATTTAGGACCTTCTGCAATATCTAGAGTGTGAGCTGGCACAGAAAGAGAAGAAAGTTTGAGCATGAGCGGAGAATCTGCAAGTTCTTTGTCAACAACTTCAATATGAGATGATACTGGTTCATGATCTGAGAGATCATCAAGGGGAGCGAATGCAACATGATCTGAGAGACCATCAGGAGGAGCGAATGCATCATGATCTGAGAGACCATCAAGTGGAGCGAATGCATCAACTTGCTTGCTTTTGAAGGGATTTGGACCAAATCCATCATTCTTTTTGCCGAATCTTTCATCTAGATGAGCCCATAACTCTTTTGGAGTTTCAATATCAATGATGGTCGGGTACAATATGTAATCAGTCATAGCAAGCATCATTCTTCCAATGTGCATGTCACCTTTATTCAACCATTTAATCTTCTTTGTAGAGGATTCGAACTCTCTTTCAAAATAGCAATCAAAGAGATCATGGCTCTTCAAATATGCTATCATTCTTGGTTTCCATTCATCATAGTTGAATGGAGAAAGAGGAGTAATTTCTTCTAAATTCATTGAAGTTGTAGAAGACCTGCAAAAACAATATAGAATAACTGCAACTGCTACTGCTGCAAAAATGCAGATTCTGCTACAACTGCTGTACTCGAAATCTTGGTAATAACCTGCAAAAAAAAACTCTCAAGAATGGAGATAAACAATACTCTCAACATGCTTTGATACCATGTGAAAATCTTCACAGCAGATCTAAGAGATGATGTATCTCACAAGAGAATAATTATGATTAAGCAAGAAAATAGAAGAAGAGTGATACATGCAGTATAATGAGCAACAGAATAATATGGTACAGTAGAACTCAGATAGAAGCAATAATACTTCGGTCATACTTGATTATTAATCACAAATGGACATATAAATAATACAATGCATGAGGAATTCGAATGCCTAAGGTGGCAATTCGAATTAGCCTTCATGGAGTGATCAAAGGATCACTGGAGTGTCATCGGAGCACAACTAGGAGTCCTCATGATCATCGGAGCGCAACTGGAAGTCTTCATCATCATCAGTGGAGTCATCAATGCTCAAGTAACTGTCAACCATCAGTCAAACTAACTCTGGTAGGTGTAACTCAGTGTAACTCAGTGTAACTGAGTGTAACTGAGTGTAACTCAATGTAACTAAGTGTAACTCAATGTAACTAAGAGTAACTGAATGTAACTGAGTGTAACTGAGTGTAACTCAATGTAACTGAGTGTAACTGACTGTAACTGACTGTAACTGAGTGTAACTCAATGTAACTGACTGTAACTGACTGTAACTGACTGTAACTGAACTGGTAGGTGAAGAAGGGCGAGTTGCTCCCTAAAATCAAGGAAGAAGGGCGCACTAAGCAACTAGAGGGCTAAAACTGAATAGTGAGAAGCTCCTGGGGGGTGGCTAACTGAGGGCTAGGTGCTGGACTGATGACTGGGATGCATGCAAAATGCATGCAAACCCTAAAAGGTGCATGCATGACTGAAAATGTAAATGATCAAAATACTGGTGGGACTAGGATGGAGTATAGGAATATCCTAACAGGTGTAACTGAGTGTAACTAAGTGTAACTGAGTGTAAACTGAAGACAACTGGACTGGTAGGTGAAGAAGGGCGAGTTGCTTCCTAAAATCAAGGAAGAAGGGCGTTGTTATCACACAACTTGTAGTTGCCCCTAGTGGTATCCCAGCCGGGACGGTAGAGGAGATGGGCAACTAAAGAGGTGACCCAAGAGATGCCACGGTTCCCAATGGAAGATGGGAGTCACGTCAACCGAGGCACTCTTCACTTTAGATCTAGATAAATCAAGACTTAGGGGGAGACCCTATAACCAATCAAAGATGATTGGACCCAAACAAAGGTTCCTAGGGATGAGTAGATAACGAGTTACAGAAACCAATGCAAGGTTAAGTGGACCTAAAATTTAAAGTATGGTTGAAGGTGGTTTGAGAGATGATTAGTGTTTCAACCAATGTATGATTTAGGCCACATGATTAGTTATGATGGCAACATATAGTACCATGTACTATACAAGTGGGTCCTATTTTCTTGGGATATGTGAAATGGCTTGATGTGGACCCACAAGGTGGACTTTAGGGATGCAATTGGCACTAGAGGCTATGCAATGAGTAGATCTATGGATCTAAGTTGAAATTAAGAGTACCCATGTACCAGATCTAAGGTTTGACACAATTCCCAAGGAGTGCGACTTGCTTGAGGAGGACTAGTGCCTTGTTGGATGGGTAAATGGAGTCAAAAGGTATGTCAAAGTGTAGATCGGGACACCTAGAGGTCAAGACAAGTGGGCTAATTGAGATAGTGTGGTTGGATCTAGCTAGATCTAGGTTTTCATGAAATGAACCAAGTGGACCACAATCCCTTAAAACAAGGAATGCTACCCCCAAGGCAGATCGTCACAAAATCATACTCTAGACCTAGGTTTCAAGGTATGCCCGTTCCAAATCCACAAAAATCTCAACCACCCACTTCCTCAAAGTGGGCAAACTCACTCACCCAAGGGAGTGCGACTTTACTCAAGGAGGGATAAAAGGTGGATAAGGTGGGCCAAATCAAGCCCAATGGCCACCAAACTATAGATCCAAGTAGCTTATGCACCGATCTATGTGGATCTAGAAACTCAAGTCAATCCAAGGGTTAGATCTTACTAGATCTGAGTTTTAAGATGCCAAGTGGTTCAGAAGGGGGTTTTAATCCCTTAAAATGTGGAATGATGCCCACAAGGTAGAAATCACCCAAGTAAAAGCCTGGGGGTAGGTTATCAAGTGTGTAGATTACAAATCAAGCGGGCTCTCACCTACCCATATGCTAGATCTAACCCAACAAGCCTCTCCAAGGAAGTGCGATTTGGTTCAAGAGGGCTATGTTGCCTTGAAAAATGTGTCAATTTTAACCCAATCACCACCAAACTATAGATCCAACTAGGGGTGGATGCTATAGAGGTGGGTTCTTAAGATCTTTTCAAAAGCAAGGCTAGATCTAAGTAGATCTAAGAAAAACCAAAATGAGGGTTTCAATTAATTAGGGTTTGTGACCAATGAAGAGAGAATGGATGGAAAGAGGCACATACCTTGTAGATCTTACCTCAATTGCTTGTGGCCACCTTGCAAATTGATAGCATTCTCCTATGTGTATATTCAAGAGTGAGATCCAAGAGCTCCAACCAAAACGTCCTCCTCCAAGATAGCCAAATCGTCCTCCTCCTACAAGACAAGATCAAAGAAACAAGTCAAGTAAGATGATTATGAAAATGATAGAAAGATGTAATAGAAAGCATCAACTATGTCACGAAGATACAATAATGATACTCCCTGTCACAAGATCAACCCAAGAGAGAATATGTGGATCCCTCCAACAATAACCCTCAAGAAATCGTCGTCCTCTCCACCAATTCGACTTTCCTGCAAGAAAACTAATAGAAGCACCCAAATCCACAATGATACATAGAAGAGATACCATATACTCAATATGCAAGAGAATCCACAAGACAAGAGAGATATGCTCCACAAAGAAGTGTTCTATTCCAATATTCCAGAGCTCCAAAGGTGAGCTATACAATAGGGGGTCTCCTCCTTATATAGGATAATAAAGACCAAAACCCTATACCACTCTACAATACTACATCAAATGAGTGGTTGAGATTAAAAGATCTCAATATACAATCAATGGCTAAGATGAACCATAATAACATATCACATGGATCACCCAATGTAATGATGACGTCATAGTATAAAATAATCATGGAGGGTGACGTCATCCACTAGAGGGGTAAAAGTACCAAAAATCCACCTCATGATGACTAGGACATGACATAATAAGCACATGGTGGGGCTAGGAGGCATCAATCCTTACTAGCCCATCCAACAAGGCACTAGTCCTCCTTAAGCAAGTCGTACTCCTTGGGAATTGTGTCAAACCTTAGATCTAGTAAGTGGGTACTCCTAATTTCAACTTAGATCCATATATCTACTCATTACATATCCTCTAGTGCCAATTGCATCCCTTAATTTCACCTTGTGGGTCCACTTCAAGCCATTTCACATATCCCAAGAAAATAGGTAGGTCATGTTATCACATATATAGTAGCCGGGCTACCATACATTATTTTTCAGATTCCAGAGCACATTTCAGCCAGTTCCTTTACTTTGAGATGATGAGATGAGCAGCTATCTTTGGATCACTATCAGATTGTGGATAGCAGTTGTATTCCCCATGCCATGACTGAGTCTCAGGACACTCAGAGAGATGACCGATGTAGCCATTATACCATTGGTACAGAGCAGTCAGTAGTGCCCAGAGTTACAGCAGCAGTTTCGGAGGACAGATGATGGTACAGGTTGATGAGCATTCAGGTATATGACTCAGCAGGTATATCATGGTGTTATGGTTAGATTGCTTTTATACTTATTCTTATAGCATGTCTTAGCACTCAGTGTCATGATCTGGCGATCATATAGATATTTGGACCTGATTGATCTATTATACATATTATATTGTCCCTACCCAGAATTAGAAGTTCACTATTCATACTCATTGGTATGTACCCTCCTTAGGGAGAATAGAGGTGATCATTCCACCATATCTTGGCTTGCTAGTGTTGGCTCCATTATTCATTGTCTTCATCCATCCATGGCCTACCTTCTAGTTTATCACCCTGACTTACTACTTGACTAGTGACATGGAGGACTTTTCCCCACTGTAGCCTCTGTATTGGATGAGCTTCCCTGTTTATTGTGTCTCGGCTCTGAGTTGGTGACAAAACTTACCTATGGTGAGTTGGAGTTCCTTGGAATTCCCCCTAGTCACTTAAGTTGTGTTGGCTAAACCTGAAACTTTTAGTGCTGCCATGAATACAAAATCTGGAAAAATGAAATGTTATATCTTGTATGAAAAGCCCATTCATGCAATGTGTTTTTAAATACACATGAATGAAAGGCGTGCCAAATGAAAATGGCCATAAAAATAAAATGTTATATCTTGTGGAAAATAAATACCTAGGTAAACAAGCTGTCCATGACACACCTAGAAGTGCTCAGGTAAACAAGTGCCTTAAAAACACACCTGCAGCAGAAAGCCTAAAAGAAAAATGTAAATCTATGCAATATGTTTGTAAACACACATAGATCAAGGCTATGGAAACTTCAGGCCCAAAAAGCAATGGAACTTAAAAGCTACATCTAAACAATTGCTGGCCTTATTTGTATTATGGATTGTGCGCATCTGTGAAGGTGAATAAACCCTCTTTAAACAACTCATCCATTTGTGAGACACCGCCATTCCCTGTGTTATTGCTCATTCAGTATATACTATGGTGTATTCCCTTTCCCTTGCCAAAGTGTCACAAAGTCAAGATAGTTAAGTCATCCTTTGTATTATGGATTGTGCGCATCTGTGAAGGTGAATAAACCCTCTTTAAACAACTCATCCATTTGTGAGACACCGCCATTCCCTGTGTTATTGCTCATTCAGTATATACTATGGTGTATTCCCTTTCCCTTGCCAAAGTGTCACAAAGTCAAGATAGTTTAAGTCATCCCTTAGCCTAGCCAGTTAATTTAAGCCTTCACCCTTCACTAGCAAATTGATCACAACTATGAAGTGAGTATGATCCTGAAAGTCTAGTCTGAGTAATAATAATAATTAACGACACTATATATTTGGATTTAGATCGCCAGTCATGATTACTCTGTGTTATAATTGTTATTTGAATAAGTTGTAGAGCATATATTAACCTTGACACTTTGCAGCAGCTATTAATGATGATCTGAGTTATATTTGGTCTTGGTTAGACCTAGTTTGACCATGGAGGACCATGGGACATGAGATGTTGGACCTTATGATGATATGGATAGATGATATATGGTCTATGTATACATACATGATGACTCTATGCAGCAGCTACAGGGTTATGATGATGATTCTGGGGTTGCAGCAGTGTTTGTATATGTACAGCGCATTATTATTGGCCTTGATCCGGTATATTGGATATTTATTTTGATCATGCAGAGATTCATATGGTGTATGAGTACACATCTTGGATGGATTTGGACCTTCTGAGTCCAATGGGACAGTTTGTTTTTAGTTCCGGGCACTTACGGTGATGATTTAGCCTCAGTAGGCTGTCCTAGTGCAGTTTTGGTCTGTCGGAGGCCCTGTCGGAGCAGATGTGATTTTTATCCGGTTGACCTAGGGCGCTGAAGATGGAGGGGGTGGTCCAGCCACTTGTTTTTACCATATTACCCCCCTCCCGGACACACTGGTGCCCTCACCTTGACAGCGCAGGCACTCCAGGAGGCTGTTTGGGACAGTTTCACGCTTCTCGAGGCATTTCAGGATTGGTAGAAATGGCTATTGAGGAAATCGATTTGGGCTACTGAGGCAAAGTTATGGCATGGGATGATCAGTGATGATAGATCGGGACCTTCCACACCTTCTCCAGCAGTTTCAGCTTCATCGGGGCCCACATCCATCACTTATGGCACTTTCTGTGGATTTTTGAGGTCTTTTGAGGACCACGACTTCACTATGGAGGCACGATTTGGTACATTCATGATTATTTTTTTGGTTATTGTGCTATGGGGATTGACCAAGGAGGGATAAAATTACCCCTTGGACCCACCATAAGCCTCTTATGATATTTGGTCATCATGATTTGGTGGGATTCCCCTCTTGTAGGGCGATTTTGTCCACTTACATTATATTTTATTAGTGATCCATGTATTTTATTGTTGAACTCATCTCAACCATTGATTAGATCTTATGATCTTTTAATCTTAGCCACTCATGTAAAAAGTGGTTATGATTGTACTCTCTCCCCATCCTATTTAAGGAGGGAGCCTCTCATTGTAAAATCATCTAGAGATTTTTGGCTCTTGGCTCTTAGAATAAAATTTCTATCTTTTAGAGTACATGCTTGGATTGGAGTGGATGTTGCTTGTTTCGATTGTAAATGCTATTGTCCATTGCACTGGAGGATCTATTGTAGCTATCTTGCATATTTGCCATACTTTATTTGCAGGTTAAGAGGGCGATTTTGACAAGTGCGAATTGGTGGGGAGGCTTGCCCTTCAAGCTTGGAAGAAGTCGTTTTGGGTTTGATAGGGAGTAGTTTTGCCTTTGTGTCAACTATTCTATGTTTCTCTCTCTCTTGCTTGTATCTACCTTCAATTTGTTAAACTAATTGATGCTTTGCTCCTTGGCTTGATAGGTTAGAAGGAATCACATGTGGCTTGGAAAAATTGATTTGGCAAGAGGGCTTCAACAATTCTCCATTTGATCTTTGGCAAAGTAATCCTCGTCTCAACTAGCATTCATCTCTTCATCCAGGTATGTCCCAAGAGGTATGATCTTCTCTTCCTTGAATCTTCCATAATTTCTAGATCACAAAAAACCCTAATCAAATTAAAACCCTTGTTTTTGGTATTTTTCAGATCTACTTAGATCTAGCCTTGTTCTTGAAGAGATATTGAAAACCCACCTCTATAGCATCCACCCCTAGTTGGATCTATAGTTTGGTGGTGATTGGCTAAGAATTGACCCACTTTTCAAGGCAAAAAGCCCTCCTTGACCCAAATCGCACTTCCTAGAGAGAGGCTTGTTGGGCTAGATCTAGCACATGGGTAGGTGAGATCTCAATTGATTTGCATTCTAGACACTTGATAACCTAAACCCATATCCTTACTTTGGTGAAAACTACCTTGTGGACATCTTTCCATGTTTTAAGGGGTTGAAACCCCCTTTTGATCTTCTTGGTACCTTAAAACTTAGATCTACTAAGATCTAGCCATTGGATTCACTTGAAATTTTGAAGATACATAGATCGGGGTACAATCCAATTGGATCTACAGTTTGGTGGCCATTGGACTTGATTTGGTCCACCAAAACCCACTTTTTGGCCTTCCTTGAGCAAATCGCACCCCCTTGAAATTTTGAGTTTGTCCACTTCTAGGAGGTGGGTGTTTGAGATTTTTGTGGATTTGGAATGCCCATGCCTTGAAACCTAGGTCTATACTGTCCTTTCGTCAAGATCCGCCTTGGGGATTGCATTCCTTGTTTTAAGGGATTGTGGTCCACTTAGGGTAATCACTTAAAAACCTAGATCTATTAAGATCCAACCATTGGATCTCACTCAACCCACTTGACTTGGCTTCTAGGTGTCCCGATCTACACTTTGACATACTTTTTGACCCCATTAGCCCATCCAACAAGGCACTAGTCCTTCTCCAAGCAAGGCGCACTCCTTGGGATTTGTGTCAAACCCTAGATCTAGTACATGGGTACTCCTATAACCAACTCAAACTCATAGATCTAGCCTACATCTAACCTATAGTACCAACCTCACACCTAACTTCACTTTGTGGGCCTACCTAGAATCATTTCACACTTCCCAAGAACACAAGACCCACTTGTGCAAACACATGGTACTATACGTAGTAATCATACCCCATCATGTGGCCTAAACCATACATAGGTTGAAACACTAACTATCCATCACACCATCATCAACCATTCCTTAACTCTTAGGTCCACTTAGCCTTGCATTGGTTTCCGTAACTCATCATTTACCTACCTTTAGAAACCTTTGTTTGGATCCAATCAACTGTGATTGGGTATAGGGTCTCCCGCTTGGTCTAGTTACACCTTGACCTAAAGCGAAGAGTGCCTCGGTTGACGTGACTCCCACATTGCATTGGGAACCGTGGCATCTCTTGGGTCACCTCTTTAGTTGCCTGTCTCCTCTACCGTCCCGGATGGGATACCTCTAGGGGCAACTACAAGTTGTGTGATAACAGGTCCCACTTGTGTAACACATGGCACTAGATCTTGTCATTATAACTAATCATGTGGCCTAAATCATATATTGGTTGAAACATTAATCATCTCTCAAACCATCATCAACCATACTTTAACTTCTAGGTTCACTTAACCTTACATTGGTTTCCGTAACTCATCATTTACTCATCCTGAGGAACCTTTGTTTGGGTCCAATCATCTTTGATTGGTTATAGGGTCTCCCCCTAGGTCTTGATTTATCTAGATCTAAAGTGAAGAGTGCCTCGGTTGACGTGACTCCCACCTTTCATTGGGAACTGTGGCATCTCTTGGGTCACCTCTTTAGTTGTCCATCTCCTCTACCGTCCCGAATGGGATACCACTAGGGGCAACTACAAGTTGTGTGATAACAGGCGCATTAAGCAACTGGAGGGCTAAAACTGAATAGTGAGAAGCTCTTGGGGGCTAGCTAACTGAGGGCTAGGTGCTGGATTGATGACTGGGATGCATGCAAAATGCATGCAAACCCTAGAATGCATGCAAACCCTAAAAGTGCATGCATGACTGAAAATGTAAATGATCAAAATACTGATGGGACTAGGATGGAGTATAGGAATATCCTAACACAAACCATTAAAATTTATCTCCCTAACACAACACATTTTAACCTCACTTTAGGATACAAAATAAACTGTTAGTTAGGTAGGACACCAGGGATAGGAATCCAAATAATTCCCCCTTGTCGCTTTTCATTTGAGACATAGTTGTTGTCCTTTAGGGTACTAAAATCCTCTAGTATTTGTTGACACGGTGATCGACCAGTTTGTTGAGAGGGCCCTCCGCTACGCGGGAGCAAGCAGCGAGGACTGGTTCCGAATGGAATTTGTGGAATGCCGCACTCCACTTAGCACCTAAGGATACCTCTCCATTTTCTTCATTGTATTTTCCGTATAGGTGATGTTACCACCTAAAGTTGCACTTTAATTGGACTTCAGTGAGCCTCTAGTGTTGCACAAGTCACTTGTGCTTGTGCTTATCAGAGTTCAGAAGTTCCAAGTTTGGCCTGTTCAGGGCCCCTTTTTAAATTTTTGTAGTGCATGACCATGCCCCACGGGGTTTGTAATAAGTGTGCTAGCATGGTGGTCTTTGAGTGACTCGGTTCCCTAGGAATTGACAACCAAAGAAGGTATTCCAAGGAGTTTTTTCCCTTGTCGATTATGCTTTGCCTTTAGGCGAGTGTAATCGATGAGTTTTTCTCCTGCACCTCCAAAGCTGGAATGCCCAAAGTGGTGGTTAGGCCTTAGGGGGTTATTAGAGCTCATTTTGTAACATATATAAACATGTTACATGCTAGATTTTATCATTTGGTCATGTACTAGGTCCCCCTGAAGTTTCAGTCAATTCTGAGAAAAATAAATTTTTCACATTTTTAAGCCATTTTTTAATGGTTTAAATGAAAAAATTCAAATGGTGATAAAAGTGAGATCCGGAGTCGGAATTTGATGCAGGGATGCTCGTTTTCAAGCTCAGAGCATCCTCTTTACGCTAGTACCCAGTCTTCCTATGTTTCGAGCGACCAAAATGCCCTGTGGAGCAGTTTTTCCTATCAGAGCTATAGAATAGCACTTTAATGGTAAAAGAGCATCAAAATGCACCATAAGCCAAAAGTTGAAATAATTAAAAAATGGAATTTTGGCACATGCCATTTGACATGGCATTAGTCAAATAAGATGAGCGATTATACTAACGGTTCAAAGCATACAATATATGGTCATTTTAAAGAGTAAAGCTCTTAATTCCAAATCCGTACGAATTCCTCACGTGGGGCCGGTTTCTCCCACTTGGTCGTGTATGGTTCTGTTTGATGATAGGTATTGAGGTGGAACATCCCACTTGGTGAGGCTGCTAATTAAAGAATCCAATCAGAATTGTTCATTGTTAACTCCGCGAAAGCATGGAAACATCAACTCCAACTCGCTCTCATCCTTCACGTGGATGCTCCAAACTCGACTGTTTCCATTCAGAGTTGTTTTTTTGCCAATGAGTACGATGCTTCTCCATTGGATAGGAGCTGCCTTGCTCTACAATTAAGGAGGATCCTCTCCTTAGGGTTTTGAGACCTAGCTGGCTTACCCTTTGCTATTTATTGAGAAGCTTGCCTCCATTGTAAAGATCTGAAGGTGGAACCTCTGCTCTGGTATCGTTGTATCATTTTCCGAATATTTGAGTAATAAAATAAGGCTTTGGAGGCTAGTCCTGAAGTGTTCTGTGGAGGCATGATGTGTTAAGCTTTGCTTATGAGGTAATCTATATTGATTTCATATGTCTTATATATTGTTGAGATAGATCTGTCCTTGGAAGGAAATTAATTTCAGTAAGAACATCAGGTAATGCTTTATAGATTATTTGTTGTTGTTGAATGGTAGAAGGATTAAAAAAGATATATAGATTCTTGTTTGAACTTACATCTTCGATTATTCTTTTTATTTGCAGACACAGGTATTTTTAATCTCCTTGTACAAGTGTTGTGAGATATTTTTGCAGGTAACCTACGCTGGAGGAAGTACCAAGCATGTTAGCTTGCTCGTCTTCTAGAATCTTCGAACAAAGCTCCATCTCTCCGGTCCCTCAAGGGAACAACTCCATTGCCCAAAATTAATGCTCAAACCCCCAAGGCTTCATCTTCAAGATCTATCTTTCTAATCTAAATTGGTTACGGTTCTATTTTATTCTAGATCTCAAGTTTTAATATCATAAGTATATCTTGTTTCCTTAAGCTTGCACCTAATTCAAAAAAATCTAAGTTTTGCTAAGGAAAAGTGCTTATAAAAAAAATATCTAGCATTGTTAGGCTTGAAATTTGGCTTGCAACTTGAACAAGGGCAGCCAAAGATCCTAGCAAAGCAAGCTCTCTAGCTTCTCTTACTAGTTTTTTTTTGGTCTCATTTTATTGCATCATTTAGATCTAGTTTTTAGGCTTAGTTTGCATCAAGAAGTAGTTTTAGTTTTAAGTTGTTTTTAGGCATTTTACTTTCTTATTAGCTTGCTAGTCTGTTTTGTTTCATATCAGTCCTAGAGTTTAATTTCTTTTTAAAAGTTAGTTTAAGATCCAAAAATTTCTCAAAAAAACATTTTTTTTACTTACTAGTTGCATTAGTTTTGATTTTGACAGTTTGTAGCATTATCATAACACTCTTAAAGTGTTCTAATTATAATTTCTAATCAACATTCCTTCACTGGTCTGTTTCGTGTTCTTAACAGATTGGAGTTAAAAAAGTCATCCTGAGGCTCCTAGAACCACCCTGTGAATCAGTTGTTCAAGCGTTGTTTCACTTTTACATTTTATTGTAAACTATCTTGTTCCCTAATGATAAAGGGCAAGCAGTAGTTCTATGAATTTCTTGATTGTAATCGAAAGAATAAAAAGAGCAAAGCAAGAAATTCCAGCGCCTGACCCCAATCCCCCCAAGGGGGATTCGCACCTTTTTTTTATTTTTTATTTTATTTTTTGCAACTTTTTCTTTTATTTTTTTCATTTTAGATTAGTTTCATTTGAGCAATAGTAATTAAACAACTCACTCAAGCACACAACATCTTCCGAGGACCCGTTTATCATTTCATTATATGCTTATGTGTTTTATTCAAACAACTACAACTGTTTAAAATCTGACTCTAAAATTAACCCCTTGCTCTCCCGAAGTACTCCACCATTCGGTGTGAGGAAAAGCTATTCTTGGGGTTTAGGGCAGATTAATCATCCACTTCAATCATAATAAAATAGAACAACACCCCAAGCCCAAAGTATGCTCTTGGCCGCCGCAGCTTAGTCGGAACAGCTGGACCAATCAAAAACAGGTGCAAGGTACTTAGTTTAATAGGACAATCCAATCTCATCTTTCTTGACGGATTCGAGAAGTTGCATGGGTGTATACCGTAGAGTAAGCAGGCTACTTTAAGCAGGTTGATCCTCGCCTAGTTGGACACTCGGTTAAGCCGCTAAGCACTCAGTCCAAAGATTTAAATCTGGTTGGGCCAAATCAAGAATTAACCCATTCCTTAATCCACTCATTTAATAATCTTAAAATTCACCAACTGAGACACTACAATACTTTCACTGAGACCACACAAGCAACCCTACACAGCAGCTATCGCACACATTTCACATTCTCGGCACTGGTCATTAATTTTCCATGTTTTAAGTCTCAATCTTACATGTCATGAATGCATATCTATCTTGTGTGGGGTTAATTAATTGATTTAATTTGCAAGCAGTGCTTAGTTGTTATTTTTCCATCTCATTATCTTTTAACTCCTAGGATAGACTTTTACTTTTGTTATATATTAAAAGCCTTAGTTTAATTTTCATAGGGACCACCCCCCTTGGCTTCACTAGGAGTAAGCCTAGACAAAGGAATCGAGTAATCATGTGACAGCACTTGACTTTCACTTGCCCCCAAGGACACACCGAGCAGCTTGAAGGTTTCCTGCCGCGTCCCCCCCAGGTGTGTATTAGGCAGCAACAGGTGATACAAGGGCTCAAGGGAAGAAGTTCCAGTTAACCTTCTCGGACGTTTCATGAACGATGTAGCTTAGTGGCTTTTCTTCTAGGGCTCTTTTACCCAGGATCCCTTTCGGTAGAGGGATATATTTCCAAATTGGTCTCACTTCGTATTGTTCGACTTGGATTTCATCACCTCGCGGAGGATACGATCTGTTGAGGTCTCCAGACCTTATTTAGGAAGATTGCTTACTATCATACCTTTTAGATGGTCTTTTATTTTATAGTGCTGCTTGTTGGCATTCTGGCCTTTTTGTTGTAGCTCGCTTGATGTGACATCGGTCTCGGTATAGTTTGGAGCTTGCTTTTGGCCTGCATGCCTCTTCTTTTTCTGTCTCCCCTTCTGCACGCTCGGTTGCTTTAGGGTTTTTGAGTTCTTACATGGTCAGTTACCAATTATATGATGTGTGATGTCCTCTTCTCCTATGTCTTCGAGATGGTTGAGTTAGATGGTCTTCTCAAAGGACTGGACACCCCTTGATGGAGCCACTAACGCTTGACCTTAGGAGTAGTCTAGAGGACCACATGATCACATCATCCGTGTGGACTTTTCCTTTTACAGTGATGATGGACTTGTTATCACACTATAGTAGCTGGGCTACTATTCTTGCTGAGCAGATATTTGCACATTTCAAAGCTTTGCTTTTACAGAGATCAGCTATGATGAGCTTGTTATTTGAGATCACTCATGGATCAGAGCAGTATATTGTATCAGACTTTTATTAGATCTTGTGCCAAGGCTGAGCCTTGAGAGCTTAGATGTGATGACCGATGTGACCCTTTTGTTCCATACAGTTTCAGCTAGTGCCCAGTGATATTATTGCAACAGTGTTTCAGATGTCTATTGATGATTATTATGATGTGATGTGACCTATGGACTTCTAATTATGGACTTTGGATTATTATCTTGGTGTTTTAGTCATCTTCATAGCATTGACTTGGTATATGATTCATGATGTGGCAGTACTATTTAAATAAAATGAAATATTTTGGACGATGTTATAATTATAAAATGAATGTATTACTTGCACACTTAGGTTTTCTGACAATACTCATCAGTTTCATTACCCTCCTATGAGCATAGACATGGTCTTCCTTGAGATCCTTGTCTGCTAGCTTAGGCACCACATTCATTTGACTCCATCCATCCATGACCTTCCTGATTTGGTTTTCAACCTTGACTTGCCTTCTTGACTTCTTGGTACTGAGGACTTCCCCATTTCTACCTCTGTGTTGGATCGCATCCATGTTTGTTTTGTGTCTTGGCTCTGAGTTGGTGACAGAACTTGCCTTTGGTAGGTTGGATTGTATGCCTAAATCATTCTGGTCGATTGTCCCGATGTTTGGCACTACGCGGAACTCTCCCTAGCCACTTGAGATGTTCTTGGATAAAACTGAAAGCTCATGTACTACTTGTATTGGAAATATATTATGAAAGCCCGTGAACTTAAAATTCTAGAATGTGTTTCTTAACACACGTGAATAAAGGCTATAACGATGAACCGCTAAAATACCCCTCGAAGGGTATAGAAAAGGTCCAAAAAGCAATGGTTACTCAAAGTTGTATCTATTATTGCTGACCTTGTATATATGAACATGCCCCTGATGCAAGCTGCGATTAGTTGTGCTTCTTAGCACATGTGAATTCCCAGAGGGGTCATGTAGGACAAAAAGGCCATGGAAATGAAATGAATGATCCTAATTAACCTGGATCAACTTATTGTAGACATGATGCCTAAGTTGAATAAACACTCTCTAAACAACTTATCCATTTGTGAGGCACATCCCTTCCCTATGTTATTTTGTTTAGCACAGACTGTAGCTCCCCCTTTCCCCGTCCAAAGTGTCATTTAGTTGAGTTTGGTCAAGTCACCCCCTTTGCCTAGCCTTGTCCTTAGCCTTCATCCTTATCTAGCAGTTAGGCCATGTCCAATGGGTGACTTTGTCTTTAGAGCTTTTGTGCAAGTAAAATATATATATGTATTAACTGCCATGGAATGATGTTTATACTTTGAGTTAAGTTGTGAGTGTGATTAAAGGAACATGTCTTAGTCTATTGTTATAATCTTGTCCTTGATTATATTTTGACCTAGTCAAACATAGTTTGACCATGGTCATTCTTGGAATCCGTGATGAGATGGGCCATGTATGCTTATGGATGATGATTGATAGTCCCACATACCCTCATTGATGTTTCCACATGATGGACATATGATTTGATGATTGATGCAGTTGAGCAGTTTTATTATTATTTCTAGATCATCAAATTTTACATTGTCCATGTATGGTGGACCCCCTAGTTGACCCCTCAGGTCAACTGGACACTTCTGACAGTGACAAATGCAATTATCCACCTGCTGACTAGTTTTGGGCATGTTGACCCAGCTTGTCCAGCAGAGGCTTGGAGGCCAGTCGTTGCTTAGGGTGCTGTGTAGGAAGAGGATGGTCAAGCCACTTGACTTAACCATTATACCCCCCTTCCAGACAACCTGGTGCCCTCAATTTGACAGCGTAGGCACCCTAGATGGCAGTTTGAGCAGTTTCAGGGTTTTTCAGGAGGATTAAAAATGGAATAAAAGGGTCACTGAGGAATTCGATTTGGGCAATTGAGGCAAGGTTTTGGCACTTGGTCTTCTCAGAGGTCTTCTAGGGTAAACCCCCCATCTTCCAGATTAGTTGGCATCAGTCAGTGGGGTCCACAGTGGCCACAAGAGGCCTTTTGCTGCATGTCTCTCTCAGTTTTGGAGACAAGAATTTGATCATTTGTGTTATTTGGACATGTCATAGTCCTATTATTTTATATTATTCTGCCATGGGGATGAGCTGGTGAAGGATTGATACCTCCTAGCCCCACCATGTGTGTCTTGAGTCATGTCCATGTCATATTTGGTGGGCCCATGTATCTTAGCCCCCTTTGAGGGATGACGTCACCCTCACTTAGTCACGTTTAGCTATGGCGTCATATCTCTTTTGAGTGATCCATGTGATATTATGTATTGGCTCATCTTAGCCATTGATTAGATTATGAGATCTTTTAATCTCAACTACTCATTTCAAAAAGTGGTTTTGTGGTTTAGGGTTTTGGTCTTTATTATCCTATATAAGGAGGAGACCCCCTAATTGTAAATGCACCTTTGGCCTCTGGAAAACTTGGAATGAAAATATTATTTTGGAGATCTACTTCTTGGCTTTGATTGGGTTACTCTTGTATATGTTCTTGCATCTCTTGCTTCTAGACATTGTTTGCTTTTCAGGTGAAATTGACATCAAGAGAGGGCAGTCGAATTGCTTGGAGCTAGAGCACGTTTTGCTTGATGGGAAGATTGTAGGGGTTGCTCACATCCCCCATGGGCAAGGCGTCTTCATCTTGAGGGAGTTTTTCAATTGTGCTTTGTCTATTGATTTCTTCTTTGACATGACATGCTTAGATCTCATTGATTTGTGGATCAAATCTAACTTGTTGTAGTTTGATTTACAGGTTTCATGGGACATCTCTCCTCCTAGGGCTTGGACGATTTGGGTTGAGGACACTTGGATCAAGCTTGGAATTGTAACTAGGGAAAGAATCATCCATATGCTAAGAGGCCGCAAGCTTTGAAGTAATATCTACAAAGTATGTATCTATTTCGCTTGTTCTCCATCCTATTGGTCACAAATACCATTAAAATCAAAACCCTTGTTTTTCACTTCTTTTTTTAGATTTATTTGGATCTAGCTTGGCTTTGGGGATAATTTAAAGAACCCACCTCTATAGCATCCACAACGATTCGGATCTATAGTTTGGTGGTGATTGGCCTCCATTTGACACACTTTCCAAGGCACCTAACCCTCCTTGAGGCAATTCGCACTCCTTGAGGAAGGCTAGTTGGGCTAGATCCTTGACATGGGTAGGTGAGATCCCACTTGATTTGCATAGATCCACCTTGTTTACCTACCCCTAGTGCTTCACCTTGTTGATTTTCACCTTGTGGGCCCCATTCCTCATTTTGAGGGATTGAGCCTCACTTGAGTCACTTGGTGATGCATTTTCTATCTTAGATCTATGGAGATCTAGCTCATATTGGGGCATGCCATCTTAAACCCACTTTGATAATTGCCTAAACTACCCCGATCTACATTTTGGCATAATTTGGACTCCATTTGCCCCTTCATCTCAAGGCACTAGTCTCCCTTGGGCAATTCACACTCCTTGGGTTAGTGGCCTTTTGCTAGATCCCATATGTGGGTGTTGTCTATTTCATCTTAGATCCATAGATCTACATCATTTCATCCACTTAGTGCCATCTCACCCCTAATCTAACCAAGTGGGACCTATTTGGACCAATTTCCACTTTTTAAGGAAGTGGGCCCCACTTGTGTATTTTCATGGTACTAGATCTACCCATTTGAGCTTCATAAGTGGCCTTAATCATTGATTGGTTGAAACACTTGTCAACTCTTAAGCCTCTTCAACCACACTTAAACTCTTTGGTCCACTTAATCCTCACTCATTGGTTTTCGTAACTCAATTTACATGTTTCCCTAAGAACCTTTGGGTTAGTTAATCTTCATTGATTGGGTAGGGTCTCCCCCTTGGTCTTGATTTTATCTTGATCTAAAGTGATGAGTGCCTCGATTATCGTGACTCCCAACTTGCATTAGGAACCGTTGCATCTCTTGGGTCACCTTTTTAGTTGTCCATCTCATCTACCATCCCGGATTGGATACCTTTAGGAACAACTACAAGTTGTGTGATAACAAGACTTTCAGGTTATATGGAACACTGGTACATTTGAGAGAGAGATGATTGGTTGTACCCCACCTTGGTTGATTGACTTCTTGTCCTTTCATTTTGTTGATAATATTTTTGTGGTACCTTGCCTTTTACCTTTTGGGTCTTTTACTCATCTTGAGTTATCTTTTGATTTGTACCACCTTTTATGTTTTTGGTGTTATGGGTACTATGGTAGTTTGTCCACATTTGAGGTGCATCCCCTTAGTCCAAATGGTTATGAGTCTTTATACCCACTCTTTTTTTTTACTTGTACCTTACTAGCTGGTCTTTGTACCCTCACCTATTTAATTGTGTAACCCTGGTACCCACCTAAGACATTCTACTTTACTTTTTATTTATTTATTTTATTTTTATTTTATTTGTATCTTTTATTTTCCAGATCTGTCTTTGAAGTTTGAAGGTTATTGAGATTTTATTGTTAACCTTTCTGCCTACTGTGTTTTTCGATCTGCTCTCCTTCTCCATGTTGGGGAGGTTGTGACACTCAGACTCAGCCATGAGCCCTAGTTTTTCTCTGCTGGTTGTTTTAGTAAGGGCCGTGAGATCTTAAGGGTTTGCTTTACCCTTCTGTGTATTCATATGTGGAGCTCGTGAGTCTCTTTGGCCTTAGTCTGTTGGCTGTCAACTCATCTATGAGGGCCAAAATTTTGTATGGGCAATTTGGACTGAGTTTTTAAGTTTTTTTTTTTTTTTTAATTGACCTTTGTTTTATATGCTCAGATTTTGTGTGTAGTTCTTGATCTGTGGTTATATATATTTGTTGAGTTTTATTTGTGATGTTGAGACTTATTAAGGGCTAATCTTTATTGTGATTCTACTGAGCCTTTTGACTATCATTGACTTTCTTTGATTCACTGTACCATAGCCCAATCATCTCTCTCTCTCTGGTTTGTACTAACCCTCTAATAGGGTCACTTGGTTCCTAGAGTTGACTGGCCTCTAAGAGGTACAGTCATTTCTGAAAGTAACTCTTCTGAGTATAATATAGGAAACGTCTACACCCAGGTAAGTATCTTCACGTATTTATTTTCTTGTAAATTAAAAAAGTTTATTATTACATGTTACTGAAGATTACTTTAACACATTGACCATCTGGTAGTGTTAAAGGTGAGAAGTTGAATTTGAATTTTATTTTTTATTTTTTGTATTAAGTAGTTAAGAATTGTCCTGTCAGACAAAATTGTTGGTGATCAGATATGTGCTGGTAAATATTTTTAAGAGGGGTGGAACTCTTCGATTGAATTTGTGAGGAAAATTATTTTGGAAAATAAGTGTCCTGACTATGGGACAACAACAAATATCTATTCAACAACATATGAGATATTCTTGGCACGAGGTGGGAAAATAATTATACACCTTCAATTACCAAGTACTTAATGAAAAGCATGCAAATTCCATCATTTAATAGGATATATTAGGTCAAAGCCATCCTTGAGAGGTGGAGAATGGATTTGTAGAGTTTTCCACTAAAATTGAGGGATTTAGATGTTACAACATGATAGGGACATTGGATTAAGAAGGTATATGATTAATGGGAAACACATGGGGTAGCATACACTCTTTTACAATAAGTCATCACAAGGTTCCTTTCTTAGGTTAGATCATCCTTTTGTTACAAGAGGAATTGGTGCACATATGAGAAAGTGAACACTTTGAAAAACAACCATCTTGAATAGTCAAGAGAAGAGAGAAGAGGTACTCACATATGTTGACAGAAACCTTTATCTTATATATAGGACAAGGGAAGAGTGGTCAAAGGGAAGGACATAGATGGAGGTATTTCCTATCGACATGGGTTTGGATAGTATATTTGAGTTGGATTTGGGAAACTTGGATCTTACTACACCATTCCTATAACCAATCACTTTTGATGATGGTGATCCGATTGGGGATCCCTCAGAATAGTTATATGCAAATATTGGACTGGATACAAGGAGGTGAAGGAGGAGGAAGGAGAGCACTATGGTAGTGCTAGTGGTGGTGATCCAAATGAATTTGATTATGAGATGTATAGGAGGATCATTAATCAGCAATGAGTTTCTTCTACATTTTTTTCTTTGGAATTCCCATCCATTGTATCAACTTATCTATTACTCAATACAATACATTTTGGATGACATCGAATGAGAAAATACAGTTTATGGTTCTCTTATCACTCAAAACTGTCCTTGACAAATTTAGTCACAGGGGGATGGAATGAACACTTATCCTAAACTGACAATATCACCTCACATAGTCCCATAGCATTGGGTTTTGGCCATTTGTAACTTAGGGCATGAATCTTTACATAATATTTGCATACAATCCACAATATCATCATTTTTGTTTTCTTCTAGTATGGTAAAAAATGATTCATTAGCAAAACACCCATTCACAATATGGACAACCTTAGGTCTAGGAGTAGGACTGAAAGCTACCATTTTTCAAACCAACTTACATGTTTATGGGTTAGTCGTTGCTTGATTCAATTACTTTCAGTCCTCTAATAAGACCATGCTTGATTACAAAACTACCCATGTGTTACCAATATTCAATGAGTTCATCCTTTTCCTTAAGAATATTTCAGTTTAAATTTTGAATAAGATTATACAAGTTTCACAACATTATATAAAATATTGTTTTTGAAGATTTGTGAACACTTATTAACCACCTCAAAGATCTTAGTTTTGAAAGTCATGAAAACTTTTAGAAGTTTTCCATAATGGTTAATTATTTTTGTTTTATATTATTATTGCGAGTGTAATTCAATGACCGAGGTGATGAACCCAAACTGATGGGATGAGAGAGACTTTAGGGCCATGACAACAAAGTTAGTTAGATGGTGTGATATGAGACTCAAGACCCAAAGGAGCAATAAAAGACAACTCATAATTGCATGAATTTCTACTCCTAAGAAAGATAAAACGATCCTCATCCTCATCACTTGAATGCCTACATTTTGAGAAAGGGAATGCAGTACAAGTCACCTTATAAAAGGCACTACACGTCACCTTTTAAGAGGCACTATGCCTTGAGGTCCTATCTAAAAAATTTTCCCATGGTGCAGGTAGAACCAAACAGGTATTTGTCAGATCTATCTTCCTCGAGTGAAGGGAGTTTAGGAAGGCTAGAGGAAAGTAAGACATCCAGTAGGTCTACAAGAGTTTTATCAACTAGATGTCAAAAGATCAGAAGAAAATTCCATCAACACATGGAATTTTTTCTCGCTGAAGGGGGGTCATGTTCCTATGATGATGAGACAATAGGCGACATCGAGGCGCCCTTGAGGTACAGACATATAGTGAAACAATGGGTACCCAAGGATCTTCCTCAACTGAACACAAATTTTTGTGTGAACGAGAGCATAAGCCGTCATTACATGGTTTGGGGTTGTGTTGCATCGATGGCATAAAGGTCGGTTACAGAAGATGTACATAATTGATGGAGTATGTTGGACCCTGTTACAACTTCAAAGATTGGGTGCGCCTGGCCCAATATACACGAAGTATGCGTAGATTGTTAAATTTTCAGAATTTACTTCAATCTGATCTAGGATCTTAACTGAGAGAACAACATGTACAGCAAATCTACAGCATATCATTCATGGACACAATAATGCAAGCACATAAGAGACACCGAGTTTACTTGGGGAAAACCATAAAGGTGAAAAACCCCAATAACTTCCTCAGAGATAGATAGAGCAATGATACAACCAGAATACAAGAGATAGTCTTCTCCTATCAGCAGAGCCTCCTCCTCCACAAGTGCGCCACTCTCCACACTGTGAGTGAGAGAATGTAATGTGTAAAATGAGAGAGACACACTCTCTATTTATACACTAACTTGACTTGACCTTTACTCAACTAGGTCGGCCTCAACTTAACCACTTAACATAATGCTTACTAGGCCGACCCCCAATAGGGTGGTCTAATCACCCTTTGACCCACATGACTTATACAGGGCCGACCCCAACAAGGTGGTCTAATAACCCATCAAGTATAAGTTACGACACTTACAATATAAATGATGACACTTCCGTATAGAGGAATAATAACATCTCTATAGGAATACAATATACATATATGTGAAATACATTCCGAAGTTAAATATACATCAACACTCCCTCTTAACTAGGAAGGTATTTCTCGACACAGGTCTTCTAGCACAAGTATTCTTCTTTGGATCATCGTCACTGGATAATCGTCATCGAGTCATCATCATCGTCACTACTGCTGCTATCTCAATCAATCTTTGAATCTACTCGTCATAGGAAGTTCTACAAAGCCAGTCCTTTTTCATACTGGATGTAGGCCCACCACCTGCAGGTCTTCGTCATCACTGGCCATACTGTGGAAATCTCAAGACTTATTACGTGCGTCACAAAACCTTAAAAGAGTATCTTGACTAGCAAGAACCCTAAAGAGCATCTGAGACCTTTTTCATCCTGTCCAGATCTCCAAGACTTATTACATGTGACCCCACCACAAAACCTCGAAAGAGAATCCCAGGACTGATTACGAGCACAAGGCTCAACCTATCGTATCTCCCAGGGCACAAATTACATGTGGTCACCACAAAACCTCGAAAGAGCATCCCAGGACTGATTACGAGCACAAGGCTCAACCTATCGGATCTCCCAGGGCAAAAATTACATCTGGTCATGGCAAAACCTCGAAAGAGCATCCCAGGACTGATTACGAGCACACAGCTCAACCTATCGGATCTCCCAGGGCACAAATTACATGCCATAGGACAAAACCTCGAAAGAGCATCTACCAGATATCCCAGGGAACAAATTACATGCCATAGGAAAAACCTCAAAAGACTATCTGCAGATCTCCCAGGGCACAAATTATATGTCCTCCCAAGCAAAACCTCGAAAGAGCATTTGCCAGATGTCCTAGGGTATGAATTACATGCCATAGGCAAAACCTCGAAAGACCATCTGCAAATCTCCCAGGGCACAAATTACTTGCTTCTCTACACAACCTATTCCATGGCCACAAAGTATCCACCTGATACTCACCATACATCATCCTGATGTACACATGATCATCCTGATCATCATCACTGCAACATCCTGCTGCATGTCATCTGGAGAAGCTCGTCATCCGCGATCACCCTGATCATACAATGCATCCATCTGATGCACACCAAGTATCTACCTGATACATATCATCATACATAGTGTATCCACCTGATACATAGATACATGATCCACACAATGTATCCATCAACATACATGATCTACCTGATACATATCAATATACATGATGTACCTGATCATCAATGTATCCACCTGATACATATACAGATACATGGTCCAAGCATCCAACATGATGCATATACACAATACATACAAATGATCCAACCGATCATATCCAGCATCCAACATGATGCGTACATACATATAAATGATCCAACTGATCATATCCAGCATCCAACATGATGCACACATACATATACATATAAATGATCCAACTGATCATATCCAGCATCCAACATGATGCACACATACATATAAATGATCCAACTAATCATACAAAGCAGAAACTAGAACATCATCCTGATGCTCATCATCTAGCGCTTACATCCACAGCCATGTGAAGAATCCTCCTTCCAACATGCTTGGAATGGCTTCAGCAAATGTGTCCATCACTTCTTCCTCGAAGTGTCATCAATCTGAAGAACACCAAGCCTCTCCCTAAAGTACTCGAATTTCACCCTGGCTAATGGCTTCGTCGGCACATCTGCAATCTGCTTGTCCGTCGCAATGTACAGGAGCTTCATAGCTCCTCTCTACACCATATCCCTAATATAGTGATATTTGATCTCTATGTGTTTCGACCTGTCATGAAACACTGGGTTCTCAGATAACTTCACGCAACTCTAGTTATCACAAAAGATACCAGTAGCATCCAACGGGAGATCAAATAACTCAGACAGTAGCTTCCGTAGCCATACTGCCTCGTAACTAGCTGAACAAGCTACAACATACTCTGCCTCAGCTATACTTAGTGCTACGCAGGACTGCTTCCTGCTGAACCAAGAAATCACACCTGATCCCATACTGAGGCAGGACCCATATGTGCTCTTCCTATCTGCAGCACTTCCTTCCCAATCTGAATCAACATAACCCTGCAGGTTAAACTTTTGATTCGCTTCATACTTGAGCCCAAAATCCACTGTACCCTTCAGGTATCTTAGAACATGCTTTACAGCAACCAGGTGAACACTCCTCGGATCCGTCAGGAACTAGCTCAATGTGTTCACCGCAAAGCAAATATCTGGTCTCGTGTTCGTCAAGTACATCAAGGACCCAATCATCTGACGATACATAGTGATATCAACCGGCTCAGATGAAGCATCACACAGACACTTCAGGTTCGATGCCATAGGTGTGGCCATAGCCTTGCAGTCCATCATCCCGAACCTCTTCAGGATCTCTACTGCATACTTCCCTTGTCCAAGGAAGATTCCATCACTCTGCCACACCTCCATGCAAAAAACAAATAGTGCATCATCCCCAAGTTCTTCATCTCGAACTCGACAGCAAGCTTCCGCTGCATGTCGGCAATCAATCTATCTTCACCTGTAACAAATAGGTTATCCACATACAAAAGTAGTATCACTGGATTGCCTTCCTTAATCTTGTAGAAAAGGTTGGAATCTGCTTTATTCTTGGTAAAGCCCAAACTGGATAGAAAGCTGTCTATCCTACCATACCAAGTTCTGCACACATATATGACTACACCATGTTGTCTTGAAATCCATCTGGTGCATCTTCTATTTCATCACTTTTATATTTCTCTATGATGTCGTCTGCAGCATGCTTGATCTTGATAGATCCATATGGAAGTCATAACAAACTTCCCTTCAAGTCTTGGGACTACATCCCAAACATCATTCTTCATGATCGACGGATCATGGCATTCTTCCCATATCCTGGGAACTTCAATATCTTCAATAGATAATTTTGTTGCTGAACAAATGTTGTAGTTCTTCTTTTGTAGGAGATGGCATACGATCTTGCCTACACAACAAGTTAAATTGCATGATTAGAAAACATCTCATAGTTTTCAGAACAAATTCTTACACATAAAGAAATATGTCATACAATCATGCAATTATCTTAGCCAATGCTTCAATACAACATTTATCCATATCCCGTAACTTTCTAAATGCCTTCCAATCTCTACCAGAACATTGTTAAGAGTGTGCACAACTCCCAACATGTCAGCAAAGAGGTTTCATTCTAGATAAGTAGCAATGGAATGTTGTACAGTGCCATAGGCCACTTACCCATGCATATTAAGAGTATACGGTTCATCAATGCAACTATTCTAATATGCATAATACACAACCTAATTCTAGGAACATCAGTATATACATTATTGAACAGTATTATTTAAACAATAAAATATGCAAGTAATGACAATTCAAATACTTATCTTTGTTTGTTTGTTGGGTTGACTCCCTCTCAATCTTTGCTTCTTTTCTGCAACTCCATTCTTATGTGGATTGTGAGAAGTGGTCAACTCCCTCTGAATATCTGCATCCTTGCAGAAACTACTGAAGTGTGCTCCTTTGCATTCTTGCAGGAACAACTGGAGTGTGCTCCCTCTTGATCTTTGCTTCCTGGATTACCTGTCCTTGAACTTACATCCATCCTTAATCACTATGCATGCTTATTAGTATCATCATTGTGTTATCATTTTCTTATTTGATCATAGGACTCTTCTGGTTAGTTGAATCATCAATCAAGATAAGAGATATAATATGCATAAAACCTGTGATTATTCAAACCTATACCTTCATGATTCTTCTGGTTAGTCATATCATCAATTATGGTAAGAAACATAATATGCATACAACCATGATTATTCAAACCTATGACTTCATGAATAATCATTATCAACAACACAACAGTATAAGATCCTAACACAAGGTAGGATTCTAGCTTGATATAGGAAAAACATACCTGGATTAGAATGCTAGCTAGTTATGTCTAACATACCCGCATAGTGTCTTCTGGTTCTCTTCAGTGACTTGTCCTGGTAACCTACATGTCTCATAAGTTAACCAGTGTAGAAACAAGTTATACATACCTCGAAAGTAGATCTTCTATGTGATCCATGACAATGGATGAATCCTTGTCTTCATGTCACCATGATCATACGTTCTTGAAGTAGAACATGATTTGTCTTTCTTGGTGTACCTTTTATGTTAGCAGACAACATAAACCTCATACAACACAATAATGCATTAGTACAATCATAAGTGTCAACACCCTAACCAATGAATATCTTCTATCATGCATTCATAATTGTATTAAGGTGATACGACAAATCTAAAATCAAGATTGTACTAACCGTAATAACATGAAGACAAACATACCATAAACTTAATTATGAACAAATATCGAAACATACCTCGATGAGTCATACCTGTCGAGATCGCTTGTAATATTCTTATGTAAGGCCTTAGCCTCATCTCCCTCTGAAACAGGAACTTCTTCACTTATACAAGTGACCAATCCATCTTCTTCTAGGATTAACCCAATCCACTTGATTTGCAAGAACTGGACCTGGAGCTGGATATGGGTTTGTCAGAGAAACCCCAAAAATTCAAACTTTGAATTTCAAACTTCCAAAAGGATAGAAATATGCGCCTTGATGAGCTGATCAAGCTGGTATATTTAGAATTTGAAAACTGCAAAGTTTCACTCCTCAATTTTGCCTTTGAAACTTCCAGATTCACTGGACGTGACCCTGAACTGGGGTTTGATGAAGCCCACTCTTCTGCCCAATCAAAAGGTTTGATCCAAAGCTCTAAGCTTCTATTTTTCTGAGGAGCTTCCAGCCGTGGTCACAGATTTTAAAAATTCCCACTTTTATAGAAGCCCTAATTTTCCACTTTTCTGATCAAAGTCCCAAACTAGGGTCTGATCAAGCCCGGCCTTCTGCCCAACCAAAAATTCTGATCTTGGTCTCTAAATTTCGATTTTGATGAGTAGCATCCAGCCGTGGTCTCTGATTACAAAAATTCCAACTTTCTCCGAAGCCCTAAATTCCGGAAGCCATCAATGAAGGTACTCAAAAAATAATTCTGTTTTTGACAGAAATATGTACCTGATTGTTTCTGGTGTAACTACGAACTTTTCAATCCATAGGGTCTGAAAACGCTTCCTGAGATAGCCCGACTTGTTATCTTTCCATCCCGACAGGTCTGACCTCAATTGGATTCTCTGAGAGAGAGTTATGCCAAGTGTCGCAACGTGACCTGTTTATGGGATAATACAGGAGAGCAAACTTGTACGGCGTGCCACGTGTCACTGGTTCAACTTCGGTTTCTGAACAATTTTTCTGAGATAGTACAGTCTGTGTACTACCTGTCACATTTTACGAAATTTCAATTGGAGCTTCCTAGCTCAAGTTATGACCTTTTTCCCAAGGTCCCCTGATTTTGACTCAGATCTGGAAGAGGCAGAAACCCTATATTGTACAGATCATAAATCACAAAGTACAACGAATTAGAGGTTGTCCTTTGGACGCAAGGTACATGGGGATTTAATCTTCGACTTGTAAAGGTTTCAGATCCGAAAAATTCACCAAAACGGATTTATAGTGAAAGTTCTACGATGACTGGTTTTTGCTATATCAAGCCCTAGCATCGTAAGTGCAACACGTGTCATACATGCCATATCATGCCTTCTTCAGGCTAGCTCTGATACCATGTTAAATTTTCAGAATTTACTTCAATCTGATCTAGGATCTTAACTGAGAGAACAAAATGTACAGCAAATCTATAGCATATCATTCATGGACACAATAATGCAAGCACATAAGAGACACCGAGTTTACTTGGGGAAAACCATAAAGGTGAAAAACCCCAACAACTTCCTCAGAGATAGATAGAGCAATGATACAACCAGAATACAAGAGATAGTCTTCTCCTACCAGCAAAGCCTCCTCCTCCACAAGTGCGCCACTCTCCACACTGTGAGTGAGAGAATGTAATGTGTCAAATGAGAGAGACACACTCTCTATTTATACACTAACTTGACTTGACCTTTACTCAACTAGGCCGGCCTCAACTTAACCACTTAACATAATGCTGACTAGGCCGACCCCCACTAGGGTGGTCTAATAACCCTTTGACCCACATGGCCGACCCCCAATAGGGTGGTCTAATAACCCTTTGACCCACATGACTTATACAGGGCCGACCCCAACAAGGTGGTCTAATAACCCATCAAGTATAAGTTACGACACTTACAATATAAATGATGACACTTTCGTATAGAGGAATAATAACATCTCTATAGGAATACAATATACATATATGTGAAATACATTCCGAAGTTACATATACATCAACATAGATATGGATTGTCAGCAAACTATTTAAAGTTGAAAGACAAAGATCAAAATAAAGGAGCAACGTTGTACATTGATGGAAGGCCAAAGGCCACAGGGAATATTGCGGGGTTTATAAACAGTACACAACTAGGGTCTACAATTAAGCAACCCAACTGGGAATTTGAGGGGCGTGAATGAAACTGTGTTTTTGTATGTGCCATTAAATCAATATCTGCAGGGGAAGAGTTGCTTATTAATTACAATTTGAATCGAGTAGATACAAACATGGTTACTATGGGAGTGGTGCATCTAACAATTTACACAACCTTTTTGTTAATGAATTTAACATCTTAAGGATTTTTCGTTACTTTATTTCGTTTAAATTTTCTATATTTACTTTGCAGGCTAGTGATCAGGGAAAATCCCGGCCAGCAGATGGTCAAAGGAATACAACTTCCTCGAGGGAGCAGGTATACATCTTTGTAATAGTAAAAATATAATAAGAAAAAAGAGTTATTTTTTCTTTGTTTTTTCATTAGTATATTAGTTTGGTTTATATAATGTTATCTATATTTGATGCAGAACGTTGATCGAGGAAGCCACCCGGTTGTTGATCAGACGAAAGAAGCCTCGGGGAAACAGGTAAACCTGATTGTAATTGTACAATTTAAATATGTCAAAATATTTTCTTATTATATTAATATTTTAGTGAGTATTTTGGTTTCGTTTAGGTAATTTTCTCTATGTTTTTTATGCAGGCCGGTTCTGTAAGGGGCACAATAGATCATACCAGACCTGCCTCGAGGCAACAGGTATACATCTTTGTAATAGTAAAAATATAATATGAAGAATAACTTTTTTTTGCTGTGTTTTTTCATGAGTATATTCGTTTGGTTTATATAATGTTATCTGTATTTGATGCAGAGTGTTGATCGGGGAAGCCACCCCGTTGTTGAACAGACGACAACAGCCTTGGGGCAACAGGTAAACCTTATTGTAATTGTACAATTTAAATTATACGTCAAAATGCTTTGTTATTATATTCTTTCATTGAGTATTTTGGATTCGTTTAGGTGATTTGTTCTATGTTTTTTATTTAGGGTTATGTAAGGGGCACCTCCCTATTAGCAGATCGGGGCAAGTCACCTATAACCATTGATCTGATGAGTGGATCACGATCCTCGAGGCAGCAGGTATAATTCATTGGAATTGTACTAATATAATATGTAGCATAATGTTTATTTTGTTATGTATTTTTCGTGTGTATACTGGTTTCATTATGATAATGTTTTCTACTTGTCTTTTGCAGGGGCCGGATGATCGGGGCAAGTCCCCAGCTGTGGATCAGACGACACAATCATCCAGGCATCAGGTAAACCTAGTTGTAATTTTAGGAATCTATCATGATAGATATGTTTTGTTCATATAATTTTAGGAATCTATCATGATAGAACTCAGTAGTGTTTTATATATTTTTGTTGCAGACCAATGAATCGCTATATGAAATAGCATCACAACAATCAATAGATTTTGAAGTGCATGAGTTGTTCGCCGACGATGACATAATTGGTTCAGCTATAGACCCAGTTAAGGTGATAGAGAAGACCTTGAAAAAAATTAGTGTGGAAATTTTTCGTCTGCTATTCCAAATTCCGCAGACAGATGAAATTAGAACCAAGATTGAAGTGTTGAAAAAGATATCTGAAGCCTTGAATGTAAGTTGTGGAATCTTGAATCATAATATAAATTGATTTATAACTTTATAATTTTGACTTTTATATGATAGTGAACTTATAAAATGTGGTTTGTATTTACAGGGTTTTCTGGGACCACACAGTAGTGGTCATGGCGATGTTGGCCCCAATGATGCTCGTGGAGAAACGTCCCTGTTATCACCTAAACTGTAGTTACCCCTATGGATATATCCACTCATGGATGGCAATAGGGAAGGGCAACTCAAAAGGTGCAACCACGATCACCTCGACCTCCAATAGATGGTTGTCACGCCAGTCGAGGCAACCTTCGCTTTATGTTATCTAGCCCAGACAATAAAGGGGGAGACCCAATCTACTCCCGACAGGAGAGATCAAAACCAAGACACCAAATCAAGTTAATTCTAAGTGAAGTAAGGTGTATGGTTTATCCTAGACCTTAGGATGAAGTCACAAGGCAAGTGAGGGGTTCAATGAATATAGCTTTGGTTCATTATTGATGTGAGAGTGACTTATGATTTGTGAAATAGGATCCAGGATTAAAGTACTAGTTCAATGTGAGAAAATCCATTGCCTTGGGAACCGTGTCCAATGCAGGGTAGTTTATGGGTTGAATTGGGGCTAACTAGTACAAGTGACAAGCTTGATCATGAAGCATGATGACATCAAAGGGTTTAGTTCACCACACAAGGGTCAAACCACAAGTTAATCCAACAATCTAGGAAAGTCGAATTGACTTGCAGAGAGACCAGTGCCTTGGGAATTGGGATAATGGAGTCAAAGTAAAGTTAACTTGTGGTTGAGGACTCCTATTACATGAGACAAGTGGGCAATTAAAGTCTTGATGGATGAATAGGTCTAGATCTAGAGATTTAATGTTTGACCTAAGTGGACCACAATCCCTTAAAACAGGGAATGCTATCCCCAAGGCAAGATTTGACAAGGTGACCTACTAGACCTAGGTTTTGAATTATGCTCGTTCCAAATCCACAAAAGTCTCATGTACCCATGTCTTAGAAGTGGGCCAACTCACTTCTCCAAGGTGGTGCGACTTTACCCAAGGAGGCTAAAAAGTGGGATAAATGACTCAAGACAAGTCTAATGGCATCCAAACTTTAGATCCAAGTAGTTTAAGCAAGTGAGAGTCTGGATCTACAATTTCACGACAATCCGGTGGCTAGATCTTACTAGATCTGAGTTTAAAGATACCAAGTGATCCAAAATGGGGATTAAATCCCTTAAAATGTGGAATAAGGCCCACAAGGTAGAATTCAGAAAAGTGACAATCTAAGGGTAGGTTATTGGATGTGTAGATCATGAAACAAGCGGGATCTCAACTACCCATCAACTAGATCTAGGGTAACTCACCTTCCCCAAGGAGTGCGACCTCACTTGGAGAGACTAAGTTGGCCTAGGAAAGGGGTCAAATGGAGGCCAATCATCACCAAACTATAGATCGGGGATGTCGTGGATACTATAGAGGTGGGTTTTCAATATTATACCCAACAACCCACTAGATCTTAGGAGATCTGAGAAAATGTAACATTGAGGGTTTGAAGAAATAAGGCTTTTATCAATTTATGAACTATGTCAATGGATCGGATCAAGATAAGAGAAACAAACCTGTGGATCTTACCTGGGTAACCTTGTAGATGCTTTGATGATGATGATCTATGCAAACCCGATCAATTTGAGAAGCTTTGAGGTAGTTTTCTATGAAGTCGATTTAGTCCAAGAAGCCAATGTGCCCTCTCTCCTGCACAACAAACGTCAACAATATTAGATTTGATGTAATCAAGAGATAAGACTAATGCCACAAGAGAAGTAACAGAAAGATAGCATAGATCACAATGATACTAATGATAACCCCCTGATACAAGCAAATGCCAAGAAAGTCGATTTGAAGAAGCCTTGCAAAATCGCCCTTGTTGAAGTCGCCCTCTTGTAGACAAGACAATGATTTCCAAAAAAGATAGATCTTACCACAAATTCCAAATGCTAGGTTGCAATAGATTTTCCAATCACCATCTAAGAACACCAGATGCAAAGGAGACCACAAGAATTTCCACAAGAAAGTTTTTCTATACCAATAATCCAAGAGCCAAAGACCCCTTACAATGAGAAGCTCTCTCCTTTAAATAGGAAGGAGAGGCATCAAAATCCTAACCACTTTTTGAATGAGTGGCTAAGATTAAAAGATACAAATGTCTAATCAATGGTTGAGATGAGCTCAACAATAAAATACATGGATCACTCATAAAATATAACATAAGTGGACAAAATCGCCCTAGAAGAGGGGAATCCCACCAAATCATGATGACAAAATATAATAAGAAGCTTATGGTGAGTCCAAGGGGTAATTTTAACCACCCTTGGTCAATCCCCATAGCACAATAATAATAAAATAGTCATCAATATACCAAATCGTGCCTCTATGGTCAAATCGTAGGCCTCAAAAGACCTCAGAAATCATCAGAAAGTGCCATAAGTGATGGAAGCGAGCCCCGATGAAGCTGAAACTGCTGGAGGAGGTGTGGAAGACATCAATCCATCATCACTGATCATCCCATGCCAAGACATTGCCTCAGTAGCCCAAATCGAATTCTTCAATAGCCATTTCTACCAATCCTGAAATGCCTCGAGAAGTGTGAAATTGCCCCAAACTGCCTCCTGGAGTGCCTGCGCTGTCAAGGTGAGGGCACTAGTGTGTCCGGAAGGGGGGTAATATGGTAAAAACAAGTGACTGGACCACGCCCTCCAAGCACAGCGCCCTAGGTCAACCGGATAAAAATCACATATGCTCTGACAAGGTCTCCGACAGACCAAAACTGCACTGGGATAGCCTACTGAGGCTCAATCATCACTGTAAGTGTCCGGAACTGAAAACAGACTGTCTCATTGGACTTAGAAGGTCCAAATCCATCCAAGATGTGTAACTCATACACCATATGAGTCTCTGCATGATCATAAAATATATCCAATATACCGGAACAGGTGAAATACTAATAATCTGTAAATGATCAAATAATGTTGTAAACCATGAATCATCATCATAACCCTGTATCTGCTGCAGAATCATCATATACATGTACATAGACCATATATCATCTATCCATATCATCACAAGGTCCAACCATCTCATGTCCTATAGTTGACCTTGGTCAAACTAGGTTTGACCAAGTCAACATGACTAAATATAACTCAGACCATCATCGGAAGCTGCTGCAAAGTGCCAAAGGTTGATGCATGCTCTACAACTTATTCAAATAACAATTATAACACAGAGTAATCATTACTGGCGATCTAAATCCAAATATATAATGTCATTAATTATTATTATTACTCAGACTGGACTTTCGAGACCATACTCACTTCATAGCTGTGATCAATTTGCTAGTGAAGGGTGAAGGCTAAAATAACTGGCTAGGCTAAGGGATGATTTGACTGACTTGACTTTGTGACACTTTGGCAAAGGGAAAGGGAATACACACCATAGTATATACTGAATAAGCAACAACACAGGGAATGGCGGTGTCTCACAAATGGATGAGTTGTTCAAAGAGGGTTTATTCACCTTTAACATATGCGCACAATCCATAATACAAATGAGGCCAGCAATAATTTAGATATAGCATTTAAGTTCCATTGCTTTTTGGGCCTGAAGTTTCCATAGCCTTGATCTATGTGTGTTTATAAACACATTGCATAGATTTACATTTATTTAGGCTTTCTGCTGCAGGTGTGTTTTTAAGGCACTTGTTTACCTGAGCACTTCTAGGTGTGCCATAGACAGCTTGTTTACCTAGGTATTTACATTTCCAAAAGACATAACATTTTACTTTCATGGCCATTTTCATTTGGCATGCCTTTCATTCATGTGTGTTTAGAAACACATTGCATGAACGGGCTTTTCATACAAGATATAGCATTTCATTTTTTCCAGATTTTGTATTCATAGCAGCACTAAAAGTTTCAGGTTTAGCCAACACAACTTTAGTGACTAGGGGGAATTCACAAGGAACTCCAACTCACCATAGGTAAGTTTTGTCACCAACTCAGAGCCGAGACACAATAAACAGGGAAGCTCATCCAATACAGAGGCTACAGTGGGGAAAAGTCCTTCATGTCACTAGTCAAGTAGTAAGTCAGGGTGATAAACTAAAAGGTAGGCAATGGATGGATGAAGACAATGAATAATGGAGCCAACACTAGCAAGCCAAGGTATGGTGGAATGATCACCTTTATTCTCCCTAAGGAGGGTAAAACCAATGAGTATGAACAATGAACTTCTAAGTCTGAGTAGTGGACAATATAATATATATAATAAGATCAACCAGGTCCACATATCTATATGATCGCCAGATCATGACACTAAGTGCTAAGACATGCTATAAGTATAAAAGCAATATAACCATAACACAATGATATACCTGCTGAGTCATATACCTGAATGCTCATCACCTGAACCATCATCTGTGCTCTGAAACTGCTGTTGTAACTCTGGGCACTACTGACTGCTCTGTACAAATGGTATAATGGCTACATCGGTCATCTCTCTGAGTGTCCTGAGACTCAGTCATGGCAATGGGGGATACAACTGCTGTCCAAAATCTGATAGTGATCCAATATAGATGCTCATCTCAGCATCTCAATGTAAGGGAGCTGGCTGAATAGTGTATTGGAATCAGAAAAATAATGTATGGTAGCTCGGCTACTATATATGTGATAACAGTCCCATCATGAGCAAACGACTCCACGTGCATCGACTCATTTTCCATTGTTGTCGACTGAACAGTCGGCAACAGGTTCTGCAACACCCCAGATGCCAGTTGTGAGTGCACCGACCGCTAGTGACCAACGCACACTAGATCATTCAGAAGAAGGGGTCGACACCGAGCCTCCTATTATTTATATTGCTGAAGCTGCATTTCCTGGATCTTCCCGTGTCACTAGCATGGGAACAAACGAAACAACATTTTTGGTGGACGAAGATCTCGTTCCAATAAAAATAGAGACGATCCCAGGTAATTATACGTTGATCAAGTTAGTGTTTATAATTTGATTGTAATTACCGATAAAACATTTTTTTCAACTAATTATGATCATGGCATGATCGTTTTGCAGGAAATGATGTTTTTTTATAAACATTTGAATGATTTATCCTTGGAGATCTCCGGGCCCACCATCCGCACAAGGTGGGATAGACAAACGAAAAATTTAAAAGATGAGATCACTAATCGGTTGGTTGGCCTGTTCGGCAACGAGACCTTCGATCGAGCTGCGATCCTGAAAAAGGATGGACAACATATGAAGATTGTCTGAGACCAATATAGGGTTCACCTAGAAAAGAACCCTAGGTATGAGCGCCCTCCGATGATTCCAGTAAGAGAGTGGAAAGCTCTAGTGGAAGATGGAAAGGAGAGGGCTCTGAGAAAAGAAGGAAAGCTAACACCAGGCATAGGGAGGCATGCAATTCTTTCCACAATGTAATTCTAAACCTTATTATTATTGATTTTTATATCGAATTTGGAACATCTAACATATTTCAACGCTTGCATAGGCTGTCACACACATCAAAGGCCACAAAGGCAAGATTGGAAAAAATTGGTCAGCACAAGCTTGGGCCTGGTGGTTATTCGAATTTGGCGGCACAAATTGTAAGTTTCAAAAAACCAATAATGCAACCAAATAATAAATTGCAAAATATTTTTCGTTTTATTGCACCGCAATATGTAAATTAACGACGTTACGCAAATATGCAGGCCGACCAATTCAAAGAAGTGCCCAGTAAGGAAGACTTGAAGCTTGGCTTCCAACACAGTTTTGGAGCTGTTGTTGAACACCGAAAAAGCTTGTCTGGGCAAACAAAGTCTTCTGGTAGTGTTCCATCTCGTGCACAGGTATATAAAATCTATATAGTTTAATGAAGATTTATTACTTGTGCAATCTATTCATTATAAATAATTGACATAAAATATTGACTCTGTTATGAGCAGGAAAGCAATGATCCCCTTAATGTCGAGGAGGGACAACAACAAATCAAAGATTATGCTTCGAATCCTAGTAATGAATTTATTCATATGATACAATTTTATATATAGCATTGCAGATGGTGAACATTAATTGTACTTATCCATATTTCAACTGCAGAGCATGTAGAGGGTCACACTGTACAGGCTGAGCATGGACATGAATATGAAGAACATGATGTGGCCACAACAGGTAAAAAAACACCTTTGTAATGTTTTTTTAAATGAAATACTTGTTATTACAATAGCAAAATATGTCAATGCAACATTTTCACATTATTGAAGCTAATACGAACCCCTTGCCGCAAAATCCACGTCGCGAACACTCTACAAGGCAAACATCACGACAAGTTGATGAAGCACCAAGAACTGGAGGACAAGTTCCAGAAGATGAGCTTCTTACTGATTTTGTAAAGAGAAAAAAACTAGAAAGAACTAGTGTCTGAAAAAATATTAAATAATTATTTTGGATAATATAATGTCATGCATGATTTTTGGCCTAATGAATGAATGCATAGTTTAGTGAATGGTTTAATGGTTTACTGATTCAGTGTAGGAAACTTTTACCTTTATTGAATGTTAGCTTTTATTGAATGAATGTGTTCACTGAATGAATGAATGGTTTATTGAATGTTATCTTTTATTGAATGAATGTGTTGACTGAATGAAACAATGGTTTAATGAATGTTAGCCTTTATTGAATGAATGGTAGATGTTTGTTTATGATGAAATATGCATGAATTTGCAAGTAATTTTTTTTCAAGTACATGCATTGGGTATAGGGAATTGAGAGTGATGTGAGGGGGGCGAGGGGCCATAAGAGCTTCCACCTTCATGTGGTTGGCCCTGTTCAGTAGAGAGTATTAAATTATTCTTGAAACGGAGAGGAGCTCAATGAATGTCTACGGTGTTTCATTTATACAACCCACTCGCGTGTCATCTAAATTTTGACAATTTCTTGGAACTTGTTGTGATGTTTGGTTGCTCCTCATAACCAATTTCGAGTTTCCACAACTTCAAAGGCTGAGTAAATGATGCACTGGAACCAATATCCTTATCCTTCTCTTTAATTTCCTTGGAATATCCTTGAGAATATTTGAATGAGATATGTCTCAAATCCTCTAGATCATTTGCATCCTCTCCATTATGTCCAATCTTCCTGCAATAGAGAAGATATCCGGTCTCTTTTTCCACTACTAATTGAATGATTATTCAGAATCAATATCAAAGGAATGGATGCTCTTGAAATTTACTAACCCATCAACAGTAGGATTAGTTAATATGTTATTTTTCCACTTGTCAAATTATAAATATGATCCATAACATACTTCTCCATGGAATTTGTAGTAGACTCATTGTATGACAACCCTTGATAAAGTTCTAGGGATTGTATTACCCTATCACCATGAACTTAAAAAGTCATATTTATCCCATTGGTCACACCTTTTTCCACATTCTATTTAATTAATGCTAAGCATTAGGGGGAGTTGATTGCAATTTGGGAGGTTTGTGGGTGGAAGCAATCGTAGGTGGCCTAGTAGTAGGTGGCCTAATTATCAGACCTGGGACAATTCTAGGGACAATTTGGGAAAACTTGGGCATGATTCATCCTTGATTTAACCTCCAAGTAGTTTCAAACAACAATTTCTCCACAATCTGGACATGAACAACAACAAGGAACACCAACTAATTTATCCTTTGTGTTGGAATATGTAACTCATACTTGTTGGGTTGATGACCTATTGAGCAAGTGACATGAGAATATGACCTAGAAGAATAGGTTACTTTCTATATACTTGAGTAGTTGATAGAGATATGGTTGTAATAAATAAGATGTTGACTAAGTGAAGAGAAAAGTCTAGAAGGAACAATTAGAGCCCTAGATCTTGATCTAGATCAATGGCTGATATCAATTCAGCATTGTATAAACATGTGTGTTGTTAGCAATGAACAATGAAGCAAGTTTCAATTTATCCTCTCTCATTTCGTGTTTTCATCATGGTATCAGAGCTTGGCGTCTGGGCTTGACTCCCTCACAGGAGTGCCCAGGATCATGAGAGAGAAGTAAGAGTAATCGTATCCTCGTAGGAGTAGAGGATAGAGTAGGAGATCGAATTGCTTTAGAAGAGAGTGATTGTTTTGTGTGTTTTTGACAATTGTGTGAATCTGTAGCTGGAAGATAAAGTCTGTTAGTCTGTTGTGCGTAAGAGTCTTGTTTTGTAATGGCTAGATTGATGCATATCTAGCAGTGCCAATTGATATGGCGTATACTCCCTCAATCACTCCTGGTGTTGCAGTTCTGTGATTGCAGCTGCCAGTGAAGGAGCTGCCTATTGTTTATGGGCGTGGAGAATCCAGAAAGAGAATATTGTTTCCGTGAAGGAGGAGACCACCAGTTGGGAGAATCAGAGCTTCCATTTGTTGAGATCGTCGCTATGTCAAAGACTGCCCAGACCTGTAGTTGATTGAGTTGTGAGGAGGACTAGAGGAGGATCCGCAGATCCGCAGAAAGAAGAAGACGTTAGGGTGAAGGCGCTGCCGCCTAGGGAATGCCCATTGATTAAAGAACGAGAGAGACTTGCACTGCTGCATCAAGCCAAAGGACTTGGTAATGGTGAGATTTTATCTTTGTATTGTCTTATGTGCACCCACATCAAGTTTTGGGCTCTTTGGATCATTTTTCAGATTTTAGTACTCTGAAATTTTTTTTATTGTTCAATGGTGCAAGCTCATGGAGCAAGGCATATCATATTGATGTATTTTGAAAGTATTGTCCCACACGGTGAAGGAGAAAAAAGATTGTCTCCATTTTTTTAGAGCCATAGTTTATGCGTGAAGGAATGAAGCTGCCAAGCGAAGGTACGCAGTCAATGTTTGCTGTCAATACAACCTGCAAGCATATGGGTGAAGTCGCAGCTGTGATGAGAAGTGTTGTTGCCAAATGAAGCCGTTGTTCAGCCCAGGAAAAACGTTGAAGAAAAGTGTGATCCGCAGATCCATTAAAGAAGACGTTGTTGACTGGAGGAGCCACCCTCGCGTGAGCGGAGCAACCCGCTGTCATTACCGAAGCCGACATGTGTCAAAGAGAGGAGACGCCATCAGTTTGATGAGGCCAAGGAAAGAGACGCCGACCCCATCTTTCTACATCATGAGCTGCTAGAAGGTATTGAAATGTTGTTGTGAGAAATTGCGTAGCAAATGCACTGAGCAAATGTCTGTGTTCTGATCGACTGCTTGGAAGAAGTGTATCGTTGCCAAACCTAAGTCAAATTGTGTAGCTTCCAGCACATAGATGGAGCCGTTGTGTTCTGGTCACTGTGTTCGGATTGATTATGTAGAGAAAAAGTTTGCAAAGGAAAATGCCTGCTGTAGGAGATACCTGCGTGAAAATCATTGTTCTGATTTCTGTGTTGAAGAACGCTGTCAGATCAGGACTTTCAGAGTGTTAGAGAGGCGTCGTTCTATTTGAAAAGTTCTGATCGCTGCCACCATTAAAGATTGAACGAGGCATGGTGGCACTGTGCACTCTATCTGAGGTGAAGGAGCTGCATCGTGTTGTGAAAAATTTGACGCCAAGTTGTTACCAAGTCTAGTGCAAAAGACGCCTTCAGCAGTATAGCAGCAGAGATGATCCCTGTAGGGAGTTCGTTGGACAATATAGTGGTCGACCACAAGAAAATGGATTGATGTGTGACTGCATTGTTGTTTTGTTTGCTGCGGTGTTGATGAAATATGGTGAATTCATTCAATGGAGATATTGAACGGAGTACTTTTGTGCTCAGTTACATCCGTCAGCAAAGCCGCATTATGATTAAAGGCACACCAGTTGATTGTTAAAGTCATGAAACGTAAGGATGAAAATCAAATCCAAAAGGTAAAAGTGCGACTGATAGTTGGCATAAGGTTGGTTTCATAAATTAAGTTAAGTTTGATGAAAGGTCATGGTTGCATAGTGAATGTCCTTGAAAGTATGCATGTCACATTGTGAAAGTCTTGGTCTTTATCGAAGTCAAGTGAGTATGCATGAAAAGTATGGAATGAATGATCACGTGGAGTTTTATCTCTTCATGAGGAACGCGAAGTAAGTTGTATTGAATGGTTGGTATTTTGAGGTAACCCCCTTAAGTGTCATGGTCAAGGTCATCAGTATGATAGGTGAAGACATGGTCAAGGTCATCAGTATGATAGGTGAAGACATGGTCACATGTGTGACAATAATAATCAAGTCATTAGTGAAAATATTAATGTAATGGGCATGAGTTGCAAGGAGTCAAAATCCACTTAAAAGTTGAGAGATTATTGTTGTAAAGAATTGGAGTCAAGTCATATTAATGTTGAAGTTCAAAGTGAAGTCAATGACAAGTTAAGTCAGTCAAAGTCTAGTTTGTCAAGTTTATATTATGTAAAATCGTGGCATTGGTGCGTCAATTAAGTTTTCCAAGCCAAGGTCATAGGTCTCTTGTTGGATGGGGACGTCACTCCAACAAGAAACACTTATATGCAAGAAATTGGTTAGTTGCAGTGAAAGATGAAGACCAATGACAAAGCAAGAAGACTCCAGTTGCAAAGTAAAATGTATGCATAGTGCTGATATGTAAATGGGCATATGTAATGGGCTTGTAATATTTTGGGCTTATGATTGGTACCATAAAGGGATGGTAACTTTGATATTGTTGTAAAGCATGCTTGTTGTACCTGAGATGAAGTGTTGTAATGATGCAAGGGGTGCATGATCAGTTGTACCCGACACCCTAGAGTTTTTTGGTCCAAGTTGTAAAGCTTAGCCATAGGCAAGCTGAATTCCCCAGGCTGTTGTAAGACCTGTCTGCTCAGGCATACGTGTTGTGGTGCAGAATGCACAAAGTTATCCTCTTCTGTAGATGGAAGATGTGGCATCAAGTTGTGGAATTAACCACTGTGAGAAGTACGGGGGTGACAGGTGTACCCATATGCTATCTTGATGATAGATTGAAGAAGATGAATCTTCGATTGAAGGGGGAAGTGTGAGTTAATCTCAGAGTGTTCAGATGTTCGGACCAAGTTATGTTTAAGAGAAAGTTTAGCATGTTGATGAACCATGTAGGTGAAAAGCATTCCTAGAGAACTAGCGAGTACAACGGATGGCACCAATGTATCTCGGTAGATGGATTGTTTTTTATATGGACATCAATGATCGATTTTATGCAGGTACAAAAGAAGAAGAAGCACAAAGTTCGAGGATAGAGCCCATAGTGAAGAAAACCCAAGCAAGTGTGTGCAAAGAAAATTTGTTTCCCCATCACAAGGTTTGTGGTCATCCAAAACCACTTGTATGTGAGGTTCATGGTCAACCAAAACCACTTGTTGTGACATATGAAAGTTCGTGGTAAGCTAGAAACCACTGATGTGATGCATGGTTCATGGTAATCCGAAACCACTAGAGAATTGTAATGGTTAGGGGTAAGCCGCAAAATCCCAAGGTGATTTTTGATGAGGGAAAGCCCATATAATGTTCAACAGTGCACTAAAGTCAAGTGAAGACAACCAGATGTGGATGTGACTTAGATAAGGACCAAGACAACCAAAAACAAGCAGAGTGAGCAAGCACAAGCAAAAGAAGTGAAGATATGAACAACAAGTATTCATTAAGGGGGAGTGTTCGAATATGTAACTCATACTTGTTGAGTTGATGACCTATTCGGCAAGTGACATGAGAAGATGACCTAGAAGAATAGGTTACTTTCTATATACTTGAGTAGTTGATAGAGATATGGTTGTAATAAATAAGATGTTGACTAAGTGAAGAGAAGAGTCTAGAAGGAACAATTAGAGCCCTAGATCTTGATCTAGATCAATGGCTGAAATCAATTCAACATTGTATAAATATGTGTGTTGTTAGCAATGAACAATGAAGCAAGTTTTAGTTTATCCTCTCTCATTTTGTGTTTTCATCACTTTGTGCATGAGATAGACCTAATATAGTAGAAATCCTAAGCATTTCTTGAACTCTTAACAATAATAAAGGGTACTTTTGGGTATTTTTGTGCCCCATAACCTGTTCACTTTGAATTTTGGGCATCAAAGTAGCATGAGAACAATGACGCAATTTCCCAAATATGTTTCAGGGCAGCCATATATTTGCAAAGAATTAATTTGAAGAGAGTTTATTTCTATTTGGAAGACCCTATTTGATGTTGGAGGAGTCTTAGGCACCATTTGGAGGGTTCGCTCATTCATCTAATTCAACAATGGTTCGCTTAATGCCTAGGAAGAAAATGATCATCGTGACCTTAAATTGATCGATCTAGGATATCTTATTACTGGTGAACCAATCACTTCCAAAAGATTCACCTAGAAGAATGTAAAGTTCTAAATCCCTTCAACTTCTGAAACATGGAAACCATTCTTAAGATATAACTAAATAAGTTTAGTTAAGGCTTGTGCCTCAACTTGTTTTTAAGTCTCCCTTCAAATGAAGCTGAAGTAGACATAGAGAACTCTACCCTATTGATTTCTTAGGACACCTCCAGCTCTTACCAACCCAAATGGCCTCTAACTGCCCCATAGAAACTCAACTTGATCCAGTGATTCTTAGGAGGGACCCAAGTTACTATATCGATTATTTAGGTACCTTGAATTTGTTGTTCATTATAGAAAAATGAATTTTGAAACTTATTACTATGTGAATTTTGTTTTGATTTTTGTTTCCAATATGGAATATTATAAGATGAATATTATAAAGTTAACACTAGTTTGAGAAGAAAATGTAATAATTTATAAAACTATATTTAATACAATCATATAGTGTAGGTGTCAATTTTGTTGAATTTGTATAGTTGTTCATTTCCTATTGCAGGCATGGTCATGGGAGCATCAACTTCGTCAATGTGGTACAACTTAAGGGTTAGGCATCCAACAAGAGATGTGCCAATTATTGACTATTATCTTTCACTTTTTTTACAACCCATGTTAATGATGGGTATTACTGCTGCAGTGACTCTAAGTGTGATATTTCCATAATGGTTGATAACAGTGTTTATCATTTTCCTTTTCATAGGTATTGGGATATAAATGGAGACATTTTCATTTTAATGATTCAAGGAAATATCTTATGCATTTGATCCACTTTACTAATTGTTTTGTTGTATGTCATTGTGTGATTGCAATAGGGACGTCATCGGGTCCTTTTTTAAGGGTACATAGAAATGTGGAAGAAAGAGACAAACATTAAGGTAATATTTAATGATAAGATTATTTCTTTATTGATTTTTATTATTATCTAGTCTGTTAGTATGCTATAAAAACTCTTTTTTATTATATATTTTACCTTCTTCCTTTTGTTTGCAGAATAAGGAGACCATACTGGCTACCCACGGTGAGATCTAACAATATAACAGTGTTAATTTTAATTGGAAGGATGTGTATCATGATTATATATTATAAATTTGGTTTTCTTAATGGTCTTCCAGATTTTGGATTATGAAGCTCATCCAAGTGATCATGAAGGAAGAAATGGAACATTAGTGAGTTTGGAATTTGTTCTTTTTATATGTGCTTAGTTTTAACTGGTAAAAAAACAGTATGTAGTTGTATTTTAGGTCAAGGAGAAGACAATGTCATGTGCAATTAGTAGCATCTTACAAATATTTTGTAGTTTCCACCATACAGTTTAACTCATCCTTTGTCTATATGATGATGGATTTACTATCATATACTACTTGAAAACAAGAACCTACTAATATTATACCTTGTGCATATCAAAATAATATGTGTTCTTAATCGGTAAATAAGAAAACATCAAATAGTATTGCACTATGCAAAACTCCAATTCTCAACCAAGGAAGTCATGTTTCCCAATTCATAGTTGGAACACTTCCTACTCTTGTGCAAAGATATGGAAGATAGAAACAACCAGAGAGAGTTATATTCTTGTGTAAATTAGAAAAATGTAGGTTCTTAAATTCATTCAATTAATGAAGGGTGTGAGACACCATATCATAAGTATTCACATTGTTGGAGGATATTGCAACACTGAGAATATTATTATAACAATATATGTGTACTAATAGCATGAGATGAAGATGTGAAGTGCTTAGTATGTTGCTAAAATATACAATGTTAACAAGCTAAGACAAAAGAGGCAACTAGTAAGTGAGGTTGTAGATCATGATGGACATTAAGACACCATCAAAAAGAGCCATTGGAAGATTGGTATGGAAGAGAAAAGCTACCAATAAAATAATGGCATGCAGTATCATAGTGGGTAAATCCAATGTGCTTGGGAATGTTGCAATATATGAACAAACAACTTATATTTTCTTAACGTGTGAATGATTGAGATATAAGAATGTTGTTAAATACTAGAGATAGTAGCTACAACTATGCAATTATTTGAAAATATGCATGAATTGCAAATTGAATGAACATATGTAAGATGTCATAAACTATGTGTGTTGTCATGAATAGGCATGATGTAATGTGGTGTTCATTGTCTAACTAGGAAAGCACAAGGACAAGGAAACACTTGCAAAGTGTATGGCAGAGGATTGTGTTATATTCTCATGATTTATCACCGAAATATATAATTCCAAGGATGTGGTTGTCATCCAAATAGGTATGGTGAACCATGCCATTCTTGCACATGTGAAAGAGAATACCATATGTGAAATCATGTTGATGATGGGTTTGTGAGAACCTAGAATAGTTCCACCATTATCCAAAGGTATTTCCACTTGTATAAGTCATTAACTATAACCTTTTTTCCTGCACTAAAGATCATCGGAAGGGGAAGAATATTTCCAGGGGACTATTCAGTAGGGAAAGGAAATATCATCCCTCCTCTTGTGTTTAGCTAAAGAGGAAGGTGTAAAGATAGGCGGTTAAGTGTCAGATATGTGTTTGAAATATGTCCCTTTCATTGACTAAAGCCTGCAACTTATCATGAAAGATTAAATGATTCCAAAATGTAGTATTAAATGAATGCAAGTGTGCATTAAATGAACTATGTGATTGGGAAAATTCACGATCATGCACGTATGAATATTGGCAATCATGATGGATGATTGTGGTAATAATTGCACATATGATTGTTGGTACTAAGTGAATATGTGTATAGATATTAGGGCATGGCAACCAATATACCATTTCATATATAAACATTAAGAATGAAAATTATTTAAATATAGGTGTTCATAATCATATGATCATCTTATATGTTTTTATAAATATGGATAATGATAGTAAGTACATAATGAAGATGAGAACTATCATTTACACATTTAAAGGCCAAGTATTATGAGAAAGTTCTTATATTGGTTGAATTTGATTATTGTAATGAATGTATTCAAAATTCTAATTGAAATTTAAAAAGATATCTCACGATAGTCGTATGTTAAGACACAAGTGAGATGATGGATCTGTCTAGTGAGGACAAATAATAGATGTTGTAAGCTTTCATGCATGGATAAGGATGTTATTTCACTAACCGTTAAACCATGTGCTTCACACCTTGATTATATTGACTTGAAGGCTAGTTTGAATTTGTGAATAGAACTAGCAAGATAATATTGGAGGCTTGAACTCTTCTTGCATGCATCACAACACTATATGGGCTAGATATCCCAAGTAATTGAATTACAAAGAAGGGAATAGCCTGAGTTGTGTTGCAATTGGTAGATAAGAACATGTGATGTAAATGAATCTAAATTATCAAGATTCATGACATGAGATGGATTATATCATGTGGTGTTTTGTTTTTTTGTTTTTTTTTTTAAATACAAAACCTCTGTCGGATATCCGACAGTGACCCCAAACAATCTGACGCCTTTGCCATACCACCGATGGCTAAATGCATCAGATATTAAACTTTTAACAATGCAAAGGACGTCGGATATCTGACTTATCCTTACAAACAATCCGACGCCTTTCCCATACCACTGACGGCTAAAGACGTCGAATATCAGACTTTGAACAATGTAAAGGACGTCGGATATCCGACTTACCCTTTCAAATAATCCGACATCTTTGCTATACCACCGACGGCTATGGTACACGAGGAGTTGTCGGATATCCGACCCATATCGGTTGGATATCCGACAGGTATGGTAAAAGAGGGGTGTCGGATATCCGACCGTTTATAAGGAGATAGATGTTGGATAGCTGACGGGTATGGCAAAAGAGGAGTTGTCGGATATTCGACCTCTGATAAGGAGATAGATGTCAGATATCCAACGGGTATGGTAAAAGAGGAGTTGTCGGATATTCGACTGGAGGATGTCGGATATCCAACATCCTATTTTAATACTGGATATTCACCGACAAGCAACCGACGTTTAAAAAAGATGGTGCTTATTGGATGGTCAACAACATGATGTCGAAAATCGAACATCTATGCCATCGGATTTTGGGGTAAAAAATGCTAGTGGCCCCACTTGGGTACTTTTCCTTGGCATTAGATATATCTAGATCTACTATTCCTAATCCATAAGTGACCCTATCTTACACTTGGTTGAAATTTTGTTACCTCCCTACGCCTCTTCAACCAAGCCCTAACCACCTTGGGTCCACTTATCATCCTAGATCTAGATCTTGTTTCATCTTGGTCTCCTACTCTTTCATCATCACATTTCCCTAGGAGGTCTAGATTGAATTCACTAGCCTTCATTGGCTAAGCTAGGGTCTCCCCCTTGGTCTTGCTAAGGCTTGATCTAAAGTGAAGAGTGCCTCGGTTAACGAGACACCCAACTTGCATTGGGAACCATGGCATCTCTTGGGTCACCTCTTTGGTTGTCTACACCTCTATCGTCCTGGATAGGATACCTTTAGAGACAACTACAAGTTGTGTGATAACATTTTTGGCGCCGTTAACAGGGAGGTGGAGGCTAACCTCAAGTGTCTGCGAGTATCCATGCATAACTTATATCTTATCACATCCGGTCTTGTAAACTACATGGTTATCATTTGTTTTCCTAAATCTTTCATAACCATCCATTTTCACTCTTATCTCCCTGGTTATTTACGACATATCTTTTGGTAGAAAAGAACCTAAGTCTACCTGGTGACTCCTAATCACGATTCCGCTGAGGAACGACCTCATAGACATCCTTACAATCTCAGAAGCAAGGCTAACTTAGATCAATCAGAAGGAACCCCATTTGTTTATTATAGAAGAGATCCCAAAGTCCAATCATCTAACTTCTTTTGGAAAATCGTTAATTCTGATTCTCCAAATCGTTTCTCCCCTTCTCAACCAATTCGTTTCCTCCTTCAACTCCAAATCATAACCTAAGTCCAGCAAATGAAATGGCTGGAACAACTCAAACTCCTCTAGGAAACCCTCCTAAAACCAATCGGGCTTGTCGTTCGTAGATTTGGGAGCAAGGCTAAAGCTTCTCCTTTAAACTTTTCCCAAATCCCTGGTTCACCCCATGATATGCCAGACAAGTATTTTGAAAAGATCCCTAAGTTCAATGGGAATTGTGCGACCTCCATTCAGGACCACATTGAAAATGTCTGGGCACACATGGAGGCTTATGGGGCAGAAGAAGAAGACGTTTACATGAGGGATCTATTTGCATCCTTGGAAGGTGATGCACGTAAATGGTTTGATCGTTTGCCTACATCATCGGTCACAGGATATGATGACTTCACTGAAAAACTTAAGTATGAGTGGTCAGTCAAGTTGGATGGGCGCTTTCTTTTGAGCCAACTTTTCTTAGTTAAGAAGAAAGAAAATGAATCCGTCCATGAATTCAACATCCGTTTTGACAAGATAGTGGCCAACATCCCTGATGATATTAGGGCTAAAGAACAAGTTGTGTTGATTCATTACCTCCTAGATTTGATGCAGTTCCTCCTAATACGAACTCGAGGATAATCACGCCCCAACCTCAGTGCAATTATGATATCCATCCCATTGTTATTCGCAATGTTAAATCCATCCCTGAGTCAGTGAATCGTCGCAAGTTTTCATGCGGTGATAAGGTCGTTATTCCTAGCGATTTATTTTACATACGATCCAGGGGATCTGGCGATATTTGGGTTGGACCGCTCACTGTCGAGCGTTGCATTGATGATATGTGTTTCCTCACTACTGGGAATGGGCAGCAAATCATGCTACATATCAATCAGAGAGAGTTAAGGGATTATATCCCTAACTTGACTTGAGCTAGGACTCCTCTTGCATGCTTAGAGTAGGTAGGTCTTAGAATAAGACTGCTTGAGCAATAGGATTTGTGTGCCTTTCGCCTTTTCTGAGTGTCGAGTATTGCGAGTCTTTCGCTTTTCGTTTTTTGTTGAGCCTTTTGAGTTTTCTTCTAAGTGCTTTTTCCTGTCGCTGAATTTCTTAAGTGAGTTGAGTCATGGTCTTTCCTAAGCCCTCCTCATCTCCTGCATTCAAATTAATAAAAATAAATAAATAAAAATGTTAAAAATTTCAATGAGTTGGTACTTTTATCTTATATGCATTTTATATTTTATGCTTTAGAATAGAATTTCATTTATGCAGTTTATTTTGGTTTATTTTTATCCCATACATGCGTCATGTGGTATTTTGCTTTCCATGAGTGCAGAAACAGGTACAAATAAAGGAAAGCAAAAAGAAGTCGAGTGTTGGATTGAAGACTAATGCAGTTAGTGTTGGGGACCAGAGATTCTAAGGTTCTCAAGCACTCTCTCCCTTAGAGCACTTGTCCCAGCTGGAGCCAGATGTTATCACATACATAGTAGTTGGGCTACCATGTCAGTAGAGTAGATATCTGCACTTTTATGAGCTTTGTCTTTAAACTATTTCAGTTAGATCAACTATGATGAGCAGCATTATTTATGATCACTCACACATCAGAGCATATTTGTATCAGACATTTAATAGACCTTATGCCAAGGATGAGCCTTGCGACCTCGGATTTGATGACCGATGTGACCTTTTATTCCATACAGTTGCAATGTAGTTTTCAGTGTTTAAGATACAGTGTTCTCAGTGGTTATAGTTGGTTCAGATTACAGATGTTGATTGATGACCCTGTATATATATATATATATATATGATGTGCATTGATGTTATTACCTTGATGTTTAGGTCATTTTGATAGCATTGACTTGGTATAAAGTAATCATGATCTGGCAGTGTATTAAAATTGAAATGAAATTGGTTGTTATGGATTGAATGTATTGGTTGTATTACTGACATTTGGAAACTCTTGTTTTATACTTGTTGGTATTTACCTTCATATGAATGCGAACATGATCATTTAGTGTCTTCCAGAACTGCTAGCTTAGGCACCATTTTCACTTGTCTCCATCCATCTGTTTGTAATTTCCCTATATATTGATCTTCACCCTGACTTACACCTTGACTTGTGATATGGAGGATCTTCCCCGCTTCCGCCTCTGTGTACTCTGACCTATGTCATGCAGGGAAGTAGCAATCTGTTGTTTTCCCTTCTCTGACTCACATGACTTTCGGAACCCCCGATCCTCCTCGAATTTCACATCCCGCCTCACAACAGTCTTCTTGAGAGAAGGAATGTAAATGCGATCGGCTTTTGAAGTCTCATCATATCCAACAAGAATTCCCCTCTCAATTGTAGGTTCCAACTTTGTCCTTTTCTCTGAAGGAACATGCGAGTAGGTAAGGCATCCAAAAATCCTGAAATGCCCAAATTCGGGTTTCTTTCCAGAGAAAGCCTCTTATGGAGTTTTGTCCCCCAAAACTTTATGCGGACTCTTGTTATGTATACTCGCCTACAGTGTTACATGCCTCAGCCGAAAGAAAAAATGGCAAACCCTGGTCATGCAACATAGATCTTGCAACCCCAACAATAGCCCTGTTTTTCCTCTCAGCCACCCCATTCTGTTGAGGTGTATAGGGCACAGTCAACTGCCTCTTGATATCCTCGTGAATGCAAAACTCATTGAACTCTTTGGAGGTATACTCGCCTCGATTATCAGATCTGAATATCTTGATCTTCCTTTCTATTTGTTTTTCCACAAGAGCTTTGAACTCTTGAAACTTCTGCAAAACTTCTTTTGATTCCTTACTCTTTAAGAAATAGATCCAGGGTTTCCTGGAGTAGTCATCAATGAAAGACACATAGTACTTGTAGCCTTTCAAGGATGTAGTGGACATCAGACCACAGAGGTCAGAATGAATTAAATCAAGAGCTCTTGTAGCTCTGCTATCACTCTTTGGAAAAACTGTCTTGACATACTTCCCGAGAGCACAACCTTTGCACACATCATTGTGCTATGTGCTAAACTCAAGTACTCCTGTCATAATATCCCTCAGAACCTTTAGGGCAGGATGGTGTAGATGAGCCATCCTCCTGTGCCAAAGCTCACAAGTGTCACAATCATCATCTCGTCTACTATGACTCGACGCATGATGAAGCTGAAATTTTAGTCAGTACAGTTTTTCGTTGCGGACTCCAATCCTCACAACAGAGGTATGACTAGATCCCTTAGGATGAACTAGAACATTTCCATCGAACATCACCCATAATCCCTGATCTTCAATAGTAGACACAGAGATCAATTTCTTCTTAAGACCCAGAACATATCGAACATCATGAACTCTCATATACTCTCCTGATTCCTTCTAAAAAGACATGGTTCCACGTCCTACTGCTTTGACAGGAGAGTCGTCTCCCAGTACAATCTCAAGGTCTAGCCCATCCTCGGCTAGATCTGTAAAGTACCCACAAACACCTATCATATGGTTGGAAGCTCCGATGTCTATGTACCATATACTAGAAGTGGAAGCACTCAAAGATTGACCTGTGTTGAGAGCCATCTCTCTGTCAATCTCATCCATAGAATACTCATCTATGTCCATAAAGGAGCAAGAAGTGCAAACTAATTGATCATCCCTCATACTTGTGTTCATGGTGATCTGAAGGCACATATCTGACTCCTGCAATTGCAAATCTAAGGCCCAACAGAGATCACCGCACAAATCTGGTATACAACTCGCAGATCTGAGTGTGACTTCTCTCCATGACCCTTACCAAGGATCTGATACCATGTAAATTTATAATACAGAGATCGCTACTCCCTCCGGATAGCCCTGATATCTCAAGCGGTTTGAGTCTCGTATATCAATAAACTCATAAAGACATAAAACTCAACAACTAGATCTCTTTACAACATTTAAGCACAAGCATCCACACATAAGACACTGCATATACCTTGAAAACCCCAAATGGGAAAAACTAGCAATCATGTGGGGCTATCTTCAGTCTCGAGCCCAGAGCAATATATGAAAGAAAGAAATACAACAATGTTACCTCAAATGTAACACTCAATCTCTGAACGGGTCAATGCCCTAGATCTGCATGCATCAGCTTGATGCATGCACTAAGGAAAACTTCCCTAGCTGTCAATCTGGATCTGAGTCACCCTACAAGTAGCTCCGACTGTAATGCCTCTCTTAACCCTCTGCTCTGATCTGCTCTGCTACAGAAGAATGCCAACTGCTGAATGCGTCAATTCAACCTCATAACTAATAATTTCTCAAAAAAGCCATTTACAGAGAAATTATTAATTAAAATATTAAAAATTGAATATTTGGAGATAATCCAAATCTCTCCAAAATAATCCAAATGGATTAAAATAAAAGGCTAATTGACATGGGACTGAACATTAATGAAGATTCCAATCATCTCATCCATCATCCAGTAAAGCACCTAGTCACCAGCAGTGATTAACTCCAAGAGAATTCGCCCTCCATGCATGCAAGATCGAATTTGATGATGTGGAATGGTTATTAATTGAGTTTTGGTTGGTGATTGACTTGCATTTAATGGGGGTGGGGGCGCCTTGTCTAGGTGGAGGCCACCTCCCACTCTCAACTACCAAGATTGCAATCGAATTGTAGTCAAACTCCAATCACCTACCAAATCCTCACGCTATCTCCAATGCATGCTCACGTCAATCTCTATGAGAGCTCGAGTTTTGCACTTGGCACATGTTCATTAGGTGGGAGATACCTCCAATGTGGAGATGAGGGGCGCCTTGCCTAGGTGGAGGCCACCTCCTCATCTCATTCATTACAAACTCGACTTATTGGTTGGAGTTAACTCCAAAACCCGGCATTAGCTTGCCTCCAATGTGGAGATGAGGGGCGCCTTGCCTAGGTGAAAGCCACCTCCTCATCTCATTCATTACAAACTCGACTTATTGGTTGGAGTTAACTCCAAAACTCGGCATTAGCTTGGATTTGACTAGATGTTGATTGGAATTCGATTTAGTGTTAGGTGCTATTGGCTCCCATCATGCCAATTCGAGTTAGGGTAGGCTAGCTCTTGTCTTTTGTTATATAATGAGGCTCTCTTTCCTCATTCCTCATGGATTGTTTAGCAAAGACACTCTAGAGGAATTGTAACTTGATTCATATTTAATAAAATTGTGACTTTGGAGGTCAATTCGTGGAGGCTCTTGGTGGCCATGCATCATCCCAATTCCGAGGTGATATTGTGTAATTTCTCATATGCTTAGGAATAGTAAGCTTTGATTTATATTTCTAGAAGGCTAACAATCTAGCACATGCATCTATATATCTTCTCTTTTCACTTGAGCATATGTGACTTGCATGTATCCTCCAAGGTTTAATATTTTTGCAGGTTCTCCTTCACCCTACTCATGGCCAAAGAACTCTCAGTTTTATAAGCATAAGAACAAGAGGATCTTCCTTCTCCCATCAAACATTCAACAAACTTCTACTTTGGTTACTAGTTCCTAAGGGTTTATTTCTTCAAACCTTCCACTTTCTCCTTGAATTCTTTTACCTTGATATGCTAGCCCTTTTCCTCTCACCCTAGATCTATCCTTGCTCTCGTTTTTGCCATCTCTCTTTACTCTCGTCTTTGCCTCCTCTCCTTGCCATTTCTCCATCTTCTTCCCCTTGTCTTCCTCTTCGTCTTCCTCTCCTCCATCCTCTAGTCTTTCTTCCCTCCATCATCTCGTTTGTCTTCCCTTCATCCTCTCATCTCTCCTCTCCTACCTCCTCTCGTCCACCTAGCTCTCGTCACTTTCTCCCTTGTCCTTCATCTCCCCTCGTTTTTGCCTTCATTTCTTCCTCTCGTCCACCTTCAAAAGGTGCCCTAAAATGACATAAAATTACAAAAACGAATGGAGACTTTAAGGTTTGGTTAGTTTGTAGTAGTTTTATGCTTTGGAAGGTTGATAGTTAGGCATTGTTAGATCTAGTTTTCCTTGTTTTGTTAGCTAGTTGCACTTCATAGTAGGATTTGCACTCAAGTTATTGTTAATATTTGCATCCTAGATCTCATTAAAAGTTAGATTTGCATTGTCTTTCATTCATTTTTATAGTTCATGCTTAGTGCAAATCTCATATTTTTGTTTTATTAATGCTAAAGGGTGCCTCAACTCAAGGCACCCTTTGGCATTAATAAAACAAAAATACAAAGATCCAGGTCAAAGGTCAAACCAACAAATCTCAACTGAATTTTGTTTTCATTCATTGTCTTTCATTCATCTTAATTAGTGGAGACTATCTTCTCTTGACCTTTTCAAAGGTCAAACCATCAAACATGTGCAACGAATTCCCTCAACTAAATGAAATCCACATAACAACCGACCATGGTCAAACCAGTAACCAACCCTTAATTAGTGGAGACTATCTTCTCTTGACCTTGTCAAAGGTCTGTTACCAACTTATTTGTACCATAGTTGGAAAAGAGCCGCCATTTGACAAACATGGTGAATGTTTGTACTCCAGTGTATCAGATGATCCAACATTTATGCCTAGCCAGTTTTGGCTAGTCAGTTTTGTTTTTCAGTTGACATGACCATGGCCCCATGGGGTTTGTAATAAAGTATGCTAGTAGGATTTGAGTGTCTCTGTCCCCAATGACTTGATTAAGCAACTAAGGTATTCCAGGGAGTTTTTTCCCTTATCAATTATACTTTGCCTATAGCCGAGCTATAATCAATGAGGTTTTCTCCCGCTTCCTCCAAAGCTGGAATGCCCGATTTTGAAAATTTTATCCATGGGGGGTTATTAGAGTCCAACTGATGTATATAATCCTACTAGACACTATTAGAATAGGTTTTGGTCATGTCCCAAGTCTCTAGGACCCTCAGAAAAAATTTTGAAAAAAATTTTACCGGGTCCATTGAATTTGGGTTTTTAATTATTTTTTTAAATTTCTCTATAGTTTAAATAGAGAAATTTCAATTTGTAATATTTCAGTCATCCGAGATCCAAATTCAGTGATTGAAGGCTCCAGACTTAAGCCAAAAATCAGTCATGATCCCCGGACCAGTTTATCCTAGGTTTCGGATGTCAATTGGGCCTCATAATTAATAATTTCTCATAAAACCCAGTTACAGAGAAATTATTAATTAAAATAATAAAATTGAATATTTTGGAGATAATCCAAATCTCTCCAAAATAATCCAAATGGAATAAAATAAAAGGCTAATTGACATGGCACCTGGCATTTAAGATGATTCAAATCAACTCCACTGAGCTTCAGTCAACTTTCCAGTCAGCACAAGAGATTAACTGCAGAAGAATTTGCCCTCCATGCATGCAAAGTCGAGTTTGATGACATGGATAAGTTTTAGTGGTGATTGAATTAAGTTTTGAGTTGCATTTAATGGAGTGGGGGTGCCTTGCCTAGGTGGAGGCCACCTCCCACTCCCAACCACCAAGATTTCGAGTGGATGTCAAGTTAACTCCAAGCCCATCCACCTCAACTCTCACAAATATCCTCATGCTCACGTCATTCACTAGTTGGAGCTCGAGTTTGCTACATGGCATCTCATCATTTAATGGGTGAACATTACAAAGTAAGGGTGGAGTTTACAAGGAAGGGTGGGGGGCGCCTTTCCTAGGTGGAGGCCACCTCCCACTCCCAACCACCAAGTTTTCGAGTGGATGTCAAGTTAACTCCAAGCCCATCCACCTCAACTCTCACGAATATCCTCATGCTCACGTCATTCACTAGTTGGAGCTCGAGTTTGCTACGTGGCATCTCATCATTTAATGGGTGAACATTACAAAGTAAGGGTGGAGTTTACAAGGAAGGGTGGGGGGCGCCTTGCCTAGGTGGAGGCCACCTCCCCACCCTAATTAATTGCTAGTTCGAGTTATGGATTGGAGATTAGCACTCCAAGCTTGTTGACATGGATTTTGATTGGTTGCAACTAGTTGTGATTCGGAGTTCAACTTTTGTTAGGCATGCTCACGTCATTCACTAGTTGGAGCTCGAGTTTGCTACGTGGCATCTCATCATTTAATGGGTGAACATTGCAAAGTAAGGGTGGAGTTTACAAGGAAGGGTGGGGGGTGCCTTGCCTAGGTGGAGGCCACCTCCCCACCCTAATTAATTGCCAGTTCGAGTCATGGATTGGAGATTAGCACTCCAAGCTTGTTGACATGGATTTTGATTGGTTGCAACTAGTTGTGATTGGGAGTTCGACTTTTGTTAGGTGCCATTGGCTTCTTCCAAGCCAATTCGAATTAGGGTAGAGGTAGGTTGTTGTTTTGCTATATAATGAGGCATTCTTTCCTCATTCCTCATGGACTTTTTTGCAAAGAAACTCTGAGGAATTGTAATTCGATTTATATTTAATGAAATTGTGATTTTGGAGGTCTATTCGTGGGGGCTCTTGGTGGCCATGCTTCATCACAATTCTGAGGTGATATTGTGTAATTTCTCATATGCTTAGGAATATTTAGTTTTGATTTATATGTTTAGAGGGCTAACAATCTAGCACATGCATATATCTCTTCTCTTTTCGCTTGATCATATGTGATTTGCAGGTATTTCCCAAGGCTTTGTGATTTTTTTGCAGGTTCTCCTTCACTCCACTTGTGGACAAAGGGGTTCTCAATTTGTTAAGCATAAGCAAATAGGAGTTTCTTGCTTCACCATCAACTTTTCAAAAACAACTACCTTGGTTACTTGTCCTTAAAGCTTATCTCTTCAAGCCCATCTCCATTAGATTAGCTCCATTCACCCATTCGTTTTGGCTCTTTTATCCTCCATCCACCCATTCGTTTTTTGCTCTTTCCTCCTCCATTCGTCCCTCCTCTCCTTGCCATTTCTCCTCCCCTCTTCCCTTTCGTCCCCCATCATCTTTCCTCCCTCCATCCTCTCTATTTAGCTCCTCTCGTCCATCTTCAAAGTTTGCCCTAAAACCACATAGAACACAAAAACGAATGGATACTCAAAGGTTTGGTTGGTAGTTGTTAGTTTCAACTTCTTAAAAGAGTTAGTAGTTAGGCAAATTCTTACATCATACTTTGTTTTACCTTGTTTAGGATCTAATTCATACTTCCATGTTAAGCATTGCATCTCATTTTCGAAGTAGAGCTTGCATTTTAAAAAGAAGAGTGATTTGGCATCTAGATCTCATAGTTTCAAATTTTAGCATTTAGATCCATTTTTTGCACTTTACATCCTAGAGTTTGGCTCTTTCAAAGTTAACTAGTTTCCATTTTTTGTTTCTAGATCTAGTTTTGTTTTGATTTTTTATTAACATTTAATGGGTGCTTGTTGAGTGTTTACTAAGCTTGTGTAGGTCTCTTTGAATGAGGAGATAAACTTGTGGAGCAATATTCAAAGAAGAGCAAAATACATTCAAGGAGAAGATTCAAACCAAACTATAGAACCAAAACCAATCTCCTTTGTACTAGCCTTCAAAGGTTTTCAGGTTTCATTTCACTAAGTTGTTTTTACTTCTCTCAAAAAAGACCTTTCAAGGGTTTAACTCCCAAAGGCAAATTGTAGTCTGTTTAATAAAAGGCTAAGTGGAGGAGTCCTCCACTTTTGGGTTTTTCTTCCCCATTTGGGGAAGAGTCTTGTGTTTTGCTAGCTTAGATATCTTATTTCATGATTTAGATTAAACTGTTTACTTTCATCATTTTCCATTTCCAAGTTTTGAATAGAGTAAGCTAACTTTGGGATTGCATCCCAAAGGCCACATAGCTTTGTGGTAGCTTCTCGTTCCCCATTAGCCTCCTTGTCGAAGTTCCAGCTATCTGAAAAGTCTCAAGGACTAGTGGTTCTTAGTCATCGACCTTGTTCGGAGGTGATCCCACCTTTAGATTAACATTGTTTGGTAGAATACTAAGTCTATTTTCAGTTATATTAAGCATCTTGTCATATCTTATTATCATCTTTTTACTTTCAGTAATTTAAGCTTCACTTGTTTCTTCATTTTTTACAACTGCTCCCATTTTCATAAAATAAACAAAGCCTCTTGAACTTGACCAAATCCAAGTCAAGAGCACTCTCTGTCGGAGAGCATTTAGTTATTGCATTTCCCTTGCATTAGGCATTTAGATTAATTAAAGTCTCTTGAACTTTGGTCTTAAGACTAAGTCAAGAGCACTCTCTATCGGAGAGTTGAACGGTGCTCTAATAATAAAATATTCCAACTCACCCCCATTAATCAATTTATCTTGGTTGTTATCTGACACCCGTATGCTCTGCCAACCTGAAAGGGATGGGCTAGTACTCAGAAAGGTGTCAGATCTGTTCATCTCATAAGTGATAACCTAATAAAACTTTACCCCAACCAAGCAAACCAGCGTTAAATACTGAAGTTGCTTCCTAAAACAGGTGGTGCCGAGAATCCACTGGTCAGACTCGGGGGCGATTCAAACATTGGACACCTATCCTCTTGAATCTGGGTGCTCTCGACTTATCATCTAAGAGGTTGCCAGTATCTTTCCCGGTTGGTTTTTTCCTTTTTATCCTTGTGTTCTTGACAGCCTAATAAACAAGATCACTAAAACATTCAATAAACCAAGATTAATTCGCAGGACGATCTCACGAACATCACCAATTTGAACTCTTGTATCAAGCAACCCAAGCACTCAAGACTATTTTTTGACTCCATAAGGCACTAGTCCTTGACATCATTTTATTTTCTTATTATCTATCTGGAGCATTTATATTTCCATGGTTTTCTTGCTTTAAATTCACTAAAGTGTTTGTTTCTCAAATCTCTTGTCTCATATCGCAACGTGGATTGCTTCTTTATCTTGTGTTTATTTCAATTGTTAAAATTGTGATCTCTCATCATTAAAAACCTCCTAAAGAACACTCATCCGCATCACCCCACACGTTTAAAACACTTAAAACATTGAGCCATAGTTAACTCTCTGTAGGGACTACCCCCCTTGGCTTCGTTAGGAGTTAGCCTAAACGGAGGAGCTGGGATTCAAGTGACAGTACCTGGCTCATTGCTTGCCCCCAAGGCCATACTTCTCCCCACTTCCAGTGAGGGAGACGGCTTTCGAAAGATTTATGTTGCTGGTGTGCAATTTGACGGACAACAAGGTCAAAGTTACACACTTATTCATGTTTTATTTCAGGAGCATCCATTTCTTGAAGCATCTTTTCCTCATTCTTAGTCTTATCCAATGAAGCACTCTACTTGGAGGTTTCTTGGTAAATGTATCTATGCCTTATCTATTAGAGAGTTCTACCTTGGTGGATGTCTACTCCACATTATTGGTGGTATGGTCCACTTTGGAGGTGTTCTATTGCATTTATAATGGAGATTGCTTGGTCTTGGGAGCACATCTAGGTGGTCAACCCCTAAATCTAGGGTTTATGCATGCTTACTAGACCTTTTCCCTTGGAGCACTACACTTGGAGAGCCTTTGGAGGATACACATTGGTGTTTTGACTTTGTATTCTCCCTCATTTAATGCAGGCACCCTTCTATTTCTCTCTTGGAGACTTGTATATGTGGCTTTGACCACCTCATTTTTGCATTTGGTTGAATAGTTGGAAGATTTTGGTTTGTTTACTCCTCCCTAGGATAGATCTAGGAGTTTATCATTATTTTATTGTAAACAGAAGATAATCTAAAAGCTATATAAGGATTTACTCTCTCCTTCATTTTTCATGGTTGGATTTGCGTGGAAACCCCATTGAGCCTAATTGAATATCTATTGGTTTCTTTGGAGGGTGAATTGAAAGTATTCATTGAATGGTAATGTGCTCATCACGTTTTATTTAATTGATAGTGGTTTTGAGTTAAAGAAGTAAGCTTTTTCTTCTTCTATGTGATAGTTGTTGATTGGAAGTTATTGGTGCAGAATCTCTCTCAGCCTTTGGTAATATAATCTCTTCCTCTTCCTAATAATTATCCTATCAAAATCGCTTGAAAGTATCTACTCTTGTATTTTCCCCTTGCAAGATTTCTGAAAAAAGTAAAGCTATTATAAGTAATTAAGGTATGTGCTCTACTATCCTAATCCTCCTACTCAATCCTTTTTCCTTCACATTGACCTTTGTTTACCACATTTCCCATTGGATGAGAAACTAGTTTCCAATCCATTCATCCTTCTTTTTTAATTCACTATCATTAACCTTTTTGCTAAAGCTATCTCTTCATTTCACCTTGAACCTAATTGCAAGCTTTAGTAATCTTCTCCTAAGGAAGCCTCCCCTGAGTTGGAGAAGAGCCAACCTAAAGAGCATAAGAGGCTAGTGTGGTGACATTGGCCTCCCTCTTAGTTTCACTTAACCCATACCTAGAGCTTTTGGACTTTATCTTGAAGGGTGAAGTTTTTGTGATAACAGATTACAAATAGTGTTTCAGTGTAACATCCAAGTAAATGTAAGTAGCTCTGCTGAGTTCATCTATTCCCTGCTGAGTTCATCTATTCCCCCCAGAAAAAACATGTGCAAACAAACTCACTAAAACAATTATAAGCACAGAGAACTTACAATTCATAAGCAACAATAATCAACAAAAGAGGAGCATACAGCGTTCACTTTTTCTACAAATGTATGGGCTTCACATTGAGTATCCAGATTCCACTTTATTTACAATCTACACAAAAGGATTTCCAAACAAAAAAGTAAGCCTTGCCATATTAAAAGTCAAAATAAACTATAGATTTTTTTTTGACTGAAAATTATAGCAACAAGTTTTAACAAAGAATCATCGAAAGATAATTAAATACATAATAGCCTCTACCTTACAATTTTTCATTGTAAGAAAATTAACTAAATATATAATAGCCTCTAACTTAAATTTTTTACCCCGAGAGAATATGAGAACTGATTTTAGCCAGCATCTAGGATGACTGTCAATGGATCATCTATAGATACACTGCATGTCTTGTAATGAGAGGAAGCTTTGCTAAAATACAACAGCAGGAAAGTTCTAGTAAATCGCGAAAAGCCCCATGAAAGCAAGAAAAAGAAGATCAAAATTGCTGTGCCAAAAAGACAGGCTAATAGAAAAACAGCAAGAGAGTCTGTCCATGACCACCTCCTTCTAAGGGAAGAGAATAAACTGAAGAACTCTCTTGGCTGCTTAAAACTAAGATTGATACCATTAATATGCTGTTTAGCACAACAACCATAAGATTCGTCCATAACTACCCCACTCTTCTCTTCATCAACAAACCGAATGTTTTGCAGTTCTAGCTTCATTCTGAATCTCAAGCTAGATGAGACTGTATTTGATGCAGGGAATCCAGCACCTTCCATGGAGCATGTACTGATCAATGACATAGCAGTAATATGATCATTGTTAATTGCAACACCTGCTAATCCAAAATTAGTCGCAACATCCAAATCTAGGATGCCCTTGGCAGGGTTCAAATTAGCATTGTACTCCACTGCAAAAGATGGACTTGCAGGAATGCAGCTCAAAAACTTTGAGAGGTTTTTAGAGGGTTTGGCATCTTCATTATGGAATGCAACAACCATTGTTTCTGAAGAGATTAGTTCCAATCCATTCATTTGTGGCCCAAGCTCCAAAGAAGAAGTTCCTGAATTTTCTAGAAACTTTTCAAGTAGTGAGTCCTTACCTAAACATGCTGCTTGTGTTAGTATTCCCATAGCATTTTTAGATGCTGAGTTTTCACTTTCCTGAACATGTTAGGTAATTGATGGCTTACTGGAATCTAATACGTATTGTTCAGACGAAGTCTAATTATTCATTTTAGGATTGGACATTTTATTTCTCATAAACATAGCTAGGAAGTAGGCTAGAATTCCAGGGCTTGATGATGGTGTCAAGTTCTGAGACAGTGGCTGGAAGTCATTCACACAATTGGTTTCATCTTTCATGCTTGTCTGAAAGATGTTAATGGGCACCTTAATTATCTCTGAAGTTTCCTTGTTTATGAATAGCCCATATGAAGATGAATACAGAAGCAATGATGTTAAGTTATGACTAACAGCAATGCTTTTAACATCTTCAACAGAAATAGAAACACAGGCAGAGTTTGCAGCATCTACAATTTGATCATGTTTTTTAAAAGACAACCCTGCACCCAACAGACATGACTTACGTTGTTAAATATTGGCTTTTAAATTTCTTTGCACTTTGTAGTAGTATCATACAGTAATCTTCAAAGAACACAACATGCTTTGTCATTGTAATCTGGTTTTTATAGTGTCAAGGAAATCTTCAACATGTACATACCATCAATTCGACCAGCCATATATGTTGGCAAAGCTTCAGGTGCAGAACCTTTATTTTCCCTCGCATTCTGCATCCAAATTTACTTGGTGAGTAGGGAAAACACATATCCATTTTGCTCCTCTTGTGCAACTAATGAACATCAAAACCTAATAAATAAATCTACAGACATGCAAACAAACCTATTGATACATCCCACAATTCAACAAATTAGTGAGAAAACAATGGCAACAATTACTGTTTACTCAAATTTGACAACAAAGCTGCTGATCTTTCCCAGCCACAAGAATGTGGCTGTAGTAGGTGCAATAGGTATGTCAGATAGATGATTGTCATGTCTTTAAGAATCAGAAGCATCTATTTTGGAATGTCTAAAACATTGAACAAAAAAATGACTGCTCATTTTCATCATACTTATAAAGTTTTTTCTCACCTCTGAATAGCATTTCTGTCCATCAAATCGATCAAAGTGCAGTTGCTGCATTTCTGGGCCACATGTAGAACCACTATTACTGTCATACCAATCATCTGATGTATTCTCTGAGTGCCTTACAGTTAAATCTTTTTCAGTTCTTTCTGCGGAATCTTCCATTTTATGGACCTGCATACGAACTCTTCTTGCAGCTGTACCCTCAAATAAAATCCTTTGATTATGACTCTGCAACATTGGACTACAAGAGGGTACTTGGATTTCAGTTCCTTCATGATCAAGTGAGCGATTAGGTACCTCCAATAAACAAGAATCATGATTCTCTAGCTCCTCCATCGAAGGTATTAGATTCTTGACTTCTATATAACCTCCATTCAGAATATCAGCAAAGGTATCTCCAAGGAAAGAATGATATTCTTTAGAATTATTATAATCCTGAGAACCAGCAGACAACATTTCCTCTAGTATCCTTTCTTCTTCAAAATATGCATCCAAACATCCATTTGGAACTCCATACCTATTAAAGCTTATATTAACTGGAATTTGTGGGGACTCAATATCATCAAATGGAAGACATGCAGATTCACGTTGCATTCTTGGAGTATTTGGCATAGCATCAACCTGAAAAATATAAAGATAATTCTCACAAAGCTGTCACATAAAAAGAGTTCAGAGTTTATTCAACATGGTATAACTAGTAGACAGAATAAGGCAAGAAAGTAACATGTAAGCAATGTAAAATCCAGTAGTGAATTGAATGAAGAAATTGGAATGTAAATTAATTCATGCTGCTCAAGGGTAAAATCCTATAATTCGAATGGGTAAAATTATACACCCCGGTTCAAGCAGTGATGAAGAAAGATGATGATGTGCATTTGACTTGCCTGCCTAAAAATTAAAAGAACTCAAAAAGAAACTAGAATCATTTCACGAGATATAACAATTCAGAAGAATAAAGCAGGAAACTAACATGTAAGCAATGTGAATGCCACTAAGCATTTGCACGGACAAAAAATTGGAATATAGATAAATTTTTGCTACTCAAAGGTAAAATCCAGTAAGTCAAATGGATATAATAATACACCCTGGTTCAAACAGGGACGAACAAAGAGGATGATGTGGGTGTTATAAACCTTGATAAAAGTTAACACCTCACCCAGAATTGATATGCACACTGAAAAAATTTTAGTATAGGTATGAAGAAGGATCCAGTAAAACTACACTGGATTTCAGGAGATTTGAGCAAAAATGAAAGTACTGCAGCTTTCAATTTGCTTTAAAATCACCGACACAACTAATACAGCAAATGGACTCATCAATACTTTGAATGAAACCAATAAGTTTTCATCCTCCACCAAAAACTAATGAAAATAATCTAAACAAGATCTAAACATAAACCAAGCAATCAACCTTCAGAGAAGCATGGGAGATGTACAGAACCAACAACAAACCTGTGTGTTAACTGTGTCCTCATCAGGTGCTGCACATGAAGAGTTTAAATTAGTGTCATCCAGCAATACGTCTAACCATGTATTAAGTGCCGCACTATCTCCAGTTGTATCATTTAAAATCTTCGATGAAATTTTTGATGGTAATTTTGAAATAGCATCAGTCCCTTCTACTGGCTTTGACCGATCTTCTGAGTGCATTTCAATATCACCAAAGTAACCAGGGGAGGAATTTTTCTCTGTAAGAGATAAATCACCCTTCTCAACTGGTTCTGTGTACTGTTCTCCACTTTTTGCCCCAAGTCCACTCTTATTGAAAACACGACATAAGACAAAAGCGTTCTGCAAAAGAACAGCAAATTAGAATCAATAGATACTTCATAGACTCTACTGATCGCTACAGTTCCACTCTTATTAATCAATATTTTACTGCCTTGAAAGACTTGCATAGCTTTTAGACTCTTGGAAAAAGAAGAGAAAATTATAAGCACTAAACAGTGAAATCAACACACTGGAAGTCCAACGAACTACCACCCCAATTTCATAATTTGTGTTATTGTTTTTGTTTCAACAGTGCCTGCAGGGTAGCTGAATCACAGCATTCAATCCACTCAATAATTCATCTTGCACATTAAAGTTTCTGTAGCCCCTTTTAGATATTAAAAAAAGGGTTAGGTGGAAGAAGCCTAAGCCCACATCAGATCGATTAGAATGCCATAGTTGAGGGCAGAGATTCTCTTCTAACTAAGCAAGGAGATGCAGTTATACTCAGCACTGAGATCATGACGAAATGGCAGAATTTGCCATTGATCTTGGGCAAAAAAAGGCTATATTTGTGTGACACTACATGCCATGGAATTAGCCAGAGGTGTCCTCTTGAATGCACATTGATGATTCCAGAAGTGACAGTTTATGTACAGTGCAGGAGGGACAGTTTTTCCCTAGCCTATCACACTAAATATGGATACATACTATGGTTAAGCTTGCCGGGATATTGTACAGCTTGAATAGACAAAATAGTCAAGTCCTTCAGTCGTCTTCTGGTTGGAGATGCTTGTGAGGCCAGGTCCATAAAACATAATGCTCAGGTATGCACTGAGGCAGCTCTGACAAAAATGGTTCCTGCCAAAATCTGCATTCATGTTCCTCGAAGGGGTTCATATTCAAAAGGTAATATATTTGAACTTAATGCTTGTTATGCTTGTTTTCCACATGGTCATCACATCAAGAACTGCTCCTTTAAGAAGGATGAGAGAACATATTTGACAAGCACCATCTCCCACGCTGCTAACACTGAGACAGTAATCCAGAACCAAGAGTAACAGCCGGTGACAGAAAGACCAAGCAAAACCATGCGGAAGGAAATACCAAAAACAATAGTGCACGTCAGCTAATGAATTTGGGAGGTCACCAAATGGAAAAGAGAAAAGACATGGTGTCCAATTCAGAATCATCACAGAGGAAATAACAAAACTGCTGATGGCTGCACTCATAGCAGAGACAGACAGATGTTAAAGCAAGATGGACAAGCAAAGCATAGCAGTGAGAGAGACAGGTTTCCTTGATGAAAACCTAGATGACCCACCCTCAATGTGGAGATTGTGCGCTGGCCCCTACTAAGAATGCAACAGCCCTGGATAAAGAAGGGCAGGATATCCGATATAAGACTCAGTAATGCATTTTCATTCCTTGACCAAAGGATTGATGACAAGCACTCATGAAAATCAACTTGGTGTCATGGAATATGATGTCAGCCTTAGGGGTCAAGATGACCCCAAATAATAAATGTCATTCGATTTTAGACCTGATGTCCTTTGCTTGAAGGAGATGGAGTCCCTTGCTTCCATTTCTGTTCACTTATGGATGGGCCATAAGTAGGGTAGAAAAAGGTGCAGTCTGGGATGTTACTTCTTGGCTAGCACCACTGATTCTTGACAGGGGCAAATCCACTCACAAGATCTTGATGCACCATCGGATTTGTTACCATAGCAAGGGGACTCTGTTCTGTTTTTGCACCCAATTACAAGGTTGGAAGAGTTCACCCTTAAGAGTCGATAGCTCAACCCCTTCCATTACCAAAATGGACTAATGGGGAAATGTCAATATGGTAGACTGGAACAGAAAACAAGCTAGTGGACACTTGGACATTCAAAAAACAAGCCTGAATTCATTGCAAATCTACTCTCCAAAGTACAAATGTTGATTGAAGACAGGAACAGTTAGCAAAGGATGGGTGGTAATAGGTATACATGGTCCAATAGATAAACAGGACACAATGATCTAGGCAAGGCTGGACATATTTTACAGAGATTTACAGATAGCCACCTTCACGAGCAATTCCGGCCCGGTCAATAAAAATTGAGAACCCATTGACCAGATCAGATCATCATTCCATTCCTATATGCATGATCCTTCAGAAAATTCAGGATTTTTGAATCATCTTCCCTGAAAGTTCAATATCTCCCTCCTGAAGTCCAAACAATAGCTTCATGCTATCATCTTGGTATGGATTCTTGACCATCTGACTGATAATAAAAGGTGGATTATTTAATAAGAAGTTGTGGTTCAGAAAACATTCAAATCCTTCAGAGGAAGCTCTGATTCAGAAAACATTCAAATCCCTTGGAGGATGGGGCAACATGTTAGCTTGAGAACGGAGAATAAAAGAAAGCTGCCTCAGAAAACAATGCAGTATTGCCGGAAATGACCTAGAGGTGGACTTGTTTAATACAGAAGAGCAAAGAAGAGTTGGCAATCTGGAACATCAACCCAAAATCCTTGAGAAGTGTAGAGCCACAGGGGGCCTCAAAGTTTTCACTTACAATACCTGGAAAGAAATCACACCTAGAGGAGATTCTAGTGCTTAATAATCAGCAAAGAGAACTAATAGAGGATGGAAACCAAATAAGGGAAATTTTCCAAGATTATCTCAAAGGATCTTAACCTACAGAAACATCCAGAATGCAGGTATCGAGGCAAATTGTAGCCCCATTAGTTTTTCAATTTAAATCAAGACTCCTGTCAGTCTCTAGGCCTCAACAAGCTGCTCAAACTCAAACCTTTATAAGACATAGCAGATAGGAAATCTCCAAGGATGGATAAATGCCTTGTGAACTCTATGAAAACTTATTGCCAATACTCGAAAATGATCTGCCTCAAAAGTCTCTGTTATCACATATATAGTAGTCAGGCTACCATACATTATTTTTCTGATTCCAGTACACTATTCAGCCAGTTCCCTTGCATTGAGATGCTGAGATGAGCATCTATTTATGGATCATGATTATTATAATGGACAGCAGTCTATTCCCCATGCCATGACTGAATCTCAAGACACTCAGAAAGATGACCGATGTAGCCATGTAGCCATCTATACAGAGCAGTCAGTATTGCCCAGAGTTACAGCAGCAGTTTCAGAGGACATATGTTGGTTCAGATGATGATTATTCGGGTATATGACTCAGCAGGTATATTATGGTGTATTGGTTATATTGCTTTTATCTTCATTCTTATAGCATGTCTTAGCATTTAGTATCATGATCTGGCGATCATATAAATATGCGGACCTGGTTGTACTTTTACTTATATATATATTTGTCCCTACTCAGACTTAGAAGTTCTTGACCTATACTCATCGGTCTTACCCTCCCTAGGGAGAATAGAGGTGATCATTTCCACCATACTTTGGTTTGCTAGTGTTGGTCTCATTATTCACTATCTTCATCCATCCATGACCTACCCAGTTTGTTCATTACCTTGACTTACTACTTGACTAGTGGCATGGAGGACCTTTTCCCGCTGTAGCCTCTGTATTGGATGAGCTTCCTTGTTTATTGTGTCTCGGCTCTGAGTTGGTGACAAAACTTACCTTTGGTGAGTTGGATTAGTCCCCCTAGTCACTAAAGATGTTGTTGGCTAAACCTGAAACATATAGTACTACCATAAATGCAAAATTGTGAAAAGAAAGTGTTATATCTATTGTGAAAAGCCAAATGAATCTGGCAAAGAAATATTAAATGTTATATCTATTGTGAAATGTAAATACCTAGGTAAACAAGATGTCTAAAGATGCACCTGGAAGTGCTCAGGTAAACAAGTGCCTTAAAAACACCCCTGCAGCAAGAAGACTAATGAAATGTAAATCTATGCAATGTGTTTGTAAACACACATAGATCAAAGGCTATGGAAACTATAGGCCCAAAAAGCAATGGAACTTAAACTCTATATCAAAAAGATTGCTGGCCTCATTTGTATTATGGATTGTGAGCATCTGCCAAGGTGAATAAACACTCTTTGAACAACTTACCCATTTGTGGGACACCGCCATTCCCTGTGTTTTTGCTTGTCCAGTATATGCTATGGTGTGTATTCCCTTTTCCATATCCAAAGTGTCACAGTGTTAAGTCAGTAAGTCATCCCTTGGCCTAGCCTTTTTATTTTTAGCCTTCACCCTTCACTAAAAAATTGATCACAACTATGAAGTGAGTATGGTCTTGAAAGTCTAGTCTAAGTTATAAATAATAATTAATGACCTTATATATTTGGATTTAGATCACCAGTAATGATTACTTTTGTTATAATTGCTATTTGAATGGATTGTAAAGCATGTTTTAACCTTTGACACCTTGCAGCAGCTTGATGACAGTTTGAGTTATATTTTGGTCATGTTGACTTGGTCAAACCCAATTTGACCAAAAGTCAACCACAGGACATGAGGTGGCAGACCTCAGATGATACAGAGATATTATATATGGTCTGGTATAGGTCACCACGATGGTTATATGCAGTGGTTTCAGACTTATGATGATGATTTGTGCTTTTAGGCACTTTTACAGATTATTATTATTTGGTCTGCCGAATATGATGAGTATTTATTTTTGACCATGCAAAGGTCTATATGGTATATGAGTACACATCTTAGATGAATTTGGACCTTCTAAGTCCAATGGGACATTCTGTTTTCAGTTCCGGGCAGTTACAGTGATTTTTAGCCTCAGTTGGCTATCCTAGTGCAGTTTTGGCCTATCAGAGGCCCTGTCAAAGCAGAGCTAAGATTTGAGTGGTTTACCTAGGGCACTATGCATGGAGGGGGTGGTCCCGCCACTTGTTATTACCATATTACCCCCCTTCCAGACACACTGGTGAGCTTACCTTGACAGCGCAAGCACTCCAAGAGGCAGTTTGGGCAGTTTCACACTTCCCAAGGCAATACAGAAATGGTGAAAATGGCTACTGAGGAATTCGATTTGGGTTACTAAGGCAAGGTTATGGCATGGAATGATGATTGATGATGAGTGGGATGTCTTCCACACCACCTCCAATAGTTTCAGCTTCCAATGGGACCCACACCCATCACTTTTGGCATTTTATGATGATTTCTGGAGCCTCCTAAGGCTCACAACTTTCCTAGAGAGGCACGATTTGGTGTCTAGATGGATTATTTTATATTATTGTGCTATGGGGATTGACCAAGGGTGTTAGAAATTACCCCTTGGACCCACCATGAGCTGGATCTTATGTTTTATCATTCACATTTGGTGGGACCTCCTCTCCTAGGCTGATTTGGTCCATTTATGTATTATTTTATTAGTGATCCATGTATTGTATTGTTGAACTCATTTCAACCATTGATTAGATCATTTGATCTTTTAATCTTAGCCACTCATTCAAAAAGTGGTTAGGATTATGGCCTCTCTCCATCCTATTTAAAGGAGAGAGCTTCTCATTGTAAAGGGAACTTTTGGCTCTGGATTATTGGAATAGAAAAATACTATTGCATCTATCTGTTGTGTTGTGGTGAATGCTTTTGGAGTTCGTTCGTTGATTCTTCCTTTGCACTAAGTTATTGGAAAATTGTCTTGCTATCGATTTTGTTCCATGATTTTGTCATCTACGGGTGGAGGCCGAATTGGTTCAAGGAGGCCGCATTGGTAGGGGAGGACCCTCCCTGCTTCTTCTTTGGGTTGCTTCGTCGGCAACAGGGAGTATTACTGTCTCAGGACCTTCTATTTCATGTTATCATTCACTTATACTTGTATTTCCTCCATGCTTGATCATTCTGATTAAATAGACTTTCCTTGGTTTGACAGGTAGAGGAGGGCGCACAAGTGGAGCTAGGGCATCAATTCAAGCAAGGCAAATCAAAGATCTTCCATTTGATCTTTGCGGGAATCTTCCTCAACAACAAGGCATCTTCATCCATCACACAGGTATGATCTCAAGGTAAATTTCTCATTCCATGATCTATACATTTGTCTAAATAATTGAAAACCCTCATTTTACAATTTCTCAGATCTACTTAGATCTACTAGGCTTTTCGGTAAAACATTTAAAACCCACCTCTATAGTATCCACGGCAATTCGGATCTATAGTTTGGTGTGGATTGGCCTTCATCCAACCCATTTCCCAAGGCAAATTACTCTCTCCAAGTGAGGTCGCACTTCTTGGATAGGTGAGTTTGGCTAGATCTAGCACCTGGGTAGGTGAGATCCCACTTGATCCTTAATCTCCACTGTTGATAACCTACCCCTAGTGTATCACCTTAGTGGTTTTCACCTTGTGGGCCCTGTTGTCCGCCGAGATGCACACCAGCAGCAGAAATCTTCTGAAAGTTGTCTCCCTCACTGGAAGTGGGGAGAGGTGTGGCCTTGGGGGCAAGCAATGAGCCAAGTACTGTCACCTAAATCCCAGCTACTCCGTTTAGGCTAACTCCTAACGAAGCCAAGGGGGGTAGTCCCTGCAAAGAGTTAACTATGGCTCAATGTGTTTTAAATGTTTTTTGGTGTTGTGATGCGGATGGGTGTTGTTTAGGAGTTTTTTGAATAGATCACAAAATACTTTAAATGGAACACAAGATAAAAAGCAATCCACGTTGCAAAACAAAATTACAAGATCGAAGAAAAAAACCACTTGATAAATTAAAGCAAGACAACCATGATAATATAAATGCTCCAAATAGATAAATAAAAATAATGACAAGGACCAGTGCCTTATGGAGTCAAAACAGTCTTAAGTGCCTGGGTTGCTTGATACAAGAGTTCAAAGTGGTAATGTTTGTGAGATTGTTTTGCAGTTTATCTTGGTAAATTAAAGATTTTAATGGTCTTGATTATTAGGCTAAGAACCAACAAGGTAATTAAAAGTCTGGAAAGGTATACTTTGAGTAGCTATCCACGGTAATCTGACAGACCATCCAGTTATCAAGGAATAAGTGTCTAATGCCTTAACTACTCTGAAGTCTGAACAACGGTATGTTTCCGGCTCCACCTCCCAAAATAGCATTTTCAAGTATAAATCGAAGACAACACCGGTTCATTGGTTGTGGGGATAAAATTTTATTATGTGATAGAAGTTTTATCAAATCTAACACCTTTCTGAGTACTAGCCCAACCCTTTCAGGTTGGCAGAGCATACGGGTGTCAGATAACAACCAAGATAAATTAATTAATGGGGGTGTGAGTTGAAATTTGTATTATTATTGAAAACACACAGTTCAACCCTCCAATAGAGAGCGCTCTTGACTTAGTCTTAATACCAAAGTTCAAGAGACTTTAATTACTCTAAATGCCTAATGCAAGGGGAATGCAAGACTATTATGCTCTCCAATAGAGAGTGCTCTTGACTTGGGTTATTTCAAGTTCAAGAGACTTTGTTCATTGTTAAGATAAAAGTAGTTATAAATGGGAACTCATATAATATCTCAACAAATGACAAAATGAAATAAATTGAACAAGTGAATGAACAACTATTTGCAAAATGAAAGACTAAACAAGATGCATAAAAGAACCTAGGCCAAATCTAACAGTTAGCTAAGAAATAAATAACGAAGTGGGATCAACCTCCGAACAAGGTCGACCGCTAGAACCGCTAGTCCCGAAAACCTTCCAGCGAGCTGGATGTCCGCAAGGATGTTAACGGGGAAAGAGAAGTAACCACAAAACTATGTGGCCCTGCCCTTGGGATGAAATCCCAAGGATACTATCTCAAGTCAAGACTTGGAAGAGAACTAAGCTAAGTACAGAAAGTAGATTTTAATCTAAGAACTGAAGATAAAACTAATCTAAGCATGCATGAACAAGCTTCCCCAAATGGGAAAGGAGAAACTAAGTGTGGGAGGCATTATCCCACCTATCCTTTTTAATACTTGGGTTACAATTGCCTTATGAAAAATCCTTGAAAGGTCTTTAAAGTGAAAATGAAACTTGGAAAATGAAACTAGCTCTTAAGAGCCATTACAAAGGATAATGAATGGTATATTCGTGTATTGAATCTTCCTTGTATTTTATTGCAGTTCTTGTTACTTTGGGCTTGGATCCCTTCACTTCAACTTTTTCAATCTCCTTTCACTTTCAAACACCTACAACAAAGATCAAACTCAAGGCACCCTTTAGCTTTAATAAAACAAAAATATGAGATTTGCACTAAGCATGAACTATAAAAATGAAGGAAAGACAATGCAAATCTAACTTTTAATGAGATCTAGGATGCAAATATTAACAATAACTTGGGTGCAAATCCTACTATGAAGTGCAGCTAGCTAACAAAACAACGAAAACTAGATCTAACAATGCCTAACTATCAACCTTCCAAAGCATAAAACTACTACAAACTAACCAAACCTTAAAGTCTCCGTTTGCTTTTGTAATTTTATGTGATTTTAGGGCACCTTTTGAAGGTGGACGAGAGGAAGAAATGAAGGCAAAAACGAGCGGAGATGAAGGACAAGGGAGAAAGTGACGAGAGCTAGGTGGACGAGTGCAAATGGAGAGAAGGAAAGCAAGGTAAAACGAAGTGGACAAGAGGAGGTAGAAGAGGAGAGACGAAGAGGAAGACAAGGGGAAGAAGATGGAGAAATGGCAAGGAGAGAAGGCAAAGACGAGAGCAAGGATAGATCTAGGGTGAGAGGAAAAGGGCTAGCATATCAAGGTAAAAGAATTCAAGGAGAAAGTGGAAGGTTTGAAGAAGTAAACCCTTAGGAACCAGTAACCGAAGTAGAAGTTTGTTGAATGTTTGATGGGAGAAGGAAGATCCTCCTGTTCTTATGCTTATAAAACTGAGAGTTCTTTGGCCATGAGAAGAGTGAAGGAGAACCTGCAAAAATCTTAAACCTTGGAGGATACCTGCAAGTCACATATGCTCAAGCGAAAAGAGAAGATATATAGATGCATGTGCTAGATTGTTAGCCTTCTAGAAATATAAATCAAAGCTTACTATTCCTAAGCATATGAGAAATTACACAATATCACCTCGGAATTGGGATGATGCATGGCCACCAAGAGCCTCCACGAATTGACCTCCAAAGTCACAATTTTATTAAATATGAATCAAGTTACAATTCCTCCAGAGTTTCTGTGCTAAACAATCCATCAAGAATGAGGAGAAAAGACCTCATTATATAACAATAGACAAGAGCCAATCTACCCTAATTCGAATTGGCATTGAGAAGGGAGCCAATGGTATGAATCACCAAATCGAATTCCATCTAATCTCTATCAAATCCATGTCAAGCCAAGTTTTGGAGTGCAACTCCACCAAACAATTCGAGTTGCATTGAAGGAGATGAGGAGGTGGCCTCCACCTAGGCAAGGCGCCCCTCACCTTTCATTAGAATAATCACCAACCAAATGGTAATGTGCCATGTGGTAAACGCGAGCTTCAAAGAGGTTGACGTGAGCTAGCTTGGAGATGGCGTGAATCCTTCACCATTCTAGTGTTTGAGCTGTTGTAGGAGTGTGGGTTGAGTTGTATAAGGAGCCAACCCCATTGGATTGCACATATCAAGGAATGCACCTACCAAAGACTTTAATGCCATCCACCAATCCATTTATCACTTGACACATCACCCAATTCGTAGATTTGAGGAAGGTGGGCGAATTCACTTGGAGAGATCCACTTGTGCTGACTGTACACTTGACTGGATGATCACTGAGATGATTGGAATCTTCATTAATGCTCCATGCCATGTCAATTAGCCTTTTATTTTACTCCATTTGGATTATTTTGGAGAGATTTGGATTATCTCCAAATATTCAATTTTTAATATTTTAATTAATAATTTCTCTGTAAATGGCATTTTTGAGAAATTATTAATTATGAAGCTGAATTGACATCCGGAACTTAGGATAAACTGGTCTGGGGATCATGAATGATTTTTGGCTTAAGGTTGAAGCTTTCAATCACTGAATTCGGATCCCGGATGACTGACATATTACAAATTGAAATTTTTTCATTTAAACTATGGAAAAATTTATTAAAATTTAAAAAATAATTAAAAACCCAAAACCGGAGGACTCGGTAAAAAAATTTCGAAATTTTTTCCGAGGGTTCTAGGGACCTAGGACATGACCAAAACCTATTCTAATAGTGTCTAGTAGGCTTATATACATCAGTTGGACTCTAATAACCCCCCATGGCCAAAATTTTCAAAATCGGGCATTCCAGCTTTGGAGGAAGTGGGAGAAAACCTCATCGATTATAGCTCGGCTATAGGCAAAGTATAATTGACAAGGGAAAAAACTCCCTGGAATACCTTAGTTGCTTAATCAAGTCATGGGGAACCGAGCCACTCAAAATCCTACTAGCACACTTTATTACAAACCCTGTGGGGCCATGGTCATGTTGACTGAAAAAAAAAACTGACTAGCCAAAATTGGCTAGGCACAAATGCTGGAACATCTGATACACTAGAGTACAAACATTCATCATGTTTGTTAAATGGCGGCTCTTCAAATAATCCAACTATGGTACAAAATAGGTGATAACAGGCCCCATTCCTCATTTTGAGGGTTGAGCCCCACTTGGGTCACTTGGTGATACATCTTAGATCTCAGATCTACTGAGATCTGGCCATTGGATGGACTTGATCTTTTAAACCCACCTAGCTTTACACCTCAACATCCCTGATCTACAGTTTGGTGGACATCCGACTCCATTTGGCCCACTTCCCAAGGCACTGATCTTTCTCCAAGCCCTCATGACTTTTCTGGTTTGTTGAGTTTGCTTGTGGTTTGGTCTTTGTCTTACTGCTTGAACACCTAGACATTGTCACATCCACTTATCAAGCCTATTTTTGGTACTAGTTAGCCCCAATTTGATCCTTAACTACCCTGCATTGGACACGGTTCCCAAGGCAGTGGATTTTCTCATCTTTGACTAGTACCCTAATCCTAGATCTTGTTTTAAATCTCATAAGTCACTCACATAACCAAGTTGGACCAATTCTACATTGCTTAAATCTCTTGATCCAACCTATTACTCATCTTGTGACTTCATCCATAGATCTAGGGTTTACCATACACCTTACGTACTTCATCCATACTTGATTTGATCTAGTGTCTTGGTCTGATCTCTCCTATCGGGAGTAGATCTGGGTCTCCCCCTTTGTTGTCTTGGGCTAGATAACATAAAGTGAAGATTGCCTCGATTGGCATGACAACCATCCATTGGGAGTCGAGGCTATCTTGGTTGCACCTCTTTGGTTGCCCATCCCCTCTGCCATCCATCTTGGATCCATCTCTAAGGGCAACTACAAGTTTGGTGATAACAATCTCAACAATCCCAAGAAGCCTTAATTATGGGAAAATAAGTCAAAGGCTTATTAATCAATCCCTCAAAGAATCATACTGGGAATTCATAGGAAGATGGACATATATTGTTCTTTTAAAGATCTCCCAGTGCCAGCAAAGGTACTCACTAAAATATTGAAGTAGATTGTATCCAGCATTGTCAGACATTAGTGGACTATGTTTATCAAGGGAAGATTTATCTTAGATAATCTCATCACAACCTGGGAAAAAATCAAGTGGGCTATGTGGGTGGGACAAAACCCCCCCTCTTTCTCAAGATTGATTTCTTCAAGACCTACGATTGATTAATGCAATTGCACATTGAAAATGTTAACCTGGTGAAGATAAGGGTGTTTAGTCAATAGACAAGTGAGCAAGAGTCTATATAAATGGTAAGCTCTCTAAGGTAATCCCTCTTCAGACATCTATTAGACAAGGATGTGCCATAGAACTGCCATAAATTAAAGTACAAAACAGCAACAGAAGAAGTACAATAATTCACCTTCAAACAGCCCTAAACTTCCCCACAATTAAGGAGAAAAGACAACAAATGAGATAACTTTTCAACCCTTCTAAGGAAACTTATCAGTCAATATTCAGATCTGAAGATGTGTTTTTACAGTAGAAATAACTGCATTATTAAAGCAGTAAAATCAGCCCCTTTATCTTCCTTTTTAGATGTCAAATCACTCAACCAATTTGCTCTTTTACTTATTCCGATCAGCAAGATCATAAATATATGTAAATAGCAAAATAGGAACACAAGTAGCTGAAAATAAAATCTGAAATTGACACAAGACATGTATGGTTGGAAACATCATCCATAAGCTCCATGATGCAGTACAAACCATAGCCTTCTCTGAAGGCTACAAAATCTAACCATGTAAAATGCCCTAGCTATGGTAAATCATCAAATGCTAACTCCACCAAGAAGAACAATTGCAAGAATCATTTCAACACCAACTCCAAGGAAAGACATCCTCCTCTTCTCTTCTTCTTCACAAGTCCACCCTAGGGTTTTCCTCCAAAACCCTAGTCTCCAAGGATAAAACCCTAACCCCAGAACTCTAGGATGCTCCAAGAAACTCCAAAGAAACCAAGTAACCCTAGCACCCAACAGAGAGAGAGAGAGAAATAAGTACAAGTGAAGACCTAGAGAGAGAAAAAGGACATGTGTGCACCTCTTCTAGGTCACATCTCTATACAAAAGCTAGAAAGAATGAACACACAAGTCATATTAATGAAATAATCTCTCCTTCCTCTATTTATATGAGAGGTATTACCTCATATCTTGCAGGGGTGACAAGGAGATTTTTCACTTGTGATTTCCAATCATGAGTGCTTGATGAAAGATTGCTAGACTTATGCTTCAGGCATGATGATACCCTAGATGATTTGCTTGATGGACCTTATTGTGCTAGTCACTATGACATGAGATCTCTCCATGAAATTTGGATGCTTTTGTGCCCTTATATTGGATATTGGCCTGCTTGGAATACTTTTGTTCATCATCTATCTAACACTTAAACATTCATGGAAAGGGAACCTATCAACTTAGGGTGTCACAAAGTCGTGAGAAGTGTTAGTGAATACCACTTTGAAGCATTGCCTATGGTTGTATGAGGCCTCCTAGTTTGAGCATAAGATGATTTTCATGCTTAAGGATGCCTTGTGATGGTTTCCTTCTAGAGCACTCTTGGTATTTACCTTGGTATCATTCCCTATCATTGTTGAGTGAATGCTCTTGCTCTCTCCTTTTTCTTGGAACATTTGAAGGCGTGTCATTGGCTAGTGCCCACTTGTCAACTGTAGCATGCTGTTGAGATGTCAAAGAATTTGACTAGTGCCCTCTTGACTTCTATAATGGCTTCCTCTTTAGGAAAATCTGAAACACACATGTGATTATCATCGTAGATTTGAGAACACTCCATATTTTCAATGTTTTCAGCTATGGTGACAAGAGGATGGTTTTCAACAAAATCTTTAGCTAAGGGTGCTTCATGGAACTCTTCGATAGGGTCATGCCAAATCTCTTCTTTAAATCCATACTATGCTATAGGGAGATCAACACGATTGATATAACTTAGAGGCACCTCCCAATATTTATCATTCTCTGTCATTATGATACGAGGAAAGTTGGGATCTTCCTTATGATACTCAATCCAAGGTATGAACAACAGATAGTACCTTCTAAGGGTCCTATCCAAATCTTCCATACTAGACCCTCAATTATGCCATTACCTTATAAATATTCTAAGGAGGCTCGAAAGAGAGTTAATACATTTATTTGGAAGCTCTTTAAAATACCATTGATAAACAGGTCCCTGCAATGTGCTAACAAACATATCCATTATGTTATCTTCATATAAGACATTGAAGTTAGCCATAACTCTAAGAAAAGACATGACATGCTGGGTTTCTACATCATCATCATCTCCCCAAAAGACCGGCAGATAATCAGATACATCTTCACCATTATGATAATTAGGGAAACCAGGGATGTCTGAGAAGTCAATGGGAGGATGTGCATCGGAAATTTGCTCACTAGACTCTTTATCATCCATTTTCAAAGATCAATAGCCTGCATTTGAAATGACCATGGGATATATGTGCTACTGCATCAATGGAGTTGTCAAAAGGTGAGCTTTATAGATTTTACTGTAATGCATCAGGGTCATCTACACACAAATAGTCTCAACAAAACTATATGAGAAACAAGGGTTTTATCCCTTCAATGGATTCACCATGTGAGAAAAAATATGCATATGAAATAATCTCACAAAGAATTCTATTTTTGTTTTTCTTTGAACTTTTATAAAAGGAAAAAAAAAGTTAGTGGAGTCGCCAGATGAAAAATTAAAAATCTAATCTAACGATTCATCAAACAAAGCAAAAACAAAAACAGAAAACTCAAAAGTCGTATTCCGGGAATAAAAAGGCTTATCCCCGGCAACGACGCCAAAATGTTGTCGCCTGGTTTCACACCTGGGAAAACACGGCAGCAGTCTTCAAGCCGCTGGTGTGGCCTTGGGGGCAAGCCAGAGTCAAGTGTTGTCACCTGAAACTCGACTCCTTTGTCTAGGCTTACTCCTAGCGAAGCCAAGGGGGGTGGACCCTAAAAAGTGAAAATAAACTAAAGTGCTTAATCTATGAAAGACAAAACATCTAAACTTCGAGTTAGAATATTTATGTAAACCAAGATCAATGCAGCATATATATAAAGCAAATATGATTCATCAACATCATTTCCATTTTAAAACATCCATCATCATTGAAATATAAAAAGATAGACCAGTGCCGATAAATGGAGACACAAAAGTGCTTGAACTGAAAAGAAAATGTTGTGCGATTGTTCTTGGTTTATTTTATTATTAATGTGGTAATGATCTTTTTATTAAAGGCTGGGGGATTCCCGATATACCCAAAAGGTACAGGGAATATGTTCGGAATTCAACTATATGGTTTCTCACTCAGACATGTGCACTGGATCGGAGTCCCAAGGAGGTGTTCATATGCTATACCAAACGAGGATATAGCCTAACGGTTTCCAGGAGGTCGCTATCCAGTGTTTTCCCCCACCCTTTGAGAAATTTGCCCACAACAGAAGAATAGCCATTTGTGTCAGATTTTCACAAGTAGGTGGTTTATTTGGGATGTGTTAAAACATATTACTAGTCACTAATCTCTTTCTGATGTGTGCCAGCATGTTCAAACTATGCTGCAATGGCCAAAGAGCATACGGGGAAAAGCCTTGGAAATTTTAAAATTTTTTAGAACCAGTATTTTACTTTTTTAGAGCCCCAAGAGTCTCTTTTCGGGCCAGTACTCAAGCAAGCCCTTGTCCTGAAACCTTACTTCGGGAAAGAAAGGGGGTGTTTTGAATTTGTAGAAAAAAAATGTGAAAATTGTAAAAAAATGTGAAAAAGCTAAGTCATGAGTGAACTTGTGGCTCGCCAATGGAACAGACCTGTTATCACCTAAACTGTAGTTACCCCTATGGATGTATCCACTCATGGATGGCAATAGGGAAGGGCAACTCAAAAGGTGCAACCACGATCACCTCGACCTCCAATAGATGGTTGTCACGCCAATCGAGGCAACCTTCGCTTTATGTTATCTAGCCCAGACAACAACGGGGGAGACCCGATCTACTCCCGACAGGAGACATCAACACCAAGACACCAAATCAAGTTGATTATAAATGAAGTAAGGTGTATGGTTTATCCTAAACCTTAGGATGAAGTCACAAGACAAGTGAGGGGTTCAATGAGTATAGCTTTAGTTCATTGTTGATGTAAGAGTGACTTATAATAATTAAAGATAAGATCCAGGATTAGAGTACTAGTCAATGTGAGAAAATCCACTGCCTTGGGAACCGTGTCCAATGCAAGGTAGTTTAGGGGTTGAATTGGGGCTAACTAATACAAGTGACAAGCTTGATCATGATACATGATGACATCAAAGGGTTTAGTTCACCACACTAAAGTCAAACCACAAGTTAATCCAACAATCTAGGAAAGTCGAATTAACTTGGAGAGAACCCAGTGCCTTGGGAATTGGGATAATAGAGTCAAAGTAAGGTTGACTTGTGGTTAAGGACTCCTATTGTATGGGACAAGTGGGCAATTAAAGTCTTGATAGATGAATAGGTCTAGATCTAGGTTTGACCAAAGTGGACCACAATCCCTTAAAATAAGGAATGCAATCCCCAAGGCAAGATATGACAAAGTGACCTACTAGACCTAGGTTTTGAATTATTCCCGTTCCAAATCCATAAAAATCTCAAGTACCCATGTCCTAGAAGGGGACAAACTCCCTTCTCCAAGGTGGTGCGACTTTGCCCAAGGAGGCCTAAAGATGGGATAAGTGGGGTCAAGACATTTCTGATAGCATCCAAACTTTAGATCCAAGTAGGTTGATCAATGAGGAGTGTGGATCTACAATTTCAAGGCAATCCGATGGCTAGATCTTACTAGATCTGAGTTTGAAGATACCAAGTGGTCCAAAATGGGGATTAAATCCCTTAAACTGTGGAATGGGGGCCATAAGGTAGAAATCAGAAAAGTGACAATCTGGGGGCAGGTTATTGGATGTGTAGATCACGAAGCAAGTGGAATCTCAACTACCCACATACTAGATCTAGGTCAACCAACCCAAACTAGGAAGTGCACCCTTGCTTGGAGAGGCTAAATGCCTTGGGAAGAGGGTCAAATGGAAGCCAATCCTCACCAAACTATAGATCCGGGATGCCGTGGATACTATAGAGGTGGGTTTTTAATATCTCACACAAGAAGCCACTAGATCTTAGTAGATCTGAAAAAATGTAAAAAATGGGGGTTTTGATTAATTAGGGTTTTAAATGTTTTAGACAAGTGGATAGATCATGGGAAGAAATTACCTTGAGATCATACCTGAGTGATGTGAATGAGATGCCTTGATGTTGAGGAAGATTCCCGTAGAGATCAAATGAGAGATTGTTGATTTTGCTTGCCGAATTGATGCCCTAGCCCACAAGTGCGCCCTCCTCTACCTGTCAATCCAAGGAAAATCGATTTCAATCAGAGAGGTCAAGTATGGAGGAAATACAAGTAAAATGCAATGATAACATAGAATAGAAGGTCCTCGGACAATAATACTCCCTGTTACCAACGAAGAGATCCAAAGAAGAAGTAGGGAGAGTCTTCCCCTACCAATACTTCCTCCTCAAAGCAAATCGGCCTCCACCTGTAGATGCAAAAATCGTGGTACAAAAGATATGGCAAAACAAGATCTCCAATAACTCAGTGCATAGGAAGAACCAACGAACGAACACCAAAAACATTCACCACAACACTGGAGATAGATGCAATAATAATTTTCTATTCCAATAATCCAGAGCCACAAGTCCCCTTTACAATGAGAGGCTCTCTCCTTTAAATAGAAAGGAGAGGCATCAAAATCTTAACCACTTTTTGAATGAGTGGCTAAGATTAAAAGATACAAATGTCTAATCAATGGTTGAGATGAGCTCAACAATAAAATACATGGATCGCCAATAAAATATAATGTGAGTGGACAAAATCGCCCTAGAAGAGGGGAATCTCACCAAATCATGATGACAAAATATAATAGGGGGCTTATGGTGGGTCCAAGGGGTAATTTTATCCCTCCTTGGTCAATCCCCATAGCAAAATAATGATCAATGTACCAAATCGTGCCTCCATGGTCAAATTGTAGGCCTCAAAAGACCTCAGAAATCCTCAGAAAGTGCCATAAGTGATGGATGCGGGCCCCGATGAAGCTGAAACTGCTAGAGGAGGTGTGGAGGACCCCGATCTATCATCACTGATCATCCCATGCCATAACATTGCCTCAGTAGCCCAAATCGATTTCCTCAATAGCCATTTCTACCAATCCTGAAATGCCTCGGGAAGCGTGAAACTGCCCCAAACTGCCTCCTGGAGTGCCTGCGCTGTCAAGGTGAGGGCACCAGTGTGTCCGGGAGGGGTGTAATATGGCAAAAACAAGTGGCTGGACCACCCCCTCCAAGCACAGCACCCTAGGTCAACCAGATAAAAATCACATCTGCTCTGACAGGGCCTCTGACAGACCAAAACTGCACTGGGATAATCTACTGAAGCTCAATCATCACTGTAAGTGCCCGGAACTGAAAACAAACTGTCTCATTGGACTCAGAAGGTCCAAATCCATCCAAGATGTGTACTCATACACCATATGAGTCTCTGCATGATCAAAATATATATCCAATATACTGGAACAGGGCCTATAATAATAATCTATAAATGATCAACTACTGCTATAAACCAAGAATCATCATCATAACCCTGTAGCTGCTGCATAGAATCATCATGTATGTGTACATAGACCATATATCCTCTATCCATATCATCATAAGGTCCAACCATCTCATGTCCTATGGTTGACCTTGGTCAGACTAGGCATAACCAAGTCAACATGACCAAATATAACTCAGATCATCATCAGAAGCTACTGCAAAGTGTGAAAGGTTAATGCATGCTCTACAACTTATTCAAATAACAATTATAACACAAAGTAATCATTACTGGCGATCTAAATCCAAATATATAGTGTCATTAATTATTATTATTACTCAGACCAGACTTTCAAGATCATACTCACTTCATAGTTGTGATCAATTTGCTAGTGAAGGGTGAAGGCTAAAATAATTGGTTAGGCTTAAGGGATGACTTGGCTGACTTAACTTAGTGACACTTTGGCAAGGGAAAGGGAAAACACACCATAGTATATACTGAATGAGCAACAACACAGGGAATGGCGGTGTCTCACAAATGGATGAGTTGTTCAAAGAGGGTTTATTCACCTTTAACAGATGCGCACAATCCATAATACAAATAAGGCCAACAATTGTTTTGATATAGCATTTAAGTTCCATTGCTTTTTGGGCCTGAGGTTTCCATAGCCTTGGTCTATGTGTGTTTATAAACACATTGCATAGATTTACATTTATTTTAGGCTTTCTGCTGCAGGTGTGTTTTTAAGGCACTTGTTTACCTGAGCACTTCTAGGTGTGTCATGGACAGCTTGTTTACCTAGGTATTTACATTTCCAAAAGATATAACATTTTATTTTCATGGCCATTTTCATTTGGCGTGCCTTTCATTCATGTGTGTTTAGAAACACATTGCATGAATGGGCTTTTCATACAAGATATAGCATTTCATTTTCCAGATTTTTGTATTCATGGCAGCACTAAAAGTTTAAGGTTTAGCCAACACAACTTTAGTGACTGGGGGGAATTCCAAGGAACTCCAACTCACCATAGGTAAGTTTTGTCACCAACTCAGAGCCGAGACACAATAAACAGGGAAGCTCATCCAATACAGAGGCTACAGTGAGGGAAAGTCCTCCAGGCCACTAGTCAAGTAGTAAGTCAGGGTGATAAACTAAAAGGTAGGCAATGGATGGATGAAGACAATGAATAATGGAGCCAGCACTAGCAAGCCAAGGTATGGTGGAATGATCACCTCTATTCTCCCTAAGGAGAGTAAAACCAATGAATATGAATGGCTAAGATGAACCATAATAACATAACACATGGATCACCCAATATAATGATGACGTCATAGTATAAAAAAATCATGGAGGGTGACGTCATCCACTAGAGGGGGTAAAAGTACCAAAAATCCACCTCATGATGACTAGGACATGACATAATAAGCACATGGTGGGGCTAGGAGGCATCAATCCTTACTAGCTCATCCCCAAGGCACAATAAAATAATAAAATATGTCCAAGATAATATAAATGATCAAATCTGTCCTCAAAATCTGTGACAGACAAGCAGTAAAAGACCTCCTGTGATCGCTATGGGCCTACCCACATGGTGAAAACTGGCTGGAAGATAGTGGGATCACCCTTGAAGACCTCTGTGAAAACCAAATGCCAAAACCTTGCCTCAATTGCCCAAATCGAATTCCTCAGTGACCACTTTATCCCATTTTTTAACTGCCTCAGTAATTGTTAAAGTGCCAAAACTGCCTCCCAGGGCATCTGCGCTGTCCATCTGAGCCCACCACGCTCTCCAAAAAGGGGGGTAAATGGTAAAAACAAGTGGCTGGACCACCCCCTCTTCATACAGCGCCCTAGGTGAACTGGCCTCCTATGGCCCCTGCTGCTCAGGCTGGGAAATCAGCCCCAAATATGGTCAACAAGTGTAAAACTGCATCAATCACTGTCAAAAGTGCCTGGAACTGAAAGATGAGTGTCTCATTGGATCCAGAAGACCCAAATCCACTAGGAATGTGTACTCATACACCATGGGTTGCCCTATTGGGCCAGCTGTAGGGTCCACCATATAAGGACAATGCATAATCTACTGATCTGAAGTAATAAATAAATCTGCTGAACTGCATCAATCATCATCTGCATCATATGTCCATCATATGATATCATCATCAAGTATGTGGGACCATCAATCATCATCAATAGGCATCTATACATGGCCCACATCATCACAGATCCCAATAATATACAACCAAGGATAAATCACATCAGTAGACTAAGACATGCTTCTCTAATCATTCTCACAGCCAAGCTCAAAGTATAACATCCATTCAGTGGCATTAATCAAGTTAGCATGTTCCTTTGTTATATAAAATTACTTGCACAATAGTTCAAATGACAAACTCACCCATTGGACATGGTCAAACTGCTAGTGAAGGATGAAGGCTAGGAACAAGGTTGGGCCAAGGGTTTGACTTGTCTAACTTAACTCAAAAATACTTTGGATTGGGAGAAAGGGGAAAGCTACAAACTCTGTGTTGGACAAAATAACACGGGGGATGGTTGTGCCTCACAAATGGATAAGTTGTTCAGAGAGTGCTTATTCAACTTAGGCATCATGTCTACATCAAGTTGATCCAGGTTCATTAGGATCATTCAATTTCATTTCATGGCCTTTTTGGCCTACATAACCCTTTGGATCTCAGGTGCGCTGATAAGCACAACTAGTTGCAGCTTGCATCCAGGGCATGTTTTTCAAATACATATAAGGTCGGCAATTGTTTAGATATAGCTTTTAAGAACCATTGCTTTTTGGACCTTTCTTATACTCTTCAAGGAGTATTTTTAGCTGTTCATCGCTCTTGCCCTTTTTAGTTTCCATGGGCGAATTTATAAGTTTCCATAGGTAGAACTTGAGCTTTCAGTTTTAGCCAACAACATCTCAAGTGACTAGGGAGAATTCGAGCCAATGCCAAACATCGGGACAACCGACCAGAATGATTTAGGCCTACAATCCAACTCACCAAAGGCAAGTTTTGTCACCAACTTAGAGCCGAGACACTGAATATACAGGGATGCGGTCCAAACACAGAGGTAGAAAAATGGGGAAGTCCTCAGTATCAGAAAGTCAAATGAGATAGGTCAAGGTATAAAGTCAAATAGGAAAGTCATGTATGGATGGAGTCAAGTGAATATGGAGCCTACACTAGCAGACAACTGGTGTCAGGAAAGACCATATCTATGTAAGGTGGAAAACCAATGAGTTTTGTTAAATGACCTAAATGTGCAAGCAATTGTCCATTTTATGATTTATAGTTCTTTTTAAGCAGTTTGCCACATCAGGATTAATATACCAAGCAGATGCTGTGAACATGACTAAATCAACAAGATAATAATCCACAGTCAGTGATAACATATCCATAGATCATACAACATCATCGTAGTAATAATCATCATATACCATCTGAAACACTGCTGTAATACATCTCTAAGCACTGAACTGAAACTGTATGGGATAAAGGGTCACATCGGTCATCAAATCTAAACTCTCAAGGCTCAGCCTTGACATAAGGTCTAACATAAGTCTGAATAATACACTGCTCTGATCATGAGTGATCACAAAATATACAATCATCATAGCCATGCTCTGAATAATGGAAGCTTTGGAATGTGCAGATATCTGCTAAGCAAGAATAGTAGCCCTGCTACTATGGTGTGATAACAGGCCCCTATCCCTCTGGTGGAGGAGGTGGCCCACCCCCCCTCCTAGCAGAGGCGGTGAAGGACCACCTTATTATGGCGGTGGCGGCAGACCCCCACCCCCTCCCAGCAGTGGTGGCGGACCTCCACCCCCTCTCGGCGGTGGCGGCGGACCCCCACCCTATGGTTATGGACCACCTTATTATGGTGGCAGACCTACATATGGTCCGGGAAGCATACCCCGTTACGGTCAATTTCCCCAGGGAACACCTTACAACCAGTCGATTCAATGTTCTACCGATCCATACATGCCCTATCAGTACCCCCAGCTGAACCAACAGCTGCCATTTTTTGGCTACTTTGGACCTACCTGACCTGTCTCATCTGACGAATGATCCCATCTTCCACGGGCATAACTAGCCTCCCATTCTGGTTAAGTTACCAATAGATATCCCCAAATTTGATGGCAAGCCTAGCGAGGATCCAAAAAACCATGTCATGACATACCATTTATGGTGTTCATCCAACTCCCTGATGGACGACTCGATCCGTCTTTAGGTTATTTCAACGGACTCTCACCGGCCCAGCTGCCAAGCGGTATATTGAACTACCACCAAACTCCTTTCCAAATTTTGGCTCTCTTGCTATGTCATTTTTGACCCACTTCCAATTGCCCATTCGTTATGAGACTGGTACAGACTTATTGACCTCTCTTCGCCTGAATATCACAACTCACATCTCGGATCATATCCATGAGTGGCGGCGAAGACAATGTCTTATTAAAGCTCATATTTCGGACCAACTCTTAGCCGACTGGTTCACAAAGTCACGTTTACCTGTCGTAGCTCCAGACGTGGCCATGGGAGGGGCCGTCATTAAGGAATAGGCTATTGCCTGTGCCCATTACTTAGACCTGGTCTATGCTCAATCTGACATGTTATACGAAATTGTTCCAGACGCACCCCGCCCTACATATGACCCTGCACAACCACCTAAGGGACCTCAAGCCGATGGCATCATTGGTTCCCTTACCACCCAGCCTCCTACCCAAATTGTTAAATCGTCGAACCCTCTAGGTTCTTCCCCATCCCCAACGCAAGCTGGCAACAGCATCACCAAGTCGCCCACTCCTACCTCCACCGAAGAGGTGAATTCTGTTCAATCAGCTTCATCTGAGAAATCCGATGGTAAGAAGAAAAACAAAGGGAAACCTAAGAAACCTTCTAACCAGCAGGAGCCCAAGCCCACCCCCGAAGACACCAAACAGAAGAGGAAGTTAACCTTCTAACCAGCAGGAGCCCAAGCCTGCCCCCGAAGACACCAAACATAAGAGGAAGTTGAAGTATCCTTGTTTACTGTGCAGTGGAGACCATTTCTCAAAGGAATGTCCCCACTGAGACGAAGTGCGAAAGTTTCTCAAGGGAACCTCTACCCCCGTAGTTCTCAACGATCCCTTCCCCACTCAGAACCAGCAACTAATCACACATACCTCTCCTTCCCAAGGAGAGGCATCCTCTACCGCGCATGTTCTCATGATGCGTAGTGAGACCGTCAACTTAAACACATGTTCCCGTTTGTATGACTCAGTCCCTCAAAAGGAACCAGTTGGAAGTAATACTGAAAAAGCTTCCACTTCTATTCCCAACGTCACCATACCACATGCTTCTCTCACCATTGAGAAGCCTTCTTTAGAGTCAGTGTTGCGTCCGCCCAAGAGCACGATTCGAAGAGCCGTTTTCAATCCTAATGCTCGGGCAGCTCAAAACTACAATATTGTAGAGGACTTAAGACAAGCTCCTTGTGCTATGTCGACGCTAGATGTCTTGCAGAACTGTCCTAACCAGCGCAAGACTCTCCTCGTTGCCATTGGCGCGGTTGATCCGGATCTTTCTAATACCATCATGTTTCGACTTGAGCACTTTAAACCGAGACTTTCCCATCCAACATTGTTGGGAAGACAATCCATCGTACCGTCTTGGACGAAGGTGCCTCTACCTCGGTCATGTCGATTTCGTGTTGGAGGTCCATTGGCTCTCCCGAGTTGAACCATTCTCCCACCACCTTGAAAGCATTCGACGAATGTGGCTTTCAACCTCATGGGCTGTTACAAGCCTTAGCAGTCGAGTTGGGGGGTAAGACCGCAACCATTAACGTGGAAGTGGTCGCAGCCCCTTTAGATTATAATCTCTTACTTGGTCGTAATTGGTTTTACGCCATGACTGCGGTCGCATCATCTGTCTTCCGCATAGTACAATTCCCCCACAAAGGCCGAATTGTCACTGTCAACCAACTGGACTTTTGTACACCTGACGCTTCTACTCATCCGGGCGATAATGTTCCATTACTTTGACAATCTTCGCAGCTATATGAGAGCATGGGGGTCGGCCTCATAAAAGATTCATCTCTTACGGACGTCTTTCCAACCTCGGATCCCCAAATCATGTTGCCACAGTGAACATGATCTCCTCTAGGATTTCATCTATCCCCAACTCTACCGATCAATGGCTTGTACTTGACGAAGCCACTATGCACTTGATTGGAGACACTATGCCTCTTTCACCCTCTGAACTCACTTAGTAGACTATCCAGTCAGCACCTGAGGACCACTTAGTCGTGGCCTTCACATCCTATTCTCTACAGCGGACATCCTCCTTACCCGATCCTCTACTCCAGACTTTTCCGTCTGACGAGTCCATCATGGAGATCATGAGTTCGGATGACCCTCCGTGGGAAAACCTCCACCATCGATTGTCTTTCCTTCCCCCATCGAATACTATGGAGAATCGCATCACCACCATCTTTACACCGGATATCTACCCTTGCCCTCAATGCCTGATACTTACGTGTCAAACAGACACTGAAGGCAACTTGGCCAACATTGAACCTACCATTTCAGTCGACATATCTGTTATCACACCATAGTAGCAAGGCTACTATTCTTGTTTAGCAGATATCTGCACATTCCAGAGCTTCCCTTATTCAGAGCAGGGCTATGATGATTGTATATTTTGTGATCACTCATGATCAGAGTGTTGCCGCCTGGTTCCACACCTGGGAAAAACGCAGTAGAAGTCTTCAAGCTGCTGGTGTGACCTTGGGGGCAAGTCAGAGTCAAGTGCTGTCACTTGGGACTCGACTCCTCCGTCTAGGCTTTCCTAGCGAAGCCAAGGGGGGTGGACCCTAAAAAAGAAAAGAAAACTAAGGCGTCTAATCTAGGAGTTAGAAAAATATTTTTATAACCAAGACAAAGCAGCATATACTTTTGTAAAGCAAAGCAAATCATTTATCAATACATCATTTGCTCTCATTCATTATCATTATCATTCATTTGCATCATAATAGCATGAAATAACATTAATATAGACCAGTGCCTTGTAATGGAGTCAAATAAATGCATGAGCAGAAAATTAAATGTAGTGCGAGTGTTCTTGGTGTATTTTAAGATTAATGTGAAAGTGATCTTTTTATTATGGCAGGTGGATTCCCAATATACGCAAGGTACGGGGGAACATGTCCGGAAATTTGAAGCGTGGCTTCCCTCTCAGGCTTGGGCTGAATCGGAGTCTCGAGGAGGTGTTCAGATGCTGTACCAACGAGGGCAAGCCTAACGGTTTCCAAGAGGTCACTACTCAGTTTTGTCCCAAGCCTTCTGAGAAATTTCCCCACGACAACAAAATGTTCGTGATGTGCCGGATTTTCACATAAAGGGTTTTTATTTGGGGCGGTGTTAGCTCCTATTACTAGTCATCTCCCCCTTTCTGATGTGTACCAACTGGATCAGACTGAGCTGCAAGTCGGCCACAGAGCATACGGGAGAAGACCTTGGTATTTTTTAGAAAAATTTTATGAACCAAAATTTTATCTTTTTAAACCCCAGGAGTCTCTTTTCAGGCACGTACTCGGGCAAGCCCTTGTACAGAAACCCTACTTCGGGAAAGTAAGGGGGGTGTTTTGAGTTTGTAAAAAAAATGGTAAAACTACGTTTTGAGTTAACTTGTGGCCCGCCAGTGGAACGAACCAACAAGGTTGATTTTAACCCTAGTTAGTTTTATTAAATGCCGAAAATAAAAGAAGTAAACTACTCTAAAAAATCACACAATGAAAAGAGACGACACAGGCCACCCCTGGGGGGATGGGGTGTGGGCACTGGCTAGCCCACTTGCTCTCGTTTAATAATCGCTACAATGATCAGAGAAGTGCCCCAGTCTACTTAAAGTGACTTGGTGGCTTACAATTTTAGAATGAAAAATAACCGGTTTTACAAAATTTCAAATTTGGTCTTCTGGATTGCCCGGATCCTTGAAATTTCGGCAGCACCTCCTCCTACCTGTTCGTCTTTTGCTGCAAACCAGCAAGCAAATATTAGTATAAGACCCCCAAAAACACTTTAAGAGTGTCTTTGGAACACCTCCTAAAAACCCAAAAAAAAATCTAAGTGTTAAGACTACTTAAAAATTGCAAAATTTAACCAAGTAAAACAAGCAGTGATGCTTGTTTGCTTGGGGTCTTTGCAAGCTTTATGAGCTGCAAATTATATGCTCTTGGACAGCCAAATAAACTTTTATATCAGATCTAACATTTCCTTCAAACTTTTAAAGATTTTGGCAATGTTTTAATCAGTTAATAAAAGGTGATGCTAGATAATAAAAGATTTAATCTAATGGAAGATAAAGCTTTAAACAACTAGATTAGAACTCTAAGAGCGACTCAAATCTACTTAAGAATATATCAATCAAAAAAAAATCACGAATCACTCTTCAATCGTAACCAGTGACCAAGAAAATTTTGATTTTATAAGCTGAGGAAGAGAGAAGAGACAGAATGGTCCTTGAAACCAAAGACTTTGGAATCTTTAAAGTGGGAAACCGAGGGTAAGATCCACCAAAATGTGCACAGAAGAAGAAATGGAGAGCAAACAAGCTATCCTCCTCCTCACACCTGTCAACCTGTAGCAAACAAAACTCACAGAAAAACCATCAAACTAGAAATGCACATGGTTAGAAATCAAAATAGTATGAGCATAAACAAATGAAACATATAAACTTTGAATCTCTAACCAATATGACAAATGCAAGAACCAATTAAAACAAACAAGATTAATTGTTCCTCCCCACAAAATCGTTACCAATCCTTCAAGCAGGCTAGTTGATGACTGGAAATTACATGCACGGAACTTGAAATTGCTACAAAATACTCCACATCAAGAGACCATGAAACCACTCACAAAAGTATCACACATATGGACCTCCAAAGTCTTTTTATTGATCAACAAAATAGCATAAGCTTAGTACATATTTCTGTTCACTCTCCAACTAGTTCACCAAGAGAGTAGCACCTCAATTTATAGGAAAAATAGCCAAGTGAGGAAGGGCGCACTTGCTAAATGAGAGGGGGAGTGGTGGCATGGATGGTGGAGGAGAAAGGGCTACCCATCCCTTGCATTGTGCTGTCACAACCAGCATAGATCATGCCCATTTCAATCAGCCCAAATGGTGCTGCTCGTCCCTTGCATCGTGGGCTGCCCATTACACAAATGTGCCCCTCCTTCATAAAAGCGCCCAGCCCATAATGGGGGAGTTATGCCCATAATACGGGCTGCCCATATGACACGTTTTTCAGCCCAAAACACTCCTAAATTCATGCTGGTCAAAATCAAACCCATAACTCTCTCCAAAAATTTAATATTTTTTAAGTCACTATTCCCATTTTTTGATTTTTTCATGACTTTTTTGGGTTTTTTGGGTTTTTTGGATTTTTGTGGAAAAATAATCACCCAAACATTAGAAAGAGTGGGTTTAGGGGTTTAGGGGGTGCTCAGAGTTAGAAAACGAGCACCCCTAAGGCAAAAAAGACCTCCAGACGCCACTTCCAAGTCATTTACAAATTTTTTAATTGAACCATAAAACAAATGGCCCAATTTACGAAAAAAACAAACCTTGCCGAAAATTAAAAAACAACCTAGGGGAACTTAGCCCATGTCCATATGACTCAAAAACAACGCCTAGCATGTTCATATACATTGACCCATAGCCTTTAACAACCCCCTAAAGCTCATCAACCTCCCCAGGCATTCCAGCTTTGGAGGAGCAAGAGAAAAACCCAAAAATTATGTTATGCACTTATGCAAGACATAATAACTAGGTGAAAAAAACTCCTTGGAATACCTGACTTAGCCAAAAAGTCATAGGGAACCAAGTCTTTTACAAAACACCATGCTAGTATGTTTTATTACAAACCCCGCAGGGCCATGGACATGTGGAAAAAGTTTAGAAAAAACGGGGGCCTTAAAAAGGCCAGCTGGATATCAAATCACCAAAAATGAACATGTATCATGTTCCACTCTGCCCGCTCGCTTGATAATCCAACCAAGTACAACTTAGTTGGCAACATAGAGCAGTGTATTATTCAGACTTATGTTAGACCTTGTGTCAAGGCTGAACCTTGAGAGTTCAGATTTGATGACCGATGTGACCCTTTATCCCATACAGTTTTAGTTCAGTGCTTAGAGATGTATTGCAGCAGTGTTTCAGATGGTATATGATGTTTATTACTATGATGATGTTGTATGATCTATGGATATTTTATCATTGACTGTGGATTATTATCTTGCTGATTTAGTCATGTTCACAGCATCTGCTTGGTATATTATTCATGATGTGGCAAACTGTTTAAAATGAACTATAAATCATAAAATGGACAATTGCTTGCACATTTAGGTCATTTAACAAAACCCACTGGTTTTTCACCTTACATAGATATGGTCTTTCTTGACACCAGTTGTCTGCTAGTGTAGGCTCCATATTCACTTGACTCCATCCATACATGCCTTTCCTATTTGACTTTAAATCTTGACCTGTCTCATTTGACTTTCTGATACTTAGGACTTCCGTATTTTTCTACCTCTGTGTTTGGACCGCATCCCTGTATGTTCAGTGTCTCGGCTCTAAGTTGGTGACAAAACTTGCCTTTGGTGAGTTGGATTGTAGGCCTAAATCATTCTGGTCGGTTGTCCCGATGTTTGGCATTGGCTCGAACTCCCCCTAGTCACTTGAGATGTTGTTGGCTAAAACTAAAAGCTAATGTTCTACTTATGGAAACTTATAAATTAGCCCATGGAAACTAAAAAGGGCAAGAGCGATGAACAGCTAAAAATACTCCTCGAAGAGTATAAGAAAGGTCCAAAAAACAATGGTTCTTAAAAGCTATATCTAAACAATTGTTGACCTTATATGTATAAGAAAACATGCCCTGGATGCAAGCTGCAACTAGTTGTGCTTTTCAGCGCACCTGAGATTCGAAGGGTTATGTAGGCCAAAAAGGCCGTGAAATGAAATTGAATGATCCTAATGAACCTGGATCAATTTGATGTAGACATGATGCCCAAGTTGAATAAGCACTCTCTAAACAACTTATCCATTTGTGAGGCACAGCCATTCCCCGTGTTATTTTGTCCAGCACAGAGTTTGTAGCTTCCCCCTTCTCCCAGTCAAAAGTATTTTTGAGTTAAGTTAGACAAGTCAACCCCTTGGCCCAACCTTGTTCCTAGCCTTCATCTTTCATTAGCAGTTTAACCATGTCCAATGGGTGAGTTTGTCATTTGAACTATTGTGCAAGTAATTGTATATAACAAAGGAATATGATAACTTGATTAATGCCACTGAATGGATGTTATACTTTGAGCTTGGCTGTGAGAATGATTAGAGAAGCATGTATTAGTCTACTGACGTGATTTATCCTTGGTTGTATATTATTGGGATCCGTGGTGATGTGGGCCATATATATATACCTATTGATGATGATTGATGGTCCCACATACTTGATGATGATATCATATGATGGACATATGATGCAGATGATGATTGATGCAGTTCAGCAGTTTTATTTATTACTTCAGATCACCAGATTATACACTGTCCATATATGGTGGCCCCTACAGCTGGCCCATTAGGGCAACCCATGGTGTATGAGTACACATTCCTAGTGGATTTGGGTCTGCTAGATCCAATGAGACACTTATCTTTCAGTTCCGAGCACTTCTGACAGTGATTGATGCAGTTTTACACTTGTTGACCAGATTTGGGGCTGATTTCCCAGCCTGAGCAGCAGGGGCCATGACAGGCCGGTTCACCTAGGGCGCTGTATGAGGAGGGGGTGGTCCAGCCACTTGTTTTTACCATTTACCCCCCCTTCTAGAGAGCCTGGTGGGCTCAGATGGACAACGCAGATGCCCTGGGAGGCAGTTTTGGCACTTTCACAATTACTGAGGCAATAAAAAAATGGGATAAAGTGGTCACTGGGGAATTCGATTTGGGCAATTGAGGCAAGGTTTTGGCATTTGGTTTTCACAGAGGTCTTCCAGGGTGATCCCACTATCTTCCAGCCAGTTTTCACCATGTGGGTAGGCCCACAGCGATCACAGGAGGTCTTTTACTGCTTGTCTATCACAGGTTTTGAGGACAGATTTGATCATTTATATTATATTGGACATATTTTATTATTTTTATTGTGGCTTGGGGATGAGCTAGTAAGGATTTATGCCTCCTAGCCCCACCATGTGCTTATTATGTCATGTCCTAGTCATCATGAGGTGGATTTTTGGTACTTTTACCCCCTCTAGTGGATGACGTCACCCTCCATGATTATTTTATACTATGACGTCATCATTATATTGGGTGATCCAAGTGATATATTGTTATGGTTCATCTTAGCCATTGATTGTATGATGAGATCTTTTGATCTCAACCACTCATTTGATGTAGTATTGTAAAGTGGTATAGGGTTTTGGTCTTTATTATTCTATATAAGAAGGAGACCCCCTATTGTATAGCTCACCTTCGGAGCTCTGGAATATTGGAATAGAACATTTCTTTGTGGAGCATATCTCTCTTGTCTTGTGGATTCTCTTGCATATTGAGTATACAATATCTCTTCTATGTATCATTGTGGATTTTGGTGCTTCTACTAGTTTTCTTGCAGGAAAGTCGAATTGATGGAGAGGAGGGCGATTTCTTGAGGGTTATTGTTGGAGGGATCCACATATTCTCTCTTGGGTTGATCTTGTGACAAGGAGTATCATTATTGTATCTTTGTGACATAGTTGATGCTTTCTATTACATCTTTCTATCATTTTCATAATCATCTTACTTGACTTGTTTCTTTGATCTTGTCTTGTAGGAGGAGGACGATTTGGCTATCTTGGAGGAGGACGTTTTGGTTGGAGTTCTTGGATCTCACTCTTGAATATACACATAGGAGAATGTTATCAATTTGCAAGGTGGCCATAAGCAATTGAGGTAAGATCTACAAGGTATGTGCCTCTTTCATCCATTCTATCTTCATTGGTCACAAACCCTAATTAATTAAAACCCCAATTTTGGTTTTTCTTAGATCTACTTAGATCTAGCCTTGCTTTTGAAAAGATCTTAAGAACCCACCTCTATAGCATCCACCCCTAGTTGGATCTATAGTTTGGTGGTGATTGGGTTAAAATTGACACACTTTTCGAGGCAATTTAGCCCTCTTGAACCAAATCGCACTTCCTTGAGATAGGTGAGATCCCTCTTGATTTATAATCTACACACTTGATAACCTACCCCCCGACTTTTACGTTGGTGATTTCTACCTTGTGGGCATCATTCCACATTTTAAGGGATTAAAACCCCCTTTTGAACTACTCGACATCTTAAAAGTCAAATCTAGTAAGATCTAACCTTTGGATTGACTTGATTTTCTAGATCCACATAGATCGGTGCATAAGCTACTTGGATCTACAGTTTGGTGGCCATTGGACTTGATTTGGCCCACCTTATCCATCTTTTAGCCCTCCTTGAGCAAGGTCGCACTCCCTTGGGTGAGTGAGTTTACCCACTTTGAGGAAGTGGGTGGTTGATATTTTTGTGGAGTTGGAATGGCTATACTTTGAAACCTAGATCTAGAGTATCATTTTGTGATGATCTGCCTTGGGGGTAGCATTCCTTGTTTTAAGGGATTGTGGTCCACTTAGGGTCATTTCATGAAATCCCAGATCTAGCTAGATCCAACCATTCTATCTCAATTAGCCCACTTGACTTGACCTCTAGGTGTCCCGATCTACACTTTGACATACCTTTTGACTCCATTAGCCCATCCAACAAGGCACTAGTCCTCCTCAAAGCAAGTAGCACTCCTTGGGAATTGTGTCAAACCTTAGATCCGGTACATGGGTACTCATAAATTCAACTTAGATCCCTAGATCTACTCATTTCATATCCTCTAGTGCCAATTGCATCCCTTAATTTCACCTTGTGGGTCCACTTTAAGCCATTTCACATATCCCAAGAAGGTAGGACCCACTTGTGTATCATATGGTACTATATCTTGTTATCATAACTAATCATGTGGCCTAAATCATACATTGGTTGAAACACTAATCATTTCTCAAACCACCTTCAACCATACTTAACTTCTAGGTCCACTTGACCTTGCATTGGTTTCCGTAACTCATCATTTACTCATTCCTAGGAACCTTTGTTTGGGTCCAATCATCTTTGATTGGTTATAGGGTCTCCCCCTAGGTCTTGATTCACCTTGATCTAAAGCGAAGAGTGCCTCGGTTGACGTGACTCCCACCTTGCATTGGGAACCATGGCATCTCTTGGGTCACCTCTTTAGTTGCCCATCTCCTCTACCGTCCCGGATGGGATACCACTAGGGGCAACTACAAGTTGTGTGATAACAATATCGATTACTCCTGGTGTAGTGGAACACATTCGTTTAGCCCATAAGTGTTCGCCTGAAGAGATTAAAACGTTCACTGCCTTGTTCAAGCAATTTCGAGACGTGTTTGCTTGGACTTACGAGGTGATGCCCAAGATAGACCCTGTTATTGTTTCACACGAGATTCAAACCTATCCTAATGCCAAACAAGTCCGGCAAAAGTTGCGACGGGTACACCCTTGAAAGACTGCGGCAATCAAGGCAGAGATTGAAAAGCTCTTGAAGGTTGGTTTCATCTACCCTGTCCCACTCACCGAATGGGTCTCAAACGTCGTCCCTGTAGCTAAAACGCAAGGTACCATTCGTGTCTGCGTCGATTATCAAGATCTCTCCTAAGGACAATTACCCGACTCCCTTTATCAACCAAATCATCGACAACTGTGCTGGAAGTGTCATTTTCTCTTTCATTGATGGCTTTTCTGGTTACAACCAGATTAAGATCCACCCGGTTGATCAACACAAGACAACTTTCATCTATCCTTAGGGTAGGTTTGCTTATCGCAAGCTCCCCTTTGGTCTCAAAAATGCTGGTGCCACATTCCAGCGGACCATGTCGTACGCCTTTCATGATGTGAAGGACTTTATGGAACCCTACTTGCACAATCTCCCTGCCCATTCACGGCAGCGTGAGTACCACATTGATCATCTAACGGCAGTTTTCCTCAGATGCAGGCGGTATAATATCCGCCTGAACCCTCACAAGTGTATCTTCTGCATCAAGTCTGGACGCCTCCTCGGTTTTATTGTCTCAAAGAACGGGATCCGCATTACTCCCCAGAAGGTGGAAGCCATCGTCACTCTCCCACCTCCCACTAACATTACGGAACTGCAAAGTTTGCAAGGGAAGGCAACTTACTTACGACGTTTTGCCTATAATTTCGCGCAAAAGACGTAGGGCTATATGAGACTACTCAAGAAGGACGTCCTGTTCATTTGGGACGACCAAGCACAACAATCCTTCGATAGTCTCAAACATGCTATTACGCACACCCATGTACTCCAACCGCCCAATTACAACAAGGATTATATCCTTTATCTTGCCGCTTCTGCTACCACGATCACTATGGTCTTGGTACAAGAAAACAACAACGCCCAGTAACATGTGATATATTACTTAAGGGTCTTATTGACACCGGAACTTGTTGCTCACATGTTGAGAAGCTCGCTCTCGCGGCAGTTATTGCCCTCCAAAAGTTCCGACATTACATATTGCTACGCACTAGCACCATCATCCCCGATTCGAATCCCATGTACCACGTTTTGACACGTCAAGTACTTGGGGGCAAGTATTCACGTTCGATCATGATACTGCAGGAATTTGATCTCCTATTCGAAAAGGCTAAGTCTAAAAAGTCTTTGCTGTTTGTCGAGTTGATCTGTGATCTTCCCCGTGCTGATGTAGAATTTGAGCCCAATGATTCTCTTGCAGATGAATAATTGTTCCTCATCAGCACGTCTGAGCTGTGGTACGGAGATATTACTTTATATCTTCAGACCCAACGTTTCAGCCCCCAACTGTCTCGCGACGACCGTCGTCGAATAAGACACCATGCAAAGTATTACCTGATCGTCAGTGATACCTTGTACCGTCATGGTATTGATTCTATTCTTCGATGTTGTCTCACTCATGAGGAGGCTGAACAGGTCTTAAATGACTGTCACGCTGGGGCTTGTGGCGGTCATCTCTCTGGGATGGCTACAGCCCAGAAGATACTTCGCGCGGGATATTATTGGCCATCCATCTTTAAACATTGTATCGAGGTCGTAAAAAATGTCCTCCATGACAGCATTTTCAAACAAAAAAGCACACCCACCCAGCCCCGTTACACCGGGTTATTGTTGTTGGCCCCTTCGCTAAATGGGGCATTGACTCCATGGCACTGTAAGCCTACCTCGGCCGAGGGGCATGGTTACGTCATAGTAGCCATGGATTACTTTACAAAGTGGGCCGAGGCTATGCCTACATACACGGACAACGACAAAACCGCCGAACTCTTCAAGTTCAATCATGTTATAGCGCGGTTCAGAGTTCCTCAAGCTATAGTTACCGACCATGGTGAGACAAGCTTAGGAAGGAGCAAGACTCAACTCAATCAACAATTCAGCAGACAAACAATCAAGCAAACAACTTCAAAGGAAAAAGAAATGGCAGTACTCGGCACGCAGAAAAAGAAAAAGCAGATAAATCTTATTGCTCAAGTGAGCTTATTCGAAACACTACTTATTCTAAACAAGCAAGGCAAGGCAAGGCAAGCAAAAGCAAGGGAAGTTAGGGATGATAATCCCTTAACTCCCTCTGGTTGGTAGGGAGCAAGATACGCTGGCCAATCCCAATAGTGAGGAAACACATCTCACCCATGCAACGCTCAACAGTGAGCGGTCCAACCCAAAAGTCACCAGATCCCCTGGATCGTATGTAAAATAAATCATTAGGCATAACAACCCTATCACCAATTTCAGACCGTCGGTGATTCACAGACTGAGGGATGACTTCAACAACATGTTCAAGAATAGGCTGGATGTCAGAATTGCATCGAGGTTGAGGTGTAACTATGCTTGAATTCCTATCAGAGGAATTGCATTAAACCTGGGAGATCCACCGTCTAAGGGTACAACTACCCTGCCAATCAAGACCTCTCGAACTACTCTCCTAGGAGGACACTCTACTCTTGATTCTTCAACTTTTGGGTGAATGATATACTTTGGAGTTTCCCCCACAGTCCAAAAGTCTCTATCAACATCCTCATCTTCTTCCGCATGGATTGGAGGTGGTAGGTTTTGGTTTTCAACACTTCTACTACTACCTTCTCCGGATGGGACAGGAATGGTCATACTCTCTAAAGCTGCCAGATGATCAGCGGGAAGGGACAAATGACTAGGAGCCATGCTAGGAATACTCTAAGTTCTCGTGTCTAAAAATGTTGGTGAAGCAGTAGGTGTGTGAAAGGAATCTGTGGAGTCCATACTTTCTTCACCAATAGGCAACTCACGGGGAAACGGGAAGCTAGGGATGCTAGGATAAGATGAAGACAAACTTGGCTCACTAGGCTCTTCCTGAAAAACAGCTAAGTTATTCAAGCAAAAGTCCTCTCTAGGAGCATCATGGATTAAGGCATGTTCTTGCCAACTCATGGACTTGTCATTAACTTGCCTCAAAACCCCATCTTCCAAGGACAAATGGGACAGATGATCAGGAACATCACAAAAGTGATAAACAGTTGGTTCTTCACCATTCCCCTCAAAAAGGGGAAGATGTGTTCCATCATTGTTATTTGTCCAAGGAGTGATGAGAGGTAAGCCTTGTATTGTTCTTTCTTTGTTGAGGTCAACTAGGAAAAACCACTCGTGGACTGTCCTAGGTATATACTTACCTCTTCTGATTCGATCAAAGTTAACCTCAGAAGTATCTAGTTGAGTACTGGGCTTAGGTTGTTCAATGTGTGAACCCATACCACTAGGCTGGCTCAAAGCCCTAAGTTCTTCCGACACTTCACCTTGAAGTGACTCAAGGTTTATTTCTCTAAAAGCAATAGCTCTTTCCCTTTCTTCCTCAAAAGAACTATGATCTCCAAATGTTTTCTCTTTCTAGACTAGGATCCTCATTGTGGCCACCCATGACCATGAAGATACCCTCAGGTAAAAGCTCACCCTCACCAAACGTGTTCCTTACACCATCCTCATAACTTTCAAGATGACCATCATAAAATGGCTCTCGGTATACCTTAACCAATGACCCATCGGAGTTGGGGATAGTAGCATATGATAAATCCATCTGAAGATGTCCCCCTAGCCCAGTGGACCACTTCCTACAAAGGAGCATTCCATACGCTGGAGGGAGATCTATAACTACTATGTCCATTAGCATGGATATGTCAGGGCATGAAAACAGGTCAGCTCTCAAGTTTTTAATCAAGCCAAAGACTTGAACTGGTCTAGAGTCAATCCCACAAACGTTCCCATAGGGCCTAGTTATTTTTAATCCCATGGCTTCCATGACTTGCAAAGGCATCACATTCATGGAGGCACCAGAATCCAACATGCAGTTATGAAGAAGGGTATCACCAATGCGAAGTGTAAGATAAAAAGGTTGGTGACCACCATTCTTTCTCTAGTATAAGGCAGTTTGGATGTTAATGAGAGGGTCCTCCTCTTCATCAATCATAGCACTGGGTGCTTGAAAAGATGAACCTTCGCCATTACTTGTGGAAGTCTCAGGGATACTCTCGAAAAACTCTACCACTTGCTCCTTTATTGATGGGATTTTCATCAACTCAGTGAGTGGGATGTTATGCATAACTTTGTCCAATTCTCTTTCAATGTTGATATCCAAGTCATACTCAAGAAGAGGAATTGGCTCACTCACTGGACTAGGAAGCTCACTACTTCTCTTTTCACTGAAAGGAATAGGCTTTTGGACATCCTTTCTTCATTGATAGGTTTTAGGAGGAGTTTGACTACTACTACCGGCTTGCTCAGTAGCATAGATGGGAAAACTAGGACTAGGTTCTTCTATGGACTCTTCATGATCAATCAAAATTCTTCCAAAGTCCTTGTCAAACTCTAAGTTGTCAACCCAGTTAATATTCTTTGGAGAATCAAGAGTATCATCACCACGGGTGGGACCTAGGGGGGATACTCAGGATCATCCAACCTTTGCTCTTCTGACTAGTTTATGATAGGAGGTTTAGGTGAAGTTTGGCTCACAGGGTTTCTTCTATCACCTCCATTAGCTTTCTTTTGTTGGTTCCAGTAAGGCTTAGGGCCATAGGGTTGCCTATACCTTTCTCCCTCTTTGCTTTTAGCTAGATCCCTAGTCAAGAGAGTTAGAGTCTTCATCATTTCATGCATACTCTCCATCATCTCATTGGGATCTTTACTAGGCTCTTTCCCTTTTTTAAACTTAGGCTCAGATCTAGAAGAAGAGGCACTGATTAGGTCAATGAAATTTTGCTTACCCATGGAAGCAACATTTGCTTCAGCGTTTCTAGCATTGTCTTGTGCCACTTTTAGGTCCCTAGGGTCTTTGTCTTTCAAATGGTAGCCAAGGTAACCTTCATAAGCATTTAGGTAATGAATCAAGATAGCTTGATCAGGAGGCCTAATAGTACTTGGAATGTTGGCCACTATCTTATCGAAGCGAAGGTTAAACTCATGGACAGACTCGTTCTCTTTCTTCTTGATTTCGAAAAGTTGGTTCAAAAGGAAACGCCCATCTAACTTAACTGACCACTCATGTTTGAGTTTATCGATGAATACATCGTATCCATTGATTGATGATGCAGGCAAACGGTCAAACCACTTGCGAGCATCACCCTCCAAGGATGCAAAGAGACCCCTCATAAACACATCTTCTTCTTCAACCCCATAAGCCTCCATGTGAGCCCAAACATTTTCTATGTGGTCCTCAATGGAGGTCGCACAATTCCCATTGAATTTTGGGATCTTTTCAAAGTACTTGTCTGGCATATCATGGGGGGCACCTACGACCTGGGAAAAGTCTAAAGGAGAGGCCCTAGCCTTGTTTCCAAAAGCACGAGTGACGGGAGGATTGTTTTGATTATTGTTTCCAAAATTAGATTGATTCTGTCCAGCCATTGGGTTGACTAGAGTAACGTTAGGATTAAGATTAGGATTGGGAGATGAAGAAGGAACCGAATTGAACAAAGGAAATCCCAAGATACGGTTTGGAGAATCTGAGTTAACAAGTTTCCAAAAGAAGTTAGATGATTGAGCTTTAGGATCTCTTTTGTGGTAAGTGAGTGGGGTTCCTTGTAGTTGATTTGGATTTGATTTACTTCGAGTGTTGTAAGGATGACTATGAGCTCGCTCCTAAGCGAAGTCACAATTAGGAGTCGCCAGGTAGACTTTTAAACTCTTCTACCAAGATGTATGCCGTTTAAAGTGCAGGGAGAGAGTGAAACAAAATAGATGGATATGCTTTTTTTTAAATTAAGGATTGAAATGATAACCATCTAGATTAATCCGGATGCGATAAGATATGAGTTATGCATGGATAATCGTAGACACCTAAGGTAAGCCTCTACCTCTCCAGCAACGGCGCCAAAAATGTTATCACACAACTTGTAGTTGTCCCTAATGGTATCCCATCTGGGATGGTAGAGGAGATGGACAACTAAAGAGGTGACCTAAGAGATGCCACGGTTCCCAATGCAAGCTGGGAGTCACGTCAACCGAGGCACTCTTCACTTTAGATCAAGATGAATCAAGACCAAGGGGGAGACCCTACAACCAATCAAAGATGATTGGATCAAAGCAAAGGTTTCTAGGGAAGTGTTAAAGGTGGGTTACGGAAACCAATGCAAGGTTAGGTGGACCTAGAAGTTTAAGTATGGTTGAAAGAGGCTTTGGGGATGACTTATGTTTCAATCGATGAATGATTTAGGCCACATAACGAGATAAAATGACAAGATCTAGTACGATGAAATAGACAAGTGGGACCCACTTCCTTGGGATATGGAAATGGCTCAAATGGGGCCCACAAGGTGAAGTTAAGGGTGCAAATGGTACCAAGGGGTATTTGAAGAGTAGATCTATGGATCTAAGGTGAAAATAGAGATACCCACATATGGGATCTAGTACTTGACACACATCCCAAGGAGTGCGAATTGCCTTAGGTGGACTAGTGCCTTGATGGATGGGCCAATGGAGTCAAAACAGATGTGGAAATGTAGATCCGGACACTTAGGATGCAAATCAAGTGGGCTACTTAAGATGTGATGGTTGGATCTTACTAAATCTAATGTTTCACTGTGTGACCCAAGTGGACAACAATCCCCAAAATGAGGAATGATACCCCCAAGGCAGACCTCCACAAAGTGAGAGACTAAATGTAGGTTTTAAAATATGCTCTTTCAAAATCCAATGGGATCTCAACCACCCATGTCCCACAAGTGGGCAAACTCAAAACCCCAAGAAGTGCGACTTTGCCCAAGGAGGGCTAAAAGCATGGAAAATTGTGTCAAATCAAGTCCAAAGACCACCAAAATTTAGATCCACGTAGTTTAGGCGAGTATCAAAGTGGATCTTGAAAATCAAGGGGATCCAATGGTTAGATCTCCATAGATCTGAGATTGAAAGTGCATCACCAAATTGACCCAAGTGGGGCACAACCTTCAAAATGAGGAATGGGGCCCACTAGGCAAAAATCAAAGAAGTGACACACTAAGGGTAGGTTATCAAGTGTGAGGATCATGAATCAAGTGGGATCTCACCTACCCATGTGGTGGAAATAGCTTAAACCAAACACCCACGGAGGGCGACTTTACCCAAGGAAGGTTAAGTGCATTGAAAGATGTGTCTAATGAAGCCCAATCCACACTAAACTATAGATCCAA